>BTCW01000015.1:26877500-28127500 GCA_033239725.1 Echinochloa phyllopogon | reverse complement strand
TCAACCGCGACAATAGGAAGCGCAAGCCAAACAACACAAACGCGGCAGTCCAGCGCCCTAGTCGCAAGACTCGTTCAGTGGCAGATGTCATGAACGGTCCTTGCCCATATCATCCCAATGGCAAGCACACAATGGCAAAATGTTTCCACCTGAAGCAGGAGTTTGATAAGCAAACACCAAAAGCGCCCAAAATTGACAAGAAAAGGGAAGATAAAGACAATAAAGAACCCGGCAATGACTTCCGAAACGTCGAGAACGACGTAGCCGTGCTATTCAGCAGAGAAACATTGAACCAGTCGAAGCGCGCTAAGAAGCTAACGGGTTCAACATACTTGAAGTGGTCAGAAGTTCCCATCACGTTTTCTAGAACCTGCTACTTCAACATACTTGAAGTGGTCAGAAGTTCCCATCACGTTTTCTAGAACGGATCAATGGACCAACTTCGCAAATCCCGGGAGATATCCCCTAGTCCTGAATCCAGTCGTGGCGCAAGCCAGACTGACCAAAGTACTCATCGACGGTGGTAGTAGGCTCAACATCATCTTCGCAAACACGTTTAAGAAGAAGAAGATGGGCCTAGACATTACAAAATACCTTAAACCTACAGATTCTCCATTCTATGGCATTGTTCCAAGCAATGCAGCAATCCCTCTGGGCCAAGTCACACTCCCAGTCACCTTCGGGACGGAAGCAAACTCCAGGACCGAGTACATCAAGTTCGAGGTGGCACACTTCGAGACTTCATATCACGCGATCCTTGGGCGACCAGCCCTCGCCAAATTTATGGTGATTCCGCATTACGTATACCTGGTTCTCAAGATGCCTGCTCCTAAAGGAGTACTTTCCCTAAAGGGAGACCTAAAGATCTCGTACGATTGCGACGTTGAAGCAGTAGAATTTACCGTCACTTCACAAGTCCCTACCCAGATGCTGGATGTACTCGCCTTGGCCAAGAAGTCGAAGGAAGACGACTTAGAAGTGCCCAACAAGAAGTCAACAAGTACCAGCTTCAAGCCCTCCGAAGAAGTGCAGCTCAAAACTGTAGATCTTGGGACGACCGATCCGCTCAAAACTGCCCTTATAGGGGCAGATTTAGAATGTAAATAGGAAGACGCGCTCATCAAGTTCCTCCGTGATAATAAAGATATATTTGCTTGGAAACCATCTGATATGCCTGGTGTTCCTAGGGAACTTGTCGAGCACAAACTAAACGTTGACAAGAACGCAAAACCCAAAAAACAGTGCCTCCGACGATTCACACAAGACAGACGTGAAGCAATCAAAGACAAACTCGCCAAACTACTCGCCGCAGGCTTCATCAAAGAACTCTTCCATCCCGAGTGGTTAGCCAATCCAGTGTTAGTTCGGAAGAAGAACAACAACGAGTGGCGGATGTGTGTCGACTACACAGACTTGAACAAGCACTGTCCATAAGACCCCATGGGACTCCCATGCATTGATCAAGTCGTGGACTCCACCGCGGGATGCGCACTACTTTGTTTTCTGGACTGCTACTTAGGATACCATTAGATAGCGCTAAAGAAAGAAGATCAGATTAAGACATCTTTCATCACCCCTTTCAGTGCTTACTACTATACAACTATGCCTTTTGGACTGAAGAACGCACGCGCCACATATCAACGAGTCATACAAACGTGTCTATCCAAACGAATCGGGCGCAATGTAGAGGCATATGTTGATGATGTGGTCGTCAAAACAAGGCAGTCAGAACATCTCATCAATGATGTAGAAGAGACCTTCGACAACCTTAGAACATTCCGTTGGAAACTCAACCCAACCAAATGTGTCTTCGGTGTTCCGTCAGGGAAACTTTTGGGGTTCATGGTCAGCAACAGTGGTATCGAAGCCAATTCGGCAAAGATCTCAGCAATCCTTACAATGGAAGCACCAAAGAATATAAAAGATGTCCAGAAGCTGACAGGATGCATCGCGGCCTTAAATAGGTTCATCTCAAGACTTGGGGAAAAGGGTCTTCCTTTCTTCAAACTGCTTAAAAAGCAGGATAAGTTCTCGTGGACGAAAGAAGCACACAAGGCATTCGAAGAACTCAAAACATACTTATCTACTCCGCCAGTACTTACAACACATATGAAGGGTGATCATCTCTACTTATACATTGTAGCTACAACCCATGTGGTCAGTACTGTAATGGTAGTCGAAAGACAAGAGGACGACCATGTATTCCTAGTACAGAGGCCAATTTACTACATCAGCGAAGTACTCTCCGAATCCAAGATTCTTTATCCGCAAGTCCAAAAATTACTCTACGCTATCTTCATCACATCGTGGAAGTTACGACATTGTTTCCAAGCTTTCCACATCACAGTCGTAACTAAATTTCCACTAGGCGAAATCCTCAATAATCCAGACGCAACAGGTCGCATCTGCAAATGGAAGGCCAAAATTGGAGCGTACCACATTGACTTCACATCTCAAACAGCCATCAAGTCCGAGGCCCTTGCTGATTTTACAGTCGAATGGACAGAAATTCAAAATTCTTCGACAACTACTCGCCCTGAGCACTGGATCATGTACTTTGATGGGTCACTTAAACTTGAAGGAGGAGGTGCAGATGTACTTCTCATATCTTCTAAAGGAGATCAACTCAAGTACGTTTTACAAATTTTGTTTCAGGTCACCAAAAATGAAGCAGAGTATGAGGCTATGTTGCACGGGCTCCGCCTGGCAGCATACTTGGTATCAAGCGACTCATCGTCTATGGCGATTCGGCTGTCGCCATTAACTAAGTTAACAAAGACTGGGATGCTTCTAAAGAGACAATGGATGCCTATGTCAAAGAGGTTCGTAAATTGGAACGAAACTTTCTTGGCCTGGAGTTTCACCACGTCGTTCGCGATTACAACGTCGCAGCAGATGCCCTGTCAAAACTAGGGTCACGTCGAGCCGATGTACCAGCAGAAATATTTGTCCAAGAACTACTCCAGCCATCCATTAAGGAGCCGGCACGAGATGAAACCACCCAACTCCAGTCTCAGCCGGAAACACATATCATGGTAATTGACACTGACTAGATGACTCCTTTCGTTGAGTACTTGAAAGATCATAAATTGCCAAAGCAGAAGCCAGAGCAAATACATATTCAACGACGAGCTGCTAACTACGTGGTAGTGGACAATGTACTCTATAGGCGTGGGGCTTCGGCCAACGTCTTGATGAAGTGCATCACAATTGATCAAGGAAAAGCCCTACTACAAGAAATTCACAGTGGTGTATGTGGTAATCATGCCGCTTCACGAACCTTGGTCGATAAAGCTTATAGAGCGGGTTTCGTCTGGCCAATAGCCAAAATCGATGCAGAGGACATTGTCAAAAAATGTCAAGGCTGTCAGTTCTTCGCACGACAAGCTCATGTCCCAGCACACGACCTCAACACTATCCCACTGTCATGGCCTTTCGCCTGTTGGGGTCTTGACCTCGTCGGTCCGCTCACCAAAGCTCCATGTGGATTCGAGTGGCTTGTCGTAGCCATCGATAAATTCACTACGTGGATCTAAGCAATACCCTTAGTAAATGCTAAAGCCGGTAATTTGATCAAATTCTTTGATAGTATCATCCAGAGATTTGGAGTTCCTCAAAACATCATCACAGACCTAGGCTCTGTATTCACCAGTGAAGAATTCCAAGACTACTGCGGCAGGTACTCGATTGAGATACATTATGCTTCAGTTGCTCATCCTCGTGCCAATGGACAGGTTGAAAAAGCGTATGGCTTGTTACTGCAAGGTTTAAAACCCAGATTGTATGAGCCTTTGAAGAAATACGGTGGTAAATGGCCAAAAGAGTTGCCCGCGGTGCTTTGGGGGCTACGCACCCAGCCCAACAGGGCTACTGGACAGTCACCATATTTCCTGGTGTACGGCTCCGAAGCAGTTTTGCCTGCTGATCTCCTATGGGAAGCTCCGCGTCTGGAGAACTATGATGAACAACTCGCTCATCAAGAAAGGTCCCAGGATGTTGATGGCGTCGAGGAAGCTCGAGTAGCAGCTCTTATCCAGAACACATGTTATCTCCAAGGATTGCACCGCTTTCATCAGCGTTCTGTCCAACCTCGATCCTTTACCATAGGAGACTTGGTACTACGTCGAATCCAAAAGCCTGATGGGTTGCATAAGCTTATGTCTCGATGGGAAGGTCCATTTCTTGTAAAACAAGTCATTGGACCAGGTACATATCAATTGCAAACCCCAGAAGGAGAGGAATTGCCAAATGTATGGAACATAGAGCATCTCCGCAAATTCTACCCGTAACACGGGACATTGTATATGAGTCGATGTAAACAACCTTTGATTACAAATCAATAAAGTTATCTTTTTCCGCCATCTACAAGTTGTGGCATCTTTTATCTCATTAGAGAAAACTCTATCGTACGCATATCAACACTAGTCGTAGCATGGTACTCGGGTAGTCTTCTACCCTCGCTCAAAAGAAACCAAGATTCCCTTTTAAAAGGAGGTATAAAAAACCTAAAAATCTTGGATGAGTGACCCTCACCTATACATGGTCGAAGGCGATAATCTCGTTTCTTTTGATTGTTTGGCTTTCTCAATGAAAGCTTCGGGAATTAGTGTTGTACCAACTGCACTCATTTTCCTAAAAGTGTCACCAAAAGGTGCTCAAAGTACTAACAAGGAATCATGCGTATATGCATAACTTTTCTCCTTACATTAGCAAAATTGCTAGGCCTTAACAAGGCTTGATACAACTATTTCTATTCTACATAGCCTAGTTGTGAACCTTACACGACCACTGGACTACTTAAACAGTAGCAATTTATCAAATACACTACTACCCGTAGTACTTTGCGTTCGCATAAACCACTCGAAAGATACTACTTAACTAGTAGTATTTCATAACGACTACTTTACACAAGTAGCAAAGGTTATATACGGGACAAGCATTTAATATTGGTTCAAAAGCAGAGAGTTCAAATGAGTACTTAAAATTACAACCCAGAACTACTCTAATGAATCAATAAAAGTATCTGCTACTGGCTCTGTTTCCTTCACCAGAGCTTCGAAACCCTCGATGTCTACTCCTTCTGGTAGCTCCACGACTTCGAGCTTGGCGTTTGGATTGTGCGCTTTCACCATTGCCAACAGCTGATTGATACACTCCTTCATGGTACTCTTGCAAAAGTCGGTAATCTGCCCAGGTACCGCGCTGATCCGCTCCAGGATAGACTGGTTCGCAGCAGCAACACCTTCAGACGTTACCATCTCAATGATGGGAAGAACTGCTTCTTCTATGGCTTTTTTCTCGGCCTGGAGATCCTCCACTTCTTGCTGTTTAGCTTGTTGGCCAGCTAAAGCCTTGGCGCAAGACTGTTCCATGTCGACACGGATCTGATGCTCCTTGGCAACTTTCTCGCTAAGATCTTCGAGTTCTTTCTCCAAGCGGGCACAGTCTTCGGTCTTTGATTGCGCCAGGTTGTACCATGATGTACTACTGCTCTGCTCGTCAATCAATTCTTTCTTCAACCCTACGGAAACAAGACAAGTCTATGATCACACTTCATATGACTAAATTAATGGTTAAGTGTACAACACTGGCTTCACTTACTATTGTTATCTCGAATTAACGCTCGGTTAGAGTGTCTAATCGAGATTTCTCATCTCTCATTCCTTCGAGTTGTTTATGTAAGCGAGAAATCAGATTTTGACCATCAACTCGAGCTTTTTCCCGCGCCTCATAGGCAGCCGCAAGATCTTCTTCGAGTTCCTTTATCCGGGACTCTAGGCTTGCATCTTTGGTTTTCTCCAACTTATCTACCAGTGCCTGCATTTGACTTCAGTTAATGATTACTCTATTAACTACTCGCTACTAAGCTTTTCTCTTACCAGAGCGGCTTCCAAGTGTTGTTTCAGCATCATTGCTTCATTATCAGGTTCTTCTGCTGACAGTTGACCCTGCATTCAATATTATAATCATTAACAGATTCATATGATATAGATACTACTCAAAAGGGCAAGTCCTTTCCAAGTATTACTTACTGGTGCGGAAGTTTCTCCCTGTGGTGGTGGAGTATTTTCTTCAATAACAACGTTGGCGACTTCTTCAGTCTCCATATCAACCTTCATGATTTTCACAAGTATTATTCATATAGAATTCAAGGATAAATTCAAAGCAAGTGTGATATAACTTACCTCCACAATTGAAGGCGGCCTATCAATGCCTCCCTGGTTTATGGTTTCCACTGGACTTGCTTCTGGAGCCAGATTGGTATCAGGCGAGTTCTTTTCTGGCGATTGGTTGAACTTTGAAACTCTGCCACTTTCATCAGCGGCAACAGGGGTGAAGTCCTCTTCAACATGCTCTGCTTCTTCTGCTCTCTTCAATTGTTGCTCTTGGTGCGCTTGCAGTGCGCCCACAAGTGCGGTGGGTGGTGCTCTTCACAAAGGAAGCAATTTAAATATCTGAATGACAGCACAATTGGAATGATATTCGATTTAATATACTTACTTTATAAGCGTGGTGTTATTTGGCTTAAAGTTGAACTTCTTTAACTTCAGAACACCCACCTTGGAGCTGGTTGTGCTCCCTGTGGTGCCACTCGCCATAGCACTTGTGGTCGATGAGCTTTGAACGGTGGTAATAAATTTGGAGAGCATGATTCGTTGACCTTCTTCTACTCCAGGCACGTACGCTCCTGATGGGGTTTCTGATCGAGATCGAGTAGTTCTCTTCCGCTTTACCCCCCGCATGAACAGCTGGTACTATTTTCGTACCCTCTGTTTTTCAGAAATAGTGCAAGAAAATCAAATGGCGGAAGGGATAAAGTACTCGGATTCTATTATGAGGAATTCTCTTACCTTGAAGATTCACTTGGTTGTCATCTAGGGCAGCTGTCTTTTCTTCTGATATTGCCTTGAGTTCTTCTATACTATCAGCAATCGCTTCGACTTCTTCATTGGATGGCTCTGGCTTTTCTGAAGAACTCTTTCCGCACTTTTCCCAATCTTGTGGAGAAAGGCCACCAACTGGCCCATCAGAATCAGTAGCCGACTATACCAGAAGAGTCAACATCAAGATGCATGTTTATAACAACTCAAATTTAAAATTGCAAAGGCTGCGAGTACTTACAGAACTAGGAGATTGACCTTTACAGAACTCCTTGGTGATGAATGGCTTCTTGTTGTTCACACCAGCGAACATGCGCGACAGGCGCATCAGCACCGTCTCATCTGATAGTTCTTCCGGCACCATCCGAGAAGGATCTGCATTCCCCTCGTACTTGTACCCAAGGTTGATGCGCTCCTAGAGTGGTTGGATTCTTCGCTTCAGGAAGCTGAATGCTATCCCTACTTCGGTCAAGCCTTTACTCTTCAAGGACTGTACTCGCTTTAACAAAGCAGGCACATCCTTGGCTTCTTCAGCAGTTGGCTTCGTATTCCAATTTGATAGATCCTTGGGATACCATCCATCCTTTACAGGACGACTTTTTCCATGATTCCCTGATGTATTACAATTACATAGGAATAGGATTAGTGTATAACAAAGTACATTGATTATAAATATTAAAGAAGAAGTACTTGTTTTTGACTACTCACCGATTATGAACCACTCGGACTTCTAATCTCCATATGATTCCTTAAGTGGCATGGAAAACCACTGCTCCTTCATCCTCCTTTGGAAATTTGGGTGCGGCTTTATATGGTAAAGAGTGCGGAATAGAGCAAGATTGGGATTGATGCCAAGGAATGTTTCACAAGCATGAACAAAAACAACAATGTTCAGAATCCCATTAGGATTCAGATGATGGAGTTGGAGCTTGTAAAAATCAAGGAGCTCGCGGAAGAAGGAAGAGATTGGAAGACCAACTCCACGTTCACATAAAGACACGAATAAAGGAATTTCATTTGTGTTTTCAGTAGGAAATTGCAAATCGAAGCAAGCTCTCCACTCAAGAGTTTCCTGGGATAAAAGCAAACCTTGCGCCACCAGGTCATGGAGATCTCCTTCCTTCGCGGTACAATATTTCCAAGCATCGACGGGAGAAGGATGGGTCTTGCAATTTGGCTTTGTGTTTGGATCTACCAAGGAAACCCTTTTCCTCGGTGTTTTCTTCTCCGTAGGCTTAGAAGAGGTGGCTTTCTCAGTGTTTTTGGCGTCAGCTTTCTTTTGGCCCATGGTTTTTTTCTCGCATTCACAAGAGATGGGAACAGAGAGAGTTCTAAATGCTCAGGAAGCTACGAAGAAAAGAAGAAAGGCAATGGCGCTACGCTCAAAGCTACGAAACGAATGAAGGTTTCACTTCAGATTTATAACCTTAGGTTAGGGTTACTGTTTGGAACAGTATCTCCGGTGTATCGCATTCTGTTACAAGGAATGGTTTCGCATTCCTAAGTTAGTTTTTCCCGGCGAAAATATCATATTCAATAACAACGGATTCCTGGTGATTGTTTAGATCTTCAAATCAAAGATATTTTTTGATTTAAAGCTCGGGGGCTGTTAGCGGATAATCCGGGATTTGATTCCCTCCGAGATTTAAGGAGGCAAGCTGTGGAAAAAGATCTTCAACTGGTTTTAACAAAACCACTCGTAGATACAAAACTGTAGCCGATCAATTTATACGTTTGGGAACAACTCGAAGGTTGTTATGCTTATACGGCTGCTCGAAAAAGTATGCACACTTTGGAAGTAACAATCATTGAGTATATATTAGCATTCATTGCTCAGAATAAATAAAGGGAGCAATGCTCGACCTAACGACTACTTAAAAGTACTCGTAGGCTCGGGGGGTTGCATTTGAAGAATACAATTTCTTTTAAGCCTATTATGCTTTATTCAAGACCTTTAACTAGTTTTAACAAAACTACTCGAAGCTCGGTGGTTTCACCCAATGGATGCATCTACTCGGTGCGCACCATTAGACTACTCAAGTGAAATTCAAGATTGGTTTCTTGAACCTCCGACTGCTTAACGAGTACTCGGAGGCTCGGGGGCTACACCCATTGGGTGCATCTAAAAGATGCACTCTAATGAAACTACTCGTCAGAAGAGATTTGAGCGTCTTGGGCTTAGCTCTAACTACTCGAAGATGTTAAAAAGATTCAAGAGTTGAAGCAAAGGCGCAAGACGCTCGGGGGCTTGTGGGGCCAGGATCCCTAGGGCCACTCATCTAAGGAATTAAACTACTCGATATGGAGAGTTGTGATCCGACTGCTTTGGACTAGCCAGATAGGGTATAGGACGATGTAGTCGATTAATGAAACTACTCGTATTCAAATAGGATACATGATAGATTACCTTATTGTAATCATCCTTGCTGTATACGAGTAGTTTGTGTAACCGACTTGTAACTCTGCTCCCCGGATATATAAGAGGAGCAGGGACGCCCTCAAAACAACTCAACCACACGTACAATACAATCAAACACACAGGACGTAGGGTATTACGCTACTCGCGGCCCTAACCTGTCTAAATCTTTGTGTTATTCGTGTACTGTCGTTCCTAGAACTCGACGAGACCCACAAATCTAGTCTCTGGGGCACCCCTAGGCAGACGTGCTCGACATAAATCGTCGACAGTGTATTTCTTCTCTGCTTAACGTTTTTCTTTTTCTTTTTTATTTTATTGTACCATTGTGAAGTAGCACATGAAAATAACTATCTTAAATTAACCAATATATTTTTTATAGACAATAGACTACATATAAGTTATATTGAAGATGTTTCAATAATTATAGAACTTATTTACTATTTTTAACAGTTTTAATGAATTTCTGTAGGTTTATTGAAAGTAATTACAATTTGAACTAAATGATTTCAAATGAAAAAGTAATGAATACCAAAGTTGTACAACTCATCAAGATCTACAAACTTTATTTAGTTCATTAATCCATGTGACAAAGTTTGAATAATCTAAATTTTGAATTTCAAAATTTGATAACTAAAAGCAAGATTTTGGAACACTAAATGATTTCGGCTGAAAAAGTCATGAGTACCAAACTTTCATAACTCATCAATATCTACAATATTTATTTAGTTTATTTTTTCATTTGAAAAAAGTGGTAGTATACATTGGTCATTAATCCTAGATTCACTCACATAGTTTAAGAAACTATGTTTGAGACTTGTCAAATTTGTACTACATGTTATTACCACTTTTGAAAATGATAAAATGACCTAAATAAAGATTGTAGATCTTGATGAGATATGAAACTTTGGTATTCATCACTTTTTCATTTGTCATCATTTAGTGTAAAAAAATCGTGCTTGTAGTTGTCATTTTTTAAAATTCCATACAACTCAAGTCTTATATTGCTCAATTGGTCACAGCCTCACATTTAGTATAATATTAGCAAATATGAAGTTACAGCTACCATTTTTTCTTCAAAAAAGTTGGTTCAACTTCAATTTGAAATTCAAGTTCAAATTCATTTAAAGAAGTTTAAAGGAAACTCAATTTTTCTCCTAAATCTTGAGCTCAAATAAAAAACCTTTCAATATAAAAGTTGTAGAACGTTTAATTTTAAGAAACTTTTGTTTTGGTAAATCTTTGAGTTTCAACATTTTTTTCTCTTTAAATCTTGGTCAAACATCGTTTGACCGTGGGTGAACTCTCCTAAATTTATTTTACTACATAAACCACAGCTCAATTAAAAAATATCCCAATATGAAAGTTGTAGGGTTTTAAATTATAAGAAACTTTTATTTTGGCCAAAATTCGAGGTTCAACATAAAAACCTTGGGAAACCTCAGTCAACATGTTTGACCAAGATTTAAAGAGAAAAAGGGCGAGTGGGCCGCGGCGCGCGCGAGCTGGGCCGGCGGGGCGAGCGCCTGCGCGTGCTGGTCCGCAGAGCGCGCGAGCGGGGGCCGGCAAGCGCTGGGCCGTAGAGCAAATATATAGCAACTTTTCACACCACATGCGTAGCGCAGTGGAAAGGAGTCGTGGCCCTTGTCTCCACCGCCTGGGTTCGTATCCCTTCTTTGCCAAGTTTTTTTCTTTTTTTTCTGATTTTTCATTTACCATTTAACAACTAAAAAATAGAAAATAAAATCAGATTCGATAAGAGATGTTTTTGTTGCGCAGAGGTTGCGGGTTTGAAGCTCGTCTCGTGGTCCGCACTTTTTTTTTGCCGGATTTTGACGTGGCGAGAAAAAGATACGATGTAAGAAAAAAAACCAATATATGTAACAGTGGTAAGCCTTGCATGTTTGTTGCTCTAGATCGTGGGTTCGAGATTGTTGGAGATCAGTTTTTTTTGCCTTTTTCGTTTTATTCTGTATTTATTTTTCCTATATTTTCAGTTCTAAATATTATATTTATAAATCGCGGCGAGGGTTTCTACTGTTTTTTCTATTTTTCATATGGAAATGATAAATTTTTAATTTACATTCATGACAGATTTGTATAAACGTTGCAGTGTTTTGGGCCGGACAGTGACAGAATTGAAAGAACCGTGTTATCTGGGCTTAAAGCAAAATGCTAACGTTCCTGAAACCATCGGCAGGATTCCGTCGTAATTTTCTGGGCTTCTCTAGGCTCAAGGCAAAATGTCAACGTTTTATGAAACCGTCGCCAGGATTCCGTCACAGAATAAATAGTTTCTTGTAGTGGAAATTTCCGATAACCGCCAGAAATGACCAAGATCCGCTGCAAGTTGTGCTAAATTTTTTCAGCAATCGCTTAGGCGACATCAAGATCCTTTCACTAAGGTATAGCATTTTTTTTTCATATAACAGTATGACCATTTTCACGAGATTCAACTATATGATCTTAACTTACACTGATTTGGCTAATCTAGATAGGGTGGTGCTTTGTTATGTAGTAATCACAAAGAATATAATGTAGTGTAATTAGAGAATTAGCGAGAATTTCCGGTGAACTGGATGCTTGCTCCTGCTGTACTAACTACTGCTTCTTTTTATTCTCTGAATTTCCGGTGAACTAAATGCTTGCATTGTTTTATGTTTGTTATTCACACCAGATTACATGGCCTAGAAGCTGGGTATTGATGAGAGAGCAAGACGGAGAGCCTGAGCAACCTACTGTACAAGAACTATAGCACCATGATGGCCGGCCTCAGGTACATATATTGTAGCTTCACTGTTCCCTTGAATTGTTCAATTTTGTTGTCAAATCCGTGTACAGCTTCGATTACAATGAATAACACACTTAGGGCCTGTTTGTTTCCCTCCGTCTAAACTTTAGCCCCGTCACATCGGATATAAACACGTTAATTATGAGTATTAAATATAGATTAATTAAAAAACACATTACATAAACAAGGACTAATTTGCGAGACGAATCTATTAAGCCTAATTACACTATGATTAGACAATGTAATGCTATATTAAACATATGATAATTATGTGTTAATTATAGCTTAATTGAACTTCTTAGGTTCGTCTCGCGAAATAGATATGACTTATGCAATTAGTTTTACAATTAATTTATGTTTAATACGTCTAATTATTACTTATTTAAACTCTAAACTTTAGCACCTGGATCCAAACGGCACCTTACATCCATGAAAGGCTGCCCTACGACTTATATCATTGATTGGTTTGGCTTTGAAATGGCAGCAACACCAACTACTCTCTTTGCTGCACACTGTAAGGCCAATCTCAGTGGAAGTTTTATGGATACAATTACCTAGAGTGACACATCATCTAAAAGTGTTTGAAATTAGGATGAAACATCTCCCTCTCAATGCAAGACACATGCCTAGAGTTTCATTAATTGTTGTTTTTTAGGTCACATGCAAGACACAAGTTGTCTAGGTAACTATGTACATGGAGTTTCATCACCATGAAACTCATTTTACCTCTCTCTTAATTAATACAGTGACACATAATAAAAAATACTGACATGACAGTCAATTTATTGTCCATGAAACTCCCACTGAGACTAGCCTAATTGACCGCCGCAATAATCGTATCCTGTCGTAATGACATGAATCAGTCTTCAATTGACAATTCGGTGCGACCCTAAAGCCATCAAAATTAAATTTTTGTATGCCCGATTTATCTTTGCTCCATGTATCATACTCGTAGCAATGCACGGACACTTACCTAGTGTCAAAATAAGTATTAGTACCAGGTTATAACATCATCCTATGCTAAAGGTAAATTTTTAATCAATTCTGTTAAAACCCAGTATAAAAAAAATCACCAACAACGTACATCTAAAAGTCCAAAACTAGCATTAGTACCGGATCTAAATCTCTCTTGTTGTATGAATGTGTAGAATGGATGTGAAGTTTTCCGGTAGTACGTGCTTGTTTAATTTGGACTTTTGGATGTTGTTGCTCTAGGATAACTATGCAGGCGGTACCAACCAGATTAGATGATAACTTCCATAATATTTCCGTGCAACGAACCAGACTTTTCTCAATGGGATAACTATGCATCGAATACATGGATAACTATGCAGGTAACAATAATACAGGTACGTGCCAATAATGCATGGAACTCTCGTTTGTTGCATCAGTAGTTTTGATCTGGATCGGATAAAGATGTAGGGCACCAATCATGCCGGCAAGGAAGCAATGCCAATTGCTATTTGATCTCTACCGAGAAATCAAGCATTCCTGTATCAATCATATTCATCTCACGCTACCTGAGAGAGTTTTGACACGTTCGTGTGATGTGGATGTGCCCCCAGCTCTGGTCCTCATAAAAATGGCACTATCACTGCCGGAAACCACCTATTTGCTGCGCACGGCGAAGCCCAATATACGCACGGCAAAGGCTTTGTCATGCGTATATACCCGTTCCGCACGGTAAACGTCGCACGGCAACAATCTGCACGGCAAAGAGCTATTTGCCGTGAGCCTTCTGTCGGGACGCACGACGAAGCTTTTACCGTGCGTCAGGATCAACGCACGACAAACATTTAAGAAAAAAAATAAAAAAGCAGCCCCCAGCCGCAGCCGCCCCTGCCACCACCACACAGCCGCCACCGCCGCAGCCCGTACCACGCCGCCGCCGCCACCACGTCGCCGGTGAGAAAACCGAGGAAGAAAGCCGAGGCGCCGCCAGATCTAGTCGTCGGGGAGGCCTCGCCGTCGATGGCCAGATCCACCTTGGCTGCGCCGCCGGCGGCCTTGGGAGGACGAGCTACGGGAGAGAGCCCGCACCACGCCGCTCGCTGCCACGACGCCCGCCACCACCACGGCGCCGCCAACCAGTAGAAAAAACAGTGAGAGAGGGAGATGCCTGGATCCGAGAGAGAGAAACTAACCGCCGGAGGAGGGAGGTGCGCCGGCTGAGGGAGAGGGAGGAGGGCGGGCGGCGCAAGTGGATGGGGCCGGCGTGAGTGGAGGGCGGACGACGCTAGCTGAGGGAGGGAGAGGATGGCGAGCGGCGCCGGCCGAGGGAGGGAGAGGGGCGACACCCGCACAAGGCACCACCGGCCACCACCGCGCCCGCCATGGCGCGCCGCGGTACACCTCCCTCACCACCGGATCCGCCCGAGGCAGCGCCGGATCCATGGCCTCCCGCCCTCACGGGTCTGCCGTCCGTCGGCCGCCAGGGAGAGAGAGGGAGGGGAGAGAGGTGGCGGCCGGGAGGGGGAAGAAGTCTAGGGAGCCGGCGGCTGGGAGTAGGAGGGAGGGAGGGAAGGAGTCCAGGGAGGCGGCGGCCGGGACCGGGAGGGAGGGAGGAAGGCCCCGGCGGCGCTGGAGGTAGGGTCGGGGTGGGGCCTGCCGTGATGTGTGGGAGGAGGGAGAAGGTGCGGCGGGGTTCAGGGTGGAGCCCATAAACTTTGCCGTACGTTTCTCTGATGGCACACGGCGAATAGTTTTCTTTACCGCGTGTTTCAACATGGCACACGCTAAACTAAACTAAACTAAAGGTCCCCATATTTTTTTTAAAAAAAGTGTTACCTAGAGAAGGCAACCGAAAATGAAAGATAATCATTTGGTAATCGAAAATTTATAATAACTACAAAAAATCATTACTACTAAGAGGCAACATACTATTACTTGGAAACCGAAAATCTTTGCTAAGTCCCTAATATAAGTATGATTAGGGAGGGACCATCGTGAATTGGAAATATAAACGGGACCATAATTTGGAAAATGCAAACACCAACTTTTGTAAATACCATCATTTGTCAACTACAAAGTTTTTTAACGTTTCGAGATCTACAACTTTCATTTAGAGTGTTTCTCCATTCGAGGTAATTTGAAAATTTCAAATTTGAAATCTCATCTCTCTGGTAGTTTCTACTACTAATAGAGAGACATGTAAGATTTATGAACAAATTTACTTTAACATTATCAAATGAAAAACTATCCGTAACAAAAATTGTTCATTTTGATGAGTTATACAACTTTGTAGTTCAAAACCTTTTCATTTGAATTCGTTTAGAGCTTCAAAATGTGCTTTGAAACACCTCTTTGCCGTGTGCCAAGAAAAAAAGCACACGGCAAAGTATGGCTTTACCGTGTGCCAAGCAAAAAACACACGGCAAAGTATTTGTTTGCCAAGTATTTTATTTTCGTCGAGTATTTTTTGAAAAACACACGGTAAACTCCTTCTTTGCCGTGTGGCCAAGGGAATGCACACGGCAAACCCCCCAGCACACGGCAAACATGAAGTTTCCCGTAGTGATGCATGCATGTCCCAGGTAGCTACTAGTATAAATTCTATCCCATGATCGAGGAATATATAGCATACACATACACACGACTTGTTTTGTAACCCTTACACCATTGCTTCTGATCGAACTGCTAGTCAATCGTATCTCAAGCAAGATATCCATAGCAATGGTGAACATAGAACTCGATTTTCATATGGCTGAAGGGGATGGCGAATATAGCTATGCGAAAAATTCCAGGCGTCAAGTGAGCCGTCCTTTCTTTTACCATATACACCATTATTATATGCAATATGCATACTAATAGTTTTCTTCTGTATTTAGATTGCATCTAAAACACTTTATTGTTTTCGGTGCATATATATTCAGTAGAACGTATATCTACACTGTGACTCTAAATAATCTTTCCTTTGTGCATGCTACTAGGAGATGATTATGCTTGAAGGGAGGCCAATTCTTGAGAGTGCCATAAAAGAAGTATACAAGGCCCTCTTCCCCAAAACCATGACTATTGCTGATCTAGGATGCTCTTCGGGACCAAATGCGTTGCTCTTTATCTCAAATTTGCTGGGCATAATAAGTGATCAATTCAATAAATCTAGTCCTTTAGAACTACAGATATTCCTGAATGACCTACCAGGTAATGACTTCAACCAACTATTTAATTCGCTCAAAAACTTGAAGCAAGGTGGTAAAACAACAGATCAAAATGCATTGCCTTCGTATTATATATCCGGGCTGCCAGAATCATACTACAACAGGTTATTTCCCCGGCAAAGTGTCCATCTCTTTCACTCCTCTGCATCTCTTCATTGGCGTTCTCAGGTATCTTACCATTCTTTACAAAGGTTATTTATTCATATGGTACATTCGCCGGTGATATTTTTCTTGCATTTTCTCAATTAAATTTCAGAATCTCTACTACCGAAAAAAATTAAGCTGGTGATGATGGTCGCCTACCATCACCACCACTCTACCCTTTATACTCCTATTTCTTTATACATGCTTATGCCATGGCATATGAACTTGCTCACTTCATGGCCCCCAAAGATGAGGATCCGGATCTTTTGCTGGGGCAGGTTAGGCAGGCAAGCTTTGCCTGACATCCCTATATATATAGTATATCACCTCCGGACAAAACAAAGAACGCGAATCAAATCAAGCACCAACACGTGAGCATGCATTTTCGCAAAAAAAAAAAGAGCATGCATGGGACGAGAAGGAACTCACATTTTGTGCACGGGTATATATGGCCATCTCCATATAAAGCAAGAAGCTAGCAGCGACTCACGCCTCCTACTCCGTACCAACTACAAGCCCATGATGATTCCTGCTGTTGCCACTTGAATCCTGCCACAGACGGCGAGCTTGGCTCCCAGTCTCCCACGCGCCTCCACTATGTTAAAAATCAACATATATAGAAGACACCTAAATTGGTGACATATATATTTTCCTTACGTGTCACTAATATGAGATTACTGACGACAATAGTTCAGACGCGCGTCACTAATAACTGCTAAGAAGTCAATTGTGATGGCTCTCGTCCAAACGAATCACTAATATGATTCCTTAACAGTGACACAATTTTTTACCCGTGTCACCATGGGCGAACCAGTTTCCTACTGTAGTGTTTTCAGTAAAGTTATTTTTGTTAAGATCTTCTATAAATCCTCAAGCTCGTATCCTCGTCCAAGGTCACCAGCCCCCGTCCAAACAAATCACTCCTCTCACTCCTGACCCCCGCGACCTCGCTCCACCTCGCCACCCACAGCCTTCCCCATCGATGTGGGCAAGTCGGCCGATCCTTCCATCGGCGTCATTCTCGTTGTCGCCTTTGTCCGTGGATAGGACACCAGATCCCACCCCGCTTCCGCCCTCCTCTGCAGACCAGATCTCACGCCAAAGCAGCCGGCCTCCTCGAGTGAGTTACAAGATCTGCCCTCCCTGCTCCCGTCCTTCACTGTTGTGGCTGCCATCCTCATCGCCTTGACCCCCGGTGGCGCATGGTGGGAGGGGAAGAGGGAGGAGGCCCTCCTCCACAGTCCACACCACCCTATACGTCAGCTTTGACCGCTAATTGTTGAACCGCGCTAATTTCATAAAGTTTTGACCGCTAATAAAATCAAATAATACCATATTATTCGTTAATAAAACCCAATAAAACCACAATATTGTGAAATTATTTTGAGACAAGTGTACGCATACTATAATTAAAATTTCAAGTGCTTCACATCATCAATATTCGAAACATGATGCTTCTATTGCCGGAGGGCACTACACTAGGATTTTCATGGATCTAGCATTGCATCGAAAGTGACAATTTGTTAGATTTATTTTATGGCAATGCAACCGTGTTCAACTAAGGGCATGTACAACAGTTAGACAACGACTGTTTTTTTGCCACATATGTAAAATGAGGTGATGTGACCATCATTTAATGAGAAAAGAGAGTGTTGTTGTTTAGGTACTATCTCGTCTACTCCTTTGGCCAGTGCTCTCATGCAACCAGAGTGCGTATTAATTATCACACATATATCTAAATAGACAGCCCATTATAGAGTTATCTATTTAGCTGTCTCTATGGGTTAAATAGACAGTAGCTGTCTAAACTGTTGTACATGCCCTAATGATTTTTCTAATTAAATCGCATGTATATTTAGGTACCCGAGGAACTAAATGCAAGGGGTTCCCTAAATGAAGATAGCATTTATATCTCAAAACCACAACATCATTAGTAGTGAAGTACTTCAAAGAACAGTTCCATAAAGACTTCTCCCTCTTCCTCAAGTTGCGTCATGAAGAACTTGTTTATGGAGGGAAAATGGTTTTAAAATTTTGTGGGAGAAAGGATGAGAATGCATATAATGGTGATCTCAACAAACTTTTTGGATTGCTATCAAGGTCGCTGCAGTCTCTTGTTTCAAAGGTAAATAAGAGTACAAAAATTAGTTTGATTCTTTTTACCGTAAAACTTTGTAAAAATAGCTGGGAAGTTAAACAAACTATTATATGGATCACGATAGGGCCTTGTGGACAAACAAAAACTAGATTCCTTCAATTTACCACTGTATGGACCATCAATTACCGAAGTGGAGGAAATAGTTAAGCAAAGCCAAAAGTTCAAAATGGATCATGTCAAATTATTTGAGTCAAACTGGGACCCATATGATAACACAGAAGGAGATGATATTCACGACAGTTCCCACAGTGGCATGAATGTTTCAAAAATGATTAGAGCAGTGCTGGAACCTTTGATTGCAATCCATTTTGGAGAAACCATACTTAATGTATTGTTCGAAGAGTATGCACGTCTGGTTTCCGTACACCTTGAGAAGGAGAAGACAAAGTTCGCCATGAACGCCTTGTCCTTGGAGAAAATATAGTACATATACGTGAGCTCCATCGATCAAATTTCTACAGCTCGCATATCATATAGTGACAAATTGAAGTAACAGCTGGTACTTGGCTCCTTAATTTCTGTCTCAAGTCACTTTTCAACATTATTGTGTATCCGTACTAAAAAGGTTTCAGAGGTCTGGAAGGGTTCGGTTACATTGCTTATCTGTTATATTATCCTGTGATGTATAGGATCCACATGTTACTCTTTTGTGGAAAAGTAAATTGTGATGTACGTGCAGTGTTAGCATAAAACACCATTCTCTGCATTTTATTAACACAAATATTATGGTATTGGATGATGTGTATTAAGCTTTCGTGGCTATTCATAAGGGCTTGGATCTCAAACAAATCTAAATACAGAGATAACAACTAACTAAAATCAAATCCTAGCATAAAACACCATTCTCTGCATTTTTTACTATTGTGAGAATACAAATATTATGCATGGTATCGGATGATGTGTGTTAAGCTTTCGTGGCTATTTATAAAGTAGAGGGTATGATATGAAATGGTGGAAAGTGATACTCTCGGTCCCATACCCAAAGTCCCAAACCAATCTCTTAACCCAAACCCAGAAGCTAAACAAAAAAAAAGTTTTACCCCACATCTCATTTCCCTATGCCACCTCTCATTTCCAACAATCCAAACATCACTTGAGTACTTCAGGTATGGTACTTGCATTTCAGTGTTAACACGTGAGCCATTGAACTTGAGTAATACCAATATCATATATGATGAATTTATGATCTTATCTACTACTCCCTCCATTCTAAAGTTGTAGGTCGTTTTGATTTTTCTAGATACATAGATTTTACTATATACCTACACAGAGTATATATCTATCTAGATTTATAGCAAGGACTATATAAATAATGTAAAAAAATTGGAACCAAGAGAATATATGTTTATATACTATGTTTACATATCATGGTTGTATGTATTATTGAGTTGACCATTTAAATTGGCTACGCGGTTTGGTGTTTTCAATTTGTGATTTGCTTTATCATTTTCACCTTATGTACCTGTTTCCAATTGACTTCTTGTTCAATTAAAATTTGAAATCAAAAGTGATCAGTTGTTTTTTTTCGATTGTTTCCATCCCATAGTCTTAGCCTCTTAGTTTAGGAGGCAATTTGTCTATTGTCGCTCCATCGAAAATCCTGATGAATTGTCTTTAAAAAGAAAACAAGAAGACCCTGTTGATTTGATTTTAGGGCCCGAGTGAGAGGGTCGAGAAAGTGTCCAGTGCTCCTACACCATCACATACTCTCATTTAAAAAAAAAATCAAAATGTAAATAAAAAATCAATAAAAATATGTATCAGTAGATGACACAATGTTACGTATTCATGGAAATTTTGAGTTTCAACTAAAATTTAAGAAAGGAGAAATAAAAAGAACAAAATCAACATGCAATTGGGTCGGGTGCACTGCTCATATGGATCCGCAACCCGCATCAACTGCCCCTTGCTCTTCAGCCTTTTTCATCCACCGCGCGCGGCTCTGAGGCACCACACTCTTCAGCCATTTCACCAATCCCTCACTCTCGGGGTGGCATGGCCGCCGCCCTCTCCCTCCCCCTCCCCCGCGCCGCGGCCCCGCTATTCCTCCTCCGTGCAGCCCGTTTCGCGCCGTGGGCCGCGCCGGTCCCCCGCCGCAGGCTCCTCTCCGGGCCTCCCACCGCCGGCGAACCCCCATCCCCGGCGCTCCCGCCGGCGTCCAAGCTCGCCGACCCCCCGGTTGTGGGGGCTCCGGAGCCCCCGCTGGTGTTTAGGGCCGCCGAGGCGGAGATCCTCCGTGATATCGAACCCGTCGTGCATCTCATCAAGGATATCCTCCACTCCGACAGGTGGGCCCTTCTACTCTGCAGTTGTTCTGAACTCGGGTGAAAATTGAAATGCGGGGTTCGGAAAGAAGTTCTTCCCGCCTTCTAACGAAGCTGCGTGCGTCCGAGCAGATATGCTGACGGCGAATGCCTCTCCCCGAAGGACGAAAATGTCGTCGTGGAGAAGCTCCTCACGTTCCATCCACGCGCGCAGGATAAGATTGGCTGTGGGCTTGACGCCATAATGGTGAGTGCGCAGCAATTAACACCTGTGCAATTTTATTCACGAGTTATTATTGATTTTATGTTGAGAACATGGTTGTCATTAGTACTTTACAAAAAGGAATGAATAACGATATACAGTTATTTTAGTTGTTGCAATTCTGCCACTGCTTGTACTAGTTAGCTTCTTTTTGGGTCAGTTCAATTTCAGTTGGATGCTTGCCTGCTTGGGGTTTGGTTCTTGACCGTGTTTGATTTGTCCTGCGGCTGACAGTCAACTAAACCGCGTATTCAGTAGACTTGGGCTGGAGTCAGTGTTGAGTTCTGGTTGAGTATGTTACAGATAGTAGTTACATCACGGGATAATTGAACTATCTTTATATTGAGCCTTGGTTGATCTGAGTCAGATCTGTTAATGGAGGCGTTAAGCAGTCTGGGTTGAGTGACATGTCTTTCCAGTGCCTTCAACCCTGCTGCCTTGTTGGGGAAATAGCTGAAAACAGCTCCAAGCCACGCCATTCTGCATCTTATGCTGCTTAGGCCATCTGCTGCCAGATCCATTGACCCACCAAGATTCGAGCACAGTTTCCGTCTTATGCTGCTTAGGCCATTTGCTGCCATTTTGCATCGTGTATGTATATGCGAAAGGACAAACGAGACAATGCCACATGCATTTTATGCTGCCAAGGATATTTGATATCTGACATGAACAAATATATATTAGTGTAGTATAATTACCAATATGTTCCATCTTATTATCTAGTAAACTTGATCGCTAAAACTAGGAAAGCTACAAAACCATATAAAACGTGGAGCTGGTTGACTATGCATGTTTGCCTGTTAGAGCAATAACTTCAACACATTTGTAGATTCGTCTCTAACCCAGGAAGTGTTCACAGCAACTCTATAGGAAATATGTATCCATATCTGAAATGTTTTCTGTGAGGGCTTCCTAATATCAATTTGATTGATGCTGTATTAATCAGTACAGTGTATTAGTGAACCATTTACATTGTACGAATATCATGATTAGCTGATTCCTTCCATGAAGTGGAAGCGCTTTCTCAGCCAAAGTGCTCTGCCTTTGTGCTTTTAGGTTTGGTTGCAGACCTGACAAAGCTGCCTGGCTCAGGCAGCAACCTCAGGCGTCTGATTTTGATGGCCTGGGGTCAGATGCGCTGCCTGGCAGCAGCTGCCTGAGCCAGGACGGCAACCAAACAAGCCCTTAGTTTATGGTATTATGAAACTTCTGTACTGAATAACAAGACGGTCAAGACATAATAATATCTTGTGCAAAATTTCAATATGTTTAGGATACTTTACACATACTTGATATATAGTATCCTTGACAACCAATTTTCTGTACTTGCACTGTCTTTGAAGGTTGATAGGCACCCTGAGTTCAGGAAGTCAAGATGCCTTTTTGTTGTTCGCACCGATGGTGTTTGGATTGATTTCTCATATCAGAAGTGTCTTCGTGCATACATCCGAGAAACATACCCGTCTCATGCCGAGAGATTTATACGAGAACATTTCAAGCGAACATGAAGAAACTGAAATTAGTGATG
Source organism: Echinochloa phyllopogon (assembly GCA_033239725.1). Taxonomy (NCBI): domain Eukaryota; kingdom Viridiplantae; phylum Streptophyta; class Magnoliopsida; order Poales; family Poaceae; genus Echinochloa; species Echinochloa phyllopogon. The sequence goes on along the minus strand of BTCW01000015.1, from coordinate 28,104,896 downwards.
CACTGATGTTTATGAGTTTGGAATAGTTTCTGTAAATTATTAGGCCACAAGGCCTCTTGGTTTGTTTCACGTCCTAGTGTGCATGTATGACCGAAATCCATAGAGCATGGTTGGTTACATTAACATAGAAACCTTTGCATTTATAAAGTAACCCATGCAAGGTTAAATGGTTCAGATGAGCTGATGTGACTAGGGCTGTGTTTAGTTCCTCTCAACTTTTCAAACTTTTCATCACATCAAAACATTAAATATAACAAATGATGCATGCATGAAACATTAAATGTAGGTACATGAAAAAACTAATTGCATAGTTTTGATGTACACGACGAGACGAATCTTTTGAGCCTAGTTAGGTCATGGTAGGATAACAATTACCATAAACAAACGAAAAATGCTATAGTATGCTACAGTGTCCGATGTGACCTTTTTCACGGATCTAAACATAGCCTAGGTGATTGTCAGAGACTAGGTGATTGTCAGATGTGTATAACCTTCTAATATTTTGGAAATGACAGAGCCCACAAAATGCTTCAGAAACAGCCGATCATCACTTTCTTCATAGGAAATTGACTTTAGTATTGAGCTTAACAGTCTTATAATATCACAGGTTAGTTTCTTTGCTCTCCGATGCCTGTTCATTCTTACTTCCAGTTTGGTAATTGGTATGTTAAAACCACTACAAACAATACGGTGACTTATTTGCATTTGCGTTTATTACCATTCGTGGAGCCAAACATCACCTTTAGGTGGTGTTTGGATCCAGGTGCTAAAGTTTAGCATTTTAAATAAGTGATAATTAGATGTATTAAACATAAACTAATTATAAAACTAATTACATAAGTCATGTCTATTTCGCGAGACGAACCTAACAAGCATTATATTATCTAATCATAGTGTAATTAGGCTTAATAGATTCGTCTCATAAATTACTCCTCGTTTATGTAATGGGTTTTTAAATTAATCTATATTTAATACACATAATTAATATATTTATATTCGATTTGATGACGCTAAAGTTTAGTGCGTGGAAAACAAACATGACCTTATTTTATCCATTAATCGCAACCATTAAAACTAGTAATGTTGTAAAACTATATGCTTTCTTGCTTTTTGGTGAGGCCATGTAAAGCAGGCCCAACACTAGCCTATTAAAACGGTAGCCTCAGATAAAAGTGAAGGCAATGTATACACAAAGAGATGAAACTACTGGTGGCTGGTGCTGGTTTGTGCTGAGAGAAAAATACTACTGGTTAACTGGTAAATTGTGCTGATTTGTTCTGAGAGAAAAGCACGGCTGGCTGATGGCTGATAAGCCAAACTAACAGGGTGCATCTAAACGCTCGCTACTGGCCCACAGAAAAGTTACTGTAGCTGCAGGGATGTCACTTCCGCTTTGTAGTAGAAACACTAGCCTTTTTCCCTCGCCTTCAGCTCTTCCCGCCGGTGGTTGGTCGAACAGTTTTTTCGTCATCTCACCTACATTATGATTGCCAAAAATTTTGAGATATTATGGCATTTTTATGCAATTTATGCAAGGATTCAAAAATGAATTTTAACAAGTAAATAAATACTCTCAATAAATTGGATATCTTGTGGACATCGCATGATCAAATACCTCGATTTTCAATTTTCCATAGTATGAGAATCACAATCGGGCAATCACTATTCAAAATAGTGTAGATCCCTCGGTGGTTTTGAATTCCACTTTGATATATGACCAACTTTGGTAAAAGAATCGAGGAATTTTGTTAGCGTGTGCCAAAAGTAATTCTGAGTTCGAGGGATAAGCTCTATACTGAGGTATGCGAAGATCCATATCATCCCAAACTTCTAAGAATTTTTTTTTCAATTTAGAGATATAATTGCATTAAAATAAATTGAAGTAGGGTGAGGAAATTGAATTTGCAAAGTAGTAAACTTGTAAAATAAAATACATGGAAATGCCGGTGCTAAACAAACACATATAATAAGTAACATTGGTCTAAACATAAACATTTATTCGTCGCAGCGTAACCGCGGAATGCATAAAGACCTTCCATGGACTAAAATGTAAAATTTCTGAGGAAATTAACATATGAAAATAGGGAAACAAAATTTACTGGGTAGTGGGCCGAAAATCTCAGTTCCGGCCCACCGTCGCTTTGGGCCCATGAGGGAAAAGCGTGCGAGGCGCGCGGGGGCCTTGGCTGGTGGGCCGATGCAGCCGGCCCACTAGACCGCGGCCTATAACGGCGGGGGGGGGGGGGGGGGGGGGGTTGGGTGTTAGGGTTAACCCACACTCGCTGCCTCCCCCTGCTGCCTTCGGCCGCCGCCGCCTGAAGCCGCCGTCGCCATCGCCTGGAGTGGCCGCCACCGTCGCTGATGCGCCGTCGTCGACCCCGCCCCCGCCTCCGCGCTCCCCCTCCGCCTGGTCCCCTTTGTCGTACGCGCCTAGGCCTCCCCCGCACCTGATGGTGGGGGGCTGCGGGCCTCGCCGCCGGTGGTGTTCCCGGTCAGGACATGTCCGGTCGGGATCATGCGCTGGCGGAGGTCGGGACACGCGTTGGCCACCGCAATTGCGGTCGGGCGGCTAGGGAACAGAGGGGCCGCCTGAGGCGGTGGTGGCGCTGGAGCCGCGAGCTCAGGCTCGGCGAAGCCGGGGGGCGCCGCCGCTACAGCGCTACCCGAGCCCCCACCGGTGCTCATGAAGAAAGGTGGGGCTCTGCGGCGCGCGGCGATGGTGCCTTTGAGGAGGAACTCCGGCGGCGCGACCGGTGTCAGGGAGGGTAGAGGCGTCGACGACGAATAATCCGGCGAAGAGGATGGAGTGGCGGCACGGCGCTATGGAGCCATGGCGAAGGCATGCCCTTCGGAGGAAGGGCCGTCGCGGCGGGCGTAGTTAGTCCAGCCGTGATGAGGGTAGCAGGAGGTCACCGCGTCGGGCACCTGCTGTGGCAGTCCGTCGGGCCGTAGCCGCAGCCTTGCAGTCCTGCCATGGGACTCGCAGTGGTGCGGGGATTGCACCAGGATTCGTTCTGGTGCATCACAGGTGTCCGGCATCGCCGGTGGTCCATGCTGAGCTGCGAGGTTGCCGGAGTTGCCGCTGGCTGTTGGAAAAGTGGCATCGTCCTCCTAAGGGAGGAGACCGGGGGCCATGGCCGGCAAAGCCAGCACCACGTCCCCTGCCACGTCGAAGAGGGCGTACGGGAGCCCGAAGGAGCGAGTCAACTTGATCGTGCATGAAGCGGCGAAGTTGACGAGCGAGGAGGTTGCGGTGAAGGGAACCAGCGCGAACAGGGAAGCGGCGAGCCATGTTACCGATCGCTGGTGATTTCCTGTCCTTGACTTCTCTTGCTCAATGTAGAGCTGCTGATAACGTATTGGAATATAGAATATAAACAAGAGAGGACACAATAGATAGGTAAATTGGTAATTCTCATTGGTCTCATAGCTCTCTATTTATAGAGAGATTACAGGGTAGCTCAAAGGCCTCAACATTAGTGATTTACATGAATGTTCATAGCACTATACAATCTTCATTGCATAGATAGTGGAGTCTCTTCATGTTTAGTGGGATCTGTTCATGTTCCCCTACTAATGCTATTTGTGACTGTCACTATGGTGTTTTATGGCGATAACTATGACAACTTTCATCTCAAGGCTGCTGCACTTGATGAGGTCAAAACTGAAGGCCTTTTGCCTTCTTAACACTCCCCTTTTGATCGAGTCAATCTTGAGATCAACATGTTCTTTAGTTCCTTTAAAAACCCTGTAGAAAAAATAAGAATAATTTGTGTGGTGATAAACCTGTTAGGTTCAATGAGTGATCTATGCCTTGTTTTATCTCTAGAAAAACCTCGGTGGGGAAAACATAAGATAAGGGATATGCTTGAATTAATCATTATATCATAAAAACTTTGTATGAGAAAAACCTGATGGTAAAAACTCACAAAAGAAAATTGACACAATGTGATGCGTATAATAGGATCCATCATTCAGAGATTCTCCCCCTGAAGCTTGCAAGTCTCTGAGCTGTCTCATACCAATTCCATTGACACATTTCTCGAATGAGGAGCTAGGTAGGGATTTTGTGAAGAGATCTGCTAGATTATTGTAAGACTTTGTTTGTAAGATGTTTATTTCTCCACTTTGCTGAAGCTCATGGGGATAAAACAACTTAGGAGCAATGTGTTTGGTGATATTGCTCTTGATGTAACCCGTTTGCATCTGTGTAATACAAGCATCATTATCTTCATAGATAATGGTAGGTGATTCTAAAGAACCAATGCCACATGATTGCTAAATGTGGTTTATTATTCTGCGGAGCCACACACATTCACGTGCCGCCTCAAGTAGTGCAATTATCTCAGAATGATTTGTGGATGTAGCCACTAATGTCTGTTTAGATGACTTCCATGATATGGCTGTTCCTCCATGAAGGAATACAAAACCCGTTTGTGATCTGGCATTATGGGGATAAGACATATAGCCAGCATCAGTGTATCCAATTAAGCTAGGATAATTGGTTTTCTGAAAGAATAAGCCAAGATCTCTAGTGCCATTTAAGTACCTAAGGACTTGTTTTCCTCCGGTCCAATGACGCTTAGTTGGGGGGCAGCACTATGTCTCGCTAATAGATTCACTGCAAATGCAATGTCAGGCCTGGTACTGTTTGCAAGGTACATTAGTGCTCCGATGAGACTGAGATAAGGGAACTCTGATCCCAATATCTCTTCTCCTTCCTCCCGTGGTTGGAAAATATCCTTTTCTTTTTCGAGAGATCGAACCACCATGGGGGTCTTACTTGGATAAGTTTTGTCCATATTGAATTTCTCCAATAATTTCTGGACATATATAGATTGATGCGCTAGAATTCCTGAGTGAAGGTGCTCGATTTGTAAACCTAAGCAAATCCTTCATCTCAAACTCCGTCTTGAGATGATTGCGGGCTTCGTCAATATCTTGTGTGTTGCCAATGATATTCAAATCATCTACATACACTGATATGATACAAAATCTCGTGGATGATCTTTTGATAAAGAAGGTACTCACTCAGCCGGTTGTACCACATTCTTCCAGACTGTTTAAGACCATAGAGTGATCTTTTGAGTTTTACAGAATACATGTTTCGATTTGCGTTTCCATTCGGTATAGGGATCCCATCTAGGACCTTCATATATATGTCCGAATCTAGTGACCCATATAAGTATGCGGTCACGATATCCATCAACTGCATAGATAGAGCTTTTGAATTGCCAAAGATATTAAGTATCGAAACGTAATTCCACTCATGATCGGAGAATATGTTTCATTGAAATCAATGCCGGGCCTCTGCGTGAACCCTTGTGCTACAAGCCTCACCTTATATCGCATCACCTCATTTTTCTCATTCCGTTTCCGGATGAAAACCCATTTGAAACCCACAGGGAAGGTTTTTGGAGGTGTAGGTATCATTTATGAGAATACCTCTCTTTTTTTTAGGGAAGCTAACTCTGCTTCAATTGCTTCCTTCCACTTGTTCCAGTCTGAGTGTTGTTTGCACTCTACCATGGATTTTGGATCCGGATCATTTTGGATGGTATCGGCAACTGATGAGGCAAAGTATGTGTCGACAATTGTAGTCTTACGATCGAATGATTCTCCAGAATCAACATAGTTTTTGGAAATTTCATTTATCCTTGGTGACGGCTCAATATTTCCCAATACGACCGCGTTAGGGCGTTCCAATGTCCCATCATCAGAAATTGAGTGCACTGTTGATGTGGGAGGTGGATTGTGTAAATCCACTCGGTGTCTCTCAACTTGAGGTTGAGTTTCATTTACTGTGTCAGAGGATTCATTCCTCTGTTTCCTCGTGCGCTTGCGAGGATTTGCCGTACTTCTCCCACTCTCTTTTGAGGAATGGAGTTGAATAGTTTTATTTGGTACCTCTATTCTTTCCGGCACATTCCTTGCGGGAATATATGATTTAGTGACACTTTTGCTCACAGTAAACGAGTCTGGCAAGTTATTTGCAACATTTTGCAAATTAATGATCTTTTGAACTTGAAGTTCAGATTTTGGGATACCAGGATCCTCCTTTAGGGTGTCTATGGCATCCCAATTTATTTCCAGGCATTTAGTGTGATACTTGAATTCTCCCCCTAATGCCGGAAAATGTTCTTCATTGTAGATACCATCAGCGAACCGGGCTGTGAGTAGATCCCCTGTAAGGGGCTCAAGGTATTGAATGATCGACGGAGATAAATACCCCACGTAGATCCCTATTTTCCTGAGATGGCTCGTTGATGTACGCTTTGGTGGTGAGATCGGTACGTATACGGCGCAACCGAATTTCCGCATATGGGAAATACTAGGAGGATCACCACGAATCAATTGCAGCGGGGAAGCTATATGGTATGCAGTTGGACGCAATTGTATTAGGTCACCAGCGTGTAACACTGCGTGACCCCAACATGAGGTTGGTAGGTTATAATCTTGCAATAGTGGTCTGGCAATGAGCTTTATTCTCTTGATGAGAGATTCAACTAAACCAATCTGAGTATGAACATATTGTACAGAATGTTGGACTTCAATTCCTAAGGCCATACAATAATCATTGAAGGCTTTGGAGGAAAATTCTACAGCATTATCCAATCTGATAGATTTTATCCGGTGTTCAGGTTGACTGGCTTTAAGTCTGATGACTTGTGCAATCAATTTTGCGAAGGCATGATTCCGTGTCGATAGTAGACACACATTAGACCATCTTGTGGATGCATCTATTAGGACCATGAAGTACCTGAATGGTCCAGACAAAGTTGAATGGGATGCATACGTCACCTTGAATGCGTTCAAGGAACTTGAGTGGTTTAGTTTTTATTTTGAGATGTGAGGGTCTCAAAATTAGTTTCCCAGTTGCATATGAGGTGCACATAAAATCTGATGATTCTGGGAATTTTTTGTCGCTCATACCATGTCCATTTGAATTGCTTACGATTTTTCTCATCATCCCGATGCTGGGATGGCCAAGGCGTTCATGCCAAGTTTTGAATGTATCCACATTATGAAAAATCACCTTGTATGCAACGTGTGGTACGGGTTTGATATATGTGTAGTACAATCCAGATGGGAGAGAATGCACCTTTTCAAGTGTTTGTTTGCCATATCCAATGTCTTTGGTCAAGAAGAGGAACTCCTCATTGTTTTCCGCATGTGTTTCCACATGAATCCCATTATTTCGGATATCTCTATAACTTACTACGGTACGAGTTGAATCGGGATACAATAATGCTTCCTCGATATTTACTTGTGTACCCATTGAAAGTATGATAATGGCTCTACCAGAACCAACAATCATAGCATCGCGTCCCGCGATGGTCAAAACTTGCCCTTCTCTCTTTGTGAGAGTTTGGAAAAATTTGACTTACCTAAGTATAGTGTTAGTGGTACAACTGTCCACTAGGCACATCTCTTCTTCCATTGGACTGACTCCCGTAACAATCTATATAATGCAGAATTTAAACTCATAAAATAATGCAAAAATATAGAAGGCACATAAAAATATATTAAGATAGCAGGTGCATTATTACAACTGATAAAATATAGCAACGTCATGTTTTGGATACAAGTACTTCATTTGCAAAATTTAAAATCTAATTCTATGGAGCCTAATTGAGGTATCCAAATATGTCGTTGGAAGCGAATTCCACGAGCATGTTGTCGACATCCAGAGAGTCATCCTCTTCATTTGGTGGAGTCTTCATGTTGCTCGGTCCCGCTCCATGAGGGATAGGGTCCACAGCTTCGGTCTCCGACACTTGAGGTGAAGTGAGCTTCAAACTTTTGGGTGTTCGATGTACGACCCATGGACTTCATGTATAGTTCAGCCAGGTGTTTAGGAGTCCTGCATTTCTTAGTGATATGATTGTTGCACCCACACCTGAAGCAGGCGATCTTGGTGCCACTATCATTTTTCTGCTTAGAAATGCCTTTCCCCTTAGGGAATTTGCCTCATGGCTTTTTGGCTCTCTTGCGCTTCCCTTGGCTTGAAGGATTTCCGGTTTGTTTTTTTCCATTAGGTCCATTTTTCTGCTCATTTGCATGTACTTTAGGCAGTGGAAGAGTACCCAACGGGCGTTGGGATGAGTTCCACACGGTGAGCTCATGGTTCTTTTCTACATGTTTTAATGTTTGAATGAGTGCATAGTAGACCGTGAAATTCTTCTCCGGTATTATTGAGTAATGATTCTTTCTGATGGGAGCATTGTAGAAAGAGTTTTCTCAATTTTCTCCTCGTCAGAAGGTTCTTTCTCACAAAACCGAAGCCTGGAGCATATCCTATGAACGGCATGGTTGTACTCGTCTATAGTTTCGAAATCTTGTATACGTAAGTGATTCCACTCATGCGTTGCCGCAGGGAGGATAATCTTTTTATGCTGTTCATATCGATTTTTAAGAGCTGTCCACAGAGCCAGTGGGTCCTCCTCATTGTTGTACTCCATTTTCAAATCCTGACGGATATGTTGCCTTATCACTTTTAAGGCAGAGTATTTGGACATGTTAGAGGGGGCAACACCTCCTGTGACTGTTTCATCTATACATCTGTATAGTCCTTTGGTCAACAGTTGCACTTTGATATCCATCGCCCATGTAGGGAAATTTGAACCATCAAGAGCAAGTTCATCGAACTGTTTTTTCGTCATCTCACCTACATTATGATTGCCAAAAATTTTGAGATATTATGGCATTGTTATGCAATTTGTGCAAGGATTCAATAATGAATTTGAACAAGTAAATAAATACTCTCAATAAATTGGATATCTTGTGGATGTCGCATGATCAAATACCTCGATTTTCAATTTTCCATAGTATGAGAATCACAATCGGGCAATCACTATTCAAAATAGTGTAGATCCCTCGGTGGTTTTGAATTCCACTTTGATATATGACCAACTTTGGTAAAAGAATCGAGGAATTTTGTTAGCGTGTGCCAAAACTAATTCTGAGTTCGAGGGATAAGCGCTATACTGAGGTATGCGAAGATCCATATGATCCAAAACTTCTAAGATTTTTTTTCAATTTAGAGATATAATTGCATTAAAATAAATTGAGGTAGGGCAAGGAAATTAAATTTGCAAAGTAGTAAACTTGTAAAATAAAATACATGGAAATGCCAGTGCTGAACAAACACATATAATAAGTAACATGGGTCTGAACATAAACATTTATTCGTCGCAGCGTAACTGCGGAATGCAAAAAGACCAAAGTCTAGGGACTAAAATGTAAAATTTCTGAGGAAATTAACATATGAAAATAGGGAAACAAAATATATTGGGCAGAGGGCCGAAAATCTCAGTTCCGGCCCACCGCCGCTTTGGGCCCATGAGGGGAAAAAGTGGGCGAGGTGCGCGGGGGGGCCTTGGCTGGTGGGCCGATGCGGCCGGCCCACTAGTCCGCGGCCTATAACGGCTGGGGGGTGTTAGGGTTAACCCACACTCGCTGCCTCCCCCTGCTGCCTTCAGCCGTCGCCATCGCCTGGAGTGGCCGCCGCCGCCGCTGATGTGCCGTCGTTGATCCCGTCCCCGCCCCCGCGCTCCCCCTCCCCCTGGGCCCCTTCGTCGCACGCGCCTAGGTCTCCCCCGCACCTGATGGTGGGGGGCTGCGGGCCTCGCCGCCGGTGGTGTTTCCGGTCGGGACATGTCCGGTCGGGATCATGCGCTGGCGGAGGTCGGGACGCGCGTTGGCCACCGCAGCTGCGGTCGGGCGGCTAGGGAACAGAGGGGCCGCCTGAGGCGGTGGTGGCGCTGGAGCCGCGAGCTCAGGCTCGGCGAAGCCGGGGGGCGCCGCCGCTACCGCGCTACCCGAGCCCCCACCGGTGCTCATGAAGAAAGGTGGGGCTCCGCGGCGCGCGGCGCTGGTGCCTCTGAGGAGGAACTCCGGCGGCGCGACCGGTGTCAGGGAGGGTAGAGGCGTCGACAGCGAATAATCCGGCGAAGAGGATGGAGTGGCAGCACGGCGCTATGGAGTCATGGTTAAGGCGTGCCCTTCGGAGGAAGGGCCGTCGCGGTGGGCGTAGTTGGTCTAGCCGTGATGAGGGCAGTAGGAGGTCACCGCGTCGGGCACCTGCTGTGGCAGTCTGTCGGGCCGCAGCCGCAGCCTTGCGGTCCTTTCATGGGACTCGCAGTGGCGCGGGGACTGCACCAGGATTCGTTCTGGTGCATCATAGGTGTCCGGCATCGCCGGTGGTCCACGTTGAGCTGCATGGTTGCCGGAGTTGCCACTGGCTGCTGGAGAAGCTCTACGGGCAGGAGCGCCATATGTGTGGCGTCGTCCTCCTAAGGGAGGAGACCGGGGGCCATGGCCGGCAAAGCCAGCACCACGGCCCCTGCCACGTCGAAGACGGCGTACGGGAGCCCGAAGGAGCAAGTCAACTTGATCGTGCATGAAGCGGCGAAGTTGACGAGCGAGGAGGTTGCGGGGAAGGGAACCAGCGCGAATAGGGAAGCGGCGAGCCATCTTACCGATCGCTGGTGATTTCCTGTCCTTGTCTTCTCTTGCTCAATGTAGAGCTGCTGATAACGTATTGGAATATAGAATATAAACAAGAGATGACACAATAGAAAGGTGAATTGGTAATTCTCATTGATCTCATAGCTCTCTATTTATAGAGAGATTACAGGGTAGCTCAAAGGCCTCAACATTAGTGATTTACATGAATGTTCATAGCACTATACAATCTTCATTGCATAGATAGTGGAGTCTCTTCATGTTCAGTGGGATCTGTTCATGTTCCCCTACTAATGCTATCTGTGGCTGTCACTATAGTGTTTTATTTATGGCCATAAGTATGACAACTTTCATCTGAAGGATGCTGCACTTGATGAGGTCAAAACTGAAGGCTTTTTGCCTTCTTAACAGCTACCAGCAGAGTGGAGCGTTGAGCTTGGCCTTGATACGAGGGGAGAGACATCCAAGGCATTGCTTGTGAGGTCATGTAAAGGCACCTGAACATGCAAATGATTTTGAGTATTTAATTGATGGGGAAGATTATGATTTTATATTTTGCGTATGTAATTGTTGGGAAGAGCATGCTTTTAGGTGTGTAGGCGTACCATCTGAACTTTGCCAAGGACATTCTGTTGAATATCGAGTTTGAACAAATGAAATAATATGACTATTTATTTACCTTCAGATGCAGTTTCCCAGTATTATAATTTTACTGTGCTATCATCAGAATGCTTTAATAGCCAACCAGGTCCCAGGTTATCCTCAAATTGTATCACTGCGCGTTACTGACAAAGGATAAGGGATCTCAAAAGAATGGAAATTAAATTGGCGAGCCCGGCAGGCCAGTTAATTTTGTCGAGCAAAGGAATGTGAATTTTGCTTGAGATAACATATGTGCCCTCACTAGGGGATGAAATCTGCATGGCTGCATCAGTAGTTACTATTAATACAATACTCAGAAGCTAGCAACGCAGAAGGTTACAAGGTGCCTGCGTGTGGTAATAATGTTATAACTATCACATGAATCATGCGTGATCATACCGTCATATTTTGAAGATTGTCAAATTAAATGCAATTCTAGAGTAAGGCTCCTGTTATATTTTCTCTGTCAGAAACCGTGTAAGGCCTTGTCCAATGGTAGGAGATAGCTGGTAGCTCTAAGAAGGAAAGAAGAAAGAAGGAACAGGGTCAATAAATTTTGCACAGTGAGAGAGAAGTGTCTGAGAGAATATTTCTTCTTACCACGCCAGGTCTTCACTTTTGCTACCGTTGACAGAATAAAAAATTAATTTAGCTAGCTTAGAGCTAGTCGGTGGCATTGGAGCGCCAAATCAAAGGAGGATACCCACCTATATATGGACATCGGGAGACATGGATACAAGAATGCAACCAGGTCATAGCTACACTGGAGGTCCAAGTCCAATGCAAGTTGAACAATTGCAGCAAGATGATCTGTGATTGGTATTATTAGCAGATAACTTCAGCTTAACGCTCAGGGGAGGCTTCCTGATATCTCGGCTCAGGGGATGGCGCTCACTCAACGCTCAACGGACGCGTGCCCTAGAGAGAGGATGCCGAACCAAGATGCCGACGCCCTGCTACTAGCTGCGCCCCATCCAAGGAAGTCACGTCGCCTACATACGGACCCACCAAGCCAGCGAGCTGTCGCCATTTCTACTGAGAATGATGACGAGAGCCGACGCTATTGATAACAATTCCTTCTCCTCCCTTCCCTCTCCTTGCTTGTTGCCTTGATAAAGATTGATTGATTCGTCGATCATTTAATTTGACGATCAAACAATGTTTTTTAAAAAAAGGGAATATATTAAACATATCCCAATCGCTGTATCGACCAATGCATGTAGCTGTTCTTTATTACAAACTTTAGGCGATTACGGTGCCATGGAAAAGAAAAGAAGTTTTGACATAGTCAAAAACGCCATAAAAATGATCACACAGTTATTCTGTTGCTAAAACGCCAACTGTATCTAGCGAAGATTTGCATTGCAGTCGTCTCAATCTTCCTGCACCCTGCCTTCACCATAGGGCAATCCTCCTTCTGAAGCAAAGACCAGAATCTGGTCCAATGCATTCCACTAAAGATAACATGTAAAAAGGTTGGCACTGGGCCCTTGTCAAACACCAGCTTATTATGGTAAAGATAAAGTGCCCAACACATTGCACTCGCTCCCATTAAAATCTAAGACCTAAGTCTCTTATCTATACCCATCAATCAGTCATTGAACATATGATCAACACTAACAGGTGGGCGTAAATTGAAAGAGACTTGCACGATTCTCCAGATAAATTTAGCCATGGTACAATAAAAAAAAGATGTTGGAAAGATTCATCGTGGGCGCAAAAACAATATTTAACATCTCCGTGCCACTGTCGTCTAACTAGGTTGTCTTTAGTTAGAACCACACCCTTGATCAAATACCACATAAAAGTTTTTATTTTCAAAGGTAACTTAAGTTTCCAAATATTCTTATCAATTGACAATGTTAATGAATTTAAAAGGGCCCTGTACATCGATCTTACTGCAAACACACCATTCTGATGTAAGCTCCACACAAAACGATCCCTACGATTTGTTAGCTGTACAATTTGTACTACGGCAACAATTTGCTGCCATTCTTGCAAGTTAACTCCCGTAAGAGATCTTCTAAAAGCAACAAAGGTCTTGTTGCGAGCACAGTACTAACAGAGGCACTCTTCTTTCGGACAATATTATATATGGATGGAAATAAAATTTTGAGAGGCCTCTGATTAATCCACGCATCCTCCCAAAATCTGACTTGGGAACCATCCCCTAAGGAAAATCTGCCCAAACGTAGGAACTCCCCTTTGACCTTCATTAGGCCAGCCCAAAATTGAGAGTCCCCAAGCATATGTTGTACCTGTGTGAAAGTTTTAAATTTGAGATATTTCCTTCCAACTATTTTTTGCCAAATCCTGTCTTCATTGATTAGTTTATATAGCCATTTGCTTAATAAGCGTTGATTCTGAACATCCAAGTTGAGAATTCCCAATCCACCTTGGTCTTTTGGAGTGCACAGTACACTCCACCTTGTTAGCCTATATTTTTTTTGTGCTCATCACTTTGCCAAAAGAATCTGGACTTATAATAATCCAATTTCTTCAGAACCTCACGTGGGATCTAAAAAAATGATAGCATAAACATAGGCAAACTACTGAGTACTAAATTTATCAAAACTAACCGACCACCCACAGATAACATTTTACTACGCCAACATGACAACCCGTCACAACCGGTTTTAGGAGGAAAACCAGATGCATTTCATATGTGTGCCAGGATAAAAAATTCACACATACGATAGACATCATAAGTGAAATATCATAAGACAGTGCATAATCGAATAAAAGAGTTACTGTATCAATATTACACTCCAAGACATAAGTCTTTAACAGAAAGTAAAGCGAGTAGCTAGTAGCGGATAATCCATCAACTCCACAGGCAGTTGACTGGTGAACACATACGCCTAGTACTCCTGAAAATCCTCTGGAAACTCTTCCAAATCACCTTGGTCTGAACAGCGTTGCGTAAAGCAAGGATGAGTACACTTATGGTTGGTACTCAGCAAGTGTAGAATAAATAAATGACATGCAAGGCTCAACAAGGATAAAGCTGACACGGTTTGACTGCATTGAGCTTTTAATTGGTCACATTTTATTCATTAATTAACAAGTACAAGTTTATACCATCCCACATTAAACAGTACATAATAACATGTTCAGAAAATAAAGAACATCAATTTAATGTCATCTTTGAATAATTAATCAAGCGAGGGTCCAGGCTGCTCATGACCGTGAGCACGGCTGTTATAACAGTTTTACACTCTGCAGAGGTTGTACACTTTCACCATAAGTCGTGTTTTTCCACTCATGCCTGAGGGAGCCAACCTCATAAAAACACAAAAGTGCGTGGCTTGGGATACACTACGAGGCCTTTACAAAGATTCCCAAATAAGTGCAGCCCGCTAAGGTTTCAAAATCCAAGCAAAGTATAACCCTCCCTAATGAGATCTGTCTCTTAGCTAAGCCCACAGCTCAAGAGGACCGGGCTATACCTCATCAAAGTCTCCCCCACTTGCCCTATTGGTAAGACATGCACATATTAGAGTTTCTAATTAGTCAGCCAAGATCAGAGCCCATTGATCTTATGGTTGTACTGTTTTCCTGGGTGGTCACTCCACGTTCCATTTAACATATGATCTTGAGTTATCAGGGTATGAACATGAAGTAAATCTAGTTTAATAATTGAACCCATAATTTATCATGCCCAAGTTTAGCAACTAAGCAATATTCTACCCAACATAAGCAAAGCTTCCCAGGTACAACAAGGACAGTGATAAAAGACTAGGAACTCCTTAACATAGGACCCATCAAATTAATGCAATGCGGAAAAGTAAAGTGTAACTTTATTGGTGAATAATGGGACCGCAAAGAGATGGTCAAAAATACACTTGCCTCCTCCAAAGCCTTGCTGCTCAAAGTCGTCCTCGAACTGCTCTTCGAATTCCTCGAACGGCATGGCTTCTAAACGCATCACACAAGCACATACAGGAGATAAAACAAAAACAATAAGAAACAGTACACCAAACAGTAGCCACAGAACTAAACAAGGCTATAAAATTAATCTACACGTTACAAGGATCACATGAGCGAAAGAATCACTAAAATCGGATCTAAAACGTGAAAGATATGGCTAAAACAAGTTTCAGGGGCTTATTTGAAAAGAAACCGAGGACTAAAACATAATTATGCTTCATTCTTCAAGGGCTAACGCATAAAATTATACAGTCAGGACGGCGCGTACTAATATTAAAAAGCTGAGGGGCTAAATCAAAGAAAAAGGACCGATCTGTAATTATCTTTACAACTACGATGGACCGCGGGTTGATTCGTTAAAAGTGGAGGGGCTCTTTAACAATTTTGCCTCCGCTGACCGGGCGCTGACCGGTAACTGACTCGGTCAGATTCAATCGGAACCGTATGATCTAGATCTAATGGCTGGCACGCGCTGGTGAAGTGCTGCGCCGGCGACGGACGGGCGGCACGGCGGCGCTTCTCGGTCGACGGCGGCGCTTCACCGGAGTAAGTTGAAACTCGAGCTATGGTGCACAAAAAACGATGGGGTTTGGTCCTACAGCACTGAGGAAGAACGGCGATCTCACCTAGGGGGTTCACGACGACGTTCAGGCGGTGAAGAGCTCGGTCGACGAGGAGGGGCGGCTCCGGCGGGTCTGAGCAAGAACGTCGAGGGATTAGTCGCGATTCAAGGCAAAAACATGCACAGGATCAACTCTACTAGCTTCGTTACCTCCTTGCGAAGCTCCTGGGCTTGATCTCGTCGAGAGAGTGGCGGTGGCGGCGAAGACCGACGAGCGCGGGTCAAAGGCGGCGGTGCGAGGCGAGGGTGGGCACTGGAGCTTCGGGAGCTCGGTTGGAGGGATTGGCGAGGGCTTTGGGGGCACGGGATCTTGGTTTTGTAGTCCCTGGGACTCGCATTGGTGTGGCGTGCACGGATTTTGGTTCGGCCGTCGGCGGCGATCTCTTTCCATAAGGCCGACTTCTTTCCAAAGGGGGAGGAGGGTCTGGCTTAGGAAAAGATGGCGACGATGCTTCGGTGAAATCCTCAAGGGGGTCCACAAGTCACACGAGAAACGAAGGAAGGAAATCCTGACGCGGCGGTGGATCTTCGAGCTCAGCTCAAACTCGGTCGGGAGAAGGAAGACGGCCCCGACAGGTAGGGCCCTCCCGTCGGCGGGAGTGGGGAGGGAAAGGGCGAGATGGGCTGTGGAAGTGCTGCTGGGCCGGGGAAACGACTCGGGCCAAGTGGAGTTTAAACGGGCGGCCCTGGAACGAGGGGCTAAAGTTTAACCGGGCTAAGAGTTGAGGGGGCTAAAACGAACTCTTGCTCAAACAACCAAAACTAAAGACATTCTATTTGAATTTAAATGAAATTTAAATTCAAACCAAAGACTAGCACAAAAATAAAAGTGCACCAGCATGTAATGCAACAATCACTTATTTTTCTAAAATTTATTTAAATGATATCAAATATTTTAGAGACTAGAATAAATTCCAATTAATCACATAAATTTTAATTTACCCTTAAATAAATCCTTGAAAATTCTAATAATTTAATGTGATGAAAATTAGTGTGTTACAAACCTACCCCCTTAAAGAGAATCTCGCCCTCGAGATTCGGATGAATTTGCAAAGAGCTGGGGAAATTCTGCCATCAGTTCATTCTGTCTTTCCCAGGTAGCCTCATCCTCTGCGTGATGACTCCATTGTACTTTGTACATTTTAACAACTTTACTCCTGGTGACCCTCTCTACCGTTTCCAATATTTTAATCGGTTGCTCGGTGTATGTCAAATCATCTTGTACGTTCAGTTCTTCTAAGGGTAACTGCTCTTCGGGGACTCTAAGGCACTTTTTCAACTGAGATATGTGAAACACATTGTGAACATCTGACAGCTGGGTTGGTAACTCCAACTGATATGCTACCTCCCCTCTTCTCTCCAAAATCTTGAAGGGGCCTATGTAGCGAGGTGCTAGCTTCCCTTTCACCTTGAACCTCCGCAGTCCCCTTATAGGAGATACCTTCAGATACATAAAATCTCCTACCTCAAAGGTCAACTCTCTCCTTCGATTATCGGCGTAACTCTTCTGCCTCAATTGAGCAACTCTAAGATTTTCCCTGATGATCTGAACTTATATTTCTGCCTCATTGATGATTTCTGGCCCGAACAGATGCCTCTCTCCAATCTCATTCCAAAATAGTGGGGTCCTGCACTTTCTTCCGTACAGGGCTTCAAAGGGCGCCATCTGGAGACTTGCTTGGTAACTGTTGTTATAAGAGAACTCTGCGTATGGCAAACTCTTATCCCAACTTCTCCCATACTTCAGAGCATAGGCTCTCAGCATATCCTCTAGTATCTGATTCGTCCTTTCCGTCTGACCATCTGACTGAGGATTGTAAGCAGAGCTAAAATTCAGCCTTGTATCCATGGACTCATGCAGTTGTTGCCAGAACCTTGATGTGAATTGGGTACCCTATCAGAAACAATCCTTTTTGGCACTCCATGGTAGCATACAATTCTAGCAAAATACAACTCTGCAAGTCTAGCTCCCGTGTAGGTGGTCTTTACAGGAATGAAATGAGCCACTTTAGTTAGTCGATCCACTATCACCCAGATGGAATCATAGCCATCTCGAGTATGCGGCAAACCGACTATAAAGTCCATACTAATCTCTTCCCACTTCCACTCGGGGATTTTCAAAGGCTGGAGTAATCTTGCCAGCCTCTGATGTTCAGCCTTGACCCTCTGACAGGTGTCACACGCGGCGACATGACTGGCCACGTCACGCTTCATCCCGTACCACCAATATCTCTCTTTTAAATCTTGATACATCTTGGTACTCCCGGGGTGGATCGAATATGCGGAGTCATGGGCCTCCCTTAGTATGAGCTGTCTTAGTGACTCCACATCAGGCACACAAATCCTATCCTTCAGCCATAGCGTTCCCTGATCGTCCAATCTGAAATCGGGTGCCTTACCATTCTTCATGAGTTGCTTGATTTCCTCGATTTTCTTGTCTCCCAACTGACCCTTCCGTATTTCTGCCTCTAGGGTGGGCTCTACCTCCATGGTTATTCCTTCAGTGTGGGTGACCATCCCTAGGTTCAGCCTCTCGAACTCCTTGTGCAACTCCAGGAGTAGTTGGTGGGCTAAGACCATATTAGCATGGCCCTTCCGACTTAAGGCATCCGCTACTACATTGGCTTTCCCTGGATGATAATGTATCTCCAGGTTGTAATCCTTGATCAGCTCCAGCCAACGACGCTGCCTCAAGTTAAGGTCCTTCTGCGTGAAGATGTACTTCAAGCTCTTGTGATCGGTGTAAATCTGGCACTTGTTTCCCACAAGGTAGTGCCTCCATATCTTCAATGCATGCACCACAGCTGCTAATTCCAGATCATGGGTGGGGTAGTTCTGTTCATGTTTCCTGGCTTGACAAGCATCTGTCCACTTGAAGTCTTTATCCTTCTCCAATAAAGCTATAAGAGGTTTCACAATCTTCGAGAATCCCTCAATGAACCTGCGGTAGTATCCGGCCAATCCAAGGAAGCTCTTGATCTCAGACACACTCTTAGGGGGTTCCCATTCCAGCACTTCGGTAACCTTGCTTGGATCGACTGCAACTCCCCCATCTTTGATGACATGCCCAAGAAATGCCACTTCCTTTAGCCAGAACTCACACTTACTCAGCTTAGCATACAACTAATTCTCTCTGAGTTTCTGCAACACTAGCCTCAGGTGTACCTCATGCTCGCCTTCATTCTTGGAGAAAACCAGGATGTCGTCGATGAAAACCACCACGAACTTGTCCAAGTACTCCATGAATACCTTGTTCATCAGATACATGAACTAGGCAGGGGCATTGGTCAAGCCAACGGACATGACTGTATACTCATAAAGACCGTATCTGGTTGTGAAGGCTGTCTTGGGAATATGTGAGGGTCGTATTCTCAATTGGTGATATCCCGATCGTAGATCGATCTTGCAGAACACTTTGGATCCTCTCATCTGGTCAAAGAGATCTTCAATTGTAACACCCTAAAATTCATCACAATTAAATTGTAGCAACCATTTTAATTTTTCTAGGATTTATTAAGGCTTAAATAAATTTTCTAGGATTTAATTGGAATTTCTAGCCTTTTTATCAATTTAAATATCACATTAAATAATTATTTTAGTCAAAATAAGTTTTTGTTGCATTCATGCTGTTGCATATATTTTTGGTTGCTAGTAAATCAAGTTGGAATTTAAATTCTGTTTAAATTCGAATTTGATTTGCTTTTGTTTGAGTTTTAGAAAAGTTGTTTTTCGGTCGAGTTTGGTTTTGGCCCTCGAACTCTCGGCGAAGTTCGCTTTTGCTCCCTGGATTTTCCTTTCCGCTCTCTTTTCCTCCTCGTGCCTTTCCCATTTTCTTCCGGGCCATTTCTTCAGCGCCGGGCCGTTTTCTCCCCGCTTCCGGCCCAGCAGCGGCCCAATCTTCCGCGCCGTTTTCTTTTTCTTCGCTCACCGACAGGTGGACCCCACACGTCAGCACCTTCTTCCTCCCGTCGTCGCCGAGCCGGACTCCGGTCGAGTCCGTTTCCCCGCCGTCCCCGACGCCGAGTCCTACTCTTCCACGCGCGCCAAGGCCGGATTCCGCTCTATTTAAAGCCGCCGCCTCGCCCTTGAACTTTTCATCCAATTCCTGTGAACACAATCCCCAAAACCCGAGCCGCCCGCGCCGAGCTTGAGTCGCCGCTGTCGATCTCGAGTTCCACCGCTTCTCCTCCTTGCTTGGTCCTCGGGAAAGTTTTGCCAGGAGGTACCGCCACTCCCGAGCCTATCCTTGTTCGAGTTTCCGCGTGGTAGCTTAGTAATCGTGCCGGATTGCGTCGTCCGAGCGCCGCCGCCGCCATGGCTCGTCGTCCGCCATCGCCGCCGCTCGTCGGTCGTCAAGAGCCCCCTAGATGAACTCGTCGTGGTCCAGCGAGTCCGTAGCACTTGGTCTCGTCACGAACCGAGCTCCGTAGCCATAGATCGAGTGTTCGCCGGCGATGCCCCGCCGCGGAATCGGGCGGCGCCGCCGTCCCGGCCGTCGTCGTCGTCGGCCGAGAGCCCAAGTCGTTCCTGACCGCCCGATCGTGATCCAACGGCCTGGATCAGATCCAACTCGAGTCAAACCGTTTACGTACCGGTCAGCCGTGGTAAAGTTGCTAAAGAGCCCCTGTAGTTTTTGGAAATCAACCCGCGGTCCACTTTAGTTCAAAAATAATTACGTTTAGGTCCTTTTTCCTCTGTTTTAGCCCTTGCAATATTTAAAATTGTGCCCGAGGTCCTGTTTTGGTCTTTTTACCCGTAAGCCCTCGAGTTTTTATACAAAATTATGTTTTAGCCCCTGGTTTTTCGCAGTTAAGCCCCTGGAACTTTTAAAACTTTGCCAGCAAGTCCCTGAACCTTAGAAAAGCCATATCTTTTGCGTTTTAACTCCGATTTTAGTGATTCTCACGCTCACGCGTTCGTTGTAACGTGTAGATTAGTTTTGTGCTGTTGTTTTCCTCTGTTGGAATTGTTTGGTGTACTGTTTCTTATTTGTTGTACTGTTTCCTTGCATGTGAATGTGTGATGCGATTAGGAAACGACCAGTTCGAGGATTTCTCTAAAGAACCAACTGTTGGAGGAGGATTTGAGCAGCAACCGAGTTGGGAAGAAGGCAAGTGTATTATGTCATGCAAATGTCCTAATAATTATTAATTTCACCACCCGTGCATGTGTCTTAATTTGATGGGTTCCTATTTAAGGATTTGTCTAGCCACTATATTTTTCCTGTCCCTGAAACTGGGTTACTTAATTAATTTTGATGGTAGATGATGCTTAGCTTGCTCAACTGGGATTGGTTAAATGAACCCCTACTCTATGTTCCAAAAACTCTTTGAATTAATTAAATGGCAAGATCATATCTTTTTAATTGGAACATGGAGAACCACCCAGGAAAACAGTACAACCATGAGTGCCATGTGGCTCTGGCTTTGACTGACTAATTAGGTGCTCTGGTTTATGGTAGCTTTACTCGAAAGGGGCATG
The DNA here is from genome assembly GCA_033239725.1 of Echinochloa phyllopogon. NCBI lineage: Eukaryota > Viridiplantae > Streptophyta > Magnoliopsida > Poales > Poaceae > Echinochloa > Echinochloa phyllopogon. The sequence goes on along the minus strand of BTCW01000015.1, from coordinate 28,083,754 downwards.
GGGGGCGGCGGTTGACGGGGTATAGCTCGGTCCTTTTGAGCTGTGGGCTTTGGTAAGAGACAGACCTCATTAGGGAGGGTTATGCTTTGCTTCTGAACCGGAAACCTTAGCGGGCTATCATTTATTAGAGTGCTTTTGTAAAGGTCTCATAGTGAAACCCAGTATTCGGTCCACGTGGTGTGGGAAGGGTACAATGCTTCGGCAATGGGAATCACGGCTTATGGTGAAAGTGTACAACCTCTGCAGAGTGTAAAACTGTTATAACAGCCGTGCTCACGGTCATGAGCGGCCTGGACCCTTACATGATAATCATACTTGAACATGATCTAAATCGTGGTTATATGAATACGTTGGGAATATGACATTCATTAATTTGTGGGTGGTATATACTTTCATTTGCTAGTAAATAGTTGCTTAATAAAACTTGACCAACTAAAAGTGCTTACTGCAGTATGGTCAGCCAACCTTTTTGCCTCAGCCTTGTATGTCATATTACATTTGCTGAGTACATTATGTGCTCATACTTGTTGCCTTTCTTTCTTTTATTGCATCTACTACACCCGGAATGCTGCTCAGATTGGGAGAATTTTGAGGATTTCACTACTGATTTTGAGGAGTTCTAGGCGAGTCTTCCCCAGTCAACGCCTGTGGAGTTGGAGTCACTTTTGCTTCGTTAGATGAACGTTTATTTAAGTCTTCCGCTATGACATTTGAGTCAACTCTGAGATTGTAATAATTGCACTTTAATACTCTTTCGTTATGCATGGTTATGGATATTCACTTGTGACGTCTACCATATGTGTGTAAACTGATCCTGGCGCACATATGAGATGCATCTGGTTTTGCCTTGAAAACCGGGTGTGACAGAAGTGGTATCAGGGCTATGTTGACTGTAGGACGCAAGCCTAGATAGCAATGGTCATTCTTTAAGGATTATTTTGCTTAACTACTCTTGGTCTAGCTATTCTTGGTTTAGTTTGCTAATATTCCAGGTCATTGATAATTGTCTCCTCCTTGACTTTGTTTTCTGGTCTATCTTTTTCGCCATCTCACCTGGTTCTGATATCTTTAGAACTGTTCTCACCCCTTTTCTTGCTTAAACCATAGATGGTGTTGACAAGGCAAGGTGCTCGTAGATTGGCAAGCACTCTTTCCTCTTTTTCGTCGCATTCGGTGCAAGAAGAGGAACCGGAACCTGAAGAGATGGAAGTAATGGACGAAGAAGTCAACTCAGTAGGGAATGCTCCAGCTGGATCTGAAGGAAGTGAAGGACCCTCTCCACCGCCTGACATGTGGGTAGTGACTATTCATCACCACGACAGAGGCAACAGTGGGTTTACGATGATGCTTCGAATGCTCTTCGAGCATTTGAACTACCCAGTGGAGATAGAATATTGTGGAAGAAGGAGGACACATCCAGATCACCCAGAGGACTGGGAAGTCGCTGTATACATCAGGGAGCCTGATTATGAGTTTGGAGGAACCAAAGAGGCTGCAGTGCATCATGCCATCGCCATTAGATCAACTTTCGAAGCTGGAATCCAGGATGCAGCCAGGAGGGCACTTTCTGTGCTTTGTCATGAAGAGGCTGCTGAAGTACGTCACACTGCTTGGGCATATCTTCCTCGAAGGCAGCAAGGCACTCCAACTGGGGTTGTACCACACCCGCCAGGTGTGAACTCTACACTGAACGTCCAGGTGGCGTTCACCCAGATGCTTGACGTGCACGCCGATGACACCTCAAGAGAACTACAAGAAGTGCGTGAAGAACTCGCTGCTGAACAAAGGAAGAACAAAAGGCTGATAGCTGAACTCAAGGGAGAAGCACTTCCGCCCTTGGATGAAGATGTAGAAGGGTTGATGGGACATTCACCGCCCCGCTAGAGAGTGCTCGGTGGATCGTCTAGTTGCTTCACCCATACCTATTAAGATAGGATACCCTCTCTTTTGTTAGTTCAGTACCTTTAGAAGCGTTGAGACTCATGCGTAGCATGTGTTTTAGTTTGGTTTAAAATTGTGGTAGAGATATTTGCTTTTGTGCTAAGTGTGTGATTTGGATCTTTGTAATGATTGAACTTAATTGTGGAGTGATGACCACAATTGAGTAATTATTAAATAAATAAATTTAGTTAGTTTGGGTTTATCTTGGTCTCTGATCTTAGCCCTTAACCATCACTTTATCTATATAATTGTACCCCTCACATAAATCATGTTATGCGACAATTTGTTCTCGCCGCTGCATGATATCCTGGTACTGTCCGAATTGTTTCTGGAGCTTCAGGACTCCGTTTGACATAAATCCAGTTGGGTTGGATTAAGGACTTGATAACCTAGGTTCTGGGAATGTTTCATGATTTTTGGAGGTTCTGGCAGAGAGATATAAAGGTTTTATTGGAGCAACCAGAATCTGTCCCGTGGTCCTGACATAGCTGTCTTGTTTATTTTATACCTCGAGCCGCAAAATTCCGATTGAGGTGATTCAAGTTGGGTTAGTCTCAGAATTTGATGATCTACGTTCAGACAAAAGATCATGATTTTTGGATATACATAATGAGAGTTACAACTGTTTAATTAGGACGAACAGAATCTATTTCAGGATTTGATTTGCCCGTCATTGGCAACTAGTTCTACACTAACTCTTATCTGTTCATGATTTGAGTTATATCTTTTTACCACCCTCTGAACCTCATGTTCTAACCACCAGATGGTAAACACCAGGTCTAGAAGTGGAGTGGATCAACCACCTGTGAATCGTCAAAGACGTGCCAACCCCAATCCAAATCCTCCGCCGAATCAAGCATCTTCAGCAATGGATCAGATCCTCGCCAACCAGACTCAAATTCTCCAGGGCATGGCTAATACCTTGGCAGCCATGCAAGCACAGAACAACAACAACAACAACAACCCGCAGAGGGACAAGCACCGGGAGTTCATGAGTCACAAACCTCCTACCTACTCCCACTCCGCGGATCCACTTGATGCTGATGATTGGCTGAAGACTGTTGAGAAGAAGCTGGATATGGCTCAGTGCAATGACAGGGAGAAGGTCCTGTATGCCTCAGGGCGCTTGGAAGGATCAGCTTCAGATTGGTGGGATGCTTATCTTGCAGCTCATGCCACCCCTGATGCTATCACCTGGCAGGAGTTTAGAACCAACTTCAGGAGCTACCATATTCCTGCTGGTGTCATGAAGTTGAAGAAGAAGGAGTTCCTCTCACTGAAGCAAGGTGGGATGACCGTCAGCGAGTACCGGGATAAGTTTATTCAGTTGTCCCGTTACGCCCCAGATGAGGTGAAGGATGATGAGCAGAAGCAGGAGTGATTTCTGGAAGGATTGATCCCGCCGCTCCAATATCAACTCATGTCTCATACCTTCCCAACATTTCAGAAGCTGCTGGATAAGGCTATTGGCTTGGAGAGCAAGCGTCGTGAGTTGGGAGAGCAGAAGAGGAAGTTCATGGCCGCAGGACAGTCAAGCAGTAACACCCGCCCTCGTTTCCAGCAACCTCAGCAGAACATGCCCGCTCGTTTTGGTGGGCAAGGGAGTAACTTTGTGCAGAGTCAGGGTCAGCGGTCAGCACCTCCACCGCAGCGTCCAGCATTTCAGCAGAACCGCCAAACCACCCCGACTCAGACTCCAGTGAAGACCCCTGCACCAGGCAGTGCTCCTACTCCTCGTACCTGCTACATTTGTGGAGATCCTAGCCACTATGCCCACAACTGTCCTAAGAAGAATGCTCAGACCCCTCAGCACCAGAGTGGCAGCGCACCTAGGCAGAATACCCCTCAGCAGCAGAATAGGAATGTGAACCAGACGCCCCAGGGCAACAAGGGCCAGCAGAATCAGATGCGGGGCAAGGTGAACCATGTTGCTGCAGAAACCGCACAGGAGTCCCAGGATGTGGTACTTGGTATGTTCCTCATCAACTCAGCCCCTACATCGGTTTTATTCGACTCTGGAGCATCTCATTCTTTTATTACTGCTCAGTACGTAGCTAAGTATAATATATCTATGGTCCCTATGAGAAATTCCATGCTAGTTAGCTCACCCGGTGGAAACATGAAAGCCAACTTTATCTGTCCCCGAGTTAATCTGAAAATAGTTGGGGTAGATTTTCCTGTTGATCTGATAGTCCTGAACTCTGAGGGAATTGATGTCATACTTGGAATGGGATGGTTAGCTGCATTTGATGCGGTGATTCAGTGTGCCAAGAGGTCCGTGTTGTTGACTAGCCCTCAGGGAGAGAAGATTGAATTCGGAGCCACACAGCCCTCGGCTTCAACCTACTCAGTGAACCAGGCCAGCAGTGTTCCTTTGGAGGATATCAGAGTTGTTTGTGAGTTTCCAGATGTCTTCCCAGATGATTTGCCAGGTATGCCACCCGAACGAGACATTGAGTTTATTATTGAGCTTTTACCTGGTACTGCTCCTATTTCTAAAAGACCCTATAGAATGGCTGTTAATGAACTAGAAGAACTTAAGAAACAACTTAAGGAATTATTGGATAAAGGTTACATTCGTCCTAGTTCATCACCTTGGGGAGCACCTGTAATTTTTGTGGGTAAAAAGGATGGTACTCTGAGGATGTGTGTGGATTATCGTTCATTGAATGAGGTAACCATCAAGAATAAGTATCCATTGCCCAGAATTGAAGACTTATTTGATCAGTTGAGAGGAGCTAAGGTTTTCTCCAAGATTGACTTGAGATCTGGCTATCATCAGTTGAGGATCAGGCGTTCCGATATTCCTAAAATAGCATTCACCACCAGGTATGGATTGTATGAGTACACTGTGATGTCGTTTGGATTGACAAATGCACCCACCTACTTTATGTACTTGATGAATAAGGTGTTCATGGAGTACTTGGATAAGTTTGTGGTGGTGTTTATTGATGATATTCTGGTTTACTCGAAGAATGAGGAAGAGCACGAAGAACATTTGAGATTGGTGTTGCAGACTCTTAGAGAGAACCAGTTGTATGCCAAGTTTAGTAAATGTGAATTCTGGTTGAATCAAGTGTCTTTTCTTGGGCATGTGGTCACTAAAGGAGGTATTGCAGTGGATCCAAGTAAAGTCAAGGATGTGTTGGAATGGAAACCTCCTACCACCGTCTCTGAGATCAGAAGTTTGCTGGGATTGGCTGGATATTACAGGAGATTCATTGAAGGCTTTTCTAAAATAGCGAAACCTCTTACTTCGCTATTAGAGAAGGGCAAGGAGTTTGTTTGGTCAGAAGAGTGTCAGGCCAGTTTTGAAGAGTTGAGAAGGAAGTTGACTACAGCCCCAGTGCTTGCTATGCCAGATATTCACAAGAACTTTGATATATATTGTGATGCTTCTCGTAGAGGTCTTGGGTGTGTGCTCATGCAGGAAGGCAGAGTTATAGCCTATGCATCCAGACAGTTGAGGAAGCACGAACTGAACTATCCCACTCATGATCTGGAACTTGCAGCTGTTGTCCATGCCTTGAAGATCTGGAGGCACTATATTCTAGGTAACAGATGTGAGCTGTATACGGATCACAAAAGTCTGAAGTACATATTTACTCACAAGGATCTGAATTTGAGGCAGAGAAGATGGTTGGAGTTGATCAAGGATTACGATGTAGGAATCAACTATCATCCTGGCAAGGCTAATTTGGTTGCTGATGCGTTGAGTAGGAAGTCACAAGTAAATGCAATGTTTGGTCGCCAGTTACCAGCTGAGTTGCTTGCAGAGATGGAAAAGCTGAACTTGGGATTCCTGATTCAGACAGAAGGTGTGACAATGGAAGTTGAGTCCACACTGGAACAGGAGATTCGGAAGGGTCAGCTTACTGATGAGAAGATAAAGGAAATCAAGGAAACCATGTTAGCAGGAAAAGCTCCCGACTTCACTGAAGATGATCAAGGTACAATTTGGTTTAGAAAGAGGATATGTGTACCGGATATCGAGTCTCTCAGAGAGCAGATATTGAGGGAAGCTCATGATTCCGCATATTCTATTCATCCTGGAAGCACCAAGATGTACCAGGATCTGAAGCAAAGGTATTGGTGGTATGGACTAAAAAGGGATGTGGCTGCCCATGTGGCATTGTGCGATGTTTGTCAGAGAGTTAAGGCTGAACACCAGAGACCAGCCGGTTTGCTTCAGCCACTCAAGGTACCTGAATGGAAGTGGGAAGAAATCAGTATGGATTTCATTGTTGGATTACCTCGCACTCGAGGAGGGTATGACTCCATATGGGTTATTGTGGACAGATTAACTAAGGTAGCTCACTTTATACCCGTTAATACTACATATACCAGTGCTAAGTTGGCAGAGTTATACATGTCCAGAATTGTTTGTCTCCATGGTGTGCCTAAAAAGATAGTGTCTGATAGAGGCACTCAGTTTACATCTAGATTCTGGCAGAAGTTGCATGAGTCTATGGATACAAAGTTGAATTTCAGCTCGGCATATCATCCTCAGACAGATGGTCAGACAGAAAGGACTAATCAGATTTTGGAAGATATGTTGAGAGCTTGTGCTTTGAAGCATGGAGGCAGTTGGGATAAGAGTCTTCCATATGCAGAGTTCTCATATAACAACAGTTATCAGGCAAGTCTAAAGATGGCCCCCTTCGAAGCGCTTTATGGTAGAAAGTGCAGAACACCGTTGTATTGGAGTGAAACTGGTGAGAGTCAGTTGTTTGGTCCCGAGATATTGCAGGAAGCAGAAAGACAGGTTCAGATTATCAGGGAGAATTTAAGAACGGCTCAGTCCAGGCAGAAGAGCTATGCAGATACAAGAAGGAGAGAATTAACTTTCGAAGCAGGTGATTATATGTATTTGAAAGTATCTCCTATTCGGGGTTTGAGAAGGTTTAAGGTGAAAGGTAAATTGTCTCCTCGTTTCATTGGACCTTTCAAGATTGTTGATAGAAAAGGTGAGGTTGCTTATCAATTGGAGTTGCCAGCCAGACTGTCAGATGTGCATGATGTGTTCCATATCTCTCAGTTGAAAAAGTGTCTCCGAGTTCCTGAGGAAGAATTACCCTTGGATGAGTTGGATGTGCAAGATGATTTGACTTACAAGGAATACCCAGCTAAGATTTTGGAAACTGCTGAAAGAGTTACTAGGAGTAAAGTGATTAGGATGTGTAAAGTTCAGTGGAGTCATCACGCGGAAAGTGAGACAACTTGGGAAAGAGAAGATGAGTTGATGGCAGAGTTCCCTCAGATTTTCTCTAATCCGTCCGAATCTCGAGGACGAGATTCTCTTTAAGGGGGGTAGGTTTGTAACACCCTAAAATTCATCACAATTAAATTGTAGCAACCATTTTAATTTTTCTAGGATTTATTAAGGCTTAAATAAATTTTCTAGGATTTAATTGGAATTTCTAGCCTTTTTATCAATTTAAATATCACATTAAATAATTATTTTAGTCAAAATAAGTTTTTGTTGCATTCATGCTGTTGCATATATTTTTGGTTGCTAGTAAATCAAGTTGGAATTTAAATTCTGTTTAAATTCGAATTTGATTTGCTTTTGTTTGAGTTTTAGAAAAGTTGTTTTTCGGTCGAGTTCGGTTTTGGCCCTCGAACTCTCGGCGAAGTTCGCTTTTGCTCCCTGGATTTTCCTTTCCGCTCTCTTTTCCTCCCCGTGCCTTTCCCATTTTCTTCCGGGCCGTTTCTTCAGCGCCGGGCCGTTTTCTCCCCGCTTCCGGCCCAGCAGCGGCCCAATCTTCCGCGCCGTTTTCTTTTTCTTCGCTCACCGACAGGTGGACCCCACACGTCAGCACCTTCTTCCTCCCGTCGTCGCCGAGCCGGACTCTGGTCGAGTCCGTTTCCCCGCCGTCCCCGACGCCGAGTCCTACTCTTCCACGCGCGCCAAGGCCGGATTCCGCTCTATTTAAAGCCGCCGCCTCGCCCTTGAACTTTTCATCCAATTCCTGTGAACACAATCCCCAAAACCCGAGCCGCCCTCGCCGAGCTTGAGTCGCCGCTGTCGATCTCGAGTTCCACCGCTTCTCCTCCTTGCTTGGTCCTCGGGAAAGTTTTGCCAGGAGGTACCGCCACTCCCGAGCCTATCCTTGTTCGAGTTTCCGCGTGGTAGCTTAGTAATCGTGCCGGATTGCGTCGTCCGAGCGCCGCCGCCGCCATGGCTCGTCGTCCGCCATCGCCGCCGCTCGTCGGTCGTCAAGAGCCCCCTAGATGAACTCGTCGTGGTCCAGCGAGTCCGTAGCACTTGGTCTCGTCGTGAACCGAGCTCCGTAGCCATAGATCGAGTGTTCGCCGGCGATGCCCCGCCGCGGAATCGGGCGGCGCCGCCGTCCCGGCCGTCGTCGTCGTCGGCCGAGAGCCCAAGTCGTTCCTGACCGCCCGATCGTGATCCAACGGCCTGGATCAGATCCAACTCGAGTCAAACCGTTTACGTACCGGTCAGCCGTGGTAAAGTTGCTAAAGAGCCCCTGTAGTTTTTGGAAATCAACCCGCGGTCCACTTTAGTTCAAAAATAATTACGTTTAGGTCCTTTTTCCTCTGTTTTAGCCCTTGCAATATTTAAAATTGTGCCCGAGGTCCTGTTTTGGTCTTTTTACCCGTAAGCCCTCGAGTTTTTATACAAAATTATGTTTTAGCCCCTGGTTTTTCGCAGTTAAGCCCCTGGAACTTTTAAAACTTTGCCAGCAAGTCCCTGAACCTTAGAAAAGCCATATCTTTTGCGTTTTAACTCCGATTTTAGTGATTCTCACGCTCACGCGTTCGTTGTAATGTGTAGATTAGTTTTGTGCTGTTGTTTTCCTCTATTGGAATTGTTTGGTGTACTGTTTCTTATTTGTTGTACTGTTTCCTTGCATGTGAATGTGTGATGCGATTAGGAAACGACCAGTTCGAGGATTTCTCTAAAGAACCAACTGTTGGAGGAGGATTTGAGCAGCAACCGAGTTGGGAAGAAGGCAAGTGTATTATGTCATGCAAATGTCCTAATAATTATTAATTTCACCACCCGTGCATGTGTCTTAATTTGATGGGTTCCTATTTAAGGATTTGTCTAGCCACTATATTTTTCCTGTCCCTGAAACTGGGTTACTTAATTAATTTTGATGGTAGATGATGCTTAGCTTGCTCAACTGGGATTGGTTAAATGAACCCCTACTCTATGTTCCAAAAACTCTTTGAATTAATTAAATGGCAAGATCATATCTTTTTAATTGGAACATGGAGAACCACCCAGGAAAACAGTACAACCATGAGTGCCATGTGGCTCTGGCTTTGACTGACTAATTAGGTGCTCTGGTTTATGGTAGCTTTACTCGAAAGGGGCATGGGGGGCGGCGGTTGACGGGGTATAGCTCGGTCCTTTTGAGCTGTGGGCTTTGGTAAGAGACAGACCTCATTAGGGAGGGTTATGCTTTGCTTCTGAACCGGAAACCTTAGCGGGCTATCATTTATTAGAGTGCTTTTGTAAAGGTCTCATAGTGAAACCCAGTATTCGGTCCACGTGGTGTGGGAAGGGTACAATGCTTCGGCAATGGGAATCACGGCTTATGGTGAAAGTGTACAACCTCTGCAGAGTGTAAAACTGTTATAACAGCCGTGCTCACGGTCATGAGCGGCCTGGACCCTTACATGATAATCATACTTGAACATGATCTAAATCATGGTTATATGAATACGTTGGGAATATGACATTCATTAATTTGTGGGTGGTATATACTTTCATTTGCTAGTAAATAGTTGCTTAATAAAACTTGACCAACTAAAAGTGCTTACTGCAGTATGGTCAGCCAACCTTTTTGCCTCAGCCTTGTATGTCATATTACATTTGCTGAGTACATTATGTGCTCATACTTGTTGCCTTTCTTTCTTTTATTGCATCTACTACACCCGGAATGCTGCTCAGATTGGGAGAATTTTGAGGATTTCACTACTGATTTTGAGGAGTTCTAGGCGAGTCTTCCCCAGTCAACGCCTGTGGAGTTGGAGTCACTTTTGCTTCGTTAGATGAAAGTTTATTTAAGTCTTCCGCTATGACATTTGAGTCAACTCTGAGATTGTAATAATTGCACTTTAATACTCTTTCGTTATGCATGGTTATGGATATTCACTTGTGACGTCTACCATATGTGTGTAAACTGATCCTGGCGCACATATGAGATGCATCTGGTTTTGCCTTGAAAACCGGGTGTGACATCAATGCGGGGCAGTGGATACTTGTTCTTGATGGTCACCTCGTTAAGAGATCGGTAATCTACACACATCCTTTGCGTACCATCCTTCTTGCCCACAAAGATGACTGGCGCTCCCCAAGGCGAAGAACTAGGACGAATAAAACCCTTTTCCAATAATTCACTAAGTTGTTTCTTAAGCTCTTCTAACTCATTAGCAGCCATTCTGTAAGGTCTCTTAGAGATAGGTGCAGTACCAGGTAAAAGCTCAATAATAAACTCAATGTCTCAGTCTGGTGGCATACCTGACAAATCGTTGGGAAAGACGTCGGGAAACTCTCATACCACTCGAATATCTTCTAGTGGGGCTCCATCCAGTTGATTCACTGTGCCATCAGCCGTAGATGGTATAGTAGTCATGAATTCAATCCTTTCTCCTTGTGGACTGGTCAGCAACACAGATCTCTTGGCACATTGGATCACAACATCATGCATGGTCAACCAATTCATCCCGAGTATAATATCAATCCCACTTGATTCCAAGACTATGAGTCTGGCATCGAAATCCTTCCCCAGAATCTTAAGACTAACTCCCGGACACAAGAACTTCGCTTTCATGTCCCCTCCAGGTGAGCTAACTAACATTTAAGTTCTCAAGGGTACCATGGTTATGTTTTGCTTAGCTACATATTAGGCAGTAATAAAAGAATGGGATGCTCCGGTATCAAACAAAACTGATGTAGGAACTGAGTTGACAAGGAACATATCGAGCACTACATCTTGAACTTCCTGGACAGTTTCTTTGACCACGTGGTTCACCTTGCCACGGACAAAATTCTGCTGCCCTTTGTTGCCCTGCGGCGTCTGATTCCCATTCCGTGCTTGCTGCATCTGAGGACTGGGTCTGGGGGTGTTAGCATTCTGACCTTGGGCGCCTGTGGGGTTCCTCTTGGGACAGTTGTTGGCATAGTGACCCGTCTCCCCACACTTGAAACATCCGCGACCAGCGGGGGTGTTGGGTGCAGAGGGCTTCACTGTGGTGCTCGTTGGGGTGTTTTGGGCGCGGAGTAGACTGGTTCTGACGCTGGAACTGAGTCTGACCAAAGTTCCCACCTTGAGTTGCGGGACGGAAAGGGGTCCCCTGCGGTGGAGCAAAACGAGGACGGACATTGCTGCTGCCTTGTCCCGGTGAGTTGAACTTCCTCTTCATCTCCCCCATCTCATGACAGAAATGCTCCACTCTAATGGCCTTGTCCACTAGGCCCTGGAACGTGGGAAACACATGCACCATCAACTGATACTTGATAGGGGCATTCAGACCTTTCAAGAAATGCTCCTGCTTCTTCTCATCATCTGACACCTCTGCCGGTGCACAACGAGGCAACTGAAAGAACTTGTCCCTATACTCGCTCACAGACATGCTGCCCTGCTTCAGCGCGAGGAACTCCTTCTTTTTAATCTTCATCACACCGGTGGGGATGTGGTGCAGCCTAAAGTTGGTTGTGAATTCCAGCCAAGTGATAGCAGTAGGGGTGGCATGAGCGGCTTTGAAAGCATCCCACCAATCTCAAGCTGATCCCGTCAGTCGCCCTGCAGCATATAGTACCTTCTCCGTGTCATTGCATTGGGTGATCTCCAGCTTCTTTTCAATTGTCTTCAGTCAATCATCAGCATCGAGCGGGTCTGATGAGTGAGAGAAAGTTGGGGGTTGGTGACTCATGAAATCCCTGTGCTTGTCCCGAGGTGGCTGGTTGTTGTTGTTGTTGTTGTTGTTGTTGTTCATCTGAGTCTGCATGGCCGTCATGGTGGCGGCGATGTTCTACAGGATCTGAGTCTGAGCGGCGAGGATTTGATCCATCCCTGCTGGTGGTGTCGGTCCTGCTTGAGAGTTGGGGTTGGTGTTGTTGCGTCCTGAACGTATTACTGGTGCCCGATCAACTCCACCACCGGACCTGGTGTTCACCATCTGATGGTTAGAGATATGAGACTCAAATGATTGTAGGGTAAACAAACAATCACAAATAATGGGAGAAAAAGGATAAAGATGTTGCGCATATCCAAAAGATGCAACTACAACACTTGTCATCGCCAGACTGCATCCAAACAGATTCTGAGTGCCTTAAAGAAACGGGTGTAGCGCACAATAAGAAGCTCTAAAAATTATGAAACTTGGTCAGAACGAAGCTTATTAAGTTCTGAAACCAACCCAACTTGAATTACCTTAATCGGATTTCTAAATCTTGAGATATTAAATAGACAAGCTCGCTGTGTCAGGCATCTCGAGTCAGGTTTCCAAGGGCATACTGATATATGCACAACTCCCTATCCGACGATCCAAAAATTCTGAATAGTTTCTGAAATATAGATTATGAAGTTATGAATCTAGTCCAACTTGAATTTCAGCAATAGGAATTCTGTAGGTCAAGATATAAAATTAACAAGACTGTGGTGTCACGTCGGTTCTCCTCGGGCAGGTTCTGAATAATTTACTAAGAATTGCATAACTCGTAATTTACTGATCCAAAAATTCCCAAAACTTTTCAGAAGGTAGTTTACGGAGTTAGGAATCCATCCCAGCTGGACTCATGTCAGTAGGACCTCTGTAACTTCAGAAACAATTCGAACAGTACCGAGATGTCAGGGAACTCGTGACAGATTCCAACATCGCGTGAAACGCAAGATAAATAGAGACGAACTGATGGAGAACATAATATGAGTAACTGAGATAATTATATAACCCAAACCAAACTAACTTTATTGATTTAAGATAACTGATGCCTTGTGGTCATCACTCCACAAAGCACCGCACTCATTGCAAAGATCCAACTCAAAACAAGCACTCATCAAGCAAGCATACCCTAACAAAAACTAACAAACCGACCTCAACGACGACTCAAACTAAACGATTACAAAAGAGGGTTGACTGCCTAACTCCTAGAGTACTTGTGTTACTGCACCAGCTTCTCCATAATCCAGTATATCCCGCTCCGGTGACTCTGCTCGCAGCACTTCTTCACTAGGATCTTCTCCCCATGGCTTAGGCAATGGGTCTCCATTCAGCTGGGCTGCCAGGATGTCCCTTTCCCTTCTAATCTGAAGCAACGAGTACCTAATCCAGCACAGCTCACTTTGTACGGTGTCCAGATCCATGTTGAGAGCAGCAACGAGGTTGGTCAGCACTTCCTTTTCCGTATCACCTTGGACGGGAGGAAGGACGGTCTGAGGGGTTCCACTAGCACGGCGTGGAATGACCCTGTAGTGCAGTTTCTCCACTTCTTCCTTGTGCTTCTCACAAAGTGCATATAGAGCGCGCTTAGCTGCTTCACTGATCCCTGCTCGTGGACTACACCACAGAGTATCATCATTGGAGATAGCAACCACCTTCTTCAATCCCGTTGCAGGATCATCCACCCTGATGTGCACAGTCACTATCCAGTAGGATGGGTACCAGGTGCTCTTGTGCTCCACACAGCGATACTCCGGCCTCCGGGTGTACCCCAACTGGCTCATCACAAGCCTGAGCAAGATGGGCAAACGGGCGGTGCCACCATCATCTTGGTACTCTTCTATGCTCCTCTTCTCAGGTGCTCCTCCATCGGCCGCTTCAACTTCTCGGTTGACTTCCACAGGATCTTCATCTTCCACTTGCATCTCTTCTTCAGGTGCGGTTTGCTGCTGCATCTCCTGAGGTTCTGGCTGCTCCTGCCGCATTTCCTCATCCTCCATGAGCTCTTCAGCGGGAGTAGCGTTCTTGCACTGAGTCCTCTTGGTACGTGCCATCTACTAAGATAAAAGATGATTGGAATTAGAACAAGTCTAAGGGATCACTTAAAGCAAAGATAGCATAACCAAGATAAGAATAAAAGCGTTAAGGACCAAGATGGGGGTAAAACAAAAATAGAGGGGTAAAAAGCATAGAAGCAAGAATAATAGAGCAATAGACCTTAAATACGACCATTTTCTATCCAGGCTTACGTCCTACAGTCAACACAGCTCTGATACCACTTCTGTCACACCCGGTTTTAGGAGAAAAACCAGATGCATTTCATATGTGTGCCGGGATCAAAAATTCACACATACGATAGACGCCATAAGTGAAATATCATAAGACAGTGCATAATCGTATAAAAGAGTTATTGTATCATAATTACACTCCAAGACATAAGTCTTTAACGGAAAGTAATGCGAGTAGCTAGCAGCGGATAATCCATCAACTCCACAGGCAGTTGACTGGTGAACACATACGCCTAGTACTCCTGGAAATCCTCTGGAAACTCTTCCAAATCACCTTGGTCTGAACAGCGTTGCGTAAAGCAAGGATGAGTACACTAATGGTAGGTACTCAGCAAGTGTAGAGTAAATAAATGATACGCAAGGCTCAACAAGTATAAAGCTGACACAGTTTGACTGCATTGAGCTTTTAATTGGTCACATTTTATTCATTAATTAACAAGTACACGTTTATACCATCCCACATTAAACAGTACATAATAACATGTTCAGAAAATAAAGAACAACAATTTAATGTCATCTTTGAATAATTAATCATGCGAGGGTCCAGGCTGCTCATGACCGTGAGCACGGCTGTTATAACAGTTTTACACTCTGCAGAGGTTGTACACTTTCACCATAAGTCGTGTTTTCCCACTCATGCCTGAGGGAGCCAACCTCATAAAAACACAAAAGTGCGTGGCTTGGGATACACTACGAGGCCTTTACAAAGATTCCCAAATAAGTGCAGCCCGCTAAGGTTTCAAAATCCAAGCAAAGCATAACCCTCCCTAATGAGATCTGTCTCTTAGCTAAGCCCAGAGCTGAAGAGGACCGGGCTATACCTCATCGAAGTCTCCCCCACTTGCCCTATTGGTAAGACATGCACATATTAGAGTTTCTAATTAGTCAGCCAAGATCAGAGCCCGTTGATCTTATGGTTGTACTGTTTTCCTGGGTGGTCACTCCACTTTCCATTTAACATATGTTCTTGAGTTATCAGGGTATGAACATGAAGTAAATCCAGTTTAATAATTGAACCCAAAATTTACCATGCCCAAGTTTAGCAACTAAGCAATATTCTACCCAACATAAGCAAAGCTTCCCAGGTACAACAAGGACAGTGATAAAAGACTAGGAACTCCTTAACATAGGACCCATCAAATTAATGCAATGCGGAAAAGTAAAGTGTAACTTTATTGGTGAATAATGGGACCGTAAAGAGATGGTCAAAAATACACCTGCCTTCTCCAAAGCCTTGCTGCTCAAAGTCGTCCTCGAACTGCTCTTCGAATCCCTCGAACGGCACGGCTTCTAAACGCATCACACAAGCACATACAAGAGACAAAACAAAAACAATAAGAAACAGTACACCAAACAGTAGCCACAGAACTAAACAAGGCTATAAAATTAATCTACACATTACAAGGATCACATGAGTGAAAGAATCACTAAAATCGGATCTAAAACGTGAAAGATATGGCTAAAACAAGTTTCAGGGGCTTATTTGAAAAGAAACCGAGGACTAAAACATAATTATGCTTAATTCTTCAAGGGCTAACGCGTAAAATTACCCAGCCAGGACAGCGCGTACTAATATTAAAAAGCTTAGGGGCTAAATCAAAGAAAAAGGACCGATCTATAATTATTTTTACAACTACGATGGACCGCGGGTTGATTCGTTAAAAGTGGAGGGGCTCTTTAACAATTTTGCCTCGGCTGACCGGGCGCTGACCGGTAACTGACTCGGTCAGATTCAATCTGAACCGTATGATCTAGATCTAATGGCTGGCACGCGCTGGTGAAGTGCTGCGCCGGCGACAGACGGGCGGCACGGCGACGCTTCTTGGTCGACGGCGGCGCTTCGCCGGAGTAAGTCGAAACTCGAGCTATGGTGCACAAAAAACGATGGGGTTTGGTCCTACAACACCGGGGAAGAATGGTGATCTCACCTTGGGGGTTCACAATGACGTTCGGGCGGCGAAGAGCTCGGACGACGAGGAGGGGCGGCTCTGCCGGGTCTGAGCAAGAACAGCGAGGGATTAGTCACGATTCAAGGTGAAAACGTGCACGGGATCAACTCTACTAGCTTCGTTACCTCCTTGTGAAGCTCCTGGGCTTGATCTCGTCGAGAGAGTGGCGGTGGCGGCGAAGACCGACGAGCGCGGGTCAAAGGCGGCAGTGCGAGGCGTGGGTGGGCACTGGAGCTTCGGGAGCTCGGTTGGAGGGATTGGCGAGGGCTTCGGGGGCACGGGATCTTGGTTTTAAAGTCCCTGGGACTCGCATTGGCGTGGCGCGCATGGATTTTGGTTCGGTCATCGGCGGCGATCTCTTTCCATAAGGCCGGCTTCTTTCCAAAGGGGGGGAGGGTCTGGCTTAGGAAAAGATGGCGACGATGCTTCGGGGAAATCCTCAAGGGGGTCCACAAGTCGCACGAGAAATGAAGGAAGGAAATCCCGACGCGGCGGCGGATCTTCGAGCTCAGCTCGGACTCGGTCGGGAGAAGGAAGATGGCCCCGACAGGTGGGGCCCTCCTGTCGGCGGGAGTGGGGAGGGCAAGGGTGAGATGGGCTGCGGAAGTGCTGCTGGGCCGGGGAAACGACTCGGCCCAAGTGGAGTTTAAACGGGCGGCCCTGGAACGAGGGGCTAAAGTTGAACCGGTCTAAGAGTTGAGGAGGCTAAAACGAACTCTTGCTCAAACAACCAAAACTAAAGACATTAACCAAAGACTAGCACAAAAATAAAATTGTACAAGCATGTAATGCAACAATCACTTATTTTTCTAAAATTTATTTAAATAATATTAAATATTTTAGAGCCTAGAATAAATTCCAATTAATCACAGAAATTTTAATTTACCCTTAAATAAATCGTAGAAAATTCCAATATTTTAATGTGATGAAAATTAGGGTGTTACATAACCTCTTTTGAAAACGTTCCTCTACATGTTTCCAATCAATGTTCCGAATTTTCCTATGGTGCATTGGAATCCCCAAGTATCGAAACGCGAGAGCTCCCACATCACACCCGAAAATCTGAGAATATGCTGCTTGACGATGGATTGCGGCCCCATAGCAAAATAATTCACTTTTATGAAAATTTATCTTAAGCCCAGACAACTATTCAAACGCACGAAGCAAAAGTTTCATATTCTTTGCCTGCTGTAAATTGTCATCCAGAAAAATGACAGTATCATCTGCATATTGAAGAATTGACAACCTGTCATCAACGAGATGAGGGATAATTCCTTCAATCTGTCCAGCTGACTTGGCTCGATTTATCAAGACCGCGAGCATATCCACAACAATGTTGAATAAAATCGGAGAGAGAGGGTCCCCTTGTCTTACCCTTTTTTTGTTTGAAAAAATGGCCGATTTCATTGTTTACCTTTATAGCAACACTACCCTTAGACATTACTTTACTAATCCACTCACACCAAGTGGGAGAGAACCCTTTAATTCTATGGACTTCTTGCACAAAAGGCCACTTAATTTTATCATAAGCCTTTTCGAACTCCAATTTTAAAAATACCCCATTTTTTCCTTCTATGCAGCTCATGGAGAGTCTCATGGAGGACTACAACACCCTCCATAATATATCTTCCTGGAATGAAGGCCGTCTGTGATGGACCAATCAGCTTATCCGCCACTTTCAATAGTCTGTTGTTGAGTACATTTGTGAAAATCTTGAAAGTAACATTTAACAAACAAATAGGGCGGTATTGCTGAATTTTTGTTGCCTCCGACTTCTTTGGCAGCAGAGTAATCACCCCAAAATTCAGACTATGGAGCGGTAGCCTCCCAGCATGGAACTCTAAAAATAATGCCATGAGATCGGTTTTTATCACATCCCAGAAGTATTGATAAAATTCCACAGGAAAACTGTCCGGCTCGGGTGCTTTATTATGTTCCGTCTGAGATCGCTTCCCTAATCTCGTTCTCCCCGAATGGCCCTACAAGAATCTTGTTCTCCTCCTCCGAAACCTTAGGGATGTTGTTCCTTAGAGTTTCGTCTAAAGAGAAAGAATTTGATTCATGTGGTCCGAATAGACCTTTGTAATATTCTGTTATATATGTCTTCAAGTTTTCATCTCCTACAATAATGCCTTCGTCTTGTTCAAGCTGCACAATTTTTGTTTTCCTATGTTTTCCATTTGCTACCAGCTGGAAATACTTAGTATTATCATCTCCTTGCAATAACCTTGTTGCTTTGGAACGCTGGAGCCAATAAATCTCCTCTTCCCTTAGCATCTTAGTTAACTGCCCTTTGAGATGATTTTTATTTTCCATCTCTTGTTGTGTCAACAACATCATTTCAGCTTTTTTATCTAATTCATCTAATTTTTGCAGCAGCTCACTTTTTAGCCTTTTGTCTTGAGAATATTTGTTTCGGGCCCATCCCCTCAAAAAACGCGATTTTATTTTGCCATTTTTGTATTGGTGTTCTCCCACCTGTTTCATACTCCCACACATTTCTAATCCGCTCAAAAAAACCTTCATTTGTCAGCCACCCTAACTCAAACTTGAAATTTTTAGAGTTGCCTCTATGTGATGGTTCCCCTGAGCTTAAAAACAAAGGAGTGTGATCTGAAATCTCACGGCTCAATGCATGAACCGAGGCTAATGGGAATTTAAGTTCCCATTCTGTGGATACTAAAATCCGGTCTAGCTTTTCATACGTTGGTACCTCTGCGTAATTAGCCCATGTATATTTCCAACCCGTCATTTCGAGCTCTCTTAAATTCAACGTCTCAATCACTGCGTTAAAAAAGAGTGGCCATTTATCACTGTATCTGTCACTGTTTTTTTCCGAAGGATTTCTTGTAATATTAAAATCCCCACCGACTACTAAAGGGATATCGTTGTAGTTTGTACAGGCCCTTACCATCTCTGAAAGAAAGACATCTTTAAGCTCAACTTGTGCTGCCCCGTAGACAGACATGAGAACCCATTTAAATCCGTCCTCCCTATTTGTGATAAAGAACCTGACGTGAAACTCTCCCTCAATTTTTTCCACACAGAACTTGGTTTGTCTAACACCTAAAAGCAACCCCCCTGACATCCCCCGCAGTACTCGCCAATGCCAAAAAAAGTCAGTACCCGCACTAAAATTCTCCAGGCATAGGCTTGTAAAAGAAGACATGTTTGTTTATGAAAGAGCAACAAAGTCGAGTTGCTCATCTCTCGTCAAGTCATGTAAGAAATTGTGTTTCGCAAGGTCTCGTAGACCTCTACAGTTCCAAAAAATTCCTTTCATCTGGATACATTCTTATTTTTTCGAGGCTGATTTTTTGTTTTTGAGTACTCTTGCCACCTTGATAGGAACTTGCACTAAGTTCTCATCAAGGTCAGCAGTACCATCGTCCATGAGCTCTTCCGTTAAGCCACCACAAATTTGACTTAAGGCCAAAGCATCCGGCATGAGATCTTCCTCATCCTCCTCAAAATCAGATTCTACAACCTTTCAAATTATAGAAATTTTAGCCCTTTTGTATTCTACGTCCCTAATCAGATTAATAGAGGATAAAGCACTACTTCGTTCATCCCCCAATAAAATCCCGACACCTTCTAAATTATTCACGAAATGACTATTTGAAAAAGAACATACTGAATTGTTAACTTTGTTACCTTCGGTGCCCTCCAAATTCTTGTGCGCCACTCTTTTCTCCGCTTTCTCTAGAGAGTGCATGTCTGCCACCCCCGCATTGCGCTTGCTCCGCCTTACCGGAGTCATGTCTCCCTCGCTGTCCTGAGACAATAATGCCATCACTATCCCACTGCCAAGCTCCTTTGATGAACTCCCATCTGCTGCAATACCGGACTCCAGGAGAGTGGTGAGCAATCCTCCAAGACAGGACTCGCTGCCCGCTGCCCCCATGGAGAACTCCATCGCTTGCTGAGTTTTTGTAACACCCAAAAATGGCCTATTTAAATTTTTTAGTAATTAATTTGCTTTTATTTAATTTGTCCATATTTAATATAGGCTAAATAAAATATTTTTGAATATTAAAATCAATATAAGTTGTAGAAATATTTTTGTTGCATTCATGCAGCTGCATTTATTTTTTTGTATTGCTTGTGGTTCACCTTGTTTGGAGCTCTAGAAAAGTTCTTAGGCCATAGTTCGTTTTTGCCCCCCTGAAGTTTTTCCCGGCTCACTTTCCCTCCCCCACTTCTTCCTTCCCAAGCCGGCCCAATCCCCTCCCTTTCTCCTCGCGGCCCAGCCACCTTCTCTCCCCCCATTGGGCTTTTCTTTTCCCTCCCTCTCGGCCCAGCGCCCCGCGCCGGCCCAGCCAGCATCCGCCCCTTCTCTCTCACCCACTGCCACGCGACCCCACCCGTCAGCTCCACCTTCGACCTCCCGCCCGAGATCCTTCTTCCTCCCCGGCGCAATTAGCGCCGCTTGGCCGGCCGCTCTGGCGCCTCCCCGCGCTGCAGTGGCCCACCCAGGAGCTCCCACGAAGCTTCCCGCGCTCGCCTTTCCTTCCTAGGCGCGCCCCCGCTTTGGGATGTGCCTCCCCGAAAGGAAGCTCGCTGCCGATCCCGCCGCCGCCCAATTCCCCCGCCACCTGCCAATGTGCCACCCCCTTCGGCCTATTTAAGACCCCCCCCCCCCGCGCGCATCCCCGAGCCACGCCAAGGTCTTTTCCCCGAGCCCCAAGCACCCCTCCCGCCTCCGACCGCCCCTCTCCGTCATTGGACGTCACCACCGCTCCTTCCCCGTCGTGCTCTAGCGCGGTAAGCTCACCATCTCCCCCCGATGCCCTAGAGCCAAGTAGCGACTTAAATCGCGCCCCGCTGCTCGGATCCTCTCGCTCGCCGTCGCTTCCCTCCGCCGCTCGCCATCGGTTGCCGCCACTGACGCAAAACCCTCGACTTGACCCCCCTAGAATTAATCGCCATCTTCCCCCGAAGCCGTAGGTGCAAACCCCATTGAAAACCGTGGGCCGTAGCTCGATTTTGAGCTACTCCGGCGAGCTCCTCGCCGCGCCCAACAGTAGCGTCGCCGCGAGACCTCCCCTGCCGACGACCCCCACCGCCGGGTTCGATCCGCGCCATCGGATCAAGATCCAACGGCCCACGACACCCCCCCTCTCCGAGTCAAAACTCAACGTACTGGTCAGTGCCCACACGTTAGCAAAAGAGCCCCTGCAAGATTAGAAATCAACCCGCGGTCAGTTCCTATTCAAAATAAATTACAGTTAGGTCCTATTTCTTATGAAAAACCCCCTGAGCTTTTAAGTTATAGAACCCGCGGTCCTGAATTTAGTTTTTGCGCGTTAGCCCTCAGGTTTTATTTATGTATAGGTCCTCGGTTTTCTTCAAATAAGCCCCTGGAAACTTTTAAAAATTGCCAGCAGGTCCCTAGAACTTGGAAAACCCATATCTTTTCCGTTTTAGCTTCGATTAGTGTGATTTTCGCGCTCATGTATTCGTAGTGAAGCATAGATTATTTTTAGAAGCTTTATTTGTATTGTTTCTACTGTTTGGTGTACTGTTATAATAGATTATTATTTGTTTGCATGTATTGGTTTGCGTGCTCGTTTGTATGGTGATTCATGTCCAGTCGGTGAGCCTTTCGCGTTGGACTTCGAGTTCGGTGAGGACTTTCTGGAGCAGGGTTCACAGCAGCAGCAGCAGCAGCCGCCGCCCTTCGAGGAAGGCAAGTTATAGCATGGACAATCCTTGCTACCTAAACACACATTTTACATACATTTACTTTCATATGCATGTGTCTAATTTGATGTACCATTAAGGTTGTACCTAGTTTCTGGTTACCTTGTCCTTGTTACCATGGGTTTATGCCTAGCCCGCGCTCTGGACGCCATTGACCCCCTCACGTTGCGCCCTGAGGGTAAGTCAATCTCGGTGCCTGGGCCATACTGCGTGTGTTGTACCATAATCGGCCACTGTCTTGTTAGGCTGTCTTATGAAAAACCTCATAACGTCCCTATGCAGTCACACCTCGGAAGTGTTGATGTGCGTGGTTGGGTGCAAAGTTCTTTGAACTTTTACGCGACTGGTGGGTAAAGGGCGAAACCTTTGCAGATTGTAAATCTATCATGATAGCCTTGCTCAGGGTCACGAGCGGCCTGGATACTTTTTTATTAGAAGATGATGTTTATTCATGTTTAATGTCACTTATACTTATTTAATTGGGTTGCAACTGGGTTTCATTCACTTGTACTAATTTGGTTAATGTTAAAATGAACCAACTAAAAATGCTAATGCAGTTGAGCCGTGTCTAGCCTATTTTGAGCCTTCATACCTGTGCTATACTTGCTAAGTAATTGTTTACTTATACTTGTCATTTTATTCAACAAAATCCCGGATGGGTAAACAGATTGGGCTGGGCATGAGTCTGCTGCTGAGTTTCCCGAAGATTTACCGTACTACTGAGTTGTGGTCTCCCAGTCAGAGTTCCTATGGATTGCGGCTCCATTAGTTGAGAGTTTATTAGTCTTCCGCTGTTATTGCTTAGATCATTTATGAAGCACTCTGATGTAAAACTTTATTTAATAAAGAATTTATTCAAGCATATGTTCTCTGTTTATCATATTTGTTTGCTATATGTGTACTATGACTTCCTGGGCACACATATGGCTGCATTCGGGTTTTTGTGAAAATCCGGGTGTGACGGATTGGTATCAGAGCCGTGCTGACTGTAGGATCGCAGTCTAGTTAGAACGGTTGACAAATCTTAGGAGACTACCATGATTATGTGTTATAGGTCATCTAGATTCACTTTTTTAAAACTTAAATCCAGTCGAGTCTTGTGTGAATCGTGTCTTTAGGTGCTTGAAATGATTGTCATTATACTTATGCTTGTTTTGGATTTTTGTAATGATTGTGATGGGCGTAGACACAAGTCTACTACCATCTAGATGTAGGACTAAGGTTTAAGGACTTTAGTGATTAAATAGAGGGGGTATTCATTTCTCTTGCTCTTTTTCAATCAAGCCCTCCATCATAACCAACTAGTAATCCTCTGAAGTCACCAACGGAATTTTAATGATATTTATTTACTGATGATAGATGGTGAACACAAGGAGCAACCCCGGTGCCAACGGACTGCCGCCACCACCTCCCACCATTGAGCAGATGATGCTCACGCAGACCCAGCTGATGCAGCAGATGGCTCAAACGATGGCGATGATGCAGCAGAATCCGCCGCAACACAACATGCCGCCCCGTGACAAAGAGGGGTGAATTCTTGAAAGGACGTCCTCCTACCTTCAACAAGGCCATCGACCCCCTGCAGGCTGATGATTGGCTCAAGGCGGTGGAGAGACAGCTCAACATCGCCCAGTGCAACGACCGGGGGAATGTGTTGTACGCCGGAGGGCAGCTCCAGGGACAAGCATTGGACTGGTGGGACTCATACCAGTACGCTCATGTCAATCGTACTCAGATCACCTGGCAGGAGTTCTGCAGCAGCTTCCGCTCCCACCACGTGCCAGAAGCTCTGATGACCCTAAAGAAGGAGTTCCTGGCACTGAAGCAAGAAGAGATGAGCGTCACCGCTTACCGTGACAAGTTCATCGAGTTGGCCCGCTATGCTCCGGAGGATGTGGACACCGACAAGAAAAAGGAGTCCAGGTTCCGTGACGGCTTGCAGGATGCACTGCAGTACCAGCTGATGTGCACCTGGTTCCCCAACTTCCAGGAACTGGTGGACGGTGCCTTGATGCTGGAACACAAGCGCCGTGAGATGGAGGAGAAGAAGAGGAAGTTCCAGGGCCAGCAGATCGGGAGCAGCAGTCGCCCCCGTTTCGTTCCTCCTCAGGGCAGTCAGCAGATGGGGAGCCAGCAGCGCTTCCAGCGTCAACCCAGCCCGTTCAACCGTGGCCAGTATCAGTAGCGCCCCAGTACCCTCAGGTGCCACAGCAGCAGCGTCCTCAGAACCAGCTGCGGAATGTCCCAGCTCAGCGCCACCAGATGCAGCAAGGTCCTGTCCAGCGCCCCAACCCCGCCAACAAAGCACCAGTAGATCCGAGGGCGTGCTTCCACTGTGGGGAGACTGGGCATTATGCTCACTACTGCCCCCGCAAGACTCAGAACGCCCCCGGCCAGAACAACAACCAGCAGCAGGCAGGCCGAGGACCGCAGAACCCCGCCAGAGGCAAGGTCAACCATATGGGCGCAGAGACCGCAGAGAAGGCTACTGATGTGGTTGTGGGTGCGTTCCTTGTCAATTCGACCCCCGCAACTATTTTATTCGATTCCGGAGCTTCGCATGCTTTCATCTCTGCTGCTGTTGTACACAAGAGTATGATGACCCTGCAACCCATGGGGAATCCTATGTTAGTTAGTTCACCTGGGGGAGAACAACGACCCAGTCTACGCTGCTCTAAGGTTATCATTACAATAAGGGGGGTAGATTTTAAAGTATACCCCATAGTCCTGAATTCTCTTGGATTTGATCTAATCCTGGGAATGAATTGGCTCGCCAAGTATAATGTTGTGATCCGGTGCTCCGAGAGGGCAGTGCAACTGGTGGCAAAAGGCGGCGGTAAAGTGGAGTACCGGGCAGTCTAGTCTTCAGACCAGTGCCAAGCCAACCAGGCTGAGGGTGCAGCTCCCACCGACATCAGGGTGGTGAGTGAGTTCATGGACGTATTTCCAGATGAGTTGCCAGGTATGCCCCCAGAATGTGAAGTTGAATTCGTTATTGAACTAAACCTGGCACTGCACCTATAGCTAAGAGGCCATATAAGATGTGAGTGAAGGAGCTGGAGAAAGTGAAGGAGGAATTAAGCTCCTTGCTAGCCAAGGGGTATATTCGTCCTAGTGCTTCACCATGGGGAGCACCAGTGATGTTCGTGGACAAGAAGGATGGGACACAGAGGATGTGTGTGGACAATCGAGCCCTCAACGAAGTAACCGTCAAGAACAAGTACCCGCTGCCAAAGATTGATGATTTGTTTGATCCGCTGAAGGGAGCTTGTGATCGGGTTATCATCACATGAGGATCCAGTCGTCGGTCATACCCAAGACAGCCTTCACTACTCGGTACGGGTTGTACGAGTTCACGGTTATGTCCTTCAGACTGACCAATGCTCCTGCATACTTCATGTACTTGATGAATAGTGTCTTCATGGATTACCTTGACAAGTTCGTGGTGGTGTTCATTGATGACATTCTGGTCTTCTCCAAGAATGAAGAGGAACATGAAGATCATTTGAGGATGGTGATGCAAAGACTCCGGGAACATCAGCTATATGCCAAGTTGAGCAAGTGCGAGTTCTAGTTGAACGAAGTGGCATTCTTGGGGCACGTGCTGTCCAATGGAGGAGTGGCAGTTGACCCGAAGAAGGTTAATGATGTGTTGAGCTGGAACCTGCCTTGGGATGTCAGCGAGATCAGGAGTTTCCTTGGGATGGCCAGATATTATCGGCGGTTCATCGAAGGATTCTCCAAGATTGCTAAACCCATGACGGCATTATTGGAGAAAAATGCCAAGTTCATCTTGATAGAGGAGTGCCAAACCAGCTTCGAAGAGTTGAAGAAGAGGCTGACAATAGCACATGTGCTGGTATTGCCCGACATAGCCAAGAGCTTCTCCATCTACTGTGATGCATCTCGTCTAGGACTAGGGTGTGTACTCATGCAGGAAGGGAGAGTCGTGGCATATGCATCAAGACAGTTGCGGAAGCATGAGCAGAACTATCCGACACATGATTTGGAGTTGGCAGCTATGGTGCATGCTCTGAAGATTTTGAGGCATTACTTGATTGGGCACAAGTGTGACATCTACACCGATCATAAGAGCCTGAAGTATGTCTTCACTCAGTCAGAGCTGAATATGAGGCAACGCCGATGGTTGGAGTTGATCAAGGACTATGATCTGGAGATCCACTACCACCCAGGGAAGGCTAACTTGGTGGCAGATGCTCTGGGTAGGAGAAGCTATGTGAACAAAATCACCGGCTAATGTCTGCCTGAAGAACTCAGCCGGGAATTTGAGAAGATGAGTCTGGGGTTCGTGACTAGCATCACAGAGATGACAGTAGAACAGACTCTTGAGCAAGAGATCCGGAAAGGGCAGCTTGGTGATGAAAAGATTAAGGAGATTGTGGAGAATGATGCCCTAGGAAAGGCCCCTGGATTTCGAGTGGATGATCAAGGGACCTTGTGGCACGGGAAGAGGATATGTGTGCCCGATATAGCACAGGTCAAGGACACGATCCTAAGAGAAGCGCATGATTCGGCATACACAATCCACCCAGGAAGCACCAAGATGTACCAAGACATCAAGGAAAGATTCTGGTGGTACGGATTGAAGCGTGATGTGGCGACACATGTGGCACTATGTGATACTTGTCAGAGAGTTAAGGCTGAACATCAGAGGCCAGCCGGATTACTCCAGCCCTTGAAGATACCAGAATGGAAATGGGAAGAAGTTGGTATGGACTTCATAATGGATCTACCCCGCACACAGCGAGGATTTGACTCCATTTGGGTGATTGTGGAACGCTTTACCAAAGTGGCACACTTTCTTCCAGTGAAGACCACCTACACCGGAGCTAGACTGGCAGAGCTATACATGGAGAGGATTGTGTGTTTGCATGGAGTGCCAAAGCGGATAGTGTCTGACCGTGGTACTCAGTTCACTTCACACTTCTGGCAGAAGCTGCATGAGTCTATGGACACTAAGTTGTAGTTTAGTTCAGCATACCACCCCCAGACAGATGGACAGACAGAGCGGACTAAAAAAATTCTGGAGGACATGTTGAGGGCATGTGCACTGCAGTATGGTGTTAGCTGGGACAAGAGTTTACCCTATGTGGAATTCTCGTACAACAACAGCTATCAGAAGAGTCTGCAGATGGCACCGTTCGAGGCTTTGTATGGCAGGAAGTGCAGAACACCACTGTTCTGGAATCAGACTGGAGAGAGTCAAGTCTTTGGGCCTGAGATACTCAGAGAGGCAGAACGCCAAGTGCAAGTGATCAGGCAGAACTTGAAGGTGGCACAGTCCACACAGAAGAGTTATGCTGATGTCAGACGGAGGGATCTCAGTTTTGAGGTTGGAGATTTCGTGTACCTCAAGGTGTCACCGATGAGGGGCGTGAAGAGGTTCAATGTCAAGGGCAAGCAAGCACCTCGATACATCGGACCTTTCCAGATACTCGAAAGGAAAGGTGAAGTGGCATATCAGTTAGACTACTTGAGAGATTGGCCGAAGTGCACGATGTGTTCCATGTGTCTCAGCTGAAGGAATTTTTGCGGGTGCCCGAAGAGTAGATCCCGATAAATGAGCTGAATGTGCAAGAGGACCTCACTTATCAGGACTACCCAGTCAGGATTCTTGAGGTATCTGAGAGGGTGACAAGAAACAAGGTCATCCGAATGTGCAAAGTACAGTGGAGCCGACACTCGGAGGATGAAGCAACTTGGGAACGGGAAGAAGATCTCAAGACCGAGTATCCGTAGTTCTTCGCATCTACATCCGAATCTCGAGGACGAGATTCATCTTAAGGGGGTAGGTTTGTAACACCAAAAAATGGCCTATTTAAAAATTTTAGTAATTAATTTGCTTTTATTTAATTTGTCCATATTTAATATAGGCTAAATAAATTATTTTTGAATATTAAAATCAAATATAAGTTGTAGAAATATTTTTGTTGCATTCATGCTCCTGCATTTATTTTTTGTATTGCTTGTGATTCAAACGAGAATTTAAATTTATTTAAATTCAAATTTGAATCACCTTGTTTGGAGCTCTAGAAAAGTTCTTAGGCCATAGTTCGTTTTTGCCCCCTGAAGTTTTTCCCGGCTCACTTTCCCTCCCCCACCTCTTCCTTCCCAAGCCGACCCAATCCCCTCCCTTTCTCCCCGCGGCCCAGCCACCTTCTCTCCCTCCCTTGGGCTTTTCTTTTCCCTCCCTCTCGGCCCAGCGCCCCGCGCTAGCCCAGCCAGCATCTGCCCCTTCTCTCTCACCCACTGCCGCACGACCCCACCCGTCAGCTCCACCTTCAACCTCTCGCCCGAGGTCCCCCTTCCTCCCCGGCGCAATTAGCGCCGCTCGGACGGCCGCCCTGGCGCCTCCCCGCGCTGCAGTGGCCTACCCAGGAGCTCCCACGAAGCTTCCCGCGCTCGCCTTTCCTTCCTAGGCGCGCCCCCGCTTTGGGAGGTGCCTCCCCGAAAGGAAGCTCGCTGCCGATCCCGCCGCCGCCCGATTCCCCCGCCACCTGCCAATGTGCCACCCCCTTCGGCCTATTTAAGCGCCCCCCTCCCCCCCCCACCCCCCCCCCCCCCCGCGCGCGCGTCCCCGAGCCACACCAAGTTCTTTTCCCCGAGCTCCCGAGCCCCAAGCACCCCTCCCGCCTTGCGCCGCCGACTGCCCCTCTCCGTCATCGGACGTCACCACCACTCCTCCCCCGTCGCGCTCTAGCACGGTAAGCTCACCATGTCCCCCGATGCCCTAGAACCAAGTAGCGGCTTAAATTGCGCCTCGTAGCTCGGATCCTCTCACTCGTCGTCGCTTCCCTCCGCCGCTCGCCGTCGGTGGCCGCCACCGACGCACAACCCTCGACTTGAACCCCGTAGAATTAATCGCCATCTTCCCCTGAAGCCATAGGTGCAAACCCCATTGAAAACCGTGGGTCGTAGCTCGATTTTGAGCTACTCCGGCGAGCTCCTTGCCACGCCCAACACTAGCGCTGCCGCGAGACCTCCCCTGCCGACGACCCCCACCGCTGGGTTCGATCCGCGCCATCGGATCAAGATCCAACGGCCCACGACACCCCCCTCCCCGAGCCAAAACTCAACGTACCGGTCAGCGCCCGCATTTTTGCAAAAGAGCCCCTACAAGATTAGAAATCAACCCGCGGTCCATTCCTATTCAAAATAAATTACGGTTAGGTCCTGTTTCTTATGAAAACCCCCTAAGCTTTTAAGTTATAGAACCCGCGGTCCTGAGTTTAGTTTTTGCGTGTTAGCCCTCGGGTTTTCACGCGTATTTACGTATAGGTCCTCGGTTTTCTTCAAATAAGCCCCTGGAAACTTTTACAAGTTGCCAGCAGGTCCATAGAACTTGGAAAACCCATATCTTTTCCGTTTTAGCTCCGATTAGTGTGATTTTCATGCTCATGTGTTCGTAGTGAAGCTAAGATTATTTCTAGAAGCTTTATTTGTACTGTTTCTACTGTTTGGTGTACTGTTATAATAGATTATTATTTGTTTGCATGTATTGGTTTGCGTGCTCGTTTGTATGGTGATTCGTGTCCAGTCGGTGAGCCTTTCGCGTTGGACTTCGAGTTCGGTGAGGACTTTCCAGAGCAGGACTCACAACAGCAGCAGCAGCCGCCCTTCGAGGAAGGCAAGTTATAGCATGGACAATCCTGGCTACCTAAACACACTTTTTACATACATTTACTTTCATATGCATGTGTCTAATTTGATGTACCATTAAGGTTGTACCTAGTTTTTTATTACCTTGTCCTTGTTACCATGGATTTATGCATATGGGTAGAATCTTTGCTATGCGCAGCTACTATCACTATTATTTAATTGTTATTTCTGACTTAATGGTTCACTCCAATGTTAATGATAAAACTTGCTTTTTAGCAACATGGTTTAGGGAACTCGAACATGTGCTGTGTGCTTTGCTCCAGTGTCTCTCCCTAAGGTCCGGTTTTTAAAGCGGCAACCCAGGAGCCTGTCGCCACCACTAGAACTATTATGGCTCTAGTCTTGGTCAAGTAGCTTGTACGGCTCTAGCTTGTCAGTGGTTACCGTCGGGGCCAACGGCGTTATGGGAAGCATGGGTGAGAGTATGTCTTGATCCACCGAGTTCGGATTATCCGTTGGCTATGTCTCATTAGGCACAGTCCCATGCTGGGAGCCCTCGCGTTGGAGCTCCACACGTTGCGCATTGGTTGGCTTGCGTAGCCCGCGCTCTGGACGCCATTGACCCCCTCACGTTGCGCCCTGAGGGTCAGTCAATCTCGGTGCCTGGGCCATCCTGCGTGTGTTGTACCATAATCGGCCACTGTCTTGTTAGGGTGTCTTGTGAAAAACCTCGTAGCGTCCCTATGCAGTCACACCTCGGAAGTGTTGATGTGCGTGGTTGGGTGCAAAGTTCTTTGAACTTTTATGCGACTGGTGGGTAAAGGGCGAAACCTCTGCAGATTGTAAATCTATCATGATAGCCTTGCTCAGGGTCACGAGCGGCCTGGATCCTTTTTTATTAGAAGATGATGTTTATTCATGTTTAATGTCACTTATACTTATTTAATTGGGTTGCAACTGGGTTTCATTCACTTGTAATAATTTGGTTAATGTTAAAATGAACCAACTAAAAATGCTAATGCAGTTGAGCCGTGTCTAGCCTATTTTGAGCCTTCATACCTGTGCTATACTTGCTAAGTAATTGTTTACTTATACTTGTCATTTTATTCAACAAAATCCCGGATGGGTAAACAGATTGGGCTGGGCATGAGTCTGCTGCTGAGTTTCCCGAAGATTTACCGTACTACTGAGTTGTGGTCTCCCAGTCAGAGTTCCTGTGGATTGCGGCTCCATTAGTTGAGAGTTTATTAGTCTTCCGCTGTTATTGCTTAGATCATTTATGAAGCACTCTGATGTAAAACTTTATTTAATAAAGAATTTATTCAAGCATATGTTCTCTGTTTATCATATTTGTTTGCTATATGTGTACTATGACTTCCTGGGCACACATATGGCCGCATTCGAGTTTTTGTGAAAATCTGGGTGTGACCATAGGCAGTTCCATAGGTTGCTTCTGATTTTTCTGAACTCCTACACGCTTGTTTACAGGCAGCTTTTTTGGATTGTTGCGAGCTGCAGCTACTAGTATAGAAGGTGGTGCCCGAGCTGCAGTGTTCCTGTCCACCTTGTTTGCCTGACCCACCGTCGTTCCTCCCTTGCTAACCATGGGGACACATGGCCCTCCGACCGTCGTCCCACTGCCACTCGTGCTGACACCCACGGGGGTAGTCATCAGAACAGCCACACCGACTCGTTGCGAAGAGACCGGCGCCATTGGGGCAGGTGGTGTCAATTGCTGCCCACCCCCCATTGGCTCCACAATGACGGCAACTTTTGTGACATTCACCGGTTCTCCCTCTGCGACCCCCACTGCTATTCTTGCCTCATTGCTAATTTCATATTCCCCGTCTAGCAGGTCATCATTTTCCAAATCAATCTCCATGTTCAGATCATCCACATTTTCATTTGTTGCTTCTTTGTCCTTGTTGCCCACATTTTCTTTCAGCCCTTGTGCTGGTGGGTTTTGTGGCGCAGGTGCAGCACCACGCTCATCCTCTGCTTCTTTCATTTGTGCATCTCCAGCCCCATCATCTTCCCCATCATCCCTATTCGCATTTTCCCTCGCCCACATGCCCTTGATTCCAAGATTGGGAGGGAACGGTTCCACCTCAAACTGCAGCTGAAAATAGTGATTCCCTATAATCACATCAACCCTCTTGAGAATCTCTTCCGGCTCAAGCACAGCTACCGCAAAGCGACCAAACTTATTGGCTCTCGAAGTCACTATGTATACCTCCTGAGTTACCCCAAACAAGGTTCCAATGGCCCATAAAATCAAGTATTGTTCCCGAAGCACCGTGAGTAAATTCAGCACGTGAATCCAGACCACCGGTAATGGATGTCCAAAATACTCCTCATCCTCATTGCACTACTCAAATTTCAAAACAATCCCACTCTTTAGCCTTGCCTCAAAAAGAGTATACCTCTGGAGCACCCCCTTTGTTTGGAAACAAAACCTTGAGAACATTGTCTCCCAGATGAGTGATCTCCCATTGGAAGTTGTCTCTGATCATGTTACGTAACGCCTCAGCCAGACCCTCCTCCGTCAAAGTCCCTTCAGACACAGTAACAAGAGCATATCTCGGATTAATTCTTTGTTGGTTGGATCGGAGGATGAGCAATATATATAGATAGAAGAGCATCCACAGCTACTCCCACAGAGTGAGCAACCGGCTTAACTTGCTTCAAGATGGGGCAACGCAAGGAAGCATGTTCTGTGCTCTTGCAAATGTCGCAATAGACTTTCACCGTACAATCCACCAGGAGGTGTCCCTTCACACCACATCTACGGCACACTTTCAATGTCACAGCCATGCCGTTCTGTTCACCTCCCACACCCATAGCAGTCACCTCCATATTTTCCACCTCGGTCACCCCGGCCCCCGCTGTCGACGAGGATCCATGTAAAACTTTGCCTAGTGCAGATACATCAGACGATGCCGTTCCCTTCATTGTTGCCCTTTCAAAGTCATTCACCACCGGGGGCACCATCGGCTCCACTGCTGGAGCCACTTCCACAACTGGGATGGGAGCAGGAGCGCCTTGATGTGGTAGCGCTGCTTTTGGCACCGGCGCAGCAGCCGTGGCGTGTGGAGCCGGCACGACATATGGAACCGGCGCAGCAGTCGGAGCCGGCATGGCTTGCCCAGGAAGAGCTTGGGGTCCTCCCTGGCGCGTCTGGTGTTGAATGTGTGCATCCCTGCCCTGGACCATCCTTTCTTCCATACGCGCCGCGCTGTGCTGATGACGTGCCCCTCGCTGTTCCGGCCGCGACATAGCGTTCCTCCCATGCAGCCGGTACTGCTGCACATAGTTGTTGTGTTGGTATCCACCATAGTTTCTTGGACGAGGCCCATTCCACCCGGGGTTGTAGTTTGGGGGGTAAGCATCCAGGTTAGGATTGAAGCCAGCACCATTGTTGACCGTGTGTCCATAGCCATGTCCAATGTACTGCCTTCCCCCTCCCGAGCACCTCCTCCACTCCTGCCTGCACCACGGCCGTTGTTGCCATGTATACGGCCACCATTAGTCGTTGCATCGCTATTGCCGTAGCCACGAGCGCTCGCCATTGCGTTGTCCGCTACACCCTTGCGCACGATCTCAGCAAAGGTTAGAAAACGCACCGAGGCAGTGGCGGCTAGGGTTAGATGATTGATGGGGTCCAAGTTGCACGACGCCTCGAGAAAACGTTTTGGCAATTTGGCCAGTCGATACTGGGCTCGGCCCAATGCATGTTGAGCCCGTGGCTGAAGCAATGCATGCGACGTTCTAAGCCCAGGCCGTGCAGCGTCAACCTTCCCATTCACAAATCCCGTACGTTTCGCTAATTTTGCGGACAGATCGTAACTGTCGTCGTAGACCGACCGTTCCCCGTTCATGCATCTAATGTTCGTCTCCGGCTCCGTCGAGGTTGAACATGGTGACACTATATGCAGGAGATCCCTTAGGTTACCCACCACACATGCTTTTCTGTCTCGCCGAGCATCACTGACCCTGCAATCCCCAAGCGTCAGCGCCGGCGAGGCCCGTGGTCGCGGCAATCGGCCCGACCATGGCTTGACCGTTGGCGTTCGCATGTCAGTCAGGGCCTTTACTATGTTCCGCACTTGAACAGTGGGCTGATCATCCAAACATGGCGACTCGACGTCGTTAACTCGGCACCTGACCGACGAGCTTTGCAACGCCTTCTCTGCTAGAAAGAGCTGTGCTTTTGGGATCCCGTGCACTGCCGCGCATCGTACCAGGTCTGGTGTGCTTGGTAACGGCGATTCATGCACCTCCTCGTCGTCGGACTCATAGTTGTCCAAGACCCAGAAACAAGAACGGCAACCCACCGGACGGAGGTCTGCAGCGGGGTCGGTTGTTATCCGATTACCCGTGCCACCGATGGCAATCCAACCATCGGCACCCTCCACCGCCGGTTCCTTTCCATTTGAGTTTTGTGTACATACCTTGAGATCCCTGCGATGGAAGATCGCCGCAGCACGCCGCCGGAGACAAGACGCTGGGGCTATAACCGGCCGCCTCGACTGTATCGGGAACTGCCTCCTCTGTGGGCGTTGTCGAGGACCCGTTGGCTCCATCCAAGGGCATGGTACTTGACGTCGTGGACTAGCGGGAGCGCCGCCGCGGGGACGTAGGAGGCAGAGCCGTTGGGGGAGGGCGCCGGCTGCGGCGGGCGGATGGCGAGCGCGCCGATCAACCCATCAGATCGGATCTATTTTCTTTGATTCTGGGCATTTCTGATCCTTAGCCACAACAGAGAACTTAACAAAGGGAAGAAGAAACAGAGAACATAACAAAGCGAGAAGAAGAGGGAAGAGGGAAGAGGGAAGCGGAGGAAGGGGAGGCGATCTCGCCGTCATCGCCGGAGAAGGCGTCGGAACCACCGCCACCCACTGTCATCTCCGATTGACGCCTGCTTCCTATCCAGGCCTGCACTCTCACTCTCACCCCATGGCACCTAATCCCCAGCTTCCTTTCTGTTCGTTTTCTTTTTCTTTTTGCTCGGTTCACACCGCGCACCGACGATCAAACAATGTTAACCAGGATACAATGCCGTTGCTAAATTTTGTGCCTCAGCGCGCGTTGATGACATAGTTAGATACTTAGATTTTGTTATTTCTTCCGATCTCAGCAGGCATGTCTCCATCCTTTAACGATTTGAAGCGTCCTTGCCCTATTAGAAAGAAGTGCCCCTTCTCTGTGAGCAGCCAGATTGTATAATCTAGAAATGGAAATAGCACGCATAGAATTTTTTGTGGCGAATGAATATAGGAACTCAATTCTGGGAAACGAGCAAGATTTTATTTGTAACCACTGACCAGAATTCGAAACTTGTCCTCAAGCTGGACCACTGGGTTGAATGTAGCAGATGTATAGAAAGTGTTTGGAGCATCTGATGATCACATCATAATGTCTATGGTGTCCGTTTGTTTTCCCTTCCGCTGTCGTTCCTCTTTGCAATTACTTCATCTCTGCTCCCAACACAGTTCCCCAGCATCTTGAAAGTCAAGACTTGGTTGGCTGAGATGGTGGCCATCTCGGACCAGCTGCAGCAAACCCATTCTGAATTTGATGATTTTTCTGATAAAGATGGGCAAGTCATCGCTGAAACCAAGCGTGTGCTTGCAACTAAGAAAGAGGCTCTTAAGTCATTGCCAAGGAGATAGCATCTGTTAAAAAGCTTGAGGCCGACGTCAGACAAAGACATGCTGAGGCTGAGAAGACTTTGCATGATATCAGGCAAAAGGAGGAACAGCTTCGGCAAAAGACATTCTGCCAGGAATCAGCAGTGAAGAGTTTGAAGCAGTACATAGGCGATAAGCTTTTCTCAAGCTTCAAGAATTGGCATTCCAGGCCGAACTACAAATTATGTTTGATATAGAACAAGAAAATTTGATGTATTTATGTTTCATGTTTAATTCAGACTCTTTATTTGATCATATGAGCTCTCTGTGTGGTTCAAGACCTATAATTTTTTTGCAAATGTATTAGGATCCTATTTACTTAGCTTTGCACGGGAGCTCATTCATCCACTTGGTTTATTTACTTATTTTTTGGATGCACGTTTTTTTCTCGCTCCTGAGTGTCATTTCATTAAGGTAGAAGAAAAAATAAAAGTGGGGCAGATCTCACTTAGTACAAACACACACACCCACTATCTATAAACAGGACCCACATGTGCCACTCCAACCATGCAGCACCAAGACCAGGGATTAGGTCCTAATGACCAATCCTGAACTTCCCAGCCTCAGGTACTTGACCACAGCTCCTGGAGCTTACTTGCTCCAGCACTACACCAAAGACTGCCTTCATTCCTTACTGAATCAATAAAGTCCTGAACCTTTGGCCTTGTATTTTCAAATACACAAGAATTCCGGTGTTTCCATATCTCCCAAGCCATTAGAATGATCAAAGAATTGATGCCCCTTCGCATGTTCTTTGGGACAGCAGAAATTGATGTCCACCACCATTTGGAGAAACGACCTGTCGTTGTGGTTGGCGCTAGGGGTAGGAGGCCAACTTGATGAAGGACTCGAGACCATACTTGCCGGGCAAAAACGCAGCCAACTAGCAGATGGTGAATGGTCTCCTCATCTTGATCACAAAGAGGGCATGCCACGAGATGGGGGCAGACCCCTCTTTGTGAGGCGATCATCAGTCCAACAACGATTATGAAAGACCAGCCAAATAAAAAATTTAAAGGGGGGAGGTGCCCAATTTTTCCATATTCTTCTCCAAGGCCCAAATTTAATGGTGCCAATGAAGAAAGCACTATACGCCGATTTACTTGTGTAGAGACCGAAAGATGAAAGTTTTCACACATATTGGTCAAGTTGCTCATGCCGTAAGATTAGCCCATCCACCACCATGCCCCAAACTTGTAGATATTCAAGGAGGACCTGGACCGCTGGATGCACGTTGCAACATTGATTTACTTGTGCGTACTACAGGTCTACAGCTCAATGTTTCTGCTTGGTTCATTTAGATTTTTTTCATCTTGTATAATGTCATCACTGGAAAGCCCAATGTTTGTGCTTGGTTCGTTTTAGTACTACTAGTAGTTCATACGGCTTTGGTGCCTAGATATTTCACTATTAACATCAAAATTTCATTTATGCAGTTTCCTGCGCACAGCCTCATGTTGAGGCCATGCGTGTGTATATGTCCTATGATTTATCTAGGCATAAACAGAGAAGTTTTATAAAATTTACAGGCACGTGTTGAGACCAATCTTAGACTAATGGGCCAAATGGCTATTTCATATCATGACTGAAAATTTACTCAACTTTCTGGAGTAGTACTTTAGTCCTGCTTAACAAATTCAGCAATTTCTGCTAAAAAACAAATTCAGCAATTAGAAGTTCCTAGATCGCAAACTTAACCAGTCGCAAACTTGCGGTGCAGAAAGTTGTAGGGAACCCAAACAAGACGTTTTATGTTTTAACCAACTGCCACGCAGTCAAAACAATCATAGTTTGCAGGTTTAACTGCAATACTAGAGCGTGAAACCAATCCTCAATCGTCGATAACAAGTGCAAGTGCGCACGGACGATGTGGGCCCCTGCACCAAAACGGCCGACCATTGGCAATCCGGACTCTGCATCTGGCAGCCTCTGCAGGATCCCCAGGGTGAAGCTGTGCGCTAATGCACACAGGATGGTAGAAGCGGCCGCAAGTGTCATGATCACATCGGAACACCTGAACACCATACGCATTGTTTGCTGTCAGGACAATTTACAAGTACGGTTGCTGCTGCAGAATGGTACTGACCAATATAAATATATGCAAAGAGCAAACTGCGCAACAAGAAATTGTTTTGGTTATAATGATTCTGTCACTTTGAGATATTAGCGAGCAATGGAAGATCTATAAATGATTTGATGGTAGAACGTCGAAGTAGAATAAGATAATTGAACTGCATCACAGATTGATGTCCACAGTATCTTCAAATGTTGCATTCATTGGAACATGCGCACGCCATTTTTGAATCTAGCAATTGTGAACTATCATATGATGATCCAAAACAAAAAAAACAGGACTGTCATATGAAGAAATAGGCAATGCCTGCTCAATGATTCTCACATGTAATTGCAAATTATTCATTTCCACCATGCTAAGTACAAATGCAGGCAGGTGATTTGCTAATCATAAGTAAGACGATCACATACATGGTCATCTGAAAATGGCAAGCACAGGTACCTGAGCATTGAGTTCGCTTGAAGATCCCTGTGCCCCACAAACGGCGCACCTATGTTGCCTGTTTGTGCAACTCCAGCAAAGAAAACGCCGCATAGCCTAAAGTGGTTTTGGGTGCAAAATAAAGCAGGTTGATTATGTTATTGTAACTCAGAAGAAAAGCACCCGCTGCTTCCATAGACAAGAAGTATCTGAATTTTCATGGATTATTCACCTGTACTTGTGATGTGGTGAAGCCAAGTGACCTGCAGCCAGAAGGGTGACCGGTAACTCTGGTGGCATGGTACGACCTCAAGCATGGCCCCTCGCAGCTAAGAGAGAAAAAAATATATATAAGCAAACAGCCACGGCGAAAGGAAAAGAGAGAGCACATCTAAAATGGTGAGTACTCACTAGAGTCATCTACAAATGGCCAGATTTCTGAACCAACACGATGAATTTCAAAGATGAGACAAGTATTTTTAGTTTGGCACAATGAGGCAAGGGCCATTACTTTAGGATCTAGCTGTCAATCCCGCTTAGGAGCAAATTTCATCAGTTTCGCATCCTATCTTGTTTGTTCTGGACACCACTACAGACCGTGCCATTGTCTTTCTCCCCCAGCATGCTTACAGCCCATCATCTCCCTGTGCCACGCTTCTACCCCGTTGCAGACCCCACACAGTGAGATTGACTCCCTCCTAGCTTGCTAGATTAAACTAATGAAAGCTAAATTAAGCTCCCCACTGGCCAAATTGAACCTGCATGCGATGAACGCAATCAGCGTGAGGGCAGAGGTGGAATAAGCACAAGAGAGAATTCCCTATGTGCTATTGAAAAATATAGCATATCTCTTATATGCCATTAAAAATACAGTGATTCCTTCATTGCCATTGTTTTTATTTCTCCCCCTTTCTCTGTCATTCTGTTAGCTTCCGCTGATGCATGGATTGATGGCGTTGTGGGCCCCATTCATCAGTGAGAGGAAGATTGTTTTTTTCTTTTTTTCATTCCTTCTCCTTCCTCAATCCTTCGCTGAGGCTATGGGCCCCTTGACCGCATCTTTATCACGTTTCGCCGATGTGGGAGCGCATGGCAGCGGCAGGACCGGCACCCAACTCCATTCCTCTTGCCGATCGGGGAGTGATGGCCCGCTTGACCCTTTTGCGGAGGGGACCGGCCCCGCCTTGGCCCTGCCGGTGGACGGGAGCGACAGCACCTCGGCTCCATGCTTCTGAAGGGTAGTGAGCGGCGGTCGTTGGCTCTGCCCTCTCGTAGATGGGAGCACCATCGCTGTGCTCGGCCCCTCCTGCGCATGGGGAGCTGCGCCCCTCAACGCAGAGTCGTCCCCATCCATGGATGGGGAGCGGCGTGTGGCGTGGATGGGAGCGACATGCTGACGTCC
Source organism: Echinochloa phyllopogon (assembly GCA_033239725.1). Taxonomy (NCBI): domain Eukaryota; kingdom Viridiplantae; phylum Streptophyta; class Magnoliopsida; order Poales; family Poaceae; genus Echinochloa; species Echinochloa phyllopogon. Next base: position 28,044,752 of record BTCW01000015.1, on the reverse strand, counting down.
GTGCTCAACCCCTCCTGCGCATGGGGAGCAGCGCCCCTCGGGCGCGGTCTCATCCCCACCCACGGAAGGGGAGCGGCGTCCTCGATGGAGTCCGTGCGGCGCTTGGGCGCTTGGCGGAGATAGATGCGGAAAGAGAATGACCGAGCAAGGGAAGAGGAAGGATAACGAATATTTCTCTTTCTCTGACACATGAGACCCACAACGCCGTCCATCACATGTAACAGCCCAAGTTAACGGAATGGCAAAGAAGGAATGGGAGAAATAAAAACAGTGGCAATTAAGAGATCACTATATTTTCGATGGTACATAAAGGATAGACTATATTTTTCAATAGCACAAAGGGAATTCTTTCTAAGCACAACTAGGATCCCAGCACCAGGATAATGCTCTGCCCAGGGATAATTGGGACGGGCATGTTGAGACCTATAGTACGGAACTGCCTCCCTTCATTGGTTCATCCCAATTTCAGAAATTCAAAGATAAAAATCTGAAATAAATTTTAAGCAACTCTAGAACAATCATTAAGCCAACATTTCAAACAAAAATGTCAAGTCTGCTCGGAATGTTGGATCAAATTGTCTTATAGAAAATATTAAACCAATATTTGAAAAATAATTGTCAAGTCAACAAAATACTGTTGGGTTAACTAGTCTCAAGAAAAATGTTGAACCAATACTTTTAAAGAAATGTTAAATCAACAAGAAATCATGGACAAAATCTTATAAAATGTTGAGAGAACATTTTCAAAGAAATATTAAGTCAACAAAAAATATGTTATATCGAGAAGTTTCATAAAAAAGCTGAGCCAACCTTTTGAAAAATGGTGAGGCGACATTTCAAATAAATGTTTAGTACACAATAAATATTGTATCAACTAGTCACAAATGTTGGATCAAATAGTATTAAAATTTTGAGGCAACCTTTTGAAAAAAAATAATGTTAAGCCAACACCTTTCAAATCAATGTTTATTCAACAAGAAATCTACACTGAACTTTTAGAAAGTTGAGCTAACGTTTGAGTCAAAAATTTATTTTTAAAGTTGATGCAGCCTTCGTGAAAATTGTTGATCCAATAAGAGACAAGTCAATTGGAATGTTAGTTCAATAGTCTTTTAATAAAAGGTTGAGCCAGCATCTATAAAAAAAAACTGTTGAGTCAGTAAGAACCGCCAAAGGCTGATGCTATTAGCTAATGAAAAACTAATAATCAAGAAAAGGGAATTTATTAAGGGCATTGTCAATAAAGAAGAAGGAAATAAAATAAGATCACTCAAAGTATATATAAAATGTCTTGGACTCTTGGTATATGCGTTACTACTATTTATCAACTAGTGGAAGAAAAAAGTTCTTTGTTAATGATGGGTATTTCTATGCAAATCGGCAGTTATAATTGGACCGACGGCCACTAGGGCCTAGATCCAAATTTTGGTGCAGTCCAAAGTTTGCATTTTGTAATAAATGTGTCACGGTAGCATTTTATTTGTGTTTATGAAAAATTGTTCAAATATTGATTAATTAGGCTTAAAATGTTTGTCTCGTAAAGTACAACAAAATTGTACAATTAGTTTTTGATGCGATGGAAAAAATTTTTTTACATAGTGGAATTTGGGAGCAAAATTTATGATCTTGTTAGCTAGATCAATACGTAGCGGTGCACCGTTTTATAGCAATTGGCTATAAGCACTAGCAATATGAAAAACAACGACATGATTAAACCACAATACGAGGTTGGACTATCACTGGATGTAAAAAGCCGGAACTGGCAAATTGCAGTATAATTATGCGAGACTAACTGTGCATGTTCAGTAATAACCGTGTAAAATCATGAGACTACCAAACCCACCACAGCAACTCGCCGCCATCGCCGCACAGCGCGCACACGACGTCGTTGAGCTCGGCGTCCCGATTGTAGAAGCCTTCCCCACCTCCGTACCACACCGGATCGATCACCACCCCGTTCGGCGACTCCCCGCCGCCGCCTTCCATGGTCCGGTAAGGTGGTAACCCTAGCCCTCGTCGGAAGAAGTAATAAGAGGTGGAAATAGAGATAGGAGGTGCGGAACAGATCGGAGGGAGCGGTGGAGTTTCAGTTCGCGACGGTTGAGCTTGGGGGGGGGGGGGGGGGGGGGGGGGGGGTTTGAGACTTAGATCGAGTAGTACCGGGTTGAGGGAAGCTAATCAAGAGATTATATATATCAAGGTAATTACTACACACGTTATCGCAATTAACTCGGATTTGCCAAGCTGGAGGGGGAGAGGGATCCAATGTCGGGGGAAATGGTTTTGAGAAACTGGAAACGTTTTTTTGGTAATGCTTACTCCTTCCGATCTGTAATACGAATGGTATTACAAATCATTCAAGGATTTAAAATTTATACCTAAATACAAGATATTTTAGGTGCACTTTTAGGCTATTATTCATTTACATTTTACAAAGTTAGTATAATTAAATTGATGATCAGCTAATTAGCGATTAAGAGCTTGTTGTTATCCACGACTGTGTTAAAACAACCACCCAACCGAACTTTTTATGTCACCTTAGGGCAGATACATTGCTACACACCAGCGATCTCATAGGTCGTCTCATGCAGTGTCACGTAAGATTTTTGCTGATGTGGAGGAGAGAGAGCGAGGTGAGAGAAAAAGGTCGTTGCTTCGTGAAACAACCGCCTCATGAGCTAAATTTTAGGTCTATGAGACAACTTCTCCACCATTGTATGAGTTTTATTGCCATGCAACTAATAGTATTTTTTTTATTTTCTCATAAATTAAGGGATGTTGTATTACTACGAGACAGCCAAAACAACAACCTATTGTATAAGTTGTCTGATAAGTCATCTCAAGATTACGTCACTGCATGAGACCGCCTATTAGACGACACCAATGTAGGTACATTGCTACACGTTAGCAGTCTGATAGGTCGTCTCATGCAGTGCCACGTATGATTTTTGCTGATGTGGAGAAGAGAGAGCAAGGTGAGAGAATGAGGTCGTTGTTTCGTGAAACAACCTGGTCTAAATTTTAGGACTATGATACATTTTACTGACCATTATACGAGTTTATTACCATGCAACCAATAATATTTCTTTATTTCCTAATGGGATTTTATATTACTACGAGACAACTAAAACATCAACCTATTGTATATGTTATTTGATAACTCGTCTTAAGATTACGTGTCACTGAATGAGATCGCCTATTAGACGACAACAATGTACTTACCCTAAGGTTACGTGCATATTCTGCCAGCCATACTAATGTGTCCTAAATTCTCTATAATGTCATATATTTCAGGACATAGGGAGTAACGATCACGGGTGTCCGTTGCTGGATTAAATTATCAGACATGGGTCCACAAGCATCATCGTCCGTTCGCACCTAGAGTATTCTTCATGGTTGTCATAGCATACTTATCTAAGTAAATTATGATATAGCAACTTATCACGTGGGTGCAAATTAATTCAAGAACATTCAAAATATTTAATTTAGTACAACAACTTGACAGGTGGGTGTAAATTAGTCCAACAACTTATAAAATGCTCAAGTTGGTACGATAAGTTGACACGTGGGATGTAAATTGGTCCAACAACTTGTGAAATGCTCAATTTAGTGCAATAACTTGGCAATAGGTGCATTTATAGTCTAAACTTTACAACGGTGATGTATTGAGTACAGTAGATGGACATGTGAATACCTTTTGTGTATTATATTTACATAACTTATTTGTTTATAGGTCCAAATTCAATAATAAATTTTAGAATAACAACATTAATTAGTATTATTGAAAGACTAAAATATATAAGAGAGACTTTGAGATCTCACGTTTGTTTTCGTCAATTATGTAGAAAACAATTTTGTTTATGTTCTTTTAGCTACTTTTCCATTATGAAACGAGTATCGGAGGCTTTAAAAATATTTACGTCAAGCTACTAAAGCACATATATTGGTTTTCTTTTTAAGCTAAAAATACATATAATCAAATATATAAAAAACAACAAGGACGAACTTATCAATATTGAATATGAAAATTAATATTCTTAATTAAAATTAAATCACTATATAAAAATAATGAATTTAAAGACACAATGTTAGTTTCCTATGCATTAAAAGTTCTTATCTTAGCCAAATACATTGTCATCGCGATGCGAACATTAATAGCTAATTAATACGTGAATATACTACCCGACGTTAGGAAATACGTTACGGTTGTCACGTTTGAACTATAGATGCACCAATTTACCAAGTTATTGTACTAAAATGAGTATTTTACACGTTGTTGGACCAATTAGCTCCCACCTATCAAGTTATTGCACTAAATCGAGCATTTTACAAGCTGTTGGAACAATTTGCACCCACCCATCAAATTGTTGTATGGTGAATGTAATTTACTCTTATCTTTTTTTTTTGCATCTCCTCTCTCTTCCATTAGCTATTTTCCTCTTACTGCCGCATCCAACGACTAGTAGAATCTGCGCAGCCGCAAGTGGTATAACCTTCAGATGGCTGTTGGTTTGCGGTGTGGAGCGAGGAGCTCAAATGGCAGTGGTCCCTCGTGGTGGAGCCTCATGAGGCATGCATGGCGAAGCGGTGAAGCTTGACGAGTTCCAACACGTGTGGCGTAGCTACATGAGGCAGGCGCCGCGACGTGAGGGCACCAAGCCAGCTCATGTTGGTTTAGGGGAAAGTCAATGGTCTCACCGGACAGTGTATCATCAGACGGACCTGATGCTCTATCAGGTGATCTAAACATTCTCACCAGAAAGTGTATCACCGAACGGACCTGAGGCTATATCTGGTGCTCTTAACGGTCTCACCGGTGAAAGCTAACAAGATCTACTAGCGTGGCAGCACATGAATTATAGGAGTGCAACAACAAGCACAGCAGCCGAGGCTAAGTAGAAGACACATTAAAGCATTTCCATTTACAGTTCGTACACTTATTTTGAAAGATTTCAGAAAACAGTCGGTCATGAGCCGTTTACAAGAGCAAATGTATAAACTGCCTAACCAATTTGGTTCACATGAACTCGTCGCTAGTTTTCTTCTAGCATCATACCAGGTAAGGACACTTACACGGCTGGAGTGTTGGAGAGGAGCAGCATTCAAGATTCCCTCGGCGCTGAGACTTTACCCTGGTCGGTGTGAGACGCTTCTGTCCTGCCGAGGTGGATCTCTGCCTCCTCCTTTTACCAAATATCCTAGTGCTGCTCTCGCTCAACATCTCCTTCACCACTCGCAAGCTTTCTTCTAGCATCAGTAGCACATATCCTTGTGCTCTTCTCCCCATACGCTACTACTATTGGAGCACTTGTCAGGAGAATGGATTTTGTTGCACCACGTGTTTGGTGGCTGAAAGGATTTTGAGTGCTCAGTATGCTGAACACCCAGCGCATTTATAGGCGTGTCGAAGCCGGTTACTGTTGGCATGTGAACGATGGCTGGCAGCGGTCAGGAATAGATCATGTTTGACGCTCCTTGGCACGGACGTACTGTTCGTCAACAGACATGTTGCTCCATTGACACAGGTTGTTGGATGCACCTGCATGTAGGTTCACGGATGTATTATGCATTGGATTTTTGCTGGGACTCATCTTCCGCATTATCTCAGCAACATGGTTGATTCCCTCTCAGTTTCCAGTTACACTATCACCTGCATGAGATCTCCATTTTCCTCCTAAACCTGCTCAACCTGCTGCTGCTCCTCTACTTTCTTCCTCAGCTGCCAAACAGCATCACGAAGATCACACAGCAATCCACACCTAATAGCTGCAATCCCCGGGCTTCTACACTAAAATTGAACGGCAAATCAGAAAACCAATCGCAGAATAGACCAAATCCAAGGGAAAACCTAGAAAGGCTTACCAATCCTGAAGGGCATCTGTAGTACCTACGGCCCGGGTTCTCATCGCTCCTTGATGTCCAGCAAGGCGCTGTCCTATTGCACTTCACCGGTGGGGAGTAGTCATACGGACCTACTCGGTACGGCACCGGCACCGTCAACATCTCCATCTCCCCGCCTCCTCTTCCTCTCGACGACAATGCGGACCACCATGGCGAGCGCGAGCTGGACGACGCCATGGCGGCAGCCACCCTCCCGCGTCGCCTTACCGCACCCCTCGTTGGCAGGAACCCTAGGTCTGACCTACAGATCCGAGCAACCTTACCGGGCTCAAAGATCAACCATTCAATCTGTTGGGGGTAATCATTAGGGGTACCCAAACCTATGGGATAACCGCCCTTGGTAAACATTAATCTCATGCGATTAACCAGAAAAAGGGAAACGGAAGTTAAGGCCCACGACCCAGCAACAAACGAAGGCCCAGTCGAGGCACCCCGTGGCATGCCTCGACGCAAACCATAATCTCCGCTTCGCTCAATGGAACCGACCCCTCGAGCGAATCGGAAAACTCCGCTTCGGTCGAGGCCTGAGGATCGAGCCTCGAGCAAACCCACGGAATGGGGAGAGCTCCGCCTCGGTCGAGACCCTCGCTCCGACGGACAATTAATGGCGCCCACTACCACCGTGCGTCCAAAGTCAAAAGGCAGATCTCTCGCCATACCGTCCTGACAGCCGCGACCCCTCCCGTCGCATCCGCCAACTCCCGTCACTGTGCTGCCAACCAAGGCTCTGTGCGGGAAGGCCGGCGCTGTGCGAACATAGCCCGTCACTCCGAGCTCCTGTGCTGCCAACTCCGACGACTCAAAGACCTCCGCCGGACGGGAGAGACCCTAGAGCACACAACAGGAGAAGAAGAAGAGACGGCAGAGGCATGGCGGGCCATTCCGAGCGCTTGCGACCATCCCTGGCGCTGTGCGCACGTGTCGCCACTATGCGAACAGGGCCGGGTCACTTCAACTCCCTGTGCTACCGACTCCCACAGAGATTTCCCATAGAATGGGCTGTGCGCAGGCATGAGAGACCCTCGAAATAGCGTACACGCGAGCCTTTACCGCGCAAAGGACATCTCAAATCCTCAAAACCACTCCTCGACGTCATCACCAGTACAAGAATCGACTACAGGGATGACAATGTCGCGCGACAGCAAACAAGGACGTAGAAGCATGCCCAGCGCCACTCCTACTACTGTGCGGCAACTGTGCCTGTGCAGCAACACACTCTTGTAACCCCTCCTCCTTGGCCTATAAAAGGAGGGGGTGATCGAGCAAAAGAGAGAGAGAGATCAAGCATTCGCACACACTCAGAAAAACCATGATATTGGCACTCCACCTCAATCATCCGGGACTCGGAGGTTTAGCCTCTCATCCCAACCTGCATGTACCCCTACTACTTGCAGTCCGGTGCAGAATAATACATCGTACATATCACCTTGCTGGAAGTACGGTCTTCAGACTGGAACCAAGATAAACCCGTGTCTTGCGTTATCTTCTGCATCAACCATCAGGGGAGGGAACACAGCGCATTTCTGGTTGGTGTCGGGACCACGATTTCTAAACACCGACAGTGGCGCGCCAGGTAGGGGCCTCGCGCTGTGATCGATTGTTTCATCCACCATCTCCCTTGATTGCAACCCGAGTCGTACGTGACAACCTTTTTTCGATGCCAGCATCGGATCAACTCCCTGCCGGATTCGAAATCCGGTTCAGGAGTCTTGACTTCAGGGCGACTGGCGATGGCTACAACATGCATCTCCTGACGAGGAACGCCAGCATGAGCATGCCACCACCACTCCCATCGCCGTCACCACAACGCAAAAGGCGTTCATGTCAACACGCGCGGCGAACGCGCGCGGAGCAACGCGGAACGGCCCGCGCCGGCTCCCCCGAATGGGTTGAGCCCGGCACGGCAAGGGAAAAAAACACTGCCACCACGGCACACCCAGCCGGGGATAGCACGGTCGACCCATGGCAAAACCCCGGTGAGACACACATCACAACCATGACCAACTCTTCATCAGTTGACACGGACATGACGGCATATGAGGATTTGCCGGGGCACCACCTGATCTCAATTCGCAACCTCATAGCGACGTCACCAGACGACGACTACCCTGACTCTGGCAGCGAGACGTCCGAGAGCGGCCGGAGGATCCCCGAATGGGATTACTCAGGGCTTCGCGATCGGGATGCCTTCTTATCATTCCAGGCTGCGGCAGATTATTGTCTGACCTGCTCCGACGACCCAAGCGAGGGGGATTACGATCCCGCCAGGGAATGCTTCATCGTCCTTCCGGGAAACGATGCGGAGATGACGGGGCAGGAGAGCCAGCGCACGTCAGGGATCATGAACAGGCGCCTAACAACGTTGCGCTTGCACAAGCACAACTGGCCCAAGCTTGAGGAAGAACGCCGACAGGTCCGAGAGCTCTGGGCAACACTTGAGGACAATCGTCCTATGCGCGGCGTCCGTGCCAGGGAAGCCGGGCGCATAGCACGAGCTCGCATCGAGGCTGATGACGATGTGGACGACCCATTCGCGTTAGCCAGGGCAAGCCAAAAGCTTATTGCCACGGCGACTCTGATCCGAGCCATGCCCGAGCCATCAACGCCCGAAGGCCGAAATCTGCGCCAAGAGGCGCAGCTCCTGATCGAGCAAGCAGCTGTGCAACAAGCCGAAAGCTCAGCTTCTCGCATCCACAGTTCCGCCGACCCAAAAACTGGTGGAGCAACGCGGGAGCATGAGGTATCGGCACAAACCCCGCGAAGGGACAGTCCAATGCCACCCCCGCCCTTGAATAAGGGAAAGGCACCTTCGGTGCACGAACGCATCGGGAGGAAGCCTATCAAGGAGCGAATCCTTGACACACGTTGTGACGCCAGCGACGACGACGCTCGCAACACCCTCAACAGAAAGAGGCAGGATGGCACATCTCGCGGTTTCCACCCCCACCGTGGAGGCCGCTACGACAGCGACGAAGATAAGAGCCCAACGCCAGAGCCCCCGGGAACCCGGGTATTTGGCCGGGAGATTCGTGTGGCCCCGATTCCCGCAAGATTCAGGCAGCCGACGACCTTCACCAAGTACTCGGGGGAGACGGACCCAAGGGTGTGGCTCAACGACTATCGCCTTGTCTGTTTATTGGGCGGCGCAACCGACGACGCCATGATCATCCGCAACTTGCCGCTTCATTTGGCAAATTCTGCGCGGACATGGCTAGAGCACCTACCCGCGAACCAGATTCACGACTGGAATGACCTCGTGAAGGCGTTCGTGGGTAACTTTCAGGGCACCTACCTACGCCCTGGAAACTCCTGGGACCTTCGAGGGTGTCGCCAAACATTCAACGAGTCCCTTCGAGATTTCATCCGCCGCTTCTCCAAGTGTTGCACCGAGCTCCCGAGTGTGGGTGACTCCGAAGTCATCCACGCTTTCCTCGAGGGCACAACCTGCCGGGACTTAGTGCGCGAGCTAGGACGCAGTCCTCCTACTAGTGTAAACGAACTGTTCGATGTCGCCACCAATTTTGCCTCTGGCGAGGAGGCGGTTGGGGCCATCTTTGATAGTGGAAGGGGGAAGCAGACGGAGGAAACGCCCGTGGAGGACAGCAAGTCCAAAGGATCCGCCAAGAAACAAAGGCAAGGCAAGAAGGGGAAGAAGCCCTAAAAAGCCTCGCGCCGACAAGAGCGGACCGAGGACCCTTATGAAATACTCGCAGTCGATCCTGCTTCGCCCAAAGCTCCTCGAGGCCCCCCTCAAGGAGGTGGCATCTTCGATGACATGCTCAAGAAGCCTTGCCCTTATCACAAGGGCGTCGTAACCCACACCCTCGAGCAGTGCGGGATGCTAAAGAAATACTTCAACCGCGCCGCTTCGAAGGACGAAGGGGGAAAAAGAGACACGGGCGACGGGAGTGGCCAAGGCTTCCCGGAGGTGGAGAACATCTTCATTTTTGGTGGGCCAACCGCGAACATGACCCCTCGGCAATGCAAGCGCGAGCGTCGAGAGGTATTCTCCATACACAAGGCGGGGCCGTCGTACCTCGACTTGTCAGAGGAGACCATCTCCTTCGGTCGAGAGGAACACCCCAACTACATCCCGAACCTGGGGCAGTACCCGCTTGTCGTTGATCCTATCATCGGCAATACCCGGTTCTCCAAGGTACTCATGGATGGAGGCAGCAGCCTCAATATTATGTATGCTTCATCCTTGGAGCTCATGGGCATCGGGAGGGACACGCTGCGCCCCAGCAAGGCGCCGTTCCATGGCGTTGCACCGGGAAAGCAAGTTCAGCCCCTCGGGCAGATCGATCTGCCGGTTTGCTTCGGTACCCCCGACAACTTCCGCAGGGAGACCCTGACCTTCGAAGTGGTGGGATTTCGAGGTGCGTACCATGCCATCCTCGACCGCCCATGCTACGCCAAGTTTATGGCAATCCCAAACTATACCTACCTCAAGTTGAAGATGCCGGGACCAAACGGCGTCATCACCGTGGCCCCATCGTTCGAACATGCCTACATATGCGACGTGGAATGCGTTGAGAGCGCCGAGGCGCTTGCCGAGGATGAGGCTCTCATCGCAGACCTGGAGAAGATGGCGAAAGAAATCATCCCCTCCACTTCGCAGCATGCAGGCAGTTTCGAGCCCGCAGAGCACACCAAGGTTGTGCCCCTCGATCCAGGTGTCTCCAACGACAAGACTGTGCGGATCAGCTCGTCCCTCGACAACAAATAGGAGGTGGTGCTCGTCGACTTCCTCCGCGCCAACGCCGACATCTTCGCGTGGAGCCCCTCGGATATGCCAAGCATACCGAGGGAGGTCGCCGAGCACTCCTTTGACATCCTGCCCCATTCCAAATCGGTGGTTCAACGCCTGCGACGCTTCGACGAGCACAAGCGCAGGGCCATTGGTGAGGAGCTGCGCAAGCTCCTCGAGGCTGGATTCATCAAGGAGGTATTTCATCCTAACTGGCTCGCCAATCCTGTTTTAGTTAAGAAAAAGAATGGGAAGTGGAGGATGTGCATAGATTATACCGGTTTAAATAAAGCATGTCCAAAGGTCATTTTTCCTTTACCACATATCGATCATATCGTAGATTCAACCGCAGGATGCGAGCTGTTATGTTTCCTTGATGCTTATTCTGGTTTCCACCAAATTAAGATGAAAGTTTCTGACCAACTGGCAACCTCCTTTATCACGCCTTTTGGTATTTTCTGCTATGTCACGATGTCGTTTGGCCTTCGAAATGCTGGAGCTACATACCAGCGATGTATGCTTCGTGTTTTCAGAGATCATATCGGGTGAACCGTAGAAGCATACATTGACGATATTGTAGTAAAATCCAGGAAGGCGAACGACCTGGTAAACGATTTGCGCATTGTGTTTGATTGTCTCCGGGCCAACGGGGTAAAACTGAATCCAGAAAAATGCGTTTTTGGGGTACCTCGAGGTATGCTCTTGGGTTTCATAGTTTCTCAGCGAGGCATTGAGCCTAACCCTGAAAAAGTCTCAGCCCTCGAACAGATGGAACCGATCCGAGACCTAAAGGGGGTACAGAGGGTATTGGGATGCTTAGCAGGCCTAAGCCGGTTCATCTCGCGTCTCGGTGAGAAAGGCTTACCCCTGTACCGACTCCTAAAAAAGAGCGAGCATTTTTCTTGGACCCCCGAGGCTCAAAAAGCCCTCGACGGGCTAAAAGCATCTCTCACACGAGCGCCAGTCTTAACACCACCTAAGGAGGGCGAGCGCCTCTACCTCTACGTAGCCGCAACGACTCAAGTAGTCAGCGGAGTCATCGTCGTAGAAAGAACTGAGGAAGGGCACGCTCTGCCCGTCCAAAGGCCGGTATATTACATCAGCGAGGTATTGACCGAACCAAGACGCGATATCCGCAAATCCAGAAGCTGCTCTACGCAGTGGTACTAGCTCGGCGCAAATTGCGCCACTACTTCGAAGCTCATCCTGTCACTGTGGTCTCATCTTTCCCCTTGGGGGAGATACTCCGCAACCAGGATGTCTCGGGTAGAATAGCCAAATGGTCCGTGGAGTTGATGGGCGAAACCCTCACTTATGCCTCCCACAAGGCAATTAAATCACAAATCTTGGCCGATTTCGTGGCAGAGTGGACCGACACACAGCTGCCCCCACCTCAGATCCAAGCCGAATGTTGGATCATGTACTTCGACGGGTCGGTGATGAAAACCGGTGTGGGCGCGGGCCTGCTCTTCGTCTCAACCCTCGGAGAACATATAAGGCACGTGGTACGCTTGCACTTTCCGGCGTCCAATAACATGGCTGAATATGAGGCTTTACTAGCCGGCCTTCGCATAGCCATTGAATTGGGCGTTAAACGCCTCGACGTCCGGGGAGATTCACAATTGGTCATCGACCAGGTTACGAAGGAGGCAAGCTGCCACGACGACAAGATGCATGCATACTGCAATGCAGTACGCCGACTCGAGGACAAATTCCATGGCCTCGAGCTCAACCACATCGCGCGAAAATATAACGAGGAGGCCGATGAATTAGCAAAAATTGCGTCAGGGCGGATCACCGTTCCCCCAAACGTATTCACCCGTGACCTAACACAGCCAAGCATCGACCTCAAGCCAACTCCCAAAGCTCCTGATGCCCCCTCGAGATCCGAACCCTCGGGGGCTCCATATATAGAGCCCATGGACGAGGATCCTTCGAAAGAGGAACCTGAAGCCTCATGTCAGGAGATATCCTCGGCAGACGAGGGTGAAATTATGGAGATCGACGAGGCCCCATCGACTCGCGATTGGCGCAACCAATACATCGCCTGGATCAGCCGAGGGGAACTACCCTCGGATCAAACCAAGGCTCGACGCATCGCGAGAAAGGCCAATTCGTTCCACATCATCGATAGGGAGTTGTACAAGCGCAGCCCCTCCGGAATTTTGCAGCGGTGCATTCCAATCCCGGAGGGAATGGAGCTCATTCGAGACATCCACGCTGGCGTATGCGGCCACCACGCGGCGCCCCGTACCCTCGTGGGCAACGCGTTTCGCCAAGGCTTCTACTGGCCCACGGCTGTTGCAGACGCCAACGAAATCGTGCGCACCTGCGAAGGGTGTCAATTCTACGCACGCAAAACTCACCTCCCAGCACACGTCTTGCAAACCGTTCCTATCACATGGCCATTCGTCGTATGGGGGCTCGACCTCGTCGGTCCAATGCGAGCAGCGCCTGGGGGCTTTACACATCTGCTGGTAGCCATCGACAAGTTCTCGAAATGGATCGAAGCTCGACCAATCAACAGCATCAGATCCGAGCAGGCTGTGCAATTCTTCACAGATATAATTCACAGATTTGGGGTCCCCAATTCGATAATTACTGACAATGGCACCCAGTTTACAGGCAAGAAATTCTTGGAATTCTGTGACGACCACCATATCCGCGTGGATTGGTCGGTCGTTGCACATCCACAGACAAACTGCCAAGTAGAACATGCCAATGGCATGATTCTACAAGGCCTCAAACCAAGAATATTCAACAAGCTAAATAGATTCAGCGAAAAATGGGTGTCAAAACTACCATCAATAATTTGGAGCCTTAGAACAACCCCAAGTAGAGCCACGGGTTTCACCCTATTTTTTCTCGTCTATGGCGCCGAGGCTATCCTCCCCACAGACTTGGAATATGGGTCCCCAAGGCTCAGAGCCTATCAAGTTCGTGAAGACTCACTCGACCAAGCGGATGAAGCTCGAGACGTCGCGGTCTTACATTCGGCCCGGTACCAGCAGTCGCTTCGAAAATATCAAGCCCAAAAGGTTCGACGACAAGACCTCAACAAGGGGGACCTAGTGCTAAGGCTGCGACAAGACAATCGAGGGCGCCACAAGCTCACACCGCCATGGGAAGGGCCCTACATCATCGCTGAGGTCCTCAAACCAGGCACATACAAGCTCGCGAACGAGAAAGGCGAAGTGTTCGCCAACGCCTGGAACATCCAACAGCTACGTTGTTTCTACCCTTAAGCTTTCGAGCATTCATGTACATTTGTACTTAATTCAATAAAAAAAATAAAGGACCTTAAAATGAGTAAGACTAGGCTTACCATCGAAAAAAGCCAAGTCTCACTCGGGGGCTAATTCGGGGGGGCACCCCCTCCTAAAATTGTCCCAATTTTAAAGTTTCTTTTTCCTTTATAATTTCTTTCATCATGTCCATCTCTTGTAATTGCCAAAAGGCAATTCGAGGCATAGAATGACTAAGGCCAAGGGCCGGACGAGTCAAGGGACCGCCTACGCCTTAGAAAGGATACGACATCCCTCTCGCCACCCTACGCTAAAGTTACTCTATGAACGATACTCTCCTCGATAGGCCCTTTGCAAATTCAGTAAGATGAACGTGATAAAGAAACCATAATTCAAACAAAAACTCGAATGTGCGTTTCAAAGCATGAATTTGTTCAAAACCACTAAGAGTACTTATTACATAAATATCCCTAAGCTACTCATGGAGCATGGTCTTCGGGGTCTTCGTGGGCGGCGTCCTCTTCGTCTTCAGCGTCGGGAAGGAGGTCACTCTCGAAGATTCGGCGAGGGTGGCAGCAGGAGCAGAGGCAGCGGCATCGGCACTCTCCACGACGGCCAGCGCAGCATCGTCGTCGAGGTCATCCGCCACCACGTAGCCACCGCTGACCACCTCGAGGTCCACGACAAAGTGCGTCGAGATCACCCCGAGGGTCTTCTGCACGCCGAGGAGAAGGGCCCCCTTCAGGCGCTCGGTAACGCAACCGCCTAAGGCCCTTAGACGGCTGGCCACCGAGCTGCCCGACTGGGACTCGAGGGCGTCTGGCCCCTCGACTTCCTTGCAGACGGCAAGGGCTACTTCCCGTAGCTCCTCGAGGTCCTCCTGGGCCTTCGAATAGGCTACCATCAGGGGAGGGAACACAGCGCATTTCTGGTTGGTGTCGGGACCACGATTTCTAAACACCGACACAATCCAAACTATACTACCAAAACGTTATTCCAATCATTATGGATTGACTATTTTACCCTTGGTACAAAAACTTAATCCCAAAATGGCAATTATCCCGCACTCTCTTTTTTTGTGCGGGCCCTACCAAAACAGTATGCACCGGGTGCATACTGGCCCACCATCTAGTATGCATCGGGTGCATACTAGGTACCTCTCTTTTGGGTACCTCTTGATACCTCCAATTCTGGGAACCAGCGACTGAACAACACCCATCAAGTATGCAGGGATGGAGTCTGTAATGTACCTGTGCTTCAGAGCAGCATGTACAAGAGCCGACCGCTTGGTGGAAATTGCATCCTCTACACACTGAGCAGCTGGTGCAGGTGAGCATGTCACTGGGAACATATGTCGAACACCTTGTGAGCATGGCGCCGGTGGTGTTGTCCTCGGCAATGATGTGCTGCGCCATGGAGTGCTGCATCATGGCGCGCTGAGGATGACGCCGCAAAGGCCGAACCAGACGAGGCGGGCGCGGTGGAGCTCGCCGCTGCCGCCGAAGCCGGGGCACGCGCTAAGGGGCTCACCGCGGACGTCGAGGACGAGGCGGGCGTGGTGGAGCTCGCCCCGGTCGTCAAAGCCGAAGTACCCACAGTCGACCTCATCGTGGTTATCGAAATCGAGGCAAGTGCGGAGGAGATCGACGCGGACGCGAAGCACCGAGGCTGGTGTCGATGAACTCATCCACCTTCCCGCGCTTGCTAATGTTGGGGCCGGCAAGCTCAGTAGAGACGGTGTCACTGAACAACACCATGGTGGCTGACGTGGTGGGCATGGGCACCAGTTCACGCGCAGCGGCACTGCGGTGAACTGTCGAACACTTTGAGGGCGAGTTGAAGTCAACGGCCTCCTTTGCGCTAGGAGCCACTGGATCGATGTGTGTGCTTGTCGTGGTGAGGCTGCCGAGGCGGAAGGGGAGGACGCCATGGTTGTCGGGGTCGACGACGCGGAAGGAGCCTGCGCCACCAAGGAGGTGGCCGCAGGCACGGGTACGGTCATGGGCGTGACCGAGGCGATGACGGCGAACGAAGAGGAGAAACGCCGATCCATCCGCTCGTCGTGCTCGGCGAAGAGCCTGCGAATCTCGTCGAGAAGAAACACGGTGGAGGAGAGATCGCCGCAGGGGAATCCATGGAGCAAGGGTTCACAAAATCACCGAGAATCGGTGTCTCTGATACCAATTGTTAGCAGTGGGTAGTTTGAAAGGAAGAGACGAACCAGATTTAGGAATTGAGGAAGACAGAGACAGCAGAGGAGAAGAACAGAGGCAGCGAAGGTAAGAACAGAGGGCAACTCTATTGGCTTGGGGGAAGAAGCCAATAGATGCCTCTCTCTGATCTGATCCTAGTATATGTAAGAGTATTACATGGCT
Organism: Echinochloa phyllopogon; assembly: GCA_033239725.1. Classification (NCBI taxonomy): domain Eukaryota; kingdom Viridiplantae; phylum Streptophyta; class Magnoliopsida; order Poales; family Poaceae; genus Echinochloa; species Echinochloa phyllopogon. The sequence continues at coordinate 28,028,481 of BTCW01000015.1, read as the reverse complement.
GGGCCTAAACAATTGATGCCTCTCTCTGATCTGATCCTAGTATATGTAAGAGTATTACATGGCTGGGCCTAAACAATGGCTGGCACGCCATGGGCTTCTTGTCCTCCAATTACCTGAGCACCAGAGACTCTCGGCCCATCTTCAGCAATAGGACTCTGAGCTACTGACACAAGCGTCTTCGGCGGCGCACCACCGGAGCAGGCCGGAACAACGTCATTTCCGTCAAGGCGGCGGTCAAAGCAGTCCACCGATGGGTGATTCTAGGAGGTGCCGTTGGGGAAGGAAATGACGTAATTTGAGGGAGTGCGGGTACTTCGCGGACGCTCCGGCGGTTGCGACAGACGCTGCATTCCACCACCCAATTCCGATGCATCTCCGCTGACCACCAGGTAGCTACCTAGGCCATGCCGCTCGAGATGCCGCTCAGTCCCCGCGGCCCTAGACAGATCACGAGAGCATCCTTCTGCAGCGACCACGCCATTTTCAGCAAATCAACAGCGACGCACCGGAGAAGACAGCGTACTCAGACAGATCCGAGGGGTTTCGCTCGGCCTCCGTACCTCGGGGAAGATGTGGCGGTGTCGGTGCGGATCTCATAGATCTGGCCCGCCCTGGGCACCACGCGGGCGGCGAATCGGGCTTCGTCTGGTTGGGCGCCGGCCGGGGTTTCTGGCGAGAGCACGACAGTTTGATCCAGCGAGAGGGAGCGGTGGCGCTCGTGCGAGGCTCGCTCCGGGATCTCGAATTCCGGTAGGAGTCGGGGGCGGGGGAGAAAGGTGTGAGAGAGGAGAAGAGAGGAAGGTGGGGGAGGAGGAGGGGACGCCAACGACATGACGGCGGGTGTTTTGGCGTATTCGGTGATGCCGGCGAGCAGCACGGCCACCCGCGGCTCGAACTTGGACCGCACCTCCTGGTTGGCCGACAAGAGGACCGACAGGAGCGACTTCTATAGCACTCCTGCGGCCATTGATGTGTGTTGCATCCGCTTCACGATGCACCCTGTCGAATCCTTGGACCTCGCCAGCGTCTCCTCGAGGTTGTCGGCGGTAGACCGTGCCCACGGTGCCTCCTCCCACAGCGCCGCGCGGGTCCAGGCGTGCGGCGGCGGCTCCTCCCGCGGCGGCGCGCGTGGGGAAGCGGCGGCTGCGCGGGGGTGGAGGTGTTGCGGCCGTGGGCGTCAAGTGTCTAGGGTTAGGCGGACGGGGGTTTGGAGTGGGGGGGACGGGCGTCCGTGGGGAAGGAGGCGTAGGGGGTGGCATCCGCGGGGGAGGGGGCGTGGGCATCGGGTAGGCGGACGAGGATTGTGCGCGAGTGGGGCCCACATGTCGGCACCAAAAAAATCGCAGGCAAACAGAAATCAGAGGCAGACCGATGAGGTCGCAACACAACGGTTCCAAGTCTGTGTTATTAGGAGTACAGATTTGAGTTGTCGCTGACAATCGATCCTTGCTACTGTTCTTTGACAGTTATAGTTAGACCCAAAACTACATACGAAGCAGCTTTGCTTATGTTTGGTGAGACGAAGAGATTTAAAGTTATCCCTGGCCAATTCATTGCTAGATTTTTAAAATCACGTGTGGCACGTATGCTATACTATAAAGATTCAAACGTTTTGACAACCAACGGACCCACCCATCATTGAAATACTATCCCTTCTAGCGACCACCTATCAAGCCTTTTCGTCAAACTTTAGACAACCGATGGACCTGCCAGTCATTGAAACAGTACCCCTTCTTGCCAAGATAGTAAATAGTGTTCATAGCGCCATCAATAGCAACCACTATAGCGGTAGCGGACGAGGACCTCTACCGCTACCGCTATAAGGTTGCGGACTCAAGATAGCATGTTTGGACTTAACGGCCGCTGTTACACTTAGCGTCTGCTATTACATACTGCTATTGCACTTAGCACTCGCTATTGCGTCTACTATTACTCATGTTAGATTGTATTCACTATGTTGATGGTTGAAGTACCAAAAAACAATGGACGGAAGACAACAAGAATATTGGAAATAGTAATTTACGCTATGGTGAAGAATAATGGGGTGACATATTATTTTCTTCTTGTTAGAAAAGAGAATTTAGTTTTAATATATATCACATGCATCTTTTTTATATATGTTTATTTGTGTTTTATTTTATTCTTTCACCATGAAATGTAATAATCCACTAAAAACTTGATGATTATTTAAGTAAATTTGATGTTAATATTCATGTATGCTTATTTAAGTAAATTAGAAAAAAGACCACGCCCTTGATTCAAAAATCAGAGTTTTTCTAACATACTTAAGTAAATTAGTAGGGTGGAGACGGTTAGACATATAGGGCTGGTTTGGTTTACTTCCAAAATTTTGGCTTGCCAAAGTTTTGGCAAGTCAATATTTTGGTAGATTCGGTGTGAGCCACTGCCAAACTTTGGTAGATGTCACACCCTGAATTTTTTTAATTTCAGGATGTGATTTTGAAGATTAATTAAATAAATATTTTCCCATAATATTAAAATTTTTCTCAACTTTATTTAATTTAAAGGGAATTTAGTGCGGGGAAAAACATTTTTTCTTAATTAAAATAAAACAATGCAGGTTTAATATTGAGTGCTTTGTATTCATGCCAGTTGCATTTAGTGGTTTTATGCATGTAAAGTTTCTAAAATACGTTCAAGAGCCTCATAGGAATTTTCCAGAATTTTTCTGGGATTTATTCCTATTTTTCTATAGCTAATTCCAATTTTTGGAAGGTGCTAAAACCTTTTTCATGAGCTCAAAATATTTTATTCGGGTTCCTCATGTCCAATTCTACCTCTGAGATTTTTCCTGAGATTTTTGGAATTTTTAGAGTATTTTTCGTTTCTTAAACGAATTGTCTAGAATTTTCTAGATTTATTCTTGTCTTAGAAAATGTATTCTAAAAATAAAAAGGAAAAGAAATCAAAAACCTAACCGGGCCGAATCCTTCCTAAAAACTCAAACCGGCCTAGTTCGCTTTTACCCCTCGGATTCCTTCCATTGGTCCGCTTTCGCCCCTCCTTCTTTTTCCCAGCGCGGCCCACCGCTCCGCGGCCCACTGCGCCAGCCCGCCCCGCGCGCGCCGGCCCACTCCTCCCTTTCCCTCCCCCCTCGCGCCATCCCAGCCTTCGCTCGGCCCAGTCGCCAGCACGGCCCAGCCAACCGAGCCGCCTATGCAGGCCCAGCGCGGCCCACCCCGCGAGCGCCAGCCCCGGCCCCATTCCGCGCGACGTGCTGCGCCGCCGCTGCCACCGCAATCAGCGCCGCGCCGCCGCGCCGGCCTTGGCGTGCGCGCCACGGGCTCCTCGGCCTCCGCGCCCCTATAAATGCCGCATGGCCGAGGCACCCCACACCCGCACTCCCTCCTGCGCCCTAGCCCCGCCTCTCCTTCGCAACAGCGTCGCCGCCGCCGTCGGCCATTGCCGGCGATTCGCTGCCCCGCAAGCCCGTCGGACGAATCCGAAGCCGCCACGAGCTTCGCGACATCGAGCCACACCCTTTGCGTCGGTCCTCGTCGTTGCCCCATCGCCGGAGTGCTATCCCCGCGAGAGCCCCGTCGCCGGTCCCCCTGTCCCCGCCACGGGAGCGTTCCCAGCCGCCCCGGCCGCCGGTGAGCACCTCCACGGGATCCCCTCGCTCTTCTCTCTCTCTTCCGCTACCTCACCGCCGTCCCCACTCCCCACAGCGCCGGCGAGCAGCACCACCAGGAGCGCCGGTGAGCCTCCCGTGTGCTGTCTCAAGGTAGAAGAAGGTCGTTTTGCGTTTAGGCCCCTGAAGTACTGCGAAAACCCTAGATTTGTTTTGATGTGTCTTGCACGTTTTTGGAAAACCCCCTACAAATGATAGATTCCTGCAAATAAACCCAGCCCGACCCCTTTTTACAGATCTAACCCTGAGTTAAACCTTATTCTCAGCCACTATTCACTGAGTCTTTGCAATCTTCTTTGCTAACCCCTGAAATTTACGGTTAATTACGCATAGGTCCCTGCAACCTTGTTTTAGCCATAGATTTCACGTTTTAACTCCGATTCGACCCGTTCTCGTCGCGTTAGCTTCGTATCAACTTCAACTATGCGTTAGTACTCATATTTACTATGTCATGTGTTTCCGAATTTTATTTAATATTACTTTTGACTAAAGGTTATCTAAATATATTTTCCTAATTAAAATCTAATTAAGGATCATACCCGGTTTTCATGATAATATTAATTTGGTTAATATTTATTCAATTAATTCTATAAATAAAAGATAACTAGGTTATATCTCGGTTTTGGTGAACTAATGTTAATTTGCTCAATAATTTATTAAATCAATTTTCTAATTAAAAGCATATTAGAGTTTCACTCTGAGTTTCATAAATAAATTAATTTGAATAAAGTCAACATTAATCTGTTTTAAATATGATATTGGCTAGTTAAACATGAAATATCTTATTATTCGATTAGTCGCTCTCACATGGACTTTTTACTAAAGTTAAATGTTAAATTGTATAAATTCTACATAAACATTTATAAATAAAATATGATTAGTTTTATCTCATTTTACAAATTCAAATAAAATTGAATTTATTTCCAACATAAGATGTTCTCTGGAATATCTTTTGTATTATTTATTTAATTAAAATTAATCAAGCATATAGTCTTTTATTTTCTTTTATAATCCAAATATTTCGATAGTTGTATCTTCTCAACCGTAGCTCCGTCTTCAGCAATTCTTGCGCTGTCGTGTGCATGGAATCGAGCCCTATCCTTTAGTGCGATCTTTTAAAGCTTTTATTTTGATTGGTGTACTGTTCGTAGTTGTATATTGTTTGCTTGCTTGTTTAGCTGCATGTTGTGCTCGATGATTGCTATGAGTAGAGGAACGCCATCGAGAGATTTCAAGCAGAAGAGTTTGAAGATCAAGATTTGAAGACTATGAGTAATTATAATGGATTTGAGGCAAGTTATAACACGGACAATCCTTGCTACCTAAACACACTTTTTGCATACATTTACTTTCATATGCATGTGTCTAAATTGATGTCCTATTAAGGTTGTACCTAGTTTGTATACTCCTGTCCTTGTCACCTTGGGATTATTGCATATGGGTAGAATCTTTGCTATGCGCAGCTACATTCATCAGTTTTATATTGTTAATCATGACTTAATGGTTCACTTTAACTTAATGATAAAACTTGTTTTTAGCAACATGGTTTAGGGAACTGAGCATGTGCTGTGTGCTTTGCTCCAGTGTCTCTCCCTAAGGTCCGGTTCTTAAAACGGCAACCTAGGAGCCTGTCGCCACCGCTAGAACTATTATGGCTCTAGTCATGGTCAAGTAACTTGTACGGCTCTAGCTTGACAGTAGTTACCGACGGGGCCGACGGGGCTATAGGAAGCACTCGTGAGAGTATGGTTTGATCCACCGAGGACGGGGGTACCGTCGGCTATGTCTTGTCAGGTACAGTCCCGTATTGGGAGTCCCTGTGGTATGGGATCTCCGCATGTCGCGCTCTTTTTCTTGTTGGCATGCGTGCCCGCGCTCTGGACGCCATTGACCCTCTTATCGCTGCGCCCTGAGAGTCAGTTAATCTCGGTGCCTTGGATCATGCTGCCTGTGTTGTACCATAGTGGCTACTGTTTTGTTAGGGTGTCTTGTGAAAAACCTCGTAGCGTCCCTATGCAGTCACACATCGGAAGTGTTGATGCGCGTGGTTGGGTGCAAAGTTCCTTTGAACTTTTACGCGACTGGTGGGTAAAGGTTGAAACCTCTGCAGAGTGTATAATCTATGATGATAGCCTGGATGCTTTTTATTAGAAGATGATGTCTATTTATTTATGCTTAATGTCACTTCTACTTTATTTAATTGGGTTGCAACTAGGACTTCATTCACTTGTAGTAACTTGGATAATGCTAAAATGAATCAACTAAAAGTGCTAATGCAGTTCGGCCGTGTCAAGCCTTCATTTAAGCCTTCATACACCGTGTTATACTTGCTAAGTAAATGTTTTACTTACACTTGCCGTTATTCAACAAAATCCCGGATGGATAACAGATGGATTAATGATTGAGATAGCTACCGAGTTTTCTGCAGATCTTCCGTACTTCTGAGTTGTTGTCAACCAGTCAGTGTCCCTGTGGACTTGAGGCTCTACCTGTCAAGAGAGTTAATACATAGATTTCCGCTGTGCTTTATTTAGGTAAACTCTGATGTAAAATGTTTTATTCGAGTAAGCTATATGTGTTTTGTGGACATCTTGGGCACACATATGACAACATTTGGGTTTCTGTGTAAATCCGGGCGTGACAGTAGAAAACCAAATAGTGGCTAAATAATTGGTATACCAGCAAAAATTTGGCATTGAACCAAGCAAGCGCAAGCCCATACTCCCTCCGGTTCACTATTAGAAGTCATTTAGGACAGCGACACGGTCACCAAAGCACAACTTTGATTTCTCTTTTCTATAAAAATATTTTTTGAAAAGTTATATATGTATATTTTTATAAAAATAATTTTCAAGACCAATCTATTTATATGATTTTTATATTTCTAAACTCAACGACTTAAATGTTATTCATGATTTATATTCCTAATGTTTGACTCAAACCTTATCCAAAACGACTTCTAATATGAAATCGGAGGAAGTAGTTGTTAGCTACTACATTCGTTCTAAATTACTATTCGTTGTTGATTTTTTTCATGATCTTTGACCATTCGTCTTATTCAAAAATTTCGTCCAAATATATAAGCTAATAAGTTATACTTGAAGTATATACGTTGATAAAGCAAGTCACATATAAAATAAATGATACTTGTACATTTTTTTGAATAAGACAAATAGTCAAACGTTAAGCGAAAAAGTCAACAACGAATAGTAATTTAGAACTGAGGTAGTATTAAACTATGTAAGAGCTGGTAGTTGGAAATTAGTTAGACATGTTTGAATCAATTAGAACTAAAATTAGCTACGCAGCTCTAGTTCCGTGTTAGATCTAGCTAATGAGGAAGGTGGTATCTGCATCGCTGCTGTTGATGTATGTGTCACATCTCTTAGCTGCGTGACATCAAGTACACGTTCGCTTATGCGAGATTTTGTTTTCTTTTTGTTATTATGTACAAATACTCACACGCAGGCATATCCATCTCTATAAGTATACGTTGATAAATTTTATCCTTATGAGTACCTCTAAGAAACTGGACCGACTGATCTGATCTTGAGATTTACAAAGTCATCACTAAAATAATATCACCGGTTCTAAAATAAGGTCCTGTTTGGCAGAGCTCCCAGAGCTGATTCTCTGGTGAATCAGGAGAAGCTCTGTCAAGGGAGGAGCTCTGTCAAACGGTTTTCTAGAGAGAAATGATTCTCTGCTGATTCTGTGAAGCGATTCTCTTAAATAAACTAAGAGGTTGGGATCTGAAAAAAAATAGCTTCTCCTGATTTTGTGAAGTGATTCTCCATCGTGATTTTGAGAGTTTACGCTAGAGAATCACTTTCAATCAGAGAATCAATTTCAATCATAGAATCACTTCTCTCAGATAAATCAGCTCCCATAGAGAATCAGAATCAGATGAAACTCTACCAAACATGCCCTAAGTAAAAAATCCGGCACCCATGCTGAGTGGAGGATTCGAATTCAAATAGACTGATTTCGCCAAAAGAATTTTATCAACTGATTTACGTAGGACTGCATCTCCTCGTAAAGAAACATGGTACTGGAGCGACTTTGGCTCGGAAGCGGTGTATGTGAAAACATTGCAATCGCAACCGGTACTATGACAGTATGCCACCACTACATGCATGGTCGTTTTTTAATGGATCTATGCATGTATCATGGTCCAAATTGCCGAAAACTTTTTGCCTGCGCCTAAAAAACACTCTTATCTTTGGACTCTACTGGCAAGAACTCACATACGGCACGCACGTTTATTGATGACACCTAGATATTAAAACCGTGTCATTTAAGTGAGTCATGATAAACAGACCAGTCGTGCGAATCGCTTTTAAAAATAATTTATATTCGCTCTCTCATGTACAGAGAGCTTTAGATATTCTCAAATATAGAAGTACATCATTTTCATTTTCGAGACGGTTGGTCTTTATTTATATGGAGAAAAACTCTCCAATCTATTGTCTATTAGCAATACGAGATTATTATTATGTATAGACGTGGTTACAAATTTGGGTATATTTAGGTGGACCATTTTTCTTTTCGAAGTTTTGATGTCTTTAACACTTCCGCGTAGAATTGTTCCAGTTTTTTCCTGGTGCTTCGTGCGACTTGTGTTGGTCTCCTCAGATTAGCAATTTCAAAGAGAAAATTTGGTGATGGTTTCTTGCTCCTGCTTGGCTGTGGACTTTATTTTCGTTGGTTCCATAACGTGTGATTTCCTTGTTTTAATATTTGGTAATTAAATTTGTTTTGGTTGTAGGAGTCATGCGTGTCGGTTGATTCCTTTAAAAAAAGCTTAGATGAGGTTTCACGGTAGAAGAATTGATTTTCAGTTTGGAGGTTGTTTCCTTTCAAAAAAATATGTGGGTAAAAAACACCGGTGAAAAAAAAGGACTAGTGGTGAACTCACATGGGTTTTTTCGCTCTACCAAAAAACTTCCGTAATATTTCCTTTTTCCTCCTACATCATGGACCAGGTGGGTCAATTGTGAGGGGTACGGGGGTTTTCGTTGGGCAAAAGTTTTCAAAAGAAAACAATCCTTTTAGTATAGATAGATAGATTAGTTTTTTTTTTCTTCAAATTGAGCTAAAAGCCCAAAGCCCACAATCTTTTTTTTTTGACCCGCTGAAGCCCACCTCAACCAACTGGGCACCACCATCGGCCCACCGACTTCCCAGTTCTGAAACCGACGTCTCGACCCACCACGCCACGGCCCCAACGTCGCCGCCGCCGCCGCCGCCGTCGGGTGTGCCTCGTCCGCCTCCGTCGCCAGCAAATCGAGGTCACGACCTCTAGCTCTGTCTCTACCCTTGCCGCCGCCGCCGCTGCCTGGTCTCTCTTCCACCTGCTGCCTCCGTTCCCGCCTAACCCTAGCTCAATCCTCCCTTCCCACTCCCATCCCGCTCCGTTCGTCCGATTCGAGGAGGCGGACGGAGTGGGTACGGCATGGCGAGCGATGGGCAGCTCAGGGAGTGGGTCTCCGACAAGCTCATGACCCTCCTGGGCTACTCCAAGAGCGTCGTCGTCCAGTACGTCATCAGGCTCGGTATGCGCTCTTCGTCGAGTTGAATTTCGTTTCCTGCTGCTCGATTCTGTTGTTCTTCAGCTTGTTGCTGTCCTGAATGTGAGACCAAATGCGTGTGTGCGTGCGCCCGCAGCGAAGGAGTGCTCATCCACCGGCGACCTCGTGGGCAAGCTAGTCGAGTTTGGGTTCACCTCGTCCACGGAGACCCGCACCTTCGCCGCAGACATCTATGCCAAGGTTCCCCGCAGGTCCAGTGGCATCAGTGTACGTTTTGACTTCCCTGCTTAGGTTGCTCGTTCCATCTCATATTGCGATGGTTCATTGTTCGTGGATAAAATGCTTCATTTTGTTTGCTCCAGAATTACCAGAAGCAGGAGAGGGAGACAGCAAAGCTGGTCCAGAAACAGAGCACTTACAAGCTGTTGGCCGACGAGGATGACAATGATGCTGACAACCAAACGTCGACGAGTCGAAAGAGTTCAACAGTTCCATCATCTCAGAGTCGGAAGCATTTCAGGAGGAAAGCAAATCAAGATGATGTGGATGGTGATGATGATGTATGATCACTAGTGGTATCCACATCATTATTTGTCTAATTTTTACATATAGTGACTCAAATTGAAGATGTTGTGTTTAGGAAAAAGTAGCAAAAGATTCTGGAAGGAATGTGCGGATGCGAACAGAAGAGGAAAATGAAGAAGACGGCGACAGCAATTCCGATGTGTGTCTTCTTCTAGGACTAATATTTAGTTGTACGTTAGAATATAGGGAAGTATGGTTTGTCAGCCAGGATGTACTGTTGAATCTGTCTGAATGCCCAATGCCTTGTAGGAAGAGAAAGAAAGGATAAAAGATCAGGAGGCAAGGGCCCAGCTAGAAAAGAACATGAAAGAAAGAGATGCAGCTAACACACGCAAGGTAATTATCCAGTGTTGCTGGTACTTCTTGCCCTGCCACTGTTTCTTTTGGAGAACAAACAAATTCTAGTCCTTAGATTTAGTATATTTCAAATGTTACACAGGAGAACATAAAACCTAAATATGACAGGCTCTTGAATCCTGATTGTCAAGTGCCAAGAATATGTTTTGACTTTTGATCAACATTTTGAGTGTTGATATTTTGATGCTCCAATTGTGGGAATGCCATTTACTTTATATATCAAGGTTCAGGACACCTTTCTGCTTCACTGTGAGCTTTACAAAATAAATTCATTTAACTAAGCTTTGCTTTTCCCTTCATCCTTCTATCTAGTAGTAGTAATCTATCACTTGAATTTATTTCACAGTTGGAATGGTCGTTCTGGGCACCCTAGAGTATGGAAATTAGCCTAATATTACCAGCTGAGACAGTGATACCTCTCAAAGTCGTTCCAGCCATCACGTTCCCAATCTTCATAGTTTGCCTTTATTTTCAGTTTTTTGAGAAAGTAGATGACTAAAGGAAGGTGTGATTTGTAACTGATTGTTCCTGCACACCAAGATGAAGGGTGATGTTTTGTCCAGCTGGATCTATAATGTTCCTTCTTTTAATGATCTATTTTATGCCAGAGGTTCTTCGAATTCAGTTATTTCATTTTCCAAAAATAGATTTCTTGTTAATGATTCCGTACATTCCTGCTGGTTTTGAAATCCTGTTTGAACGTTTTTTTTCCATAAAAATAAATAGCTGAACAACAATTTAGTGATATGACTTGCTTGATTGAAAGCATTATGATTTCAGATTTGGATGTGCCTGTTGGTTTAATGCTCTAACTATCCCTGAACTAGATGTAGCTAACTTGACACTAGGTTTATTTTGCTCCTGCAAGAATTTGTTTGCTTGTTTCTGAAGTCTTGCACTAAGTACAGTCAGTTGTCGTTGTGGAAGCTAGTCTATTATTAACACAAAACCTTCCTTTGGTCTCATTTCTAGTTTAATTTTAACATAGTGCTTGATACACCTGCAATAAATTTTATCAAGCTATTTCATGATTTCATCTCTATCTATTCCGGTAAATAATCAGTGAAAGTGGAAAGTTGTGACCAATAATGCTAAAAAGTGTAAACCATGAGGATTTGTCAATAGAAATGGATAATATTGAGTTCACCTGTGCGTCAAAGCAAATATATCTGGACAAGCTTCACTTTGATAGTTTGGTGATATCCCTTGTTTAGAATCATGTGAAAGTTGTCTCTGATGGTTGGTCATGGTTCATGCATTACTCACCAACTAGGCAACTAGACAAATCTAGCACACGACATTGTCGTTCTTAATGTCATCGTTTTATTTCTATCTAACATATTATTTGACATGAAGTTTTGAACTGATGCTTTATTACTTCGTTTGTTTTCTTTAGTTGATGGAGCGACAATTATCTAAGGAAGAACAAGGTATTACTAGTTGAACCTGTATAGTTTACACATCTGCTCAATTATGATCTTTGTGAAACATTATTGATATGAGGTCATTGACAGAGGAGCTTAATAGAAGATCTCAAGCAATGGACAAGAATGACACATCTGATCTGAGGTTTTCACTTTTCACTTTCAATTGGTTTTCAGTTATTGACATAACTTTCTTTGGTTTACTCTTGATTCATTTTATTTTCTCGGACATTCAAGAGAGCTGCATGTCATTTACTCTTGATTCATTACAATAATGAAAAACCTTGTTACCAAGGATAATTGCCATGTAATAATGAAAACCACTATGAAGTTTGGAAAAGAGAACAAGCAACGCAACGAAAATGCAAGAATTTTTGTTACCTTGTGACTGAAAGTAATTTATCTAAAGTGTTGAATTCTGAGTGCAATTGTCCAAAATTTCAAATTTTTGTAACAGTTTCAACTTTGAGAGTGAACTTGTTCTTTCAGATGAAAAAAACTTGACCAACCTAGGAGGAACTAGTTTTAATTCCATTTAAGAAGCAATTGGCACAAATTAGAGTTGAAGAGGACTCAACCCTGGGTGTTGGGGTACAGCCATACCTCCCACCGAACTAGCCTTAGTTACAACTCATTGGTTATGGAAGTCAACTACTTGCATTTTATCGATATATTGAATTGTGGTGGACCATACTATATTTTCCTCGCAACCAGCTTAATGTTAATAAACTGTAGTATAATGGAGAAATCACAATTTTGATTCTTTATTGCAGATGTCGTGTCTAGAATCAGCTGTTGAATAACTTCTAGGTTTCTAACATATTTGATGTATATGGTGATGTTTCCATAGAAGTTTGGCATGCTTCCTTTTTGACCGCTGGAAGGAAATAGTTTCAACATACTTGTAGTTTAGATGAACATGGACTGCTTTCTCTTGGAAATTGAATGTGTGTTTATGCCTACTCTCTCAATTAATTATTGTGCTGCGCTAAATGTTATTTTGTATTGTTCATGTACCAATGGTTGTCTTATAATACCTCTGTTCTCTAACATTTGGCGTTGGTTAGCTCAAAATCATCAAACATTAAAGAGTGGAGGGAGTAGTTATTTTCTTTAATCTAGATGTTTACTGTATCACCTTCTCTACTTAAGTAGAAAGAAGGCTCGAGTTACAAAATCAAAAAGATTTTAGTCGTACTTTGTATTGACTCAACTTGTAATGTCTTTCTGGTTAAATAAATGTGCAGAAAATTCTCAAGGCATGCATACTTGCAAAAGCGAAGGGATAAAAAAATTGAAGAAATTCGGTCAGTACAAGAACACTTCTAATATAGGTCCATTACTGTAGATTTTGTTGTCTACATGTTGATTTGTGCAGATACTAACATTAGTTTGTGATGTTATGCAGCGATGAAATTCTGGACCATCAGTACATTTTTCAGGGTGTGAAACTAACTGAGGCAGAAGAAAAGGAGTTGAGGTAATGTCTCAAACTAAGTTCTATGGAAATGGTTCTCTGAAGCCAATTAACTTTGTTCCTTTTGGTTAGCTGTATGCATTCATGTTTAGACTGCATGCACAAGTAAACCCTGACATTAAATGGTTTATGTGTGTAGATACAAGGAGAAGATCTATAATCTTGTCAAGGAGCATGTTGAGAGTGCTGATGATGTTGGCGAGGTAAGTTTTTCTTCAATATTCACTCATATCATAAATGTTTGGTGAGGTACTTTTATTCCAAATTCTGTGGCTCTACTGGCTGTGGTGTTGAGAACAAAATCCATCTTGGTTATTTTCTGTCTGAATCTATTTTTATTTCAATTGTTTGTAAGTGATGATTGCCTTATTATCAGCAAAAATACTTGAGTGCGTCAAAATTAACCATTTGTTGTATAGCAACCTATCCAATACTATATTTTTCTTTGCATCAGTAATTGCGTTATCCACACTGTAATATTCCCTCTGTTCTATCCCCAGTTGGAAATTATTCTTATAATTTTTCTCCATTTTAAGTTTGCTCCTTATTAATCCATCCATGCCTGTTTCTGTGTTGACTTTCTTAGGTTTTCATGTCTGCTTGATAGTTTTACTGTAGCACTGTTTGAGCATTGCCTCCCAAAAAATGTCTTCAATACTAATTACTTTATACGCATAAATTTTAGTACAAAATGCCTGAAGCTTATGACATGGGTGAAAATGTCAATCAAGAAAAGAGATTCTCTGTGGCCATGCAGCGGTACAAGTAAGTTTACTTTTACTTTATGAGGTCTTATGTACAAGATTGCCCGCAACTTCCCAGTTTTTTCATGCATCCTGATGTAATTTCATGAACTCGTAGAGATCCTGAGGCCAAGGATAAAATGAATCCTTTTGCTGAACAGGAAGCGTGGGAGGAACACCAAATAGGTATGCCATATATCTAAAACACACTTCCTTATCTTTAAGCAGGGTTTCTTTAATCATTACCTATGATCTTTATTATTTATTTGTCAAGAGACTGACATGGAGCAAATTATCTGTTCCAGGAAAATCCAAACTGCAATTTGGATCCAAAGATAGGAAGCGGTCTTCTGATGACTATCAGTAAGTTACTCTTTTTGTTTTTTTGTCTGACATGGATCTAAGTTTACTAGCTGTGTGCCTGTGCCACTAAAGGAAAAACCATCTCCATTGTATGTCAAAATAGTAATTTTTTTCTCGAACGATGCAGAAGAGCTGCGTGTCGTTTCATTATGATAGAGAAAAAGCGTCCAACGGGTCGGTTATGGCCCAACCTGAGTACAGAACCTACACCCACTCACACCTACTAAAAGAAGATTACAGGTGTGCCACTAGAAAAATACAAACTACGACCAAGAAACTCCACAGCTTAATTAGCTATGCACAGCGACCTGGCCAGGAATTCCTGGAGTTTAGATGCTCCTAAAGGTCTGCCTCATTTGTTTTTTGTCGGTGGGGATCTGTTTTGAGTGGAAGTGTCTTGATGGTCGCTTTTGGGACACATTGTGAAGCCTTTTGGTGACGATATGCATTTCAGAGAGTTGTGCTGTAAGCTTAGAGGCTACCAAAGGGATTCATATATTGGAACCTGGGTGGACATGCCGTAAAGTCATGAGAACTGGGTAGTTGACAGTGATAATTAAGTTATATTTGTTCAGGGACTATTGCTACTTACATACAATGCTGTTTGCTACTTACCTAGAAATCTTTGTGCGTCCAAATTTTCTTGAAAACAAAATTTTGTAACCTTGATCAGCACTCAGCAGTAAGCTACACAAATTTTGTTTAAACTGAACTACTTCTAACAATTGATTTATTCTCATTTCTTCTATAAATTATTAGGTATGTATTTGAAGATAGTATTGATTTTGTTAAATCATCGGTCATAGAAGGAACCCAGGTAATCAGTTGAATGCTGTTTGTTCCTTGTTTAACATGATGACATTGAGGTATTGTCTTCTTACTGAAATTTTCTATTCTAGCCTGAAGACGATTCAGATCAAGAGGACATTGATGCAAAAGATATTTTGAAAAGGGAGCTCCAGGTGAGTGTGGTCACTCGTCAGACATATGAAAGATGAAATGCATAGCCTGTGTCTGTTGTTATTCTCTTTATTGACAATGCTCCATTTCTGAAATAGGATGAGCGGAAGACTCTTCCAATTTACAAATTTAGAGATGAGCTGCTCAAGGCTGTAGAAGAGTATCAGGTTTGTGTTGCTTTTAATCTTTTGTAATGATATTTCTTGATGACCATTATTAGAATCCACTACAGGAGGCATGTGGCATCCTTAGATGTAATCATAGAATTTCAGCAAAGATATTTTATCAGAGGATACCCGATGTGATTCTATCAGAAGATATTTTTCTTTGTTTGCATTTATTTCATCAAAGATAAATTTATTAATCTTACACTGAAATCGTTTAAATAATCCAGATGTAATATTTGTTTTGCATATTAAAAAATAATAGTATATGTTTGGTCAAAGATGATATTTTACAATCAAAGTACTATACAAGTGCATATGACTAGGATTGGTACAATCAAGTTGGACCGAGTTAGTGATCTGGCCAAGATTCTACCTAATTAAGATTGTATCTAGGATTAATCTGGTCCACTGTCATATAGCTGTAGGAATTTTGACTCGAGTTGATGTTCTGTCAACCTTGGTTCTCTTTGCAGGTTATCGTCATAGTAGGTGAAACTGGGTCTGGTAAAACAACTCAAATTCCTCAGTACCTTCATGAGGCTGGGTATACTGCAAAAGGAAAGGTATGGCATCTGTAAGCTCCACTATCTTGGGCTTCATCAGTAAGCTCCAGCGGATTCCCTTAGAGTGTTGTAGAATTGTTTGATAATGCATATACATGATTTTAAGGATAGTTTTGGTTGGTCTGAGTCTAATTCACAAATATAAAAGATCTGGAGGGCCTTTTCCCTAGTAACTTTCTGAGCTCCATCTGATAATCCATGAAATATGCAAGTAGGTTAGGTTTATGCCTTGATGTTTGTTCGCCTATATTTGTGGCTTCTAAGAGCCATGTACTCAAGTCTCAAGGCACTTAATTTTGTGCAGGTTGCATGTACTCAACCTCGGCGAGTGGCTGCCATGAGTGTTGCAGCAAGGGTGTCTCAAGAAATGGGTGTAAAACTGGGACACGAGGTTTACTTTTTTCTTTTTCATAATTCTAAAGCCACATCGTTCAAAA
Source organism: Echinochloa phyllopogon (assembly GCA_033239725.1). Lineage (NCBI taxonomy): Eukaryota > Viridiplantae > Streptophyta > Magnoliopsida > Poales > Poaceae > Echinochloa > Echinochloa phyllopogon. The sequence goes on along the minus strand of BTCW01000015.1, from coordinate 28,012,222 downwards.
CAGTAACGTTTTCATTCATATCATCTGAAATTTGAACAGTAACGTTTTCATTCATATCATCTGAAATTTGCGATAACTACTGTACAGGTGGGTTACTCTATAAGGTTTGAAGATTGCACTTCAGAGAAAACAATTATTAAGTACATGACTGATGGAATGCTTCTAAGGGAGTTTCTTGGTGAACCAGATTTGGCTAGCTATAGGTATCCGTTTATGAAAGCAGCTGTATTGTTCCCCCAAAATTTGATGGACCTTTCTAATCTCTGTTTATTTACTTGTGCTGTAGTGTTGTCATGGTTGATGAGGCTCATGAGCGTACACTCTCCACTGATATCTTATTTGGTTTGGTGAAGGTTAGCTAGCTTAATATATGACTATTTTGCAAAAAAAAAACTGGTATGAATTCAATGCCGCATGTACATAATATGCTTTTACTGCCTTCAGGATATTTCTCGTTTTCGGCCAGACCTGAAGCTGCTTATTTCAAGTGCCACCCTTGATGCAGAAAAATTTAGTGACTACTTCGATTCAGCTCCTATTTTCAAGATACCTGGGAGGCGATACCCTGTTGAAATTCATTATACAAAAGCTCCTGAAGCTGATTACATAGATGCAGCAATTGTCACTGTTCTACAGATACATGTGACACAGCCACCGGGAGATATCCTGGTATTCCTTACAGGGCAGGAGGAAATTGAAACAGTAGATGAAATACTTAAACACAGAACAAGGGGCTTAGGCACCAAAATTTCAGAATTGCTTATATGCCCGATTTATGCAAATCTCCCTACTGAGCTTCAAGCTAAGATATTTGAGCCAACCCCTGAGGGTGCTCGAAAGGTGGTTCTGGCCACTAATATAGCAGAGACTTCATTAACCATAGATGGTATAAAGTATGTTATTGATCCAGGCTTTTGTAAGATCAAATCATACAATCCCCGCACGGGAATGGAATCTTTGCTTATTAATCCTATCTCAAAGGCATCAGCAAACCAGAGGGCAGGAAGATCTGGACGTACTGGACCTGGAAAATGCTTCCGCCTATACACAAGTTATAACTACATGCATGACCTTGAAGATAACACTGTTCCAGAGATCCAACGAACCAACCTTGCCAATGTCGTGCTTACTCTCAAGAGTCTTGGTATTCATGACTTGGTTAATTTTGACTTTATGGATCCACCTCCATCAGAAGCCCTATTAAAGGCCCTGGAACAACTTTTTGCTCTTAGTGCACTCAACAGCCGTGGAGAGTTGACCAAGACTGGAAGAAGAATGGCAGAATTTCCATTGGATCCTATGCTGTCAAAGATGATAGTAGCTTCAGAGAAATATAAGTGTTCTGATGAGGTCATCTCTATCGCCTCCATGTTGTCAATTGGCAATTCTATATTTTATCGCCCGAAAGACAAACAAGTTCATGCAGACAATGCAAGGTTGAACTTCCACACTGGCAATGTTGGGGACCATATAGCACTAATGAATGTATGATTTATTATCTGTTTACTTTTATTATCTTTATATGTTTTGAGTTTAAGCAGTCAGTGCTAATTTCTTGTTTTATTCCAGGTCTACAACTCATGGAAAGAAACAGACTATTCAACTCAATGGTGCTATGAAAACTATATACAGGTTTTTACCTGCTTTCTCTTTATTATCCTCTATTTATATTTTGGCCTGAAAAAAGATCTTGATATGTGGCCAGCCAGTAAATGTCCTCTTTTTTAATATTTAATTTTCTCATTCCTATAGCGTGGATTTTGTGTCTAAGAAATAAAAAGCGGCGGGGTTGAGCTATACAGTCACATGTAAATGAAGTATAGCTGAAATAGAAAGAAAGATGTTTCCAAAAAAAAAGAAACAGAAATGTGATAGAAAAAATCGATAGCAAAAATCCAAATTTGAATGTTCGCCCCTTGGAGAAAAAGCTGCTGTTAGTGCATTATTCGTTTTAAAGTTGGTCCCTTCAGAAAAACCTGTGGCTAGTGCATAGTAGCCAAAAATTCCTGTGACCGCCGGTTAGTAAATGGTTTTTGTTTCCCTGATTACCTCAGCTGTTATCTGCTGTTTACATGCTCTGCTTATGGGTGCACCTTTCTCCAGGTTTTTTATTTCCGATTTTGACTATATTTGTATGAATACCCCCTGCTTCCAATATGTATCATGGATCATGAACATGAATTACCATGGAAATAAATATTTAATAGCCAGGTGTTGCATATCATTGTATCTTGAAGATCTTATATTTATTTATATTTTATAAGTTCATCTTGGTTAGTGGTATGGCATCCACTAGAGAGTTATTTTTTTGCTAGCTATCGGCCTTGTCACAGAATTCATCTTTGCATTATTGTTGAAAATTATCTGTTGTCTGTTGATCATCGAATCTGCAAATTTATATGGTAAAACTGTCCTTGGTTAATTCAGGTGCGCAGCATGAAGAGGGCAAGAGATATTCGGGATCAACTAGAGGGGCTTATGGAAAGAGTTGAGATTGAGATTTGTTCAAATGCCAATGACTTGGATGCTATTAAAAAGGCTATAACATCAGGTCTGGACCTTTTGGGTGTTGTTCAGTGCTAGGCAAAACATGTGATGCATTGCTTCATGTGCAAACATCCTGAGAATTTTATTGTAATATTTGTTACTTGTTTGCTGTAGGTTTCTTCCATCATTCTGCACGGTTGCAGAGGGACGGTACATATAAGACTGTCAAGAATCCTCAGACTGTACATATCCATCCTAGTTCAGGACTAGCGGAGGTAAGGTCATTTGATTGTTGATTGCCTCATTTTTTTAATTTTGTCCAGAATATTCTTTAGTTGCAAGTTTTGGTTTTGTTCTCTCATGCTACATGCTTATTCGCAGATACGTCCACGGTGGGTAGTATACCACGAATTAGTTCTCACGACAAAAGAGTTTATGCGCCAGGTATGCTCTATTAAGAATCTGATTAATACCTGAAGAAGAATTTCTTGTGAAACCTTGTTTAATACTGGTATTGCAGGTGACGGAACTGAAACCTGAATGGCTGGTAGAGATAGCACCACACTATTACCAGCTAAAGGACGTGGATGACTGTAAGTGTCCATTGTGATGCCGTTAATTGCCCAAGTCAATTTTGTTTGTAGTTATAAGCTTTAACTTACCGGTTTCCCTTTTACTCAACAGCTGGCACAAAGAAGCTACCAAAAGGCCAAGGACGAGCTGCATTGTAGCCAGAGACTCTCGTGGCATTTCTCTGTATGTTGTATAATTGGATTCTGAGCCCAGGAACATCAGGCTTAGAGTGAAGATGTATATAGGTTAGATTCTGTCACTAATCAAGATCCTGATTAGGTTTCAGAGTAACTGATTGCTCATGTAAATTTTGACATGAAGGCGTGCATGTGCAAGGCAATAGTTTATATTTCGTTCTAATTATTATAGTTATGCTTATTGCATCAGTTGCAAGGATGAAACCTAGAGTATTTCATATGAGGATCCGGCACGACAGATATTTGTTTAGAGGATTTACCACTAACTTCTATTGTTATGTATGTTTCTTCATACTACTAACAGATATACTGTAACATGGCACATGTTATTGAATTTTGAGTGAATTTCACTGCAGGTCCATGAACTTTTTCCAAGATCTCACCTAGGTCCGCAAACTAAAAAAACGGTCATCTAGGTCCATCAACTTTTTTGAGGTCTCATCTAGGTCCGCAAACTAAATAAGTGGTCATCTAGGTCCGTAAACTTTTAAAAAGCTGTCGTCTAGGTCCATGAACTTTTAAAGAGCCGTCGTCTAGGTCCAAGGCGGTGGCGACGAGCCTGACAGCTCTTTAAAAGTTCATGGACCTAGATAACCACTTTTAAAAATTTATGGACCTAGATGACCACTTATTTAGTTTGCGAACCTAGATGAGATCTCGAAAAAAGTTTATGGATCTAGATGATCGCTTTTTTAGTTTACGGATCTAGATAAGATCTCGAGAAAAGTTCATGGACCTACAGTGAAATTCACTCTTGAATTGTTGTAGAGAAAAATACACGAGCGGTCCAGACGGGTATGATGCAGGTCCTCGAAGCTCGAACTCTCAAAACGCATGAGTCCTAAAATTGTCAAACTGTGTCATAGGTTCAAAAATTTTAAAATACTATGCATGATGATATGGCTGCAAATTAAGTATGATTTTTCATACAGTTTTTTTCACCAAATCAGTTGTTTTCATCACAGTTAAGAGAACTTTATTTAATTGTACCATAGTGCAATTATAAATTAAGAGATGGACAAACATTAGTAATATAGGGTTATTTTTCAAATTTTGGATCTTTAACAAGTTCAGAAATGCCAAGGTGCATTTTAAGAGTTCAAGCACTGCTCGTGTATTTTGACCGGTGGCTCGTAATATTGTTGCCTGTTGTAATGTGAACTTAAAAAAATATAATTATGAACTTGTAGCATTTTGGATATGAAAACGTTAACATAAGAAATTAAATATGAACTTGTGGCATTTTTTCTTTCTTCAGATAATCATGCGGTTATTTGTATGGATATGGATATTTTTGTGGCAAGCCACTGTTTCTATCCACGGCGCGGATGAGTGTTTTGCCACCGCCGTCGCCGGTCCCAACGATTGCAAACGTTACTCGCTCGGCTTCGGCAAGGGTTGCGTATCACATCCAAGTTCAACTCAGCCAAATCCGATACTTCAGTTGATGTTCTTGATCTTTTTGGCACCTTCCTGTTACTTTTTCTTCTTTTTCGAGACGAGGCACTGCCCCATTTCCATTTCACAACGAAAATATCAGAGTTTGTGGAACAGACGCAGGTTCGCAGAGAGGAAAGGTGCCCGTCTCCCGGACGTTCTACCCTGATTCAAGCTAGAACTACCGGAACTCCCAGACATCTAGGATTCCCAGATGACTGAAAGCAAAACGTTACGAGTAACAACGGTTAAAGATTACAGACCAGAGTATCAACAAAAGACTATCAGAATCAGTTTGCAGACTCCTAATGTTCTTCATTCGACATCCACCAACGCGCTCCCAACGCTTCCCTGTCACTCCTCTTCGTCATCCTCCATGCCATCAGGAGCAGCTGGAAGAAGAGGGAGCACTCGCGCAGGCTGTCACGCCAGGGCTCTGTGAGCACACGCCAACATAATCTTGACCCCGTCCAGAATCTTGCCTTGGACCTCCTTGTTGTATAAACCTGCCCAAAAAGACATATAAGAGCATGTATGTATTATCAATTCCGTGGGGCTCTTGATCAACTTGTGATCAAAACAGGCCATGTTTCTGCATTTTCAAATGGCCCAACATAGAGCTGCCAGACCAAATTGGTGTAAGTTTCCTCCCCCAGGGAGCCATTTTCCAATCCACACTTTGTATTGTTTTATGTTCTGGGGGATAGTCCTGGATCCAAGACATAATCCAACAATCCCCCATGCCACTTTGACTACAGGACATTTGAAGAACAGATGATCAATTGTTTCCAATTGATCACAAACTCTACATGTTGTATCTCCAATCCATTTTCTTCTGACCATATTATCTTTTGTCAGGATGGCATTGTTTTCAACTAGCCAACAGAAAATTTTCACCTTGTATGGTATTTTGGATTTCCATATATGTCTATTATGAGGGCCCGAGGTGCCACTAGACAAGTGATTGTACACAGATTTGGTAGTGAATTCTCCAGATTTAGACCATGTCCAGTATACAGCATCCTCCTCATTAGTAAAATTGTGTTTGTAAACCTCATCTACAACCTCCAACCATTGGTTAAACAGAATGTCATTTAACCACCTAGAAAAATTCATCCTCCCATGAAGCATAAGAAAATCATACACAGATATATCTTTATCAACACACAGATCAAAATGAATTGGCAAAACTATGCAAAGAGGCTTATCCTTTAGCCATATATCTTTCCAAAACAAGCATTTTTTACCGTCCTTCATCCTCAAACCACGACCTCTCATGTAAATGTGTTTAACTTTGAGAAGGTCCTTCCAAACTGGGGAGTCATCAATCCTATGTTTAACCCCACTTAACAATTTTCCTCTCAGATATTTGGCTTCTATTAAATCCTGCCAGATCCCTTGTTCATTGTCCAGTTTCCACCACCATTTACATAATAGACTAATATTCATTTTTCTTATGTCTTTTATTCCCAGCCCTCATTTCTCCTTAGATGTACAAACCTTTTCTCACTTCATCAAGTGATATTTCTTTTTCTGCCCTCCACCTTGCCAAAAGAAGGATCTTCTTTGTTTATCCAGAATATCGACAGTAGTTTGAGGAAGCAAATACATAGACATATGAAATATAAATGCATTGGATAGGCTAGAATTTATTAATGTTGTTCTTCCAGCTATTGATAGAGTGTTTCCATTCCAGACTACCAATTTTTTCCCATTCTTTTCACCCAATGAAGCCCAGTCTGCCACATGCAATCTACTAGGACTCACAGGAACACCTAAGTATTTTATAGGAAAACAGCCTATTTGGCAATTGAAGAGCTCGGCATAGGATTTATTTTTCAGCTCATCCCCATTGATTAATATCACTTCACTCTTAGCAAAATTTATTTTCAAACCAGACATCATTTCATATAAGTACAGCAGAATTTTCATGTTTCTAGCCTCTTCAATTTCATCACGTAAGCATATAATCGTATCATCCGCATATTGAAGCATACATACACCTTTAGGTATTAGATTACTGGCTAGCCCGGTAATTCTCTCATTACATTGTGCTTGTCTTACCATTCTGGCCAGACAATCCGCGATAAAATTGAATAGTATTGGGGATAACGGATCACCTTGCCGCACCCCCTTGTGGCTAACAAAATAGGGGCCAATCTTATCATTGATTTTAACACTTACATTTCCACCTTTAACAACTTGTTTAACCCATCCACACCATTTCTCATTGAACCCTCTTAGCGCAAAGCTTTCGAAGAGGAACTCCCAGCTGACTTTGTCATATGCTTTTCAAAGTCAAGCTTGAGAATAACCCCACATTCATCCCTTTTCTTTGTTTCATGCATAATTTCATGCAAAGCCATAACTCCTGTCATTATGTTTCTGCCTCTCATAAATGCAGTTTGAGTGTTTAGAATTAACCTTTCCGCCATTGGTTCTAATCTCAAAGTTAATACTTTGGTTATCCATTTGTATAAGCAATTCAGCAGACAGATCGGTCTGTATTGCTGAATTCTTTCAGCATCTGCTACTTTTGGCAGAAGAGTGATTATCCCGTAATTTATCCTACTCACATCTAGAGTTCCATTATGAAATTCTTCAAATAATTCTAATACATCTGGATTGATGATTTCCCAGCATTTTTGGTAGAATTCAATCGGTATGCTATCAGGGCCCGTAGCTTTGTTAGTTTCCATTTGAAATAATGCATTCTTAATCTCTGCTTCAGAGAAAGGTCTTGTGAGCCATTCATTCTCTTGGTCTCTAACCACTTCATCTGGGCCCCAGAGCTGAGGATCCAGAGGAATTGCACTCCTTTGCCCTGGCCCAAATAACTCCTTATAAAGTTTTGTTGCATGAGTCAACAGATTATCAGTCCCTTCAATGCTCCCATTTTCCCCTATCAGAGAGATCATGGTATTCTTCTTCTTCCATTAGCAGCATTATGGAAGAATTTTGTATTATTATCTCCCTCATGCAGCCATTTACCATGTGATCTTTTATACCAGTATAATTCTTCTTCTTCAAGTATTCTCATTATATCACTTTGTAACTGCACTTTCTCTTGCATATCTTTTAATGGCAGAGGAGCATCCTCTTCCATTTGTTCCAGGCTGAACAACTTATCTTGCATCTGTTTCTTCTTCTTCCTTGTTTCTCCTTGATTATTAAAACCCCAACCTTTGAAATATTGTTTGAATCTTTTTATTTTGATATGTATTCTGTCAAAAGCTGTTTCAGCTTGACAGTGTCCACCCCAAATCTCTTTCACTAGCCAAAAGAAATCAGGATGTTTTATCCAGGATAGCTCAAATTTGAAGGACAAATTTTTCATAGGAGAAGTAACACTATTTGATATAATAAGAGGATTATGATCCGATACATCTCTAGGGAGCTTATACACTATCGCTTTTGGAAATAAAACCTCCCAATTGCTGCTCACCAAATATCTATCCATCCTTTCCAAGGTTGGGACTGTTTGGTTGTTAGACCAAGTATATTTACCCCCCCGACATAGTTATATCTACCAAACCATGATTAGTGATGATAGAGTTAAAATCAGCGGAGTGCTTATAAATCCCGCCTTTATTTTTTTCAGCTGAGAATCTAATTATATTAAAATCACCACCTAACAAGTAAGGTTCTTGATTATTACGACAGAAATTATGAAGTTCCTGCAAAAACTCTACTTTCTCATGTTCCTGAGCTGCCCCATATACATTTAAAAAATTCCATTTATTTTTCAATTTCTTGTCCCACAAATTTAATTGGAGAATATACTTTCCTTCATGTAATGCTCCCACATCCAATTCATCTAAATTTATACCACTAAGAATTCCTCCAGATCTCCCTCTGGATGGTATCCATTTCCATAGGTATTTTTGGTATTGATCAATTGCCCTTATAATGTAATCATCAATATCAGTTTGCATGGTTTCTTGCAAACCCACAAAGTGAAAAGAATGTTCACGAATGAGATCTTTTAGAAAAGAGGCGACACCCTTTTTTTTGATGCCCCTACAATTCCATATGAGACCTTTCATTTTTTCACTTTCTTTTTACCTTCGACAACTTTTTCAGGCAAGTCATGGATTCCTTGACTCCCTAAGTTGTCCTTTTGAGGTTTACGGAGAATTTCCCTTCCATTCTTCTTTGTCTTCTTTGGAATGGAAATGGAAAATCCCTCCGGGGGTTTCCTGTTTCTTTTTTTCTTTGGGGTTACAAGAGTAAAATCATCCTCCATCATAATATCACTGTCTATTCCACTAGTCACAGAACCAGCACATTCATTCACTTCAGAATCAACCACCCCTTGTATACTCATTTCACTATGGACTTTAACTATATCTTTTTATTTATTGTTCAACATGCCTCTAGCTTTTTCTAACTCATATTTATTATTTCAAAATTAGAATCATCTATGATCACACCCATGCTATTTGATCTATCAGCAATATCTTGCGTATTAAGAATAGAAAAGGAATTATGACAGGAGACATTGTTACCTTTACTTGATCCGATCTTGCTGTCCTCTTCCCATTCCGGCACAACTTTTGATGAGGACATCACTCCTATGGATACTCACAACAATCCTCCATTGATTGTTCAAGGTCCAATCACTAGAGCTCGTGCGCGACAATTGAATTTATAGGTGAGCTCGTTCCTAAGTACTTCTCTATGTGATTATGAGAATAGATTGCTACCTAATGATTATATTGTAATTAGGAACCATGGAGAGGACCAGAGGATAGTTGGAGAAGGGCTTCAAGATGGAGAGGACCAGCAAGGGCATGCAAGTCAAGATAGAGGCCCAAATCAATTCGACTTCGAGTCCACCTCGGAGTCCAGGAGCAGTCAGCGCTAAATTGGACGCCCAGGTCGCATACGGGCTCGGATTTGGATGTTCTTTATATGCTTGGAAAGCTAAGAAGATAATCTTTGCAATGACACTGGTATCATGTCAAAATTCATCCGGAGTTATCGGGAATCGATGAAACAAGTTGACGTCAAGAATCTGTTTCGGCGCTGCGTCGTCGTATTTTGGTCTTTGGGCCGTGTATCGTGTTGAGCCCAATAGGGGCATGTCCAAGGGGGTCGACCATGACCTGAGACTCTTTAAAACAGTAGCAGCCACCCAAGATGGGTTTGGGTTTTGCTTAGATCAATTCTGTCAAGAACAGTGTCGCCGCTCGTCGGTTTGTGAGACCCCAACTTCGTGAGTTGTTTAATCATACATCTGCAATTGTGTTGCAATCTTTCTCGTTCTTGCTTGTGTTCTTCGATTCGCAGGAAAGGATTAGCCTTCTGGGCGAGGTCAACAGTGCAACGCCGGTTGATAACCTGAGGAGACGTGGTGCTGCGATTGCGGGGTTCGGAACATGTGGTTCGGAAGCCGGATCGATTTGAGTCACGATTCCATCAAATCGAGAGTTATCAGGACCTTTTGGAAGATCGGGAAACCCTAGTCCCCATCAAGTGGTATTCAGAGACAGGTTTATCGTCAGGTTCGTCCTTTTGCCTTTGTCCTATAGTCCAGAAAATAGCCCTAAAAAAATTTCAGCTGTCCTAGTACCCTTTTAGCTTTTACAATTTCGTTTCAGATTCGCTTTGTTGAGTTTGTGTCTGTGGTCGAGTCTTGTTGCTGGTATTAGGTCATGTTCATCGTCATAGTTCAATCGCCCGTTGCTGTGCATTGTTTGTTTCCGCCGCTATCCCATCCACCATTACCAGATTACAAGTCGTGCCACCCCATAACTCAACTTGCCCTCGCTAGCCGCCTTGCGTGAACTCCTGCCGTGCAAGCCCTAGATAGGTTGCGAGCCACCGTGTGTTCATCGCCTTGCATCGCAGCCCTTCTTGGTTCATCTTGCATACCCTAACCACCGCCGCGCATCCTGCCGAATTGAGCCTCCAGAGAACCACATCGTGGGCCTCCCGAAAACCATAACTTGAGGTACCTTCAGTAAAACGGGCATAACTTTTCGCTCGGTGCTCCGTTTTGGCTCAATTTGTTACGGTAGCTTCGTGACTCCATTGTGAGGGGACCCAAACTCGGATTCGCTGTTGGCACTTCTTACGATCCAATATCAGAATTGAGAATCCTGGTACTGGGGTAAGGAGTGTTTCAGTGGTTTTCCTTATGGCTTAGTAAAATATAGAAATATTCTACAAGCGCACAGAATCACCGCTGTAGCACTTCACCTGGGAGTATCCCGAGGTATCGTAATTTATATTTCCGTAGGGAAGCTTTGGCAAGATTACTAGTGAACAGATATTCGAGACTATCAGAGAAGGGTACACAACTAGACAAGACAGGGGATAACGGTATTGGATAGGAGTGGATATACCGGACACACAGCTCAAGGGATACTCTGGTAAGGGAGAGAAGAGATAGATAGCTGGGAGGACAACGAGAAGAGATAGAGGACTCCTGGATACTTTATCTACCTGTGTCACTCTAGCTTAGAGATACAACGGCTACAGAGCCAGCACTAGGAGATCTGGAATAACTCTAATGTCTTAGCATCGGGACAAGGGAACCGGTGAACACACAGAAAGGGATGAGAAGGGGTGCCACTATTTCCCAACTGGGGAATCCTACGGACCGGAACTAACGTGATGGGCTACGAAGACCGAAAGGGCTGTCACCACCTCCCGGCTACCACCTCCGTTGCGACGGGAATAAACTAAGGCCACCGACTAGTCTAGGAACCACTCCTACACTAGGCAACGACTACTTACTCTGCTAGAAAGAGCAAGCAACCTTGTCAATACTCTTGGTGACAGTTCACCTCATGTATCAAGCAAGATCGAAGAACCAGCCAAGACAAAGAATTAAACAAGACTACAAGCACTAGAACTATAACTGACTATAGTCTAAACAAGATATATTTGCAACTAGGATAAAGTAGAAGCAAGATATAAATGACAAAGGCAAAGTGATAAAGATAACTATATTGATACTCAATGTCTTACAAAAGGTAAAGTAAAAGATACAAGAGCTATTACCAGAGCTTCTGAAGACGACTCCGGAACCTCCGAGGCAAAGCTCGACTTAACTCTAACTCCCAACTAAACTATCCTAACTCTACTAGAATGAAAGTGGAAATGAGCTCCTTGGCTTGGTGTGTATTTACAAGTGAGGTAAGGGGTCCTATTTATAGCTGCATAGGATGGTTGGGGCTGGAGTAGCCGCCAAGGGACCAGGGGGGGTACCCCCTGGGATTTCGGGCACCAGGGTCGGTTCGGCCGAACCAGGGGGTTCGGCCGAACCCTTGGATGCGCCGCCTTTGCTCTGGGTGGCCAGGATGAGCCCCTGGAGGCGGTTGTGAGGCGGTGGGCAGTTCGGCCGAACCGGGTCCTTCGGCCGAACTGGCCCGGGGGCTCGGCTGCCCTCTGTTCCACCGCCTCTACCTCTGGATGGCCTGGATCGCCTCCACCTGGCCGGGGTGTGTTTGTTGCCCCGGATTGGTGACGTCATCCACCAAGTTGCTTGCCCCGTCAGCGCTTTGTCATCGTTGGTTGTACATGTGGCCTCCTAGTTGTACTTCACTGCGTGCATGGCTAGGGGGGTAACCGGCCGAACGTGTCGTTCGGCCGATTCGGTCATTTTCGGCCCCAATAGCACGTATTTGTTGTAGTTGTACCTGCACAAGTGTCACTCACCAAAACTCGTGGAACTTCATTAGAAATAAAACCTAAGTACATGGAATGTTGCATATAACCTCATTTATTCCCGAGTATTGGTGGTCGGATTTGGGCTGTAACGACCGCCAACAAGCTCCCCTAAGCTTAGCTCTTTGCTCGTCCTTGAGCAAAGATATAAACTTAGGCTCGGTGGATCAGGAGTTGCTACAATGTCATTTCTTTTGCAGGTAACTTTATAAACAACTAGTCTTCAAAAATACTTGAATCATAGGCAAAGTTTCAAATCACCTTTTTACCTATGGGGCTTATAGCAATCTCCTTATCTTGGGTGGTTGAAAGGACGAACAGTTTAAACTCAGTTTTATTCCACTCTACTCTTTTCGGGATCCCATCTCGGAGTTTTTCATAAGTTTTGAAAACTACAAATTGTTCCTCATTGGCACACTCAATCACTCAAGTGTATTTGAATCCTCACCAAAGGCTTGTGCCGTCTTTTCATCCTAACATCTAATATGGCTTTTTGTGTGGCTCAGGGACAAAGGATGAAGGCATGGATGCATCTTATATTTTGCTAAGTCAAAGACCGGATCTGAGAGGAGACAAATCACATCTTAAGATCGAGACGTGCAAGTGTGTGGATATGAATGGAGTGGCATATGGTGGAGTGGTGGAATGGAATATGGTGGAACTCCTTGGATGAATTTCCCTCTGCTTGATTTATTTTCGAGAACATGGGCTATCTTTTATTCTTATATTTTTGCCATGCCACTTGGCATGCTTTTCTTTTTCTCCTTCTCTTTGTCATGCTCTTTGGCATGCTTTTCTTTTTCTCTTTTTTTTGCCATGCTTCTTTGGCATGCTTTTCTTTTTGCATAGCCCATGTCTCTATCAAGAATATTTGTAGAGGGAAATCATAGAACATGGAGCATTTATTTTTGTGGATGGATGATGGAAAATGTTTGCTAACTCCCAGTGTAGGAATTGCAAGTGAGAGGTGGTGTGTGTACGTGGGTCTCGATCTTTAAGAGTATGAAAGCTTCACTCAAAGGTCACAACAATTTGACAAAGCTCACTAAGATAACAAGCAGCATATGAGTAGAAATTTTCAACTAAGCTTATCATATGGCTTTGGTAGGTATTTTGACCAATAAGGAACTTGTTTTATTTTGAAAGCGTAAATCTCCGAGATTTTCCCCGTACTAAAAGCAGAATAGAATTTAACCAAATTCTCACTATATCAATCCCCACAACAACTTAGACTTGGAATAAAGCATGTGCTCCCACAAGGTTTTCAGGATCATTTTTACTCATGCCAAATAACTCAAGCACAATCTAGCAACTAGTTGAAGCAAAGTACTTGCAAAATTAACGACAGAGCAACTATTCATCATTTCCAAGGTGAGAGGCATATGATTCATTCCATGCATAGTTGGGAGTTATTTTATTCAAGGGAAATATTGTTTAAGGGAAATATTTTTGGTGTTTTCATTTTTTTAAATGCAAACTATCATGAAGGGAAATGAAAGGAAAATTAAATGATCAAAGTGCTGGATAAATCGGGACATACCTGTGGGGGTCCTCCCCCAAGCTTGGACTCTTCACTGGTAGGGGTTGAGCCTTGAAAGATACTGGCTCAGCTGTTCCGATTGTTCATGGACGTCGTGCTGGATAGACGCCACCATGCCGCTATTCTCTTGATGGTAATGAGAATGGTGGGCTAGTGTGTCCTGGATCTCTCGGGTACGGTCGTCGATGAGCTCGACTCGGTCGGAGATGTAGGACAACTCCCGGCCGTAGTCGAAGCGTGCGGACTGTGAGTATCCGGGGTAGTATGGCTGGGAGGCACTGTCGTATCCTCCTCCATACCGGATCCCGGACCACTCAGAGTCCGTGTCCTGGCCGTGGTCCCAGCGTCCTGAGGTGAAGTAGTTCGGCTCCTGATGCTGCCCGGAGCCTCCTGCTCCGGACCTCCCAGCGCCGGTGTACATGTCGTAGGTGGCCTCAAAAGCGGAAGTGTGTCGGTGCGGCATTTGTGGTGCATCTTCTGGCTCCTGTGAGGTGGCGAGCCTAGCATCACGCCTGGCTCGTCCCCTCGTGACGGGTCCGTCACCTGCAACGCTGTGCCGAGCGGGCTCTCTCCAAGGTGGAGAATCGTCCGACTCGGTCCTCAACTGAAGAGTTAGTTTCGGCGTGGTATACAACCTTAGTGATGCACAGGGCAAAGGCACTTCAGTTGTATATCCACGGTAAATCATTTCCAGCATTGCGTCAGGCGTCCGCCGTATCATGTGGGCCTGCACGAAGTGCTCGGCATCCATGACGGAACGCGCTGTCTCGATGTACGTGAGCCGGGCGCCTTGAAGGACGCCCAGGTGGTTGGCGAGGCGAGTGACTAGAGAAGTCATCGCCATGCTACCCGCACGAGAAATATGAGACAGCCAGTGACCAACCATGTCTTTCACAGGTGAATAGGGAATCTGCTTGACCATGGCAAAAAGAACCCGCAACTCGATAGTGTTGACAGGGCGCAAATCTGCCCGGGGGAATACCGTCATAGACACCCAACGATGCATGAAACGCAAAGTGGGGTTATGTATGCTGTTCGTGCGTGGCGCATGACAGTTGGTATCCCCCGAAATCTTTTTCCAAAATGCCACCCGATCAAATCTTTTAAGCGCTTTGTTCGGGTCTAAGGAACAACGGCTTGAAAATCCGAGACCCGAACTAAAATCCCTCCAAGAGCAGAAGCACTCTTGGTTGAAGAACCGAAAACGAATCCCCCCAGTTTCAGAAACCAAAGTCGAGAGGAATTCAAGGGTGAGCAGGTACGAACCTTCTTCGTTGATGTGCCAGAAATTCTCCCAGCCAATGGCCTGGAAGATTTCTGTAAACTCTACGTCCATCCCCGTGTCCCCGAGCAAATCTTGCTCAAACACACGGGTGTGCTCGAACTCCTTCAGCCGAAGCTCATTGAAGGTGTTCCGCTCCCTTTCTGTTCTAAGGTTGATGTCACTCTCGCTCAATAGCTGCCTGGCCGGGGGCGTGGCATGGCCCCATCCCGAGCTGGCTGCTCCGTGCTCGTCCGTGTCCATCCGGCTCGAGCCTCGGGACGGAGCTGGGGAACTCCCAGCATCGTCCGATCGTCGGCCTAGCCGGGCGGAACGACGGAGCGAATTGAAGAACTTCGACATGATTCCTGCAAAAATTTAGTGCAACAACAACTACCCGAAGGACTGAATATATATGGTTAGCATAAGCAAATCAAGTCAGTCGTCCGAGATAGTTAGTCGTTCTTGCAGGGATGAAAACCACCACAAAAGGTTAGTCGTTCTTGTGGGTGTCGGTGACCACCACAAAATCGTCCAGAAATTCAGCACAAAGATCACAACAAAAGCAAAATATTTTTGGGATTTTCTTGTGATGCAAGTGAACCAAAACTTGAACAAGAACTTTGGAAGCACTTGAGCAAGGGACTTGAGAGAGAGGGAGAGAGCTTCCTAGCAGAAATTTCAGAATGAGCAAGTGTGGGAGAAGCAAGCAAGCTTGCACCAGCTTTTATAGGCCGAAGGGGAGGGCCTTGGCCAGTTCGCCCGAAGGCTCTGGTTCGCCCGAACCAGGCCTGGTGGCCAGGGCACTCCCATGTGAGTGCAGCACTCACATGCCTTTGTTTCCACTCCAAGTTTGTGTGACCATCAATTCCCAAGGACATTTTTAGTGGATTTTAGTGATAGGTGAGATGGAAATGTGGCATGACCAAAATGGAAATTAGTGGAGTCACCCCCATGCTGCCATGTTTGTGATAATTGGTGAGTGTGCAGCTATTTTTAGTGGGGTAGACATGTTTGTTGCTGGTTGGTGGTGATGGTAAATAATTGGAGATGTTCTAGAAGGGATGAAAATGATAAAAGTTACCAATTACATCCACCCTAGGTAAAATTTCAGCATGTGTCCAATTATTTCTAACCAAGCTTGCAAAATTTTCTACTCTCTCTCAAATTAATTACTCAAGTGGTTCATTTATTTTGAAAAGGGAAACATGCAAATGAAATTGGAAATTTAAAAATTGGAAGGGAAATATGGGATACATACCGGTTTTCCTCGCGGCGAGAGCTCAGCTTTTAAGTCCGCGAGCGGGACTTCTCCTGTCTTCAGTTGCTTTTGTCATCGTCCGGTCCCGGAGTGGATGACTCGGACGATGCAACCTTCTTCCGCCACATTTTCTTGTTCTTCTTCTTCGGTGTCAGTGGCGGTGGGATCGGTGTCTCTGGAGAATTCCAGAGGGCTTGTTCTTCCTCGTATTTCTTTACGAGGAAATCCATTTCTTCTGCACTTGTCGGTTTTGTCGGCTCGTTCCACTTGAGCTGCTCACCACCGAGTATTTCCAGCTCTCCATTAATGAGAGCCTTAAGGAAACACTCGGCGCTCCTCTGCTCCGGTGTGAGTGGCTTTGTCTTCTTCTCTTCCCGGGGTTGAAACTTGAAGTAAGTCAACCTTCCGTCGATACGGAGCGAGATTTCTCTCGCATCCATATCGATCCTAGCCCGGGTGGTGTTCAAGAATGGTCGGCCCAACACAAGGGGAAACGAATGCTCGTTCCCCGTGTTGAGGACAACAAAGTCCACAGGGACATATCGTCCCCAGATCCGGACCGGTACATTCTCGATCACCCCCTCGGGGTAGCGGATGGTTGAGTCCGCAAGCTGTACCTGGGCAGTAGTAGGTGACAAAGTAGGGTAGCGTAATTTCTTAAATAATACCTTAGACATGATGTTGACGCTTGCCCCCAGATCACAGAGTGCATCATCAATGCGACGATTCCAGATCGCGCATTGAATGATGGGCACTCCGGGATCTTCCTTCCTGTCTGGAGAGGTCTTGATGATCGCCCTTTTTGCAGCTCTCGGCAGGTAGGTCCATCTTGGTGTCAGCACTTGGATACGTGCGACCTTCCCTGTGTGGTTAGTTCAGAAGACACTACGAGGCATCTTACCATGCCTTGTAGTGACGGCTTTCACTGTCTCGATGGAAGGTTCGGGTTGCCCCGGAATCTTCCCCGATTCAGTGATAGGAACAGCAGCAGCTAACTGAGCGACTTGAGTTTCTATCATTTTATTAAAGCTCAGCTGATTTTTCATGGCGGAAGAAAACGATTCCATCGTAGAGTCTATGCTTTCCAGAGTTTTATCATTAGCAGCAAGCTTTTTATTGATGTTTTCAGTTATTTTCATCTGGCCAAACACAAGATCTCTAAGAGACGGCTGATTATTGAAATTGCTGGAATTGAAATTGTTACCTTGTTGAGACCTCTCAAAAGGGAAGTTTGGGCGCGGATTCCAGCCTTGGTTGCCGTAGTTGTTCGGTCGGTACCCGTTGTTGTTGGAGTTGTTGACGTAGTGGGCATCTTCTCGCGTTTCGGGGCAGTCATTCCCCGAATGGCCAGTGTTGCCACAGACTTCGCAGGTCATGCGAGCGTCCATGGCTTGCACCGTTTCTTGAGCAGGGGCCTCCAGTTTCTTCATCAGGAGGTCCATCTTGGCATCGAGCATGTCCAGAGCTTCAACTTGGTGAACTCCTCGGGTCTTTGGTTGAGTTCGGTCGTCGGACCAACCTTGGTTCTCGACCATCTTCTCTATGAGGGCCTTCGCACGACTCTCCTCAAGAGAGAAGAACGAGCCTCCAGCAGCAGCATCCAGGTACTCACGGGCAGAATTTCTCAGCTCGTGATAGAAAGTTTGGATTATGAACCAACTCTGCATACCATGGTGAGGACAAGCAGAAATATAGTCCTGGAGGCGATCCCATGCCTCCGGGACTGTTTCATCTTTTAGCTGCTGGAAACTAGCTATTTTGTTCCGGAGGGCGTTGGTTTTCCCAACCGGAAAGAATTTTAGCAAGAAAGCGCTAGTGCATTTATCCCAGGTGTCTATTGCTTCGCGGTTAGCATAAAACCATTGTTTTGCCTTGCCTAATAATGAGAATGGAAATAAACGAAGGCGAATGGCATCGATACTTACTCCGCGGATGGTGAAGGTGTTGCAAATCTCCAGGAAATGCTGGAGATGAGCATTGGCATCTTCGTGTGGCTTGCCGCAGAATGGGCTAGCCTGTACCATGTTGATGAGGGCTGGCTTCAGCTCGAAGTTACCATTTCCGTCTGGCGGAGCTGGTCCGACACGTACGTTCTCGCTTGATGGAGCGGAGAACTCACAGATCGTCTTGGTTGCCATCCTCGATGTAGCCTGGTCAACGACGGGAAGGACTGGGTTCATCGGAAGGAGTTGCTTCTGAGGAGGTACAACACGGGGTCGTACTTTCCTCACAAATGACTCCGGATTTTCTTGGAAGTTTGACGGTAGTTGGAAACCAGTCATGCACTGCTCTGTTCCACAAAGACCAACGAACAGAGCAAGGATAAACCCGCTTGAGTAGCGGTACTCAACTAAGATAGCTCAAGATAAAAGTTCAAAAGTAATCTAGCCAAAGACTTCCCCGGCAACGGCGCCAGAAATGCTTGTTGGCACTTCTTACGATCCAATATCAGAATTGAGAATCCTGGTACTGGGGTAAGGAGTGTTTCAGTGGTTTTCCTTATGGCTTAGTAAAATATAGAAATATTCTGCAAGCGCACAGAATCACCGCTGTAGCACTTCACCTGGGAGTATCCCGAGGTATCGTAATTTATATTTCCACAGGGAATCTTTGGCAAGATTACTAGTGAACAGATATTCGAG
This sequence comes from Echinochloa phyllopogon, assembly GCA_033239725.1. Taxonomy (NCBI): domain Eukaryota; kingdom Viridiplantae; phylum Streptophyta; class Magnoliopsida; order Poales; family Poaceae; genus Echinochloa; species Echinochloa phyllopogon. The sequence continues at coordinate 27,993,147 of BTCW01000015.1, read as the reverse complement.
ACTATTAGAGAAGGGTACACAACTAGACAAGACAGGGGATAACGGTATTGGATATAAGTGGATATACCGGACACACAGCTCAAGGGATACTCTGGTAAGGGAGAGAAGAGATAGATAGCTGGGAGGACAACGAGAAGAGATAGAGGACTCCTGGATACTTTATCTACATATGTCACTCTAGCTTAGAGATACAACGGCTATAGAGCCAGCACTAGGAGATCTGGAATAACTCTAATGTCTTAGCATCAGGACAAGGGAACCGGTGAACACACAGAAAGGGATGAGAAGGGGTGCCACTATTTCCCAACTGGGGAATCCTACGGACCGGAACTAACGTGATGGGCTACGAAGACCGAAAGGGCTGTCACCACCTCCCGGCTACCACCTCCGTTGCGACGGGAATAAACTAAGGCCGCCGACTAGTCTAGGAACCACTCCTACACTAGGCAACGACTACTTACTCTGCTAGCAAGAGCAAGCAACCTTGTCAATACTCTTGGTGACAGTTCACCTCCAGTATCAAGCAAGATCGAAGAACCAGCCAAGACAAAGAATTAAACAAGACTACAAGCACTAGAACTATAACTGACTATAGTCTAAACAAGATATATTTGCAACTAGGATAAAGTAGAAGCAAGATATAAATGACAAAGGCAAAGTGATAAAGATAACTATATTGATACTCAATGTCTTACAAAAGGTAAAATAAAAGATACAAGAGCTATTACCAGAGCTTCTGAAGACGACTCCGGAACCTCCGAGGCAAAGCTCGACTCAACTCTAACTCCCAACTAAACTATCCTAACTCTACTAGAATGAAAGTGGAAATGAGCTCCTTGGCTTGGTGTGTGTTTACAAGTGAGGTAAGGGGTCCTATTTATAGCTGCATAGGACGGTTGGGGCTGGAGTAGCCGCCAAGGGACCAGGGGGGGTACCCCTGGGATTTCAGGCGCCAGGGTCGGTTCGGCCGAACCAGGGGGTTCGACCGAACCCTTGGATGCGCCACCTTTGCTCTGGGTGGCCAGGATGAGCCCGTGGAGGCGGTTGTGAGGCGGTGGGCAGTTCGGCCGAACCGGGTCCTTCGGCCGAACTGGCCCGGGGGCTCGGCTGCCCTCTGTTCCACCGCCTCTGCGTCTGGATGGCCTGGATCGCCTCCACCTGGCCGGGGTGTGTTTGTTGCCCCGGATTGGTGACGTCATCCGCCAAGTTGCTTGCCCCGTCAGCGCTTTGTCATCGTTGGTTGTACATGTGGCTTCCTAGTTGTACTTCACTGCGTGCATGGCTAGGGGGTAACCGGCCGAACGTGTCGTTCGGCCGATTCGGTCATTTTCGGCCCCAATAGCACGTATTTGTTGTAGTTGTACCTGCACAAGTGTCACTCACCAAAACTCGTGGAACTTTATTAGAAATAAAACCTAAGTACATGGAATGTTGCATATAACCTCATTTATTCCCGAGTATTGGTGGTCGGATTTGGGCTATAACGACCGCCAACATTCGCCCTGTTTGCCTGACTCAGAAAATTCAAAAAAAATCAGGAAGATAAAGAAAAAAATTGACCAAGCTGTTTTAGGGTTTTCAGCGTTTGTTCCTGAATTTCCCTAGGCCGCATCTCACCTCAAAAAAGGGTGCAAATTTGTGTGCTTGGAGCTTTTGGTATCCCTGTTAAGAGAAAAATATAAAAAAATAGTTCAAAAAATAAAAAACTCGTGATTCCTACTAGCACGGAGGTTTTGGAGGGAAATTCTGAAAAGATCAAAAACGATTGCATAGAGTGTTGTTTTACTTGTCCTGTGAGATTTTTCCATCGTTTCTTGTTCCAATTTGTTGTGCTACGTCTAGGACACGTTTAAGCCAGCAATTGTGACTTGTACTTTGGATACTTATTGAACTTTGCTATTCTGCATTCGTTATTTGCTACTCCTTGCTACATATTGTGCCTTCCCAAAGCTCCACATACACCTTCTGGACGACACTGGTTTTTGACCCTTGCAATCGCGGACTACACGCCTTCCAGGTATCCTTTGCCTTGCTTGTCGGTAAGAACCTTGCAAGAGCTTGGTAAGACGCTTCTTTTGCTGTGTTGAGAGCACGTAGTCGGATTATTAGGGATAACCTTCACTGTGTGTTCTTGTTTTGGTGCTTTTCGATGGCAGGAGATGATGCACCGAAGGCTCCCACAGATTTCAGTGAATGTGTTAGTCGAGAAGAGCTAGAAGCTTCTCGTGACAAGATGGAAGAAACAATCAACAAGGCTGTCACTGACGCGCTCATCGCTATGAAGCTTGGCACCATGTTAGAGAGGGTGGACCGACGGGTGTCCGAGCTTGCCGACAGAGTTGGTGTAGTGGAGGAACTTCCACAGCCACAGCCACAGCCACAACAACAACCACCACCTCCACGTTTTCTAGATGACGCGGTGTTTGATGACAATGGTAATTATGATGAAGCAGCTACCAGAAACACACGACTACAACATCACCTTCGCCATAACAGGGTAGGTATGGGTGGCGCTCACCAAGGTAATAACAATCGTGATGACCCTTATGTTAAGATTAAGTTTACCATTCCATCTTTTTCGGGTCATTATGATGCTGAGGGTTACCTTGATTGGGAGATGACAGTAGAACAAAAATTTTCTGCCCACCTTGTACCAGAAGAACATCAAGTTAGACAAGACACTAGTGAGTTTAAGGACTTTGCTATTATTTGGTGGACTGGTCTAGTTGGCGATGGTAGAACACCTACGTCTTGGAATGAGCTTAAGGTGGCTATGCATGATCATTTTGTTCCTCCTTCATATCATAGAGATTTGTGTAAGAAATTGCAGCGTTTAGAACAAGGAGAAACTTCTGTGCAGGATTACTATGGTTCTTTGCAAAAAGGCATAATGCATTGTGGTATTGTAGAAGGGCCTGAGGATTCTATCTGTCGTTTTTATTCAGGGTTGAGGCGTGATATTCAGGACATAGTTGATTATAAAGACTTTAACACTGTCGACCAGTTGTTTCAATATGCTATGCTTGCAGAAAAGGAGATTCAGGGGCGTGAACAACAGAGCAAGAACAAGGTGGGAAGCACCTCCTACACACCACGTACAACGCCATCTTCGGGGCTGCCCAAGCCAACTTCTTTTCGAGCACCCCCACCAGCGAGCAAGCGATCCACACCTTCAACAGCTGCTGCACCATCACCGCCACCACCACCTTCTGCACATTCTTCAGATTGAGGTAAAAATTCTTTGCAGGAGGGCAGCAGGAGTACCACCTCAACACCACGCACTTCCAACATTCAGTGTCACCTTTGCCATGGGCTTGGCCACGTGCAGAAGGATTGCCCTAGTCAGCGGGCATACATTGCTACAGAAGATGGATACATAAGCACCTCCGACGTTGTAGATGATGAGGCAAATGATATTGATGAGGATCGTGGCGTTGCATTTGGTAGTGAGGACACGACGGCCTTAGAAACATCATTGTGCAGCGAGTACTCAGCGCACAAGTACAACAACCTGAGAAGATCCAACACCATAACTTGTTCCAAATTTTTTTCGTCATCAACAACCGTCGCGCACGTGTCATCATTGATGGATGTAGTTGCAATAATTTGGTGAGTTCTGATTTGGTCAAGAAGCATGGATTGGCCACACGCCCTCATCCCCATCCATATGGTATTCAGTGGTTTAGTGATGCGGGGAAAGCTAAGGTAACACAAACCTGTAGAGTTTCTTTTACATTGGTACCTATGTTGATTCTGTTGACTGTGATGTCGTACCTATGGATGCTTGTTCTCTTTTATTGGGACGTCCTTGAGAATTTGATAATGATGCTATACACCATTGCAAAAGTAATAAATACACTTTCACACATAAAGGACAGAAAATTACTTTACTACCAATGACACCTGCTGAAATTGTACAAGCTGATAAAGACCGAGCTGCTAGTTTGCATGATAAGGAATCTGAAAATCAGCAAGTTGCTAAATCTATTTACCCACCTAAAAAGGATAAGTCTGCACCAACTTCTGAGGTCGAGGGAATTAAATTAAAGGGGGGAGTTATGCTCGCAATGAAATCTGAACTTGCTGAACTTCCTGATGATGATATGTGCTATGCTTTGGTATGCAAACGAGCTTTGTTTTCGCTTGATAATATTGCTAGCTCTTTGCCTCCTGTTGTCACTAACATTTTGCAGGAGTATGAGGACGTTTTTCCAGCTGAGTTACCACTGGGCCTTCCACCTTTGAGAGGGATAGAGCATCAAATTGATTTGATCCCGGAGCCACATTGCCAAACCGTGCTGCTTATCGCACCAATCCCGAGGAGACTAAGGAGATTCAACGACAAGTCCAAGAACTGTTGGACCGTGGGTATGTCCGTGAAAGCCTTAGTCCTTGTGCTGTTCCTGTGCTTTTGGTTCCCAAGAAAGATGGTACTTGGCGTATGTGTGTTGATTGTCGAGCTATCAATAATATTACCATTCGATATCGTCATCCTATTCCTAGGCTAGATGACATGCTTGATGAGTTGTGTGGTGCTATAATTTTCACAAAGATGGACTTGCGTAGTGGTTACCACCAAATAAGAATGAAACTTGGAGATGAATGGAAAACAACTTTTAAAACCAAATTCGGGTTATATGAGTGATTAGTTATGCCTTTTGGTTTAACCAATGCACCTAGTACTTTCATGCGATTGATGAATGAGGTTTTGCGGGCATTTATTGGGCGATTTGTGGTGGTTTACTTTGATGATATATTAATTTTCAGCAAGTCTTTGGATGAACATATGGAACACTTACGTGCTATTTTTTATGCTTTGAGAGATGCACGTTTGTTTGCTAATCTTGATAAGTGCATCTTTTGCACCGATATAGTTTCTTTCCTTGGCTATGTTGTTACTCCACAGGGAATTGAGGTGGATGCGATGAAAATTGAGGCCATTGAGAGCTGGCCGTTGCCCCAAACCATCACACAGGTACGGAGTTTTCTTGGTCTTGCAGGTTTCTATCGTCGCTTCGTCAAAGATTTTAGTACCATTGCTGTACCGTTGCACAAGTTGACGAAGAAAGGTGTGGTGTTTCATTGGGGAAAAGCACAAGAGGAGTCCTTTGCAACATTGAAGTACAAGCTTACGCACGCGCCATTGCTGCAACTTCCAAACTTTGGTAAGACTTTTGAGTTAGAATGTGATCCTAGTGGAGTTGGCATTGGAGGTGTTTTGATGCAAGATGGTAAACCCGTTGCATATTTTAGTGAAAAGTTGCATGATCTGGTTCTGAATTATTCTACGTATGATAAGGAATTGTATGCACTTGTACGTTCTTTAGAAACATGGCGTCATTATTTGTGGCCTAGAGAATTTGTTGTTCATTCTGATCATGAATCGCTGGAGTATCTTCGCTCTCAAAATAATCTGAATCGTAGACATGCTAAGTGGGTTGAATTTATTGAAACTTTCCCTTATGTTGTCAAACACAAGAAGGGGAAGGATAATGTGATTGCTGATGCTTTGTCCAGACGATATACTTTGCTGTCTCAACTTGATTGTCGGATTTTTGGACTTGAATCGATAAAAGAATAATATACGCTTGACCCTGATTTTAAAGATGTGTTGCTGAATTTTAGAGAGGGACGTGCATGGAACAAATTTGTGGTTAATGATGGGTTCTTGTTTAGAGCTAACCGCCTATGCATTCCAGTTGGTTCCGTTCGTCTTTTGTTGTTACAGGAAGCGCATGTAGGAGGGTTGATGGGTCATTTTGGTGCTAAGAAGACCGCAGATGTTTTGGCCTCGCATTTTTTTGGCCTCATATGAAGAGAGATGTTGAGAGGTTTGTTTCTCGCTGCTCCACATGTCAAAAAGCTAAGTCTTGCTTGAATCCACATGGGTTATACATGCCTCTTTCAGTTCCTTCTATTCCTTGGGCAGATATTTCTATGGACTTTGTTTTGGGATTGCCTAGGACTAAGAGGGGGAGTGATAGCATATTTGTTGTGGTGGATCGTTTTTCTAAGATGGCACACTTTATACTATGTCATACGAGTGATGATGCTATACATATTGCTGACCTATTTTTCAAAGAGATTATTCGTTTGCATGGTATGCCGTCTACTATTGTTTCAGATCGCGATGCTAAATTCTTGAGTCATTTTTGGCGGACTCTGTGGAACAAGTTGGGTACAAAATTGTTGTTTTCTACTACTTGTCATCCACAAACTGATGGACAAACGGAGGTCGTGAACCATACTTTGGGTACTATGTTGAGAGCTATTTTGAAGAAAAATTTGAGGATGTGGGAAGAATGTTTGCCTCATGTCGAGTTTGCATATAATCGAGCAACACATTCTACCACCAAGGTAAGTCCTTTTCAGGTAGTGTATGGTTTCAACCCTTGTGATCCTATTGATATTTTGCCTTTACCTACTAGTGAAAGGATTCATAATGATGCCAAGGAACGTGCTGAATTTATTTTGCAAATGCATGAAACAACTAAGCACAACATTGAAAAGATGAATGACAAGTATAGAATTGCTGGTAGTAAAGGTAAGAAAGAAGTAAAGCTTGAACCGGGTGATTTAGTATGGTTGCACTTGAGAAAAGAAAGATTTCCAGATTTGAGAAAGTCTAAGTTGATGCCAAGAGCTGATGGCCCATTTAAAATACTTGAAAAGATTAATGATAATGCATATAAACTTGAGTTGCCTCCCGAGTTTGGGGTTAGTTCCACCTTTAACGTTTCAGATTTGAGACCATACTTGGGAGAAGAGGATGAGCTTGAGTCGAGGACGACTCCAATTCAAGAGGGGGAGGATGATGAGGACATCACTCCTATGAATACTCACAACAATCCTCCATTGATCGTTCAAGGTCCAATCACTAGAGCTCGTGCGCGATAATTGAATTTAGATGTGAGCTCGTTCCTAAGTACTTCTCTATGTGATTATGAGAATAGATTGCTACCTAATGATTATATTGTAATTAGGAACCATGGAGAGGACCAGAGGATAGTTGGAGAAGGGCTTCAAGATGGAGAGGACCAGCAAGGGCGTGCAAGTCAAGATAGAGTCCCAAATCAATTCGACTTCGAGTCCACCTCGGAGTCCAGGAGCAGTCAGCGCTAAATCGGACGCCCAGGTCGTATACGGGCTCGGATTTGGATGTTCTTTATATGCTTGGAAAGCTAAGAAGATAATCTTTGCAATGGCACAGGTCTCATGTCAAAATTCATCCGGAGTTATCAGGAATCGACGAAACAAGTTGACGTCAAGAATCTGTTTCGGCGCTGCGGTGTCGTATTTTGGTCTTTGGGCCGTGTATCGTGTTGAGCCCAATAGGGGCATGTCCAAGGGGGTCGACCACGACCCGAGACTCTTTAAAACAGTAGCAGCCACCCAAGTTAGGGTTTGGGTTTGCTTAGATCAATTCTGTCAAGAACAATGTCGCCGCTCGTCGGTTTGTGAGACCCCAACTTCGTGAGTTGTTTAATCATACATCTGCAATTGTGTTGCAATCTTTCTCGTTCTTGCTTGTGTTCTTCGATTCGCAGGCAATGATTAGCCTTCTGGGCGAGGTCAACCGTGCAACGCCGGTTGATAACCTGAGACGTGGTGCTGCGATTGCGGGGTTCGGAACGTGTGGTTCGGAAGCCGGATCGATTTGAGTCACGATTCCATCAAATCGAGAGTTATCAGGACCTTTCGGAAGATCGGGAAACCCTAGTCCCCATCAGCTTTTGCTTCCAATTCCTTATGCATCCTCTCACTCCATCTTCTCTCCACCCTACCTTGCTTCATCTGTGCACAAGGGTTGGATAGTTTTTCAACATCAAGCTCCTTGTTAGTTACAATATCATCATTTTTATTCAATCCTAGAACCTGTGAATCCTCCTCCAGTTCTGAAATGACAACTGATGATTTTTTCATAGTGTTAGCCTTCAACATAAACATGCCCTCAGCATCATTGTTTTCATTCAACTCACACCTAGCTAACCAAACATTCTCATTCATGAACCCTGATATCACTTCTTTCTCACATCCCTCTTCCTCTTGAGTTTGTTTTTCCTCACTGCTTTCACTAGGCTCATAAGTGGCAGCAGGGATAATCTCATCATCTTCCATCTCCGCTGTTGACAGAATCTGACATCCTAAAGACACACCTTTCTTCTCCCCCACTTTAACTTTGACTGGAGCTGATTTAGAGCCACTGAAAGGAATAGCCTGGTTTAGACTGGCTGTCTGTCCAAATTTTCCAGTATTGTAACTGGTTGACCTATATTTCTTTGGATTATCGGACCCAGCACTAGTTCCAGTAGTATCTGTTTTCTGCTTTTTGGGGCTTGGCTGCATCTCAGTATTGTCAATTCTGATGCCCTGTTGTTGCTTGCCCCCCATCAACACATCAGGTTCCTCTAACTCAAAGAAGTCATAGATAAACAACCCCAGGGAACATTCTGCTAAGTCAGGGACCTCATAGATATCCCTGCAGGCAATCTTGATCCTGACATATTCACTGTTAAATCTTGTTCTCTCATCAATCATTATCGTCTTGCCCACTAAACCTCCAACCTTGGCAATAGTTCTTATTCCTCTCTGATCAGGTGGGATTCCCTTCACCTTGAACCAAGCCTGCTGTAATTTACCTTTAGCTCCCATAGCAGAGGACCAAGGTTCTATGGTGATTTGGGCATCCACACTTTTCATTCCCAGCTTAAATTTGCTGAAGTCCTGCACCATTTTTGCATTTGGGAACCTCATAGTAAATTTGTTATCAGCCACTTGCTTGGCTGACCACCTCCACATACCCTCATTGACGATGTTCATGAACTCAGATTCTATTTGTTTTGCAGACATCTCACCATTAGTTACTGTGATATTTGCAGTGTTTGCTTTTTCTTTTATAGCTTTCTGATCAATATGCTCATCAATAAAGAAGAAACTCTGATTATAAACTTGAGCGGCACACAATTCAGGACCCAAGGTCCAAAGAGGTTCCCTTCTACATTCAAATGAAGTATGATTGTTGAAACCACACAGTTCACATGCATTTCTTCTTTTGCATTCATCATTGGAGTGATTCCTTAGCCCACAGAAATCACAACCAACTTTAGCACCTTCCTGTTACTGGTAATGGATGTTCGATGCACCTTATGCAGAAAGAAAATGATTATGTTTTTTTGTGTGTTCGATTCAATTCAAAAATGGTTGGCAAGGTAGAAAGATTATTTTATATTGATATGCACGTGCGAAATTTAAATGAACCATGAGTGAGAACATGAACGTGAATTTTTTATGACATGTTTGTAATATTAGAACATTTTTTTTTGATACACAAAATTTTGCCAAATAAATGTCAGAAAGAAAATACTCTGTAATTTGTGCGGGAGCAAAAATAAGCAAACTTTGATTAGATATGGGCCTAGTTTATTCATAAATTTCTACCACTTTTGTCTTTGAAATTTACTAGCCCGAAGCACGGGTTGACGAACTAGTTAGTGTTATCGAATATGGATAACAGAAATTGACAGAAATTTAGCAAGTTTCACGCACCCATGCAATGCATCTAGAACTCCCCGGCCGTTACAAGCTGCAGTAAGCACTATTAAAAAGCTTACAGGGATGGTATGCACGTCGTACGACGGTTTCACCTACTGCGCCTACGGCTACACGGTAGGCACGTTAGTTCCTGGCAGAGGAGTGCGTCGTCGATCTCGTCATGCCCTGCAGGTTATCGATGCTCGAAAGGAATTAAATTCTCTGCTGCACCGCTGCAAATAAATCCTATATGCTACTCCCTCCATTCTGTTTTGATCGCAATATTTGAGCATGGCACAGTGACCAAGGACATGCAGTGTGGTTATCAGTCCATTAATCACGTTAACCCTCCTCTCCTCGTTTCTGCGATCGTTTTTTTGCCAGACTCCTCGTTTCTGCAGCTTTTTGCGGCGAGACTCCTCTCGGATCCGATGTGTATTAACGCCATGGCCCACGTCGAAAATCAACAGACCAATTTTTCCTCCGCGCCTAATCTTTCTCATCCGCCGACGCCAATTCTCTCTTCCGCGCCAAATCTTTCTCCTCCCCGGCGCCTATTCCTTCTCCTCTGTAGCTTAATTTTGCCAACGCTAGATGAAAATGTCTCCCGCCAGTGCCCGGGCTTTCATTTTTGCATCCAAATTTCAAATCAAGCAGTGCAGTGCAATGCATCTATATAAATTGCCATGGATGACAAGCAGTCCACAACTTCTCTCCTCCCCTCTTCTACCCTCGAGCACCTTCAGTAACAATGGTGCCCAATGGGTTAGACCTAAATGCCGAACCACCCATAGATTGGGAAGAAATTGGCGAGTGGGAAGGGCCTGCACATGAGCTCGATTATGACTTGGTGTGGACTGATGAAGGTATTGGTGTTTGTTTGTTTGGATTTGGTAGATTGTAGTGCCGTTCATATGGTTCTAATGATATCTAGTGGTTTGCTGTCCTAGGTGCCTCGCAACAAGATCATGCTGCTGCCGATGGAGAAGCTGCTGGACAACGACGATCTGATGGAGCTGCTGGACAACGACGATCTGACGGAGCTGCTGGTGATGGAAGAACTGCTGGACATGGAGGACCTACTGGACATGTAGAAGCAACTGGCGATGGAATAGCTGCGGCAGGTGAGTTAATTTATCAGTGCCAACTCAATGATTCACCAGGATATGATCGGTTCATGTTTTGAGCTTCAACATGTTTCAACATGTGAACTTGTGAAACAGAAAGGACTAGATATAGGCAGTCGATTGCTCTCGAGTATGTAGTATTCTCAAGGAGACAAAGCCGTTGCCTCCTGTCAGTCCCGAGGCACACATGCTGCATGCTGGCGGCCGGTGTTACTGCAATCGGGAAGCGGAACGGGCTACTCGCGGACTCCCGAGACAGACTAAATATAGCGATCGATTCTGAATTTCTCAATTTTGGAAATATTGCGATCAAAACAGAATGGAGGGAGTATTTGGTTGTGCACTGTAAACGCAAACATAAATGGAAAATATGGCGTCAGTGATAACCCAATTTCGTTTGATTAAACACTGTGAAGGCAAATAGATGCCGGGAGCTGCCTAGCCGAGCGATGGCGACTGAAGGTCCTACAGCTGACGAGCAGTGTGAAATTTTTCAATGGACCGGGCAACGACGGATTATAGGGCAAGCTAAACCAAATTAAACACATGTAACACATGATCACTTACCTCTGTAGTCCATTTTATTATTGTAGAACCATGAACCAAATGCTACCCTAGTTCCTCCCTTCATTTTCGTGCATCCCAAAACGTATGTTGTTCCATGGCTAAATTTTCGCATTCACAAGTTTGCCGCTTCATGGGTGAGGAACTGAGGATGCAGAATGCAGCTGGGGCACCATGTGCACAAACACCTCTTACTTTCTGGCGCAGCAGGTAATACCTGCTGGCGGCCACAAAGAATCACGCAGACATGTATCATCGTAGCTCGTGCAGTGACATGGATCATATCTTATGTGTGTGCTATACGGACATAGGCTGCACAAGCAACGCATACTCCGGAAACAGTCAAACAGCTGAGAGCTCTGTGTGTGTGTCACTCTATGCGCGCGATGCTGCTCTCATTGGCTATATAAATGTGGCCATGCCACCCAATAAGGGACGGTCATCTGCCTACCACGACAACGATCACTGAAGGCTTAGCTCTTAGCATCGACCTGCCATGGAGTACTCCACTACCGCCACCGTGGTTGTTGGCCTGCTGCTCGCGCTCACCGTCGCCGCCTCCGCCGTCAACACGTCGTGCGTCACCGGCAGCGCCGGCGCCGCCGTGAGCATCGGCTACGGCGGGGCCAGAGCCAGCGCCGGCGCCGGCGCGTACCGTGTGTTGACACTCAAATTGGGCCAAAGGCCAAACCGGTCTGACCGGTTTGCCAAACCGGTCAGACCGGTTTCGTTCTGTAATTCGAGTAGGATTAGGATTCCGAGTTTAGTTCCATATTGTAACCTATTCGAAAGGGGTAAGACTTCCCCGGCCTATAAATATAAAGGCTAGACGGCCGATTGAGGTATTCCAATCGAATCAAACACTTTTATCTTCTATTTTGTGTATCTCTCAAATCCTAATCTTTTCCAACCCCCATATTCTGTTCTTTGCTCGTCTCTACGGCGTTCAAGGACGTTCTAGGTGGCCTGCCGACCCTAGAGCAACCCTAGATTAGCTCGAGCTCCGACGGGGTCCCTCCCGAGCTTGGGTTTCTAGGTCTTCACGGTCTCCCGACCAAAAGCGGTCAGACCGGTTCTTAAGACCGGTCAGACCGGTTTGCCCCGGGTGATCAGGAGTTGGCCGTTGTGACGGCCGTGCTGCGCGTTCGATCGATCTTCAAGTTTGTTGGCGCGTTTTCGTGTCAACATACTTTTTGGCGACTCCGCTGGGGAAGATTAATCCGGTGCCACAACCGATTACATCTACTCCAATCATGTCTGGATCGACGTGCGACCTCGACAAGGACAACATCATCGCCGCGACGATGGAAGAGCTCACGGACGAGGAGCGGAAGCGGTACCTGATCGCTGAGGAGCACTTCAGGACGCAATTCCTGAAGGGTTTCAAGAAAGATCGCGGTGGCCTTGTCAAGAGGGTAGAGGAATTCGTCATGCCGGCTTTCAAGCTGGCGAACGACCAAGTTGAAGAACTTCCTAAGGTAACTGGCGAATCCTCTGATTTGTTGCAGCAAATTACTCGCATGATGGATGATAAATTACTTGCTGCACAAACAGTTACTAGTGAGTTGATTGCTAATATGTCAGGTAATTCTGATAAGGGTAAAAATAATATAGAATTTAATGAATTGCCTAACTCAACTCCTAGCTCATCAGGCATGCCAGAGCATGTTTTAGATCCTAATTTGGGCATGCCGTTGAATTTTTATGCGGGTCAAACACCTTACCCTGGTTCGGTCCCCGAACCGGTCAGACCGGTTTGTATAACCGGTCAGACCGGTTTGCCGCCCAATGGCAGTCAGGCCGGTTCCATGAGTTCGGGGGCAACTAGTGCGATGGTTTTATCAAATACTACTAGTTCTGGTCCTGTTTTTACTGTTCCACGCACTACGGTTCCAGGAGGTATACCCCACGGATCTGGCTCGTTTCACGCGCCGATTCCGAATACTTCCTATAACACAACGTATGGTGTTCCCCGCATTCCACAAAACAGAGGTGACGGGAATTACCAAGCCGAGCTAGCTAAGTTCAAAGAAGACATAGCAAATACACTTAGAACAAGGCTCGGGCTTGAATTGGGTAGTTCACGTTTATATCAAAAACCGTATTTGCCTGAATTTGATTTGGTTCCTTATCCTAATGGTTGGCGTGTTCCTGATTTTATTAAGTTCAGTGGTGAAGATAATAGAACTCCTTGGGAACACATTAGTCAATATGTTTTGCAATTAGGAGAGGCATCTTTTTATGAGGCATTGCGTATACGGTTGTTCTCATTGTCTTTAACTGGGACTGCTTTTTCATGGTTTTCTTCGCTTGCTCCTAATTCTATTCAAAATTGGACTCAATTGGAGCGTAAATTCCATGATCATTTCTTTAGCGGAGAAAACGAAGCAAAATTATCTGATTTAACATCGGTTAAGCAAAGCCGAGAGGAATCGGTTCTTGATTATTTTAAGAGATTTAAAGATATTAAGAACCGATGCTTTAACATAACTGTTTCTGAAAAAGATTTAGCAGATTTGGCTTTTGTAGGCTTACGGTCTCATTACAAGGAAAAATTGGAAGGTTCTGATTTTCTCACTATTAATCACTTGCAAATGAAGGCCATGAGTCTAGAATTGAAATTTAAAAATGCAAAAGAATCTGCTAAACCCCATCGTTCGAATGTGCATATTATTGATAATGATTCTGATAGTTCGGACGATGAAAAAGAAATTTATGCCGCTGAATTTGTTTGGTCATCAAAAAGTAAACCTGGTTCTTGTCCTTCATTAAAGCCGATCCAGAAAAATCGGCAAGAAGAAAAATTTACTTTTGATGTAGCCAAGTGCGATCGTGTTTTTGATGAATTGCTTAAGAATGGCTTTGTTAAACTTTCTCATGCAATTCCACCAGCCGATCAATTGAAAAATCGTGCATATTGTAAATGGCATAATTCTTTTTCTCACGCAACAAATGATTGCAATGTTTTTCGACGACAGGTACAATCGGCCCTTAATGAAGGTCGATTGGTGCTCGCTGAAATGCAAGTTGACAAGGCTCCTTTCCCTGTTCATACCTTGGATGTGAACACCAAGATGCTGATTCGGCCGGAACAAGCCGATGGAGCTAAAGGGAAGAACGTGGTGATTGGAGATCCGAGGCCGGAAATAGTTAATGACAAAGTTCCGGCCAGAACAGTGATGATTGGGAAGACTCTTGATGGAAAAGAGTCTCTGAAAATTACAATTAACACATCAAGACCCGGGGGGCAAGGAAGTTCTTTGGAAGAGAATCGGTCCGCTAGCCAGGCGAAACCGGTCAGCCCGGTTTCCCAAACCGGTCAGACCGGTTTGTCTCTAGACCGTCCAAGAACTTTCAAGCCTAAGCGCCCGGAAGTGGGTACTTGGAAATTCAATGAGCCAAAGATTCAAGGGAGGGTTCTGAAGCAAGGACTTACTTTTTCGCAGCTCATGAACAAGTACACAAAGGCCGTTCAAGTTGATCGGCCGACAAAAAAGAGACAGAGGTCACCACAGCGATGGAACAGTCCTACAGATTATAAACGTCGTGGTGGTGCTACTGGAAATTCGGTGCATAACCGATTGGGCTCGTACCAACCAGGTCACTTGACTGCTTTTCAAAGCGGTCAGACCGGTTTTATGAACCGGTCAGACCGGTTTCGGTCTGAGCCAAGATTTCATGTTCCTCCTAAGCAAGAATACCGTATCAAGGAGAAAAAGGAGGATATGCAAGCCCAAGCCAGTAAATTTATAAAAATTGGCGATATTCCAGTGGCTATGCAAGACTTGGGTAAAAAGCCGATAGTCATTGGAGATTCGGCTCCTGTTCCAGTCAAGAAGCCGATCATGGTTAATGATCATGAGGCTAGCAGTAGCAAAGGCGTAAAGAAGATCTTTCAGCCAAGGTGGTGTCCTCCCGGCTTGACTCACACGCAAAAGCGGAAGCTACAGCGCCTACGGAACAAAGAGAAGAGGGAACAGGAAGCCGAGAAGTTGAGGGATGAACATTTCAACAAGTATAGACCCATGATTCCTCAGACCAAGACCTGGCAAGTTGTGCAGCCAGCAGCACAACCGGTCAGACCGGTTTCAGAGACCGGTCAGACCGGTTCTGATCAGCCCACCGCTGCAGAAGCGGTCAGACCGGTTTCTGGAACCGGTCAGACCGGTTTGTCGACAGAGGCAGGGGCTAAAACTACTTCAACCATCAATGCTACTCCACCAATTTCTCCAGTGGTTGAAGATAAAGAATTAGTTGATTTTGAGCCTTCTCCAGAACGTGACAACATGGAAATTAATGTTGTCTATTTATCTTCTGATTATTATGTCGTGCCAGAGGAGGAAATTTCTCATCTTCAACTTGGGCCTCGAGATGCTGTGTTTCAGAAACCTAGTGAATCAGAAAATCATCTCAAGGCTTTGTATATGAGAGGGCACATCAACGGGAAGCCAATTTCTCGTATGTTGGTTGATGGTGGAGCCATTGTAAATCTCATGCCATATTCTCTCTATAAGAAGATTGGCGGGAAAGACGAAGAACTGATCAAGACGAACATGACGGTCAGTGGAGTTGGTGGAGGTGATCCCATTGGTGCCAAGGGGGTGGCTTCTATGGAGTTGACCGTCGGGAGCAAGACTATTGCTACGGCTTTCTTCGTCTCTGAAGTGCAAGGTAACTTCAGTTTAATCCTTGGTCGAGATTGGATTCATGCGAATAAATGTATTCCGTCTACCTTGCATCAATATCTTATTCAGTGGATCGGCGATGAAGTTGAAGTTGTCCATGGTGACAATTCTTCCTTTGTTGCAACGGCCGATTCCGACTCTCTTAGTGCAAATGAAAAGGTCCAATGTTTGTCGGGCATGGATTTGACCGACTATGAGTTGATCAGTTGCACCAAGGATGGTTTTGTTCCTGCTACATTAAAGCCGATGGAAAATCGGTTGAATTACTTATTGTAATTAATGGAGCAACGGAATCAACAGAGACAAACCGGTCAGACCGCTTCTGGAAACCGGTCAGACCGGTTTGGGTCTGAACAGCGCCGACCGAGCCAAACCGGTCAGACCGCTTCTGGGAACCGGTCAGACCGGTTTGCGTCTGGACAGTGGCTTCAAGACCGAATTGATCATCATCGAGTTCATTCGGCCGGCACGTTCGAAGCTATTGAAGATCTTGGTGATATGGACAAATTGGGTCAGGGTTTTACATCAGCTGATCCTTTAGAAAAAATAGATATTGGTGATGGTACTATTCCTAGGCCTACTTTTGTAAACAAAAATTTATCGGCTGAGTTTAAAACCGAATTAATAAATTTGTTGAAAGAGTATGTCGATTGTTTTGCTTGGGAGTACCGTGAGATGCCTGGTTTAAGTCGCGATTTAGTTGAGCATCGTTTACCGATAAAGGCCGGTTTTAGACCCTTTAAACAATCGGCTAGACGTTTTAATCCCGCTATTTATGACCGAATAAAAGAAGAGATTAATCGTTTATTAGATGCTGGTTTTATTCGGACTTGTCGTTATGCGGAGTGGATTTCTAATATTGTTCCCGTTGAAAAGAAAGATTCGGGAAAACTTAGAGTTTGCATTGATTTTAGAGATCTTAATAAAGCCACTCCCAAAGATTCATATCCTATGCCTATAGCCGATGTCTTAATCAATGAAGCTTCTGGACATCGTGTTGTTAGTTTTCTTGATGGTAATGCCGGATATAATCAAATTTTTATGGCCGAAGAAGATATGCACAAAACGGCCTTTCAATGTCCGGGATTTATTGGTTTATTTGAGTGGGTGGTTATGACTTTTGGATTAAAGAATGCCGGTGCAACTTATCAAAGAGCTATGAATTTAATCTTTCATGATTTACTTGGTGTTATTGTGGAAGTATATATTGATGATATTGTAGTTAAATCGGATGGCTTAGATTCTCATTTAGCCGATTTAAGACTTGCTCTTGAGAGAATGCGGCGGTATGGTTTAAAGATGAATCCACTCAAATGTGCTTTTGGTGTTTCGGCTGGGAAGTTTCTTGGGTTTGTTATTCATGAGAACGGCATAGAAGTTGATCCCAAGAGAATTGAAGCTATGAAGAAAGTCGAAGCTCCTATTTGCAAGAAGGACTTGCAAAGGTTTCTAGGCAAGGTAAATTTCTTGAGAAGGTTCATAATTAACTTGTCTGGAAAGGTTGATGCTTTTACTCCTTTACTTCGGTTAAAGAATGAAGCCGATTTTAACTGGGGGGCAAAACAGCAAGAAGCTTTTGAGAAGATCAAAGAATACTTGTCTTCACCACCGGTGCTTCGGGCGCCTAAGCAAGGAGTCCCATTTAGACTTTATGTGGCGGCTGAAGATAGAACTATTGGAGCTGTTTTGACTCAAGAAATCGGCAACAAGGAGTATGTAATCGCTTATGTAAGCCGACGGCTCATTGATGCAGAAACAAGGTATACTTTCATTGAGAAGCTATGTTTATCCTTGTATCATGCTTGTACTCAATTGCGGCATTATTTACTATCTAGTACTTGCATCGTGTTGTGCCAAACCGATGTGATTAAACATATGTTGCAAAAGCCGATATCTAGTGGAAGAGTCGGCAAGTGGGCTTATGCTTTGGTTGAGTATGATTTGACTTGTAAACCTTTGAAATCAATGAGAGGACAAATTGTGGCTGATTTTATTGTTGAACATCGGATAAATGATACTTGTGAGTTCGACGTCGGCTATGTTAATTGTATACCATGGAAGCTATACTTTGATGGATCGGTTTGCAATGATGGGCAAGGAATTGGTGCTGTTTTGATTTCTCCAAGTGGCGCCGTTTTTGAGTTCTCAAACCGATTGGAAGAAAAGCGAACCAATAATCAAGTTGAATATGAAGCTCTTCTATTTGGCTTGGAATTTTTGCAAGACATGGGAGTAAAACATGTTGAAACTTTTGGTGATTCGCTCCTGGTAGTACATCAAGTATCAAAGGTATGCCAATGTTATAACGGTTCATTAAATGCATATCTTGATAAATGTCTCGATATCATTGCTTCTTTTGATGAATTTACTATAAGACATATTCCAAGAGGAGAGAATGATAAGGCAAATACTCTGGCTCAGAAAGCATCTGGTTATATGGTTGCAAAGAAATATTTCTATCTCCAAGAACCGATGCGAACGAAAGCCGAGGTTCTGGTTCTAGACGAACCGGTCACACCGGTTTCAGAAACCGGTCAGACCGGTTTGACTGTTGGAACCGGTCTGACCGGTTCTGAAAGCGGTCAGACCGTTTTGTCTCCTGGCAGAAACGAAAATACTTTGGATAATGCTAATCAATCCAAAGTTAAAGATCAGGATTGGAGAGTGCCTATTATTACTTATTTGAAAGATCCTGGTCGTGGTGCAGAGAAAAATATTCGGCGAGTATCATTTAAGTATATTTTACTTGGCGATGAACTCTATCGTCGAAACGCCGAAGATTTGTTGTTAAAATGTCTTGACTCGGATCAAGCCAAGGTTGCCATAGCTGAGGTCCATGAAGGAATTTGTGGTACGCATCAATCGGCTCCGAAGATGAAGTGGTTACTTAGACGAGCCGGTTTCTATTGGCCTACTATGACGGCAGATTGTTTTAAATATTACAAAGGATGTGAAGAATGTCCGAAGTTTGGAAATTTGCAACTTGTTCCTGCTGCATTGATGCATCCTATTATTAAGCCATGGCCGTTCCGGGGTTGGGGATTGGATTTTATTGGACAAATTAATCCTCCATCGTCAAAAGGACATCGTTTCATATTGGTTGCTACAGATTATTTTACTAAGTGGACTGAAGCGATTCCTTTGAAGAATATGACGCATCGAGAGGTGATTGAGTTTGTTACTCAGAATATTATTCATAGATTCGGTATTCCTCAAACATTGACAACGGATCAAGGTACTTCTTTCATGTCTAAGGAGGTACGTGAATTCGCCGAATCCTATAGAATTAAGTTGCTCAATTCATCTCCATATTACGCTCAGGCTAATGGACAAGCCGAGTCAAGTAATAAAACTTTGATTAAATTGATCAAGAAAAAGATAGCAGAAAATCATAAGAGATGGCATGAAGTTTTATCCGAAGCATTATGGGCTCATCGTATATCTAGACATGGTGCTACTAAGGTGACTCCTTTTGAGCTTGTTTATGGTCAAGAGGCCGTTTTACCTGTTGAGGTAAATCTGGACGCCTATAGATTGGCTAGGCAAAATGATCTTGATGCTGTTGATTACCACAATTTGATGTTGGACAATATTGATGAGGTAACCGACAAAAGATTGAAGGCTTTAAAGGAGATTGAGAAGGATAAGCTTCGGGTTGCTAGAGCTTACAACAAGAAAGTGCGAGGAAAATATTTTCAAGTTGATGAGCTTGTTTGGAAGACGATCTTGCCTATTGGATCAAAAAGCAACAAGTTTGGTAAATGGTCACCAAGTTGGGAAGGGCCTTATAGAGTTACCAAAGTCATCTTTGGAAATTCTTACATGTTGGAGACACTGAAAGGAGATCCTTTGCCTAAAGCTATCAACGGGAGGTATCTTAAGAAATTCTATCCAAGCGTTTGGCAAGATGCGTGAAGATCAATGGCCGATATATTGGTAAAAATCGCCCTTAGTATAAATTTTTAGCTCCTGAGTTGTATTTACTTGCTTTTTAGTTCTCAAGTTCACTAAAAACGCAGGGGGGCATGTGTTGACACTCAAATTGGGCCAAAGGCCAAACCGGTCTGACCGGTTTGCCAAACCGGTCAGACCGGTTTCGTTCTGTAATTCGAGTAGGATTAGGATTCCGAGTTTAGTTCCATATTGTAACCTATTCGAAAGGGGTAAGACTTCCCCGGCCTATAAATATAAAGGCTAGACGGCCGATTGAGGTATTCCAATCGAATCAAACACTTTTATCTTCTATTTTGTGTATCTCTCAAACCCTAATCTTTTCCAACCCCCATATTCTGTTCTTTGCTCGTCTCTACGGCGTTCAAGGACGTTCTAGGTGGCCTGCCGACCCTAGAGCAACCCTAGATTAGCTCGAGCTCCGACGGGGTCCCTCCCGAGCTTGGGTTTCTAGGTCTTCACGGTCTCCCGACCAAAAGCGGTCAGACCGGTTCTTAAGACCGGTCAGACCGGTTTGCCCCGGGTGATCAGGAGTTGGCCGTTGTGACGGCCGTGCTGCGCGTTCGATCGATCTTCAAGTTTGTTGGCGCGTTTTCGTGTCAACACCGTGCCACCTGCCCCCGCGCCGAGGAGATCGTCAGCGCGGCCGTCGAGAGGGCCGTCGCCGCTGACCCGCGCATGGCGGCGTCCCTCCTCCGCCTCCATTTCCACGACTGCTTCGTCAACGTACCTTCACCCACACCACTAGCTCCTCCTGCTGTGCTCCCCGTACGTGTATGCGACGCGCGTGTCCTGCAAATAATGCGGTGAGTTTGTTCGTGTCTGTTTTCTCAGGGCTGCGACGGCTCCGTTCTCCTGGACGACAGGGCCCCCTTCTTCGTCGGCGAGAAGACAGCCGTGCCCAACGCCAACTCGCTCAGGGGCTTCGAGGTCATCGACGCCATCAAGGCCGAGCTGGAGCGGGAGTGCCCGGAGACGGTCTCCTGCGCCGACCTCCTTGCCATCGCTGCCCGTGACTCCGTCGTCGTGGTAGCTAGGATTATTGATTGACACACATATATGCAAGCATTGATCAACCACATGCATCTTGATCTTGCTTCTTGTCCAGTCGGGCGGACCGAGCTGGGAGGTCGAGGCCGGCCGGAAGGACAGCCGCACGGCGAGCCTCCAGGGTGCCAACACCAACCTCCCGGCGCCGACGTCCGGCGTCGCCACCCTCGTGCAGAAGTTCAGGAACGTCGGGCTCTCCGCCAAGGACATGGTCGCCCTCTCGGGCGCGCACACCATCGGCAAGGCACGGTGCGCTTCGTTCAGCGCGCGCCTCGCCGGCGCCGGCGCCGCCGCCGCGGGGGCGGCGTCGTCCAAGGACGACCTGGCCTTCCTGCAGTCGTTGCAGCAGCTGTGCTCGGCGTCGGCGGGGTCGGCGCTGGCGCACCTGGACCTCGCCACCCCGGCCACCTTCGACAACCAGTACTACATCAACCTGCTCTCCGGCGACGGCCTGCTGCCGTCCGACCAGGCACTCGCGTCGCCGTCGCCGGGCGCCGCCGTGCCTGGAGCGGACGACGGCGACGTCGCCGGCCTGGTGGCAGCCTACGCGTTCGACGCGTCCGTCTTCTTCCAGGACTTTGCGGAGTCCATGCTGCGCATGGGGAAGCTCGCGCCAGGCGGCGGCGGCGGCGGCGGCGGCGAGGTCCGCATCAACTGCCGGGTGGTGAACAGCTCGAGCTAGATTGTTCAGTGGCCAAGTCCGTGCATACGCAGTAAGAACAATCTGGTGCACGTGCGGCTTGCAGCTATATGTGTTGTCTCATTGTCTGTAACTCTGTGTTTCGTTTCAATTAGGTTTCTGCTTTGGGTTTCACTTTCACCCCGGCCGGAGTTATGTTAGGCTTGGTTAACTAAAGCGCTCTGTATGATGTATGCACGGAGCCATCGATGGCCCTAAATAATGAAATTATAATTCATCTGGGGTAGGCAAATTTGAAATCATTTCGAAAAGGATTATTTTCATAAACTAGTAGAGTACATGCACGACACGCGCGTATATTAAAAAACATAGTAAACAAAAATTAATTTGAGGGTGATAAGCCAATTTTTTAACAATTTAACCGGTAACTTGGTAAAGAATAAACTGAGGTCAAAATGATTTAAACTTATCTTTTTTGTGTAGTATCTTCAAAACCATCGACTTTAAGCATTGGTTAGAACCAAGGCTAACATCCTTGGTGATGCCTGTAACGGCAGAAAAAATAATAAGATACATAGCATGGTGTAAAGCTTAAACATTAAAATTGGTAATACATATAATATAATCTACTTTCACAGTTTCACTGGTCAAGAAAACCACACCGCACTAATTTTTTAATGATTCCATGCATCTACAAGTCCTAGGTATGTAAATACAGTAACTTCGATAAAACTAATCGATCTATTGTAGTTTCGTGACGGAGATCTACAAGCTCAATTTGCCTCAGAAACTGATAAAAAATATAATCAAGAACTAAGAAGACAATAATCATCCAATCCAAAAAACAGTGGTGACAAAAGGTCGGGCTGCAACTTAAACATTCATCACCTCAGCTCGCCATCACCTCCGCCCCGGGCATTCAAGAACCTGTACTGCATATAGCAGTTGTCCAGAATCCTCAGCTGGTGCATATCCTCCTTCTTCCCTACTGCATTGCTGCTTCCCATTGTTGCTGGTGCCGCCCCCGTCTTGACTAGTGGCAGCATCCGTGTAGGTGGCTTTTGAAGCGCGATGAGCAAAGCTTGTGGAAGTGTTGTTTGGTTGGCAATCTGGCAGCGCCGAGTCGAGTGTGTGGAAGCATAATGTCATTTGCAGCGATGACTGGACCTCTGAGCATTCGAGTGAGGCAATCGAGGTTGAATGTCGGCGCCGGGATGCTGTTGTTCGCCGCCTGGCACGCCGTGCGCGCGTCATAAACTCGCAGCGTTCCAGCGGCATGTCGTACGACGGGCCTCCCAGCTACATGCACGCAAAGGATAATTAGCAACGGATGCATGCGCGGCTAACTATATTATTAGCTGTATTTAATGGAGCTAAGATGGGAAAGAACGAACAACATGATGGCCATGATGCTCCCAAAAATGCCCCAACTTCCTTTGCACCGGAAATGCCACTTGCTACGGTTCTTTGTAGGAGAAGATTTGTATATATATAGCGTCCAGGTGCCCACCCTTCAGTGCCCAATTGCAAGTGATTAGCTGCGATCAACCAGTTTTGTATGGACATTGTGTTGTTTGTTGTGATTGGCTCATGGACCTAGTACATTTAGTTTGGTGTTCAACTTTATTGTTTGTTGGTTTCCTTTTCATATCATGATCTAACTTGTCGTCTTCAATTAGTTTATTATTATCTTGTTCCTCATTATTTCGGCCGCCTAAGTTAGTAGCTACAAACGAGGGAAAATGCTTCTACTTAAAAATGCTTCTACTTATACACACCAAATTCTACGTAAAGTACTCCTTCCGTTTCAAATTACTATTCGTTGTTGACTTTTTCATTTAACGTTTGACCATTCATCTTATTAAAAATTTTCAAGAGTATCATTTATTTTGTACGTGACTTGCTTTATCATCGTATACACTTCAAGTATAACTTATTAGTTTGTATATTTAAACAAATTTTTTGAATAAGATGAATGGTCAAATATGATGAAAAAAATAACAACTAATAGTAATTTGAAACGAAGGTAGTATATAATAGCAACCAAGAATTCTAGATGGCGTGTATGCTACAAATGTACTATAAATATGTGCATAACCACTTGTCATCTATACTACAAATATACATGTGTCATGCCATTATGACGTTGTGTGACAATATATAGCTTCATGCCAACTACTCTTGCCACTACCAGAGAACCTCACATCCGCCCCCCTCATAGGTCGCGGCACATTTTGGACCCGGTGCTAAGGGTGCATCAGCACCGGGTCCAACGGCTATGAGCCGGGGCGGCGCGCAGGGATGGCAGGCTGAGCACATTAGCACCGGGTCTTGCGACGACCCGGTGCTAACGTGCTCACATTCGCACCGGTTGTAGCCAGCAACCGGTGCTAATGTGCCCAAGGCCCTTTAGCACCGGTTGCTGGTTACAACCGGTGCGAATGTGAGCACGTTAGCACCGGGTCGTCGCAAGACCCAGTGCTAATGTGCTCGTATATAATACCTTCCCTCCCCTCGCCGGAGCCAGCATCAACACTTGGAGTTGTATTCATGCCGTGCTCGGGACAGGGGAGATGCTGCCAAAATTTTTTTTTCAAAATTTGTGAAGATTTCACTCATCCAAGGGGCACTACAAGGTACATTATTTCATTCTCTTATGTTCTTTATTAGCTTGTATTGTTTATATGCTTTAGAAATAGAGAAATTTGTGAATCAAAATGGAGAGAGAGCTTGTGTTCATGGTGGAGAGAGAGCTTGTGTTCATGGTGGAGAGAGGGAGCTTGTGTTCATGGTGGAGAGTGAGAGCTTGTGTATTGTATTTATTAGTTATTTATTTAAAGTTGGAATAGTTAATTATTTTTTTAATGGAAGTATATTTGATTTTAGAAAATGAATAAATTAATTATAGTTTGAGAAATGTGTTTAGTTTGTATTGTCTTATGTATTAGCTTTGTAATCTATTATATGTTAAATTTATATTTAGTTATATATTAAATTTGTATTGTCTTATATATTACCTTTGTATTATATTATATATTAAATTATACAAATAATTGTTATTGGTTACTAATGCAGATGAATAGGCAATGGATGTACGGGGACAATCACGATACGGCGTTTCATGATGGCCTGAAGGGGTTTCTCGATGTCGCCGAGGCCAACAGGACGCCGTCAGGTTTCATGTTCTGCCCATGCACTAATTGTCAAAATATACAATCGTACAAACAAAGAGGAGCTCTTCAGGTGCATTTGATGAGGCACGGTTTCATGAGCAATTATTCTATTTGGACGAAGCATGGTGAAAGAGGAATTCTAATGGATGAAGATGAAGAAGACGAGGTGGATAACGATATTCGGGTATTGGCTGAATACTACGGGGCCTTTGCAGATGCTGCAGTGGGTGATGCCGATCGTGAAGATGCTGCTCAGGAAGATGATGCTCAGGAAGATGACCCTAATGATGGACTTGGGCAAATGTTGCGTGATGCTGAGAAAGACTTGGGCAATGATAAGGAACTGAAAAAGATACAACGCATGTTGTGGGACCACAAAACTGACTTGTACCCAGATTGCAAAGAGGGGCTTACGAAGTTGGGTAGTACACTTGAATTTCTGCAGTGGAAGGCAGCAAATGGCGTTACTGATAAGGGTTTCGATGAGCTACTGAAACTCGTAAAGAAGATTCTGCCCAAGGGTAACAAATTGCCATCGGCAACGTATGAAGCAAAAAGGGTTGTTTGCCCTCTCGGTTTGGAGGTGCAGAAGATACATGCGTGTCCAAATGACTGTATCCTCTATCACGGACAATACGAACACTTGGATTGTTGTCCAGTTTGCAGTTGCGCACGATACAAGATAAGGCGGGATGACCCTGGTGAGGTTGTGGGGGAGCGTTGTAAGAAAAAAATTGTTGCGAAGGTGATGTGGTATTTTTCTCTGATACCCCGTCTGAAGCGTTTGTTCAGGAACAAAGAGCATGCCAAACTAATGCGATGGCACAAAGAAGAACGTAAGCAGGATGGCATGTTGAGACACCCCGCTGATGGATCCCAGTGGAGGAACATCGACAGAGCATTCCCAGAGTTTGATGCTGATGCGAGGAATGTGAGGCTTGGTTTAAGTACTGATGGCATGAACCCTTTTGGTGAAATGAGCAGTAGTCATAGCACTTGGCCTGTGACTTTATGTATCTACAACCTACACCCTTGGCTCTTCATGAAGCGAAAGTTCATTACGATGCCAGTGCTTATTCAAGGGCCAAAGCAACCTGGCAACGACATTGATGTCTACCTAAGACCATTGGTTGAAGAACTTTTGCGTCTATGGAAGGAAGAAGGTGTTAGCATGTGGGATGAGGACAAGCAGGAGCAGTTTGACATTCGAGCACTGCTTTTCATAAACATCAATGACTGGCCTGCACTAAGTAACATATCAGGACAATCAAACAAAGGATATAAAGCATGCACTCACTGTTAAGAGGAAACCGAAAGCATGTATTTGAAACATTGTAGGAAGGTTGTTTACATGGGTCATCGTCGATTTCTTCCTACGAAGCATGAGCTACGAAAAAAATGCCCGCATTTTGGCGAGAATGCGGACCACCGTACAAAGCCAAGACACCGGAGTGGACAAGATGTATTTGATATGTTAAAGGACCTACAAGTGGTGTTTGGAAAGGGAGACGGAAGCCAGCCTGTTCCGACTGGCGAGGATGGTCGTGCCGTGATGTGGAAGAAAAAGTCTATCTTTTGGGAGCTACCTTATTGGCAATATTTAGAGGTCTGTAACGCGATTGATGTGATGCATCTGACAAAGAATCTTTGCGTGAACTTGATAAGCTTCCTGGGTACTTATGGGAAGCCAAAAGATACACTGGAAGCACGACAAGAGCTGAAACGATTGAAACAACGGAATGATCTACATCCAGAAAAGAGATACAACGGACGCCAGTACTTGCGTCCTGCCAGCTTCACTCTCAGCAAAGAAGAGAAGTCAAGCATGTTTGAATGCTTGAACAGTATCAAGGTTCCGTCGGGCTACTCCTCCAATATTAAGGGAATAATAAATATGAAAGATAACAAGTTCACAAACCTCAAGTCTCACGACTGTCATGTGTTGATGACACAGCTGCTTCCCGTCATACTCAGGGGTGTGCTACCCGTTAATGTGCGGAAAGCCATTGTGAAGCTATGTGCATTCCTCAATGCAATTTCTCAGAAGGTGATCAATCCAGACCATTTAGTTCAGCTACAGAACAACGTGGTGCAATGTCTTGTCAGCTTTGAGATGATATTTCCACCATCCTTCTTCAATATTATGACACATCTATTGGTTCACCTCGTCAAAGAGATTCGTATACTGGGCCCAGTATTTCTACACAACATGTTCCCGTTTGAGAGGTTCTTCGTTGTGCTAAAGAAGTATGTTCGTAATCGTTCTCGTCCAGAAGGATTCATTGCTAAGGGATACGAAATAGAGGAGGTCATTGAATTCTGTGTTGACTTTGTCAATGATCTTATGCCGATTGGTGTGCCCGAATCACATCATGAGGGGAGAATTGGTGGAAAGGGCACACTAGGGAAAAGATCGATGGTAATCAAGGACATGGAGATATTTCGTAAAGCGCACCTCACAGTTTTGCAACAATCAACCTTAGTTGCTCCGTACATCGAGGAGCACATGAAGATTCTCTGGGACGAAAATCCAACAAAGTCTGCAGCCTTTATTCAGCGGATGCACAATACTACTTTCGTCGCTTGGTTGCGAGAGCGTCTGATGGGTGTCGAGTTCATTGATGCGCAGCTAGCTTTTGTAGCTAGGGGTCCATCGACCGCGATCTTAAAATTCCAAGGATACGACATCAATGGGTATACATTTTACACAAGAGCCCAGGACAAGAGGAGCACCAACCAAAACAGTGGAGTCCGAATCGACGCGACAGACACCAATGGCAATACTAACTCATACTATGTTGTCATAGAGGAGATATGAGAACTAGAGTATGGAAGATTGAAGATCCCACTGTTTAAGTGCCAATGGGTGAAGCTGATTGCAGGAGGTGTTACAGTTGATGAGTATGGAATGACGTTAGTGGACCTAAACAAGATTGGGTTTCTAGACGAACCGTTCGTCCTAGCCAAAGATGTCACACAAGTTTTTTATGTAAAGGACATGGCTAGCAGACCAAAGAAAGGGGCGGATAAGAAAGGGGTGGGTAAGCAATTGGACCCACCACAAGACGAGCCAAAGCGTCATATTGTTCTTCCTGAAAAAGAAAAATCGTAGGAGTTGAGGACAAGATGGATGAAGATTATGATATGCTCGATGGGCTGCCTCCATTCTCGATGGCTGCTGACCGAAGCATCCTGTTAGCGGCGGAGGAGACACCCTATCTACGGCGTGATCACAATCAAGGAACATCCGTAAAGAGGAAGTTTATTAGTGTCCGAGTAAACGATGATGACGTGTAATTTAATTGCACTATGTTCCAGAAATTCATACTAACTCTTCAATATTTTCTAGTAACTCCCACTGTTTTCTAGAATTTTCTAATAATTTTAAAGGGCTTTGTTTTCTACAATATTATTATTTAGAAATAAAGAGCTTCATTTAATAATTACTAGAAAATGAAAGCAAATGGTAATTCGTACGATTTTCTAGGATTTTATATTAATTTCTAATATTTTCTAGTAACTCCTACTGTTTTTCAAGAATTTTCTAACAATTTTAAAGAGCTTTGCTTTATTTATTTATGAATAAAGTAAAGTAATAGAAATAGAAAAAAGACCCGGTGCTAATTGTTGATTTGGATGAAAAAATGGCGGCAACTGAAATCCTAAACCTTTAGCATCGGGTAGATCCAACACCCGGTGCTAAAGTTGCCCAGATTTCAGTTCCCGCCCTGGGCACCTCTTTAGCACCGGGTGTGCTTACACCTGGTGCTAAAGCCTCATTAGCACCGGGTGTTGTATCCAGCCGGTGCTAATGTGGTGTCCTTTAGCACCCCGGGCACCACATTAGCACCGGGTGTGCTTACACCCGGTGCTAAAGACTCATTAGCACCGGGTGTTGTATCCACCCGTTGCTAATGTGTTGGCCTTTAGGACCGGGTGAGGCTAAGACCCGGTGCAAATGAACCTTTAGCACCGGGTCTTACTCTCACCCGGTGCGAAAGGCGCCGCCCCATATAACCGCCCGCGCCCTCTCCCCTCCTCACTTCTCGCATTTCTCGCCCGCCTCCGTCGCCGGTCCCGCTCCCGCGCCCTCGTCCGTCACCCCTCGCCCGAGCCCGCACCCGCCGCCGTCGACGGCCGCCCGTCGCCCGCACCCGCCGCCGTCGCCCGCACCCGAGCCCCTCGGTCGATTTCTGTTTACATTTTGTTATTTAATTTTGTTATTTAATTTGTTATTTAATTTGGTATATAATTTGTTATTTCATTTGTTATTTAATTTGGTATATATAATTTGTTATTATTTATATGCTTATATATAATTTTGTATGTAATTTGGTATATATAATTTTGTATATATAATGTTGTATATATAATATTGTATATATAATGTTGTATATATAATTTTGTATATAATTTGGTATATATAATTTTGTATGTAATTTTGTATATATAATGTTGTATATATAATTTTGTATGTAATTTGGTATATATAATTTTGTATGTAATTTTGTATATATAATATTGTATATATAATTTTATATATATAATGTTGTATATATAATGTTGTATATATAATTTTGTATATATAATGTTGTATATATAAATTTGTATATATAATGTTGTATATATAATTTTGTATATATAATGTTGTATATATAATTTTGTATGTAATTTGGTATATATAATTTTGTATATGTGCATATTTTGTATGTGCAAAACTATCGCGCACCGGAACACCATCGCGAAACCAAACTCGTCGCCCGAGCTCCTTCGCGAACCCAAACGCGTCGCGTTCCCAAACCTTCCGGAACCCAAACTCGTCGCGCACCCGAACCCCTTCGCGTCTGAAAGTGCATCTAGGCATTTAATCTATTTTGGTGATTAATGACAATAGAAATTTGGATATGATGCTTTGAATGAGTCATGCAGGAATAAAATGAAATAAAAGGAAGACAATACTAAAGGAAGGACCCCAACGCTTATTCATATGGTGGAGGACTCAATTGGTGGATTTAAATTTAATTTTCCGTTTGAAATTGAGTATAGGACCACCGTACTATCAAGGGGGACGTAGTTGATAAATTCTAGTTGCTAAAAGTGCTTTGATTGAGATGACAAACTCTTGAAAGACACAAAAACACTTCACAAACACCTTTTCTGCTCGGCCGGAACTTAGGCCGGAAGATCCGACCGGAAGTTCCGGGCGGCTCGGTCTTGCGTTTTTCCTGGCCGGAAGTTCCGGCCGTTTCTTCGGAAGTTACAAGACTTAGCTGTTTTTCGAGCTCACGAGTGTCCTGTTGCAAGTTCCGACCCGAGGCCGGAAGTTCCGGCCGGCTCTGTCTTGGCTTTCTCCGGGCCGGAAGTTCCGGGGTCCCCCGGAAGATCCGACCTACAGTCGGAAGATCCGGCCCCTGGAACTTTTCTGGAGTTTTCCTCACACATATCTGTTACTTATCGGAAGATCCGACCAAGTGTCGGAAGATCCGGTACCCCTTCGCAGTGCACATAACGGTCATATTTTGGGGGGTTGGTATATATACCCCTCACCCCCTTTCATTCAAGGGGGCTGCACACACTGACCTAACACGAGACAAACACTCCCTTGAGCTTTCACTCCTTCTCTCTACTCCCTTCCAAAGCTTGATTCTTTCAAGATTCAACTAGGGTTTGAGTGAGAAAGAAGATTTGAGGTGTGAGACTTGTGCAACCTTGAGTTCTTCACTTGTTCATCTCTCAAGCACTTGAAGCACTTGGATTCATCGATTTGCGTTTGTTACTCTTGGAGCTTGCTCTTAGACGGTTAGAGGTGCCGGTGAACTCCCATTCTCTTGTGGTTTGAGTCCCGGAAGTTTGTATTACCCTCTCCCTTCGTGGGAGCACATAGTAAGTAACTCAATCCTCCTTTGTGGTTGATTGAGAGAGACTTGGGGTTAGTGTGACAGCCCGGCTCTTTGTGAGCATCTCAACGGAGACGTAGCTCCTTTGTGGAGTGAACTTCGGTAGAAAATCCTTTGTCTCCACTTTTGTTCTTGCTCTTACTATTTCTATAACTTGATTTGTCCCGATCTACTTATTTGTGGGAATACTCTGACATTGATCATATATAGAAGGTTCCTTACATCATTTGTGAGCTTTGTATTCAAGTAGAATCGTCAAAAGGTGATTAGATTTCAAATCTCGAAGTACCCTTAAATTGCCTGTCGGAAGATCCGACTTATTCTCGGAACTTCCGGGGATTCTGTCCCTGTCGGAAGATCCTGTACAGTGTCGGATCTTCCTGGCCGGAAGATCCGAGACTGTGTCGGATCATCCGACTCTCTGATATTTTTTCTGAGGATTTTTGCAGGATTTTTTAAACTGGCCTATTCACCCCCCCTCTAGGCCTAGTGTTGGTCCTTTCAATTGGTATCAGAGCCTAATCCCTTGTTTAGGCTTAACCGCTAAGGGAAAAACACTATGGCCAGTATGGGGGATGTATCCGAGATGGCTTCCGCTCACAAAGATAAACATCCGACACCTGTCGAATCAAGCTCAAGTGATGATGAATTCAACATTAGCGATGTTGATGAGAGCTTGGATGAACAAGAAAAGAAGAAGCAAAGAAGGGAGAAGATAAGGAAGAAGATCAAGGAGAAGGCCGAAAGAGAGGCACAAAAGCTTTTCAAGAAGAAGATACGAGAAAGAGACGCTCTCGACGGACTTCACTCGGTGTCTTATCGATATGAGACATCTTCTTCTAACAAATCTTTTGACCCTTCTAGTCTTAATTTCTCATCCATTCCAATGGGCAAAGTCCCCAAATTCAATGTGATTGACTATGCCCGATGGAGTGATGATATGAAAATTTACTTGCATGGTCTTCATCCATCTCTTTGGACTATTGTGAATATAGGTGTAGACAAGAGTGCAACGCCAAGTCGTGAACAAGAATACGACATCTTCCGCAACTCTCAAGCCGTGACCGTGCTTAGGAGTGCTCTAAGCACTTATGAGTAGAACAAGATTAGAGGAATCGATAGTGCCAAAGAGCTATGGGACACTCTTTGAATGGCTCATGAAGGATCGGAAGAAGTCAAGGAAGGCAAGGTGGATCTCCTACGAGAACTAGAAGCTTTCGTCATGAAGAAGGATGAGTCCTTGCAAGAAATGTATGATCGATTGAAGCTCCTAGTCACCGAAATTAGGATGCTTGGAAGGAATGATTGGGGCGAGAACAAGGTCACAAAGAAATTGCTTAGAGCATACGCACCAAAGAACCCAATGCTTGCCACAATGATTAGAGAAAGTGACAAGTTCAAGACAATGGTGCCCATGGAGCTATTCAACAAGTTACAATATCATGAGATGAATAGCTTGGATGTGACAAGGTCTATCCAACAAACCGAAGTCAAGACCATAGCTCTCAAGGCCGAACCAAGCATGAGAGTTGAGTCAAATGAGAAGACCTCAACTTCCAAGAAAAGTGAGGATTCAAACGACCATGAAAGCACCGATGAAGAAACCGCTATGATGGTTAGAAACTTCAAGAGATTCATGAAGGCAAGAGGTGAAAAGAAGAGTTTCTCTCAACGAAGATGCTATGAGTGTGGGGAGAAAGGGCATTACATTGCCGATTGTCCCCGCAAGAAGAATGACAAAGATAACAAGAAGTCCAAGGACAAGAACGATGACAAGGACAAGAAATACAAAGAGAAGAGTCGAGAGTACAAGAAGAAGTTTGGAAGCGCCCACGTTGGTGAAGGTTGGGATTCATCAAGTGATGACTCCGGTGATGAAGGAATGGCCACTTGTGCCATTCAAGCTCCTACATCAACTCCACGACTCTTCAACAACATCGATGAGAGTGATGATGAAGCTCCCATGTGCCTCATGGCTCAAGGGACTAAGGCATATTCCTCCGGTGGACCTTCGTGGTTGTTGGATAGTGGATGCTCAAATCATATGACCGGAGAAAGGAATATGTTTGCAAAGCTACAAGAGTATGACTCACCCGTTGAGAAGATCACATTTGGTGACAACAATCATGGTGATGTCATAGGTCAAGGTGAAATAGCTATCTCACATGACTCATCTCTTTCAAATGTTTATCTTGTTGATTCTTTGGGATACAACCTGTTGTCCGTCTCACAACTTTGTGAGAAGGGTTACAATTGTCTCTTTACTAACGAGGGTGTGAGTATCCTAAGAAGGGAGGATTCCTCTATTGCTTTTACGGGTCGACTCAAGGGAAAGCTTTACTTAGTTGATTTCACAACTGGTAAAGTGGAACCGAAGACTTGTTTAGTGGCAAAATCTAGCTTGGGTTGGCTTTGGCATCGCCGGCTAGCTCATGTTGGGATGAGGAACTTGGCCAAACTTCAAAAGGATGAACACATCCTAGGACTAACAAATGTTGTTTTTGAGAAAGATAGATTATGTAGTGCTTGTCAAGCCGGGAAGCAAGTTGGCGCTCCACATCCACCCAAGAACACTTTGACTAGCTCAAGACCACTCAAGTTACTTCATATGGATTTATTTGGACCGGTTGCTTATGTTAGCATTGGCGGGAACAAGTATGGACTTGTCATTGTAGATGACTTTTCTCGCTTCACATGGGTTTTCTTTTTGCAAGACAAGAGTGAAGCTCAAACAATCATCAAGAGATTCATTAGGAGAGCTCAAAATGAGTTTGAGTTGAAGATCAAGCATATAAGAAGTGACAATGGGACGGAGTTCAAGAACACCAATGTTGAAGAATTTCTTGATGAAGAAGGAATCAAGCATGAGCTCTCCGCGCCATACACACCTCAACAAAATGGCATTGTTGAGAGGAAGAACCGGACTTTGATTGAAATGGCACGGACCATGCTTGATGAGTACAAGACCCCGGATAACTTTTGGGCCGAGGCGGTTAGCACGGCTTGCCATGCCACTAACCGTCTCTATCTTCAAAAATATTTGAACAAGACTCCATACGAGATACTAACCGGTAACAAACCAAAGGTGCACTACTTTCGAGTCTTTGGTTGCAAATGTTACATTCTTAACAAGAAAGCCAAAAGCTCAAAGTTTGCACCTAAGGTTGATGAAGGCTTTCTACTTGGTTATGGTACTAACGAACACGCCTACCGTGTTTTCAACAAAACCACCGGTTGTGTTGAGATCACGGTAGACGTAAAATTTGATGAATCAAACGGCTCTCAAGTAGAGCAAGTTGTAAATGACCTTGTAGATGAAGTCCCGCTAAGTCAAGCTATCAAGAATTTGAGTTTAGGGGAAGTGAAGCCTCAAGAGCCTCCAAATGAAGATGAAGAACAAGACCAAGATCCGGAAATCATGTTCAACATCGATCCATCACCATCAACAAGAGTTGAACCACCAAGTTCATCACAAGATCAAGTCCAAGATCATGGTGACGATCATGACCATGGCAATGATCAAGGGGGAGCTCAAGGTGAAGACGCTCAAGATGTTGAGTCACATCATGAAGAAGATGATGATGGACCCATCCAACGTCAATCAACATTTTCACATCCAAGAGTTCATCAAAGTGTTCAACGGGATCATCCCGTTGACAACATTCTAGGGAGCATCCAAAGAGGGGTAACCACTCGTTCACGTTTAGCAAATTTTTGTGGATGTTACTCGTTTGTCTCCTCTTTGGAACCTCTCAAGGTAGAAGAAGCTCTTGGAGATGCGGATTGGGTTATTGCAATGCAAGAAGAGTTGAACAACTTCACAAGAAATGAAGTATGGGAATTGGTCCCAAGACCCAAGCAAAATGTGATTGGCACCAAGTGGGTTTTCCGGAACAAACAAGATGAAAATGGCATTGTCACAAGAAACAAAGCTAGATTGGTTGCTCAAGGCTTCACTCAAATTGAAGGGCTTGATTTTGGTGAGACATATGCCCCGGTGGCAAGGCTTGAGTCAATTCGTATCCTTTTGGCCTATGCATCTCATCACAACTTCAAGTTGTATCAAATGGATGTGAAGAGTGCATTTTTGAATGGGCCTCTCGGGGAGCTAGTATATGTGGAGCAACCACCGGGATTTGAAGACCCCAAGCACCCCGACCATGTCTACAAACTCCATAAGGCGCTCTATGGGCTTAAGCAAGCACCTAGAGCATGGTATGAATGCCTTAAGGATTTTCTTCTCAAGAATGGCTTTGAAATGGGCAAAGCCGATTCTACTCTCTTCACTAGAAAAATAGACCAAGACTTGTTTGTTTGTCAAATTTATGTTGATGATATAATATTTGGTTCTACTAATGAAAAATTTTGTGAAGAGTATAGTAAGATAATGACCAAGAGATTTGAGATGTCAATGATGGGGGAATTGAAGTTCTTTCTCGGATTTCAAATCAAGCAATTGAAGCATGGCACGTTCATATGTCAAACCAAATACACAAGTGATATGCTCAAAAAGTTTGACATGGCCAATGCTAAGCCCATCAAGACCCCTATGCCGGTGAATGGTCATCTTGATCTAAATGAGGAAGGCAAATCCGTCGATCAAAAGGTATATCGCTCCATGATTGGCTCCTTGCTTTACCTTTGTGCATCTAGGCCGGATATTATGCTTAGTGTGTGCACGTGTGCAAGATTTCAAGCCAATCCTAAGGAATGTCATCTAATGGCTGTTAAGAGAATTTTTAGATATTTAGTGCATACTCCAAACCTTGGCTTGTGGTATCCCAAGGGCTCCACTTTTGATCTACTTGGCTACTCCGATTCGGATTATGCCGGTTGCAAAGTAGATCGGAAGAGCACCACGGGGACTTGCCAATTTCTTGGTAGGTCTTTGGTGTCATGGAGCTCTAAGAAACAAAATTCCGTTGCGCTATCCACCGCCGAGGCCGAGTATGTTGCAGCCGGTGCTTGTTGTGCTCAACTACTTTGGATGAGGCAAACCTTGAGTGACTTTGGTTGTGAGTTCAAAAATATCCCACTCTTGTGTGACAATGAGAGTGCCATAAAACTAGCAAACAACCCCGTTCAACACTCAAGAACCAAGCACATTGACATTAGACATCACTTCCTAAGAGACCATGAAGCCAAAGGAGATATCGCCCTATGCCATGTTGGAACCGAAAAACAATTGACCGATATCTTCACCAAGCCTCTTGATGAGCAAAGGTTTTGTTCCTTGAGGAGTGAGCTAAATATCTTGGATTCTCGTAACTTGGCTTGACTTGTTGCATACACAATTGGATTGATGCCTAGACTAGAAGAAAAATGATTTTATTCTATTTCTTTGGTGTGAGTTCTTCAAAATTTTGATCTTTTGATCGTTGGATCTTTTCCTGTTCCAAGTTGATCATGGTTTTGTGTTGATTGTTTGTTGCTGATCAATTTCGGGACAAGTTTCTTACATGTTCATAAGCTAGTTCTCTCAAAATCATCAATCAAATCTCGTCGTGGAAAATCATCCTTGGGACACATCTCTTCTGGACCGGATCTTCCGAGATACTCCCGGAACTTGCCTCTAGAAGTTCCGGGGGGCTCTGTCTCAAATCTTCACCTCTAATCTTTTTCGGATCTTCCGACCCGGTCGGATCTTCCGACAACTTGTCGGATCTTCCGGACCTGGGAGCTGGCGGAACTTCCGGTGCTAATCTCTCTAGTTCTGTCTCTGTCGGATCTTCCGACCCTTCATCGGATCTTCCGGCCCGTGCGCGATATATATAATCTGGGACTCAACCGATACCTCTTCGTCTCTCTTTCTTTCTCCACCAACGCCTCCTTGCTCCCTCTCTCCACGCCCTACGGCGATTTGAAGATTGGACCGTGGATTTCTTCATCAAGTGACATCTTTTGATTCCCAAACTCTCCAAGACTCGATTCCCCTCGGATCTTCCGGAGTTTTCGCGGGAAATCTCAACGGTATTGATTCAAAATCCCCATCGCCCGATCTATCAATGTAGGAAGCTCTAGTGGTTTTCCTTTGGTGAATCATCTCATATACATGCCTAGAACCCTTCCCTATGATTTCATAAAGTTTGGTGGGCTTAATCTACTGTTTCTAAGTTGCTAGGGTTTGACCCGACCCTGTCGGATCATCCGATCATAGACCGGAAGATCCGGACCCCCGGATCTTCCGACCCATTGCCGGAAGATTCGACAGAGTCGAGTTCTGTCCTATCAACTTAGTTGCTGATTTTCATACCTATCTCTAAATATACACCTTCATATCTTGTCAGATGGTTAAAGAGAAGGTTACACAGAAGAAGAGCACCTCTCTGACAGTGCGCCCAAGTACCAGTCGCACCAAAAGCTCGTTTCATCCTCCTAGCGATTCATCCTCAGAGTCGGATCCTCCTTCTGATGGGGGGATTCAAGAAGCTGGCCAGGGAAAGAGGTCCATGAAGACAACGACTTCTCGCTCTGTTCGAGGCAGAGCGCAGTCTAATGTGCAGGGGCGCCAGATTCCTCCTCGCCCAAGAGTTAAGAGAGCTAATCAAGGAGAAGGACCAGGGACACTATACAATGATGATATTGACATATCATTTCTGTCTCAGAACTTCATTAGCACTGCCATTCCTTTCCGGCACTCACTAGACAGTCCTCTGGTTAACTTCAAACTAGCTCAGAACAGCATGAAGCCCCTCAGATTCAGTGAACATGAGGATCCAAGACGCATTCAGTACAAGGCATTTAAGGGTGATCCTCGTTTTTGGATTTCACATCAGGCAGACTGGTATGAGTCAGTTATTCTGAAGATGACCCGGATTTGCACTCCCATGTATTGGGTCGATTGGAAATACTTGAAAAGCTTCCCACCACCGCTCAAGCCAGTTGTTGATGATGTCTATAAGCGGTGTGTGGAGATGGACATGGACAAGCTGATGGCTTTTGAGTGTCCATACAATGAGGAGGTTATCGCCCAGTTTTATGCCACTCTGTGGGTAGATGAGGACAGGTATGAGATGCATTGGACCTTGTGTGGAAAACGCCTCTCCATATCTTTGCATGACTTTGCTGGCTTGTTTGGGCTTGCTGAGGAGACTGCCTATGCCCATACAAGCAATGATCGTAGCAAAGTTGATCTTCACCTAGTAAGAATTTTAGATGACACAAAGCTGGCTTTCATGTATGATCATGCCTATGGTGAAGTGGTGTTTGGGAAGTACAAGGGTCTCTCTCCCTTCTACAAGTTGCTGAATCAACTTCTTAGAGGGACCTTGTATCCGAGAGCAGGCGATGCTGACAATATCTCTAAGAGGGCCAAGAACTTGTTGTTTCAAATGGCCCCCGGGAAGCCCAAGTTTGGAATGAAATCATCTACTGCTCCTATGATGCTTCCAGTGGCTGTCACTATGCCCCATACATCTTCCATATCATCAAGCATGTGTCTGGGGTAAACATCTTGTCTGACAAGCTTCATCTTCCATACAAATCTCCTCAGGGCAAGATTTCACAGCTCCTGAAAATTAAGTCCAAAGCATATCAAGGTGCTCCAACTCCATCATCTCACGGTGCTTCTTCTTCCCAAGCTCCTCCATCAACTGCTCCAGCTTCTTCCAGTGGCCCTTCCCATACTCCTAAAAGAAAGATGAGCAAAGTGGATTTTCTTCTACAAGGCATGTTTTCTTGTTTCAACATGTGCAAGTATCAAGTTAAGAAGTCCCATGAGCGTGAGAAACGTGCTGAGCATGATAGATACATGGCGGATAAGCGCCACAAGGAACTTCTTGACAAGTTGAACATGCCACATTCTCCTGTTCATCCACTCCGGGAAGTTACTCCTCCACCTACCTTTGCAAATCCATGGGAGGATTATTCACAAGAGTATGTCTTTGGTGCATCTCAGCACCAAGGACAAGGTGAGGAGGAAATAGTTGAAGAAGAAGAAGAAGAAGAGGCGGATGTGGAAGAAACTGAGGAGGAGGAGGAATACATTAGTGAGCCAGAAACGGATGAGGATCGTCGCAAGGGCAAGGCCACCGCAGCCGTTGATGATGATGATGGTGATGACGATGACGACGATGGAGATTACGACGACGACGACGAGGATGAGTAGCTCTCTTTTTGGTCTTTGATGACAAAGGGGGAGTGGATTTGGCCACTCTTCATCTATCGCTTCCTTTTATTCATGTTCTAGCTTGTGAACTTGTGAGAACTTGATTTTGTGTTATGTATGGTGTGCCAAGTAAGACTTTTATTTGTAAGACTTAATTTGGTTATTGCTAGTGTGATGTGGATCTCGTTATCTATTTTATTGTGAGTTGCTTATGAATGATGTGATGTTATTTCTCACTTTATTGATGTGTATATCTTGTCATATGCATCACGTTTATTTCATCACACCAAGCACTTTTATGCAATCTTATTTTGAGAGACTCTTGCAAAATATGTGCACAAGCATTTGAGGCTATTTAAGTTGAACATGCACATATTTAGGGGGAGCCTCTCCAAAAATATTGGATGCAAAACATGAATTTTATTCCCATCTTGTGAACCCAAATTTGTGTTGTCATCAATCACCAAAAAGGGGGAGATTGAAAGTGCATCTAGGCATTTAATCTATTTTGGTGATTAATGACAATAGAAATTTGGATATGATGCTTTGCATGAGTCATGCAGGAATAAAATGAAATAAAAGGAAGACAATACTAAAGGAAGGACCCCAACGCTTATTCATATGGTGGAGGACTCAATTGGTGGATTTAAATTTAATTTTCCGTTTGAAATTGAGTATAGGACCACCGTACTATCAAGGGGGACGTAGTTGATAAATTCTAGTTGCTAAAAGTGCTTTGATTGAGATGACAAACTCTTGAAAGTCAAAAAACACTTCACAAACACCTTTTCTGCTCGGCCGGACTTAGGCCGGAAGATCCGACCGGAAGTTCCGGGCGGCTCGGTCTTGCGTTTTTCCTGGCCGGAAGTTCCGGCCGTTGCTTCGGAAGTTACAAGACTTAGCTGTTTTTCGAGCTCACGAGTGTCCTGTTGCAAGTTCCGACCCGAGGCCGGAAGATCCGACCGGAAGTTCCGGCCGGCTCTGTCTTGGCTTTCTCCGGGCCGGAAGTTCCGGGGTCCCCCGGAAGATCCGACCTACAGTCGGAAGATCCGGCCCCTGGAACTTTTCTGGAGTTTTCCTCACACATATCTGTTACTTATCGGAAGATCCGACCAAGTGTCGGAAGATCCGGTACCCCTTCGCAGTGCACATAACGGTCATATTTTGGGGGGTTGGTATATATACCCCTCACTCCCTTTCATTCAAGGGGGCTGCACACACTGACCTAACACGAGACAAACACTCCCTTGAGCATTCACTCCTTCTCTCTACTCCCTTCCAAAGCTTGATTCTTTCAAGATTCAACTAGGGTTTGAGTGAGAAAGAAGATTTGAGGTGTGAGACTTGTGCAACCTTGAGTTCTTCACTTGTTCATCTCTCAAGCACTTGAAGCACTTGGATTCATCGATTTGCGTTTGTTACTCTTGGAGCTTGCTCCTAGACGGTTAGAGGTGCCGGTGAACTCCCATTCTCTTGTGGTTTGAGTCCCGGAAGTTTGTATTACCCTCTCCCTTCGTGGGAGCACATAGTAAGTAACTCAATCCTCCTTTGTGGTTGATTGAGAGAGACTTGGGGTTAGTGTGACAGCCCGGCTCTTTGTGAGCATCTCAACGGAGACGTAGCTCCTTTGTGGAGTGAACTTCGGTAGAAAATCCTTTGTCTCCACTTTTGTTCTTGCTCTTACTATTTCTATAACTTGATTTGTCCCGATCTACTTATTTGTGGGAATACTCTGACATTGATCATATATAGAAGGTTCCTTACATCATTTGTGAGCTTTGTATTCAAGTAGAATCGTCAAAAGGTGATTAGATTTCAAATCTCGAAGTACCCTTAAATTGCCTATCGGAAGATCCGACTTATTCTCGGAACTTCCGGGGATTCTGTCCCTGTCGGAAGATCCTGTACAGTGTCGGATCTTCCTGGCCGGAAGA
Source organism: Echinochloa phyllopogon (assembly GCA_033239725.1). Classification (NCBI taxonomy): domain Eukaryota; kingdom Viridiplantae; phylum Streptophyta; class Magnoliopsida; order Poales; family Poaceae; genus Echinochloa; species Echinochloa phyllopogon. Next base: position 27,952,488 of record BTCW01000015.1, on the reverse strand, counting down.
TCCGAGACTGTGTCGGATCATCCGACTCTCTGATATTTTTTCTGAGGATTTTTGCAGGATTTTTTAAACAGGCCTATTCACCCCCCCCTCTAGGCCTAGTGTTGGTCCTTTCAGCGTCGCGCACCCGAACCCCTTCGCGTCGCACACTCCTTAGCTCTAACCCTAAACCCCATATCTATATTTATTTATATTTATTGCTTACAAATTATTTTTATTCCTATAGATGGCGCACAACAACCCTAGCGAACCCTTGCCAGAGGATAATGACCAGTTCTTATTGAATCAAATATTTGGTATCGATGCCGAAGATAACTCGCAACCAAACATGGAAGACGTGCTGGGTATTGCTCAAGGGAGTGAAAATGTGGAATATAGTAATGTGGATGAACGCAGTAATAATGAGCCCACGTCTAGTCAGGTGTGAATATATCTCATTTAATATGTATTGTATATCTCAATATATCTCACTTAATATGTATTGTATCTCAATATATCTCATTTAATATTGTATCGTTAATATGTAATTTATGTAGCCCGCCTCTGCGTCGACAACCGGAACTAGGAAATCCAAACGATCTGCCACTAAGAAGCTGAAGGATGTGAAGTTTCACATCACTCGATTGGAGGACGATGGGGAGCCAGTTGAGCCCAAACAAGTGGCCAGAAAATTTATATCTCAGTGCGGGGTTGTTCTACGGGAACGCGTGCCCATTAGCATCAGAAAATGGAAATCCACGGACCCTACTGAGCCGCACGTGTTGCCCAATACTAAGAAGGAGATGCTATGGGCGGACATAAAAGGAATTTTCGAATGGCCAAGCAGTCATGAAGAGCAACTGAAGGATTGGACAATGAAAAAGATGGCAATTTTGTTCCAGGATTACAAGAAAAAATTGTACAAGAATTATCTAATTACCGGAGAAGCACCGGATCCAGCGAAGCATCCAACCATCACTCATGATGCTTGGAAATTGTTCTTGGAGTACAAAAACTCCGAAGAAGGGTCAAGTATGACCGCTAGAAATGCTGACAATGCCGGTAATAGGAAGTACACCCATAGAATGGGTTCAGGAGGTTATAAAGCCAGCATTGAGAAATGGGAGAAGATGGAAGAAACTCTATTTGCTAGAGGAATTCGTCCAGCGACACATGACTGGCCCACACGATCCAAGCATTGGTACTATGGTCATGGAGGCACCCTCAGTCCGATCAATGGCTCGTTAGTTTTTGGCGACGACTTGCGAGAACTAGCTCAACGTCTCATCAATATCCTTAAGGCATCTGAGAGGGGAGAATTTGTTCCTGATAGAGACAGAGATGAGATAACCTATGCCTTAGGAAACAAGGAGCATCCTGGACGTACGCGCGGCGTAGGCATAGTACCATGGAAGAAAGGTTTCAAAGAGGACACCGCCTCCTATAGGAGCCGTTCGAGGAAGAAGGCGGAATATGAGCAGAGGGTGAGGGACCTAGAGGAAACGGTAGCCGCCCAGGGCTCAAAGATACAGGAAATGGAGGTAGAGACGGAGCGGCGAATGAAGTTAGCATTGCTGCAGATACAAGCCACAGGAACCGCCAGCATGGAATTTGAATTAATAAGTAAGGCACTTTGTTTTAAAACAAATGATTATTTAGAAATATAGGGCTTCATTTAATAATTACTATGTTTGTATTAATAAGAAAACACTTTATTTTATAATAAATGATTATTTAAATATAGACGAACATTTGTATTTGTAAGTAAAGCATTTATTTTATATTAAATGTTTATTAATTGCACATTTGTTGTCTTCAATTCCATGGAATTAATATATCCAATTATTTGCAAATTATAGATGATGAGGCTGCAAGAAGATAGACTCGATGAAGAGAGAATAGACGCAATTGCAGAACAACTCATTGGATGGATTTGGGACGAGGTCGTTAATCCCCGTGGAGAATTCCATCTCCCCCTGGAGGATGCGCCGTCAAGTCGTTCCTCTAGTCGGATTTTTTAATTTGTAATATACAGCTCAAATATATATAGTTCAAATATATATACAGTTCAAAATTATAATATATATATCTTCTATTTTGATTATATGTCTAGCTAATATGAATATATAGTACTACATGCACGGCAGCTGAATACATGTTTGAATACGTATCATAATACATATATAAACGTATCAAAAAAAATCCAGGTACTTTAGCACTGGTTGTATACACCAACCGGTGCTAAAGGCCCTCCTATACCCGCTGTGCAGGCAGGGCCTTTAGCACCGGTTGGTGTTTAGAACCGGTGCTAAAGCCCCCTTTAGCACCGGTTATTCTACCCCGGAAGTTTAGCACCGGTTGGGAATCCGGTGCTAAAGCCCGTTCCCAACCGGTGCGGATGTGAGGTTCTCTGGTAGTGTGCTACTCACACGGCTACTTAATTCTAGGGTTAATTGAATATATACCATTGTAAATTTTACGGTTTTAAAGAATACCATTACTATTCATGTATTCGGATTTATACCATTACAATTTCACATTTATTATACATTCCTTATCCTTTCAATACGTTTCTGATAAATACTGGACTCAATTGCCCTTCTCTTCCTCCTCTCCGCATCCTCTCTCCCGTGTTCATCTGACTCCGGCCGGTAATGGTGGCGAGGTCGAGGCAGCTGACCCACCAGAGCTCGACCATGACCCCAGCGCCTGGCTTCCCCGCAGGGACATCCCTCTCCGCCCCCATGGAGGCTGTGGATTCGATGGGGAAAGAACAGAGCAAGGAAATCGAAGGCAGGACCGGTAAGGCTAGGCTACGAGATCTCTGTGTGTGTGCGCGTCCTCTCCGTTGAGGGTGCATGCGTGTGGTTAACATGCTGCAGTTGAGCAGTTCCAAACGTCAAGCACCAAAGAAGCTACTGCCGTTTCTCTCTCTGTCACCCCCACAAAATCCTTGAATCGAACCAACTAAGCAACAGCACCATCCAATCAAGCACAAGCATACACTACCAGAATCCTTCACATCCGCCCGCCTCCTCCGCCTCGGCCATTTTTGGACCCGGTGCTGATGGGGCTTCAGCACCGGGTCTAACGGCTAGGAGCGGGGGCGGCGCTGCGGGGTGTCATGGCGGACACATTAGCACCGGGTCGTGGCAAGACCCGGTGCTAATGCGCCCCCTTTAGCACCGGGTGCAGCCAGCAACCGGTGCTAATGTGCCGAGGCCATTTCGCACCGGTTGCTGGCTGCACCCGGTGCTAAAGTGTGCACATTAGCACCGGGTCTTGCCACGGCCCGGTGCTAATGTCTCCCCCGGCCGAGCCAGCTGAACACTTAGGCGCTGTGTTCATGCTGCTCGGCCGTCACCGGGCGCACACGAGCCACGTCACTGGATGAACAAGAACAATTTTTCTTTTTAATCTCTGTATAAAAGTTGTAACTAGTCGTTCTCCCTCGTACAAACTTCAAAAAAGATCATTTTTCTTCCTAAAAATTCCTAAAATCATACTCTATCAAGTTATGAAACTTATTAATGTTATTATTTTGAAAAATCTTCTCGTGTTTGAACAATCCAAATTTTGAATTAAAAATGAGAACTACAACCAAGGTTTTTTTCACACTAGGTGATGTCAAATGAAAAAGTGATGAATACCAAAGTTTCATATTTCATCATGATCTACAATCTTTATTTAGGTCATTTTGTCATTTTCAAAATGGGTCATAACATGTAGTACAAATTTGACAAGTCTCTAACAAAGTTTTAGAAACTATGTGAGTGAATCTAGGATTAATGAACAATGTATACTACCACTTTCTCAAATGCAAAAATGACTTAAATAAAGATTGTAGATCTTGATGAGATATGAAATTTTACTATTCATGACTTTTTCATCTGAGACCATTTAATGTTCCAAAATCTTTGATTTAGTTATCAATTTTTGTAATTTATAAGATTTTCTAGTAATTTATAAGATTTTCTAATAAGTTATAAGATTTTCTAGTAAGTTATAAGATTTCTAGTAAGTTATAAGATTTTCTATTAATTTATAAGATTTTCTAGTAATTTATAAGATTTTCTATTAATTTATAAGATTTTCTAGTAAGTTATAAGATTTTCTAGTAAGTTATAAGATTTTCTAGTAATTTATAAGATTTTCTTATTTAATATATATTTTTAATAGGTATTAATAACTAAATTAAAATAAGTATTAATAACTATATATTAAAAACTATATTTATAAGATTCCCAAATAGTAGCCACCGGTGCTAAAGGCCGGTTTGGAAACTGGCGCCAAACGAAAATTTGGGGCCTTTAGCACCGGGTTGATCTAAAATCCGGTGCTAAAGGCTCCCAATTTTCATTTGGCGCCAGTTACGGCCTTTTAGCACCGGGTGGTGGGAAGGCCCGGTGCTGAAGGGCCTTTAGCACCGGGTGGTGGGAAGGCCCGGTGCTAAAGGGGGGCCTTTAGCACCGGGTCGTGGCTGCACCCGGTGCTAAATGCCCCGGCTCTATATAGCCTCGCGCCGGCCCCCGCTCCCGCAGCACTTCGTCTTCCCCCAAACCGCCGGCCCTCCTCCTCGCCTCGCCCCCTTCTCTTCTTTTCTTCTCCCTTCCTCTTCTCACTTCGTTTCTTGGTTCCCTGCAGGCACGCAAGAAGGCAGGCTGGTTGGCGCGCTGGCTGCTGGGCGGCGCAAGAAGCCGCGCTCGTGCTGGTGGGTCTTGTGCTCGTGGTTGAAATTGAAATGCTGAGTGTTGAATCTTGAGTCTTGTAATGAAGGTGCTCGTGGTTGAAATTGAAATGCTGAGTGTTGAATCTTGAGTCTTGTAATGAAGGTGCTCGTGGTTGAAATTGAAATGCTGAGTGTTGAATCTTGAGTCTTGTAATTAAATTTCTCTGTTGGATCTCTAATGTTGTAATCCAATCCCTATTAGATCTTGGATATTGTAATACAATTTGAGCTATCTACTCATCTCTTTCTTTCTCCTCTTATTTATCGGTCATCATCTTCTTTCCTTTTCTGTTCTTGAAGAACAAGAACAAAAACAAAAGTACATTCATGGCGTCTGGAAAAAAATAAAAAAAAATCTAAGCCCTTTAGCACCGGGTGCAGCCACGACCCGGTGCTAAAGGCCCTGCTAAAGGCGCTGCAGGGCAGGCCCTTTAGCACCGGGTCGTGGCTGCACCCGGTGCTAAAGGGACCCTTTAGCACCGGTTATTCAACCCGGTGCTAAAGGGGTACCCCTTTAGCCTCGATTTAGTTGCACCGGGTGGGAAACCCGGTGCTAAAGGGCTTTCCCACCCGGTGCAGATATTGATGATTCTGGTAGTGATATCATCGCCTCCATTTCCTTTTTTCCCACAGCCAGAGCTCGACATCCATCCACGTGCAAAAAACACACCATGCGACCTTTTTCTCTGCATGGGCGCGTGCTGGATTTGGGACTTTCCCCAACCTCCCCGATGCGCCACACCGTCCGATGGCTCCGCCGCTCCGGTGCCCCACTACCTGCAACTCACAGAGAAGATGGCCGAGCAGTGGGCCTCATGCACACGCGCGTAGGAGCAGCGGCCATTTTGCAGTCGGAACACTATCGTGTTGCAGGCGTCGGCGAGGCATGGAGCAGATGAACTGGAGAGAGAATGAGCAGATGAACATGAGAGTGAACAGATGTGGGGAAATCAGAGGGCTCTTTAGTCCAATATTTATAACATATAGAATAGGTAAGTAATAGTATATATCAAACAAGTGTAAAATTGTAACGACACCAATCTGAATACGTGAATAGTAATGATATTTTTCAAAACCGTGAAAGTTGCACTAGTATATATCCAATTAACCCTTAATTCTATGGCTTCGCTTTATCTCTGCCTAATACTAAAGCAAGGATTGATTCTGCGGTACGTTATAATTTTACAAAAAAGACCCTTATATTTATGAAATTCAGCCCACGTCTACTATGGAGACTGTGCATCGTAATTTGGCAGCTGGACCCCCACACGTTTGGCACACGCGGATCGTTTCTGTTCCGTTCCGCACTTCGACTTCTATCCGTTCCGCACATCGACTCCTATACGTTCCGTCAACCTCATCGCCTTCCAAAAAAAATCTATAGCAATCTTCTAATCCTCATCCCACCTCTCCGGGAGTCTCATAACCATCTCACGCTCATCGGCTCATCACACCATTGCAGAACGCATCAAGTGGCCTAAAGCAGCACGCGGTCCGTCGGCCACCGGATCCATGCAAGCGCAGCCATGCCGAACGTCGACCTACTCCTTCGTATGCATGACCAGGACGTACCCACTCTTAATCCAAGCGGTCACGAGACGACCGATTCTGTCGTTGCGGCACCAAAATTTTCATTCCAGAGCTAAACCACCACTGACAAGCGCCTGGCTGCAGGTGCATTGGAAGGCAGTAACACTGACGATGTTGTAGAGCATGGATACACACCATCGTCCTTAATCAACAAGATCAAATCCCTCAAGAAAACAAAATCTATCCGATACTATAGACATCTGTCACTACCAGAATGCTTCACATCCGTCCGCCTCCTCCGCCTCGGCCATTTTTGGACCCGGTGCTGATGGGGCTTCAGCACCGGGTCCAACGGCTAGGAGCGGGGGCGGCGCGAAGATGTGTCAGGGCGGACACATTAGCACCGGGTCGTGGCAAGACCCGGTGCTAATGCGCCCCCTTTAGCACCGGGTGCAGCCAGCAACCGGTGCTAATGTGCCGAGGCCATTTCGCACCGGTTGCTGGCTGCACCCGATGCTAAAGGGTGCACATTAGCACCGGGTCTTGCCACGACCCGGTGCTAATGTCTTTTGTATATAGCACATTCTTCCTCCCCCGGCCGAGCCAGCTGAACACTTAGGCGCTGTGTTCATGCTGCTCGGCCGTGGGAGGGGAGGTGCTGCCCAAATTTTTTTCAAAATTTGTGAAGATTCTACTCATCTAAGGAGCACTACAAGGTACACTCTTTCATTCTCTAATGTTTTATTTAGCTTGTAGTCCTTCTATGATTTAGAAATAGAGGGATTTTTGAATCAAAGTAAAGCTAGCTAGAGAGAGCTTGTGTTCTTGGAGGAGAGAGCTTGAGTTCATGGTGGAGAGAGTGTTCATGTTGTGTTTTAAATGGAGAGAGAAGGCAAGCTAGTTAGTATTTTGTTTTGTATGACATGTGAATAGTTATAAGGCTTATGTATTTTATTTATTAGAGAGGTTTATTTATTAAAAGTTGGAATAGTTATTTGTTAATTTAATGAAATATATATTATTAGTTATTTATTAAAAGGTAGAATAGTTATTTATTTATTTAACGGAAGGTATATTTATTTATTTAATGAATATAGTAATGTAGTTTTAGAAATTTATTTATATAATGGAATATATATTATAATTTGTATTTATTTATATATTAATTTTTTTATCTTTAAATTGTATTGTATATTTGTTATTTGTTATTTGTTAATAATGCAGATGAATAGACAATGGATGTACGGGGACCCCCACACTCAGGCGTTCCGTGATGGCCTTAGGACGTTTCTCGATGCCGCCGAGGCTAACAAGACGCCGTCCGGTTTCATGTTCTGCCCATGCACCCATTGTAAAAATATACAATCGTACAAACAAAGAGGTTGTCTTCAGGTGCATTTGATGAGGCACGGTTTCATGAGGAATTATTCTGTTTGGACGAAGCACGGTGAAAGAGGAATTCTAATGGATGAAGATGAAGAAGACGAGGCCGATGACGACATTCCATTATTGGCTCAATACTACGGTTCCTTTGCATATGCTGCAATGGGTGATGCCGATGAGGAAGATGTTGCTCGGGAAGGCGATGCTCAGGAAAATGAACCTACTGATGGACTCGGGCAAATGTTGCGTGATGCCGAGAAAGACTGCGGCAATGATAAGGAACTGAAAAAGATACAACGCATGTTGCAGGACCACAAGACTGACATGTACCCAGATTGAAAAGAGGGGCTAAAGAAGTTGGGTAGCACACTTGAACTTCTGCAGTGGAAGGCAGCAAATGGTGTTACTGATAAGGGTTTCGAGGAGCTACTGAAACTCGTAAAGAAGATTCTTCCAGAGGGTAACAAATTGCCATCGACGACGTATCAAGCAAAACGTGTTGTTTGCCCTCTCGGTTTGGAGGTGCAGAACATACATGCGTGTCCTAATGACTTTATCCTCTATCGCGGACAGTACGAACACTTGGATCGTTGTCCGGTTTGCACCCGCGCACGATACAAGATCAGGCGGGACGACCCTGGTGATGTTGGGGGAGAGCGTTCTAAGAAAAAAATCCCTGCGAAGGTGATGTGGTATTTCCCTCTGATAGCCCGTCTGAAGCGTTTGTTCAGGAACAAAGACCATGCCAAACTGATGCGCTGGCACAAAGAAGAACGTAAGCAGGATGGCATGTTGAGACACCCCGCCGATGGATCCCAGTGGAGGAACATCGACAGAGCATTCCCAGAGTTTGATGCTGATGCGAGGAATGTTAGGCTTGGTTTAAGTACCGATGGCATGAACCCTTTTGGTGAAATGAGCAGTAGTCATAGCACTTGGCCCGTGACTGTTTGTATCTACAACCTACCCCCTGGCTCTGCATGAAGCGGAAGTTCATTATGATGCCAGTGCTCATCGAAGGCCCAAAGCAACCTGGCAACGACATTGATGTGTACCTAAGACCATTGGTTGACGAACTTTTGCAGCTGTGGAAGAATGAAGGTGTTAGCATGTGGGATGAGGACAAGCAGGAGCAGTTTGACCTTCGAGCACTGCTTTTCATAAGCATCAACGACTGGCCTGCACTAAGTAACCTATCAGGACAATCAAATAAAGGATATAAAGCATGCACTCACTGTTTAGAGGAAACCGAAAGCATGTATTTGAAACATTGTCGTAAAGTTGTGTACATGGGTCACCGTCGATTCCTTCCGGCGAAGCATGAGCTACGAAAGAAATGTGCGCATTTTGGTGAGAATGCTGATCGCCGTATAAAGCCGAGACACCGGAGTGGAGAAGAGCTATTTGATATGGTGAAGGACCTACACGTGGTGTTTGGCAAGGGAGACGGAAGCCAGGCTGCTCCGACGGGCGAGGATGGTCGTGCCGCGATGTGGAAGAAGAAGTCTATCTTTTGGGAGCTACCTTATTGGCAACGTTTAGAGGTTCGTAACGCGATTGATGTGATGCATCTGACGAAGAATCTTTGCGTGAACTTGATAAGCTTCCTGGGTACTTATGGGAAGCCAAAAGATACACTGGAAGCACGTCAGGAGCTAAAACGATTGAAGCAACGGACTGATCTACATCCAGAAAAGAGAGACAAAGGACGCCAGTACTTGCGTCCTGCCAGCTTCACTCTCAGCAAAGAAGAGAAGGCAAGCATGTTTGAATGTTTGAACAGTATCAAGGTTCTGTCTGGCTACTCCTCCAATATTAAGGGAATAATAAATATGATAGAGAAGAAGTTCACAAACCTGAAGTCTCACGACTGCCATGTGTTGATGACACAGCTGCTTCTCGTCATACTCAGGGGTGTGCTACAAGTTAAAGTGCGGAAAGCCATTGTGAAGCTATGTGCATTCCTCAATGCAATTTCTCAGAAGGTGATCAATCCAGACCATTTAGATCAGCTACAGAACGACGTGGTGCAATGTCTTGTCAGCTTTGAGATGATATTTCCACCATCCTTCTTCAATATCATGACACATCTATTGGTTCACCTCGTCAAAGAGATTCGTATATTGGGCCCAGTATTTCTACACAACATGTTCCCATTTGAGAGGTTCTTCGCTGTCCTAAAGAAGTATGTCCGTAATCGTTCTCGTCCAAAAGGATGCATTGCTAAGGGATACGAAACAGAAGAGGTCATTGAATTCTGTGTTGACTTTGTCGACGATCTTATGCCGATTGGTGTGCCCGAATCACATCACGAGGGGAGACTTGGTGGAAAGGGCACACTAGGGAAAAGATCGATGGTGATCAAGGACGTTGAGACATTTCGTAAAGCGCACCTCACAGTTTTGCAACAATCAACCTTAGTTGCTCCGTACATCGAGGAGCACATGCAGATTCTCAGGGACGAAAACTCAACAAAGTCTGCGGCCTTCATTCAGCGTCTGCACAATAGTACTTTCGCCGATTGGTTGCGAAGACGTCTTATGGGTGTCGAGGGCATTGATGCGCAGCTAGCTTTTGTAGCTAGAGGTCCATCGAGCACGATCTTGACATTCCAAGGATACGACATCAATGGGTATACATTTTACACAAGAGTCCGGGACAAGAAAAGCACCAACCAAAACAGTGGTGTCTGGATCGACGCGACAGACACCAATGGCAATACAAACTCATACTATGGAATCATAGAGGAGATATGGGAACTAGAGTACGGACCTTTGAAGATCCCACTGTTCAAGTGCCAATGGGTGAAGCTGACTGGAGGAGGTATTAAAGTTGAAGCGGACTATGGAATGACGTTAGTGGACCTAAACAAGATTGGCTTTCTAGACGAATTGTTCGTCCTGGGCAAAGCTGTCACACAAGTTTTTTATGTGAAGGACATGGCTAGCAGACCGAAGAAAGGGGCGGATAAGAAAGGTGGGGGTAAGCAATTGGACCCATCACAAGACGAGCCAAAGCGTCATATAGTTCTTCCTGGAAAGAGAAAAATCGTAGGAGTTGAGGACAAGACGGATGAAGATTATGATATGCTCGATGGCCGGCCTCCATTCTCAGTGGCTGATGACCCAAGCATCCTGTTAGCGGCGGAGGAGACACCGTATCTACGGCGTGATCACAATCAAGGAACATTTGTAAAGAGGAAGTTTATTAGTGTCCGAGTAAACGATGATGCCATGTAATTTAATTGCACTATGTTCCACCCAATTTGTAATGACTATATTTGCATTTATGTTCCACCTATGTTCTAAGATTTTCTTTTGATTTATAAGATTGTTTTTATTAATTCTAGCATTTTATATTGATTTTCTAGTAATTTATAAGATTTTCTAGTAATTTATAAGATTTTCTAGTAATTTATAAGATTTTCTAGTAATTTATAAGATTTTCTAGTAATTTATAAGATTTTCTAGTAATTTATAAGATTTTCTAGTAATTTACAAGATTTTCAAGTAATTTATAAGATTTTCTATTAATTTATAAGATTTTCTAGCATTTTATATTGATTTTCTAGTAATTTATAAGATTTTCTAGTATTATAAGATTTTCTAGTAATTTATAAGATTTTCTAGTAATTTATAAGATTTTCTAGTAATTTATAAGATTTCTATTAATTTATAAGATTTTCTATTAATTTATAAGATTTTCTAGCATTTTATATTGATTTTCTAGTAATTTATAAGATTTTCTAGTAATTTATAAGATTTTCTAGTAATTTATAAGATTTTCTATTAATTTATAAGATTTTCTAGCATTTTATATTGATTTTCTAGTAATTTATAAGATTTTCTTATTTAATATATATTTTTAATAGGTATTAATAACTGAATTAAAACAAGTATTAATAACTATATATTAAAAACTATATTTATAAGATTCCCAAATAGTAGCCCCCGGTGCTAAAGGCCGGTTTGGAAACTGGCGCCAAACGAAAATTTGGGGCCTTTAGCACCGGGTTGATCTAAAATCCGGTGCTAAAGGCCCCCAATTTTCGTGTGGCGCCAGTTACGGCCTTTAGCACCGGGTGGTGGGAAGACCCGGTGCTAAAGGGGGGCCTTTAGCACCGGGTGCTGTATAGACCCGGTGCTAAAGGGCCTTTAGCACCGGGTCGTGGCTGCACCCGGTGCTAAAGGCCCCCACCAATTTTCGTTTGGCGCCAGTTACGGCCTTTAGCACCGGGTGTAGAAGACCCGGTGCTAAAGGGCCTTTAGCACCGGGTGGTGGGAAGACCCGGTGCTAAAGGGGGGGGGGCTTTAGCACCGGGTGCTGTACAGACCCGGTGCTAAAGGGCCTTTAGCACCGGGTCGTGGCTGCACCCGGTGCTAAAGACGGGGGACCTATATAGGCCGGGGACTTCTCTCCCCTCCCTCACTTCGCCCTCATCTCCTCACAGATCGAAACCGCCGTCGGCGCCCCCTCGTCTCCTCAGCCGCCGCCGCCCGTCGCCGCCGCCACCCGTGGTCCCCGCGCCCACGCCGCCGCCGCCTGTCGTCCCCACGCTCACGCCGCGCCGCCTCCCTCGTCCCGGGCCACGCCGCCGTCCCCGCGCCCGTCGTCGTCCCCGCGCCCGTCGTCCCCGCCGCCGTCGTCGTCCCCGCGCCCGTCGTCCCCGCGCCGGCGCCCCTCGTCCCCGCGCCGCCCGTCGTCCCCACGCCGGCGCCGCTCCTCGTCCCCTCGCCGCCGCGGCCGCCGCCGCTCGTCCCCGCGCCGCCGTCGCCCGCCGCCCGTCACGGTGAGCCCTCTGTGAAGTCGGCCTTCGTGCCGTGCGTGCATGTTTGTGAGCCGGCCTTCGTGCCGTGTGTACGTGTTTGTGTGTGCAGGTACCGGCCATGCACATTTGCTTAGCGAATGTGTTCGGCCATGCGCATTTGGTTAGCGAACGCGTTCGCTAACCCATACATTGGAAATGCATTGTATTGAAATATTAGAAATATATATGCTTCATATGTATTGAAAATATTAGAAAATATTAGAAATTTATTTTATTGGAAATGCGTTGTATTGGAAATATTAGAAATATATATGCTTTATATGTATTGGACATTTATTTTATTGAAATGCATTGTATTGAAATATTTACATTTATATCGGAAATTCTATGCTTCATTTAAATGTATATTGGAAATTCTATGTATATTAGAAATATATGTGCTTCATTTAAATGTATATTGGAAATGTTATATGTTTGTATAATGTATACTATCGAAAATATTTATTATCGAAAATTCTATCGCGTACCCGAACCCACCGCGCACCCGAACCCCTTAGCGAATCCGTTTTTCGCGCACTGACCCCCTTAGCGAACCCGTTCGCGTCACGTACCCGAACCCTTAACAAACCACTTCGCGTCGCGTACCCGAACCCTTAGCGAATCAATTCACACCGCGCACCCGAACCCCTTGGCGAATCCGTTTTTCACGCACCGACCCCCTTAGCGAAAATGTTAGAAATATTGGGAATATGTATGCTTTGTATATATTTCTTATCAATTATTTTTAATTCTATAGATGTCGGACAACAACAACCCCGTCCCACCCATGCAAGAGGACAACAACAACCTCGTCCCACCCATGCAAGAGGACAACGACACGTTCTTTGCGAATCAACTTTTTAATATTGTAACCCAACCAATGTCCATGGATGATGTGTTGGGGATCATTGGAAGGGACGACAATATCCAGGGCGACAATGTTGCAAGGGCCGAAAATGTTGAAGGGGCTGCCAATGTCCAGGGTGAACGTGTCCAGGGCAGCACTATTGAAGGGGCCGGTAACGAGCCCTCGTCTAGTCAGGTGTGTATATAGATAACATAAATTTGTACTGTACATGTCAATTATGTATACCATCTCTATATCATCTCGTATCTATGTAATTTGTGTAGGCCGCCTCTGCTTCTACAAGTCGAGCTAAGAAATCAAAACGATCGACCATGAAGAAGCTGAAGGATGTCAAGTTTCACATCACTCGAGTGGAGGATGACGGGGAGCCAGTTGAGCCCCCAAAAGTGGCCAAGAAATTTGTATCTCAGTGCGGGGTAATTGTACGGGACAATGTGCCCATTAGTATCAGAAAATGGAAGTCCACGGACCCCACTGAGGAGTACGTGCTCCCCGATACAGAGAAGGAGATGCTATGGAGAGAATTAAAGGCAATATTCGACTGGCCTAACACTCATGAAGCAGAACTGAGGGATTGGACAATGAAGAAGATGACAGTTCTGTTTCAGGATTTGAAGAAGAAGTTGTACTCTCATTTTCTCAAAACCGGAGAGGCCCCGGATCCTGAGAAGTATAAGAAGATCACTGAGGTCTCTGTCTCCTCCGCCGCGGAGGTCTCCGCCCCCTCCGCCGAAGAGGGGACGCCGCACTAAAGCCTCTGCCCCCACTCCACCAGCGAAGAAGGCGCGGAAAACCAGAGAGAAGCCCGCACCAGAGAAAAGAGCGGGTGAGAAGACTCTAGAGGAGCTCGAAGCCTCGGTCAAAGCAGACACAAAGAGGCAAATGGCCGAGTGGAGGAAAAAACCGGAACCGGAGCCGAAGCTTGATCCCACTGTCGTCAAGTCATTCCTCGGTAATTTGAGCAAGGGTCAACAGAAGGAAGTAATAGTAACAGACTATGACCGCTCATTACTGAAATCTCGCCGGAAGCGGAAGGCTGCAGATAAGGAGGAGGGCCCATCCAAAAAGGTTCCTCAGCTCGGCGAGCAACCTCAGCGGCCCTTGGGTCCATTGCCATCTCTGGACGAGATTAACGTCCAACGAGTAATGGCCGAGACTGGACTATCCAGAGCACAAGTCCTGGGGGAACAAGAGGTGCCTGTAAACACAACGTTGAAGTGGCCGTTTATGCTTGGCGAGCCTATGGTCCCTCCTGAAATGGAGAGCAAGCTACAGACGAAGATGCGCCGATTCCATGAGTGGTACTTGAAAGAATCAAGAAGGAATAAACGGCGCATAATCAAAGTAGGCGTGAAGGACCATGATTTCTACAATGGTGACGATGATTGGGTCTGGCTGAGGTTTAAGGATATATATGAGATGTACCACCGCGACGCCATGGACGTGGATTTGATCACCTGTTGGACACTGTAAGTACTTTGTTGTTGCTTATAATTCACAGTTTGAAAACAATAATTTCAATCTATGCTGACGCGAGCTTTATTTATTGCTTAACATATGCAGAATGGAGATTCAAAAATGTCGGAGATCCTCAATATATGACGTTGGTTTCGTGGATCCTCGAAGGATAAGTGAAGAAATGATATTGATGAATCCTGAGGAAACATATGGAAACCTATACAAGTATATTAAGAAACAAAATTACTGCGACTCCATACTAATCCTGTACAACATCGAGTGAGTACATACACAGGCTTCTTCTTATACTGTCTGTGTACTATTTCATTTCTGATTATAATGTATACATGTATACATATTTCACTGGTTCCTAATAATATTGTGTCCTGACCGGGGTGTCGTGAACGTCTTTGATTCATTGCACACTCCAAAAGAAAAACTACAGAACATCATGGACATGATGACAAGGTGATGTATATTTTCCCCTACTTAATTCACCCCTTACACTCGCAATGACTTAACTCAATTTTTTTGTTCGCAGGGCCTGGAATCAATTTCGTCAAGAACACCCGGGTATTCAACATGAAACACTAAAATGGAACATTGGCTTTCCGGTAAGCAAGTAATTTGTACATGTAGGCCTCGGCTAATATATTATATGAATTTTACTTAATTTCTTTTGGTCGACAGTGTGCCAAACAGGGGAAGGGAAATAATTTATGTGCATACTATGTTTGCGATTACATGTGGAATTGGGGACATAAAAAGCTTACACAACACGATATTATGGTACGTAATAATAAACACATTTCCATTATTATTAAGTGCACAATTATTGTCTCCAACTCGGCGGATTAAATATCTTTCAATTATTTGTAAATTATAGATGTTTAGCCTGAAGGAAGAGTCTCTAGAGCTAGAAAGAATTGACACAATTGCAGAACAGCTCGTCGGATGGATCTGGGACGAGGTCGTCAATCCCCGAGGAGAATTCCACTCGCCAGTACTGGAGGACGTGCCGAACAGTTCAACAAGTCGTCAATCTTAATTAAGTAGAAAATACAGTTTAAATATATATAACTCGAGTTGACATGCATGAATATCTACTTTTGTAATATATATGTCTTCTATTTTGATGAAATGTCAGCTAATATGAATATAGAGTCGGCCGAATACGCATTAGAATACACGTATTAGAATATATACGTATATACACGTATATAGACGTGCATGCATGGCTACTGAAAAAAGCAAAAAAAAAAAAGAAATCCGGGGCCTTTAGCACCGGTTGCAGACAGCAACCGGTGCTAAAGGCAGGCCCTTTAGCACCGGGTTGTGTCTGGAACCGGTGCTAAAGGCCCTGCTAAAGGCGCTGCGGGGCAGGCCCTTTAGCACCGGGTCGTGGCTACGCCCGGTGCTAAAGGGACCCTTTAGCACCGGTTATTCAACCCGGTGCTAAAGGGGTACCCCTTTAGCCTCGTTTTAGTTGCACCGGGTGGGAAACCCGGTGCTAAAGGGCTTTCCCACCCGGTACAGATGTTGATCATTCTGGTAGTGTGTCTACTACTTCTTCGTAGAAGACGAAATTGTGGAAATAATGCTGGTGAACAGCTTGTGTAGAAGAATTAAATTCACAGATAATTTAAAAATGTCTTGGTCCTATCATTTTTATTTGCTAATATAATATTCTAATTAGAATTCAGTTACAGTTATATCTTACGTCTAAATTACGCAAAAGATATCACGAAAATATATACATATAGTCTATAATCAATCTTATAACTATAATCATATTCTTTTTTGTCCGTAGCAACGCACGGGCATATTTGCTAGTACAAAATTAACAACACAAAAAATTGGAAGCTAAAGTTATCAAGCTCGCGAGTCAGAGTTTAAGACAATTACTTGCTCGATCGATTGGTGGAACAATAAGCTCTCGCGTAAAAAAAATACTCGAAAGAAGCCACGCGACGTAAGACTGCAAGAGTGTTCAACGTAATTACCTGAGCATGTCGGTGTGGGGCACCTGGGCCCTGTGGACGCCATGGAGCTCGCCGGCGTCCGCGGGGCACGGCAGCCTCCGGTTCCGCCACGCCGCCCAGAGCACCCGGCCGATCACCGTGAGCGGGCTGCCCTGCGGCCTCCTGTACCGGTACCTCCGCGTCGCGGCCACGAACACCGCCGTGGCCTCCACCGCCGCCGCCGACACGCCGTACCCCCAGCACGGGCGAAGCCACGTTGATCGTCCCTGGTGCACTGGCACCAGGGTCCAAACGTTTTTTTCCACTGTTAGCATTAGTATTCACCCCTTATGCACTACCTAAGCTAATGGACGTGCACCAGGTTCCTTTGAGCTCTAGCTTCGCCCCTCCCCAGCCGCGGCCGACGTTGTCCTGCACGCACACCAGCACGGTGGTGGCGAGCAGCGACCCCAGGCTGATCAAGAAGTAGAAGCGGCTGAAGAAGAAGACCTCGGCGCGGTCCTCCCGCGGGTCGCGCCCGTCGAACTGGTCCGTGCCCAGCCCGAACACGTTCGCCTTCAGCCCCTGCGCCCATCGTGATCATGTACAGGACCGCGTACATCAGCGCCATCTGCCCGCCGCTCGCCGCCATGCACCCGGCGGTGGTGGTGGCGGCGGCGGCGCCGTCGTACGGCGGCGGACGCATGCCGGGCGCCGCCGTGCCCGCCGCCAGCGGGCTCGGCCCCTGCAACCAAATCATGCGGCAACAGAGACAAACAGCACAAATCATGCGGTGTCAGAGACAAACAGCACGGCCTGCTCGCGCCGGTGTTGAGTCGTTTCACGTACGATGGCAGTGATGGTGGCGGAGGCGACGATGGTGAGGTAGCGGCCGAGCTTGGCGTCGGCGACGAAGCCACCGAGGAAGGCGAGGAGGTTGAGCGTCCCCATGAAGTTGGTGACGATGTTGGCAAACTTGGCGTTGGATAGGTGCAGAGGCCCAGCAAGGTACGTCACCAAGTTCGACGAGACGTCCATCACGGCCATACGCTCCGCCAGCTCCGTGCCTGGGAACAACATGCATGTATCTCAGAATTGAAAGAAACACGCATGAGCGGAACAACATGATGGCCACGGCGGCGGAACATACCGGCGATGAGGGCGGCGGCGAGCCATCCGCCGGTGCGGGACCTGTCCACCGGGTTGCCTTTGTAGTCCACCACCAAGCCATCGTCGGCGCCATCGCCGCCGTGGCCGCCGGCGGAAACCTGCAATGGACGAACGTCGGCCGAACGGTGTGGATTACACTCGCGATCGCAATTACTCCGTATGTAACCAGGGTCGATATCAAGATTGAAATCGGTGTTCCGTCCCCTTTCATGGCACGCCGTTCCCGGTTTGAAGAGTCCACACCCGTGTAGATGCACCTATACGTGGGTAGGTTATTTGATTGGTGGATATACAAGGTGGGTAAAGAAATTCTATGGTGAAAAAAGTAATATTCAAAGCAGCCAAAACTCTCTAGAAACATCGTTTTTGAGAAACTTTCCACGTCGTTTCCACCGTTGGACCCGACATGTGGGTCCTCCGTGAGGGATGGTACGAATTATTTTAGTGAAAAGTGTTTTCAATTCTACTGGATCCTTATAGTATAATAGAATATATATATTTTAATAAAATCATTTTCTCTGCGATTCTTTCCATGAAAACTGGGAATTCTAAAGTGAAGAAAAAACTAGCCATTATTAATAATTTTTTCATCCTGGGTTTTGGCTAGGACCTGACCGACCCAACGTTTTTTTTTCTTTGGATGATCTCATGCAATAGGCCTGTTGCTTAACTCAGAGCCAGCATGAATGCAACCTATATTAATTATTTAATTTTACAAAATAACATTTCTTACAGTAAAAGTGGCATATACTTAATTAAGTCGATGTTGGAAAATTTTAGAAAATATAAAATCATTGAAAGTTATGTTATTTATTCACATCACAAACATAAATTTGAGTGCATGACGGAAACACAAAATGTTGTGGAAATTCTTACAATCAAACAAATCAATACATAAAAGTAGACAAATACAGGCGCTCAAAATGCATTTCACAAAAGCACTCCAATCTTAGCAATGCTTAGCCAGATGATCATGGCCTCTATTTTCATGGAAACAAAGTGTAGGCAAGCGTGACTAAAAATAAATACGGATATTAATTAGCTCTGGGTGCATATTTGGATAAGTGTGATAGACAGCCACACAGTACGAAATATTTCAAAAATTAATATTTTGAACAACTGCCGATGGCATCAAGGCGCAAGATCACCAACCGCAACACAGAAAAGCAACTGCATGCTCACTCCTCAGATATATCAGTGACTTCGTAGGCACAATGTCCCCTATGGCCAGCCTCATACATGGTTCCATCTATATGCTTTATGAAATCATCACAGGCATAGCAATTCTGTACGTCCATTCTATCACCAACAAAGGCAATCCCATTGTGGCACCAAATATGCCTCAGGCCTCCTGAAACGCCACAACAATGACTCAACAGATCAGTTTCGTGGAAATTGAGAAAGGAGTGCATAACACAAATGACTGACATAACATATTTATTTATCATCCAGAGAAGCTAAATATGTAGTTAGCACAGTGCACACCACAAACTCTAAACATAGAACCAATGCAGGCTTGTCCCTTTAGATCATTTAACGGTTTCAATTCAGCTGCAAAAAGACATGTATACCCTTGCCAATTTTTCCGAGGACTTGGTGATTCTATTTTGACATAAGCATTTTGATAGATTTCAAAAGAAATTTGACATGAATGCTGACTTAACATATATATTACATCTGACCGGAATTTGACCGAATGAAGGAAGATTAAACCTGATTACAGAATTAAGACTAAGAACCCATAGCACCTACTTAACCATCAAAAAAGCTATTCACAGATGAACGAGCTAAAATTATGGACCACGAAATTTTACCAGTTCCTATGAAGGATTAATGTCACGACAACTGAAAGAAAGACCAAATTTTGATCAATCCAAGCAGAAACCCAGGTATCACACACCGATTGGGATGAATAAGATTAAACATGGGAAAGTACTTGATCCAAATGCTTAAGTTTCAATAAAATCAAAAGCAGCATAGACTAATTAAATTTCATTTTTCTCGAACACGTAGGAGAACTGCGTATCTATATACTAAGAAGGAAAAAAGAGGGTGAGAGCACCCAGTGACCAGTTACAAAGGTTGTTCCCTTAGGGAGGAAAAAAACCCCAGAGAAACAACCACAACTCACAAACAATAACACTGCACAAAGAAACTGCACAAGGAAACTAAACAGGGAACTACGGGACCTAAAATCACACCCACAAGGACTAATTAAATTTCATCAACTTAACACTGAATCAACACCATATTCAGTTGGAAACGCACAAGCAAGGCACGAGGCACATGCATGCATGAGGTGCTCCCGCTCTTGCCCGCACCGTGCCTGGCACACTGCACCCGTCCTGCTTGACAGCACACCTGCCTTGTGCCACCAGCCCATGCCAACAACAATCCGTGCTGTAATCAAGAGGAGCTGCCACATACTCAGGCAAGCCCACTGCAGCCTAGCCAGCCATCGCCACCAATGCTAGAGTTAGTCACCAGATTCAAAGCAGAGCGTGCGAATTACAAATCAGGGGCTCGGGTGCGTCAAATTAAGTCACCAAGGGTGAAAGGTAGCGAAGCTAGTTTAGTCTGTCTCAATTTTCCAATTATTTTTTCATTTCTTAATACTTTAACCTTAGCCCCACACAATGAAACCCCAAACCAGGGGCAAACAGTAATTTCAATCTGGAAAAGCAGGGGCAAAATAACAATCTAAATTGAAAATAAGGGAAGAAGCCAATTTACCCCTTCTTATATAAGTCTCACAGTTCTATAAGTAACATGCAACATTTTTTTATGTACGGCCATGATCTCGGAAGAAACATGCAAGGCCCAAATGCAGTGCGACATTCAGTGGAAAATAAAGAGGTTTGAAATTTGGCAATTGCATGTAAACTTGCCACAAGATCCAAATACATAAATATTAAATTGTGATTTGATACAAAATCCTGAAAACCATACTTCTACAGATAATATGTAGCACAAAAATACTGGGGGTCCATATAAATCCAAAAGAGATTTTAATATCATGGTGAATGGGAGACATGGTTGGGCCCAACAAAAACACATGCCAAGTGTTACATAAGTAAAGATAATAAGTAGATAAGTACCACATGAATAAAGAGCATACATACATAACAGGAGTCATAAATATTCAGATGGAGACCTAAACAAATTGAAAAATGAGCTTACCGAGCGATTCAGGGGCAACGATATCACATGCAGTGACAACCCATTCATCATCTTGACCTTCAAAAGAAAGGTACAGCTCTGCAAAGAAAATCTTCTCAGTTCCATCTTTCGTGTTTCTCGCTGTGAAGTTCATATGGATGTAGTAACCTCTTGTGTCCACCAAGAAAATGACATGTTTCAGATTGACATGGACAGGTGTGTAGTCGTCACCCTGAGGAATCCAAAAGTTTTAAATCAACAGTCAGTGAGCAGCAGGTAAACAATTTGAACAAGTGGAAAAATCATGAAAGTAGCTCAGGTAAATGCTTGCACACAGGATGTTTTGAGTGGTAGTAATCTAATGCGTTGCTTGCAGTGGCCATGTGTGATTTCCATGTGTTCTCGATCCTTCGTTGTTTGGTGGATGGTGAATCTAGAGCCAACCATGGGTGATGGTTCTCTACTTCAGAACTTGGAATGTCCTCCGGAGAACGGTCTTCTTCCCATCTATCGACTTCATCTGCTATCACCTTTATCTCCATGCCAACAGCCCTGTTGCACATTCAAATAATAGAAAATTAATTTCTCAACACAGAACCTAATAAATTGGGTAAATTCCTATCATTTGAACTGAGCCAATCATAAAAGTTTAGCAAACATAAGATACACCACCTTCCTTTTGCAAGAGAAGAACTCGTACTCAGAATTTCTTTAGAAGGGAAATATAAACTAGGGAGCAGAAGACCCTTAAGCATATTATAAACCCATCTATTCAAAACGTAGAAACTCATAAGACAATTGCTTAAGTGTCTTTTTGAGGGTCGACAGTCATTTTCAATTTATTATTTGGCATTTAAGGAGATGGGGACTTACTACCCTTGTCTGACCTACCCATTTGTTCAAAATAAACAGCCGATTCCAGAGTCACACTATTTTGTAAACAAAACAGTCCCCTTTTTTATCTTCTTTTACCCTACACCACCCCCCCCCCCCCCCCCCCCCCCCTCCTCCTCCCACAGGTTTCCACTCCACATCACTCTTGTGACAGCAAGATATTCCGCCAGGCTCCTACCCCTTACCTAAATTCTGTTCAATGAGCAGTTCATTAGGGCCTGTTTGGGTATATGGTATTCTCAGATTCAATAGATAATGCCACAATTTCTCACAAAGACCGCGATATAAGTCTTGAAATATTTGGATACGAAATAATCATTATTTGAAAACTGCGTATTGCAAATACCACTTTATTTTTAGAGTATGAAAAATCCACTACAACCTTTCTCTGCATATAACAGGTATTCTGTCACAAAATAGAATGAGACTGCCCTCATCTAATATTTTCGTATAATAACATATCATGCTAATATGCCCAATTAACCATTTCATACATGTTCTTTTCCATATCAGTAAATGGTCATTTCTCTCAAGCTAATGAATTTAAATGACTAATAAGCATTTGGTACAGCTATCCCAAAATTCAAAATTCAAATTCAGAGATACTACAAACACACCAATGTATTTATTTTTCCAGTTTTTAGTTAATCTGTTTTCTCTTGGCCTTAGTTATGCTTAAAGTTTAAGAAAATCTACAGCTTATTTAAACAAGTCAGATTCACAAGTTGTAGTAGTCAATTTCTCTTTCACTGCCTCCATTTCCCAGCAGCTTATCCAGTTTGACTAATCCTTTCAGCTGACAGCAGGTGCACATTACTAGAGACTTCCCATGACTGCTAGAAGAAACTCCTAACCAGATTACACATGCATGCTATGATAGGATAGGTCTTAGTGGCACCTAGTTATCTATATTTCCTATTTTACCCTTATAGACACATATTTCCTATTTTACCCTTATGTTTTCCAACTATATATGTATCCAAACTGCCATGTGCCCATGTTTCGGGCTTGAGAAATAAGAAAATCCTTATTGGGCCTACAATTAGTATCAAGAGCCCAGGGTTTCTATCTCTCCAAGCCAGTAACTCTCTCTCTCTCTCCACCCTACCCAAGAGCCGGCGGCGCCTCTTCCTCCTCCAACCGAGATCAGGCAGCACCCTCCCCTCTTCTCTCCCCCCGGCTTCTTTCCTCCCTGGCGGCGCCTCCCTCCCGGATACGCACGGCGGATTGAGCGGGAGCGTGGGTGAGGCGGCAGCGCGTGTGAGCGGCACGGCGGGCCACAGTCAGCAGCAGCATGTGACCTTCTTCCCTTCCCATGGCAGCAACGGCGGCAGCTCCGAGCGCTCACTCCCGGCGCTCGCGCTCCTCGCAAACCTCCTCCCAAGCATTATGTGTGCAGCGCCACGCCGCGGCAGCCGAGGAGGAGGTTGCGACGGCGGAGGAGGTCGACGCCATGCAGTACCGACGCCTTGTGGGGAGCCTTCGCTACCTCGCCCAGACGGCTACATCTGTTGGTTCATGCAGCGACCGACGATGGAGCACCAGCAAGCCATCAAGAGGATTCTACACTACATCCCTGGCACCCTCGACTATGGATTGCACTGCCTGAGGTGTCCTGACGTGGTGTACTTCATCGGCTACAGCGATAGCGACCATGCCGGTGACATCAACACAAGCAAGAGCACGTGCGGGATGCTGTTCTTCCTCAGCAAGTGCCTTGTCAGCTGGCAGTTGGTCGAGCAATAGGTGGTGGCTCTGTCCAGCTGCGAGGCAGAGTACATCGCTGCTACTTTCACTTCTACACAAGCTCTTTGGCTGGCTTGGCTGCTTGCCGATCTTCTTGGCAGAGATGCTGAATCAGTGGAGCTCAGGGTGGACAACAAATCTTCTGTCCCTGGCGAAGAACCCTGTCTTCCACAAGTGCAACAAGCACATCAGGAGCTGCTTGGAGGTAGGGAGTGTCAAGGCAAACTACATCACTACTCAAGATAAACTCGCTGACCTCCTGACTAAGTCACTTGTGAGAGTCAAGTTCCAGGAACTTCGCTCCAGGATTGGGATGGTTCACCTGCCACTCAAGACTTAGGGGGAGATTGATAGCATAAGTCTTAGTGGCACCTAGTTATCTATATTTCCTATTTAACCCTTATGGACCCATATTTCCTATTTTAGCCTTATGTATCCAGACTATATGTATCCAAACTGCCATCTATTGGGCTTGAGAAATGAGAAAATCTTTATTGGGCCAACATGCTAAGCTAGTACATCTATATGACAAGATTATTCCCAACACCTTGAAACATGCTACTGATAAAACAACAAAAAAAGTATGTCAATAATAACTAAACTACAACAGAAGTTGAAGAATGATACCTCCGATCCGATGTGTCGTTCTTGTCCATTGCTTGAGATCCTATGTCAAGCTGCTGCGACAATGGCCCCATATCAGAATCTTGGCTTTCCACGGTTGGTGTTCGATACTACAAAAGAGGCATCATGCAATAAAACTTCAGCACAAACACATGGCATCATATAGTATAGATGAAATAAAATAACATTGGACATTCAGAACATCTCTTTACAAGTTTTGTTTAGTAGGAAGTGATCCATATGTTTGTTAGTAGCTGAACTGTTACTCTCATCAAGAGGATGACACTAGGAGAGTTGGGGCAATTTTCTGGTTTTCTCTTCACAATGCCATGTAAACCTAAGGGGTTGGGGACACATTTATAGGCTGTCAACCAGCCGACATATTCTAATATGCTAGTCTAAGATGCTACTGTCCTAGACAGCAGCAGAAACCATCACTATGTGCTGCTGTCCTAGTCTAGATGCTGCTGCCCCATTAGCCCCACTATTGACCAGTAGTACAAAGCATCTGCAGCCCCACAAGGACCATTGTACAAAGATGCTAACTGCCTAACTGTTGTCCTACTAGTAGGATCAGCAGTGCAGCCCCATAAAGACCAACAGTACAGAGACTTATTCCAACATTCTCCCCTTAAGTCTTGTGTGTCGTCTTGTGGGAGGGTTGAACCATCCCGGTCCTGGAACAGAGCTCAAGGAACCTGATCCTCCCAAGGGGCTTGGTGAGCAGGTCCGCAAGCTGATCATTGGTGCTGATGTAGTTCGCCTTGATGCTCCCTCCTCCAAGCAGTCTCGGATGAAGTGGTACCTCACCCGGATGTGCTTGCTCCGTTCATGGAAAACGGGGTTCTTTGCCAGGGCCAGGGCGGACTTGCTGTCCACCCTGAGCTCCACCGCTCCAGTGTCTCTGCCGAGCAGATCACCAAGCAGCCAAGCGAGCCAGAGTGTCTGTGTCGAAGCGGTAGAGGCTGCTATGTACTCGGCCTCGCAGCTGGACAGGGTCACCACCTGCTGCTTGACCGACTGCCAGCTAACGAGGCAATTGCCAAGGAAGAAGAGAATCCCTCTTGTGCTCTTGCCGGTGTCGATGTCGCCGGCGTGGTCGCTATCGCTGTACCC
The DNA here is from genome assembly GCA_033239725.1 of Echinochloa phyllopogon. Classification (NCBI taxonomy): domain Eukaryota; kingdom Viridiplantae; phylum Streptophyta; class Magnoliopsida; order Poales; family Poaceae; genus Echinochloa; species Echinochloa phyllopogon. The sequence continues at coordinate 27,927,067 of BTCW01000015.1, read as the reverse complement.
GACGAAGTGTCTCCCCAGGACACCTCGGGTAGTAGAGGTCGTGGTCGAGAGTCCCCGCAACATAGCAGATGATCCTCTTCACAGCCTGTTGGTGCTCCGTCGTCGGTCGCTGCATGAACCGACTAACGTATCCGACGGAGAACGCCAAGTCCGGTCGTGTGTGGGTAAGGTAGCGAAGACTCCCCACAAGACGCCGGTACTGCGTAGCGTCCACCTCCTCCGTCGTGCTATTGCGGCTCAGCTTCAGCCACTCCTCCATCGGAGTGAGAGCCGGGTTGCAGTCGGTGAGCCCAGCGAGCTCAACAACATGCTTGGCGTAGGAGGTCTGTCGAAGCGTGATCCCGGAGGCATCCTGGTGCACCTCGATCCCCAGGTAGAAGGACAGAGGCCCAAGGTCACTCATCTGGAAGGTGGCCTTCATCTCTTCCTTGAATGCCACCACCTCCGCATCCTTGGTGCCGGTGATCACCAAGTCGTCGACGTAGACGCCCACCAGCAAGGCATGTCCTCCACTGCCCCGCTGGTAGACAGCCACCTCGTGCAGGCTTTGCTCGAAGCCCATCTTCTTGAGCGTGGAATCCAACATGGCATTTCACGCCCTCAGCGCCTGCCGCAAGCCATAGAGGGCCTTGCGCAGGCGTAGCACCTTGCCCTCCTTGCCGGGGATCGCAAACCCCGACAGTTGGTGCACATAGACCTCCTCCTTCAAGTCGTCGTTAAGAAACGCCGACTTGACCTCCATGTGATGGACACGCCAGCCCTCCTGGGCAGCCAGCGCAAGGAGGAGTCGCACGGACTCCATCCGTGCCACGGGGGTGAAGGCATCGTCGAAGTCGATCCCCTCCCGCTGCACGAAACCGCGTGCTACCAGGCGAGCCTTGTGCTTGACGACAATGCCGATTAGCTTGAACACCCACTTAAGAGTGATCGCGCGGTGACCATGAGGGAGATCAGCAAGCTCCCAGGTGTGGTTCTTCTCAACCGCGTCCATCTCCGACTGCATTGCGGCGCGCCATGCCGCCTGTCCCTCGGCCTCTGCAAAAGACCGAGGCTTGCCGTCGTCGCACGCAAGGTGCAACTGCGCCTCCAAGTCGTGAGGCACCAGTCCTGACACCGGCTGGTCACCGAGAAGGTCCTCCATCGTACGGTACCGCAACGGCTCACCGTCGTGGTACGCGTCGATGCGCTCCTCGTCGTGAGAGAGCGGGGTAGCAAACTCCACCGGGCTGTACTCAAAGTGAGCTGGTGCTGATGTAGACGTGCCTGGTGGGGTGGCTGTCGATGCTGGAGTACGTGGCGTTGCCGGCTGTGGTGGAACCGACGAAGGGCTCGCCGCAGCCGGAGTCGTGGCTGGAGAGCGCGGTGCTGCCGGAGTGGCAGGCACCGGAGTCGGTGAAGAACTTGACATAGCTGGAGTCGTGGCCGGGGAGCATGGTACTGCCGGAGTCGGTGGAGGCTCGGAGACCGGGGTAGGCACGCTCGGCGAAGAAGAGCTGCCTACTCCCCCAGCTCCCTCGAAGTGGACGTACTCGACGATGAACTCGTCGTACGTCAGAGTCGAGCCGTCGTCCACCGTCTTGTCCCACGCCCATCCTCGCCCTTCGTCGAACACAACATCGCGTGCCGTGCGCACACGCTGTGTCGTCGGGTCGAGAATGCGATAGGGCTTCGAGCCCTTCCCGTAGCCGATGAACACTCCCGGAGTGCTCCTGTCATCGAGCTTGCCGACGTGGCCAAGCTCCTTGGCGAAAGCGAGGCAGCCGAAGACCTGCAAGTGGGAGACCGCCGGCTTATGCTCATGCCAAGCCTCGTATGGCGTCCTGTCGTCGAGCGCCTTGGTCGGCGAGCGGTTGAGGATGTAGATGGCCGTCACCACATCCTCTCCCCAGAAAATAGCCGGCATCCCCCTTGGCTTGAGGAGGGCCCGTGCCATCCCTACAACTGTTTGGTTGCGCCGCTCAACGACGTCATTCTGTTGCGGACTGTACGGCGCGGAGTAGTGGCGCTGAATGCCATCGGCGATACAGTACGCCGCGAACTCGGCCGCCGTGAACTCGCCGTCGTTGTCCGTGCGCAACACAAGGAGATTGCGGCCACACTCCTTTTCCGCAGCGGCTTGATGACGCTTGATAGCATCTGCAGCAGCCGCCTTGGTGTCGAGGAGGGCTGCCCACATGTAGCGGGAGACGTCGCGAAGATGACGGTTTCGGCACCCTCGATCTTCACGGCAGAGAAGGACGTGAGCACGCGACTCGTCGAGGTGGAGAAGCGCGGTGACGTCCAGCACAGGAGGGGAGTGTAGCTTGACACTCCCGTGCATCAGGAACAGGGCTGGCTCATCGTTGGCCTGAGCCTGCGCGACGTGGACCTAGCCGCCGACTTGGCGCTTCGGCTGCTTGCAGTCCCTGGCCCAATGGTCAGTTCTGCCACAGTTGTGGCAGGTGTCGTCGCGGGAGTCCTTGCGCTTGCCGGCGCCGCCACCACCTTGGGAGCCTCGGCGGACCTTGCGCGGCTTGCCGGAGTTGCCCCGCTTGTGCTCACCTGTCGAGGAGGAAGACTCCCCCTTCCTCTTGATACCTAGGCAGGCCTCCCACTATTCCCGAGTGAGGTGAAGCTTCCCGCCAATGGTGATGGGCCCCGAGTGGGGCTGGGGCTCGTCGCTGTCGACGACCTTGAGGCGACCAATCGCCTCCTCGATCGACATCGTGGAGAGGTCCAGCAGCGAGCAATCTGCCGGTACTTCTCGGGGACGCAGCGGAAGAGCTTCTCGACAGCTCTCTCCTCGTCGTAGGTGTTGTCGCCGTACTACACAATCTTCTGCAGCAGAGAGTCGAGACGGAGAGCAAAGTCATCAACATCCTCACCTGGCTTGAAGGCCAGGTTCTCCCACTCCTTGCGGAGTGCCTGCAGAGTGGACTTGCGGGCGCGGTCGCTGCCGATACGAGCCGTCGCAATGGCGTCCCAAAACTTCTTGGCAGTCTGCTTGTGGGGAAGCGAGATCTGCGTCTCGGGCGGGACTGCGGTGATGAGAGCATCTAGCGCCCGTCGATCCTCATCATAGTCGACGTCGCCGGACTGGACCGCCTCCCACATGTGCCGCACTTGAAGCTTGATCTTCATGAGTGCAGCCCACTCGACGTAGTTGGTCTTGGTGAGGGTAGGCCACTTGGTGGTGGACCACCCAACACTGGGACCGACGTCCCTGACCACCATCCGGACCGCGTAGAGGGCGCCGCCGCCGGGCGTGCCTCCTGCCGGAGCACAGCCGCCGGGCGCGCCTCCCACGGGAGTGCCGCCGCCGGGCGCGCCTTCTGCCGGAGTGCCGCCGTCGAGCGCGCCTCCTGCCGGAGCGCCGCCGTCGTGCGCGGCTACGCACCGCGCCACCCGCTCTCGGGCTACACCACTCGCCAGCAGCTCGAGGTCTGCATCGGCGCTGCCATCAGCCGAGACGGAGCTGGTGGTGTTGCCTCGCAAAAACTCGACCTCTGCTGCCGCCGCACGCGCTGCATCCGCCGCCGCCGCTGCTTCCACCTCCGCCCTGACTGCTGCCAGCTCCGCCGCTGCCAGCCTCGACGCCCTTGGTGCCGCCGCCGCAGTCTCCATCGCCGCTCGCTCACGCTCCTCTGCTGCAGCGAGCTCGGCCAGCTGCCGGCGCTGCACGCTCGAGGCGACCGAGCTGAGAGTGCCCTGCGGACATGGCGCGCTGCAGGGGGGCTGCTGCTGCACCGGGAGGAACCTCCATCTGACGAGCTGCTGCTCGCCTGCACGGAGGGGTGAGGAGAGTGGACAGGGGCAGCCGGTGTTGCTGCCACCGGTTGGGGCTGCTGGTGGGCTGGAGAGAGAGTTGAACAAGAGTTTAGGCTGCAGGATAGAACGGCTCGATACCAGTTGTTAGTAGCTGAACTGTTACTCTAATCGAGAGGATGACACTAGAAGAGTTGGGGCAATTTTCTGGTTTTCTCTTCACAATACCATGCCAACTCAAGGGGTTGGGGATACATATTTATAGGCTGACAACCAGCCCGGCATATTGTAATATGCTAGTCTAAGATGCTACTGTCCTAGACAGCAGCAGAAACCATCACTATGTGCCGCTGTCCTAGTTAGATGCTGCTGCCCCACTATTGACTAGTAGTACAAAGCATCTGCAGCCCCACAAGGACCATTGTACAAAGATGCTAACTGCCTAACTGCTGTCCTACTAGTAGGATCAGCAGTGCAGCCCCACAAAGACCAACGATACAGAGACTTGTTCCAATAATATTATTACCATTATGAGCTAATATTCACGAAATCAAATCTTAAAAATGAGTAACAAACTGAATCTGAATCTATAAACTATTTTCTATCATATGCAGTAGCATCAAGCAACCAAGATTGAGATTAAATCAAGACACATCATGATTCATGAGTAATTCCTCTTGGTAACTGAATTACCACAATAATATTAAATCAGGAATGGAGATAGAAAATGAAATCTGAACTTGATGCAAGCATACATAATGAATTTTCTGACACACAAGGAAACATAGATACTAGGTCGCATGCTTCTGCCAAGGTCAGTTAAGCCACTTTCTGTTTCTGAGTGGAATCATGGTCCAAAAGAATCTAAGAAACTTTCTGCATGAACAAAGTACCAATCTCTAATTAGCTCCAACCAGTTCCTCAATAGTTAGAATTTCTGAACCCTGGAAGCAAGCAGTGTTAACTGGATACCTGTGTCCTAATTCTTTTGCAGAGTCAGACACCCTACCTGTGTCCTAATTCTTTTTGCAGAGTCAGACACCCCACCACTTGTGTCAGATTCCGACACAGGTGTCGGATTCCAAGTGCTATTTGGAGTGTCCCCGAAAATTCTTAATTTTTCGAAAAAGCAGGAGAGCTGCGCTTCATTGTATTAGAGAGAGAAAATGGTCCACATACAAATCCCCTCCCTCATACGGGGCCAATGAGGGATAAGATCAACACACACAAACTCTAGCCTAAAGAACACAACAAAACAAGACCAGAACCTGTTGGATATGTTCCAAATTCCACATCCACGACATAGGCCGGGCTTTTGCCGAAGCGCAGCGGAGGCCCGTCGCCGGAGGCTTGGGCCGGAAAAGCCTCAAAAGCCTCAAAATTTCAGTGTCGTTCGACCAGTATAATTAAGTCAAATATGTGCAATCTACAAACCCTGGGCAGGCATCCTGGTTCTTGATATATGGATATCCATGCGATAGCTATATGGTGTCCACACACCTGGAGCATGAAATTAACAACTCCCAAACGGTTGATCAGAATTATTTTTGTTTTCTGAATTGAACCTTATGTATCGGTAAATGGAGGTTGGATGCCAGTTTCCAAAAGAGCACTCTGGAAACTTCAGGAATCTAAAGCTACCATTTTAGTATATTGGCACATGAAGTTTGTAGCATATACTAAGTACTATCACTGGTAAGAGACCTTGATTCTAGCTTAGCTCTTTACTAAATTTTACTGTCTTGGTGCAAAGAAAAATCTGCAAAATGACTTGATACAGTGGAATTCTCTAGACATGCACGGCAGAAGTGGGAAAATTAAGGCAGGACTAATAAAGTTTTGTTTCACAATTGAAAAGTCCCAGGGACATGAAAACAAGTTATTTTTCTTCGATAAACTGGCTGTATTGGGATATTGAATGAGAACAAGAATAAAGTAGGGCCGACTGCCTCATCAGACCTTTTTATTTTTGCATGTTGGCTTTCCAAAATTCAACTAAGCCATCAGGAAGCAACAAACAAAGTTTGCTTGCCAAGCGATCCATGTAATTCTCCTTTCTAATCATGAGTTCATGATGCCACCAACATCTATGCCACCTAATGGAAATATGATACCCATGTCCAGCATGATGTGTCACGCTGAATATTTCAGAAATGCCAAGATAGGACAAAAAAAAGCTAAACGCCCGCTATTCATATCCCTGGCTATTTTGATGCTATATTTAGGGCTTCATGCTATGGTACACAGTCTGAATTCTGGACGGTATTTTTAACTTTTTAATAAAGACTTGATAGTTAATACTGTACCTTTGAATTTTCACAACCATACAATACTACTTTCCCCCTCAAACAAAATAGAGGACTATCCTTCGGGATAAGGAGTAACAGAAGACAGAAAAACTGCAAAAGGTTACCACCATGCTAGAAAATTACCCTTAGTATCGGTGTTTCTTTCATGCTCTTTTCTAGGTGAGGCCCTTCCTGTGTATCTCTAATCTTTTCTGGCTCTTCCTACAAAGAATCAAAGAACAGGTTCAGAAGCACATACCAGCTGGGAGACCAATTTTTTATTTTTAAACACAACAAAAATCTTATGCTGACAGAAAGGGCATACATAAAAACTGTTGTTTCCATATCCCTTATGCACATTTTCTCGCCTTCGCACACTCCTTTCAGAATCCTTTGTAATTGTTTCCTAAACACATCATCATCAATCATGTCACACAGTAGGAAACAACAAGAAAATGGTGTCACCACATGGGCCTTACACACTACCAGAATCCTTCACATCCGCCCGCCGCCTCCGCCTCGGCCATTTTTGGACCCGGTGCTGATGGGGCTTCAGCACCGGGTCCAACGGCTAGGAGCGGGGGCGGCGCTGCGGGGTGTCAGGGCGGACACATTAGCACCGGGTCGTGGCAAGACCCGGTGCTAATGTTCACCCTTTAGCACCGGGTGCAGCCACGACCCGGTGCTAATGTGCCCGAGGCCTTTAGCACCGGGTCGTGGCTGCACCCGGTGCTAAAGGGTGAACATTAGCACCGGGTCTTGCCACGACCCGGTGCTAATGTGTTTGAATATAGGGGCTTCCTCCTCCCCCGCCCGAGCCAGCTAAACACTTAGGCGCTGTGTTCATGCTGCTCGGCCGTGGGAGGGGAGGTGCTGCCCAAATTTTTTTCAAAATTTGTGAAGAATCTACTCATCTAAGGAGCACTACAAGGTACACTCTTTCATTCTCTAATGTTTTATTTAGCTTGTAATCCTTCTATGATTTAGAAATAGAGGGATTTGTGAATCAAAGTAAAGCTAGCTAGAGAGAGCTTGTGTTCTTGGAGGAGAGAGAGGAGAGAGCTTGAGTTCATGGTGGAGAGAGTGTTCATGTTGTGTTTTAAATGGAGAGAGAAGGCAAGCTAGTTAGTATTTTGTTTTGTATGACTTCTGAATAGTTATAAGGCTTATAGTAATGTAGTTTTAGAAATTACTAGAAAATCAATATAAAATGCTAGAAAATCTTATAAATTACTAGAAAATCTTATAAATTACTAGAAAATCTTATAAATTACTAGATCAATATAAAATGCTACAAAATCTTATAAATTAATAGAAAATCTTATAAATTACTAGAAAATCAATATAAAATGCTAGAAAATCTTATAAATTAATAGAAAATCTTATAAATCTTATAAATCTTATAAGGCTTATAGTAATGTTATATTTAATGAATATAGTAATGTAGTTTTAGAAATTTATTTATATAATGGAATATATATTATAATTTGTATTTATTTATATATTAATTTTTTTTATCTTTAAATTGTATTGTATATTTGTTATTGGTTAATAATGCAGATGAATAGACAATGGATGTACGGGGACCCCCACGCTCAGGCGTTCCGTGATGGCCTTAGGACGTTTCTCGATGCCGCCGAGGCTAACAGGACGCCGTCCGGTTTCATGTTCTGCCCATGCACCCATTGTAAAAATATACAATCGTACAAACAAAGAGGTTGTCTTCAAGTGCATTTGATGAGGCACGGTTTCATGAGGAATTATTCTGTTTGGACGAAGCACGGTGAAAGAGGAATTCTAATGGATGAAGATGAAGAAGACGAGGCCGATGATGACATTCCGTTATTGGCTCAATACTACGGTTCCTTTACATATGCTGCAATGGGTGATGCCGATGAGGAAGATGTTGCTCGGGAAGGCGATGCTCAGGAAGATGTTGCTCAGGAAAATGAACCTACTGATGGGCTCGGGCAAATGTTGCGTGATGCCGAGAAAGACTGCGGCAATGATAAGGAACTGAAAAAGATACAGCGCATGTTGCAGGACCACAAGACTGACCTGTACCCAGATTGCAAAGAGGGGCTAAAGAAGTTGGGTAGCACACTTGAACTTCTGCAGTGGAAGGCAGCAAATGGTGTTACTGATAAGGGTTTCGAGGTGCTACTGAAACTCGTAAAGAAGATTCTTCCAGAGGGTAACACATTGCCATCGACGACGTATCAAGCAAAACGTGTTGTTTGCCCTCTCGGTTTGGAGGTGCAGAAGATACATGCGTGTCCTAATGACTATGGAATGACGTTAGTGGACCTAAACAAGATTGGCTTTCTAGACGAATTGTTCGTCCTGGGCAAAGCTGTCACACAAGTTTTTTATGTGAAGGACATGGCTAGCAGACCGAAGAAAGGGGCGGATAAGAAAGGTGGGGGTAAGCAATTGGACCCATCACAAGACGAGCCAAAGCGTCATATAGTTCTTCCTGGAAAGAGAAAAATCGTAGGAGTTGAGGACAAGACGGATGAAGATTATGATATGCTCGATGGCCGGCCTCCATTCTCAGTGGCTGATGACCCAAGCATCCTGTTAGCGGCGGAGGAGACACCGTATCTACGGCGTGATCACAATCAAGGAACATTTGTAAAGAGGAAGTTTATTAGTGTCCGAGTAAACGATGATGCCATGTAATTTAATTGCACTATGTTCCACCCAATTTGTAATGACTATATTTGCATTTATGTTCCACCTATGTTCTAAGATTTTCTATTGATTTATAAGATTGTTTTTATTAATTCTAGCATTTTATATTGATTTTCTAGTAATTTATAAGATTTTATATTAATTTATAAGATTTTCTAGTAATTTATAAGATTTTCTAGCATTTTATATTGATTTTCTAGTAATTTATATTGATTTTCTAGTAATTTATAAGATTTTCTAGCATTTTATATTGATTTTCTAGTAATTTATATTGATTTTCTAGTAATTTATAAGATTTTCTAGTAATTTATAAGATTTTCTAGCATTTTATATTGATTTTCTAGCATTTTATATTGATTTTCTAGTAATTTATAAGATTTTCTAGTAATTTATAAGATTTTCTAGCATTTTATATTGATTTTCTAGCATTTTATATTGATTTTCCCGTGCGGCAGCTGGCCACGTCACCGGACGCACACGAGCCACGTCACTGGCCCGGTCGTGGCCTTTAGCACCGGGTCGTGGCTGCACCCGGTGCTAAAGGCCACGACCGGGCCGACCGGCCTGGCCACGGAGGCCGTGCGGCAGCTGGCTACGTCACCGGCCGCACACAGGCCACGTCACTGGATGAACAAGAACAATTTTTCCTTTTAATCTCTGTATAAAAGTTGTAACTAGTCGTTCTCCCTCGCCTAAACTTCAAAAAAGATCATTTTTCTTCCTAAAAATTCCTAAAATCATACTCTATCAAGTTATGAAACTTATTAATGTTATTATTTTGAACAATCTTCTCGTGTTTGAACAATCCAAATTTTGAATTAAAAATGACAACTACAACCAAGGTTTTTTTCACACTAGGTGATGTCAAATGAAAAAGTGATGAATACCAAAGTTTCATATTTCATCATGATCTACAATCTTTATTTAGGTCATTTTGTCATTTTCAAAATGGGTAATAACATGTAGTAGAAATTTGACAAGTCTCTAACAAAGTTTTGGAAACTATGCGAGTGAATCTAGGATTAATGAACAATGTATACTACCACTTTCTCAAATGCAAAAATGACTTAAATAAAGATTGTAGATCCTGATGAGATATGAAATTTTGGTATTCATGACTTTTTCATCTGAGACCGTTTAATGTTCCAAAATCTTTCATTTAGTTATCATTTTTTGTAATTTATAAGATTTTCTAGTAATTTATAAGATTTTCTAGTAATTTATAAGATTTTCTAGTAAGTTATAAGATTTTCTAGTAATTTATAAGATTTTCTATTAATTTATAAGATTTTCTATTAATTTACAGGATTTTCTAGTAATTTACAAGATTTTCTATTAATTTATAAGATTTTCTAATAATTTATAAGATTTTCTTGCATTTTATATTGATTTTCTAGTAATTTATAAGATTTTCTTATTTAATATATATTTTTAACAGGTATTAATAACTGAATTAAAACAAGTATTAATAACTATACATTAAAAACTATATTTATAAGATTCCCAAATAGTAGCCCCCGGTGCTAAAGGCCGGTTTGGAAACTGGGCGCCAAACGAAAAGTTGGGGCCTTTAGCACCGGGTTGATCTAAAATCCGGTGCTAAAGGCCCCCAATTTTCATTTGGCGCCAGTTACGGGGCCTTTAGCACCGGGTGTGCAGGTACCCGGTGCGAAAGGGGGGCCTTTAGCACCGGGTCGTGGCTGCACCCGGTGCTAAAGGCCTTCGTCTGGCGCAATGTTACGGCCTTTAGCACCGGGTCTTCCCACCACCCGGTGCGAAAGGCACTTTAGCACCGGGTCGTGGCTGCACCCGGTGCTAAATGCCCCGGACCTATATAGGCCGGGGACTTCTCTCCCCTCCCTCACTTCGCCCTCACTCGTCACAGATCGAAACCGCCGCCGGTGCCCCCTCGTCTCCTCAGCCGCCGCCGCCCGTCGCCGTCGCCCGTCGCCGCCGCTGCCTGTGGTCCCCGCGCCCACGCCGCCGCCACCTGTCGTCCCCGCGCCCACGCCGCCGCCACCTGTCGTCCCCGCGCCCACGCCGCGCCGCCGCCCGTCGTCCCCGCCGCCGTCGTCGTCCCCGCGCGCGCCTGTCGTCCCCGCCGCCGTCGTCGTCCCCGCGCTCACGCCGCCGCCACCCGTGGTCCCCGCGCCCGTCGTCCCCGCGCCGGCGCCCCTCATCCCCGCGCAGCACGTCGTCCCCGCGCCGCTCCTCGTCCCCTCGCCGCCGTCGCCCGCCGCGCCCGTCACTGCACGGTGAGCCTCTGTGAAATGTTTGTGAGCCGGCCTTCGTGCCGTGCGTGAATGTTTGTGAGCCGGCCTTCGTGCCGTGCACGTGTTTGTGTGTGCAGGTACCCGTTGCATGGCCGAACACGTTCGGCCATGCACATTTGCTTAGCGAACGTGTTCGGCCATGCGCATTTGGTTAGCGAACGCGTTCGCTAACCAAATGCGCATGGCCGAACACGTTCGCTAAGCACATACATTGAAAATATTAGAAATTACATTGAAATGTATATTGGAAATGTTATATTGAAATGTATATTGGAAATGTTATATGTTTGAAATGTATATTGGAAAATGCTTCATTTAAATGTATTGGAGATATTTACATTGAAATGTATATTGGAAATGTTATATGTTTGAAATGTATATTGGAAAATGCTTCATTTAAATGTATTGGAGATATTTACATTGAAATGTATATTGGAAATGCTATATGTTTGAAATGTATATTGGAAAATGCTTCATTTAAATGTATTGGAGATATTTACATTGAAATGTATATTGGAAATGTTATATGTTTGAAATGTATATTGGAAAATGCTTCATTGAAATGTATTGGAGATATTTACATTGAAATGTATATTGGAAATGTTATATGTTTGAAATGTATATTGGAAAATGCTTCATTTAAATGTATTGGAGATATTTACATTGAAATGTATATTGGAAATGTTATATGTTTGAAATGTATATTGGAAAATGCTTCATTTAAATGTATTGGAGATATTTACATTGAAATGTATATTGGAAATGTTATATGTTTGAAATGTATATTGGAAAATGCTTCATTTAAATGTACATTGGAAATTCTATGTATATTAGAAATATATGTGCTTCATTTAAATGTATATTGGAAATGTTATATGTTTGTATAATGTATACTATCGAAAATGTTTATTATCGGAAATTCTATGGCGTACCCGAACCCATCGCGCACCCAAACCCCTTAGCGAATCCGTTTTTCGCGCACCGACCCCCTTAGCGAACCCTTAGCGAATCAATTCACACCGCGCACCCGAACCCCTTGGCGAATCCGTTTTTCACGCACCGACCCCCTTAGCGAAAATGTTAGAAATATTGGGAATATGTATGCTTTGTATATATTTCTTATCAATTATTTTTAATTCTATAGATGGCGGACAACAACAACAACGTCCCACCCATGCAAGAGGACAACGACACCCCTGTCCCACCCATGCAAGAGGACAACAACACCCCTGTCCCACCCATGCAAGAGGACAACGACACGTTCTTTGCGAATCAACTTTTCAATATTGTAACCCAACCAATGTCCATGGATGATGTGTTGGGCATCATTGGAAGGGACGACAATGTCCAGGGCGACAATGTTGCAAGGGCCGAAGATGTTGAAGGGGCCGCAAATGTTCAGGGCGACAATGTTGGAAGGGCCGAAACTATTGAAGGAGCCGGTAGCGCGCCCTCGTCTAGTCAGGTGTGTATATAGGTAACATAAATTTGTACTGTACATGTCAATTATGTATACCATCTCTATATCATCTCGTATATATGTAATTTGTGTAGGCCGCCTCTGCTAAGAAATCAAAACGATCGACCACGAAGAAGCTGAAGGATGTCAAGTTACACATCACCCGAGTGGAGGATGACGGGGAGCCAGTTGAGCCCCCAAAAGTGGCCAAGAAATTTGTATCTCAGTGCGGGGTAATTGTACGGGACAATGTGCCCATTAGTATCAGAAAATGGAAGTCCACGGACCCCACTGAGGAGTACGTGCTCCCCGATACAGAGAAGGAGATGCTATGGAGGGAATTAAAGGCAATATTCGACTGGCCTAGCACTCATGAAGCAGAACTGAGGGATTGGACAATGAAGAAGATGGCAGTTCTGTTTCAGGATTTCAAGAAGAAGTTGTACTCGCAATTTCTCAAAACCGGAGAGGCCCCGGATCCTGAGAAGTATAAGAAGATCACCAATGACGAGTGGGAAGCATTCATTGAGTACAAAACCTCTGAAGAGGGTGCAACGGCTAGCGCTAGAAACGCTGGAAACGCCGCAAATAAGAAGTACTCTCATAAGATGGGTTCGGGAGGTTACAAGGCAAGCATCGCTAAATGGGAGAAGATGGAAGAAGATCTATATGCTAGAGGCATCACTCCAGCGACACATGACTGGCCCACAAGGACCAAGCATTGGTACTATGGTCATGGAGGCACCCTAAGCCCAATCGACGGCTCCTTAGTTTTTCCCGAGGACTTGCGAGAACTAGCTCATCGTCTCCTCGATATCCTCAGGGCATCTGATAGGGGAGAATTTGTTGCCGATAGAGACAGAGATGAGCTAACCTATGCCTTAGGGAACAAGGAGCATCCTGGACGGACGCGCGGCGTAGGCACAAGCATCTCATGGAAGCAAGGTTTCCAAGAGCACGCCGCCACCTATAGGAGCCGTTCGAGGAAGAAGGCCGAATATGAGCAGAGGGTGAGGGACCTAGAGCAAACGGTTGCCGCCCAGGGCTCAAAGCTCCAAGAAATGGAGTCAGAGATGGAGCGACGGATGAAGGTAGCATGGCTGCAGATACAACAAGCCACAGGCGGGACCGGTTCCATAGAGCCTGCACCTCTCCAACAAGCCACATGCGGGACCGGTTCCACAGAGCATGCACCTCTCCAAGATGCGGCCCTTATTAGCCCTCCACAGCAATATCAAAGCAGTCACGCTTCCACACAGGCCGCCGAAGCGGTCCGTTACACCGTGGATGAAATAACTCAACGGACCGCGTGCGAGCTTGTCGTCAGGCAGAAGAACTTAGCTGTGGTGGTACGTATGCGACCTTAGTTCATACTGCATACATTTCACCGTAAATACCATTCATTTACTAACTTTCTTTGTGACTACTAACTTATCAGGTCGCATACGGTATGACCAAACGTGTGGAAGAAGGGCAAAAATGGCACTGCAATGACATTCCACATGGTTACGTACCTGTTGAGGTGGAGCAAGTCGTCACCAGCTGGGAAGACTTGGAACTTGACATCCCCGGAGGTGACGGAGAAACAAAACTCGGTCAGTGTTCTCACTGCATCATTCTATGGAGCAAGGCAGACGTCGTCATACCCGGTACACCTGCGGCTACCAACAAGCCCCCGTCACCTCCAAGAGATCCACAGGATCATGACGATTCTCCGGGAGCTCCTGATGCAAGCCCGTCTCCTCCGCCAAAGAGGTCTCCGTCTCCTCCACCGAAGAGGTCTCCGTCTCCTCCGCCGAAGAGGTCTCCGCCCCCTCCGCCAAAGAGGGGACGCCGCACTAAAGCCTCTGCCCCCACTCCACCAGCGAAGAAGGCGCGGAAAACCAAAGAGAAGCCCGCACCAGAGAAAAGAGCGGGTGAGAAGACTCTAGAGGAGCTCGAAGCCTCGGTCAAAGCAGACACAAAGAGGCAAATGGCCGAGTGGAGGAAAAAACCTGAGCCGGAGCCGAAGCTTGATCCCACCGTTGTCAAGTCATTCCTCGGTAATTTGGGCAAGGGTCAACAGAAGGAAGTAATAGTAACAGACTATGACCGCTCATTACTGAAATCTCGCCGGAAGCGGAAGGCTGCAGATAAGGAGGCGGGCCCATCCAAAAAGGTTCCTCAGCTCGGCCAGCAACCTCAGCGGCCCTTGGGTCCATTGCCATCTCTGGACGAGCTTAACGTGCAACGAGTAATGGCCAAGACTGGACTAACCAGAGCGCAAGTCCTGGGGGAAGAAGAGGTGCATGTAAACACAACGCTGAGGTGACCGTTTAATCTTGGCGAGCCTATGGTCCCTCCTGAAATGGAGAGGAAGCTACAGACGAAGATGCGCCGATTCCATGAGTGGTACTTGGAAGAATCAAGAAGGAATAAACGACGCATGATCAAAGTAGGCGTGAAGGACCATGATTTCTACAATGGTGACGAGGATTGGGTGTGGCTGAGGTTTAAGGATATATATGAGCTGTACCACCGCGACGCCATGGACGTGGATTTGATCACCTATTGGACACTGTAAGTACTTTGTTGTTGCTTATAATTCACAGTTTGAAAACAATAATTCCAATCTATGCTGACGCGGGCTTTATTTATTGCTTAACATATGCAGAATGGAGATTCAAAAATGTCGCAGATCCGGGATATATGACGTTGGTTTCGTGGATCCTCGAAGGATAAGTGAAGAAATGATATTGATGAATCCTGAGGAAACATATGGAAACCTATACAAATATATTAAGAAACAAAATTACTGCGACTCCATACTAATCCCGTACAACATCGAGTGAGTACATACACAGGCTTCTTCTTCTTATACTGTCTGTGTACTAATTCATTTCTGATTATAATGTATACATGTGCACAGATTCCACTGGTTCCTAATAATATTGTGTCCTGACCGGGGTGTCGTGAACGTCTTTGATTCGTTGCACACTCCAAAAGAAAAACTACAGAACATCATGGACATGATGACAAGGTGATGTATATTTTCCCCTACTTAATTCACCCCTTACACTCGCAATGACTTAACTCAATTTTTTTGTTCGCAGGGCCTGGATTCAATTTCGTCAAGAACACCCGGGAATTCAACATGAAACACTAAAATGGAACATTGGCTTTCCGGTAAGCAAGTAATTTGTACATGTAGGCCTCGGCTAATATATTATATGAATTTTACTTAATTTCTTTTGGTCGACAGTGTGCCAAACAGGGGCCGGGAAATAATTTATGTGCATACTATGTTTGCGATTTCATGTGGAATTGGGGACATAAAAAGCTTACACAACAGGATATTATGGTACGTAATAATAAACAACATTTCCATTATTATTAAGTGCACAATTATTGTCTCCAACTCGGCGGATTAAATATCTTTCAATTATTTGTAAATTATAGATGTTCAGGCTGAAGGAAGAGTCCCTGGAGCTAGAAAGAATTGACGCAATTGCAGAACAGCTCGTCGGATGGATCTGGGACGAGGTCGTCAATCCCCGAGGAGAATACTTCTCGCCAGTACTGGAGGACGTGCCGGACAGTCCAACAAGATAGTCGTCAATCTTAATTAAGTAGAAAATACAGTTTAAATATATATAACTCGAGTTGAGATGCATGAATATCTACTTTTGTAATATATATGTCTTCTATTTTGATGAAATGTCAGCTAGTATGAATATAGAGTCGGCCGAATACGCATTAGAATACACGTATTAGAATATATACGTATATAGACGTGCACGCATGGCTACTGAAAAAAGCAAAAAAAAAAGAAATCCGGGGTCTTTAGCACCGGTTTCAGGCAGCAACCGGTGCTAAAGGCAGGCCCTTTAGCACCGGGTGCAGCCACGACCCGGTGCTAAAGGCCCTGCTAACGGCGCTGCGGGGCAGGCCCTTTAGCACCGGATCGTGGCTGCACCCGGTGCTAAAGGGCCCCTTTAGCACCGGTTATTCAACCCGGTGCTAAAGGGGTACCCCTTTAGCCTCGGATTAGTTGCACCGGGTGGGAAACCCGGTGCTAAAGGCATTTCCCACCCGGTGCAGATGTCGATCATTCTGGTAGTGACATTTTCATAATCCCCACCATCTTGATTCTTAGCCCTCCTCTTTATAGCCTTACTCATTAAACGGACTGTCTCCTGTTCAAAGCAATTATGAAACAGAAGTAAAGTGTTTTATGAGTGAATACAAAATTTCTGCATATCACTGCAATTGAACAACAAAATACAAATACGGGAAACAGAAACGTCCACTGGTAGTGCTAGTACTAAGAGAAGACATAGGATTAAACTCTAGGGTTGTGCTGCCCATCTCAGCAGACGGGGTGAGCTCGGATTCAACGACCTTTTTCCCCACAGGGTCGCCAGTAGTGGAAGACCATCCCTCCTCTGCACATGCGTGTACGACCAACAGACTGAAGGGAACGAACCGACGGGTGTTATACGAAATTGAGATAAACTTGCACGTACCTGTTGAGATTCCATGCTCTTCGAACTGTAGGGGTCGAACTGTAGGCGGCAACTCGAGGACCGAACGGGGAGGTTTATCTTTATCCATGGGAGCGTTCGGCTAGGGTGACGCGGCGGCGGGCGACGGTGGCGCGCCGCGCCAGAAGGTGAAGCGAGAAGGTTTTTTTTTTTGACACGAAGCGAGAAGGTTTAGAGAAGGGAGGGTCGGCGCGAAGCAGTCGACCGGCGACGCCGCGGCCCCGCGGCGATCGACCTGAGGGATGGAAGAATCAGACCATGTTTGTTTTTTCAGGCAAACGATACCAAATTTTAACCCCAAAGTTCACAAAAAGAAGATTCCATCACATCAAAATGCCATATGCATGGATTACTAAATATAGATGAAATCAAAAACTAATTGCACAGTTTTGTTCTATTCTACGAGACGAACATTACGAGCCTAATTAATCAATTTTTAGATAATTTTTTACACGTACAAACGAAATGCTACAGTACGTATTTATTGCGCACAGTGCCTGTCAGTCCCGAATCGGCACCACCCGATTCGAGAACTAAACAAGGCCTTATTTACGAACATCAGACCATGTTTGTTTTTTTATAAATTATAACGCAAACGCTTGCACGCACACTCACCCCTATAAATACACTTACGCAAACACTACCCATATGAGCACCTCCAAAGGACTGAGCACCTGATAGATGTGGAGATTCCTAAAGTCACCAATAGTGCCGCGTTGTCGACGGGAACGCCGCTTATCACTTAACGCGTAATGCCGATAGATCCTAAGAAAATCCCAAGAAAAAGTATGAGCATCATGATATGAACATTGATGGATAGCGTCTCACTGGACCGTACTGTTATTAAACTATAAGCCAAATCGCTCGGACCATGTTTGGTTTCATACTCGGCCTGTAGGCCTGGCCAAATCTTGGCCCTTATATGAAGTTGGGCCCAAAAAAGATCAGCCACTTTGTCTGACCAAGCAAATATTTATACGTACTATAGAAACTAGGTAGCGAGGCGTGCGGTGTTAGCGGTAGGGCGGCGGGTGAGCGGGGCGGCGGCCGAGCGGGAGCGGCGGCGCGGTGGGCGAGCACGGTGGTGGAGCTGTGACCGACGACGGCTCGGCGTGGCGGCGGGGGAGAGCCGACACGAGGGGATGGGTGGGGGGCGGCGGCGGGAGATGCGGAGGGAAAACAGAGGAGGGCGATGGCCACCGCGAGGCCCACCCTCGCCCACACGGCCGCTGACCACCGGAGCCCACTCGCGGTCGGCATCGCTGCAGTTGACCGCCACGGGCGGCCTCTGGGGGAGGCGAAGGGCGGCGGCAGGGCCAACGGGGGGGGGGTGCTGGGGCGGGGCGGCGCGGAGGGGAGGGGCGGTGCTGGGTATAAATGTCCAGAAAGCTCGGAGCCCGGCAGTCTAGCCCGTATTTTTGGCCCGGTCCAAGCCCGGCCCGGCCCGGCCATCTCCGGCCCTGTGCTAGCCCGTCCCGGCCAGCGTGCCCGGGAGTGGGCCGCCACCCCAGCACGCCGGGCGGCCCGGCCCGGCACGGAGGATTACCCCCAGCCCGGTAATGGCCCGAGGCCAAACGGCCTAGCCGACCAGGCCAGCCCACCAGCCCAACACACCAGCCCACCAGGCCACCACACCAGCCCACCAAGCTCCTCCCCCGTTCCCCAAGCCCTACCTCGGCCCCCACTTCCCCCTCGGCCGCCGCCCTCCGCCCCTCCCCAGACCCCAGCGGCTCCCCCACATGCCGCCTCCGTCACCTCCGCGGTCCGCGCCGCACCGCCGTTCCCACGCCTCCCCTTTGCCGGTGACCCGGTGTCCCCTCCCCTTCCTCTGGCCTTCCCTCCCTTCTCCTTCATCCCCTACCTCCCTGCTCACTCGCTTCAGCGGCTCCGGGCTCCCCGGCGAACAGGAGCGCGAGCAGCGCGCGCAAGCCAGCAGTCCACGGCCAGTGGTGGCGTGGGCGGCGACGCGTAGGCCGGCGGGACCCCAGCGGCGGCGCAGGCCGGCAGGAGCGCATGCGGTGGCACGCAGGCCGGCAGGAGCTCAGACGGCGGCGCCTAGGCCGGCGGGAGCGCACCCGCACGGGCGGTGGCGAGGAGACCGGCGGGAGCGCCGGCGGCAGCGCCGGTGGCAGCGCCTAGGCCAGGCCAGCGGGGTGGGACTGGAGGGCGGCGGCGCGGGGGGCCATGGCGGCGGCCGTCGACCGTCAGAGGCCTGGAGCCTAGAGGACTTGCCTCCGTGGGCCGGCGGTGGCCCGGCCTGGGACATAGTGTCGGGCTATGTCGGGCCAGCACGGCACGAAATGAGCCCGCAGGCCTGGGCTTGGGCCGTCGGCTCAGCCCGTGGGCTGGCACGGCCCGGCACGATAGGGCATTGGGCCGGGCCAAGCCCGGCACGGTGAAGGACAGGCCAGGACGGGCCCGGGCCAGGGTCGGGCCGGGCGGCCCATTTGGACATCTATAGTGTCGGGGGCGGGTGAGAGAAATTACTCCCGCCCGGCGCGGCGACAGACGGACGGCTCGGGAGGAGGGCCAACGCGGAGGGGGTGGGTGGGAGGCGACGGTGGGGGATGCGAAGGGAGAGCAGAGGAGGAGGACGGCCGCCGCGAGGCGCACCCTTGGCCACACGGCCGTGGACCGCCAAACCCCGCCTGCAGCTGGCGTCGCTGTAGTTGGCCGTCGCGGGCTGCCGGTGGGGGAGGTGAAGGGGGGCGACGGGGCCGACGGGAGTGGGGTGGTGCTGGGGCGGAGGGGAGGGGCGGGGGTGTGGACGGGAGGGGCGTCGTCGAGGGCGGGTGAGAGAGGAAGGAGAAGGGGGCGGCTGGGAGAGAGGAGCGAGAATAGTTCGCGAGAGATCGACGTGCGGTGGGACCCATGACACATTGACGCGACCGATAGTTGGGCGCCAGCGCCGTGCGGGGGCCACGCGCCGTCCAGGCGCGGAGGCACAGATGGAGGCCAATCCTTCCATGGATATGACTCTAACTATTAATAAGATTGATTGAAAATACCGAGTTATGTCGAGCTTGACAAGTGAGGACTTTATGTAAATTTTTTTCTTGGGGTCGATATAAAATAGATATTTATGTGTATATTTTAGAAAACAAAAATCTATAAACCCCTAAACTAAGGTTTTGGAGTCTACTTCACTGCTCAACCAATAAAATCAAGTATTCTACCTCTTATCTAGCTAAAATGATTCAAGTGGGTGGTTTTGCCTCGTTGGCACATCTATGATCCATATGGTAGCGCCACCTCGACCAACCGCCCCGCCAAACACCATCGCCATGCTGCCGCCACTGTTCGCCACCGCTTGCAGCACCACGAGTCGCCCGCCACTTCTTGATGTCACTGCCTTGCGCTATCCGCAGCCACATATCCAAGCACGAGTCTGCAAATGACCGAGCGTCACCTGCCACTGCTTGCCATTGTCACCTCGCGTTGTGTGCCACAACGTCACCCTAACGCCGATAAGGCTATCTGCACTCATCGTACTCCATTTTCATCCCCTAAAAGAGAATATTCTGTCTGGCCATCCAGATTCTTGAGTACAATTTTAGTTTTCTCACACTCGTCATCCCCTATAATCCATACTCCATACCAAATACCGGTCACGGGACCCACGCGTCACTCTCTTTTCTTCTCTCACTTCTCTTCCTTTTCCTCTCTCTCCTCCCTCCCTTGCGCCCGCCTCCTGCTTCCTCTCGTCGCTTCCTCTGCCGCCCGTCGCCCACTCCGCTCCCTCCCCCCTCCCCTCCCTACCCCATCCCTTCCCCTCCTCCTCCTCCACCGGCCCGCCCTCATCCCCTCCCCCACCGCCCGCAACTCCTTCCCCTCCTCCTCCATTGGCCCGCCCCCATTCCCTCCTCCTCCACTGGCCCGGCCCCCTCCCTGGCCCTCCGCCGCCCCCTATCTCCCCCACCGCCGGCCCCCTCCCATCCTCTCCGCTGGCTCCCTCCATCGGCGGGCAGGAGCTCGTCGCTCCTCCCCCCACCGAGCTCCACCCCCACCGAGCTCCGCCCCCTTGAGCTCCATACCTTCCTTGATGTTGATGTTGAAATTTTCCAACGTGCGCTGGAATCTGTTCCATGTGGTGAGGCATGTGTAGTTTGGCGCTGTGTCTCTGGTGACCAGTCTAGGAGCATGGAATTGGATGGTGATTTAAGGGTATCTAGTGATGATAAAGATCTTGACGGTGAAACCTCAGAGGTACACTTACATGACGATACATCCATTTTATTCTCTTTCTTTTATTATATTTTTGTAGGCAAGAAAAATGAATTTTATTTTATATTTAACTGTTCCATACCACTTACATTTTGTTCAAATGTAACCCTCGTTTCTAGTTCACCTTTATTGTGTTGTTAGGCTTGGGAAGGTGGATCAATTTTTTCTTTTGATGGGGAGTTTGTTGGCATGAACCTTCTTTTGGTTACTAGGAGAGCCATTTTTCTACCATGGAGCACACTTTTCAAGCGTCTGGAGTGTTACTGGACATCCCGGAAAAAGGAGATAGGCCTTGCAATGCCAGGAAGTTTGAAGTTTTACTGGTATGTCTAACTGATGTATGTCTTTCATTAGTTAACCTCCTTCCCCCATCCAATACATGAGCTTTTAAGGGCAGCCTTTTTGCATCCAAGAGATCATCTGCTGCTCTTTCTTAATATCAACTTGTTTCTTTGATGTAACACCCAAAAATAGCCTATTTGAATTTTTTTAGTAATTTATTTGCTTTTATTTAAGTAGTTCATAAATATTATAAGTTAATTAAATTATTTATGAATATTAAAATCAAATATAAGTAGTAGAAATATTTTTGTTGCATTCATCCTGCTGCATTAAGTTTTGTATTGCTAGTGGTTCAAATAAGGATTTAAATCTAATTTAAATTTAAATTTGAATCATTTTGTTTTCAGCTCTAGAATAGTTGTTTCGGCCGGAGTTCCCTTTCGCCTCCCTAAACTTTTTCATCGGTCCACTCTTGCTCCCTCCTCTCTCCCGAGCATGGCCCAGCCCCCTCCCCTCTCATCCTCCCTCGGCCCAGCCGAAGTCCCCCGCCTCCGTTCGGCCCGCTCAGCCGGGCCAGCCAACCCCGCGCGCTGCTCCCGGCCGAGCGCCCGCCTTTCCCTCCCCGCTCGGCCCAGCTTCGCGCAGGCCCAGCTCTCTCTCCCCGGCCCAATCCCCCCCTTCTCAGCCCATCGCGCAGCAGCGCCGCCGCCCCCTCAGCATGTGTGCCACGCCCGGCCTGGGCGTTTGCGCCACCTCGCCCCCCGAGCCCCGCCGTGCCTCCCTCGACTCCATTTAAAGTCGTCGACCCCCGGAGGAGCTTTGCACTGAGGTACCGCTTCTCTCGAACCCCTTCGCATCCGTTCTCGTGCCCTATTGAGCAGCCACCGCGTAGCGCCGCCTCGCCGAAGCCCCGCCGCCCGCTGCTCGCCGTCGTCCGCCGCCTCCGCCGCGTTGCCGCCGTCATGAGCAGCCCAGCCGAGCTCGTCGTGCCGCCCCGCGTCCGTAGCACCAACCCGCGTAGCCGCCTGTGCCCCGTAGCGCGCCCGCGCGTTTTCTCCAGCGAAGCGCCGCCGCAGCCAGCGAGCGCCGCCGCTCACCGCGCCGCCGCAGTCGACCCCCTTCCCCTAGAACTAATCTAAGCCGCCCAATCCGAGATCTACGTTTCAGATCCAACCGAACCCCGACTCAAACCTGTAGGTGCCGGTCAGCGATGGCGATTTTGCAAAAGAGCCCCTCCACTTTTTCTAAATCAACCCGCCGTCCTGAGCAATTAAAAATTAATTAGATTTAGGTCCCGGATTTTATGAAAACCCCCTGCCCTTCTTAAAAATTGCGCCCGAGGTCTTGTTTTCTTTATTTTCACGCTAGCCCTTCTGAATTTATTTAAAATTACATATAGGTCCTCGGTTTTTCATGAATAAGCCCCTGGAACTTTTAAAAACTTGCCAGCAGGACCCTAGATCTTAGTTTTGCCATATCTTTTCCGTTTTAGCTCCGATTAGTGTGATTTTCACGCTCATGTGTTCATAGTGAAGCGTAGATTATTTCTAAAACCTTTATTTGTACTGTTTCTACTGTTTGGTGTACTATTCTAATAGAATATTATTTTGTTTATATGTATTGGCTTGCGTGGATGTTTGTGTGGTGATTCGTGTCTAGTCGGTGAGCCTTTCGCGTTGGACTTCGAGTACGAGGAGGACTTCCAGGGACAGGACTCACAGTAGCAGCAGCCGCCTTTTGAGGAAGGCAAGTTATAGAACGGACAATCCGTGCTACCTACTCACCTTGTATTAAATTATTTCATAAATGCATGTGTCTAATTTTATGTACCATTAAGGTTGTACCTAGTTTGATTATCCTATCCTTTGATTACCTTGGGTTTATGCATATGGGTAGATCTTTGCTATGCGCAGCTACTATCACCATTATTTAACTATTAATTTTGGCTTAATGGTTCACTTCAACATTAATGATAAAACTTGCTTTTTAGCAACTTGGTTTAGGGAGCTAGAGCATGTGCTTCATGCTTTGCTCTAGTGTCTCTCCATAAGGTTCGGTTCTTAAAGCGGCAACCCAGGAGCCTGTCGCCACCACTAGAACTATTATGGCTCTGGTCTTGGTTAAGTAGCTTGTACGTCTCTAGCTTGCTAGTGGTTACCGGAGTGGCCGACAGCGTTATGGGAAGCAAGACGCGAGATGTTACTTGATTCCACCGAGGACGGTAGCCCCGTCGGCTATGTCTCGTTAGGCACAGTCCCGTGTTGGGAGTCCCTGTGGTACGGGAACTCCGCACGTTGCGCTCTTTATTTTTGTTGTTGGCATGAGTTGCCCGCGCTTCGAACACCATTGACCCCCTCACGTTGCGCCCTGAGGGTCAGTCAATCTCGGTGCCTAGAGTCTCACCACCTTGTTGTACCTTAGCTGCTACTGTCTTGTTAGGGTGTCTTGTGAAAGACCTCGTAGCGTCCCTATGCAGTCACACCTCGGAAGTGTTGACGTGCGTGGTTGGGTGCTGTCACACCCGGGTTTTCACAGAAACTCGAATGCTGCCATATGTGTGCCCAAGAAGTCCACAGAACCCATATAGCTTACAAATATGGAAAATCAGAGTACATATGCTCGAATAAAATATTTTACATCAGAGTTTACCTAAATAAAGCACAGCGGAAGTCTATGTATTAACTCTCTTGACATGTAGAGCCTCAAGTCCACAGGGACACTGACTGGTTGACCACAGCTCAGAAGTAATGGAAAATCCTCAGGAAACTCAGTAGCTGTCTCAATCACTGATACATCTGTTACCCGTCCGGGATTTTGTTGAATAATGGCAAGTGTAAGTAAAACATTTACTTAGTAAGTATAGCACGGTGTATGCGGCTTAAAAGAAGGCTTGACACGGCTGAACTGCATTAGCACTTTTAGTTGATTCATTTTAGCATTAACCAAGTTACTACAAGTGAATGAAGTCCCAGTTGCAACCCGATTAATAAAGTATAAGTGACATTGAACATAAATAAACATAATCTTCTAATCAAAAAGGATCCAGGCCGCTCGTGACCCAGAGCAAGGCTATCATGATAGATTTTACACTCTGCAGAGGTTTCGCCCTTTACCCACCAGTCGCGTAAAAGTTCAAAAGAACTTTGCACCCAACCACGCACATCAACACTTCCGAGGTGTGATTGCATAGGGACGCTACGAGGCTTTTCACAAGACACCCTAACAAGACAGTAGCCGCTAAGGTACAATAAGGTGGTGAGACTCTAGGCACCGAGATTGACTTACGCTTACGGAGTCACACCATAAGGGGGTCAATGGCATCCAGAGCGCGGGCATCGCACCCAACAATGCGCAACGTGCGGAGTTCCCCACCTCAGGGACTCCCAACACGGTACTGGTTCTAACGAGACCTACCCGGCGGGGCTACCGTCCTTGGTGGAATCAATAAACACCCCGTGCCTTACTTCCCATAACGCCGTCGGCCCCACCGGTAACCACTGGCAAACTAGAGATGTACAAGTTACTTGACCAAGACCAGAGCCATAATAGTTCTAGCGGTGGCGACAGGCTCCTGGGTTGCCGCTTTAAGAACCGGGCCTTAGGGAGAGACACTGGAGCAAAGCACACAGCACATGCCCCAGTTCCCTAAACCATGTTGCTAAAAAGCAAGTTTTATCATTAATGTTGGAGTGAACCATTAAGTCAAAATTAACAGTTAAATAATGGTGACAGTAGCTGCGCATAGCAAAGATTCTACCCATATGCATGAACCCAAGGTAAACAATGACAAGATATACAAACTAGGTACAACCTTAATAGGACATCAATTTAGACACATGCATATGAATTTAAATAAGTGTAAATAGTGAGTTTAGGTAGCAAGGATTGTCCGTGCTATAACTTGCCTCAAATCCATGATAATTACTCATAGTCTTCAAATTTTGATCTTCAAACTCTTCTGCTTTAAATCTCTCGATCACATTCCTCTACTCGCAGCAATCATCGAGCACAACATGCAGCTTAACAAACAAGCAAAAAATATACAACTAAGAATAGTACACCAATCAAAATAAAAGCTTTAAAAGAGCGCACTAAAGGATAGGGCTCGATTCTATGGTCACGTGAGCGCAAGAATCGCTGAAAACGGAGCTACGGTTGAGAAGATACAACTATCGGAAGATTTGAATTACATAAAAGAAGATAAAAGACTATATGCTTGATTTATTTTAATTAAATAAAATAATATAAAGGATATTTCAGAGATGCACCTTATGTTATAATTAATTCAAATTATATTTGAATTTATAAAACTGAGGTGGAACCTAATCACATTTTATAATTATTTATGTATAAATTATATCACATTATATATTAACTTAAAATAGAACATGTGAGAGCATCTAATCAAATAATAAGATATTCCGTGTTTAACTAGCCAATATTATATTCAGAACATATTAATGTTGATATTATTCAATTTAATATTTAATTATGAAAACTCGGAGTGAAACTCTAATTTGCTTTTAATTAGAACATTGATTTAATAAATTATTAAGTAAGTTAATCATTAGGTTATCAAAACCGAGATATAACCTAGTCAACTTTTATTTATAAATCTAATTGAATAAATATTAATCAAATTTATATTAACATTTAAAAGCCGAGTATAATTCTTAATTAGATTTAGTATAGAAAACATATTTAAATAATCTTTAGTCAAATTAATATTTAAATAAAATCAGGAATAAATAACATGGTAAATGTCAGTGCTAACGCATAGTTCATGTCAATATGAATCTAACGCAACTCGGGTCAAAACGGAGTTGAAACGTGAAAACTATGGCTAAAACATGGTTGCAGGGACCTATGCGCGATTAACTATAGCCGGCAGGGGGTAGCTCGCAAGATTTGCAAGACTCAGGGAACAATCCATGCGAAAAGGGAGGAGCTCAGGGTTAGATTTGTAAAAGTGTTGGGCTTGGATGGGACTGCAAGGGAGGGATCCTTTCAGGGGGTTTTATGTTAAAAATCCAAGACACAAGATTGAGATCTAAGGATTTCGCATTTCCCCGGGAGTCTAGCTGCAAAACAACCATCCCCTTCATTCGAACAGGCAGAGGAGCTCGGCCATGGAGCTCGCCGGCGCTTGGGCGGCTCGGCTCGCCAGCGCTTGAGGGCCTTACGGCAGCGGCTAGCTGGCGCAAAGGAGGGAGGAGGCCGGGGCGAAGTCGAGGAGGTGCTCACCGGCGGCCGGGTGTGGCTAGTGGCGTCGGCGCTCGGGGACGGCCGTTGGCGGCTCGGGTGCTTCGCGGGGCGGGATGCTCCGGTGATCCTCCGGCGACGGGGAGGGGTGCAATGGCTTCGGCGTGGTGTGGGGAAACTCGTGGCGGCTTCAATTCCACCCGGCGAGCAGCGGAGGCGCCGGAACGGCGGCAATGGCGCGGCTGGCGGCGCTCGGATCTCCGGCGGGACGTGGGCGGCGGTGTTGCTCTCGGTCGAGGAGGCTAGGGCGGCTGGGATGCATGGGAAGAGGGGCCTCGGGTCGCCTAGCATTTTGTAGGGCGCGGATGCCGGTGCGGCTGTGGCACGCATGCCGAGAAAGGCAAGTGCAGCGGCGCGGCGGGGATTGCGGCGGCGTGCGTGGGGGGGCTGGCGCTGCGCGGTGGGCCGCGCCCTGGGGCAGCTAGGCCGGGCGCTGGGCCGAGTGGAGGTGCGGGCGCGTGTGGGCCGGCTCGGGGCGCGCCGCTGGGCCGAGCGCGGAGGAGGAAGGGGGTGGGCCGAGCGGAGCAGAGCGGGCCGCGCACGAGAAAAGAAAGGAGGGAGGGAAAACAGGCCGGGAGGAAAGCTCAGGGGGCAAAAGCGAACTAGGCATGTTTGAGTTTTTAGGAAGGATTCGGCCCGGTTAGGTTTTTGATTTCTTTTCCTTTTTATTTTCAGAATACATTTTCTAAGGCAAGAATAAATCTAGAAAATTCTAGACAATTCATTTAAGCCACGAAAAATACTCTGAAAATTCCAAAAATCTCGGAAAAATCCTAGAGATAGAATTGGACATGAGGAACCCAAATAAAGTTTTTGGAGCTCATGAAAAAGATTTTAGCACCTTCCAAAAATTGGAATTAGCTATAGGAAAATAGGAATAAATCCCAGAAAAATCTGGAAAATTCCGGGAAGGCTTCTAAACGTATTTTTAGAAAACTTGCACACATAAAACCACAAAATACAAGTCGGCATGAATGCAAAGCACTCAATATTAAACCTGCATTGTTTTATTTTAATTTAGAAAAAATGTTTTTCCCCGTACTAAATTCCCTGTAAATTAAATAAAGTTGAGAAAAAATTTAAAATTATGGGAAAATATTTATTTAATTAATCTTCAAAATCACATCCTGAAATCTAAAAATTTCAGGGTGTGACAGGGGCAAAGTTCTTTTGAGTTTTTACGCGACTGGTGGTAAAGGGCGAAACCTCTGCAGAGTGTAAATCTATCATGATAGCCTTGCTCAGGGTCACGAGCGGCCTGGATCCTTTTTGATTAGAAGAAGATGTTTATTTATATTTAATGTCACTTATACTTTATTAATTGGGTTGCAATTGGGTTTTCATTCACTTGTAGTAACTTGGTTAATGATAAAATGAACCAACTAAAAATGCTAATGCAGTTTAGCCGTGTCTAGCCTTATTTTGAGCCTTCATATACCCGTGCTATACTTGCTAAGTAAATGTTTAGTTACACTTGTCATTTATTCAATAAAATCCCGGATGGGTAAACAGATTGGGTTGTGCATGAGTATGCTGCTAAGTTTCCAGAAGACTTACCGTACTACTGAGTTGTGATCTCCCGGTTAGAGTCCCTGTGGATTGCGGCTCCATTAGTTTGAGAGTTATTAGTCTTCCGCTGTATTTGGTTAGTTTATTTATGATGCACTCTGATGTAAAACTCTATTTATTCAAGAATTGATTCAAGCATATGTTCTCTGTTTATCATATTTGTTCGCTATATGTGTACTATGACTTCCTGGGCACACATATGACTGCATTCGGGTTTTCGTGAAAATCCAGGTGTGACATTTGACACCCCAACCAAAATATTTGCTGTCCATAGGCATGTATCACAGTTGCCCTGTACTAGATTTGTTATATTTCTTCTGCCATTGTTGGAGTTGTATGTTTGTCTTGTTGAAATGTGCAGACTAGAAGGCATCATGGTCGTGTTTTCACAAAACATTTAATATATCCATACAACTTCAGGTCCTATTTTGTCTATCTTGTTTCTAGCCTATGATTCTACATATCGGCTTTGAATCATTTTGTGCATTAATGCACTGGTTTGGCCCTTTTTATTTTTGGGTTAGCGGTAACTTTTATGTTCTCACTACCAGAGAAAGCCACATCCGCACCGGTTGGGAACGGGCTTTAGCACCAGATTCCCAACCGGTGCTAACCTTCCGGTGCTAAAGGCGCAATCCTTTAGCACCGGGTTAAATAACCGGTGCTAAAGGTGCACCTTCGTAAAAAAAAGCTGCGCGGATTCGAACTCAGGACCTCTTGGCTCGCGCGTACCCACCTAACCATCTCACCTACACAGCACATGTGATAGAATAGAATATGCGCTCCTTTTGAAGTAGCATGCGACACCCCCTTTAGCACCGGGTCGTATTTACCAACCGGTGCTAAAAGGCCTTTAGCACCGGGTCGTAACACCACCCGGTGCTAAAGGGTGGAGCACCTTTAGCACCGGTTGGTGTTACCAACCGGTGCTAAAGGGTCCCCGGGGGCACCCCAATTTTACACCCGGCGCTAATATTGTATTAGCACCGGATCTTGAGTGCACCGAGGCATATGAGAGGGGCGGATGTGAGATCTCTGGTAGTGTCTTCTGCAGGTTTGGAGCACTTGTAGGTTGTAAATCTAACAGCTATCCAGAAGGTGAGCATACAGACACTCCTTGTGACTTCTTAACATTGTGGTATCATGCAAATTGTTGCAGCTTTGTAATGATACTGTTTAGAAGCTGTGAAAATTTAACTTTTACGTTTTTATATCAACTAATTTGGCTCTTTCACTTGTATGCTTATATCGCTTGTTTACACTAGTACACTACATTCTTGGGTACGTTCATTCACGCCATTTCTAATGTGGATTGCTGCTCAGACTGTCA
Source organism: Echinochloa phyllopogon (assembly GCA_033239725.1). Classification (NCBI taxonomy): domain Eukaryota; kingdom Viridiplantae; phylum Streptophyta; class Magnoliopsida; order Poales; family Poaceae; genus Echinochloa; species Echinochloa phyllopogon. Next base: position 27,897,419 of record BTCW01000015.1, on the reverse strand, counting down.
TCATAATATAACTAATGTTACATGCTGATCATTATGCGCATACAGAATTTATGTGAATTCACTTGCCGTATATACTATCAGTTATTCAGTATATGCAAGCGCTGATCACTTGACCTTGCTGCACCAGCACACAGAGATCTTCTCTACCAAGAACAGTTAGATCTGGACTCCATGGGTTACCCTAAGTTACCGTCAACTATGATAGGCGGTGAGTCGGCGTTTCTAAACACTACAGAAAACTATTTAATCTGCGACGGATTCTGAATTTTTATTTATGACTCAATTTGTATTTTTTATATAAAATGGTAAATGGAAAAATCAGAAAAAAAAGAAAAAAATGGTGCGTTGGGGAGGGTTTAGGATTTTAGGGTTTAGGGTTTGATTTGAACCCAGGTGGTAGAGACAAAGGGCACAACTCCTTTCCACCGCAATACATACATGTTAGTGAGTATGTACTGTAATAATTTCTTATATATAGGTAATAATGTTTTATTTCGGAATTTAATCCCGCGCGCAAAAAAAAGGGGTGGATGGGTTCTCGAACCCGCGGCGTGGGTTTAGAAGGCCATAAAAGTATGGGCCCGGTTTTTTAGAGCGGGTCCCACTGCCATTGGTCAAGTGGACCCCATATGTCATAATTTTTATTTCAAACTTTTACCACAACTTCCTTTGTTCATGGGCCTGATACTCCATTGCAGCCCACTAGTCTCCACCTAGCAGCCTTTAGCTACCTCAAAAAAAAAACCTAGCAGCCTTTAGCAGAAGAGGCTCCACGCGGCCCACAACAGCCCAGCTCCCCTACATTCGGCCTTCCATTCGGGCCACACGTGGGAGCGCTGAGCGGGGGAGGAGGGAGAGAGAGGAGAGAGAGAGAGTTGACCCAGGGTCAAACGATGTTGTATCAAGATTTAAAGCAAAAAACATGTCGAAACTCGAAGATTGGCCAAAACAAAAGTTTCTTAAAATTAAAAGTTCTACAACTTCCATATTTAAAGGTTTTTTATTTGGGCTGTAGATTTCCTTTAAACTTCTTTAAATGAATTCAAACTTGAATTTTAAATTGGAGTTTAACTGAAAACTTTTGCTCCTATTTTTGGATTAGGCTTTTCTTAGTTTGGTCATTGCTCATGATCATGATCAAAAGACATTGGTTTGTCACAAAACATGTTGTAAAGTACGGAAAACATCAATGTTCAATTAACATTGAATGAAACTATGTGCAGAGATGTATCCTTTGTGAACAATGTATAGTCTAATTTGTGTAAAATCTTACGAAATTTTTATGCTGACCTTGTACATCAATAAAATGAATGTATAGCAGTTTTCAGATTTTTGGATAAATTTTAGGTATTATTATCATTATTTTGTGAGAACGTTGCTAGTAGAAGTTTTAATGATTTACGTAAAACATTTAAAATTTTCACTATTTTCAGGATATGAGCTATACTGGAACAGAGGTACTTGAAATATTTTTTGATTACTTTTTAAAATATAATTTGATATACATATAGTTCAAACTGTAATTACTTTCAATAAACCAGTAGAAATTCATTTAAACTGTTCGAAATAGTAAATAAGTTCTATAATTATTGAAACTTCTTTAATATAACTTATATGTAGTCTATTATATATAAAAAGTATATTGGTTAATTTAAGATAGTTATTTTTATGTGCTACTTCACAATGGTACAATAAAATAAAATAGAAAAAGAAAAATGTTAAGCAGAGAAGAAATGAAATACGGACCGTTTCGACCCAAACAGCCCAGTTGTGTTCAACCGTCCATTGCCAATCCAACGATTGTGATTCCATCTCCACAATATAAAACCATTCAAAACCCTAGCTCTCCGGTCAGCGTCTCCCCCTCTCCCTCCCTACCCCGCCCGCCCGCGCCTCTCCCCTCCCCTCGCGGCCGCGCCTCTCCCCTCCCTCTCTCCAATCAGCTTTCCTCGCGCTGCGCCTCCCCTTCCCTCGCACCATGCCTCTCCCCTCCTCTTGTCGCCGCCACGTTGCAAGTTGGGGGAGCCGGGTCCCCCGCCGCTGCCGCTCCGCCAAACCCTACCCCACCCGAGCCCCAGGCTCTCTCCAACCGCCGCAGGCCCTCTCCCGCTCCGGTCGCGACTCGCCTCCCCCCTTCTCCCCTTCCCCGCCGACCGGCCCTTGCCTCCTCCTCATCAGATCCGCCTCCACCTCTGGCATGTGGCTGCTGCTTGTCGTCGGCCGCGTTGCCCTCTCTCTCGGCTGATGCCAACGGTGTGACGACGGCGACGGAGTCCTTGAGCATTCTCCCCGCGGCGCTCGAGCGCTCGGGCGGTGCGCTGGAGGAGGTGGACGGGGACGGCGACGGCGGTGCCCGCCGGGATGGCTCCAACGAGCAGGCCCGCATCCTCCTCCACAACACCCAGCTGCGCCTCCTCCACACCATCCGCGACTAGGCCAGGTCATCCGTTCCATACTAGTAATTTATCACAGCAGTAAAGCAGGTGTTATAGCTTCCTGTGTAGGAGCGCTATCTATTTATGCAATCAGTGATGGATCTGATGATACCTGTTAAGAGGCAGAATGAAGTGGTGATCTGATTTGCTTGGTTGTGAGCCTTCCGTTTGATTAGAGATGGCTATATTAGTTTTGAACTGCCACTGCATGTTCTTTAGTTTTCAAAGTTGGCATGCAAAGGTGTACGTGTTAGCCTGACTTTGAAATAAATAATTTGTTTCTGTTCCTTCTACTTAATTTTGAAATGTGGCCAATGTGAAATAGTCTATGTACTGTGTGCAGGAGAACTTTGATGGAGCAAAAGGTGTTTGCAGGAGCACTTTGATAGATTAGAATGGCCGGGCATCACACAAGGAATGGTACTTTGATTTGCATCTATTTGCCTCTTTGTTTGTGTGCAAAGAGTGTCTCTCTTCCTTGTTTGGTTGTTTGTTTGTTTAAGTACGTCAATAATCTGGTTGGATGGTGCATGCTAGGTCTGTTAGTTGTTAAATTGTACAAAACGAACCTATTTTGAACCTAATACAAGCTTGGTGCTCACAGTTGACATGCATAGCTTGATGACCACTCAAATTATATGGTGAATCCCATGTGAACATTTTGTGAAACCATGTCACTTGGAGTACTGAAAGGAACAATGAGAAGACAGTGTTTGGTCTAAACTGGTTGGTCATTGCGACATTGCCTCTTTGTGAGATATTGTAGTTGTTTTGATGCTGTAATTATGTTAAGATATCAGGCTACTGAATTTTTGGGATCTGTGGCTTCTAAATTTTTGGTGGGCTGAAATGATTCAGGCCTAGAATTTTTATGGGCCGATGCTAAATGTTTATGGGCTTAAATTTTTATTTGCTGAAATGATTTTGGACTGAAATTTAGTCTTTATCTAAAATCAGCCCATTACTAAATGGCCCATGATCAAAAAGTCAATGTCCACATCAGCAGCCATGTCATTGTCCATGTCAGCATCCATGTCATCAGGGTAAGCAGCCACGTCATTGTCCATGTAGTCAACCACGTCATCGTACATGTAGGCAGCCACGTCATCATCCACGTTAGCGTCCATGTCAGCATCAATCTGTGACGATTATTTTCGTCACTAAACCTGGGCTTTGGGCTGGACTTAGTGGGCTTCGGGCTGTTTTGCGACGGTCAAAAAATGTCACAAATCGCTTCAATCCGTGACGATTTTGAAGATTTGTCGGTCGATTTAATCAATGATGCTCAATCAACCATGGAATTTGAAACCGGTGGACACTGAATTGCAACGAATTTTCAACGATCTGCGACATAATGATTCCGTCACAGAATAAATAGTTTATTGTAGTGAAATTTCCTGATCTTTTATAGCTCTCCTATACCACTGACAACTATTCTAAAATGTATATTTCTCAGACGACATGATTTTGATAAATACTTTTGGAGAAACTTTTGGCGATATACGTGGTAAAGGTGTCTGGACCAAACTTAGTCGAAAAGCAGCTTGTAGCATAGGTCTGGCTTCATTCAATGGTGATTTTATAGTGATGTGCCATTTATTGTTTCATCTCTATTTTATCACAACTAGCTGATAACCTGAATCTGGTGCAGGAGAAACAAGGTTTTTTGCATGCACATGTTTTTTATTGGATGGAATGGATCTACAATTATTTTGACATCAGCGAGCTTGATTAGAAATGGGGACAAGATTGTTAAAAACTTGAGGGTTGGTGCTCATTATTCTATGATTGTTTGTATTTTAAAGTGCTGCTTAAGTTTCATCGCTCTATGATTTTCAGATTAAAGTCTTGCTTCCAGAGAACGAATACAAAGAAGGGAAGTTAGAGCATTATAATCTACATTACAATGTTCCTCTAGTCAGTGTCAAGCATCGCCATGTTCTTCGTCCAGCAAATACTCTACTTTCTTGGGCCAATTGTTTTGAAGTAGCAGCTGTAGGGCGTTGCTTCGAATCAGGCGCACTAATGGCTAAGAGTGGGAGGTTGGTTTCGTGGACAGGCACACTTGATTGTGACTTCCTTGCACATTCCTCCTGCAAAATCACTAAGGTAAAGTTTTTTTTATTGCCTGATTTTATGGTGACTAAATATATAGTTGCATCAGAGTGAGTTTGCTAGCATACCTATTTGGAATAGAAATCACAACTTGTCCATGTCCCCATGCTAGGCTGGGATTGGAGGCCCCCTTGTTACTCTGGATGGCTATGTTCTTGGCATGAACTTCTATGATACGAGAATAGGAACCCCTTTCCTGTCGTGGCAGAACATTTGCATGATTTTAGCATCGTTCAAGTTAAAAAGGTATTCAAGTACATACAAGATATGTTATTTTTTTCTGAACATTTTAAGAAGCTTCCTGACACAGGTTGAGTTAAGCATAATCTTATTTGATGGTATGCTTGACAGTAAGGCTGGAGAAATTCGCACCAACGATGATCCCTCTGGTGGACCTTTATGGAAAATGGACGGGGATGACAAACAACTAGGCTTAACAGGTTGGTATCCTGATGCATGCTGCTATATATTAAGCTTGGGGCATTTCATCATACTAGAGCACTACGCGCGCTTTGCACGCCCTATCAACACAAAATGAATGAAACACAATTAAATCTGATAGTAGGCGTCAAAGGTTTATTTCCAGAACATACATCATGAGCATAATCTAAACAGGAAGTAAAGAAGCCCAAAAATTTCCAGGAATAATAAATTTGTCATACAAATGTCTCAAGAGCATCTCAACACAGCATTTATACTACAGCCGCCTGTGGGTTCTATGAAGCCATACATTATATTTGTTGATCAGTATTGGTAGTTACCACATATTAGCAGGAGGCTGGAGGTGGGACAGTTTGCAACCGTAACAGTTTATGGTTTCCAGAAGAGAATTAACCGATGAGTTTTACATTAGCTGGACACATGATGCATTTGACAACAACTGATCAGCCATGGTCAGCAGCATCTTTGTTTGAAGCGTCTTCAAGGAGTAGCTTCCTAGCAATTTTCTTGTTATGGGTGAGGAACAGAACCTAAAACAACAGATATGTTGGATACAAGGAATCAAGCATACTATTCGTTATGTAATGGAAAAGATAACCTTATGTTAGGAAGACAAACATTCTTTTTTTGTGGTTGCAGAATTAACAGTTAGAGCTTTATATCTGCTAGGATTACCTACCAGTACATTGTAGTGACCGAGAAAATGAAAGGAGATGAGCATGCTTGAAGTATTCATAAATGTAGGTGTCCAATGTATGTTGTAACCTAAATGGATTCTCTAGTATGGATCAAGGTTTACCTTTGCCAAAATAGTGTCTATCATTTTCATGTGGTGTCTCTGGTGATACTGAAATTCCATTTTGAGTGTGTGGCTGGAGCGTTGATATCGGTAGTAAAGTGAGATCTCCCTCTTTCCTTGGAGTGATCTGCAACAACATATAACAGGTTGAAAGAAAGTTAGATAAGCCAAATATTAGGATAACCGGTTTATTTAACAAAATAAATATGCAAATTTCTGAAGCAGTAGCAACCTCGCAGCAATACAACTTTGGTCCCTCAGCAGGAAATGATCTAAAAAAAAGGAAACCTGATGAGTACAGGCAAAGTAGCAGCACTAAACCAATTCAAATCCAGTTTCATGTGTCACGACGTAATGCCAAGATTATCTCTTCAATGTCTGCGACACAGCGAAGATAGCAACAAGGCCAAGCCTCAGAAGGCACCAAATAAATATTCTTCATCTCGCAACATGAAGAAACAGACTGTAAGAGAAATTCAGAGCGAATATATATCATGGAACAACACTAAAACGATGAGTATACAAGAATGTACTACATAAGTATCATGCATCACCCTTGAATTGGATGGTATTTGAAGTCAATTGCGGACCTGCCCATCATTTCTAGATTTAAATCCTAAACCAAGAAATCAAAATTATAAAATAACAATTTAGATGTTAGTGCAATTCATATTCTAGTGCAATTGCATACTAACAAATTTTTCAAACATAGTATTTCAGAGTTACTTGGAACTCATCACCTCATAAGCGATCTCTGAATTCTGATCTGCACAAATTCACGTGGAGGAAATTAAAACCCAGCCAATGAGACATAAAAATTAGGCTATACTTGCAATTCCACAAAAGAGGAAAAAAACCCAAGATGGCTACCGTTTGATCACATTTTGATCATGAAGCAAATCTGTATACTAAATTTATTTGGTTTCAACACACTTACACCTTACAGAGTCCCAGTATCCATGTTCCTAATAGGTTGTAGAGTCATATTCAAGGACATGCCCTCTCCAGCTGGCTGCAAGAGTATCACAATAGGCTGCTCCGAACATTCAATTGAAAGTGACCGAAAGAATAAGTTTAGTCACATGCAGCTTTCTTTAAGGTTATTTTAAACAGAATGGAAATCAGAAAAAAATAGAAATAAAACGAGGCAACCTAATTACGCTGAATAGTCATCTATACAATAACTTATAGACATAATGGATCACTACCTAATTATGCTGAATCATCTATACAATAACTTATAGCAACAATGGACCAATTAGTCTGAAGATGCTGCAAATAATGGCCTATAATCATCTATACAATAACCACATGATGGATCACAACCACAGGCAACCTAATTACGCAAATTTAAGTGAGCATACATGGAGGTATACATAAGACATCAGTCAGTAACAACAGAAATAGTGGTGCTAAGATCTAAGAAGCCTTTAAATGTGCATTTCTACATAGGCATGCCCAAGCAATCCACAAACCATGTAATTGCATATAATAATTTGACCAAGAATTAATGTTAACATGCCAATGCATATATGATATGAACTATCTGACTTTTCACCAAAAAAAAACTATCTGACTACCAATATGCAACTTATCACATAAGAGAAATGTAGCTTCAACAATTTGATATTTAAGTAGAAACTGACTTTCTACACTATCAAATGGTGATCTCTTTCCTCAGACTCAGTGCAGCTCTCGTCTTCAATAATTTTGATAGGATTCTAGTATTACGGTGTTCACATTACCATCACAGTTTTGCGAAAAGTGTAGTATAACCACATATTCATTTCAAACCATTCCAATCGCATTACTACAACTGGCAGTCATGTATTGGGTAAAGGTTTACCATCTCATAACCATATATCAATAAACAGAGACAACAAAAGATATATATCATTCCCAACTGATATGATCAAACGTCTAAAAATATATAGCATATCAATGTACAAAGCAGGCTGAAAGTGGACTGTAGAAAAGGAGCAGGTTACCAGCATATCAATGTTCCACATCAAAAAGTACTGCTTTAGCACACAAGGCCTCACATGATCTATGCTATGAAATGTGGTGTATTCTCTTTCTAAATGATTTCCTATGCATGATTTTTTATGTTAGTACCAAAGCAAAATACCAACCCACTACTACCTGTATAGAAAAGTATCTATATTGGCATATAAATTCCCAGGCATGAAATCTGGGAGCTACACACAGCCAGTCATAGAAACAAATCTGTTATCAGATTTCATTTTAAGAAAATAAGTATGGAGGCCACTTCACAATAACATGTAAACTTGAGTTTCATATGGAAGCAGTACTTTTTAGTAGCATCAGTTACTAATACCATTAAATGTCCGCAGTTGTGGAATGATTTCGCCTTTTAAAAACTAAAAACCCATGCTTTCTCCAAATGAATCACTACAACTGAACTCTGTACATTTAGCATCTCCAACCTACATGCCAGATTTAGATCAGTTAATTTAGTACTCCAGTTGAAAAAAGGAGACATCTATTTGACTCACAATTGATGATAGTATCTAGATGCAGTCACTGTTTTTTATCTATATTATCTGGCAGGTCTAAAGCTACACTGGTAAACCATTTCCCTTTTGCAGAACCTCACAACTGGAAACACTTTACCAATCCATCGTGACTGCCAAGTCAAATCCATGGGAACTATTTAGACTAAAACAAAGCTGGAATCTAACAAGAAAAAATAGCACTACTTTTGTTTACTAACACTTGGACAAAAATTTACTAATTTACTTGTATGACCTTAACTAAATAATGTGCAGACTGATGGCTGCTCAGCAAGGACCTATTTCATTACATATGTTGAAGCCATTAATCACCGGCACAAGCGCCACTTAAAGGGAACATATCTTACAACAATATCTATCCAAGTCTATAGTACATTAGACTCCTAGTTAAAGTGTTAAATGCAACTAACAACATATAAACACACCATCAAGCAAAGATAGCTCGTCGAAGCAAAGATAAACACACCATCAAGCAAAGGTAGACACGCTAACAATATATAAACACACCAAATCGTCACTGTAGTTGGGCCATGCCAACGTCGAAGAGGTTGGCCCGGCGCTGCTTCTTGCTAGGGTTGGTCGGGCTTCTTCTTGCTGGGCGTGGCTAGCCACCCGCGTCGGCATCCTGGAGGCCATCAAGCCCTTGGAGATGCCCCTCCAGTCCCCCTTGCCCAGCTGCTTCAGGCCATCTAGGAACTTTTTGTGCTCCTCCTGGGACTATTATCACAGAACCAAGAGCTGAAAAAATGCTACTGTATTTCAGGTGCGAGTGCCTTGTGGATTGAGCTGTAGCATTGACTCAAACATGGAGGGGCTGGATTTTTAGTCGTTTTCTTGATTTCAGAATCCAGGACAACATCTTTCGTTCAATAATCATCGGATTATATGCAACAGCCTAACCAAGAATAAAGAAATTGAATCCGGGAGGGGGAAAAAAAAGCCACGTTTCTTACTCTCTCGGGCTTTGCGGCGGCGGCGCTTCTGATGCCTGGACACCAGCTCCGCATCGTCGGAGGCGTACCCCTTTGCCCTCACCCGCCTCCACGGGCTCCAACGCCGGGTCGATGGAAATGAGGAGGTCACGGTGGGTGGGCCCCTTGGCACCAAAGGCCGGGCGGCGGTGGCCATGGGAGGGGACGGTGGCCCCTTGGTGCGGCTTGGCAGGATGGCTGTGCGGCGCGGTGGTGGCTGGATCCCATCGGCTCGGGGCCCACGGCGATGCGGTGTGGCTACGTGAGGGCTCGCCGCCGTCGTCGAGCCACTGCGTCACACCGGCAAGCAAGCAGGGGTGTCGGGCCGGGAGGTGCGCGAGCCAAGCCGCGAGGGGAGGAGGCGGCGGCGGGGGAGGAGAGGAATGAGATACACACGAGCGGGGAGGGGCGGCGGCGCGCGGGGAGGAGAGAAAGGCGTGAGGAACTGAGGATGAGGGAGAGGTAGGGTTCGAGTTGCGGCGGGGGTGGGCAGGTAGGACCGCGGGTTTATTTCTCATATAATGAAGGGCCTTTGTGTAAAATGGCCGCGCGAAATGAGGGGAGCACGCCACGGAGGCCGTGAAGTGTGGGGAGGGCGCGAAATGGTCTTTAAGAACTCCAATAGAGTGACCCAGTTAACAATTCCAGTTAGATTATCTAAATAATTCATTCATAACTAATAGGTAAAATACAAATCATTCGATGGCCTTTCAAATTATAGGCCTATTGTTATGATCAGCATGTTGAGCATTATTTCATTGAACTGTAGGTGGCCTGTTCCCATGCCATGCTGGCGCCATCGTGTTAATGTGGATAAGGATAAATCTGCTTCTGCTGCTGCTGCGGCGGAACTCAAGTATGACTACGACAGGGGAGAGATAATCGTGCCCTTGTAGATGCGGTCCCTAGTCAAGCCCTTGATTGTCTCAACCTCCGTATAGTTGCTGGTTTGAGGTGGCTGAATAACCTGTGCCACTGATCAAGGTCCTTTTGTTGCCAAAGTCTTGTAATATGTGCTGCTTCTGTATCTTAGAATTATTTAGTGACCAATGTTGTGTAATAGCATGCGCTGTCATACTTGTTATGGCCAACTAATTAGCTGCATGAGTGTTGACAGATTACTTTTTTGGGCATGTTTGGACCTTAGGATCCCTCGCAAAAGCTGTTTGGTTCCTTGCCATTTGGGGCTCTCCACGTTTTACTTTTGATTTGGCACTATTCCATCTCCCCCCCTCTGCATCTTAATCTGCAAACCGCATGATATCAAAGGTTGGTATACATCCTGCATGTTGGTGTCGGGCTAATATGATTGTTGTTTTGCAAATTACCCATTTCAAATCATTGCCTACAAACATACAGGATATCTGCTGAGATAGATTATAATTAAATAATAAGCGAAATGAAACAAACGTACTTTTCTCATTGAAATGTAACAACCGGGCTCTTGAATTATTCTCGCATTTTATTATTTAGTGGTTTAGGTCCATAAAATGTCACGCAGCTCCACGTTCTGATTCTTGGACGGGACACTTAGCGCGCGAGGAGAGCAAGCGATTTGGCCCGTTAGAGTTTCGGCCTGCTGGGTTTAAAGCGTGACCTTTTTTTTCTCCCGCAGCTTTCGGCCCATTAGATGGCCCGGTCATTTTTTTGCGTGGTGAAAGAATTCAGCAAAAAATGGTGCATTGTTAGGACATGGTTAATAATCCAGCCGGCTGCTCGCTGTAACGCACCCTCCTGTTTCTTTTTTTATTCAACAGCTTAGGTGTTATTTATTTTTTCTCCTCTGTCAGCAGCGACGACAGCCAATCCAAAGTGAGGGAGCAGGGCATGCAGCACATACGCCCACTTTTTGACGGCGTTTCATCAGTCGCCGGTTTCCTTCTCTCTCCCACTCCTCGCCGGTTACTATACTCACTCTTAGAGAGATTCGAACTCTCGGCCTGCCAATTAACAGAATTGTGGGCCAACATTACACCAGCACACTACTTGAAAAAAGTATGATGTCTGCTAATATTTAGATGTTATCACCAACTATACTTGCGAACCCAAACATGTTCCTTTGTATCCCTTATATTTTGTTTCTTTTTTTACATTCATTTATTTTGTGTTTTATTTTAACTTTTTATATTGGTTTATTTTCTTGTCTTATTTCTACTTTTCTTATCATGTTTTTTCTTTTATTCTTTTTATGAAACTATAAGGCTCCTGTCATATCTTTTGTATTTATTATTTTCTATCATACTAACTTTTTTACTTTTCATTTATTTAATTTTCTTTACTATGTATTTTATTTTTTTCTTTTCTTTAGTGATTTTTATCTATTCGTCTCTTTTGATAATAATTTATTCATGTGGACATATCTTGTCTCTTTTTTTATTTTTTTCTTTCTATAATATGGTACCTATTATCGCCGAAGAAATCCCTGCTCAACCAAGGCATGGAGTGCTGTAGCTACAGTACATGACGAGAAAAAAAGAAGAACAAGAACAGCCGTGCTTTGACTTGCATGCAGGGGCATAAAGGCTATACTATATGATTAATATGTGTCTTTAATGCTGTTTTTCTCTCCTATTTTAGTCTAAACGTCTACTGTACTTCAGAGTTGAGAGTTGAGGTCCAGATACTCATCTAGAAGAAACCCATTTAGGCCTTTCCAGCAGCTCTAAAAATTGGTCACCGTGAATACGAAGGTCGCATCTGCTCATTTGGTTGCTCATATTTTGTTCAGTTTTTGCCCCTTTCACTTATTCCGCTTCTACTTTGCTTTGTTCATTGCCCCCCTATACCCAATTTCTGACTCCGCCCCTACTCAAGGGATCTTTTGTTATGAAGGATTTGAACGATAGGAGGATGCGGAGGTCATTGTCTATGCTGGAGCTGCAAGTGTAGATGAATAACTGGAGGACTATGAAGTTCGGAAGGGCAAGCAGGCGAAGGCACTGTCTGCTCTCCATGGCCAACCAAGGACTGCGCGCAGCCTCTGCAGGAACAAGGTGATTTGGGTTCCGGGTGGGCTATCACCGCATTTATCCCTCAAGAAATAAATTTGTTAATAGAGTTTTCTAGCATCCAACCTTTGACTTGCGGCGAGCACCGCACAATGCCAATACCATGTTTCAAAGTCCACCGTTACTGGTAAGTAACATTGACCATTGGAACCCAATTATACATGTAATTTGGTCAAGAGCGGTTGTTTAGTAACCTTACCAGTAAACAGACGACAAAACCAAAAACCAGGGTGCTTCAAATCCCTTGACTCTTCTCGCAAAAGGAAACCCTTGTTGACTCTTTGTGCAGTAGCAAGCTACTTGACAAGTTGACATCCCCATTTAGATTGGAAAGTTCAACTCTTTGCTTGCAAGCACATTAAGTGCTAGGTCCCACGATTTAGACACTAGATACTCATGATTCATCTGCATCGTCGAGTCGATTGGAAATTTCTACGTGCATATGCAAGGCCACCGTTTGAACGGGATTGATTCCATAGAATGGGAGCAATTTCCATCACAATCATGCAGAAGGGAATGGAGGCGTGCGCACGGCACATACCGTTGCAACGCTCACGACAGGGGCAAGTCTACTTAGCCGTTGCCATCGAGGCGGCCGCGGCGCCTCCTTTTGTAGACTGTAGAGCACCTTTCAGCAGCATGGTCAATTGGATACGCAGAGATCCGGCTAAATTATCAGAAGTAACTAGCTAGCGTCCGCAACAGCGTAGTTAGAGCCTAACATGCTTGTAGATTACAATAATAACATCCATATATTCCAGTAGATCACAACTTTTTACAACTACGGCACATAAACGACATTGGGTACTGATGCTACCAGGGCATTGGCTTAGAGAGGATTCCATGCTCTTCTTCTGCGCATAGAGGTGGCACAATGCATCGCCTCCGACCTTCCACACGAATCCACACTTGCCAATAACACCTGAAGCGCGCGCATGGTCATAGACGATTTGGTATATCGCGCAGGCCTCATCGAGCATGACTTGGGTGTCCCTTGGGCTTTCTTTGAACTCTGCGGCGCCATACAACATCTGCAGGTTTCCAAGACATCTGGAGGCCACTGGCCATTCACATTCTAGGATGCTTACCTGCCTGTACTTTGCATGGAAGTTTTGGAGCTTCGTGTTCATTTCTGCTTTGGAGTCCCGACAGCAGAGCTCTCTTCTCCCTCAGGTACACGTCATAGCGATATCTCCACATCTCCTTGCACACTTCAGGTACTTCGACGTCATTGAAGCATGGGAGGAGTGATATCTCTGGGAAAAAACAAGGAAATAGAAGCACATTTGATTTAATCACTGCATAATCAAGTCGCCATGAAAGAAAAAATGTAGATTATTACTTAAATTTTAGCACATATGCCAGCCATTGTATCAGAGATTTGAGGGAAGGGGGCTCAAACCTTACAGATTTTGTTACTTAAATTTGTCAGAATAGAAAGGTAAGGGTGAAGCTTGGCCAAATAATAAGAATCATGTCCAAGTAATCAGCACAATAACAACTCAACAATTTGCTTAGGACGAAAATCCTCAAACTGTGTAATTGCTCTATCGGAGACCGTGGCGGATCTAGAACTTCTCCGCAGCCTGGGCGATCCTCATTATGTTAAAGAATTTAGCTTGAAAATATCTTATTTATCTTATGCAACTAAGAGAGTACGTTGTATTTTGCTGATATGAGCCTGGGTGGCCGCCCGGGCTCACCGGGCGGTGGATCCGCCAGTGATCGTAGATAGCGTCTAATACAGATTTTGAGTGGTATGAAGGGCATCCTTTGCATTCCATGAAATGTGGATATTGTTTTATCATCAGCTCCTGGGGAATTTTGACCTATTCATAGTACAAAATATGTAAGATACATACCTCCCACAACGGATCGGTAGGCAGCAACCGGAAGTAAGTACAATGGAAGACTAATCATGATTTTGTATTGAGTTTGAAAAACCTGTTAATATAAATGAAAAGACAAATTGGAACAACATATTTAAGTCCAACTATGATCACAAGAGTAATGTGTGCATTGATACTGCAGGATTGGCACCCTAGTTGCCATCAGCAACGAGGAAATCTTAATGCTACAGCATCCAAATCAAGTGGTTATTCTGTTCCAAACTCCAAGAGCATCAATGAGAAGAAATCTGAATGCTGTGTTGCCGCATAATGATTCTTTTTAAGTAGAACTGAGATATATTGTGCTATATTCCAGGTAGACCCTTACAATTGTAAACTACAAGCGAAAAGTACCAATGCAAAGTTGCAACTAGTATGACATTGATGAAAGTCAGTTAGGTTATCTAAAGAATGCAAGTATCCAAAAAAAAGTGGTTGAGAGCTGTAGGGTCTGATTGGTTCGTTGCTGAGCTGAGCTCGTACTAGCGAGCCAGGCCCCCGGTGGCCAGGCTGAATACATGCAGTGTAGCTTTGATTGGTTGCCCACTCCTATCCAACCTGGTTGCTTAGAGTTCTAGTTTGGTTGGCTGCATGGAGTCACATATACACATACTTCAAGTCTTTTTTGGCTCAGTCTGAGAGCAAGCTGCATCACCAGAGCTAGCTCCCAGGAAAATGCCCATTTTTTGCGTATCGCCGGAGCCAGCCTCGGCAGCAGCTTTTGCACCTCGAGAGCCAGGCCCAACTCTTGGTTCAGGCAACCAAACAATGTACACTTGTATCCCAAGAGCCTGGTCACGCCGACCCGAATACAGGGAACCAATCAGACCCCTAGTTTCTTTGGATAAGTTAGATGCAACGGTAAATAAGCTAGGGCCTAGGTCTAATCACTATCAGAATGATCAACATCTGCACCGGTTGGGAACCGGCTTTAGCACCGGGTATCCCAACCGGTGCGGATCTTCCGAGGCTAAAGGGGTACCCCTTTAGCACCGGGTTGAATAACCGGTGCTAAAGGGTCCCTTTAGCACCGGTTCCAGACACAACCCGGTGCTAAAGGGCCTGCCCCGCAACGCCTTTAGCAGGGCCTTTAACACCGGTTGCTGTCTGCAACCGGTGCTAAAGGCCCCGGATTTTTTTTGCTTTTTTCAGTAGCCATGCATGCACGTCTATATGCGTGTATATACGTATATATTCTAATGCGTGTATTCTAATGCGTATTCGGCCGACTCTATATTCATATTATCTGACATTTCATCAAAATAGAAGACATATATATTACAAAAGTAGATATTCATGCATGTCAACTCGAGTTATATATATTTAAACTGTATTTTCTACTTAATTAATATTGACGACATGTTGAACTGTCCGGCACGTCCTCCAGTGGCATGTGGAATTCTCCTCGGGGATTGACGACCTCGTCCCAGATCCATCCGACGAGCTGTTCTGCAATTGCATCAATTCTTTCTCGCTCTAGAGACTCTTCCTTCAGGCTCAACATCTATAATTTACAAATAATTGAAAGATATTTAATCCGCCGAGTTGGAGACAATAATTGTGCACTTAATAATAATGGAAATGTGTTTATTATTACGTACCATAATATCGTGTTGTGTAATTTTTTATGTCCCCAATTCCACATGTAATCGCAAACATAGTATGCACATAAATTATTTCCCTTCCCCTGTTTGGCACACTGTCGACCAAAAGAAATTAAGTAAAATTCATATAATATATTAGCCGAGGCCTACATGTACAAATTACTTGCTTACCGGAAAGCCAATGTTCCATTTTAGTGTTTCATGTTGAATACCCGGGTGTTCTTGACGAAATTGATTCCAGGCCCTGCGAACAAAAAAATTGAGTTAAGTCATTGTGAGTGTAAGGGGTGAATTAAGTAGGGGAAAATATACATCACCTTGTCATCATGTCCATGATGTTCTGTAGTTTTTCTATTGGAGTGTGCAATGAATCAAAGACGTTCACGACACCCCGGTCAGGACACAATATTATTAGGAACCAGTGGAATCTGTATACATGTATACATTATAATCAGAAATGAAATAGTACACAGACAGTATAAGAAGAAACCTGTGTATGTACTCACTCGATGTTGTACGGGATTAGTATGGAGTCGCAGTAATTTTGTTTCTTAATATACTTGTATAGGTTTCCATATGTTTCCTCAGGATTCATCAATATCATTTGTTCACTTATCCTTCGAGGATCCACGAAACCAACGTCATATATTGAGGATCTCCGACATTTTTGAATCTCCATTCTATATATGTTAAGCAATAAATAAAGCTCGCGTCAGCATAGATTGGAATTATTGTTTTCAAACTGTGAATTATAAGCAACAACAAAGTACTTACAGTGTCCAACAGGTGATCAAATCCACGTCCATGGCGTCGCGGTGGTACAGCTCATATATATCCTGAAACCTCAGCCAAACCCAATCCTCGTCACCATTGTAGAAATCATGGTCCTTCACGCCTACTTTGATCATGCGCCGTTTATTCCTTCTTGATTCTTCCAAGTACCACTCATGGAATCGGCGCATCTTCGTCTGTAGCTTGCTCTCCATTTCAGGAGGGACCATAGGCTCGCCAAGCCTAAATGACCACTTTAACATTGTGTTTACAGGCACCTCTGCTTCCCCCAGGACTTGCACTCTGGATAGTCCAGTCTCGGCCATTACTCGTTGCACGTTAATCTCGTCCAGAGATGGCAATGGACCCAAGGGCCGCTGAGGTTGCTCGCCGAGCTGAGGAACCTTTTTGGATAGGCCCGCCTCCTTATCTGCAGCCTTCCACTTCCGGCGAGATTTCAGTAATGAGCGGTCATAGTCTGTTACTATTACTTCCTTCTGTTGACCCTTGCTCAAATTACCGAGGAATGACTTGACGACAGTGGGATCAAGCTTCGGCTCCGGCTCCGGTTTTTTCCTCCACTCAGCCATTTGCCTCTTTGTGTCTGCTTTGACCGAGGCTTCGAGCTCCTCTAGAGTCTTCTCACCCACTCTTTTCTCTGGTGCGGGCTTCTCTCTGGTTTTTCGCGCCTTCTTCCCTGGTGGAGTGGGGGCAGAGGCTTTAGTGCGGCGTCCCCTCTTCGGCGGAGGGGGCGGAGACCTCCGCGGAGGAGGAGACGGAGACCTCTTCGGCGGAGGAGACGGGCTTGCATCAGGAGCTCCCGGAGAATCGTCATGATCCGGTGGATCTCTTGGAGACGGTGGAGGTGACGGAGGCTTGTTGGTAGCCGCAGGTGTACCGGGTATGACGACGTCTGCCTTGCTCCATTTCTTGGAGCTTTGAGTCCTGGGCGGCAACCGTTTGCTCTAGGTCCCTCACCCTCTGCTCATATTCGGCCTTCTTCCTCGAACGGCTCCTATAGGTGGCGGCGTGCTCTTGGAAACCTTTCTTCCATGAGATGCTTGTGCCTACGCCGCGCGTCCGTCCAGGATGCTCCTTGTTCCCTAAGGCATAGGTTAGCTCATCTCTGTCTCTATCAGCAACAAATTCTCCCCTCTCAGATGCCCTGAGGATATCGAGGAGACGCTGAGCTAGTTCTCGCAAGTCCTCGGGAAAAACTAAGGAGCCGTCGATTGGGCTTAGGGTGCCTCCATGACCATAGTACCAATGCTTGGTCCTTGTGGGCCAGTCATGTGTCGCTGGAGTGATGCCTCTAGCATATAGATCTTCTTCCATCTTCTCCCATTTAGCGATGCTTGCCTTGTAACCTCCCGAACCCATCTTATGAGAGTACTTCTTATTTGCGGCATTTCCAACGTTTCTAGCGCTAGCCGTTGCACCCTCTTCGGAGGTTTTGTACTCAAGGAATGATTCCCACTCATCATCAGTGATCTTCTTATACTTCTCAGGATCCGGGGCCTCTCCGGTTTTGAGAAAATGCGAGTACAACTTCTTCTTGAAATCCTGAAACAGAACTGCCATCTTCTTCATTGTCCAATCCCTCAGTTCCGCTTCATGAGTGCTAGGCCAGTCGAATATTGCCTTTAATTCCCTCCATAGCATCTCCTTCTTTGTATCGGGGAGCACGTACTCCTCAGAGGGGTCCGTGGACTTCCATTTTCTGATGCTAATGGGCACATTGTCCCGTACAATTACCCCGCACTGAGATATAAATTTCTTGGCCACTTTTGGGGGCTCAATCGGCTCCACGTCATCCTCCACTCTAGTGATGTGAAACTTGACATCCTTCAGCTTCTTCGTGGTCGATCGTTTTGATTTCTTAGCTCGACTTGTAGAAGCAGAGGCGGCCTACACAAATTACATATATACGATACATATTTATGTTAGATATAGAGACGATATAGATAATTGACATATACAGTACAAGTTTATGTTATATATACACACCTGACTAGACGAGGGCTCGTTACCGGCCCCTTCAATAGTGCTGCACTGGACACGTTCACCCTGGACATTGGCGGCCCCTTCAACATTTTCGTCCCTTCCATTGATCCCCAACACTTCATCCATGGACATTGGTTGGGTTACAATATTAAAAAGTTGATTCGCAAAGAACGTGTCGTTGTCCTCTTGCATGGGTGGGACAGGGCTGTTGTTGTCCTCTTGCATGGGTGGGACGGAGTTGTTGTTGTCCGCCATCTATATAATTAAAAATAATTGATAAGAAATATATACAAAGCATACATATTCCCAATATTTCTAACATTTTCGTTAAGGGGGTCGGTGCGTGAAAAACGGATTCGCCAAGGGGTTCGGGTGCGCGGTGTGAATTGATTCGCTAAGGGTTCGGGTACGTGACGCGAAGTGGTTTGTTAAGGGTTCGGGTGCGTGACGCGAACGGGTTCGCTAAGGGGGTCGGTGCGCGAAAAACGGATTCGCTAAGGGGTTCGGGTGCGCGGTGGGTTCGGGTACGCGATAGAATTTCTGATAATAAACATTTTCGATAGTATACATTATACAAACATATAACATTTCCAATATACATTTAAATGAAGCACATATATTTCTAATATACATAGAATTTCCAATATACATTTAAATGAAGCATATATACATTTAAATGAAGCATAGAATTTCCGATATAAAATTTCCAATATACTTTTAAATGTAAATATTTCAATACAATGCATTTCAATAAAATAAATTTCCAATACATATAAAGCATATATATTTCTAATATTTCCAATACAATGCATTTCCAATGTATGGGTTAGCTAACGCGTTCGCTAACCAAATGCGCATGGCCGAACACGTTCGCTAAGCAAATGTGTGTTCGGCCATGCAACAGGTACCTGCACACACAAACACGTACACACGGCACGAAGGCCGGCTCACAAACATGCACGCACGGCACGAAGGCCGGCTTCACAGAGGGCTCACCGTGACGGGAGGCGGGCGACGGCGGCGCGGGGACGAGGGGCGCCAACGCGGGGACGACGACGGCGGCGGGGACGATGGGCGCGGGGACGACGGGCGCGGGGACGACGACGTATGGCGGCGTGGACGACGGCGGCGCGGGCCGGGACGAGGGCAGCGGCGCGTGGGCGTGGGGACGACGGGCGGCAGCGGCGTGGGCGCGGGGACCACGGGTGGCGGCGGCGGCGAACGTCGACGGAGGCTAGGCCGCGGCGACGGGGCGGCGGCGGTGTGGCCGGGCGCGGGGACGACGATGGGCGGCGGCGGCGGCGCGACCGGGGACGACGCGGGCGACGATGGGCGCGCGGCGGCGGCGGCGGTTTCGATCTGAGGAGACGAGGGGGAAGTGAAGGAGGGGAGAGAAGTCCACGCATATATAGATCCCCATCTTTAGCACCGGGTGCAGCCACGACCCGGTGCTAAAGGCCCTTTAGCACCGGGTCTATACAGCACCCGGTGCTAAAGGCCCCCCCTTTAGCACCGGGTCTTCCCACCACCCGGTGCTAAAGGTCCTTTAGCACCGGGTCTTCTACAGCCGGTGCTAAAGGCCGTAACTGGCGCCAAACGAAAATTGGGGGCCTTTAGCACCGGATTTTAGATCAACCCGGTGCTAAAGGCCCCCAATTTTTGTTTGGCGCCAGTTTCCAAACCGGCCTTTAGCACCGGTGGCTGCTATTTGGGAATCTTATAAATATAGTTTTTAATATATAGTTATTAATACTTGTTTTAATTCAGTTATTAATACCTATTAAAAATATATATTAAATAAGAAAATCTTATAAATTAATAGAAAATCTTATAAATTACTAGAAAATCAATATAAAATGCTAGAAAATCTTATAAATTAATAGAAAATCTTATAAATTACTAGAAAATCTTATAAATTACTAGAAAATCTTATAAATTACTAGAAAATCAATATAAAATGCTAGAAAATCTTATAAATTAATAGAAAATCTTATAAATTAATAGAAAATCTTATAAATTACTAGAAAATCTTATAAATTACTAGAAAATCTTATAAATTACTAGAAAATCAATATAAAATGCTAGAATTAATAAAAACAATCTTATAAATCAATAGAAAATCTTAGAACATAGGTGGAACATAAATGCAAATATAGTCATTACAAATTGGGTGGAACATAGTGCAATTAAATTACATGGCATCATCGTTTACTCGGACACTAATAAACTTCCTCTTTACAAATGTTCCTTGATTGTGATCACGCCGTAGATACGGTGTCTCCTCCGCCGCTAACTGGATGTTTGGGTCATCAGCCACTGAGAATGGAGGCCGGCCATCGAGCATATCATAATCTTCATCCGTCTTGTCCTCAACTCCTACGATTTTTCTCTTTCCAGGAAGAACTATATGACGCTTTGGCTCGTCTTGTGATGGGTCCAATTGCTTACCCCCACCTTTCTTATCCGCCCCTTTCTTCGGTCTGCTAGCCATGTCCTTCACATAAAAAACTTGTGTGACAGCTTTGGCCAGGACGAACGGTTCGTCTAGAAAGCCAATCTTGTTTAGGTCCACTAACGTCATTCCATAGTCCGCTTCAACTTTAACACCTCCTCCAGTCAGCTTCACCCATTGGCACTTGAACAGTGGGATCTTCAAAGGTCCGTACTCTAGTTCCCATATCTCCTCTATGATTCCATAGTATGAGTTTGTATTTCCATTGGTGTCTGTCGCGTCGATCCGGACACCACTGTTTTGGTTGGTGCTTTTCTTGTCCTGGGCTCTTGTGTAAAATGTATACCCATTGATGTCGTATCCTTGGAATGTCAAGATCGTGTTCGATGGACCTCTAGCTACAAAAGCTAGCTGCGCATCAATGCCCTCTACACCCATAAGACGTCTTCGCAACCAATCGGCGAAAGTACTATTGTGCAGACGCTGAATGAAGGCCGCAGACTTTGTTGAGTTTTCGTCCCTGAGAATCTGCATGTGCTCCTCGATGTACGGAGCAACTAAGGTTGATTGTTGCAAAACTGTGAGGTGCGCTTTACGAAATGTCTCAAAGTGTAACACCCTGCCCTTCACGAGCCGCCCCGCACAGCCCTTCCAAGGGGCGTGCACGTGTACACATAGCACCCTGCTTACACTTTCGTCCTCGCTTCGTGTAAAAGGGTTAACCCGAAGGTGCTATGGCTGGAAGACAAAGGCTTATAAGTTGCCTCCACCCTTGCTCAACTAGCAATGTGGCACTAAACATGTGCATCCCGCACTAATGAGCCACTACCGGGCCATACAAACTGGGCCGGGTGTGACATACACCCCCCCTCAAAGAACTCGACGTCCTCGTCGGCGCAACTCACCCACCCGGGCAAAGTCGGCGCTCAACTAGCAATGTGGCACTAAACATGTGCATCCCGCACTAATGAGCCACTACCGGGCCATACAAACTGGGTCGGGTGTGACATACACCCCCCCTCAAAGAACCCGACGTCCTCGTCGGCACAACTCACCCACCCGGGCAACGTCGGCGCAACTCACCCACCCGGCAAATGTACAGGAACGTTCCCCCTTAGCGCACGACCGTACGTCCAGTGCCGGCGCCATAGTCCATGCCGTATGCCCTACCCGGGCCATACGTGCCATGCGCCCTATGCCCGCACACTGACCCGTACGCGCAACCTACCAATATGTCACACCCGACCCAGTTTGTATGGCCCGGTAGTGGCTCATTAGTGCGGGATGCACATGTTTAGTGCCACATTGCTAGTTGAGCGCCGACGTTGCCCGGGTGGGTGAGTTGCGCCGACGAGGACGTCGGGTTCTTTGAGGGGGGGTGTATGTCACACCTGGCCCAGTTTGTATGGCCCGGTAGTGGCTCATTAGTGCGGGATGCACATGTTTAGTGCCACATTGCTAGTTGAGCAAGGGTGGAGGCAACTTATAAGCCTTTGTCTTCCAGCCATAGCACCTTCGGGTTAACCCTTTTACATGAAGCGAGGACGAAAGTGTAAGCATGGTGCTATGTGTACGCGTGCACGCCCCTCGGAAGGGCTGTGCGGGGCGGCTCGTGAAGGGCAGGGTGTTACACAACGTCCTTGATCACCATCGATCTTCTCCCTAGTGTGCCCTTTCCACCAAGTCTCCCCTCGTGATGGGATTCGGGGACACCAATCGGCATAAGATCGTCGACAAAGTCAACACAGAATTCAATGACCTCCTCCGTTTCGTATCCCTTAGCAATGTATCCTTCTGGACGAGAACGATTACAGACATACTTCTTTAGGACAGCGAAGAACCTCTCAAATGGGAACATGTTGTGTAGAAATACTGGGCCCAATATACGAATCTCTTTGACGATGTGAACCAATAGATGTGTCATGATATTGAAGAAGGATGGTGGAAATATCATCTCAAAGCTGACAAGACATTGCACCACGTCGTTTTGTAGCTGATCTAAGTGGTCTGGATTGATCACCTTCTGAGAAATTGCATTGAGGAATGCACATAGCTTCACAATGGCTTTCCGCACGTTAACTGGTAGCACACCCCTGAGTATGACGGGAAGCAGCTGTGTCATCAACACATGGCAGTCGTGAGACTTCAGGTTTGTGAACTTCTTCTCTTTCATATTTATTATTCCCTTAATATTGGAGGAGTAGTGTAACGCCCGCGTTTTTAGCCCTGTTAATGCATCTCATAAATCATTCGATAAAATGGTTTTCAAAATCTTGTTCCATCGTTTGAGCTCAATTTTTTTTTTTATTCATCCACAATCCATCCCAAAGCTTAATCTCTCCCTGATTGGTTAATCCTTTCAAATCATCACCAAACCCTTCTCTTTAATCCTAGTATCCTATCTGAGCCACCCACATGTTAATCTCTCCCTTTCCTTTCACACGTGTGCACACTACGAAGCTGCATGCAGCTTTCTAGCTCACTGAACCTGATGATGCAACTTACAATGAATGCTCTGCTTGCACACACCGGCCCTTCTCGCCATTGCTCATCGCACAGCAAAAGCTCGAGCAGCATGCAGACTGCTGCCGCTTCCCATCAGATCACCTCGCAAGGGCCTCGGATGCTCTACAGCTCCACGCGCCATTGCCGCTGCAAAGCAAAAAGCCTGCGGCCGGACCCGCAACGCGACGTCTCGCTGTCTGGCACCTCTCCGCACCTTTACTCCACCCCACTGCCGCTGCCGCGTCGTCGCCGCTGTGCCCTCCCCGCAGCGCCGCGGCTCCTCGCCACGCGCGCCGTTGTTTCCCTCGCCGCCGCACAGCCACGCCATTACTCCGGCCTGCCGCATCCGTCGCATCGCCGCTGAACCGCTGCACGGCTGCCGTGCTCGCGAACCGCCTTCGCCCCGCGCACGAGCACCACGTGGTCCGCGCCGGGCCGCTGCTCGCTGTCGCTGCTGCCGCCGCGCTTGCCGACGCGCGAGAACCGCCTTTGACCACGCGCACGCCCTCGCCGCGTTCCTCGCCGCCGGCCGCTGTGCCGTCGCATCGTCGCCTCGCTGGTCGCGCCGGTCCTGTGTGTTGTCCTCGCTGCCCTGTTCATCAACAGCGCCTCCGAGCCGTCCCATCGCCGGCCGCAAATCCCGGCCGCATTTACTCCCCTCCGCCGGCCTCTCCCTTGGCGCCGAGCACCCGGCGAACCGACTTTCCCCTTCCCCTCCGGCCTATAAATAGGCTACCCGAGCACCTCGCCCACGCCACCACGCTCACCAGCCTCCCAGCTTCCCTTCTCACGCACCACATCACCGCCGCCGCGAGCACCATCGCCGCCGGCCGCCCCCTCCCGTGGAGCCACCTCCACATGCTGCCCTAGCTCAAGGTAAAGAGTGGAATCGAATCCCCTCATCCTCCTCTCCCTCACCATGCCCTCGGATTTGAGAACGGCAGCCGGAAACGCCGTCCAGGCGAAGCGCCGGCGAGCGCGCCGCTGCGCGTCGTCGTTCTCTCTCTGTCTTCCGTGGTCTCTCTCTCCCCCCTCTGTTTTCTTTATTCCCTACCATGCCCAGTTAATTAACCTATGGCCCATTCATTAACCGATAAGCCCAGCCCAGCAAAGTCACTCACGTGCAGCAAAGCCCGCGAGACCCATCATCGATGTGTGTTAAACCATTTTTGAGATTAAACAGCCACCTTGCCAATACAATATCTCATCCATTCCAACTCCGATTCACTTGATTCCTTTCCCTAAATTCTTCTAAAATCATAAACTATATATATATTCCATCCATTCTCATCTCCATTTGAGCTCGACGACCAAAACTTGTTCTCTTTTATTTATTTTCGTGTGCTTGTTTGTGTGTGCACCGTAGACCACGGAGTGATCGAGGAGGAGCCCGAGCAGGAGCACTACTGCGAGCAAGAGCCAGAAGGCCAGGAGCCCGAGCAGGAATTTCCGGAAGGCTTCGAGAACGGCAAGTTCTCTCACACCCTTTGATGCATGTTGATTGTCCTAGTTTTATAATTGCAACCCAATGGCCTGTTTTTATAAAACTTGCATGATTTTGCTATGAAAACCTGTTTGGATAGCCACTCCTTGATTTGTTATGACCTATCCTTGACAACCTAGATTAATATTTAATATGATGCGCTCTGTTGAATATTAATCATTGCTAGTGCCGCTTAGGACTTGGTTACTTCTATTCTCAACACTATATTCAAGACGTGTTTAAAAGGATAGCTGCGTGCGTGCTTTAAAATGAAAGTGGTTTGATAAAAACAATGTGTGATGGGCAAACGGTGTGTTCTTTGTGAAGCACCGAGGTGAGCTCGTACCCGTGTGGTAGAGCATGGGGGAGATGCCCGTACTATGATTTTTAAGGATGGTTATCGTGTCATCTTGCCTAACTTATTTTACAGTACCACCACTCGACCGTTGTATGTGGCAACGGCTTAGCATAAACCCCACTAGTTAAACTGTTAGTTATCAGGTGTGCTGATGAGCAACAGAAGGCCATGGAGACGGGATACGAACTGTGTGATGTGTCCCTGGGTAGAACCTTGTTGGTTGGTTGCAGACCCCCTGGTTGTTTCTGTGGTGACTAGTCAGTTTAGCTAAGGTGGGTAATGGCTTTGATAGGATCTGCACCGGCACTAAGGTGTTCGTGTTGTGGTACCCTACTTGTGGTTGTGTACACCTCTGCAGAGTTAAACCTATCCGGATAGCCGTGTCCACGGTATTGGACGAGTTACGGCTTGGGCACTTCACGAGTCCTTTGATTTTGGGTGTGTTACGGTGAGTTGTTTTGAAAAGTGTTGACTCTTGCTGTCGGGCTACGACGGACGGGGAGTCCGGTAGCACTAAGATTTGGGACCTATGTGAATCAAATCAACCGTACTTATGATTCCTGAATTAGCTTAATGCTTTATAAAACTCTTTTAAAACAAACCCTTGCATACTTGCTTTTCTGCAAATAAACCTAAGCCTTATCCTTGGTATATATCCTTTGCATGCTTCTGTTCATATCCCCTCCGTGGGTTTGTTTGGACTTGCTGAGTACGTATGTACTCACCCTTGTTTTAATCTATACAGAGGAAGACCCTGAGTTTGTGCCTGAAGACGTTGAGTAGGA
Organism: Echinochloa phyllopogon; assembly: GCA_033239725.1. Lineage (NCBI taxonomy): Eukaryota > Viridiplantae > Streptophyta > Magnoliopsida > Poales > Poaceae > Echinochloa > Echinochloa phyllopogon. Next base: position 27,871,265 of record BTCW01000015.1, on the reverse strand, counting down.
GTCACGTGCTGCACCCAACCTTGCCTGTGGATTTAGGTCACCTGCAGGAAGTTCCGCATGGCGCACTGCTCTGATGAAGGAGTCTTTGTGCTCAATGTTTTTATTTGGAGTTTAGCTTTTATCCTGTTTTTAGTGGCACTTCAGTGCCCACGTCCACGTAGAATTATGTAATGCTGAACCACCTGTTGTAATAATGTGTATCAGCCTCCTGGGACTGATAATTTGTATCACATTAAGTCTTCTCATTTGAGGGGACGCTTCAGGTGGTATCAGAGCCGATAGGTTGGCTGTAGGACGTGACCCCTAGGACCGAGACCCTTCCCTAAGACTTTCTACCCTAGGCCTTTTCCTTTGCTTAACCTTCTTCCCACACGTGCACTCACAGTTGGCTTTTGCCCTGTTCCAGATGGCTGACAATGGATGGAGTCACGGAATCTGCCCCGCAGAGCCTGGCCTTCCTAACTTGTTGCTACTCAGCCTGGAACGCGTTGGAGTCACGGACCCACCGGAGTACTCATTCCGAGAGTATGAGCGCCGAGGCACCCCTCGGTGTAGGATGATGATCTTCGTGGGAAAAAGCACACTTTATCCTAGCGTTGAGCCCTGGTTTGTCACCGTTACTGGCTTTGGCATCCCAGATGCCTACCATAAGGCCGCCAGGAGAGCCCTGTTATGCATGCGCGCACTCTATAAACAGTGTGGAGCACCACTTGGATTTTTCCCGCCTGTCAGAGGAAGAGGACGCGCATGGATTGCCCGGATGAGGAGCCTTGGGAGAGAAGAGGATTTAGAGGACACTATTTCCCACATGGCTATTTACCTCACCGGTTTGGACCAGTTGTACCGCGAACAGGCGACGCAACTGAAGCACCAAATCCGCAGGGCAGAAAGGGCTGAACAAGAAATGGAACTGCAACGGGAGAAAGCCACCCAAGCCGAGAGTTCCCTAGCCACCCTCCAAGCCCAGTGGGAAGAATATGCCGATGAAAGAGAAGAACTCAAGATACTTAGAAGACAAGCTGGGCTGTTAGAAGGAGAACCCATGGAAACCCATAGGGATGTTAGCACCCAGACCGAGGATGAAGAATTAGAACGCTGCCTTCCACCAAAGAAGCGCCGTACTTGGATCGAGGGAGCATCCCCATGAGTGGTCCAATAGCAGGTCTAGGCTAGAGTTGCCACCTCAATAATAATGTAGTCCCTGTACCATGTATCCCCCGAACCTTGTACCCAACCCTCTTTATGAAATAAAGACCACCTTTGTCATATATTTATGCCAGACTCGTCTATCATTGTTTTCAGATGGCTGAGGAAGGATGGACCCAGGGCGTTTGCCAAGCAGCACCTGGCTTTCCCAGCCTATTGACCCCTGCCCTGGAGCGCCTCGGTGTTACTGAACCCCCGAGGTACTACAGCAGGGAGTACGAGTACCATGGTACTCCTCGCTGTAGAGTGACCCTCTCTGTCGCCAGGAGCGACCGCTTCGGAATAGGACCGTGGCGCGTGACCGCCACAGGGTTTAGGCACCAAGATACCTACCCCTTGGCTGTCAGGAAGGCCCTTCGCTACATGTGCGGGCTTTTCGAGGAGCACCTTGTCCCCACGCCAATGAGGTTCTTTCCGCCGATTGTGAGGACCCCAGTCTGGCGGGCCCGCATAAGGAACCTGGAACGGCGTCGTCAAGAGGAAGACCCCCTGTATCAAGTGGTCACCTACCTCACCTCATTGGATCAACTCTTTGATGAGCAAGCCAGCTTCCTGAGGGAGCAAATCCAGCGGGCCGAACAAGCAGAGTTCACTGTTAGGGTGCAACAAGTCCGAGTGGCTCAAGCTGAAGCAAGAGCTGCTGCCGCTGTTAGTGGCGAAGCTGTGGCCCAAGAAAGCCTCAGGCAGGCTCGGGACCGGCGCATACAAGATTGGACTCGAAGTGGAACGCCCGTCCCGGCAATAGGAGAAGACCAGATCCTACTTGGGACACCGGTCATAGCCGGGGGAGAACTTTTTGTGACCCCACCAGCCCCACCCGAGACTTCTGCCAGACCAACCGCAGCTGGAGAAGGGGAAGCTGCCGGACAACCCCGTGAGAATGGAACCCTGACTGATGGTGAGCGTGAGCTGCTTACCCCACCGGAAGAGCACTCCGCCCTAGAGGAAGGCTCGCCCCGCGAGTAGACCCGTTGTCAAGTGCCCCTTTGGGAATGAAGCCCCATGGTCCGAAGTAGAAGCCCTCCAGTCCTTGGTAGTACCCCCTTGTATCAGTCGAGTAGAGTGTTTGCGTCTGTACCCCAGTGTTGTACCCCCCCCCTGTTGTTTGAATAAAATCGTTGTGCTTGTTGTGTGCTAGTTTGTGTGCTTTTCGGCAGAAGCTGATTCTGCCTTTTCAAAAATACGTTTAATCCACTTAAACATCACTTTAAATAAACCCAAGCTCACAAAGGCCCTACCCAATCTGCAGATGGCTAGGACCGGCACTAGAGCCTCCCAGAGCCGTGCAAATGCCGCTGCTGGCGCAGAAAGACAGCCAGAAGCACTAGCCCCAGAGAATGTCGAGGTGGAAGAAGAAGTAAGTCAGCATGAAGGAACAAATCAAGGAGGAGCACCAATGCCACCACCTCCACCACCACCTCTGCCTCCCTTTGACTGGAACCAGTACATGCACCAGCAAGCCCTTCTGATAGAGGCCCTGACCAAGTTCGCTGACCGACAACAGAGGCCCCGTGAGCAGAACTTCAATGACAAGTTGACCGCCTTCCTGAGGACCAAGCCACCCACCTTTGGGGGAAGCAGCAATCCTATGGAAGCAGACGACTGGTTACGGGCTATCAAGAGGAAACTCGAGCCATTTGATTGCCAGGACCGTGACAAGGTTCTCCTGGCATCTCACCAGCTCACGGGAACTGCTCTAGCCTGGTGGGAAAACTATTGTGAGGCCGCCGATGATGCCACCCCCATCACCTGGAATGAGTTTGTGAAAGAGTTCCGCCAATACCATATCCCCAAGGCTACCATGAAGCGCAAGGCGGACGAGTTCCGTGCACTACAGCAGGGAACTAAGACAGTGGAGGAGTACACTCATCAGTTCATAGAGCTTTCTCGCTACGCACCAGAAGAGGTGAAAGAGGATGAGAAGAAGCAGGACATGTTTCTGAAAGGCCTGAATGCAGAACTTCGGACGATGCTTTCTATTAATAGCTTTCCAGACTTCAATACTCTAATGAACAGGGCCATTATCTTAGAAAGGGCCAAGGCAGAGGAAAGGAAGGAGAATAAGCGCAAGTTTCTGGAAAGTAAGAACCGTCAACCGGACCGCTTCCAGAAACCAAGGACCTCTAACTATACTGCACCTAGATCCCAAGGCCCCATGCAGTATAGGACTCAGTCACAGGTCACAGGCTCTCAGAACCAGAATACCCAGGCTAAGAGCCAGAACACCTTGAAGCCTCCACAGAGCAGTGTCAGCCAAGTTACTACCGGTAACAACAATACCAGAGTTTGCTTCAACTGCCGTGAGGCAGGACACTATGTCGCCAGCTGCCCCTACCCCAAGAATAAGCCTACCGTATCCACCTTCTCCAATTCAGTGAACGGACCCAAGCCACCTGCCACCGGAGCAAACCGAGTTCCCGTCCGCAGCAACACCAACGGCAACACCAACAATCAGCAGTCTTATGGACGAGCCCGCGTCAACCACATCAACGCGCAAGAGGCTCAAGGAGCACAAGGAGTGGTACTCGGTGAGTTCCTAGTCAGCTCAACTCTGGCAACAGTACTATTTGATTCTGGAGCATCGCATTCTTTTATATCATCAAGTTTCGTGGACAAGCATAAGATACCCACAGTACTACTAAAGACACCCCTTCTAACCCGGACGCCTGGAGGTGACATCAAATGTCAACTAGGTTGTTTACGGGTACGGATCAATTTAAGTGGGGTAGAGTTCCTAGCAGACCTAGTAGTACTTAAGTCTCAGGGAATAGACGTAATCCTTGGAATGGACTGGTTGAGTCTACACAATGGCCTCATAGGTTGTGCTGACAAGGTAGTACACCTGACCAATACCGATGGAGTCCAAGTGACCTGCCACACTCGGGGAAGTGGACCAGACCCAATGGTTTTTAGTATGGATGTGAAGTCCTTGGAAGATGTGCCGGTAGTGAATGAGTACCCAGATGTCTTTCCTGATGAACTTCCTGGAATGCCACCGGATCGGGACATAGAGTTCTATATTGACCTAGCCCCAGGAACCGCTCCCATAGCCAAGAGACCCTATAGGATGGCAGCCTCAGAACTAGCAGAGCTGAAGAAACAGTTAGAGGAGTTACAACGATTAGGTTTCATCAGACCCAGCTCATCCCCTTGGGGAGCCCCAGTGCTCTTCGTCAGAAAGAAAGATGGGAGTATGAGGATGTGCGTAGACTATCGCGCCCTAAATGAGGTCACCATCAAGAATAAGTACCCTCTCCCCAGAATAGATGACCTCTTTGACCAGTTGAGAGGAGCCAAATACTTCTCCAAGATTGACCTAAGAACTGGGTATCACCAGCTAAAGATTAAAGCGAGTGACATCCCAAAGACCGCCTTTGTTACCCGGTACGGGCAGTTTGAGTTCACGGTGATGCCTTTTGGACTCACTAATGCACCTGCTTATTTCATGAACCTCATGAACAAGGTATTTATGGATGAGCTAGATAAGTTTGTTGTAGTCTTTATTGATGATATACTTATCTACTCCAAGAGCGCCGAAGAACATGAGCAACACCTGCGAGTAGTTTTGGAGAAGTTGAGAGCGCACAAGCTATATGCCAAATTCAGCAAGTGCGAATTCTGGCTAGAGAAAGTAGCTTTCCTTGGTCATGTGCTAACTGCTCAAGGAGTAGCAGTAGATCCTGAGAAGGTCGAAGCCGTTTCCAATTGGCGGCAACCGACCAATGTAAGTGAAATCAGGAGTTTTCTGGGCTTAGCCGGATATTACCGGAGATTTATTGAGGGATTCTCCAAAATAGCCCGACCCATGACAGAACTACTTAAGAAGGAGAAGAAGTTTGTTTGGACAGAGTCCTGTGAAAGGAGTTTTCAGGAGTTAAAGAAGAGATTGACAACTGCCCCAGTACTAACCTTACCGGACATCCACCGGGACTTTGTCATTTATTGTGACGCATCCCGTCAGGGATTAGGATGTGTCCTTATGCAAGGAGGGAAGGTAGTAGCTTACGCCTCCCGACAGCTTAGACCTCATGAGCAGAACTACCCAACCCATGACCTAGAGTTTGCAGCCGTAGTGCATGCCCTAAAAATTTGGAGGCACTATTTGATTGGAAAAAAGTGCGAGATATACACGGACCATAAGAGTCTGAAATATATTTTCACCCAACCAGATTTAAATCTTCGACAGAGAAGATGGTTGGAGTTAGTTAAGGACTACAACGTGGAAATCCACTATCACCCTGGCAAAGCTAACGTGGTAGCAGATGCCCTAAGTCGGAAATCTTATGGACCCAAGAACACCTATCTGCAAGAGGAAATGGCACGATTAAATGTGCACATTGTCCCTCGAGGATCTAGTCACAAACTGAGCCTCCAACCCACATTAGAAGATAAAATCAGAAAAGCCCAGGGTTCGGATAAGGATTTAATGAAAATCCGCAAGCATACGGGAGAAAATAAGGCACCGGATTTTCGTGTAGACCATGAGGGAACCCTATGGTATAAAGACCGGATTTGTGTGCCCACAGAAGGAGACCTCCGGCAAGTAATCATGGATGAAGCCCATAACTCGGCTTATTCCATTCACCCAGGGTCCACCAAAATGTATTTGGACTTAAAACAAAAATATTGGTGGAAGGGAATGAAAGCAGACATTGCCCAGTTCGTCGCCCAGTGCGACACTTGTCAGAGAGTCAAGGCCGAACACCAGAAACCGGCAGGATTACTGCAACCCCTACCCATTCCAGTGTGGAAGTGGGATGAGGTAGGAATGGATTTTGTAGTAGGATTACCCAAAACCCAAAAAGGATATGACTCTATATGGGTAATAGTGGACCGACTCACAAAAGTCGCCCATTTCCTACCTGTACGGACTAACTATGGTGGGGAAAAGTTAGCCCAACTTTATGTTGCCAACATAGTAAAGTTGCATGGTGTGCCCAGCAGAATCGTCTCAGATCGAGGGCCCCAGTTCACCTCCAAATTTTGGAAAAGTCTGCATAAGGCCATGGGAACTAAGTTGGATTTTAGTTCGGCCTACCACCCGCAGACCGATGGACAGACCGAAAGGGTAAACCAGATTATGGAAGATATGCTAAGGGCATGTGTTCTTACCTATGGTAAAGATTGGGAACAGAGTTTACCATATGCTGAGTTCTCATACAATAATGGTTATCAGGCAAGCCTAGGCATGTCGCCTTTTGAAGCTCTCTATGGAAGAAAGTGTAGGACCCCTCTGATGTGGTCAGAAGTAGGAGAGCGATCCTTAGTAGGACCGGCCCTGATAAAGGAAGCAGAAGAACGAGTGGCTGGGATCCGTGAGAAGCTAAAGGCAGCACAATCCAGACAGAAAAGTTACGCCGACAAGAAAAGACGGGAAATAAGCTTTAGTCCAGGAGACCATGTGTACCTCAAGGTGTCACCCATTAGAGGGACACGAAGATTTCAAATACAGGGGAAATTGGCCCCTAGGTACATTGGACCGTACCAGGTGCTGAAGAAAGTTGGGAAGGTAGCCTACCATCTCCAGCTGCCAGAAGAGATGTCGGGCATACACCCGGTATTTCACGTCTCCCAGTTACGAAGATGTCTGAGAGTACCAGAAACCGAGCATGTACCGGTGGAAGCAATTGACTTACAACCAGACCTACGATACCAGGAAGTACCAGTCAAAATTTTGGACACCGTTACCAAGAGAACAAGAAATTCTGAAGTTCGGATTTGTAGAGTTCAGTGGAGCAGACATGGAGTCGCAGAAGCCACATGGGAACGAGAAGACGCGTTGAAGAAAGAGTTTCCCCATCTTTTTAGGAACCAGCCGAATCTCGAGGACGAGATTCCTTTTAAGTGGGGTAGGTTTGTAACGCCCGCGTTTTTAGCCCTGTTAATGCATCTCATAAATCATTCGATAAAATGGTTTTCAAAATCTTGTTCCATCGTTTGAGCTCAATTTTTTTTTTTTTATTCATCCACAATCCATCCCAAAGCTTAATCTCTCCCTGATTGGTTAATCCTTTCAAATCATCACCAAACCCTTCTCTTTAATCCTAGTATCCTATCTGAGCCACCCACATGTTAATCTCTCCCTTTCCTTTCACACGTGTGCACACTACGAAGCTGCATGCAGCTTTCTAGCTCACTGAACCTGATGATGCAACTTACAATGAATGCTCTGCTTGCACACACCGGCCCTTCTCGCCATTGCTCATCGCACAGCAAAAGCTCGAGCAGCATGCAGACTGCTGCCGCTTCCCATCAGATCACCTCGCAAGGGCCTCGGATGCTCTACAGCTCCACGCGCCATTGCCGCTGCAAAGCAAAAAGCCTGCGGCCGGACCCGCAACGCGACGTCTCGCTGTCTGGCACCTCTCCGCACCTTTACTCCACCCCACTGCCGCTGCCGCGTCGTCGCCGCTGTGCCCTCCCCGCAGCGCCGCGGCTCCTCGCCACGCGCGCCGTTGTTTCCCTCGCCGCCGCACAGCCACGCCATTACTCCGGCCTGCCGCATCCGTCGCATCGCCGCTGAACCGCTGCACGGCTGCCGTGCTCGCGAACCGCCTTCGCCCCGCGCACGAGCACCACGTGGTCCGCGCCGGGCCGCTGCTCGCTGTCGCTGCTGCCGCCGCGCTTGCCGACGCGCGAGAACCGCCTTTGACCACGCGCACGCCCTCGCCGCGTTCCTCGCCGCCGGCCGCTGTGCCGTCGCATCGTCGCCTCGCTGGTCGCGCCGGTCCTGTGTGTTGTCCTCGCTGCCCTGTTCATCAACAGCGCCTCCGAGCCGTCCCATCGCCGGCCGCAAATCCCGGCCGCATTTACTCCCCTCCGCCGGCCTCTCCCTTGGCGCCGAGCACCCGGCGAACCGACTTTCCCCTTCCCCTCCGGCCTATAAATAGGCTACCCGAGCACCTCGCCCACGCCACCACGCTCACCAGCCTCCCAGCTTCCCTTCTCACGCACCACATCACCGCCGCCGCGAGCACCATCGCCGCCGGCCGCCCCCTCCCGTGGAGCCACCTCCACATGCTGCCCTAGCTCAAGGTAAAGAGTGGAATCGAATCCCCTCATCCTCCTCTCCCTCACCATGCCCTCGGATTTGAGAACGGCAGCCGGAAACGCCGTCCAGGCGAAGCGCCGGCGAGCGCGCCGCTGCGCGTCGTCGTTCTCTCTCTGTCTTCCGTGGTCTCTCTCTCCCCCCTCTGTTTTCTTTATTCCCTACCATGCCCAGTTAATTAACCTATGGCCCATTCATTAACCGATAAGCCCAGCCCAGCAAAGTCACTCACGTGCAGCAAAGCCCGCGAGACCCATCATCGATGTGTGTTAAACCATTTTTGAGATTAAACAGCCACCTTGCCAATACAATATCTCATCCATTCCAACTCCGATTCACTTGATTCCTTTCCCTAAATTCTTCTAAAATCATAAACTATATATATATTCCATCCATTCTCATCTCCATTTGAGCTCGACGACCAAAACTTGTTCTCTTTTATTTATTTTCGTGTGCTTGTTTGTGTGTGCACCGTAGACCACGGAGTGATCGAGGAGGAGCCCGAGCAGGAGCACTACTGCGAGCAAGAGCCAGAAGGCCAGGAGCCCGAGCAGGAATTTCCGGAAGGCTTCGAGAACGGCAAGTTCTCTCACACCCTTTGATGCATGTTGATTGTCCTAGTTTTATAATTGCAACCCAATGGCCTGTTTTTATAAAACTTGCATGATTTTGCTATGAAAACCTGTTTGGATAGCCACTCCTTGATTTGTTATGACCTATCCTTGACAACCTAGATTAATATTTAATATGATGCGCTCTGTTGAATATTAATCATTGCTAGTGCCGCTTAGGACTTGGTTACTTCTATTCTCAACACTATATTCAAGACGTGTTTAAAAGGATAGCTGCGTGCGTGCTTTAAAATGAAAGTGGTTTGATAAAAACAATGTGTGATGGGCAAACGGTGTGTTCTTTGTGAAGCACCGAGGTGAGCTCGTACCCGTGTGGTAGAGCATGGGGGAGATGCCCGTACTATGATTTTTAAGGATGGTTATCGTGTCATCTTGCCTAACTTATTTTACAGTACCACCACTCGACCGTTGTATGTGGCAACGGCTTAGCATAAACCCCACTAGTTAAACTGTTAGTTATCAGGTGTGCTGATGAGCAACAGAAGGCCATGGAGACGGGATACGAACTGTGTGATGTGTCCCTGGGTAGAACCTTGTTGGTTGGTTGCAGACCCCCTGGTTGTTTCTGTGGTGACTAGTCAGTTTAGCTAAGGTGGGTAATGGCTTTGATAGGATCTGCACCGGCACTAAGGTGTTCGTGTTGTGGTACCCTACTTGTGGTTGTGTACACCTCTGCAGAGTTAAACCTATCCGGATAGCCGTGTCCACGGTATTGGACGAGTTACGGCTTGGGCACTTCACGAGTCCTTTGATTTTGGGTGTGTTACGGTGAGTTGTTTTGAAAAGTGTTGACTCTTGCTGTCGGGCTACGACGGACGGGGAGTCCGGTAGCACTAAGATTTGGGACCTATGTGAATCAAATCAACCGTACTTATGATTCCTGAATTAGCTTAATGCTTTATAAAACTCTTTTAAAACAAACCCTTGCATACTTGCTTTTCTGCAAATAAACCTAAGCCTTATCCTTGGTATATATCCTTTGCATGCTTCTGTTCATATCCCCTCCGTGGGTTTGTTTGGACTTGCTGAGTACGTATGTACTCACCCTTGTTTTAATCTATACAGAGGAAGACCCTGAGTTTGTGCCTGAAGACGTTGAGTAGGAGTCACGTGCTGCACCCAACCTTGCCTGTGGATTTAGGTCACCTGCAGGAAGTTCCGCATGGCGCACTGCTCTGATGAAGGAGTCTTTGTGCTCAATGTTTTTATTTGGAGTTTAGCTTTTATCCTGTTTTTAGTGGCACTTCAGTGCCCACGTCCACGTAGAATTATGTAATGCTGAACCACCTGTTGTAATAATGTGTATCAGCCTCCTGGGACTGATAATTTGTATCACATTAAGTCTTCTCATTTGAGGGGACGCTTCAAGTAGCCAGACGGAACGCCTGAGCGTGGGGGTCCCCGTACATCAATTGTCTATTCATCTGCATTATTAACCAATAACAAATATATAATACAATTTAAAGATAAAAAATTTAATATATAAATAAATACAAATTATAATATATATTCCATTATATAAATAAATTTCTAAAACTACATTACTATATTCATTAAATAAATAAATATACCTTCCGTTAAATAAATAAATAAATAACTATTCTACCTTTTAATAAATAACTAATAATATATATTTCATTAAATTAACAAATAACTATTCCAACTTTTAATAAATAAACCTCTCTAATAAATAAAATACATAAGCCTTATAACTATTCACAAGTCATACAAAACAAAATACTAACTAGCTTGCCTTTTCTCTCCATTTAAAACACAACATGAACACTCTCTCCACCATGAACTCATGCTCTCTCCTCTCTCTCCTCCAAGAACACAAGCTCTCTCTAGCTAGCTTTACTTTGATTCACAAATCCCTCTATTTCTAAATCATAGAAGGATTACAAGCTAAATAAAATATTAGAGAATGAAAGAGTGTACCTTGTAGTGCTCCTTAGATGAGTAGAATCTTCACAAATTTAAAAAAAAATTTGGGCAGCACCTCCCCTCCCACGGCCGAGCAGCATGAACACAGCGCCTAAGTGTTCAGCTGGCTCGGCCGGGGGAGGAAGAAGGTGCTATATACAAAAGACATTAGCACCGGGTCGTGGCAAGACCCGGTGCTAATGTGCACCAATTAGCACCGGTTGCAGCCAGCAACCGGTGCTAAATGGCCTCGGGCACATTAACACCGGTTGCTGGCTGCAACCGGTGCTAAAGGGGGAGCATTAGCACCGGGTCTCGCCACGACCCGGTGCTAATGTGTCCGCCCTGACAAAAAAGGTTCAGGCTGCTCATGCACAAGAGAAGGAAATAAAAGCTTAAATTGTTCATCTACAAAAAAGGTTACCTCGGAGTTTCTTGAGACCCAGAACACGTCGCCATCAAAATCATTGTTGTCCATATCTTTGGGTGACTGTGAACGAGAAACAGGAAAAAATATAGCATATTTGGAATCACCAACAATGTCCTCTAAACCCCTAATATATGTTGCAGTGAAGACATGAATATCGCCAAAATGTAGCCCAGGATACTTGTACACAAGAACATCCCCAAAGATTTGGCCATCAGCGCTGTCCAATAGGAGATGATAAGTTATAACTACAAATGAAACAAACTGCAAGCAAGAATATGCCATCCTTTAATAATTAATAACACCATCACTAAGCCTTTTAACTGATTTTCTGTATCAAAACTAAATCTATTCTTCTATAAGCTGAAGAAGAATTTTAATAATTTATAATTTGAAAACATATGGGTAGAGAATCTGCATAGACTGGATTTTTGTTATAAGATGTACATCTTCTGATCTTTGGCTTTTGTTCTAGCAACTCAAAAGCTTTTTTGTAGTATTTATCTTGCAATAAATACTGCACTCCTTTAAAAAAAAGTCAGAAAAAGATGCAAGGCCTGAATCTAAATTACTGAACACTGAGTCGAAACTAAGCAACACTAAAACTTATCTTCTGAATATTTATAAAGGGACATCTTACTCCAAAACTTAATTTTCAATTGTTTTGTATTCTTTTTATTCTATGCAGAAGCATAATGGTATTTGTTTATATTTCTACAACGAAAGTTGGTCTTCTAGTTGAGGAGAATTGTTTTTCAAAAGAGTAAATTCCTTATTTGACACTGAAATAAAACTCGGTTCCTTTCTTGGCCCTGGAAAATATTTCCTCTTTTATTTGACACTGACTTTTAACTTTGTTCCTTATTTTACATTGTTGTCAATTCTATAAGTTAAGTTAGATGAAATGACCTCCAAATCACCTCCAAAATTCATAGAACTTTTTCTAACAATATAACAAATGAACATGAACATATTTTATTTAAAAAACATGTACTTTTATAGTTTTAAACTCAAAATTCAACAAACTAGTCAATTTTTAAAACTAATCTAAATTTATGGCACTAAAATACTTCCAAAAAACTATGGAAAAGTAACTAGTATTTGTCACATGTGATACAATCGTTTATAAAATTATTTCTTATCATAAGTAACGAAAGTGCCAAAAATGTCAAATAAGGAATGGAAGTTAGAAGTTAGTGTCAAATAGGGGAGGAAAAAATTCAGGGTAAAAAAGGAATTAGGATTTATTTTGGTTTCAAATAAGGAATTTCCCTAAAAAAGGAACATATTTAAGTTGAAAGATGGAGGAAGGTTCAGTCCCTAGTATATGATGATAGCTGTTGCTGCACACTTACAGTATGACACAAACTTTGTTATGTTTTTAGTGAACCTGTGGGATCAGTTCTGCCCTTCAAACAGTAGCAGTCATCAATCATGAATTTTCCTTGTTTGATACCTTTTATTTCCTCCTTAACCATGACTTGTAGTCTGGACTGCAGATACGTCTCCTCTGTTAACATTACAGTAAGAATCATTCGAGCTGATAACGAATCCTCCATGTCGGCATCCTTCAGTGAAACTGCATAGGTCAACCCAAAAAAAGGAAGCAAGTATTAGCAGGTTAAAGAAAAATTTTAAATCTCACTAATTGAGCATGAACTAACTTTTTTACGAAACAGTTTATATCTTATACATGTTGAAGATAGGGCACTTTTATGTATAACATTTGGCTGACCTTTTTGTCCTTTTTAACCCATCCAAAATCTATGTTCATTTTCAATCACTAGCTGAATCCCTCTGACTAAATTAAAACATTCTATAATTAATTAATTATTATGTCACGCGAGAGACGGGCCCCATCCATCAGTGAGCCCTGCTGTCAGTAAAAGTCTTGCTAGTCGAGAAAGATGCAATTTGAACCAGATCTGAAAGTGATAGTTCAATGGAGCATAGGAAGCTTGAAAATAAAGCGCGCCCTATATCAATGTAACAGTGACTTGAATGAATCCATCTTTGAACACAAACAGATATGTACACATGGAGAAGGCCATAATCAATGTCAAACATACCTTTGGGATCATGCCAGGATTGCCACTGTTGCAAACCAGGTTTTAGTACAGATGATATCCAAATCTAGAAATATAAAGTTGTTTAATCAAAATTGCATTTGAACGTTGCTGTTTATGCTCAAAATCAATTGAACCGCACAAAGTGGAAGAGGGGCCGACAACTCTGTTTTCTCTTCGGCAATCTCACCTCTCCTCTCTCCCTATTTTCTAAGTGTAGTAGTGTCAGCGCTTCGCTAGGGAACTCTTCTTCTCTTGTGTGTCTTGTGCAGGTGTTGGAAGGCTCTATTTATAGCGGACAAGGGCGGTGGAAGATGGAGCAACGGCCAAGGCACCATAGGGCGGTGCCCCGACACTTCGGCTGAATTGCGGGCTTCGGCCGAAGTTGGTCGGTTCGGCCGAACTGCTCCCCGAACCACCCATTTCCACCACCTCTGCCTCCAACACTCAGGATTGCTCCCCAGAGGTGGTTCTGAGTCGGTGGTGGCTTTAGGCGAACTGAGCCCTTCGGCCGAATCGGGCCCGGGCCTATGCCACCCTTTGATCCACCATCTTCGTGTTGGGGCGGTCATGATGGTCCACCCATGCTCGAGGTTTTGGTAGTTTGCATGTTTTTGTGTTCCGGCACACTCCGGGTACAAGGGTGGAGTTCGGACGAACCATGGGATTTGACCGAACCCATCATCTTGTGTGGTTTTGCCACAAATTTGGTAGTTCGCCTCCTAAAATCAAATAAACACCAAAACTTTTGGAAATGGTTAGAAATAAACCCTATAGCTATATTGTGATGTTCCATTGTATCTATTTTATACTCGGTTGGAGGTCAGAAATCAGGCTATAACGACTGCCAACGCATAACTCTTCATGTCTTCAAGTTGAAGCTAAATTCACTTGCTTTGTCCTCCACTCTTTCTTGATGACTTGTGTAGACCTCACTGGTTTCACCTAAACTTGTTGTTCCATTGCTCATTGCTTGTGCATCCGCTACATTCTCCTCTTTTGAGTGCGAGATAAATCTAAAGGACACCACCTTGGCTGCATATACTTAGAATATGGGGTCCTATTCTCACACCTGTTTGAATTAGTGGATGCATTTTTAACCAGAGCATTATTAGGAACAGACAGTTGTAGAGATGCTCCCCCAACAAGTATATAAAATAGGATGGCGAAATAGCCATTTTCGTCCTTGAACTATCAACCGAAGGTCAATTTCATCCCTAAATTACTAAAATGGCCGATTCAGTCCTTAAACTTTCTCATATAGCTCATTTTTGTCCTTTGTCCTACATGTCATGCCATGTTGGCACGCTTAGTCAGCACTCATGCAGCTAGGTTTTGTATAATAGCATTTTCTTCCCTCTAGATGATTCATATGTTTGTATTTTTCTACTATAATTGCTTGTGATCTATAGCTAATAATGTAATGTTTGTTTGTTGTCATATGATGGTGAATATAACCATATTTATTCACATAATAAAAATAATTTTTCATACAATGCTTCCGATTCAAACTGACATGCCATGAAAATGTTTAATATAAATGACTTGTGCCATGCACTAGGCACTCAAAATGATACCTAGCTGATAGGGTGCTGACATGGCGTACTAATGTGGCGTGACACGTAGGACGAAAATGAGCTGTCCCAAAAAGTTCGAGGACTAAAATGGTCATTTTGGTAGTTCAAGGACGAAATTGAGCTTTGGTCGATAGTTTGAGGACGAAAATGACTATTGTGCCAGACAGGATATTGCATAACATAAGGTTGCATATCCATGTTAGCATAATCATAAGGTGAATAATGGTAAGAATATGGCCAAGACCACGGTGTAAATGGCCCTATAAAAGAATGTGGCACAAAACTACTATTATCTTGTACTTGATGAAAATTGGACTGTCCATTACCTCTTGGTGCTGATTTTGATTTCTTGGTATTAGATGGATTATTCTCTCACTTTTGAGCAGATCCCTTCTTTTACTTGGCAAAAAGTTTCTCAAACGTTGTCCTCAACTTTTTCTTAGGCTTTCTAGTATTTCCAGCTTTTCTTGAAAATCCAGTTTGGCCAGGGCCGGAACCCATCCGGCCGGTTTTCTGCTGAGTCGATGCTTTTTCCCTTGTCTTGCACCCCCCTCCCCTCGAGCGATGAAGGCTTCAATGTAACTTGAGGGGGCTTCTTTATTGACTCTTTTTTGCCTTTTTTAGAGACTTAGGTCACACTACACTAATATTACATTTTTTCCTTTAGTTGTGTCGACTTGATTTGACCGGACCAACACTTTAGGATTTTATAATTCAAGTGCATGCACATGAAAAGGGCTCTGATCTACTCACATTGTATGGCCGCTTGTACTTGTCTACGTAAAATATTACAATCATTAGCGGCATGAGAGAAAGAATTGTGCCACTAACAATAAGCATGCCACTTTAATTCATCAAGCGGTGGTATAGAATGAAAAAACTTTATCTTTCCTTGCTATGCTAATTCATCAAAGATTCTATCACACTTGGATACATCAAAAGGAAATTTAACCTTTTTTTCCAATTTTTGCTTTCCAGCTTGAGAGAAGCACAAGTATTTGACATATCTTTAGATGACCACAAAAATTCAGCAGCATAAATATCTTTACTCTCATCATCCGATGGGCCACAATTGAGCATGTGCATATTAGGATGATCGGATTTGAGCCTACTATCTTCAGTTCGGCTTTCTTGAGCTAAAGCCTTCTGCAAAACTTGATAAGATCTTGAACCATTAAGAACCAATTCAGTAAGATCTTTTTCAGATTAACCAAACCAGGAATCTTCTCAACATAGTGAGGTTTTTACATCTCTAAATCTTCTAACATATTCAGCAATATTCGGCCATAATCTTCTCAAGATATAGCCTGGTGATGTTGGACTCATGAATCTCACTATGTTTAAAATTGTCATAGGCCATGGCAGCCGATTCAATTGAGCTAGGATTTGATTCAACGGTTTTAGCAACCTAACCCTTCTTCCCCAGTGGAATCACCAAAAAAATGTGTTGACGCGAATCGCATACCTGTTTTACTCTCTTCGTCTCGATGGTGTTTGAAGGCCTTCTAGGCGAATCACATACCTACTGATGCTAGAACAACCCAAGGGCGCTTGCAGTGATAGGGACGAGTGAGGCCGCCGCACGTACAACGCTGAGGTTTGGGAGGGGAAGGACGGCGACGTCGCGCTTGCGCTGGGGTTGGGGTCAGGGAGGAGAAACCACGCAAGGGTTAGGGAGGAGGCCACCATCGTTGCGCCAATCATGGAGGAGGCGGTGGTGCCGGGGTAGATCTAGCCACCATCGAGGTCAGAGGAGGCGGTTCTAGTGTGGATCCGGACGGGAGGAGGCAGTGGCGTGTGCCGCGGTAGCGGTGGTTGGCAGATGCAGCACATTGCTCTGGTTAGGGCTGAGAAAGAAGCATTTGATGACTTGTTGATTTGGTACACGAGCAACGTCATGTAACATGGGATAAGCACAAGGTAACGGATGAAGAACAAGCATGTTACATATGTAGTTAAGGTTGTAATGGACAAAAAAGGTCACATGTTACCAATGATGGACTCTTTGTAACTGACTTTGGTCAAGTCCGTCTGTTGGCACTACCAGAATCCTTCACATCCGCCCGCCTCCTCCGCCTCGGCCATTTTTGGACCCGGTGCTGATGGGGCTTCAGCACCGGGTCCAACGGCTAGGAGCGGGGGCGGCGCGGAGGTGTGTCAGGGCGGACACATTAGCACCGGGTCTTGCCACGACCCGGTGCTAATGTTCACCCTTTAGCACCGGGTGCAGCCACGACCCGGTGCTAATGTGCCCGAGGCCTTTAGCACCGGGTCGTGGCTGCACCCGGTGCTAAAGGGTGAACATTAGCACCGGGTCTTGCCACGACCCGGTGCTAATGTGTTTGAATATAGGGGCTTCCTCCTCCCCCGCCCGAGCCAGCTGAACACTTAGGCGCTGTGTTCATGCTGCTCGGCCGTGGGAGGGGAGGTGCTGCCCAAATTTTTTTCAAAATTTGTGAAGAATCTACTCATCTAAGGAGCACTACAAGGTACACTCTTTCATTCTCTAATGTTTTATTTAGCTTGTAATCCTTCTATGATTTAGAAATAGAGGGATTTGTGAATCAAAGTAAAGCTAGCTAGAGAGAGCTTGTGTTCTTGGAGGAGAGAGAGGAGAGAGCTTGAGTTCATGGTGGAGAGAGTGTTCATGTTGTGTTTTAAATGGAGAGAGAAGGCAAGCTAGTTAGTATTTTGTTTTGTATGACTTCTGAATAGTTATAAGGCTTATAGTAATGTAGTTTTAGAAATTACTAGAAAATCAATATAAAATGCTAGAAAATCTTATAAATTACTAGAAAATCTTATAAATTACTAGAAAATCTTATAAATTACTAGAAAATCAATATAAAATGCTAGAAAATCTTATAAATTAATAGAAAATCTTATAAATTACTAGAAAATCAATATAAAATGCTAGAAAATCTTATAAATTAATAGAAAATCTTATAAATCTTATAAATCTTATAAGGCTTATAGTAATGTTATATTTAATGAATATAGTAATGTAGTTTTAGAAATTTATTTATATAATGGAATATATATTATAATTTGTATTTATTTATATATTAAATTTTTTTATCTTTAAATTGTATTGTATATTTGTTATTGGTTAATAATGCAGATGAATAGACAATGGATGTACGGGGACCCCCACGCTCAGGCGTTCCGTGATGGCCTTAGGACGTTTCTCGATGCCGCCGAGGCTAACAGGACGCCGTCCGGTTTCATGTTCTGCCCATGCACCCATTGTAAAAATATACAATCGTACAAACAAAGAGGTTGTCTTCAAGTGCATTTGATGAGGCACGGTTTCATGAGGAATTATTCTGTTTGGACGAAGCACGGTGAAAGAGGAATTCTAATGGATGAAGATGAAGAAGACGAGGCCAATGACGACATTCCGTTATTGGCTCAATACTACGGTTCCTTTGCATATGCTGCAATGGGTGATGCCGATGAGGAAGATGTTGCTCGGGAAGGCGATGCTCAGGAAGATGTTGCTCAGGAAAATGAACCTACTGATGGGCTCGGGCAAATGTTGCGTGATGCCGAGAAAGACTGCGGCAATGATAAGGAACTGAAAAAGATACAGCGCATGTTGCAGGACCACAAGACTGACCTGTACCCAGATTGCAAAGAGGGGCTAAAGAAGTTGGGTAGCACACTTGAACTTCTGCAGTGGAAGGCAGCAAATGGTGTTACTGATAAGGGTTTCGAGGAGCTACTGAAACTCGTAAAGAAGATTCTTCCAGAGGGTAACACATTGCCATCGACGACGTATCAAGCAAAACGTGTTGTTTGCCCTCTCGGTTTGGAGGTGCAGAAGATACATGCGTGTCCTAATGACTGTATCCTCTATCGCGGACAGTACGAACACTTGGATCGTTGTCCGGTTTGCACCTGCGCGCGATACAAGATCAGGCGGGACGACCCTGGTGATGTTGGGGGAGAGCGTTCTAAGAAAAAAATCCCTGCGAAGGTGATGTGGTATTTCCCTCTGATACCCCGTCTGAAGCGTTTGTTCAGGAACAAAGACCATGCCAAACTGATGCGCTGGCACAAAGAAGAACGTAAGCAGGATGGCATGTTGAGACACCCCGCCGATGGATCCCAGTGGAGGAACATCGACAGAGCATTCCCAGAGTTTGATGCTGATGCGAGGAATGTTAGGCTTGGTTTAAGTACCGATGGCATGAACCCTTTCGGTGAAATGAGCAGTAGTCATAGCACTTGGCCCGTGACTGTTTGTATCTACAACCTACCCCCCTGGTTCTGCATGAAGCGGAAGTTCATTATGATGCCAGTGCTCATCGAAGGCCCAAAGCAACCTGGCAACGACATTGATGTGTACCTAAGACCATTGGTTGACGAACTTTTGCAGCTGTGGAAGAATGAAGGTGTTAGCATGTGGGATGAGGACAAACAGGAGCAGTTTGACCTTCGAGCACTGCTTTTCATAAGCATCAACGACTGGCCTGCACTAAGTAACCTATCAGGACAATCAAACAAAGGATATAAAGCATGCACTCACTGTTTAGAGGAAACCAAAAGCATGTATTTGAAACATTGTCGTAAAGTTGTGTACATGGGTCACCGTCGATTCCTTCCGGCGAAGCATGAGCTACGAAAGAAATGTGCGCATTTTGGCGGGAATGCTGACCGCCGTACAAAGCCGAGACACCGGAGTGGAGAAGAGCTATTTGATATGGTGAAGGACCTACACGTGGTGTTTGGCAAGGGAGACGGAAGCCAGGCTGCTCCGACGGGCGAGGATGGTCGTGCCGCGATGTGGAAGAAGAAGTCTATCTTTTGGGAGCTACCTTATTGGCAATGTTTAGAGGTCCGTAACGCGATTGATGTGATGCATCTGACGAAGAATCTTTGCGTGAACTTGATAAGCTTCCTGGGTACTTATGGGAAGCCAAAAGATACACTGGAAGCACGTCAGGATCTGAAACGATTGAAGCAACGGACTGATCTACATCCAGAAAAGAGAGACAAAGGACGCCAGTACTTGCGTCCTGCCAGCTTCACTCTCAGCAAAGAAGAGAAGGCAAGCATGTTTGAATGCTTGAACAGTATCAAGGTTCCGTCTGGCTACTCCTCCAATATTAAGGGAATAATAAATATGAAAGAGAAGAAGTTCACAAACCTGAAGTCTCACGACTGCCATGTGTTGATGACACAGCTGCTTCCCGTCATACTCAGGGGTGTGCTACCAGTTAACGTGCGGAAAGCCATTGTGAAGCTATGTGCATTCCTCAATGCAATTTCTCAGAAGGTGATCAATCCAGACCACTTAGATCAGCTACAAAACGACGTGGTGCAATGTCTTGTCAGCTTTGAGATGATATTTCCACCATCCTTCTTCAATATCATGACACATCTATTGGTTCACATCGTCAAAGAGATTCGTATATTGGGCCCAGTATTTCTACACAACATGTTCCCATTTGAGAGGTTCTTCGCTGTCCTAAAGAAGTATGTCTGTAATCGTTCTCGTCCAGAAGGATACATTGCTAAGGGATACGAAACGGAGGAGGTCATTGAATTCTGTGTTGACTTTGTCGACGATCTTATGCCGATTGGTGTCCCCGAATCCCATCACGAGGGGAGACTTGGTGGAAAGGGCACACTAGGGAGAAGATCGATGGTGATCAAGGACGTTGTGACATTTCGTAAAGCGCACCTCACAGTTTTGCAACAATCAACATTAGTTGCTCCGTACATCGAGGAGCACATGCAGATTCTCAGGGACGAAAACTCAACAAAGTCTGCGGCCTTCATTCAGCGTCTGCACAATAGTACTTTCGCCGATTGGTTGCGAAGACGTCTTAAGGGTGTCGAGGGTATTGATGCGCAGCTAGCTTTTGTAGCTAGAGGTCCATCGAGCACGATCTTGACATTCCAAGGATACGACATCAATGGGTATACATTTTACACAAGATCCCAGGACAAGAAAAGCACCAACCAAAACAGTGGTGTCCGGATCGACGCGACAGACACCAATGGAAATACAAACTCATACTATGGAATCATAGAGGAGATATGGGAACTAGAGTACGGACCTTTGAAGATCCCACTGTTCAAGTGCCAATGGGTGAAGCTGACTGGAGGAGGTGTTAAAGTTGAAGCGGACTATGGAATGACGTTAGTGGACCTAAACAAGATTGGCTTTCTAGACGAACCGTTCGTCCTGGCCAAAGCTGTCACACAAGTTTTTTATGTGAAGGACATGGCTAGCAGACCGAAGAAAGGGGCGGATAAGAAAGGTGGGGGTAAGCAATTGGACCCATCACAAGACGAGCCAAAGCGTCATATAGTTCTTCCTGGAAAGAGAAAAATCGTAGGAGTTGAGGACAAGACGGATGAAGATTATGATATGCTCGATGGCCGGCCTCCATTCTCAGTGGCTGATGACCCAAGCATCCTGTTAGCGGCGGAGGAGACACCGTATCTACGGCGTGATCACAATCAAGGAACATTTGTAAAGAGGAAGTTTATTAGTGTTCGAGTAAACGATGATGCCATGTAATTTCTATTGATTTATAAGATTGTTTTTATTAATTCTAGCATTTTATATTGATTTTCTAGTAATTTATAAGATTTTCTATCAATTTATAAGATTTTCTAGTAATTTATAAGATTTTCTAGCATTTTATATTGATTTTCTAGTAATTTATATTGATTTTCTAGTAATTTATAAGATTTTCTAGCATTTTATATTGATTTTCTAGTAATTTATATTGATTTTCTAGTAATTTATAAGATTTTCTAGTAATTTATAAGATTTTCTAGCATTTTATATTGATTTTCTAGCATTTTATATTGATTTTCTAGTAATTTATAAGATTTTCTAGTAATTTATAAGATTTTCTAGCATTTTATATTGATTTTCTAGCATTTTATATTGATTTTCCCGTGCGGCAGCTGGCCACGTCACCGGACGCACACGAGCCACGTCACTGGCCCGGTCGTGGCCTTTAGCACCGGGTCGTGGCTGCACCCGGTGCTAAAGGCCACGACCGGGCCGCACACAGGCCACGTCACTGGCCCGTCGTGGCCTTTAGCACCGGGTCGTGGCTGCACCCGGTGCTAAAGGCCACGACCGGGCCGACCGGCCTGGCCACGGAGGCCGTGCGGCAGCTGGCCACGTCACCGGCCGCACACAGGCCACGTCACTGGCCCGGTCGTGGCCTTTAGCACCGGGTTGTGGCTGCACCCGGTGCTAAAGGCCACGACCGGGCCGACCGGCCTGGCCACGGAGGCCGTGCGGCAGCTGGCCACGTCACCGGCCTGTTGACACCAAAAATTGGCACCAGGAAGAGGCTGACATGTGGGCCGGAATCGTCGAAGAGATATCATTCGGCAAAGGAGTTTTTCCCCAGAGCATTCGGTAAAGACGTTCTGCGGTCGGGAGCGCATCGTCATTCGGCAAGAGAACTGTTCCGCAAAAGGCATTCGGGAGCGCGTGATGACGTGGATCAAATATAAGGAAAAGGCTGGTTTAACTCGGAATGCAAGGCGGATACGGTGCCCCGGCGTTTATCTTTAGGAAATAAATAATGTAATCGTAATCGATTAGGAGTCGTGTCGAAACCAGGGTATAAATATAAACCCATGGTAATTGTAAAAGGGTCAATCAATCAATCACACAACAAACCGGCCCCGTGCCAACTTCGAGTCCCTTAGTCGAGTCGTCGAGTTCTTCGAGAGGAATCATCGATCCGTCGACCTCCGTAAGTACCGGCAACCCTGCGCCATGCCTAGTATCATGCGGTGGATTTAGGCTTTGGTTCAGGAAGGTTCCATTGTTAGATCATGAGCCATGCGGTGGGCTAAGTTTTAGCTTGGAACAAGTTATCGGCTCTATTGGATTTTGGCAATATCTGATAGATTCATTAAGTTACCATGTGTTGCTCTGGATTTTACCTTTATGTTTAATTCATTACAACACTCTTTTGCCCAGTCTAGGTTGATTAGATTCGGTTCTAGCTCACGATGTACTGTGTTTCCATAGCCGAATTCGAAGTCAATCTAGATTGCCACGTGTTGCGGGTTCAAGCTTGTTGGTCTTGTGTAGATCTTGACAGAACCGGGTATCATGCGGTGGATGCAGGTTTTTGGGTCGTCTTAGAGCTAATCATCCGGTGGATTAGAATTCGATTCGATCTGATAGATCTATCATCATCAACGAAGCGTGTTCCTTCTTCATGGAACCCGATTCGGCTATATAGCTGTATTCGGCAGTATCGTCACGAGCGAAACACGTCCACGGTTTTGTTTTAAATAAAGAATGCTTTTAGCCTTCCATGTTTAGGGTGTATCATGCGGTGGATTGCTCTATTCCTGGTTGGTGGTGTGATTCCAAGCAAGTCGTATCATGCGGTGGATTAACTTGCTTGTTTCATGCTCGACGGGTTGAAAAGTACCTAGACATGCGGTAGACTAGTGCTTTTGATCTATGCATTCTTGTTTATTATGAAATTATGGTCATGTTTTTCGCCCTTTTATTTATCTATCATGCTCTGTTTCTCGTTAATCGGTTGTGAATATGCGTTACAATGTTTATTCAGTCAAATACCGATCTTTCGTCATGCTTACGTCACGCATTCGGCAGTGCGCTTCCTGCGTGCTTTGCCGATTGCCGAATGATGCTTTAACTGCCATTCGGCAGTGCGCTTCCTGCGTGCTTTGCTGATTGCCAAATGATGCTTTAACTGCCGACAGATAGCTTCCCCGTAGCTATATGTCGTTCGAGACTGGCTCCGTAGCCACAAATATGGGACTGACTGGTATCACCCGGTACGTTCCAGGTGTTATCTAAACATCTTTTCTCCCTTTGTCAGTTTTTAGGAAAATTGACTGGCACGCTCTCGGATTCAAACGTTCGGGCCACGTGTGAAGCCAGCTAATTCGGCTTGCTGTGTGCTTGGCGTGAGGTGCGGATTTTACGTCAACACACTTTTTGGCACGCCCAGTGGGACACAAGCTTCGAAGATGCCTGAATTAAAAGACATTCTGGATGTCACTTTTGAAGAATTGTCTGATGAACATCAACAAATGGTGAAGATTGCTGCAGATCAGTTCATCAAAAAATGCTTGCTGTCTTTTGCTAAGAATAGGAGTGGTGCACCGTTTCTCAAGTCAGATCTGCCAAGAGTTCTTCTGCCAGGACAATCTGATCTTACTGAAGAAGAAGAAAGGGAGAAGTTCTCTAGCTTGTTGTACAAGGCTTTAGGAGAAACAATGACCAATCATAATGCTGCATTCCTGAACAGTTTTCGGCTCATATTGGTCAACATCTTTGGTCAACACGTGGATAAACCTTTTGAGCAAGCGCACGGACAACTTGGTGGACCAACATATTTCAATAATCAACAATCGGTCCCAAAATGTCATGGTAAAGGTATTGAAGAAACTGAAGTTTCTGGAACCAAAGACACGAATGGACAGCCGATTCAGCAGGAGCTTCAGCATGCATTGCCGAAACCTCGTACATATGGTGATATGGCATTCGGCACCACGGGAAATCCACCTGCTTCTGCTTATAAGATATCCCCTCTGAACAACAGGCTGCAAAGAGATGTGTATGGAAACGGGTATTCAGAGTTCATGGATTACAATGCTATCGACGCTCTCCCGAATCCCGGGTATGTTGGTACTGCAGGAATGCCTGCTGGAAGACCAGGGAATCAAGATACCAATATTGACCTCATGGTGCAAAAGATGACCGATGTATTGCAAAATCAATTCGGTCTGAAGCCTAAAAATCAGGGGTATATGTACTCGTCTCCTTTCCCAGAATGGTACCAGAGGGTATCATTGCCGAATAGAGTCAAGGTGCCTACAGAATTTACTAAATTCTCAGGACAAGATGATACTAGCACTGTGGAACATATAGCTCGATATCTGATACAGCTTGGAGAAGCTTCAGCGGACGAGGCTTTTAGAATCAGATACTTTCCTTTGTCACTGACGGGTCCAGCTTTTACATGGTTTGCTTCTTTGCCTGCTCAGTCAATTTGTACTTGGAAAGACCTGGAGCAGAAATTCCATGCTCATTACTACATCGGCAGTACCGAGAAAAAGTTGGTTGATTTGACCAGCTTAAGGCAGAGGAATAATGAAACACCTACGGAGTTCCTCAGAAGGTTTAGGGAAACAAAGAGCATGTGCTTTTCTCTGAACATACCTGATGACCAGCTAGCTGGTATGGCTGTAGCTGGCATGCTGCCTGCCATTCGGGAAAAGCTATTCGGGATGGAGTTCGATGATCTGGGCCAGTTGTCACACAGATTGGCCTTAATGAGTAACCAGGCATATGGTTTCAAGAAAGATGCTAGATTTACTAAAAATAATGATGTAGCTGACATATATAACCAATTCCTTGAAAGAGCAGATCAAGGGGATGAGTATGAAGATAGTGAGGAGATAGCTGCAGCAGAGATAGTGTGGGGCAAAGAACCAGTCATGGTGAATCAGAGGTGGATTAAACAGAATAAGGGCACCTATGATTTTGATGTAACTAAGGCAGATAAATTGTTTGACTATCTTGTAAAAGAAGGCCGGATCAAGCTACCAGAGGGGCATTCTATGCTTCGGCCTGATGGAGTGAAAGATAAAAGGTACTATGGATTCCATGATAGAAATTCTCATTCCATCAATGAATGCAGGGTTTTTAGAGTGAGGATTCAGAAAGCTATCCAAGAAGGGCATCTGAAATTCGACAATAAGATGAAGTTGGACAATAACCCGTTTCCTCAGAACATGATTGGGTTCTCAATCAATATGGTGAATGTTGCCGAATCTGGAGAAAAGGGAAGGATGAGAGTCCTGACGTCGAAAGAAGCGAAGCAGAATGGCTCAGTCGATCCTAATCGGCAAATCACGATCGAACAGATTCGGCAGGAAAAGCCTCGCTTCCCGAATAGCCGATTTGAAATTGGGAGGTCTTCTAAACCCAGAGTCACGTCGCGCATTCTCCTCAATAAGTGGCAGCGTCAGCAAGAAAAAGAACGCTACCAGAGACGTGAGTACGAAGAAGAGAGGAGGAGGTGCGAAGAAAAAAGGTATGAGGAAGAACAAGAGGCATATGTACGAGAACAAGAACGTGCACATTGGGATTGTGCCTTCTTCAGACATTGTTGGAACGAGGGTTTAAAGCTGCCTACATGGAATAACTGTCCTGAATGCAATAATGGATCTATCAAATATAGGCAAAATGGTGCCAGTCACCGATCCGTCCACGAAAGAATTGGAAGGATACATCCTAGTGATGATCGGCGTCTAAAAATATATAAGAATGACGATCAACCAAGGAAAAGACATGCTGATCATAGATGGATTGATCATGAAGAAGAAGATCGTGAGTATGTATGGTAGAAAGGACAGTGGTGTCCACCTGGTTTAAGAAGGAGCCAGAAGAGAAGAATCCAGCGCCTGAGGAATCAAGAGTTGAAACGAGCAGGAACCAGGTTGAGATCGATATGGCGTCCAAAAGACAAACCTGATGAATCGGGTCATTCGGCTCCTACATGCATGGTATGTTTCTTGCCGAATGAATTCATGGCTCCAGCTAATCAAATTGTACAGGAAGAGATATTGTCAGAAGTGGATGAAGCCGAGCAATGTGGGTTAATGGCACAATTGGTATTGAATAAGCAAGCTATTTTCGAGAAGCCAGTCCAGAATCGGCACATGAAGCCACTGTACTTAAGAGGATATGTCAACGGAAAGCCACTGACGAAGATGTTTGTTGATGGTGGAGCTGCTGTTAATGTGATGCCATACAATACATTCAGAAAACTTGGCATGAGCCCTGGGGATTTAACGCCAACAAGCATAGTTTTGAATGATTTTGCTGGAAATCCTTCGGACACCAAAGGATGTGTACATGTAGATCTGATGATTGGATCTAAGATTCTGCTTACAACCTTCTTTGTTATTGAAGGCAAAGGGGCATACAGCTTGCTACTTGGAAGGGATTGGATCCATGCGAATTGCTGTATTCCATCTACTATGCATCAGCAACTTATTCAGTGGATAGATGATGAAGTGGAAATTGTCCCGGCAGATGATTCAATTAGCGTGGCTAATGTGGAACCAGCCTTCTGGGAATATCAAGGCATAGATTGTTTCTCGGGTAAGGACTGGGGAGAAGGTCCTGTTGAGCCAGTCAGCAGTGATCAACAGCCGATCAAAGCATTCGGCTCTTTTAGTAATTTTTAATGGATAATCCAATCGATGGGACTGACGGGAAGCTAGGACATGGATTTGTGTCGGCTGATAAATTAGAAGAAGTAGACATTGGAGATGGTGACAAACCAAGGCCGATATTCATCAGTGCCAGCTTGGATTCAGTTTTCAGAGAAAAGTTGATTGAGTTGTTAAAAGAATACAAAGATTGCTTTGCTTGGGATTATTCGGAGATGCCTGGTTTAGATCGTTCCATTGTTGAGCATCGATTGCCGATCAAGCCTGGTTATAAACCTTACAAACAACCACCCCGGAAAATCTACAAAGATGAAGTGTTGGCCGATGTAAAGAAGGAAGTGGAAAGATTAATAGCAGCAAATTTTATTCGGCCATGCAGATATGCAGAATGGATCTCTAATATTGTTCCTGTGTACAAGAAAAATGGGAAGATGAGAGTTTGCATAGACTTTAGAGATCTGAACAGAGCTACACCCATGGATGGATATCCAATGCCTATTGCTGACTCGTTGGTTGATGCTGCTGCTGGTTATAAAGTGATTAGTTTCATGGATGGTAATGCAGGGTACAATCAAATTTTTATGGCATTGGAAGATATAGCGAAAACAGCTTTCAGATGTCCAGGACATATAGGGTTGTTTGAATGGGTTGTCATGACGTTTGGTTTGAAGAATGCTGGTGCAACTTATCAAAGAGCCATGAATTATATTTTTCATGAGTTGATCGGCAAGATTGTGGAAATATATATTGATGATGTTGTGATTAAGTCATTGGATCATGAAGCACATTTGGCCGACATAAGGAAAACTCTAGAGTGCACTAGGAAACATGGGCTCAAGATGAACCCGAATAAATGTGCTTTTGGAGTTTCGGCAGGAGAGTTTCTGGGATTTTTGGTGCATGAAGGAGGAATAGGAGTTGGCAAGAAAAGTATGAAAACCATTGATGAAGTTGTTCCTCCAACTAATCTTAAGGAATTGCAGTCATTACTTGGTAAGATCAATTTCGTAAGAAGATTCATATCAAATTTATCACAAAAGGTGTTACCTTTCTCTTCACTGCTAAAAGCCAAGAAGGATCAGAAATTTGTATGGGGTGACGAACAACAAAAGGCTTTCGATGAGATCAAAAAATACATGAAAGAACCACCAGTATTGGTACCTCCACAGCTGAACAAGCCTTTTAAGTTGTACGTGGCGGCCGATACCCAAACTATTGGATCGGCCCTCATACAAGAATTTGAGGGAAAGGAAAGGGTAGTTGCATACCTTAGCCGAAAATTGCTTGATCCCGAAACGAGGTATTCGGCTACCGAGAAGCTTTGTTTATGTGTTTACTACTCCTGTACAAAATTTCGGCACTATTTGCTACATGCCGAATGCATTGTGTATTCAAAATTTGATGTGATAAAGCACATGTTGTCTATGCCAATTTTGAACGGAAGGATTGGCAAATGGATTTTAGCCTTGTCTGAGTTTGAATTAAAGTTTGAATCGGCAAAAGCTGTTAAAGGACAGGTTATTGCTGACTTCATTACTGAGCATCGCGATTCATCGACTAATCTGCTTGAAATTACTCCTTGGGTATTATTCTTCGATGGATCTTCATGTGACAAGGGTGGTGGAGTAGGTATTTTGTTAATTTCGCCAAAAGGAGAGGTATTTGAATTTGCTATTCCTATTCAACCTACTGTCACTAATAATCAAGCCGAATATGAAGCGTTGCTCAGAGGACTTCAATACTTGAGAGAAGCAAAGGCCATTGCAGTTGAAATTTTTGGAGATTCAGAATTAGTCATAAGGCAACTGAATGGCGAATATGAGTGCAGAAACGATGTCTTAAGGAATTACTATGAAGAATGCAAGCAAATCTTAAAGGAGTTTCAGTCGGTAATTCTGCGGCATATTCCTAGGAAAGACAATGAAGGGGCGAACAGATTAGCTCAGAGTGCTTCGGGTTATAGAGAGCTTCAAGAAGTTTTTGCTAATGATGTATATGCTTTCGGGAGTAATCTAGCAGAAGATGATTGGAGAAAAGAAATTGTTGATTATCTGAATAATCCATCCCGAAAAGTTTCCAGAAAGCTCAGGTATAAAGCTTTAAAGTTTGTTCTTCTTGATGATAATTTATATTATAAATCCTTGGATGGGGTGCTGTTACATTGCTTAAGTCAAGAAGAAGCAAAAAGGCTGATAAGTGAAGTGCATGATGGGTTGTGTGGAGCACATCAATCGGCTTACCGAATGAAATGGGTTATTAGGAGAACTGGGTACTATTGGCCCACAATGCTAGAAGACTGCTTTGAATATTACAAAGGATGCCAAGATTGCCAGAGATTTGGAAATATTCAAAGAGTTCCAGCATCAGTCCTGAATCCTATTATCAAGCCATGGCCATTCAGAGGATGGGGAATAGATTTGATTGGCCAAATAAATCCTCCATCTAGCAAGGGGCATAAGTTTGTGCTTTTAGCAACCGATTATTTTACTAAGTGGGTTGAGGCGATTCCATTAAAGAAGGTGACATCGGAGAATATGGTTGAATTTGTTAAAGAACATATCATTTACAGATTTGGAATTCCTCAAACAATCACCACAGATCAAGGAACTCAGTTTACATCTTCAGAGTTCAGAAGTTTTGCTGAGAGTATGGGCATCAAATTGTTGAACTCTTCTCCTTATTATGCCCAAGCTAATGGTCAAGCAGAGTCTTCTAACAAGATTATGATTAGAATTATACAGAAAAAGATTGATCAGAAGCCGAGAAAGTGGCATTCGGTACTCAATGAGGCTTTATGGGCTTACCGAATGGCTCCACATGGGGCTACACAGACGTTTCCTTATGAATTGGTATATGGACATCATGCTATCTTGCCATGGGAGATGCAGTCAGATTCGAGGAGAATAAAGTTGCAAAAAGATTTAAGTTCTAAAGATTATAATGATTTAATGATGGACGAATTAGAAGATTTGCATATGATTCGTCTCAGGGCCTTGGAAAATTTTGAGAAAAATAAAATGCGAGTTGCTAAATATTACAACAAGAAGGTGAAAGTCAAGCAATTTGCAGAAGGAGATTTGGTTTGGAAAGCAATATTGCCGATTGGGACTAAATACAGTGCATTCGGTAAGTGGTCTCCAAACTGGGAAGGTCCTTTCAGAGTGGTCAGATGCGTGCCTGGAAATGCATATATCCTGAAAACTTTACTAGGAGAGGAGTTTACTGCTGCTATCAATGGGAGATACTTGAAGAAATATTATCCTAGTGTTGAGATTGATCGCTGATTGAAAAGTCCAATGTCGGAACAACTGAAATAGCCGGCATTCGGGAAGGAGCCGTCTTCAGAACAAAAAATATTGACGGAAGAAGAAATGGCCAATACCAGAGTGTATTGCCCTTAGTACAAATGTTTCGCATCATGAGTTTGACCAAGTTATCACAAAAAGGACTGCAAAAGATGAATTTTATTGCCGAAATTCCATGATCCCTAGTACAAACTAATGGAACAGCTTGTTCAGAACAGACTGGGGATGAATGGAATCGGCAATGGCAGCGCCATGAGCATCAAGTCTATCTATGGAGGCCTCGATATCGTCGATCTCCTCCGGGTTGCCATTGGCAAAGCCGGGCGGTAGCCTGGAGTAGTCGGTGCCGGTGTGCGTCGACATGGCGACTAGGCCTGCGGCAGTGCCCAGGCGGATGCCGTGTGAGGCCACTTCATCGATACGGCCTGCCACTGCACTGAGGTGAGCTTCTGGCGTGTCCCCAGGAACATTCACCTTGTTTGCCAAAGACTCGACCAATGTCTTCAGCCGATCGAGTTCGGCGTCGCGATCTGTAAGATTACGAAGCAACGGCGGGTTAGTTCAAGGTCAGATTGAAGTCAAGCGAATCGAAGAAATTACCGTCGATGGTCTCGAGCAGCTGCTTGCGTTGGTGTTGCCACTCCAGATCTGCGATCCCGGCTTGTTTGGAGACGGCCTCCAGCTCATGCCGAGTATCATCACGTTCCTGCTTGAATCGGCGGGCATCGCTATCTGAGTAGCGCAGATCCCAGTCGGGCCTGGAGGATCGGCTAGATGACTCCGAAGAGTCACCCGCTGCAGCCGGAGCCGCAGTCAAGACAGTAGTGGGGTTCCATTGGATGAGCCTGAAAAATACAGAGAAAATTGAGAATAAGGCAAAATCTGGAGGAAAGGATAAGGAGAGGTAGACAGTCATCACCTCCGACGAGCGCCGGCGCGGCTCCCTTCGGCTTCGTCGACGGCCGGGCGTCTTCTGTTGTTGGGCATCAGGGTTTTTTGGAGGTTACTGTGCTGGAGGAAGAAGAGACTCAGGATAGCAGAGAGCTCGAGTTGAAAGATATGGTGGAAGATTAGGAGTGCTCGAGGTTCTTATTTATGGAACTAACGAAGAGATCGTGGCCGAGGATTGTGGTGCATATCCCAAGAAGCTCGGAAGGTGGAAAGGATTTTCCAACCGATCGGTTTCCATGTCGTTTGGGATCCTTGCCGAGTCGTATTCGGTTTTGACTGAATGAGATTCGGCTATGTCGAGTTTGAAGCGTTTTCGGGTCTGACGCTGTTATGGCCAGCTTTGCCGAATGAGTTGCCCACAATAAAAAGAACAGAGATAAGAAATGGCAAGATTGCAGGATTGATAAAACATTCGGCTATCAACTGTTTGTTACAATTACAAACCCAAGAACTTTGAGATTACATTTTTAGCATTTGATATCATATTGCTAATGCTCTCTAATAGCTTTTTGTCAGCTTCTTGGGTTCTAGCCAGAGCAGCAAGCTTTGCCTTGAGTTGTTTGTCTTCGTTTAGAGCTGCTGAAGCTTCCTTTCGCATCTTCTCTGTTAACTTGGGAAGCTCGACTATCTTCTTCTTATCAGCTTCAATTTCGGCCGATAGATCTCTCAATTCGGCTTCAAGTGCAGCTTTTCTGACCTCCTTCATTTCAAGTTCAGATTCCAATTTGGTCAGTAATTCCTTGCTATTCTGAGCTTGAGTATGCAGGTCTTTCACAGATTGTTTGGCTGTGGACCTCCTCTGTTCCAGGGCTGGTCGAGAAGATTGGTTTTTCAGAGCCTGCTTTACTGCAGCGTATTGTTGATCCAAATGAGAAACTGGTTCCAAAGAGATTTTGATATCATCAGGAAGTTCTTGGTCAATGGATTCCAATACATCCCTTAAGAGATCAGCATCTTTGACTTGATCTTGGATACTCTTATGCAGCAAAGCAAGGATATCTTTCAGCTTTGTCTGATTTTCTTCTGACAGAGCTTGGCCAGAAGATGTTTCTTCCCCTTGTTCGGCAACCAAGTCGTCCACAGCAAAAGAATAGCTGGATGATGAAATGGTTTTCTCCTGAAAGATGGTTCTTGCCGAATTAGTAATAATCTGCTGAATAAAAGAGTAGAGAAAGTTAAATGATTATGTTTACCTCGTTCCTGACTTCCTGAATAGGAGAAGGAAGCCTTTCAGGCTCAATTGGGGGATTCTGTGTATCTTGCCGAGGAGAAACTGGAAGACTTCTTGGTGAGGATGGTGCTTCTGATTGGGGAAGAAGTTGCAAAGCTAAAGATGAATCATGATAAGAGTAAGAGCTCTCCAAAATTGGATCCATTGAGGATTGTTCTGCAGTTAACAAGGAATGAGTGCTGATGAAAAAGAAGTTAAGAAGATAAAGTGGTAGAATTTTACCAATCAATGAAGCATCGGCAGGATCTGCGCTGATTGCTGGTTGCTGTGCTTTGGCCTGAAATCAAGAAGAAATAAAGCTGAGCAAAATACCAATGGCATTATGGTCGAAGAAAAGAAGGCTTTGATCTTGACAACCTTTTTGCTGCTTGTTCTTTTCTTCTTTATAGCTAAGGGAGCAGCCAAAGAAAGAGTTTTTCTTTTAACAGATGATGGTCTAGTGAGTATTGGATCTAGAGAAGCCTGTCTAGCCATCAGCTGAGTCAAGGTAGGAGATTGGTGCCCCAAAGCAGATATTGGACCTGCAGTTTTGTACAAAATCGCCCTGGCAAGAGGGGCAGGTGTTATGTCCTGCAAAATAACAGAGTTAGAATCAATTGGGGTTAATGTTATTAAGACAGATGAAGGAATAAGCATATTACCTCTGCAGTTGGCTGATAATCAGGCATTAATTCAAGGCAGAAGGGATGGATTGGCATGTTGAAGATATGATCATAGAGTTCTTGCCACCAGAGAGTAAAAGAAGGATGGGCAGATATTATTGGCACAAAAGGATCAGGTGCATAGATAGTTCCACAGCATTTATAAGTGAAAATCCTTCTTGTCTCTGTGGAATCTTTGATAATCTCCCTAGGCTTGAGAAATTCATGAAGAAATAGCCTTGGGGGCACTTGGCCACATCCCAACTGTCTAGCCATCATGTTTGGCTGATAATATTCATAAGTGCTTTGAACCAGTCTCCCTCCACAGAATTCGGCTGGCAGGATGCAGGGCTGGATGAAGGCATTGAAAATTGCTGTAGATTGTACATCAGTGCATCCAGTCTCAAAGCTGAATTCGCAAGGGAGAGTAAGATTGTCATTGTCCATATATGGAAACCAAAGAGGATGAGCAAAGCCTCTGAAGAAGAGCTCAAACAGTTCACCAATGTTCTTGTTAATAGATACAATGGAGGCAGCTTCTCCATAGGTTTGACAACCTTTGGTTCTCCGGGTTTCTCCTTCTTTGTAATTGATTGAAGGAAAGTCTTGGCTGTTGAGATCAATAGCGACGATTTGATGCATGTACAACTGCAGCCACATTTGGACGAACCACCAAGGGCCATTGACGCAGGGGATTTTCTTACTGGTATGCATCAGGTGGGTGGTTTGATTGAGCATATGGTATACACTTCCCAGGAGGTATTTCCCAAGTGGAATCAGTTTTCCAGTAGCTAGCTCTTCAGCCATCACGATATGATTCAGAGTTGGCTCATTGGCTTTGCCACAAAAGACTGATCTGCATAGCCACATATTCAGGAAGGCTCTGTATTCGACATCAGTCAGAGGACCATCAGACATATGATTCTGGATGTATCTCTTGTATCCGACCCCTGTTTTTACTCCTGTCTGCTTGGAAGAACCTTTGTGGCCATATGGGTATACAGTTCCTGTAATGTTCAGGCCGGTCATCATGTAGACATCGGCTAAAGTGGGGGACATTGGGCCATGGCCGAAAAGAAAAGCATTTGCACCATTGGACCAAAAATGGCAGGCTGCAATCAGGAGGTTCTCATTCTTTGGTGTTTCGGCTAGTGACAGCTCCAGGCAATGAGAAATACACAGTTGGTCCCAGTTCTGTGTTTGGGGGCTTTTATCATCAGACATCCTTTTGTACCAATTTCTCCAGCCGGCAATTGGGGGGAAAGGCCAGTTCTTGAAGGCGTCTTGCCACTCATGAGGTTTTGTCAATGAAATCTTGAAAGGAATCCTCTGAAATTCGGCCGCAATGATTTCGGAAGGATCTGAATCTCCTACAGGGCCGAGGAAGTAGGATGGAGCTTTTTCCTCAACAGGGATGAGGATTTCGGCAGCTAGGGCCTATCAAGAATGGAAGGGGATGAGAAGAAATTTAAGGTGCAAATCGAAAGAAGAATACCGAATGTGCTTGAGGGGATTGAATCTTACCTGGAGGGCAAGATCTTGGTTCGCCATTTGAAGATTGAATCTTGAAAGTCGATGACCTAGGGTTCGGATCCGGATGAGAGCTCCAAAGATTCAAAAAGGAGAAGCGGGTGCCGGGCAGAACTAACTTAGGAATGTTGAGTGCTTCTGGTCAATACCGAGATAAAATTACCTTTTATCCCGAAATTGAAGGGGCATGTGTTGACACCAAAAATTGGCACCAGGAAGAGGCTGACATGTGGGCCGGAATCGTCGAAGAGATATCATTCGGCAAAGGAGTTTTTCCCCAGAGCATTCGGTAAAGACGTTCTGCGGTCGGGAGCGCATCGTCATTCGGCAAGAGAACTGTTCCGCAAAAGGCATTCGGGAGCGCGTGATGACGTGGATCAAATATAAGGAAAAGGCTGGTTTAACTCGGAATGCAAGGCGGATACGGTGCCCCGGCGTTTATCTTTAGGAAATAAATAATGTAATCGTAATCGATTAGGAGTCGTGTCGAAACCAGGGTATAAATATAAACCCATGGTAATTGTAAAAGGGTCAATCAATCAATCACACAACAAACCGGCCCCGTGCCAACTTCGAGTCCCTTAGTCGAGTCGTCGAGTTCTTCGAGAGGAATCATCGATCTGTCGACCTCCGTAAGTACCGGCAACCCTGCGCCATGCCTAGTATCATGCGGTGGATTTAGGCTTTGGTTCAGGAAGGTTCCATTGTTAGATCATGAGCCATGCGGTGGGCTAAGTTTTAGCTTGGAACAAGTTATCGGCTCTATTGGATTTTGGCAAGATCTGATAGATTCATTAAGTTACCATGTGTTGCTCTGGATTTTACCTTTATGTTTAATTCATTACAACACTCTTTTGCCCAGTCTAGGTTGATTAGATTCGGTTCTAGCTCACGATGTACTGTGTTTCCATAGCCGAATTCGAAGTCAATCTAGATTGCCACGTGTTGCGGGTTCAAGCTCGTTGGTCTTGTGTAGATCTTGACAGAACCGGGTATCATGCGGTGGATGCAGGTTTTTGGGTCGTCTTAGAGCTAATCATCCGGTGGATTAGAATTCGATTCGATCTGATAGATCTATCATCATCAACGAAGCGTGTTCCTTCTTCATGGAACCCGATTCGGCTATATAGCTGTATTCGGCAGTATCGTCACGAGCGAAACACGTCCACGGCTTTGTTTTAAATAAAGAATGCTTTTAGCCTTCCATGTTTAGGGTGTATCATGCGGTGGATTGCTCTATTCCTGGTTGGTGGTGTGATTCCAAGCAAGTCGTATCATGCAGTGGATTAACTTGCTTGTTTCATGCTCGACGGGTTGAAAAGTACCTAGACATGCGGTAGACTAGTGCTTTTGATCTATGCATTCTTGTTTATTATGAAATTATGGTCATGTTTTTCGCCCTTTTATTTATCTATCATGCTCTGTTTCTCGTTAATCGGTTGTGAATATGCGTTACAATGTTTATTCAGTCAAATACCGATCTTTCGTCATGCTTACGTCACGCATTCGGCAGTGCGCTTCCTGCGTGCTTTGCCGATTGCCGAATGATGCTTTAACTGCCATTCGGCAGTGCGCTTCCTGCGTGCTTTGCCGATTGCCAAATGATGCTTTAACTGCCGACGGATAGCTTCCCCGTAGCTATATGTCGTTCGAGACTGGCTCCGTAGCCACAAATATGGGACTGACTGGTATCACCCGGTACGTTCCAGGTGTTATCTAAACATCTTTTCTCCCTTTGTCAGTTTTCAGGAAAATTGACTGGCACGCTCTCGGATTCAAACGTTCGGGCCACGTGTGAAGCCAGCTAATTCGGCTTGCTGTGTGCTTGGCGTGAGGTGCGGATTTTACGTCAACACGGCCGCACACAGGCCACGTCACTGGATGAACAAGAACAATTTTTCTTTTTAATCTCTGTATAAAAGTTGTAACTAGTCGTTCTCCCTCGCCTAAACTTCAAAAAAGATCATTTTTCTTCCTAAAAATTCCTAAAATCATACTCTATCAAGTTATGAAACTTATTAATGTTATTATTTTGAACAATCTTCTCGTGTTTGAACAATCCAAATTTTGAATTAAAAATGACAACTACAACCAAGGTTGTTTTCACACTAGGTGATGTCAAATGAAAAAGTGATGAATACCAAAGTTTCATATTTCATCATGATCTACAATCTTTATTTAGGTCATTTTGTCATTTTCAAAATGGGTAATAACATGTAGTAGAAATTTGACAAGTCTCTAACAAAGTTTTGGAAACTAT
This sequence comes from Echinochloa phyllopogon, assembly GCA_033239725.1. Classification (NCBI taxonomy): domain Eukaryota; kingdom Viridiplantae; phylum Streptophyta; class Magnoliopsida; order Poales; family Poaceae; genus Echinochloa; species Echinochloa phyllopogon. The sequence goes on along the minus strand of BTCW01000015.1, from coordinate 27,834,252 downwards.
GCGAGTGAATCTAGGATTAATGAACAATGTATACTACCACTTTCTCAAATGCAAAAATGACTTAAATAAAGATTGTAGATCTTGATGAGATATGAAATTTTGGTATTCATGACTTTTTCATCTGAGACCGTTTAATGTTCCAAAATCTTTCATTTAGTTATCATTTTTTGTAATTTATAAGATTTTCTAGTAATTTATAAGATTTTCTAGTAATTTATAAGATTTTCTAGTAAGTTATAAGATTTTCTAGTAATTTATAAGATTTTCTATTAATTTATAAGATTTTCTATTAATTTACAGGATTTTCTAGTAATTTACAAGATTTTCTATTAATTTATAAGATTTTCTAGTAATTTATAAGATTTTCTTGCATTTTATATTGATTTTCTAGTAATTTATAAGATTTTCTTATTTAATATATATTTTTAACAGGTATTAATAACTGAATTAAAACAAGTATTAATAACTATACATTAAAAACTATATTTATAAGATTCCCAAATAGTAGCCCCCGGTGCTAAAGGCCGGTTTGGAAACTGGGCGCCAAACGAAAAGTTGGGGCCTTTAGCACCGGGTTGATCTAAAATCCGGTGCTAAAGGCCCCCAATTTTCGTTTGGCGCCAGTTACGGGGCCTTTAGCACCGGGTGTGCAGGTACCCGGTGCGAAAGGGGGGCCTTTAGCACCGGGTCGTGGCTGCACCCGGTGCTAAAGGCCTTCGTCTGGCGCAATGTTACGGCCTTTAGCACCGGGTGTAGAAGACCCGGTGCTAAAGGGCCTTTCGCACCGGGTCGTGGGAAGACCCGGTGCTAAAGGGGGGGCCTTTAGCACCGGGTCTTCCCACCACCCGGTGCGAAAGGCACTTTAGCACCGGGTCGTGGCTGCACCCGGTGCTAAATGCCCCGGACCTATATAGGCCGGGGACTTCTCTCCCCTCCCTCACTTCGCCCTCACTCGTCACAGATCGAAACCGCCGCCGGTGCCCCCTCGTCTCCTCAGCCGCCGCCGCCCGTCGCCGTCGCCCGTCGCCGCCGCCGCCCGTGGTCCCCGCGCCCACGCCGCCGCCACCTGTCGTCCCCGCGCCCACGCCGCCGCCACCTGTCGTCCCCGCGCCCACGCCGCGCCGCCGCCCGTCGTCCCCGCCGCCGTCGTCGTCCCCGCGCGCGCCTGTCGTCCCCGCCGCCGTCGTCGTCCCCGCGCTCACGCCGCCGCCACCCGTGGTCCCCGCGCCCGTCGTCCCCGCGCCGGCGCCCCTCATCCCCGCGCAGCACGTCGTCCCCGCGCCGCTCCTCGTCCCCTCGCCGCCGCCGCCCGCCGCGCCCGTCACTGCACGGTGAGCCTCTGTGAAATGTTTGTGAGCCGGCCTTCGTGCCGTGCGTGAATGTTTGTGAGCCGGCCTTCGTGCCGTGCACGTGTTTGTGTGTGGAGGTACCCGTTGCATGGCCGAACACGTTCGGCCATGCACATTTGCTTAGCGAATGTGTTCAGCCATGCGCACGTTCGCTAACCAAATGCGCATGGCCGAACACGTTCGCTAAGCACATACATTGAAAATATTAGAAATTACATTGAAATGTATATTGGAAATGTTATATTGAAATGTATATTGGAAATGTTATATGTTTGAAATGTATATTGGAAAATGCTTCATTTAAATGTATTGGAGATATTTACATTGAAATGTATATTGGAAATGTTATATGTTTGAAATGTATATTGGAAAATGCTTCATTTAAATGTATTGGAGATATTTACATTGAAATGTATATTGGAAATGTTATATGTTTGAAATGTATATTGGAAAATGCTTCATTTAAATGTATTGGAGATATTTACATTGAAATGTATATTGGAAATGTTATATGTTTGAAATGTATATTGGAAAATGCTTCATTTAAATGTACATTGGAAATTCTATGTATATTAGAAATATATGTGCTTCATTTAAATGTATATTGGAAATGTTATATGTTTGTATAATGTATACTATCGAAAATGTTTATTATCGGAAATTCTATGGCGTACCCGAACCCATCGCGCACCCGAACCCCTTAGCGAATCCGTTTTTCGCGCACCGACCCCCTTAGCGAACCCTTAGCGAATCAATTCACACCGCGCACCCGAACCCCTTGGCGAATCCGTTTTTCACGCACCGACCCCCTTAGCGAAAATGTTAGAAATATTGGGAATATGTATGCTTTGTATATATTTCTTATCAATTATTTTTAATTCTATAGATGGCGGACAACAACAACAACGTCCCACCCATGCAAGAGGACAACAACACCCCTGTCCCACCCATGCAAGAGGACAACAACACCCCTGTCCCACCCATGCAAGAGGACAACGACACGTTCTTTGCGAATCAACTTTTCAATATTGTAACCCAACCAATGTCCATAGATGATGTGTTGGGCATCATTGGAAGGGACGACAATGTCCAGGGCGACAATGTTGCAAGGGCCGAAGATGTTGAAGGGGCCGCAAATGTTCAGGGCGACAATGTTGGAAGGGCCGAAACTATTGAAGGAGCCGGTAGCGCGCCCTCGTCTAGTCAGGTGTGTATATAGATAACATAAATTTGTACTGTACATGTCAATTATGTATACCATCTCTATATCATCTCGTATATATGTAATTTGTGTAGGCCGCCTCTGCTAACAAATCAAAACGATCGACCACGAAGAAGCTGAAGGATGTCAAGTTACACATCACCCGAGTGGAGGATGACGGGGAGCCAGTTGAGCCCCCAAAAGTGGCCAAGAAATTTGTATCTCAGTGCGGGGTAATTGTACGGGACAATGTGCCCATTAGTATCAGAAAATGGAAGTCCACGGACCCCACTGAGGAGTACGTGCTCCCCGATACAGAGAAGGAGATGCTATGGAGGGAATTAAAGGCAATATTCGACTGGCCTAGCACTCATGAAGCAGAACTGAGGGATTGGACAATGAAGAAGATGGCAGTTCTGTTTCAGGATTTCAAGAAGAAGTTGTACTCGCAATTTCTCAAAACCGGAGAGGCCCCGAATCCTGAGAAGTATAAGAAGATCACCAATGACGAGTGGGAAGCATTCATTGAGTACAAAACCTCTGAAGAGGGTGCAACGGCTAGCGCTAGAAACGCTGGAAACGCCGCAAATAAGAAGTACTCTCATAAGATGGGTTCGGGAGGTTACAAGGCAAGCATCGCTAAATGGGAGAAGATGGAAGAAGATCTATATGCTAGAGGCATCACTCCAGCGACACATGACTGGCCCACAAGGACCAAGCATTGGTACTATGGTCATGGAGGCACCCTAAGCCCAATCGACGGCTCCTTAGTTTTTCCCGAGGACTTGCGAGAACTAGCTCATCGTCTCCTCGATATCCTCAGGGCATCTGATAGGGGAGAATTTGTTGCCGATAGAGACAGAGATGAGCTAACCTATGCCTTAGGGAACAAGGAGCATCCTGGACGGACGCGCGGCGTAGGCACAAGCATCTCATGGAAGAAAGGTTTCCAAGAGCACGCCGCCACCTATAGGAGCCGTTCGAGGAAGAAGGCCGAATATGAGCAGAGGGTGAGGGACCTAGAGCAAACGGTTGCCGCCCAGGGCTCAAAGCTCCAAGAAATGGAGTCAGAGATGGAGCGACGGATGAAGGTAGCATGGCTGCAGATACAACAAGCCACAGGCGGGACCGGTTCCACAGAGCCTGCACCTCTCCAACAAGCCACATGCAGGACCGGTTCCACAGAGCATGCACCTCTCCAAGATGCGGCCCTTATTAGCCCTCCACAGCAATATCAAAGCAGTCACGCTTCCACACAGGCCGCCGAAGCGGTCCGTTACACCGTGGATGAAATAACTCAACGGACCGCGTGCGAGCTTGTCGTCAGGCAGAAGAACTTAGCTGTGGTGGTACGTATGCGACCTTAGTTCATACTGCATACATTTCACCGTAAATACCATTCATTTACTAACTTTCTTTGTGACTACTAACTTATCAGGTCGCATACGGTATGACCAAACATGTGGAAGAAGGGCAAAAATGGCACTGCAATGACATTCCACATGGTTACGTACCTGTTGAGGTGGAGCAAGTCGTCACCAGCTGGGAAGACTTGGAACTTGACATCCCCGGAGGTGACGGAGAAACAAAACTCGGTCAGTGTTCTCACTGCATCATTCTATGGAGCAAGGCAGACGTCGTCATACCCGGTACACCTGCGGCTACCAACAAGCCCCCGTCACCTCCAAGAGATCCACAGGATCATGACGATTCTCCGGGAGCTCCTAATGCAAGCCCGTCTCCTCCGCCAAAGAGGTCTCCGTCTCCTCCACCGAAGAGGTCTCCGTCTCCTCCGCCGAAGAGGTCTCCGCCCCCTCCGCCAAAGAGGGGACGCCGCACTAAAGCCTCTACCCCCACTCCACCAGCGAAGAAGGCGCGGAAAACCAAAGAGAAGCCCGCACCAGAGAAAAGAGCGGGTGAGAAGACTCTAGAGGAGCTCGAAGCCTCGGTCAAAGCAGACACAAAGAGGCAAATGGCCGAGTGGAGGAAAAAACCTGAGCCGGAGCCGAAGCTTGATCCCACCGTCGTCAAGTCATTCCTCGGTAATTTGGGCAAGGGTCAACAGAAGGAAGTAATAGTAACAGACTATGACCGCTCATTACTGAAATCTCGCCGGAAGCGGAAGGCTGCAGATAAGGAGGCGGGCCCATCCAAAAAGGTTCCTCAGCTCGGCCAGCAACCTCAGCGGCCCTTGGGTCCATTGCCATCTCTGGACGAGCTTAACGTGCAACGAGTAATGGCCGAGATTGGACTAACCAGAGCGCAAGTCCTGGGGGAAGAAGAGGTGCCTGTAAACACAACGCTGAGGTGGCCGTTTAATCTTGGCGAGCCTATGGTCCCTCCTGAAATGGAGAGGAAGCTACAGACGAAGATGCGCCGATTCCATGAGTGGTACTTGGAAGAATCAAGAAGGAATAAACGGCGCATGATCAAAGTAGGCGTGAAGGACCATGATTTCTACAATGGTGACGAGGATTGGGTGTGGCTGAGGTTTAAGGATATATATGAGCTGTACCACCGCGACGCCATGGACGTGGATTTGATCACCTGTTGGACACTGTAAGTACTTTGCTGTTGCTTATAATTCACAGTTTGAAAACAATAATTCCAATCTATGCTGACGCGGGCTTTATTTATTGCTTAACATATGCAGAATGGAGATTCAAAAATGTCGCAGATCCGGGATATATGACGTTGGTTTCGTGGATCCTCGAAGGATAAGTGAAGAAATGATATTGATGAATCCTGAGGAAACATATGGAAACCTATACAAATATATTAAGAAACAAAATTACTGCGACTCCATACTAATCCCGTACAACATCGAGTGAGTACATACACAGGCTTCTTCTTCTTATACTGTCTGTGTACTAATTCATTTCTGATTATAATGTATACATGTGCACAGATTCCACTGGTTCCTAATAATATTGTGTCCTGACCGGGGTGTCGTGAACGTCTTTGATTCGTTGCACACTCCAAAAGAAAAACTACAGAACATCATGGACATGATGACAAGGTGATGTATATTTTCCCCTACTTAATTCACCCCTTACACTCGCAATGACTTAACTCAATTTTTTTGTTCGCAGGGCCTGGATTCAATTTCGTCAAGAACACCCGGGAATTCAACATGAAACACTAAAATGGAACATTGGCTTTCCGGTAAGCAAGTAATTTGTACATGTAGGCCTCGGCTAATATATTATATGAATTTTACTTAATTTCTTTTGGTCGACAGTGTGCCAAACAGGGGCCGGGAAATAATTTATGTGCATACTATGTTTGCGATTTCATGTGGAATTGGGGACATAAAAAGCTTACACAACAGGATATTATGGTACGTAATAATAAACAACATTTCCATTATTATTAAGTGCACAATTATTGTCTCCAACTCGGCGGATTAAATATCTTTCAATTATTTGTAAATTATAGATGTTCAGGCTGAAGGAAGAGTCCCTGGAGCTAGAAAGAATTGACGCAATTGCAGAACAGCTCGTCGGATGGATCTGGGACGAGGTCGTCAATCCCCGAGGAGAATACTTCTCGCCAGTACTGGAGGACGTGCCGGACAGTCCAACAAGATAGTCGTCAATCTTAATTAAGTAGAAAATACAATTTAAATATATATAACTCGAGTTGAGATGCATGAATATCTACTTTTGTAATATATATGTCTTCTATTTTGATGAAATGTCAGCTAGTATGAATATAGAGTCGGCCGAATACGCATTAGAATACACGTATTAGAATATATACGTATATAGACGTGCACGCATGGCTACTGAAAAAAGCAAAAAAAAAAGAAATCCGGGGTCTTTAGCACCGGTTTCAGGCAACAACCGGTGCTAAAGGCAGGCCCTTTAGCACCGGGTGCAGCCACGACCCGGTGCTAAAGGCCCTGCTAACGGCGCTGCGGGGCAGGCCTTTTAGCACCGGGTCGTAGCTGCACCCGGTGCTAAAGGGCCCCTTTAGCACCGGTTGTTCAACCCGGTGCTAAAGGGATACCCCTTTAGCCTCGGATTAGTTGCACCGGGTGGGAAACCCGGTGCTAAAGGCATTTCCCACCCGGTGCAGATGTCGATCATTTTAGTAGTGTGGTACCGGTAACGGTCTTTGTTCCGTCCATTACCAATTTCTTGTCGTAATGGGCTTCATCATGGCCGCGGTCGGGGCCTGATCTGGAGGCCTCATTTGTAATGTACCTTGTTAACGACCATTACCTCTATTCTTATTTCTAACGTGACATGTGTGCTCGTTACCAATTATGCCTTACTAAAGCCTCGTTTTTACATATATAGTGATGGTTGATGGTAATGAGCCGTTGACCAGAACAATAACAACCCAAAGGAGATGCAGAGAAACTAACCTCCCACATCACCGTCGATGATAGCATCGTCATCATCAGAGAAAAGGTCTTACGTAGTCACCGCATCTTGCAAGCAAGAATCCTATTAGGGCAAGTCTAGCGGAGGCTACCACACTAGAAAGTTGTGCTCCATATAGACACAGATATGTTTAGGCTACAATTCTTATAACCTCAGTATAGAAGATCATGCATGCATGGTTAAACTGCAAACAAGGGTGCCCCGACTCAAGTCGCCGCGCGCGCTGCGGTCCCGGCCCGTCCCCTGCGCGAGCTCGTCTCCACGCGCGCACGTACCCGGCCGGCGCCCGCACCACCATAAATAAACCACGCGCGGCGGCCTGAAACGCACGCCACCTACCCTCTCTCCCTCCCCTCCTCGACCGCCATGCATTCCCAAACCCCGGTGGCGAAGGGCAGGTCAAGCCCGTGCCGGGGCCGCCCGACTCCGCCGCCGGCAGACCGCCACGGGCCGCCGACGCGCCCGCGCCCGCACACAATTGCTGCCCCGCCGCCGCCGCAGCAGCCGGCGCCCGCGCTGCCACCGCCAGGCGCGCCGCCGGCTGCCGCATGCGCCGCGGACGCGGGTAATAGCAGCGGCAAGGCCGCGGCCAAGAAGCGCGGCATGCAGAAGCTCCTCAAGTCGGCGTTCAAGCGCGGCGAGCACGCGCCGGGCTCGTCCAGCTCCTCCGCCGCGCCAGGAGGCGGCCACGCGGGCGAGGAGGGCTGCCTGGCGGCGGCGCAGGACCTGAGCCGGTCCTCGTCGTCGTCCGCCGGCGGGAGCAGCGGGAGGAAGGGCCGCAGGGGCGGAGGCGGCGGGGACGACGGCGCCTCCGCCGACGGCGACCGCTCCAGCCACGATAGCCTCGAGCTCGAAGGTGCATTATTGCTCGTCTCTCTCTCGCTCATACTAGCACGCACATGCACGTCACATTATATGCATGGCAAAATTTGGTACAAATAGGAATGCATGGTGGGGGAGGTTAAAATGCTCCTACTATACCTTTCGCCAAAAAAAAAACTCCTATACCACCTGCATTTTCGTTTTGTAAAAACGAAACATTTTGATATTTTTCATGAAAATTAAGCTCTTGTCCGAAGGTATAACAAAGGATTGTGAATGTTGGTGAAGCATTTTGATCGTTTTTGGAGGTGTTCAAAAATATGGAATAGTTTTTTTATTCATAGTATATATATGAAGTAACTTCAGAGTGAGCTCGATGTGCATGCAAGACCAACATTCATAAAAAAAATACTGATTTGGTATTAGTGATTCATATTATTATAAATTTCTATGTTGCAAATAAGCCTCAAACTTACACGTTCTTATATCAAAGAATTCCCTGAATACATATAAAGTAGAATAATAGTTTTGAATTTGTCAAGCCTAGGGACACCATTGAAATATAAAATTCATGACATTATGAGGAGACCAACTTGGAACATATTTGGTTACCATTCCTTCTTATTTGTTGTTTTCTATGTTGGAAATCGTGGTATCTTATTAAGCGTGTTGCCATCATCCATGTATACAGTTAACCTTGTAATGTTTATTAGTGTTGTCCTCGCTCCCCATATGCACGTAGGGATGGGCACATGAATAGCAGTAGGATGGAACACCAATACACTTCTTTTTCTCCAAGTAGGGATGTTATTCAATCGATCTCCGCATCATGTAAATGTTTAATCCTTTCACAGATCCATTTGAATTTACTTGATTATTATATAATCCTTAATTTTAATGTAATAAGTACGAGGACTTTGCATTGACCGTAAGGCCTCTTGAGCAAAAAACAGAACTAAAATATTAAGAACCCAATTCCTCTTCTGCCTCTAATTAACAACACTACAGAACTTGCACAAAGATTTGCAAGTGTAAACATCTGGGGTTGTTCTGTGGTTTCAGAAATAAAATGATAGCGACTGAAAGTAAGCTTAATTAGGTTCTTTGCTCTTTTGTGAATGAGAAAATACAGTGCATCTGCTATATGTAGATGTGGTCAAACTACCAAGAGATTGACAACCTATACTTTGTAGTACCATTTAATTGTTTTTAATATTAAGTAGCTACGTCAAGTAACAGAATCATGTTATTTTGAATAGAAAAAGTTCCAGTGTATCTTTGACAAATAGTGCTAATGCACTATATATAAAAAATCTAACAAAAGTATTGCTATACCATTTCAGGTATATTACCTAAAAGTAAAAAAGATAATGCATTAATTGAAATTTAGAACTTTTTACTGCAAATATCCCTGGATGTCATTATTTTTATTTTCGACTGGTGCCATATTATGGCAGAATTAAGGCCATGTAAAAAAAGACCACATATTTAGTACGTGATGAAGATATTTACTTCGTGCAATTAATTGGAGGAGCATTTCATGACATAGTACAAATATTATCTATAGAATAGAATTATATAGACCTGAATGTCAGCTAGCAAAATATACATGAGGACCAGCACAAAGGTTTTACAATTATAGTATGTTTTTTTCCTGAAGACTTGTAGTTGACATTGTAGTGACAATTCCATCGTGCATTGTGCTCTTGCCCCTCGACTTTGGCCGTGCTGCATTATGCATGGGACGATTGCTCCTCAACTCCTTTGCCACCACCTATTATTTGATAATCTCCAGGGAAAATAAAAGGAGCAATCACCCCATAGGCGCTAGATCTTCTGTTGCAACCCAACAGATTCATCGGGCAGATAGCGAGCTGTCATGACTTCACATTTCCATGTACAAATATATGGAACAGAAGAGGACCACCTGAAAATACCTGCCTTGAGTTGTGTGATCTTGAGAAGGTCAAAGAAACAGAGTTCAAGGTTGCATCATTCTAACTCAGCCAATGATCAGATACTACTTTTACTGATTTAATACATGCTATTCCTGGATCCAAAGGTTACATTACATGAACCCCGTTATTTTCTCCAAATGGCATTTGTTTACATGATAACATACGTCCCATCTCGCAACTTGCAACCACTTATAAGATTGCCCAGCATTGGGATCAAGGAGCCAATTAGTAGTATCATAAGCTGCATAAGTTCTTCAACTCTCCCACAGTTGCAATATACTACTACCACCACCACTAGAAACCCACCACTCATCTGCATCTTTGTGCATACTTTCACCGTGTAATTTGGCTTGGTCCCCTGACACCTATGCAATTCAACAACACTCCCAAAGGATCCAAGAACGCCAAGGCGGCGGCCGCGCTGCGCAATGCCAAGATCGGCTCCTCCTACGAGGCGTTCCCATGGGAGAGGAAGATGGCTGACCTGATGCCGGTGCCCAACTCGAGCTGCTTCCTCTCCCTTATGCTGCTGCCGAGGGCGGCCGATGAGTCGCAGACCAGGTACCTTTGTCTGGAGGACACGCTGGCCAGGGCGGACGCCTGGCTCATGTCCTCCCAGAGCTCCGGTGTCCCCGTTGTGCACAAGAACGTGCAGATTGAGCCACTGCTTACAAAGGTATGTCAGATAAAGGAACACATTTTGCCCAGAAACTCTACCAGATTTGTTCTCTTCCTTTTTTATATATATATTTACTGGTAACAAAAATGCGTACTGATCGAAGGATTATAGCAATATTTTGATTGATCGAATATTTGGCCCTCTAGCTAAGGTGGATAAGGGCCGTTGCTGCTTTGAAACTGATATAATTGATTTGAAAGGAAAGTAACTCGGAATGTATAACCCCAGTACATTTGTTAGCAGTAAACCAAACCTTATCTAAACATTTGCTAAAATAAACGACATTATGGTTTGCTTTTTAATAATAACAAACACCAAATGCATTACTAGCATGGTGCATCTCGTCTTCTCCAATAATTCTAGTCTCATGTGAGTGAATTTTGATTGTTTCAGTAAGATAAATGTTTTTATATGATAATGAGATTTATTCTGACATGGATGGGAGTTGACAACAAACTGAAATAATGCCTCATTTGCCCTTGATCTGCTCCAGATATCTGGAGACACTGCATTGTCAACGGTGAACATGGGATCCCTAGGCGACCTCGCAAACGTGGCTACCATGAGCCTCTATGGATTTGAAGATTACCATGGCGTTGACATCGGTGTCGTCAGGGCCGTTCGCCTGTGGTATGCACCGGTGGCAGGGGAGCTAGCGCTGGAGATCAAGCTGCAACCAGGTGACACCAGGCTAGGCTTCGCTATAAGTCGCACAGAAGAGGTGAAAATTCTTACAATTGCTCAGTTTTCAGATACCATTGCTACATTGTTGCACGCTGTGAACTGTGGATGTTTAACTGATTTTGTTATAGTTTGGACCATCTTGTCCTTACACCATTTCTCAGGCATGGCATTGCTGTTAAGATCAATCCAAATTCCGGGACTTGGGTTGATAATAAAAAAATAAGTCAGATAAAAAGTTAACGCCGGTTCTTTAATTTGTTTTAAGATTCTATATAACCTTTGGCGTGCAAGCAGGGCTTCATCTACGTCTCTTCCGTTGCCGACGAGAGCACGCCGGGGGTGGCATCGACGCGCTCCGGCCTGCTGGAGCTCTACCGCCGCGCGCGCCGGGCGTCCAGGCTCCTCGTCGTCTCGCGGGTGGGCCGGGAGAAGGTGCTCCCCTGGGCCGTCTCGGCCACCGGCGACGTCCGGTGCTCCGACACCGTGTCGCTCAGCCAGCTGCTGTCGCTGCACCGCCACGCCCTGCGCCCCGTAACGCTCAGCTTCCTCATGTGGGAGGACCTCACCGTGGCCGCCCTCCTCAGGAGCGCCGGCGCCGGCAGGCCATCGGCGGCGGTCATGCTGCCGGCCCAGGCCGCGGCCGACGACGACAACGACGAGGCGTCCTCCGACGAGATCGCGTTCGACGGCGACGGGCCGGAGATCGTGCTCAGCAAGGACTCGGACGACTGCTCCTTCAGGTTCCAGCACATCGGCCTCCCGGACAGCTGGCTGTGAACCTGTGAAGTGTCCCCTTTGGAAACGCATGGGCAGGTTGATCGCCGGCTATCCCTGTCTCAAGGCTAGCTAATTTTAACTTTTCGAACAATGGTAATGGAATAATATTGACTATCGGAAGGGAACCACTATTCATCCTTCATCGGCCGAATGATTTTTTATATCTTCTAAATCAGTCTGACCTTAAGTTTTGAGTATACAAACGGACAGGCCACATCTGGTGCACATTTCCCTCGCATATCACACCATACATATCTCCAGCCTAAACCTGTATAAAATGTACCAGGAACATCAAGAGCAACATTCTGAAGTACATACATTCTGGTTCATGATCTCAACTCACAATACATATCCAGAGCCACATCAGCATGAGTTTCAGTCCCCCCTCGACTTCATACGGTCTTAAAATCACTTTCAAATAAAGCTAGTTCATTATCCTGCAAGTAATTCAAGAAATGTTCAAAATTTTAACTGCCTCAACACAGGGCACTTGTTGGCGCACCCTAATGATGTGAGGCCAAATGCTAACACCACCCAAGTCTCAGTTGCCCCGTCTTATAAATCCCAGTTGCGAGGGGGCAGGAAAAGCATCCTTTCAAAAAGCAAATGGTCACATCACATTAGTGACAGGTTAGATGCCTATCATGCTGCCTTCTTGAACAGACATGCCATGACCACGCCCCACAAGAAATGTTCAATAGTTGTGATCATAGTAAGCTAAATAAGTTAACAATCTTTATTATGTACAAAATTGTGATGTGCCTCAGGTGCAAGAGGCATAAAACCCCTATGTTACCCCCTTTCAGCATAGTTCTACCAAACATATTCCCTCATCTGCTCGCAGTCATCCAAAGCACTAATGTGTCAACATATATTCAACCGGATGAACGGGGCCCATTTCTTAGCTGCTGTAGGGAAAGTTGCAGTTGCTTATGGATCATCTCAGCCACCAACCGCAATCTCCCCTGGCCTGTCTCCCCAGTCATGGGAGACCCATTTGCAGACTCCACTGCCCTAGCAACCATTTGCTTGCATCTTTCCCAGTCTTCATATTGCAACCAGCAAGCTTTGCCACCATGGCTCCCCTCCATTGAGAGGAACATGACATGACCTTTGTCCCCAAAGTTGTACCTCAGTCTCACAGACACACAATACGGCAACCAGGCAGCTCCACCAATGTTTGTATGATGTTTAAGAGCATGGTCGAGTACAAAAGTTAGGCCAAAATTGACTAAACGGCTGGCTCTGTCATGCTTAATGTTGCTCTTTGATGAAGATGAACTCTCAGAGTGGTCATTTGAATCTGATCCTTGGTGCTTCTCCAAACAAAGTTCAACCCGAATCCTCTGTGCGCTGGCCATTTCCCCATGAGCCTGGGACTGACTTTTCTTCCATGCTATTAGACTAATGAATTCTCGCAGAACTGAAATGGGTAATGTAAGCAAAGTGATAAAAGAAGCAACCCTAGAAGCATCATATGGTTCACAGGCTACACGCCTGCTAAAATAGTCACATATTTCATTTATCTCAGATGTAGCTAGCTCTTCCTTGGCAGGGCTTTGAGCTTGCTGCTGCTGTTTCTGTTGCTGGTGGTGAAATCGTTTTACATTAAGAACTTGAAGAAGCAGTTGGGCTCGTTGAACACTAACTGCAAAGACATAACCACTGCAAGACAAGAACAGGAAAAAAGCATGATCAGTTCATAGAAATGTACAGGTTTTTTTTTCAAAATAAAAGAAGGGGGAATATATGCCAAATCTTCAGCTATGAGCATACAGATGCATATTTCACCATCAGGATCCTGCTGGCAGTTCAACCCAGATTTGTGAGTTATAAATTTTGTTCAATCTACAATGGTCTCAGGAAGTAAGAAAAATAATAAAGCGAAGCAAAGATATTCAGTAAACACTCCCTCTAGGCTCAAATAGATTGAAAATAATATCAATCTATTTTAGCTTTTACGTGTTTGAAAATGATATCAATCTATTTTAGCTTTTACTGTTTTGTGTTTATTAGCGGTCAAAGTTTTTGAGGTTTGACTACACATTTTGAAACAGTAAGACTTTGACAGATGAAAATGATATCAATGGATTAGCCATGAAAAAAATATTTCAAATTATTATGCTTTTACCAATTTTTACTAAGAAACAATTATATAAAGTAATGTCACAAAATGTGACAATATCTTAAAAGTAGGTAAAAAAAAGAATGGGGCAAAGCAGAACTACTGGAGAACACAAATAAAATTAAATGTTTGTCATGCCTTAAAAGTGAGTACCACCTGCATGCTTAAAACAAAAGGAAAATACCTCAAACATGCTCATCTAAGACATGACAACATCACACAAACCCAAAGAAAAAACAATACGTAAAAGCTAAATGTATAAAACATTATTATGTTAAAACACGCTCAGCCCAAAGGAGTTCAAATAAATTGGGTTGTTCCTTTATTCGGTGTGTGTGTTGTGTGTGTAAAAATGTGTTTACCCCCATGGCATTTATATTGGTATATTCAAAAGGTTGGGTCTTTTGGCTATGTGATGTGTAGTGACTTAGAAGGTGAAATCACCAAATGTTATAAATAAATTGCTTCTTACCCCACAAAAAAACGCAGTGCTGGCTGCTCCTGATCCAAATTTAAAAGTGCACCTTCATTCTCATTCAAAACTGAGCCTAGTATCTCTTTCAGAAGTTCAGGAAACTGCGAGAACAACCATAGAACTCCAAGGTACTTAAGGATGACTCGCAGCACCTTCTTAAGAGCAGCAATAGGAACCCAGGCACCACCATAGCCACCATCGTCCCCAAGGCCAGTAAAAGCCGAGCTCAACTCACCCTTCATATGCAGAGGAAGGTTTGTTCCAGGAGAAAGGTGTCCATGGGCTCCAGCAATTCCTGAAGTAAACTTTGAAGAAGCCACCATGGCACTGCCTGTCCGAGTGAAACTGGGTGTCACCTGGTTCCCAACATTTGTAGTTGGCCTGGAAATAGCTACACCATGAGCACCATGAAAACGGTTCGGAACAGGAGATGATGGCTGACTTCCAGAAGCTGTATTCGCATTGGCCTTCAATTGTGCACTATGCCTAGCACTCATATAACTGGGTTCAAAAGCATTTAGACCCTGAGCAACATGCTCCATTATGAAAGGTCGAAATTGTGGGCAAGGTAAAGATCCACCAACTGAAGGGCCACCCTTTGGAGGGGTTGCTGGCTGCAGCCACACCTGATCGCCATTAAAGCAGCGAATGTCAACAGAGAAAATCTTGCGATATATAACGCGTATCCAGTATGGTCCACGAAGCACAACAGTAACATCAAAAGGCAATGATGGACTAGGAATTAATCCAGGCCCACCCCGCCCTGTAGCAGAAAGCATGGAACTCTGCAGATTATGATTGTTAGAATGGGCTACTGCAGGGCTCAGTGGGGCAGACACATTTTGCATAGTAGTCGATGATGAATCATTTGCCAGTGGCCCCTGTGTCCGGAGGTTGTTTTGCTTTGGTACAGAACTGTAACCAGTTGGAACTGTCACAGGCATTTTTAAAGGGCGAATTGCACAACTAAGGGCTAGTAAAGGTCCAGCTGAAAGCCTGATGCTGTCCAAGAATGACGCTACCTCACCCACATTCACAAAATCCTCCAAAAACTGCATCATGTAAACACAGTTACAAAAACAAGATCTCATGGAAGATTAATTCCTAGGCAGTAGCATATGCGGTTGTGATATGCTGATAATTAACTTGAAATGTCCAAATAGAATCTGAATTGTAATATAACAAGCTAACTGGCAACAAATTTTGCCCTTTTGCTTGTGAAACCAGGTTTTCTGCGGCCAAAAGTTTGACAAACAAATAGATTGAGTATGGCTGGTGAGCAGTAAACTGACTCATCACAATCCTTCTTGGTGCTAGTCTACCAAATGATAGCAAATACAGAGCAATCAAATGTTGACCAACATCACACGGCAACTAACACGGAGAATATGATATCTAACATAATTCCCATGTTAATCAAACATCAATTTAACCTAAAATTTGGTTCGTTTAGGAGTTCAATTAATCATTAATTTACTGTGACATGTTTGAGAAAAAAAAATATGCTGGCACAATTTGGATGAAATACGCTCAGCAAGATGCCATAAAATGTTGCACATCTGGCAAACAATCGCCAAACACAAGGCAACGAAATGCTGAACAAGACCATACAGCACTAAATATAGAAGGAAATGAAATGTTGCATAATTTGCATGCCAGACGTTATCAGTTTGTCCAAAGATCATTCAATTTGAATTCCGTTAAATCACTAATTTACCCTGAATTTGATTTCGACGAGACAAGCTGTGGTTCAGTAAGATGTTATAAGATGCATAAGGAAAATAGCACCTATCAGCACCTGTGAATACAGCCTCATCAAAATTCTTTATCGCTATCTAATTTTCTAAATGAAGCAGCCATCTTCACAAACCAGTAATAAGTGAAAGTCCGGCATTGTTTACTCATTCTTGAGTAAATAAGTTACCTAAGTGGAGCTGAAAAGACCAGCACCAACTCTAACAAAAAAAAATGAAGCCACCTTTGAGGGGGAACGGCAGCCGAAGACAAAAAAGAAAAACTGGCTCCTGATACCATTCTATATGAATAGCACTTGTATTCAGTAATAGCCCCATGGGGGCTATATATATGAGTACATAAGGAGTACGCAAAGAGGACTCTACTAAGGTATGCATAACGGACTCCATACTAATAACATACAGGTAACTACCAAACAGAGAAAGGCCAGACAGCAAACATAGGTTGAAAGAGACTTGGGTTTTAGAGCAGGAAAAGGCATATACTGGGATGAGAAACCCTGGAGATACTTAACTGTTTCTTAATTAAGAACACTCCTTCCAATCCCTGGTATAAAGTCCATTTGTACTTGGGCGCAATAAGTAAAGTGAGGGATACAATATTGGCCATAAATCATTACAAGAGCTAAGATAGGTGGCAAGTTTTACTGCAATGTTTAGTGCACATTTAACTAGGGGCAAACATGGATGAATGGTGCAAAAAGTTGCATTGGACTTATCATTGACTTAAATTTGATGCATTTGGGAGAAGGCTATATGGACCTATATTTGGGATCGGAGGGAATACAAGGCTATTTAAAATTTGGAAACTTATATCTATGCTTGGTGTTAGCATATGTATGTGCCGTATATGGCATGTGTGTATTTGGTATGGGATACGGCCGCCTGTATAGCTGGCCGGCTCATTATGGTTAGAGAGATATGAGGAGATCTTGTTTGGTTCTGTTTCTATAAGCCACGAGATCTCCGTGGTCCTATATATATGTACATAGGCTCCTCTAATCAATCTAATCCAATATTCCACGCAATCTCTATTGCTTTCACTTGGAACAAGTGATGTTGACAGTGAAATATTGCCGTGTGAACTGAACAGTTCTGCTGTCTGCTGCAGTACCTAGCACTAGCAGTGCCGCCAAGTAAAGAAGCATACTAAATAACTATACCAAAATATGCCGCCAAGTAAAGAAGCATACTAAATAACTATACCAAAATATCAAGCAACCCATCATTACACAGTGTACACATATCATGTAACATTAAGCGGCATATAAGAAAACCAAAACATGAGATCGTAATATTAAGCATTTGACAAACCTTTGTGTGCGGCCAAAGTTGATCTGGAGAAACATGAATTGTGCAACCATCATTACCAGCTTCCCACTCGACAATAAAGTGAACCATAGGCGCAGCAACATAACTGAACCACAAGCTCATCAAACTAACAGCTTCAATCCTGAAAATTTTCCTGATCAGTTCAGATAACCTGTGTCTGCTCCCTTTTCTTGCAGGGTGTAAGTTCATGTCAGCAGATGTCACTTTTTCATCTCGCTTGTCATCAACTTTTACACCAATCAATCTCTGCATACCACAAGAAAGTGCACGGGCATTTGAAAGCCGTTGTAAATCTGAGACAAGCCTGTGTACACTAGCAGCCTCAACAGTATGGTAAGTCAAAACAACCCCATCGTCATCGAAAGTGATATGTGAATCTACTTCAGAAGTGTTCACTATACGAACACCAATACCCCATTCAGTAGTAGTGCTGCCTCCATGGACTTTCCAGAGTGAACCATAATATGGATCATTGATCCTAACGTCCCAAGACATACGCCCAGTTTTACCTAGGCGTAAACATACATGTTTCCACGGATCCTCTTTAAGAAAGGGTAACCGCAACCAAATATTAGAGGATGATGTCCCCAGCTCTTGTGCATATGGGATGCCAAGAGAATCCATCTGGGTAGTAAGTTGAGCATACTTGATACAAAGTGAACAGTGCTTTATGACATGACAAAGTAAAGAAGCATAAATAGCTGATGTAACACAATGATTTTCTTCTGTAAATATATTTCCATATGTTAGGGGTTTTCCAGATGAATGTTCCTTAGAGCCATCCTTCATAAGCTCTGATGCTTTCCTCCGTTTTCTTGGTCTATCACTGATTTTAGGTTGTTGTAATGATGGGATATTCAATAAAATTTCCGGAAGAGATCGTTTTCTAGAAGGCCCTCCAAATTTTGTAGTGGAGATATTTCCCAAGACTGCAAGTGTCAAAGAGAGACAGAGAAAAGAGCAGTAGCTTGTTAAAAATCAGCATAGACAAACTGTTATTTGGATATCAAAGCATAAAAAATTTAATGTTGTTTAAGAAGAAAATGGTAAAAGTACCTCCTTGGCCATCTGAAGAAACAAGTTGAAGAGATTTACTTCCATGCACAATATCATGGCCTCCTAAAGATCTCAATGAGCTAAGGTCATGACCAGACTTACAGTGGGACGAACCTGCAGTGCCAAAAACATCTGTACCCTTTACATGATTCAAATTACTCAGCCGATCACTGTTCAAGCTTACATCAGGTGTAACTTCATCAGCAGTATTAATGTGAGAATGCATAAAGTTTCCGTCCAGCTCAGGCAGGTAAGCTGTGCCACTGACTCCCTCAGAACCAACTTGAAAAGAACTTAAGTCAGTAGAGGGCAAACTAGAAGGTGGTGAAAGTTGATTCACTATTGTTGAAGAACTTGTATTATGCTCAAATACTTCATCAACAAGAGAAGAAAACGAAGTCAACAATGACGGTGTTAAGGGCAGAAGCTTCCCATTTCCGATTGGCCTTGGTGATCTACCTTCAATCTTGTGATTAACACTGTCTTGAAGCACGCTTCGAGTATCAAATAAGTTCACATCATATTCATCTTCGCCTATTTCCATATGGCTAATGTCAATCCTATTAAATCTTATGGCCTGGTTAACATCAGTTTCAGAGCTGTTACTTTCATCAGTCCGTGTCTCAAGCAAATGAAAAACAGGCCTAAGGTCATTATCAAGTTGTATCAAGAGATAATATGCATTTGCACACTGAGGAAAACCCATGACCACAAAATCTGAACCATATAACATGGACTTTGGAATCTTTAGAGTAACCTGGGATTGAGAGAAAACCTGAAATAGCAAAAAAAAAGCATTTAGAATGTATATTAAGATATCAAAGAAAGCTGAAATGTTATCACAAGGTGGTTAATTGTTCATGAAAGAAATGATTGAATGGCATCATATAGCACATATAAAAGTTTGCATGGTTCAAATTATTGGAGGCGTCTACCTGATAAATGTAGTGCTGAGGACATTATCTGTTCTCAAGCAGGTGATTATAAAGGTCCTCAAACGAGTTGTCCAAAAGTAAGATAAGAAAAATGTTGGTACCAAAATTACTCAGAATGTGCATGAGATGTTCACCAGTAAAGCATCAAAGTATTACACAGAATGGTTCCGACAGAGGGTAATTATTTCCCTTAATTAATGTTTCGGTAGTTGTACCCTTTATGAGTGTGCCCATTTACAAACATGACCAACAAGGATAACTACTATTTTAGGAATGAAACCAATACCAGATTGGTTCACAATAGGTTACCTGTCAATGCTGGATACTGTTATCACATACTATTTTACTTTCAAATACATGCTATTGAATCAGTATACCATAAGAAACTTGAAAATTTTTCATGCCAAAGATCATAGGCTACAAATTAAGTTCCAAAAGCAATTATATAATGGGTCAGAGTTGGGATCCAAAATAAGTATGGCTTAGCTTTTAGCAGGCAGTTTACTATAGAAATATATTCCATTTCAGTCTTGATGATTTGGATGAAGATTACAAAAACCATGTTCCACATGATTCACTACAAGAACATCATTGCAAGAATAAGCTGAGAGCTAATAGCTAAACACAAGAAAAAGGTTTAGAATATATATGGGGAAACAAAAAATACAGGCAGATTACGATGACAACCTTAAGACCCAGAAACCTTCCAGTTGCGGCAAATAATTGGAGGATGCTCCTGGTCCTTAAGCTCACAAAAACCTCACTTGCTGTTAGACTCCCTTTGTTTAGAGCTTCTTCAGATTCTAACAGCACAGAAGGTAGCAAGATATTTTTCGATGATTGAAGGAGGAGGCGTCCACTCCTATTGTGGAGAGAAATAAGCAACAAAATTAGTAAGGGAATTGACTGGAAAAGAATACAGAAATAGGTGGAGAATTTATCTTTGCTATTTAGTGTGTTCCATTATACAGGGCCTAGAATCTTATGCATAAATGATACATATAAAGAAGTTATGAAACAAAAGGAAGTGGAGAATTGTCAGCCTGGATACATTAA
Organism: Echinochloa phyllopogon; assembly: GCA_033239725.1. Lineage (NCBI taxonomy): Eukaryota > Viridiplantae > Streptophyta > Magnoliopsida > Poales > Poaceae > Echinochloa > Echinochloa phyllopogon. The sequence goes on along the minus strand of BTCW01000015.1, from coordinate 27,813,658 downwards.
TAACCACTATTACAGCAGTACAGCATAACCTTTACGATAGAGATAATTTTGGACCATTCTCTTGTCTTTCAAGGAAACTGCCAGATGGCAACGTGTTAATGGAGTCAAATATGCAGTACAACACTAAGCAGCGTAGCCAACAATTGGACGTGAGGCACGTCCTACACTAGTGGAGTGTTTGGTTTTGAGTGACATAGTGATGGATCATCTCACTCCTAATCTTAATGTTTGAAGAATCGGATGGATTGATCCGCCACCTCCTCATTACCCATAACCACATGCACAGTGTAAACATGAGGAATGGGGTCATCCAACAAAAACTCATGGGATGGTCTCATGATGGACAGCTCCATCCAGACATCAAGGATGGATTAACTCCTATAAACTCACACGCCCCAAAGCGTTGTTCCAGATACATCATTAACCATTGACCTACAATTTTGCAAAATAGTTATATATACAAAGTTTTGGGCACATCTGCTGTGGTGAACAGGAACTCTTCATTTTTGGGCACAATTGATTACACGGCTAGCTCAAGAGTGTTTTAGTAACTATCAATCTTTTGTTTACAGAACATTCAACCGTTCATCTCTAAAATGTGAAAAGACTAAACAACTAGCCTTGTTGTTTTCATTTTCTAGAGCCATTGCATATGTGGAATCCTTGCCTAAAAAAGCAAAGTGAATAAGGAATCCATGCATATGCATGTACTGTCTACATGTAGGCAGCCATCAGTGTCCCTGGCTAAACAATTTGAATCTGACAACTACCATACAAAGAAGTTGCTGATTGATCATATGGAAATGATAACACTAGACTTTTCAGTGAAAAAATCCTTGCAAAATATTTAAAGTTTCGGCTATACCATACCGGGGCATTTTTTCCCTTTCCCAGATCTGATCTATTTTCTAGCCCTCAGATCAAGAACCAAGGGGCACAAGATCGTCTTCTTCCTTCGGCTCCTACTGCTGCTCACCGACGAGAATGTTCTCTGCCCCCCCGCCCCCGTCCCCACAGCGGCACCCCTGCTCCCGTCTCCCTGACACCAGATCCGCCACAGGCTTTCACCACCGCACTAGCCGTGCTTCACCTTGCCCCCACCCCACCCCACCAGCGTCCTCCACCACCCCAGGAAAGCGGCGCCCTCACTGCCTTGTTACCTCACCCGCAATCGCCTCCACCGCGGGGCTGGCCTTCGCCCCCAGACTTCTTCTTTCTAAGCCCAGGGATGGGGAAAGCTTCATCAGAGTCTCGAACTCCCCAAAGACTCCCAAACCCTAACCCTAGCAGCTCGAAGGAGAAGCCTCCTCTCGCCAGAGATGGGGAAAAGGGACAGGTGGGAGAAGGCAAATAGAAAAATCAATTGTGGGAAGAGGATAAAATACCCAGCTGCAAGCAAGCCCATATTCCAATTCCTTGTAATAAACTAATATATTGCTTAAAAACGATGGTCAAAGTCTCGAATTACATATTGAGAACTACTGCTGTGCAATTAATTTTTATTATACAAAATCGCAGCAAATCTCATGCGGAATAAGGTAAGAAACTAACAATGTAGCAAATAAACAGACCTGATATTTATCCCAAGGTGAATATACGATTGTCCATATGCCCTAACCTGGAGAACTTCATTTGTACAAGAATTTTCAAAGTTCTTTTCATCCACTTTCTGCATGATTTATGGACATCGATAAGGCACCAAAAATTACAGTGAAATCAGTTAATACCCGAAAGCATTATACAAACCAACCAATCTCAGCTAAAAAAATGCAAGAAGATAAAGGGTAAGGATTCCTCTTATGTCATGACAGAATTTCATGATCAACCTTTTTTTTCATACGTAAATCAACCACAAATGGAAGGTACTTCACTAAAATGCGCATACCTTCCCTAAGCCCTCTACATCAACCTCTCTTTTCAGGACAACATCAGTAGGTGATTGCGAAATTTGGACATTTTTGCTCAATTCCCTCTGAATTTCCAGGAGACGAGTGTGTCTATTGCAAGTGATTGCTTTCAAAATAAGTGCTTCGACATCAATGCAGCACAGATCAATAGGAAGATCAGCCTCTTTGCCAGTAAGCGGATCCAATACAAATGAGCTGTGCAGACAATTTATCAGCATATCCTTCCCTGCCTCAATACTGATAAATGGGGATAAATCAGGTTCTGTTGAGCCATTGTTATTTTCATCTAGCCAGTAATTCACCTTCAAACCAGGTATCCTGAAACCGCTCAGGTCAAGTTCCCCATCTTGCCCAAGCTGCACTGCAGCATAATTCCCACCTTGTGCTGCACTACTATCTGAGATAAGTTCAGATTTTATTGCATCTTTCCATCTACCCTGTCGTAGAACATTAGCCTGCCGAATTACGGTATCCATAACAAGAGAGATGCATAATTCATGAAGTACAGTATACAAAATCATGAAGGGGTTGTCGGTGTTAGCCATTCTCCGTTCAATATCATCACCCAAAGCATATCTTCTTGTCTCTTCAAGCTTAATAGGTCCAGTCTTCTCACCAACAAGTAATTCCATGTGCAATAGTCTCCAAAGCGAGAAGTGTCCACGATATCCCAATGTTAGAAGAACTTTAAACTCTCCATCTACTCGAAGATTGGCTATACCATCAGTCACTGTCACCTCAGATATTTCTTTGGGAAGTGACATTTCGAGTAACTTTGCCCGTACAAGGGTGTTTAATTTCTTCAAAGTAGGCCTCTGTTCATCTTGAAAAAGTGTATTCTGGGTACCTATTTCCTCTATGCATTTTGGCAATCTCCTGTAACTCCCTGTACGTAGAACTTCTGTAGCAAATGGAACATCAAAACTGGGAGCACGAGCCTGCTGCAGTCCATCATGCATAAAGAACAGTGAGTCTGCTGTTTGCGTGAAGCATGTTTCATGGCTAGAGAGCGTTGACGCCAGTTGCTGGCAGTAATTGACCAGAGGGACCTGAAAAAAGCCAAATCAAATACCTCAATCATGGAAAGAAAACATAGTATTTCCAGTAAAAAAAAAGGAAAACGTAGTATCCTCTCTGGCAAAAGAACAAAGAAGAAAAGTCAATAATAACTAAACAGAGTGTTGGGGTCGTAGATTTTTGAAGACCGCACCTCCGGAATGATTAATAAGAGCTGGCGCAAGAGAAACAGGTAAAGAAACCCTCTTTGAATGAATCGAAGGTCATTCTCAAACAGAACAACAGAAGACGCACAACCACGGGACCTTCGACATCGTCAGAAGTTCAGAAGGGCAAGTCGAATGAAGGTCGTTGATTGTTGGCCCTGGTAAGCACGCTATGGTTCCAAGTCGTCTGGAGCGAAGGTCAGCGGGGAATGTTTTGAGTGCCTTGAAGCGGGAGGTCACCTTCGCTTATCATAACAAGGCTTCGGTAATGGGGAGAATGATCAAGCAAGCAAGAAAGGTTGCGGAGCCCAAAGTCCGAAGGTGTTGCGGAGCTAATCACCTTAGTGGTTATCTCTCAGTTAGAAGAGGAAGCAAAATTGTATACGACATTGTATAGGAATTACCCTCTTGCCCATCGCCAAATATTGTAAAGTACAGGTAGGGTAGTCTGCAAGTGGGACATGGCAAGAGGGTATTGTTGTAAAGTAACGACCTTGTAACCCCCTATAAAAGCAGGGCGTAGCCCTCCTTTTGAGGGGAGCTTTTGGAAAAATTGAGGAACGCAATCTCTATTTGCACTGCTGGTTCATATTGTGGTTGTGAAAATACGTACCAACACAGAGTTCTTAGTAATCCTGATGTTTTATCTAATGATGCAAGGAAAAAAAAGATACATGACCAAACTAATGCAGAAAACAAGGTCTCACACACAATAGGTTGTACTGGTTTTAGTAAAACTGAATATTTAACTTTTGGCCAAAAAAAAAACTATTTAAGTGCTTCTGTCTCAAGTAACTAAATAGCTATCACATAAGTCTGGTTTAACTAAATTTGATTTTAGTAAAAACATGAGAACCAACGAACCCCTTAGGCATTTTAAGGGTGCAAGACATATACTGCACCTTATTCATCTGATTGTATCGTGCACATCCAACAAACAAGTAGAACTTTAAGGCAGCCAAGGCTAAGGCCCAGTTTGTTTCAGCTTGGGATTGTACAGTGTAGCATTTACAATCACAAGCTGAAACAAATATGCAGCTTCTTACCTCGGCTTGTGCAAACGGGCCTCTAGATGAGTTAGTTAGATGGCTCTAGTAGAGCTCCTCAGGTCCTGGGTTTGATTCCCCATGGGAGTGAATTTCAGGGTGGGGTTAAAAAAATCCCCTCGTCTGTCCCAGACCAAAGCACAGCTCGTCTCACACCGGCAACGGTGCCACTGGGTAAGGGTGGGGCAGGAGTTGGGTTTTTCTCAACCTGCGTCTTCTCTTAGCAAAATGCCCGGGGGCTGTCTTACCACCCCCCCCCCCCCCCCCGCAGGTCGAGTTTTTCTTCTCTTTTTTACCTCGGTTTGTAATAATCTGGCATGTGGATTATTATAATCCAAGAATCTGCTCCCCACCAGCATGTGGATTGTTATTATCAGCAAGTTGCTTTCCACAATCTTCAAGCTGAATAAGCAGGGCCTAAGCCAGCTTTTCAATATGAATGGAAATATTTAAGATGCAAGTTCAATATTTGCCATCAAAGTGCTGTTACATTAAAAAACCTACAGAAAAGATCAATCAACTAGAAAATGAGTCATCACTCATCAAAAGCTATATTATATGGCAGTATACATCATACTGAATCCATGACCCAGAAATTCTGATTCTAAAAGGAACCTGATAGAATTGCACACTATCCACAGCCTAAACAAAACAGGGTTTCAGCATAGGTAAATCATTTGCTACAAAAGATTCGGCGACAATTTCTGTAGAAAGTTATGAAGAATTGGTGATAGAAATTTTAACATATTCCACAAAACAAGTTATATGTGGTATATAATTGGTAGGATATTAATTGAATAAACAATACGTTTCATAAAGTCATCAGCTTAATGTTGAACTTGTTAAAGCACAGACATGCTAACATCAACCTCTTCAGTTTCATTGTTGTAATAAGAATTACGACAACATTTACTGATAACAATTTAAACCATAGTCACCAAAATGGAAGTTTGTTAGCCCTGTGACACATTTTAATGCACTGGTACCCATTTAAGAAAAGTGAAATTGGTCCGGTACGTACGTGAGGTCTTAAACACGATAACTTCGGTATAACATACCATCGCAAAAGGCCTAATCCAAAATAGGCCATCCATGTTGCAAACCTTACCCTTATTTTCCATTATTGACTAGTAAAGCCGTAATGGAGGTGCGAAACCCCTGCCTTCTTCTCCCTTGTTCCCCTTGCTTTTTCTTTCTCATGCATGAACTTGAAGGAGCCAAGAAAAGGCCACTCTCAATGTGTGCATATCCTCTCTGACATGCACTTGAATAAGCAAGAGCTAAGAGCATGTCCTTATTTGCCATTGGAAGGATTAAACAAGGCAGTGTGGCAAGCAGGTGGGCTGGGGGGCTGATCGTAACGGACTTGCAAGGGAGGGGGTGGGTTATGCAGCTGCCAGGCAGTGTGGTGGGCTGCTGGCAGGTGGCAAGAGCGCCAAGCGGCGGACGCATCCCTTTTGTTGCAAACCTCTGCTTCTGGCACAACGCCACCAGCACAAAGGGGAGATGATGGCACGCAATCATGAAGCTCCTGTGGAGGCAAGGCAAACTCTGTGGAGGCTCCAATGGATTGAATAAAAACTTGCGCATTCAATTTGGTGGCAATAAGAAAAAAAATATGAGAAAAGGGATTGGGCAAGAGAAAAAGATTGAAGACAGGCAAAATGAGCATTTGTTTGAAGAAATTAACAGGCTAATCAGCAATGGCAAATAAAGGGCAAGTTTTGTAAACAGCATGACATGTTCCGGATTAGGCCTTTTGAGATGGCAATTCCTGGATTTCTGGACACGTTTGCAATGGCAAAAATAATTCCAAATAGAAAAGGGAAGAAAAAAATAAAAGGAAAGAAGAATATGGCCCTCATGCCACTAGGAATACGAAAGAATCCCTGAGGCTGCCTTGTTCACCTCCCACCCTCCCAACCCACCCCTCTCACTCTCTTTCCTCTAACCTTTCTCCCTATTGCTCACATTCCTTCCTCCCCCTTAGCCCATCTAGGTCAAGGCCAACTTGGTAGAGACTCTGAGCATACACAACACAGCCCAAGCAAGCGCAACAGCAAGCAGAGACAATCGAGTTAGGTTTGTCAAAGGAAGGTTTATAACAAATGTTTAGTTCTGTAGCAACACATACAAAAAAAAAACTCTTCTTCCGTAAAATAAATCTTGGCTCACCATAGTGAGCAACGGAAGCTAAAAATTGAACAGAACCACTTGATGCTTCATGTATAAGATGCAAACAAACCTACAACTGCCATCCAAATTCACAGCTTCTCCCATATATGCTGATACAGGGTAAAATATTATATAACCATTTTCGATGCAACATGTGCAGATGAATGAATAGACCTACGAAATGACAAGACTATGGACAGTTACGCAATATGTGGAACCAGAATTGGGATATGGCCTTTTGGGAAAGCAACATGTGCAAGCTGGGAAAGCACATCATTGTATTTGTCTCTCTCTTTTTCAAAGATCTTCCATTGCCTTTTGGTTCTAGGCTCGGGGCTTAAGACCTGCCCCTGTATACACTGGATAGTACAGGCTAATAGCAATGAAGTTGTGATGTTGTGGGCTAAAATGAATCCAATTGTGACACATATGCATGCTCATGGGATATATTACTAAAGGGGTGCTGTTCATAGTTTACAAAAAATGACAAAAGAAGTTTACAAAGTTTGACAAAAGAGGAGATGTATGCAGAGTGGCAAATTTAAAAGGGAGGTGGTAGTTTATGAAAGATGTGGTTCAGTATGCTACATGACTCCTGATGTTGCAAACACTTCTTTCTTGATCAAAACCTATATCCTAGAGCTACGTTGCCTTCATTGTAATAATGCATACAACAGCCTGGAAGGCCAGAAGGCCTAAGCAAGCCTAATTGACCCTAAATAGCTATTGCGCTAATGAACAACAAGATCCCCATGGTTCGCTTCAGTCCACAAAATTGCATCTCTGATTGAACAGTAGGTCTTGCAATTAACTTGCAGGGAGATGAGATAATCGACTGGAACTGACCTGTTGACACCACTTGGCCAGGACATGGAGCCGGAGCATGCGCTGCCGCGTGCGGTCGACGAACTTGAGCAGGTCGATCTTCTTCTCGGTGTCCGACCTCAGCCGCACACCCTCCTTCCCCTGGGCCTCCGCCTCCGCCTCGGCCCGCGACCTCTCCACCAGCTCCCGCAGCGCCAGGTACGACTCTTCGGCCGCGAGCCGCACCACGGCGCCCAGCTCCACCGTCTGCTGCCCCAGCTCCCCCGCCATCGGTGCCCCCGCTCAGCTGAAGCTCCCTGCCGCTATCAGCAGGCCAGCACGAGGCCAGCTAGACGGATTGGGGAGTCCTTGCCGGGGCTGAAGATTCGGGTTCTGCTGGCCGAAGGGAGCAACCCATCCGGGCAGGGTAGGGCTATCTCACCGAGGTGGAGAGGTAGGAATCAGTCCCGGATGGATCTCCGCTCCGCGGCGGGCGGTGAAGGATTGAACCGAAGACGACGGCCACAGCGAGACGAGGAGAGGCGGTGGAACGGCGGTTGACGGATTAGTGCCTGATCTGGACTCTGGAGGCGGCGTCCGCCGAGGGCGGTGGAGAGCTCGTGGGCTCGTGGCCGCAGGGAGAGTTTGGGAGGAGACGACGAGTGTGGCAGCGGCGCGAAGCACGACTGCACCGCCGCGTCAAGGGAAAAGGTTTACGCTTGCGACTTGCGAGTTGCGAATTGCGATTCGCCTTTGCAAGAAAGGAAACAAAAACTGAGAGAGTATTTTTCTTTCACGATATACCGGACACAGGCTATTGGACTAGATCTTCATTTTCACTCACAAATCTACACATCTTCTCTAATCAGTTAACGTGGGCTTCTCTGCTCTATCTTCAACGAGATCATAGATCTTACTAATGGCTCACGGTTAGAATTAGCGAATTTGATCGTAGAACGGATAGGTGCTAGAGATTGGAAAATTTTGAGCTCAGAGAAAAGGCTATAGATAAAAGTTCTGAGGTAAGGCTACGATGAAAAATGATCAAGAAAAATTGAAACGGGAGCCATATCTCCGATAGGATATAGGAGTGGCTCCACCTTGTAAAGGGAGAGTGGGGCTTTAGTTTGAACGACAAGGCTAAATGGAGAACGACTAAGAATATGAACGGTCATGTAAATCTAAAATTATAGTGCTAGCTGTCGCATGCATTAAACTTTTTCATTGCTCTTGTTGCAATAGAAACGTACAAAGAAAGCCACCATCCTCATACATGTTCCTTTCTTAGCGAGATTTCTCAATAACAAGATGTCTTCATTGGTATTTGACCTGTATATATAGCAAATCTCTTAAGTTAGTCTATGTATGCCTTTTGTTTTTGAATAAAGTAGGACATGAAGAAAAAAGTAGATGAAAAAAGCATTTGTTTGGTTTGTTTGTAAAAGCAATGTAGAAAAAAAATCACCATAAAACATAAGTGCGTCCATACGTGTTCTCGTGTAGGTGTGTTATCTTCTACACCTATATTATGTAAAAAACAATAATGCTATAACTTTGAGCGTGCGGATGTTCGTCGCTCTTTTCGCACAATTATGTGGCCCAATTTCTTCCAAGTGTTATCTCTTCCCCCTTCAACTCTTCCACTCACACATATCTATATCCCCTTTTCCTTGCATAATAAAGGGCTTGTTATACACCGCTAACATGTCGCCTCATGCAAGCCAACTCGATATCTCCATGTGCTAGTTCCTGTTTGTTGTGCTCTAGTCGTTCCGCCACCTCGCGAGGCTCCACCATGAGGGAAGCGCGCGGATACGTTGCCACACGACTAGTCTCATTGCGGTGATTCCTTTCTAGAATCGGGGTGATTATGGATATGTTGGATGATGGGAGGAAATAGAGACCATAATGAGATAGTGCCATTGACATCCATGCTTAATGAGTAGGGGTTGCTTGACATAGTCTTGTCCGTGATGGTGGCAGAGATGGAGACCTTTCTTTATCCTTCCTTTCTCTATTCTCGCTCCTATATTTCATCTTTCTTCATAGTCCAGGCTTTGATGAGTCAAAAATGGTATGAATCAAATGATAAACCCTCATCCATCCTGTTTTCTCATCCCCTCCCCCTTCTTCCTTCATCTGTGTATCAATACAAGCTTTTGTATTGAAAAAGTAAGATTTTGTTGCAGTCGAGTTTGTCGACGTTTCAACATATTTTTTGATGTCCCAAGAATAACTTGTCTTGTTGCAACGAATATCTTTAGATGTTGTTGTAACTAGTTTTCTTTGTTGACTTATTAGGGACATGAATTCGATTTGTTATTGTACAAGTTGTTTTATGTTATGTGGCCGGAATGTTTCTTTTTTTCATGTAGCAGTAATAGTTTATACATGTTGCGCTTATTTCATTTGTTGTTGCAATATCTCTATCTTAATGTTGTAGTAATTTAGGATTATGTCGCGTTAGCTGCATGTGTAATAGTTCAATAATGTGTCGCCTTCGATAATATGAGATATTTCATCTTTCTCATTTCTAATGTTGCAATAGTTGATTATTAATGTTGTATTTCATGATTTTAGATGTTATAAAGTTTTTTTTGCCTTTCGGGAGGGGCAAGGGGCTAACCTTTGTGCTCGTTGGCGGGATCAGGGACATACGCCACCGATCTGGGAGAGGAAGATGTAAGGACGCGACACACATGTTTTTATTTTTGCCCTTTGGATGGGTAGGGGGCTGGCTTGATATCTGTTGCCGACCTGGGAGAGAAAGATATGGGGAAGCAACACGCAGGGGTCGATGGACAAGATGCAGTTGCAAGGACGGAGTGCTTGAAGTTGATAGGGTCCATACGTGGACAACGGTTAGAGGGTGAGATCCACTATCCGATACTTAGGGTTTAGATCGGATGTGCAGCGCTAGAAACCACGTTCTTTAAAAAAGATGTTATGCTAATGCTCCATAAACTTTTTATTTTATATAAATAAAAATGAGAAAATGTTATAATTTGAATATAAATTTTATCGAAGCGAGGAAATTTAATAATAGGTTCTATCCCACCCTGCTCCTCCGGCATCGGAAGCAGAACTACCTGACCGAAGGGAGATAGATAGGAAGGGAAGACGGTCATACAAAGGCCGAATAAAGCTCTCTTGAAGCTGCATCTGAATAGACCTAGAGTCACTCAGTACATACGAACCCTTGAATAAATAAGAGTTGAGAAGTATGAAATGTGGGCACCATAACAAAAAAAGAAAAAGACCGAACCTGTAAGACTAATGTCTACTTATTTATACCTTTGAGAGGTCCACTTAGACTATTATGATTTTCTCTTTAGCTACGTAGGTTATATAAGATTCAATTCAATCTAACAAGCGATTCGATTCATTCAGTTTCTCCTATATGGTTTTCTAGGTGAATAAATATTCCGTGGTTTATAAACTTTTTCTTTCCAAACTATCTCCAACTGGCCAGCAACACCGTTAGGCTATGCCCAACGCGACCGGTTAGCTGGGAGCCTCATCGTGATAGGCAGACTCGGATGCTATCCGGAAAAAACGAGTGACTTCCAGTGTGTTTTAGTTCTTCTACAGGCTACGAGTGCTCAAGGAGAAATGTGAAAAGTTATGAGAAGTAATCTACAAAATGTAACACGACCTGAATAAAAATAAAAAAGCTATGTTGTTTATGTTGGGAAGTTGCCTCTCTAAACCATCAAAAGCTGCGGCCACACCGTCCGTCCTCTCCTTTGCGGCGGCCGACACACGCTCCTAGCCGCACACTAAATGAAAGACACTTTAAAAAAAAGCTCCCCAAACGTATATGGTTAGCTTCTTAAAAAAACAGCTTTGCAGGGAATCAAAGTGGAGCCTTTTTTTTAACGAAGGTTTTGGAGAAGTTAGGCTCCTCCAAACAGGCCATCGGCTCATGTCTCCCCTCCGAATTCCAGTTTCCTCTCATGTCTCAGCCACCCACGCCTCATCCAGAACCGACGCACACCATGTGCTCGACGTTTGGCCGCTGAGACCACGAAAGCGGCCATGGCGCTTGCTCTCCTCCCGCCCTCCCCCGCGTCCCACCGCCGCCTGCTTCGTTCCATACCCTTTCCGCCGCTCACGCGTGTCACCACCGACGTCAGCTTCGGCCACGCGTTTTTCTCTCGTCCCTCCCCCAGCTCCTGCTCCCTGCAGAGGACTGGCGCCGCGGGCGGCGACGGTGATGGCGCCGGCGAGGGCTCATCGGAAGTGCCGGTGGCTGGATGGCTAGACGCGGATCTGCTCAGGCGGGTCTCGGGCGCGGAGGACGCGGACCAGGCGCTGGACATTGTCGCGGAGTCGGCGGGATGCGCGGGCGCCGCTCTGGAAGCGCCCGAGTGCAACGCGATCGTCGCTGCGGCACTTGACCGTGGCAACTTCGAGCTCGCGCTCTCGGTGTTCGAAGCTATGCGGTCCGGCTTTGCAGGAGGTAAAGGGCCTTGTGGGTTGTGGCCTTCGTTTTTTGTGTGATGTTTCTGATCATTTTGTTATGAAAATTGGAATACAACGTCTTCAACTTCGAGTGCTTGTGTTGCTAAATGTTGACGTGCAGTCGGAGGCTGGAGGTGGGCGAGACCGGACGTCCGGACTTATGCCTTGCTTGTACAGCGGTTGGCAGCCGCCCTGCGTGTTTCTGATGCAATCAGGATAATTGATTATGTATCTCGCGCGGGTGTTTCTCCTACGGAGGAGGTGATTTTAGCTGTGTTCACAACTATTAAGCAATATTATCATGCTTACATTGTCTTTTAGGACGCTTCATCTGTGGATTTCAGTATTATCATCTTTGACACTGGGTGTTGTAGTTTCAACAATTGTGTATAGCTGGTTTAAGGTATGGGTTATTGGGCTACTTGGCATATATAAATTAGTAGCTATCAAACTGCATAATCTCCAATTGAGGCATCCATCTTATAAAAAGTAAATTTGTAATGAAAAAAAGAATACTAGAAACATTTGATCATATGTAGATTTGTTTTGACCTTCAATCCCAGCTCAAGATAAAAAAAATGGCGGAAAGGACTCCCATAATGGTCTTACTACACCAATGTTAGAACGCACTTGCTCCTGACTTTACACTTGCTTTATCATGGAATAAGTCCATTTTGGCCCCTCAACTCTTTTGTTTGTCAAATTTTGGCCCCAACTTCAGTACGGTCTAAACCAGTCATCTCAACTGTCAATTCAGTTAGATTTTGACCCCCAAAACACTTGTCCGTGGTATTGTTGTGACATACACCACCCCCTAAGCCCCAGACACATTGGTGATTCATACAGGCTAAACACCACCCCCTACGCTTGCCTTGCACGGTTGCACCTAGCACCTTTAGAGAACACTTGCTTCAAGTAGCATCAGAATCTGATGATAAGAAGTTTTACTTAATGCAGGTTCCTTTCGGGATTATTGTTCGCTGTCCAACCTGCATGGTAGCAGTTGCTGTTGCTCAACCTCAGGATGGAACTCAGGTTTGATGCTATAGTGTAGAAGTATCTTGTAGTACCTCTCCTTAAATTTTTTCATACTACTCATTAGCTTACATGATGTGGGCTATTGAAACAACTGCCCACAGTTGGGACTCACGAGATGGAAGAGGTAGGGAGCTTAAGTTGCATTAAATTGGCAGAGGACACACAATGGAGAATATTGTACAGTAAATGTCTATAGGCTCGCACTCAGATCACATCATTTTAGGGAGGAAGGTCTTTTGTTGTTGGTCTCTACCTTAGTTTTTTTTTTCTAAGATTGAATTCCAATCTGTGGAGGGTTTTATTCTTTAGGTTAATACTTAATTACGAGGATGAACTTCATTTTCTTTATTGAATTGCCTACAGATTTGTCAATGTAATTTCTGCCACTGTTTTTTATTGAGCGCACAGGTGAACAGTGTACATTGAATTAAGTTCAGTTGGTGTGTGTGTATATGCCCCCAGAACCTAGGCTTGAGTCCTCTTTGGCTCATAGTTTGGTGCCTCTATTTTCTTCTTAATGCAAAACACAAAATCGTCTAGTTCCTCCCGCTTTCGATTATGAACTAATACCCTAGATTATTTATAGCAAAAAAATATTTATTCTTTGCAAAAAAGATTTATTATAGCAAGAGAGCTGGAATGCAATTTCTGATATGTTTGTGTTATCTTTTCAGGTTGTTTCCTGCTCAAAGTGTCGATATCAATATGAATTATTTTCTGGAGACATTACAAGCATTGAATCTGAAGAAGTTAGGTAAGTGCGCTTTGTGATCTGTTTTTGAGCTGTTCATTTCAGATCAATGCAAAGCCATGATCATGTTTTATATGTATAAGTATTGGCTATTATGGTATATGGATAATGAATGCAACTGTTAGTTGCAAGTAGCTATTAGAAGCAACATTCTTGCAAGACATGCATCCTTATGAGTGGCTGTGGGAACAATACTAGGTTGAGAAAACTCTCAGTTAGCTGCCCTTAATTCGATTTTATAGTAGCAAATATTTTTATAGTACTTCCAGTCATTTTGTAGCCTTTATCGATTTTGTAACTCCATTTCTCTCAGATAATAGCTTATATGATTTTTGACCACTTTCTCAATGGTATTGTATATGACACTGCTTCTAATATTACTTCTCTAAGGATCTCCTCCTGCCGAACGCAGCATGGATATTTCAACTCTGGAGAAGGCCTTGAGATTTATTAATATAAGGAAAGATGGTCTTCCAGCTGCTGTCCACTCTATTGTGGTAGATTTCCTTCCAAAATGTACATAGTAGATCTTATTTGAGAATCTTTTCTCTGATGAAGTTTCATTTTTGTGTCCATAACTGAATTGAAAGTTCTGTTCAAAGTTGGAGCAGTGCTCTGGATTTTATACTTCCTCTGTCTAAGAATGCAAGGTGTACGTTGTTTCGTTAGGACATGCCTTTGGCCAAAAATTACTCTATTATTATGTATAACTTTTGTGATGGTTACTGCTGACAAAATGACTACTTACAACTAACAATACTTATAAAAGTGGTTATTAAGTTCATATTTAGAAGTACTTATGAAAAGTTTGTATAAAAATGACATATTAATAGAGTAATTGTTAATCAAAGTCTTGTCCTAACGAAATGGAATGTCTTAGAGGGAGTATTATAGGAGTTTGAAAATATAAACAGAAACTATTGCTCTAGAAGCAGTATGGGGGAATGGTGCTGCCAGAATTGACCAATTAATATCAGAGCATGTGTTTGAAGCCCCACATTGGCCACATTGACAGTATCCTTCCAAACAAACTGAGAAACTTCTGGTTGAGCTTAACATTTTGCTTGCTTCATTTCATTAACCATCCGTTAGAGACCAATATGACCTTGGACATGGCCTGCACAGTGGTTGGCAGATATATTCTTGAGCACCAACTTTTTTGACCACCTTGTTTCCGTAGTCCTTTGACTACTGCATCACTAAGCAAATATTTGGTGATATGCTGGGGCTCCAGCCAAACATCTCACCACAAAATTCAGTACGAGCTGCTGCTGATGCCACACAGTTCTATAATCTATGTACTCTGCTTTTAAGCATTTTACCATGTTTATGTATAAGGGTGAGGATGTTAACTTCAATATGTGATTATCCATATGTTTATCTCTTGTCTCTGTTGCAGATCCGCGCACCTTCAGGAACAGCGCGTACTCATAGATTTGCTACAGAGACTGTAGAACTTCCTGCTCAAGAAGGAGAAAGAGTGACCATTTCATTGGCAGCCCCATCCAATGTTTATCGTGAAATGGGCCCCCTCAAAATTGCTTCACGCTCACAAGGATTTCAACCAGGTGAACCCATGTGTCTCACTAATCACATCAACGGGCAAGACTCAAAGTTGTTAAGAGCTCCATCAAAGAATGAAGGATCGTTTTTACTTAGCCCATATTTATTGGTCGGTGCTCTTGCTTTGCTTGCTTCTGGAGATGCTGCTTCCACATTCATTGACCCAAGTCTTCCTAGACTTATTACAGCAACTGCTATTGTATCAGCTGCTGTAGGAACAACTCTAAATCAAGTGGTACTACCAGAAACTCAAAAGGCAAGTCCAATTTTCACATAGGGAAACCTTTACGAGGATGATTCTCCATCATGTAAATAAATTTTTATTACATTTTGCCTCGGTACTGCTTAGGTTGGCAGAAAAAACCATTTGGTCTTTACTGGACCACAATAATTTGGTCTCTTCTGAATTATATATTGAAGCTAGAATCTTATTGCTATTTTGGATTAATATTTCATGAAGGCAGCCTAGTTTCCATGTATGACCTGTTAATTTTTTTGTTTTTGTTTTGTGCAAGATATAATGAGTCCATTGTATGTTTCCCTTGAGGAATTGACCTAAGTCTCTTGTTTTCTTCAGCTTCCACAAAAGGCGGTTGATATAGTTGCTGTACGGCAGCAGCTTTTGTCTCAGTATGACATTCTTCAGAGCCGTCTTAAGGAACTGAAACAGTTTTCTCAAAAAGAGGTTTATCCTTATAATCCCATGCAATAAATTTTTTTCTGAAATGGTTCTAGAAATCTAAGTTATAAACATGAAAACTGTTTTTTAAGGTATGGATGCTCGCACGGATGTGTCAGTTGGATAACAAGATACTAGCAGTTGGCGAACCATCTTATCGGTAATGTACAGGAAGTTGCAGTAAATCCTTTATCATACCATATTATTTATAATATGTCACAAACATCACACTTTTGTTTATTAGAAGGCTTACTGTTTTTTACACCGCTAAATTTATTATCTGGTGCACAAACTAATTTCCAGTGCTAGACGAGGTAGAGTAAAGAGGGTACGGGAAAGCTTGGAAAGCACACTCTTGGCAAGGCTTGAGCTAATGGAAAGTTATGCAAAAGTAATCAAGAAAACAGTACATTAACCTTCCATCTGTATAATTTTGCACCTTTAATGTGCACTGATATATCAAATATGCTATCACAGTTGTGTTCAATGATTGAAATTGAAGTTGAGATGGACTCTGATGTTATTGCTGCTGAAGCAGCAAGCAGTGCAGTGAGTAGTTTTTATCCTGTTGATCCTTACAGTATTGTAGGTAAAATATGACCTGTTTCTTTTATTTAATCATACTAATAGGCAGTTTTATGGTTTCAGGAGAGAATATCAGAGCAGATACAACAATTAATGGAGATCGATAGTCTTGAAGAGGCACGTATTTCCACTGCTTACATTCAGCAAGAAGAATATTATTATAAAGATCTAACATTTTCTACTGAAACTTATTATTCAGCAATGGCGTATACAAGCTGAAGCTAATGATGAAGCCGAAAGGCTTCTTAGTTCTGATTCTTCAGAAACATGGCCTGCTGGACGTGTGTAATGTAATTTTGGTAATGCGCAAGCATTATTCTTTTATTTCTATTTAAATATTTATCTCTTTGCAATTTTAGTGTTCTCTACCAAATTACAAAGAAAACTTTAGTTTAGACTTTTGGAGGAAAATACTGCTACAGGACATTAGAAAAATGAACCATATGATAACAGTGAGATCATAGCATGAATCCTGCAACAAAATAAACAGAATATTGGTTGGAACCGTGCAGCAACTAGCAATAGTAAAGATCTTTGTCTTTATTGCATTACTTCCAAACATACTCACCCATCAGATGACACCACACAGAGAAGGACCAGCTTCCAGATGAACATAAATAAGAGCTTGTACGCTGTTTACGGCACACAGATGCTGTATTTTGAGGGCACCTCCCCTCTTCAATTGTTAAATCCAAGAGTTACATTTGGATTGTCTAATTAAACCTTATGGAGAGCCTGAGAGGGTCATCATCATAACTCATAAGAATATGATCAAAGATAATAAAAGGCTAACGAGAGACAGGGTTCGTGGTTGTAAAAAAAGATTGCTAAAATAACTGAAATGCAACAGGGAAGTTTGAAAAGGTATCCGGTCCAGAAATAGTGGCATGTAAAGAGTTCCTTTATGACCTTGATATGCTAATGTTGTAGATGCCTTCCGGTTTGAGGATTGAGATAGTTGAGAATTGCTGTGCAAGTTTGTTGAAAATTTTTGTATGCTTGTTGCAAGTTTGATGTAATTCGTTGTATATGCTCACTGTTATGTTGAAATTAATTACAAACTCTTATGTTGTTTCAAGGTGTTAATTATCAAGAATTTTGAAACCGTTTTTATGCTTGTAATTGCTACTACCTCCGCTCCAAATTACTATTCGTTGTTGATTTTTTTCCGTGATCTTTGACTATTTGTCTTATTCAAAACATTTGTTCAAATATACAAACCAATAAGTTATATTTGAAGTATATATAGTGATAAAGCAAGTCACATACAAAATAAATGATAGTTGTGAAATTTTTTGAATAAAACGAATGGTCAACGTTAAATGAACAAATCAACAACGAATAGAACGGAGGTAGTACATACAGAGCTCCCCTATTCTGCCATTGTGGTCGGGATGCATCGGAACTGTGGTGGAGTTTAGTACTTAGAATTAGAAGAGCCATCGTTATAAAAATTAGAAGAGCCATGTTCAATCTGTCAGCAGTGCCACTGTGCGAGGAGGCCGCCAAACATTGCACATGATTGATTTGCCGTAGAATAAGGAGCGCTGTTGCTTTTGTACGCGGATGGTTCTGTAGGTGCCAGTACTGCGATAGCATAGATGTGATATTGAGCTGAAAGACAACATTTTTTTTTAGAAAAGGGAATATAGCTGAAAGACAACATTAATTAATAAAAAGAGTAAAATTCCACTATACACTCTTGGCCACTGGATTCCAATTGGCTTAAACTTGCTTGGCCACTGGATTCCAATTGGCTTAAAGTTTCCAGCTTATAAAGTCTATTTTCCAATGGACTTGTCCTCACATCCATATATTTCCAGAGTCGGCCACAATCGTCGTTTTTGTACGAAGACATCTTCAACCTACGATGTTGTGTCATCCTATTTTGGCCCAATGGACCGTGTATCAAGTCGAGTCCATTATGGACGCGTCATATGGTTGGAGCACGACCCCAATACCCTTGTGGTCATTCTCCCATATTCTTATACTCCTTAGTTGCCGCCAAGAACACTTAGGTTTTGTTAGATGCAAGTTTAGCTTTCGCTACTTCCTTGTAAGCACGCGTGTAGAAACTGGCGTCCGTCTCGTTATTTTTGGAACCCCACTGTCCTCTTATTTTCAGAACCCCGCAATAATTGAGATTTAGTTTGAGACTTCCATCTATATCTCGTAATTCAGTCCTAGTTCTTCGATTGCTTGCAGGACGAGTGCGTTAGTCGCCAGTGATGCACACCGCAAGATCGCGTTGACCTTTGGAGGTGATGTATCAGTTGCTAAGGCGCAACATCCTTGAATGATTGTAGTCGAGCCGTAAACGTCTCCTCCTACCACAAATCGAGTTATCAGTCGGCCTCTCATCGAAAAATTGGGTTTCAACCCTAACGACTCTTCATCATTAGGTGGATCTGATCATTTTATTCATAATTTAGACTAAATAAAGATATTTAATAAATCAATTTAGTTTAGTCTTCAAACTATAGGTCCAATCTAGATCTCGTAATTAGAGATGTGCCAACAAACTTGCCTATTATGCCTGCATGTATTTATAGAGATTAAAGTTTGTGTTTTGCGTCTGCCATGTTCTCTATTCGAACTTCCACTATAAAGGAAAGTACAATGTGTCATCCAATAGGCACTCTCATGCATTGACGTGTAATTTTGAGACGACTTAACAGATAACCCTTACAATAATTTCGTTTTAGTTGTCTCGTAGTAATATATTATCCCCTAATTTATGTGTGAAAAAAGGAAATATTGTGAGGTACATGGAAACAACAACTCTTATAATGAGAGAGAAGTTGTTTCATAGTTCTAAAATTTAAGCTCACGAGGTGGTTGTTTCAAGAAATAACAATTTTTCTCTCATCTCACTCTCTTTCCTCCATATCATCAAAAAACTTAAGTGACATAGCATAAGACAGCATTTGAGATGGCTAATGTGTAGTAATATACTTTATGTGACAATGGAAGTGGATCAATGTAAATCCTATGATTGTAATGTTTTTAGAAAAGAAAATATCTATTAATATTCTAGCCTCTATATCGATAGATACATATAGCTGTCCAAAGTTTCGAACCAAAACACAATGATCACTTCCGCAATTCTTAAAATAAGAAAGCAAGAAACTAAGCAAAGGCGGCCCAATAAACTAGTCATCACTAACAACTCCATTGGAAACTCAGCTAACATGAAGTCTATTATTAATAAGCCAACCATTGGAGACAAAGAACTCCATCATTAAAGACTCAAGGGCACAACAAGCCGAGTTGATACGTGCTCGATCTTCCTCTCTTTGCAGAAGCGCCCAAAACCGGATCCAATGAGTCCCTCGGAATAGTACCTACATTGGAGAAAAGACTTTCGCTTTGTTAAAAACAATATCTTTCCGGCTTATCCAAATAGCCCAACAGAACGCAGCCGCCCCTGACAGAGATTGATGCTTTGTTTTCTTGTCTACCCCATTAAGCCATCCATCAAACGTATGCATAATATTTAACAGATAAGGTAAATTAAAAGAAACTTGTATCATTCTCCAGATAAGCTTGGCATGATGACAGTCGAAGAAAAGATGTTGAATAGTCTCTTCACAATTACAGAAAGTACACTTAGTACTACCATTCCAACACCTTTTTGCCAAGTTATCCTTTGTCAAGGTGACTCCTTTAATAATATACCACATAAATATTTTGATTTTTAGTGGCAATTTAAGCTTCCAGATTATATGTTTATTCAGGGGTACGTTGTTACTGGTCAAAGATCTATACATAGAACAGACTGTGAACGACCCATGCTGAGTATGTAACCATTTAAAGTGATCTTTCTCATTAGATAGGTCTATGTGAATGACCGAAGCAACTATAATATACCAAGATATCAAGTTTTCACCCACCAACGACCTTCTAAAAGAGACATTCAATGGTGCAGAGCTTAAAACAGAATACAACTTATCACTTTTTCTCCTTACTATATTGTAAAGATCATGGTATAGATGCTTAAAAGCAACATTTCCTAACCAAACATCCTCCCAGGATCTTAGCTGAGAGCCATCCCCTAGATTGAACTTACCCATACTCAAAAACTCAAGTTTGACCTTCATCAGGCCCGACCAAAAGTGTGAGTCCCCCGGTACATGCTCAACTTGGGTTATTGTTTTATTTCTTAGATAGTTTTTCCTAAGGACTTGTTGCCAAACAACGTGCTCATTGATAAGCTTAAATAGCCACTTACTCAAAAGACATCTATTCTGTAAGTCCAAATTAAGAATGCCAAGTCCACCTTGATCTTTTGGTGCGCACAGAATACTCCACTTTGTAAGTATATATTTACGTTTATGCTCATCACTTTGCCAAAAAATCTAGATCTAAAATAATCAAATTTCTTAAGTACCTCTCTTGGTACCTGAAAGAATGATAACATAAACATAGATAAATTACTAAGAACATAGTTAATCAACACCAAACGACCCTCAAACATCTTTCCTTTACAATGGCTAAGTGTGGGACCAGGATCCCCAGGCCACTCATTTACGGGATTAAACTACTCAGCTACGGGAAGTTTGACCCGACTACTCCAAACCAGTCAGCTATGGTGCAAGATGGTGTAGTTGATTGGGAGAACTAGTCGTGTACTGTTAGGAGACTCCCAAAAGTACCCTGTTATAGTACTCCATGTTATATACGACTAGGATCATGGAACGACTTGTTACTCTGCTCCCCGGATATATAAGGCGGAGCAGGGACCCCTCCAAAACAATCTCATACACAATACAATCAGGCATATAGAATGTAAGGTATTACGCAATTTGCGGCCCGAACCTGTCTAAATCTTTGTGTCGTGTGTGCACCATCATTCCTAGAACTCGGCGAGACCCACGAAATCTACTCTTTGAGGTACCCTAGATAGGTACTCGGTAGTTAAACAGTGACATCTGGCGCCCACCATCGGGCAACTCACCGCAAGCTCGCCATTACGCGTGATGGGATCAAGCTTCAACACCTGCGGCATCGAGGAGGGCGCAACTTTCGTCTTTGGGGCCTGGACCTTCATCACCCTAGGCAATGGCATGTTCGCGACCACCTCACGGATTGCCCGGGCCCATACTCGATGACGGCGACTCCACCCGAGCCACTCCGTGATCTCGTCGAGAATCAACTCTCGACGACTACTTCGGCTTCAACTTCGACCACGACTCCGACATGCATTGCAACTCTGAGCTGGACTTCGACTCTGACTCCAACTCCGATCGGGACTCTTCAAGTCGAGTCCGGGTACAACTCTCTTCCAATTATGGAAGGAACAGGGAACTCCGAGCTGGCTACGCCATCAGACAACTCCTCGGATCGATTCTCGCTCGCACTCACCAACTCTGCGGCTGTATATCAACAGATGTATGCCACGGAGATCAACAAGACTACAAGTCAAGAGCCCAACCCGATTGTGGATCGTTGCAAGGACTTCGAGCCGGCTCACAAGCCATCGAAGGACAACGACGAAGACGACTTCACAGTCCTGCTGAACGACAGCCCTGACAACATTGCGCGCATGCACTGCCGCACCCAGTTCAACACCAACTTCAAGCTTGAAGAATCACTCGTGCGCCTCCCCTAAGGACTAGACGTAATCAGGACACCAGGAAGACTCGTTGTTCACTGACCTGGTGCGATCCCGGCTGACTCCTACCGGTTCAATGAGTCAAGGCTTGCCGTAGTCATCCTCGAAGAACTACCCTACCAAGATGGCAAGACCGCTTCACTCACTCCTACAACAGAGAGTTCGAGCGACAACTTCTCTTGCACTTAGCTCATGTCGCTCTCCGGAGCTTCCGACCTAGGTCAACAAGTGTTCATGGAATGTTGTGGCAACCAGGGCACTCAGTACGACACGGAGGCCGTGGCCGACGTTTCCACAGAAGAACCTTCTGCTGCCGGGGAAATAGAGGACCGAAAGACTTTGAGGCGTGCAAGAAACGCAAAACGCAAAGAGCGGCGTCTGCGTGTTGCTCTACGCGTAGATGCAGCTCGTCGCAACCTCAACACAGACTTTGACATGGTGGGAGATCATCCTGTACTCCAAGACACGCCGCTCAACATCATCGCAGTAGTAGAGATCATTAGATAAATGCGTGACACCCCTGTCGCCAGGAAGGTTCTGACGCTCCTGGAGACAACACACAAAGATCTCGACTCACCTGCCGGCGTATCAAGTTACCACACCTCAGCCACCAGGCACTCGGGAGACAAGCGCAGCCAAGGCGACCCAGCAGCTACATCTGCACCACGCGCACCAGGTGCTCCGTGAGAGCCGTCTGCAGCCACTACAGGAAGGCGCGGGCGTGACCAAGACAGAGGCCGTGGGCGTGATCAAGATGGAGGCCATGAACGCAAACAAGACGGTGGAAGGCCACGCGATGGAGCAGCTAATTCACAAGATCTTCGCAACACCCTCAACGCCACTCGCGATGCTCGTTCTGTAATCCAGACGAGTAGACAGCGACACGTTGAGTCAGAACTACACCGACGCGAAGACTACGACCGCCGCTACGGACCCCCACCTCGCCAACGCGATCAGGATTGCCCCCGTGACCACGGTCGTCCACGTGATCAGGATCGTCCCCGCGACCACGATCATTCACGCGATCAAGATTGCTCACGTGACCAAGATCGGGCCCGACATGATGATCGTCCGCGATACTATGAGGGGAACCGCGGCCGTCACTACGACTCCGACCACAGCGACTCCAGCTACCGGCAGGACCACTTGCCAAGGGACAAGTACAATGGGTTCCCAGCTTTCTCCAACCACATCAAGAACATCCAGTGGCCAAGCAAGTTTAAGCCAAAAGAGCCACGATCGTAGATATCTCTGACCGTGAGGTCATTGACTGCTTCCACGACGGCCTCTACACCAGAGAATTACATCACGAGTTTGGAAGACGACGCCCCGACGACATTGCATCCCTTAGGAGAATAGTCGCTGAGTGGGCTGATCAAGACGATCGCGAGCGTGAGCGCTTTGACAAGCATCACGACAACCACAACAAGGATAACAACGATCGCCACAATGATCGTTCCAACAATCACGATTTCAATCGCAACAATAAGAAGCACAAGCCAGACAATACAGTCGCGGTAGTCAAGCGCCCTCAGCGAAAGAAAAATGCAATAACTGATGTCATGAACTGTCCTTGCCCGTACCACCCCAATGGCAAGCACACGATGGCTCAGTGCTTTCACCTCAAGCAGGAATTCGACAAGCAAAGCCCTATCAAAGATGACAAGGCCGACAAAAAGAAAGTTGACAACCACGACAAAGACCCCGGCAATGGCTACCCCCAAGTCAAGAATGTCGTGGCAGTCCTATTCAGCGGTGAGTCACTGAACCAGTCAAAGCGGGCCAAGAAGCTAACTCTCCGCGAGATCATGGCAATTGAACCAGCCACTCCATCATACTTGAAGTGGTCATAAGTCTCTATCACGTTCTCCAGAGCAGATCAGTGGACCAACTTCGCCAACCTAGGAAGGTACCCAGTAGTCTTGGATCCAGTGGCAGTGGGCTCAACATCATCTTTGCGAAGACATTTAAATAGATGGGCCTTGATATAACCAAATACTTGAAGCCTATAGAGTCACCGTTCTACGGCATCGTACCAGGAAATGCCGCAATCCCTCTAGGTCAAGTCACACTCCCAGTTACTTTCGGGATAGAAGCCAACTTCAGGAGTGGCAGACTTTGAGACTTCGTACCATGCGATCCTTGGGCGACCAGCTGTTGCCAAGTTCATGGCGATTCCGCGCTACGTGTACCTCGTTCTCAAGATGTACTTTCCCTAAAGGGAGACCTGAAGATCACCTATGACTGCGACGTAGAAGCTATTGAGTTCTTTGCTACCTCTCAAGTCCCCATCAAGATGTTGGAAGTACTCGCTTTGGCGAAGAAGTCGAAGGAGGAAGACCTGGAGGTCCCAAACAAAAAGTCCGCAAGCACCAGCTTCAAGCCCTTCGAAGAAGTACAACTTAAAACAGTAGATCTTGGGATGGGTGACTCGTCCAAAACTACTCTTATAGGGGCAGATTTAGATTGTAAATATGAAGACATGCTTGTCAAGTTACTTCATGATAATAAAGATATCTTTGCTTGGAAGCCATCCGACATGTCTGGTGTTCCTAGAGAACTTGTCGAGCACAAACTTGATGTTGATGAGAACACGAAACCCAAGAAGCAGCGGTTAAGATGCTTTTCTCAAGACAGACGCGACACGATCAAGGAAGAGATTGCCAAACTACTCACAGCTGGCTTCATAAAAGAAGTCTTTCATCCAGAGTGGTTGGCCAATCCTGTCTTGGTTAGAAAGAAGAACAACAATGAGTGGCGGATGTGCGTTGACTACACAGACCTCAACAAGCACTGCCCAAAGGACCCCATGGGCCTTTCGTGCATTGATCAAGTCATGGACTCCACTGCTAGCTGCGCACTACTCTTCTTCCTCAACTATATTCAGGATATCAGCAGATAGCCCTGAAGAAGGAGGACCAGATTAAGCCCTCGTTCATCACTCCCTTCGACGTATATTGTTACACAACTATGTCATTCGAATTGAAGAACGCAGGGGCCACGTATCAGCGAGCCATACAGAAGTGCCTGACATCACAACTCGGGTGCAATGTAGAGGCATATGCTGATGACATGGTTGTCAAGACAAGAAAGCCAGAGAACATCATTGCTGATCTGTAGGAAACTTTTGATAACATCAGAAAGTTCCTGTGGAAGCTGAACCCGACTAAGTGCATCTTTGGCGTACCGTCAGGGAAACTACTGGGATTCATGGTTAGTCATAGAGGCATCAAGGCAAATCCAACCAAAATTACGGCTATCCTTAACATGGAAGCTCCAAACAATGCCAAGGACGTGCAGAAGCTCATAGGCTGCATCGCAGCTCTGAACAGATTTATTTCAAGACTTGGAGAAAAGGGCCTCCCTTTCTTCAATCTGCTCAAGAAGCAAGACCAGTTCGTTTGGACTGAAGAGGCAAACACAACCTTTGAAGAACTCAAGGCTTATTTGTCTACTCCGCCAGTACTCGTCGCTCCAGCCAAAGATGATCATCTCTACCTATACATCATAGCCACAACACACGTGGTCAGCACAGTCATCATGGTCGAGCGGCAAGAAGAAGGCCATGTATATCCAGTACAGAGGTCGGTCTACTACATCAACGAAGTACTCTTCGAGTTCAAGATTCGCTACACTCGAGTCCAGAAGCTACTCTACGCGATCTTCATCACCTCGCGGAAGTTAATACATTACTTCCAGGCCTTCAACATTACTGTTGTCACCAAGTTTTCACTGGGCAAAATCCTTAACAACCCTGACGCGACTAGATGCATATGCAAGTGGAAGGCAGAAATTACAGCATATCATCTTGACTTCGCTCCCAGACGGCTATCAAGTCTCAAACCCTTGCTGATTTCACGGTCGAGTGGACATAGATCCAGTACTCCACGACAACTACTCGCCTGGAGCACTAGGTCATGTGCTTTGACGGATCGTTGAAACTGGAAGGTGACTCATATCCCCTAAAGGTGATAAGCTCAAATACGTTCTGCAAATTATGTTCAAAGTTACTAACAATGAAGCAGAGTACAAAGCTATGCTGCACGGGCTTCGCCTGGCTACATCGCTTGGTATCAAACGACTAGATGTCTTCGGCGATTCAGCTGTCGCCATCAACCAAGTCAATAAAGACTAGGATTGCTCCAAAGAGACGATGAACGCTTACATCAAAGAAGTCCGCAAGCTCGAGTGCAATTTCTACGGCTTGGAGTTTCACCATGTTGT
Source organism: Echinochloa phyllopogon (assembly GCA_033239725.1). Classification (NCBI taxonomy): domain Eukaryota; kingdom Viridiplantae; phylum Streptophyta; class Magnoliopsida; order Poales; family Poaceae; genus Echinochloa; species Echinochloa phyllopogon. Next base: position 27,787,585 of record BTCW01000015.1, on the reverse strand, counting down.
TCGTGACTACAATGTCACCACCGATGCTTTATCCAAGCTAGGATCGGGCATCCCAGCGGAAATATTCATCCATGAACTAAACCAACCATCCATTGAGGAGCTGCCACTTGAAGAAACTAATTCTGATCAACCCCAGCCAGACCAACAGATCATGGTTATCGACACCGACTGGATGACTCCTTTTGTCGAGTACTTAAAGGACCAGAAGCTCCCAAAAGACAAAAAAGAACAAATACGCATCAAGTGCATAGCAACAAACTATGTTGTGGTGGACAACACGTCCTGATGAAGTGCATCACAGCTGATCGAGGGAGAGCACTACTAGAGGAAATCCATGGAGGTGTATGCGGGAATCACGCAGCTTCTCGCACACTAGTTGGGAAGGCCTACAAGACTGGATTCTTCATGCCAACAGCCAAGGCGGATGCAGAAGACATTGTCAAGAAGTGCCAAGGTTGTCAGTTTTTCGCTCGCCAAGCTCATGTCCCAGCTCACAAGCTCAACACGATACCCCTATCTTGGCCCTTCGCTTGTTGGGACCTTGATCTTGTGGGTCCTTTAGCTAAAGCTCCTGGTGGTTTCGAGTGGCTCATTGTAGCGATCGACAAGTTCACCAAGTGGATTGAAGCTCAGCTGTTGGTCCACGCAAAGGCTGATAACGTAATCAAGTTTTTCAACAAAATCATCCAAAGATACGACATCCCTAATAACATCATCAAGGACTTGGGATTAGTGTTCACTAGTGAGGAATTCCAAGACTACTGCAAGAAATACTCGATCGAGATCAATTATGCCTCGGTCGCTCATCCGCGCGCCAATGAACAAGTCGAGAAAGCTAATGGCTTGCTACTGCAAGGGTTAAAGCCCAGACTCTATGAACCCCTGAAGAAATACGGTGGCAAGTGGGCCAAGGAATTACCGACAATACTCTGGGGGCTACGCACTCAGCCTTGTCATGCCACTGGGCAGTCACCATACTTTCTGGTCTACAACTCTAAAGCAGTCCTACCTGCTGATCTCCTCTAGGAGGCTCCACGACTGGAAAATTATGATGAACAACTCGCCCAGCAAGAAAGATTCCAAGATGTTGATGGCATCGAAGAAGCTCAAGTGGCAGCTCTCATTCAGAACACATGATATCTCCAAGATCTATGGCGTTATCATCAGCGCTCCATCCAGCCTCGTTCCTTTGTCATAGGAGACTTGGTTCTGAAGCACATTCAAAAGACTGACGCCTCCATAAGCTTATGTCACGCTGGGAAGGACCGTTCCTCATCAAGCAAGTTCTACCCGTAGAGTGATGCTATGTATATTCTCTAATGTACTCTCCATGATTAAAGATCAATAAAGATGACGTCTCCCTGTCAACTAAAAGTTGTAGTGTGTCCTTGTGTAATCCTGTTGCCTAAAGGCACATGCCTAGGGTATCTTCTATCATGCGCAAAGGTTTCAAGATTCCTTTCTATGAAAGTGGCACTAAGTCTACATAACTCTCACTAGAGAGGCCTTGTGTAAGCCTGTTGCCTAAAGGCACAGGCCCATGGTAGCTTCTATTATGCGCAAGGGTTCCAAGACTCCTTCTTATGAAAGTGGCACTAAGCCTTAGAAGTCTTGGTTGAGCTGCCCCAACCCATACACAGTTGTAGGAGCTAGTATTGCTTCCTTTGTCGCCTTGCTTTCATAAGAAAGCTTGAGGAATTTCTGCGCTATGTTTTCGATTATGATGATCACACCAGATCCCTCAGTTTTTTGCACTAAAGGAACTCCCTAGAGTCTAATCCTGAATGTGTCTTGTGTACATTAGTACTACCCTTTTGCGTAAAACGCACAACTCAAACTACTACAAGTAGTACCTTAGGCTTGCGCTAGCAACCCATTTCGTCATAATACGACTAAAATTTTTACTTCAGCTGACAAACAGGAAAGCGCTCATATCATGGGTCGATGTACCACAAGTACTCGACGCAAAACGCACGGCGCAAATACTAGTTAACAAGTAGCGAATGAAAAAGACTACTTAACAAGTAGCAAATGAGAAAGACTACTTAACCAGTAGCAACGTTAAACGACTACTTAACAAGTAGCAAATGTTATCGACTACGTAACTAGTAGCATACCTAATTACTTCACAGTAGCAATATTACAACGCAAGTTCAGCTTGCTCTCACTTTACTCTAACGAGTCGATGAATTTTTCAGCTATGGGCTCCGTTTCGACTACCAAAGCCTCATACTCCTCCAGTGTGCCTCCAACAGGCAGCCAGACTACTTCTAGCTTGGCTTCAGGGTTATGCACCTTCACCACGGCTAGCAGTTGGTTGACGCATTCTTTCATGGTGCTCTTACAGAAGTCAGTAATCCGATCAAGAATCATGCACATGCGCTCCAAGAAAGACTGATTGCTTGTGTTCGCACCTTCTGGAGTTATCATCTCTATGATAGGCAATACAACATCCTCCATTGCTTTCTTCTTAGCCTGCAGATCTTCAACTTCCTTATGTTTGGCTTGTTGACCCGCCAGAGCTTGTCCAATTTGTTTTTCCCAATCTAATCGGGTTTGATGCTCTTTGGCGAATTCTTCATCTTTTTGAGCTATTAGCCTTTCCAGGCGACTGCATTCTTCAGCTTTGGACTGAGACAGGTTGTACCAAGATGTGGCGGTACTTTGTTCCTCTTTCAGATCCTTTTCAACCCTGCATTAGGCGCGAGTGTTATTAGCTAACAACTTATAAGCAATTGCTTTATTGTCAGATTAAAAATTGGGCTTTACTTACTGGTATTTTCATCCCTCAAAGCACGGCTGCGGGTATCTAACCTTGATCTTTCATCGCCGATGCCATCAATTTGCTTGTGCAGGTTATCAATCATTTCTTGATGCTCGACTCGAGTCTTCTCGCATGCTTCATACGCCGCGGCTAGGTCCTCTTCGAGTTCCTTTATGTGTGCTTCAAATCTAGCATTGCTGGGCCATTGTAGCTTCTCAGTTAAGGCCTACATTTAAAGATTTGATCGGTAATGACTACTTTCTAGGAGTAAATCTACTACAAGTCAAAATTCCTTACCAAGGCGGCTTGGAGGTGCTTCTTCAGTCGCACAGGATCGCTCTCAGGATTTTCTTCAACAACTTCAACCTACAAGATGGTTATGTTGTTATTCATAAGACTACCTTGGTATAATATTTTTTTGTCAAACATGCCTTCAACAAGGCTACTTACAGTTTTGGGAGTCTCTTCCCTTGGTAGCAGAGTGCTTCCGTCAACATCCATGCCGGATGGCTCTGTTTCTTCTGTTCTGCCAGTCTGCAACTTTTGTAGGTCACACACCATGTTTAATACGAATAATGGCCAAGGGATATGGATTGGTGGTCTAGATTTGAAATATTTCGTGATGGGACATACCTCTACATTATCTCGGAGGACTACTTCTCCTTCTGTGGCTGCAGAGGCTATGTCAGCTTCATGACTTTGCGGCAGCTCGGCTGGGATATCTTCTGCGGGTTTGTTCAAATCCAAGTTGTCCGTGTTTCCAGCAGTTTCCGCATCCACATCCATGGCAGCTGGGGTTTTCTCCTCTGTTTTCTCCACCTCTATTTCGACAACTGTCTCATCATTGGTTTTATCTACTCCGGCAGCCGGATGATCAGTGGCTTTTTCTGCTCCGGTGGGTGGTTCATCCAAGGTATTCTCCACCTCTATTTCAGCGGATGGCTCGTATGTGGTCTTTTCTTCTATTGCGGCTGCAGAGGGCTGCTTCTCCGTTCCTTCAGTCTTTATCTCTTTCATGAATGCTTCGGTCGATGACGTGTCATGAAACAAGTGACAGAATTATTCATTGACTAATTGAATATATACACATACAAGACTCAAGCGACTGCTTTACTTACTCTACAAGAGGTATTGCTTTGAGCTTGAAACTAAATTTCCTCAGTTTTGGAATACCCATCTTCGAGCTAGTGGTTGTTCCTGTTTTACCGCTCGCCATGGCACTAGTCGTGGACGAGCTCTGAGGTGCTGTGATCAACTTGGATATTTTGATCCGCTCGGATTCGTCAACCTTAGGGATAAAAGCACTCGAGGGTGTCTCTGAGCGTGCTCGGGTGGACCTTTTCCTCTTCAAATTAGCATGAATTGTTGGGGGCTCTCTTGAGCACTCTGGTTTAAAATTACCCCACATAATTTTTGGTGGTGGATTCCACTCGTCAGAGTTTTCTACTCCTATGGCATGATAATCTTCAAGGATTACTAGGCCGAGTACAAGGGACTTACCCTTTGTGTCCTCCTGGTCCATGGTATGTGTAGCTGTTTCTTCGTTAGTGTCAGCTATGACTTCATCTTCAGTTCTGGCAGCTGTGTCAACATTTGCTTCGGCATCCTCGGTTCTCTCTAGGAGCTCTTTTGGAAGTCCTTCCATTCTTCATTGGTGATTCCGCCAATTGGTTCGTTGTCATCTCCGTTAGAAGGCTGAGCAATTAAAAGCACTCGGATGAGGATTGTTATTTCCAGATTATTGACAAAGCAAGGCGTATGATTACTTACTGAGCTTGGGGGCTTTCCCTTCGAGTACTCCCCGATGATAATAGGTTTCTCTGCTATGCTAGTGAACATGCGAGACAGTCGCATCAGCACTATCTCGTCTGCTATCTCTTCTGGCGCCATCCTTGAGGGATCCGAGCTTCCCTCGTAGTCGTACCTAAGGTTCACACGCTGCTGGAGTGGTTGCACCCTTCGCTTTAAAAAGCTGAATGCAATCCCTACTCCAGTGAGGCCCTTCTTCTTCAGTGCGTGTACTCGCTTTAACAAAGCGGGTACATCCTTGGCTTCTTCGGCGCTGGGCTTGGTGTTCTAGTCGGATAAATCCTTTGGGTACCACCCATCTTTCACTGGACAACTCATGCCGTGGTTTCCTTCTATATTAAAAAATACACAGGAAAAGATTAGTGTATACACAAGTAATTCCTAATAGGAGAAGAAGTTGATTAAGACAACTCACCGATGATAAATCAATCGGATTTCGAGTCTCCATGTGAATCTTTGATTGGCATGTCAAACCATTGATCCTTCATCTTCTGGCAAAATAGAATTCCTACTTCGCCTACTACTTCCATTCGCTGAAAGGTGGGTTGTGGCTTGATGTGGTATAAGGTGCGGAACAAGGCTAGATTTGGCTTAATTCCAAGGAAGGCCTCACAAGCATGGACAAAGACAGAGATGTACAAAATAACATTGGGATTGAGATGATGGAGTTGTAGCTTATAAAAACCAAGAAGTTCTCGAAAGAACGAAGAAATAGGCAATCCAACCCCACATTCACAAAACAAGAGAAACAAGGGGATTGGGAAACTGAAGATTCAAGCAAGCTTTCGATTCAAGTGTTTCCTGTGATAAGAGCAGACGTTGGGCCACTAGGCCGTGTAGATCATCGGCGGATGCAGTGTAGAACTTCCACGCATTGGCAGGTGAAGGACGAGTCCTGGAATCGAGCTTCATGTTTGGATCTACCAATGACGCTCTATTCCTTGTGGTTTTCCTCTCCCAGGGCTTGGCGGATCCGGCTTCACCAGTCTTCTTCACGACACCATTCTTCTGACCAACTACTCGGCTACGGGAAGTTTGACTCGACTACTCTGAACTAGTCGGCTACGGTGCAAGACGACGTAGTTGATTGGGAGAACTAGGCATGTACTGTTACGAGACTCCCAAAAGTACCATGTTGTAGTACTCCATATTGTATACGACTAGGATCATGGAACTGACTTGTAACTCTGCTCACCGGATGTATAAGGCGGAGCAGAGACCCCTCCAAAAGAATCTCATACACAATACAATCAGGCATACAGGACGTAGGGTATTACGTAATTTGCGGCCCGAGCCTGTCTAAATCTTTGTGTCGTGTGTGCACCATCGTTCCTAGAACTCGACGAGACCCATGAAATCTACTCTCTAAGGTACCCTAGATAGGTACTCAATAGTTAAACACCGACACTAAGTTTCTTTTGAAACCTTTCCACCACCTCCTTCCAATCCGCATTTCTAAACTTACGATGATGCATGGGGATTCTTAAGTACCTAAAAGGATACAAACCTTTCGCACATCCAAAAATGTGAGAAAGTTCTCCTTTTTCTTTTGCATCTCCATAACAAAATATCTCACTTTTGTGAAAATTAATTTTTAAACCGGAGAGTTGTTCGAAGGCACAAAGTAGAAGTTTCAAATTCTTAGCTTGTTCTACATTATCCCCCGAAAATAAAATAGTATCATCCGTATATTATAAAATAGACAATCCATCGTCAACCAAGTTGGAAACCACCCCAGAAATTTGTCGTGCCTCTTTAGCCTGTTCAATTAAAATCGCAAACATATCCACCATGATGTTGAATAAAATAGGGGAGAGCGGATCACTTGTCTGACCCCTTCTTAGTTTGGAAGAAGTGTCCTGGATCACCTTGTCCCTATGATTGTAAATATGCCACCTAAATGGATCGAGAAATCTTAAGACACTGTACAGTAGATATATCATATTCGGCCAGGCAGATTATGGGTGATCCAATTTTGTGAGTCATGAGGTCGACCGATGCTTACTCCGTATGTTATTAAAAAAAATCCGGCATGTGCCCGCAAATCGACTTACAGGACCAGAGTTCAAAACCGTCGTAACTGCATTGCAGACAATCACACGCAAATTACACCCATCAATCGTCCTACCAACCCCATAGTATAAACGTGCACAGATTTCCATGCCGACTCTCAACCACCAAACCCAACCCAGTCGCTCCCTCGCTCCTGCCCCGCCTATATATTCATTCACCAAGTTCACACTGTGTCACCATCACATCGACACCCCGGAATACATTCCAATCCGATCAACCATCGTATATAGCAAAGCCAAAGTTATTAGCACTGTCGTGACTCGTGAGATCGAGATGGCGGCAGCTGGCATTGCTCACCGTCGCTCCTCCACTAGCATCGCCATCGCGCTCGCAGTCGTCGCCGTCGCCTGCTCGTCGTTCCCTCTGAGCAGCGGCGCGGCGGCGGCGGCGTGCTCGAGCCACACCTTCTCGGGCAACGGCGGCGGCCAACTCTACGGGTCGTGCGCGGACCTGCCGCGCCTCGGCGCCACGCTGCACTACAACTACTCGGCCGCCACCAACACTGTCGCCGTCGCGTTCCGGGCGCCACAGGGCGACGACGACGACGACGACGCCGAGTGGGTGGCGTGGGGGATCAACCCCAGCGGCCGCGCCGGCATGGTCGGCACCCAGGCCGTGGTGGCGTTCCGGCGCTCCTCCGACGGCACCCTCGCCGCGTACCCGACGGTGCTCGACAGCTACGCGCCGTCCATGGCGCCGGCCGCGGCCGAGGACCTGGCGTTCCCGGTGTCGGGCGTGGCGGCGGAGAAGGTGGCCGGGGAGGGGATGGTGGTGTACGCCACGGTGGCGCTGCCGGCCAGGAAGGGGAGCAAGTTCACCCACGTGTGGCAGCAGGGGAGCGCGGTGGTGAACGACGTGCCGGCGGCGCACCCCACCACCGGGGACAACATCCTCTCCACCGCCACCATCGATTTCAGCGAGTAATGTTCGGTCCGAGATATATATACACTCTTGCATGTATACGTATAGGCCTGTCCATGGATGTATTCTTATTGCGCTTGTCCTCACTCCTCAGTATATGTGTATGTGTACTGCCTATCTAGTAAATAATCGTTCCTCATTTCTGCTCTTTATCTAATATTAAAGCAAAGATTGATTCAACGATATCATAATTTTATAAAAAAATCATAATCTCTTCCTAGTTATAAATCGAGGATTGCCTCTGCCAAACTTCTTCGGACATTGTTGACAATAGTCGACAACCGCGAACCTCGAATTCAATCCGGACAGTGCAAAACAAGGAGAAAAGGAACACGAATTCATGTCTGCATCCCTTGAAAAACACTATCTTCACTGAATGAAATAAGACCCAGTTGAATTCGGTCTATCCGATTGGACCCAGAGTACAAAATTCTAATCGATTAACCAAAGTAGCATTGGAGGAAGCTTAATATAGAACCAATATAAGGCATGCAAATTCGGTCAAAAAACATCCAGACATGCATCATCAAAGCAAACAAAATAAAGCCAGCAAGCTTGCTTGCTTCCCTGTCGGCAATCTGTACAGAAAATCTCAACGATGCCGTGAATGGTGGCCGAGCTCACGGGGAACAGCTATGTGCGATGCTTGCGCACAGTGATGTTGCGCCTATGCCGGACCCTCGATGACAATGGTTGCTGTGATTCAGTAGCGGATAGAGGAGAGGACGCGCAATGTTGGTTTTGAGGTCGACTGACGGGAGGAGGAAGAAGAGGAGAGGAAGAAGAGGTTAGTGTTCGGGGTTGGAGTTGCCGGGGTTGGGGGAGGAGCTCCGACTGTAGAAGGAGGCGGGGGCGAGAGCGGGAGGAGGCGGGCGGGTTGGAGGTAGGCATCGACCGCACGGGAGGCTCCCGTGCAGTGGACCGCAAACTAAACCGCCCCGAGAGGACGTGAGGTACAGCCGTACAGGATAGGAGGAGAGGGAGCCGGGAATGGCTTCTGTTGCTTCTACGGAGGACTCGAGCATGGAGGTTGACGGCTGCACCGGCCCAAGGAAAGCAAGGTGGAAAATGGAGAAGAGGGTTTCGGAGAGGCAGTGTTGTCCATGTCCAATGAGATCGACGGCTGAGGCAAGGCAGGGGTCATGTTGGGCCTGCAGGTAACTTATGGGCCGGCCTGAATCTACGTTTTGGTATGTTACAAAATAGTCTCACACTTTCACTGTTTATGTATTTCATCTTGTTTTTTTCTTAAGTATTTCATGAGTATTTATGTATTTGATTTGTTTTAGGAGATGCGCTGCTATAATAATGTTATTTGCCTAAAATTATGCTGTCATTTTGTATTTTATTGTCAATGTTCTGCCTCTGTTTAAAGGGAACCAACAATAAGCCATTCAAGAAAGAAAAAAGTTCAAATTACTACCCTCAAGTATGGACAAAGTCTTGATAACCCCTTAAAATATGCGTTGGTCCGTTTTACATCCCAAACTATCTTAATCGTTCTAATTTTCCCCTTGTTAAGATTTGTCTTTTTTATTTCTCCATACACATATGTTATTTTGAATTGAAATTTTATAGTATAATAGAGGGGATCATAAACTATATTTAAAAAATATATTATGAATTTTTTCATTGTTATTTTGAAAGGCTATGATATGTAATAATAAACTAACCATATCAAACAAAGTTTTATGAGAAATAATGATGAAAAATTGTATTATATTTTTTCAAAATACTATACGTGGCTCTCTATCATCCCACAAAATTTTAACTTAAAACACCACTTGTGTATGGAGAAATAAAAAAGAAAAATCTTATAAAGGGGTAGATTGGACCAATTAAGAAAGTTGTGGGCGTAAAATGAACCAAAACATACTTTTGGGGGTTATCCGGACTTTGATTATACTTGAGGGTAGTAATTTGAACTATTTCCTTCAAGAAAACTATGGCGTTTGTAATTAGAGATGGGCTATGGATTACTCTTTTGGTAATTTGACGTTGATCCATGTCGACGATTTATGTCGAGCACGTCTATCTGGGGGTATCCCAGGGAGTAGATTAGTGGGTCTCGCCGAGTTCTAGGAACGACAGTGCACGAACAACACAAAGATTTAGACAGGTTCGGGCCGCGAGTAGCGTAATACCCTACGTCCTGTGTGTTTGATTGTATTGTTTGTGAGTTGACTTGTTTTGAGGGGGTCCTTGCTCCTCCTTATATACTCGGGGAGCAGAGTTACAAATTGATTACAAAGACTACTCGTATCCGACCCGGAAGGTCACATTAAGGTAGTCTATCTTGAATACGAGTAGTTCTACAACTTGACTACAACGTCCTATGCCTTATCTGGATAGTACAAAGCAGTCGGGTCATAACTCTCCATATCGAGTAGTTTAATTCCTTAGATGAGTGGCCATAGGGATCCTGGCCCCACAAGCCCCCGAGCATCTTGTGCCTTTGCTTCAACTCTTGAATCTTCTTAACATCTTAGAGTAGTTAGAGCTAAGCCCAAGACGCTCAAATCTTTTTCTGACGAGTAGTTTCATTAAAGCACATCTTTTGATGCACCCAATAAATGTAGCCCCTGAGCCTCCGAGTACTCGTTAAGCAGTCGCAGGTTCAGGAGACTAATCTTGAATTTCACCTGGGTAGTCTAATGGCGCGCTTTGAGTGGATGTACCCATCGAACTTCGAGTAGTTTTGTTAAAACTTAGTCAAAGGTCTTGGATAACGTGAAACCATCGAGCTTTCGAGTAGTTTTGATAAAACTATTCAAAGGTCTTGGATAAAGCATGATAGGCTTAAGAGAAATTGTATCCTTTAAATGCAGCCCCCGAATCCACGAGTACTTCTAAGTAGTCGTTGGGTCGAGTACCGCTTCCCTTATTTACTCCAAGCCATGAATCCCAATACTTATTTGACGATTATTTTCATAAGAATCAGTATGCTTTTTCAAGCATATACGCTAGCATAACAACCTTCGAGTTGTCTTCAAATGCAAGAATTGATCAATTGTGATTCCGTATTTACGAGTGGTTTTGTTAAAACCAGACAAAGATCTTTTTCCACTGTTTTCCGCCTTAAATTTCGGAAGAAATCAAATCTCAGATTATCTGTTAGCAGCCCCCGAGCTTTGAATCAAAAGAATATCTTTTGATTTGAAGATCTGATTAATCGCTAGGATTCGGTTTGTAATGTAATCCGAAATTTACGCTAGGAAAAACTAACCAAACCATCCCCTGTAACGGAATGCGATACGCCATTGATACTGTTCAAAACAGTAACCCTAACCGAAAGTTATAAATCTGAAGTGAGACCTTCCTTTGCTTCGTTAACCTTGAGCGCAGCGCTATAGCCTTTTGCCTCCTCATCGTAGCTTCCTTGTCATTTAGGACTTTCCATGCTTTCTCCTCTTGTGAATGCGAGAGAAAAGCAAAATCTTAACTCGATCTGCAACCATGAGCTCGAAGAAAGCAGAGGCCTCTGCTACTAAGCCTGCGGAGAAGAAGGCATCAAGGAAGAGGGTTCCCTTGGTAGATCCAAACACGAAGCCAGATTGCAAGACTCATCCTTCTCCTGCTGATGTTTGGAAGTATTGCACCGCGAAGGAAGGAGACGTTCATGACCTGGTGGAGCAAGGTTTGCTATTATCCCAGGAAACTCTGGAGTGGAGGGCTTGCTTCAATGCACAATTTCCCATGGAAAACACAAATGAAATTCCTTTGTTTGTGTCGTTTTGTGAGCGCGGAGTAGGTCTTCCAATCTCCTCCTTTTTCCGCGAGCTCCTTGATTTTTACAAACTCCAACTCCATCATCTGAATCCTAATGGGATTTTGAATATCTCTGTATTTGTGCATGCTTGCGAAACATTCCTTGGCATCAATCCAAATCTCGCTTTATTCCGTACTTTGTATCATGTAAAGCCCCATCCAAATTTCCAGAGGATGGAAGTGGTTGGAGGAGCGAGAATTCAATTCCGCCAAAGGATGAAAGAGCAATGGTTCTCCATGCCCCTGAAGGAGTCGTGTGGAGACTGGAAGTCCGAGTGGTTCATAATCGGTGAGTAGTCAAAAAACGAGTACTCTTCCTATATTATTTACGGTCAATGCACATTGTTATACACTAATCTTGTTCCTGTGTAATTGTAATACAGCAGGGAACCATGGAAAAAGCTATCATGTCAAAGATGAATGGTATCCCAGGGATCTATCCAACTGGAACACCAAGCCAACCACTGAAGAGGCCAGGGATGTGCCCGCTTTGCTAAAGCGAGTTCAATCATTGAAGAACAAATGCTTAACTGGAGTCGGGATAGCCTTCAGTTTTCTCAAGAGAAGAATTCAACCACTCCAAGAGCGTGTCAATCTTGGATACAAGTATGAGGGAAATATAGATCCTTCCCGCATGGAGCCAGAAGAACTCGCAGATGAAACCGTGCTAATGCGCTTGTTGCGCATGTTTAGCAATGTGAACAATAAGAAGCCATACATTACAAAAGAATTCTGTAAAGGCCAATCTCCAAGTTCTGTAAGTGCTCAAAACCTTTAAATTTTAGTCATTCTTAACACGCGCCTCAATAGTGATTCTTCTCATGTAGTCGGCCACTAATTCTAATGGGTTAGTTGGTGGCCTGTCTCCGCAAGATTGGGAGAAATTTGGAAAGAGTTCTTCAGAAAAGTCAGAGCCATCGAATGAGAAAACAGAGGCAATTGCTGACGATGTAGAAGAACTTGAAGTGATATCCAACGAGAAGGCAGCTGACTTGGATGGCCAGCAAGTTAATCTTCAAGGTAAGAGAAGTCTTCATAATTTAATTCGAGTACTTTATCCGTTCCGCCATTTAATTTGGATGTACTGTTTTTTTGAAAAACAGAGGATATAGACATAGTACCAAGAGTTCCCACAGGGGTAAAACAGAAAAGAACCACTCGGTCTCGATCAGATGCTCCTGCGGGATCATATGTGCCTGGAGCAGAGGAAGGTCAGCGCATCAAGATCTCCAAATTTATCACTGCTGTTCAAAGCTCCTCAACTACAAGTGCCATGGCGAGTGGTACCACAGGGAGTACAACTAGCTCCAAAGTGGGCGTGCTGAAGTTGAAGAAGTTCAACTTTAAGCCAAAAACCACCGCGCCAACAAAGTAAGTTTGTTAAATCAAGATATCATTTCAATTGAGCCATAATTCAACTATTGAGTCTTGCATTCTTTGTGAAGAATTTCATTTGGCGCACTTGCGCCACAAGAACAATTGAAAAAAGCTGAAGAAACAGAGCGTAATGAAGAAGAAGTCCTCCTTGGTGTTGTCGAAGAAAGCGGCGGAGTTGCGGGTCTGAACCAGTCTCCAGAGAAAGAGCAATCTGATGTCAATTTGGCTTCAGAAGCAAACCCCGTAGAAACTACAAACCAGGGAGATGCCGAAAGGCTGCCATCAACTGTGGAGGTAAATCATATAGCCTTTGCTCTGTATATCTCCCAAAATTTATATGAACAATGCTTGTAAAACCATGAAGGTTGGTTTGGAAGCTGGAGAAGTCGCCAACATTGTTATCAGACAAAGTACTCCACCACCATAAGAAAGGGCTACGGACAATGAAGCTATGCAGCTGAAGCAACATCTGGCAGCCTCTCTGGTAAGAGGAAAACTTAGTAGAAAATAGTTAATATATTAGTTACTAACTATCTGCAAATGCAGGCTTTGGTAGATAAAATGGAGAAAAATAGAGATGTCAGTCTGGAATCTCGAATAAAAGAACTCGAAGAAGATCTTGCGGCTGCCTATGAGGCGCGAGAAAAAGCTCGAGTTGATAATCAAGACTTGGTTTCTCGACTACACAAGCAACTCTAGGGAATGGGAGATGAAAAATCTCGAATGGATACTCGTAACCGGGCGTTGATCCGAGACAACAATAGTAAGTAAAGCAAATTCTGTACACTTAATTATTAATTTAGTCATATGAGGTGTAATCATAGACTTGTCTCACCTTTACAGGATTGAAAAAAGAATTGGTTGAAGAACAGAGCACCAGCACATCGTGGTATAACTTGGCGCAATCTAAAACCGATGATTGTGCCCGCTTGGAAAAAGAACTCGAGGACCTGAAAGGAAAATATACCAAGGAGCATCAGATCCGTGTTGACATGGAACAAGCTTGCGCCAGGGCCTTGGCAGGACAACAAGCCAAACAACAAGAAGTGGAGGATCTCCAAGCTGAGAAGAAGGCCATAGAAGAAGCGGTGTTCCCCATCACTGACATGGTAACACCGGAGGGTGTTGCTACTACCAACCAGTCATTATTGGAGCGGATCAGCGCAGTGCCTGGACAGCTAACTGATTTTTGTAAGAATACCATGAAGGAGTGCATGAATCAGCTGCTAGTGATGGTGAAGGCGCACAATCCGGACGCCAAACTTGAAGTTGTAGAGCTTCCAGAAGGAATGGAAATTGAAGGATTCAAGGAATTGGTGAAAGAAACAGAGCCAGTCGTAGATACTTCTATTGACTCGTTAGAGTAGATATGTACTGTAACTTGAACTACTCGTTTTGAATACTCTATTTTGAATCCGATATGGATATTTGTTCATGTATATAACATCTGATACTTGTTTAAAGTAATCCATTTGGAAATACTACTGTGTAAGTAATATCCAATAGTTTTGTGCGTATGCGAAGTACTGTGGGTAGTATATTTGATGAGTGACTATAGTTTAAGTAATCCAGTGGTCGTATAAGATTCGCAACTAGGAGTTGAATCGAGCCTTGTTAAGGATTAGCAACCTTGCTAATGCAGGGTGAAAAGTTATGCGCATAGGCATATGTTGTACTTTTTAGTACTTTAGAGCACCTTTAGGTGATTTTTATAGGAAATGAAGAATGAGTGTAGTTGGTATAACACTGATTCTGGAAGCTTTTGAAGAAAAGCCACAGAGTCAAAATAAAAGAATTTATCGCCTTCGACCATGTTTAGGTGAGGGTAATTCATCCAAGATTTTTAGGTGGTTTGACACCTCCTTTTTAAAAGGAAATCCTGGTTTCTTTTGAGCGGGAGTAGAAAACTACTCGGATATCACACGACGGCTATCGCCGTAATGAACATGGTATAGTTTTATCTAATGAGATAAATGATGTCATGACTTTGTAGATGACAGGGAAACATAACTTTATTGATTTGAGAACAAGGGTTGTTTTACAACATCTCGAATACAATGTCCCGTGTTACGGTTAAAATTTGCGGAGATGTTCTATGTTCCATACATTTGGTAATTCCTCTCCCTCCGAGGTTTGCAGCCTGTATGTACCAGGTCCAATGACTTGTTTTACAAGAAAAGGACCTTCCCATCGAGACATAAGCTTGTGCAACCCTTCAGGCTTTTGGATTCGTTGTAGTACCAAGTCTCCTATAGTAAAGGATCGAGGTTGAATAGAGCGTTGATGAAAGCGACGTAATCCTTGAAGATAACGCGTGTTCTGAATAAGGGCTGCTACTCGAGCTTCTTTGACGCCGTCAACATCTTGAGACCTTTCTTGATGAGTGAGTTGTTCATCGTAGTTCTCCAAATGCGGGGCTTCCCATAAAAGATCAGCCGGTAGGACTGCTTCGGAGCCGTAAGCCAGGAAATATGGTGATTGGCCAGTGGCCCTGCTGGGTTGGGTGCGTAGCCCCCAAAGCACCGCGGGCAACTCTTTTGCCCATTTCCCACCATATTTCTTTAAAGGCTCATACAATCTGGGTTTTAACCCTTGCAGTAGCAAACCGTTTGCTTTTTCCACTTGTCCGTTGGCACGAGGATGAGCAACTGAAGCATAATGTATCTCATGGAATATCTGTCACAGTAGTCTTGGAATTCTTCGCTGGTGAATACAGAGTCGAGGTCTGTGATAATGTTGTGAGGAACTCCAAATCTCTGGACAATACCATCAAAGAATTTGATCAAATTAGCAGCTTTAGCGTTTACTAAAGGCATTTCTTTGATCCACTTAGAGAATTTATCGATGGCTACGACGAGCCACTCGAATCCTCCTGGAGCTTTGGTAAGGGGACCAACGAGATCAAGACCCCAACAAGCGAAAGGCCATGATAGTGGTATAATGTTGAGGTCGTGTGCTGGAACGTGAGCTTGTCGTGCGAAGAATTGACATCCTTGACATTTTTTGACAATGTCCGCTGCATCGTGCTTGGCTGTTGGCCAGAAGAAACCTACTCTGTAAGCTTTGCCGACCAATGTTCGTGAGGCAACATGATTACCGCACACGCCGCTATGAATTTCTTGTAGTAGAGCTTTTCCTTGGTCAATTGTGATGCATTTCATTAAGACGTTGGCCGAAGCCCCACGCCTATAGAGTACATTGTCCACTACTACGTAATTAGCAGCTCGTCGTTGAAATGCGAATTTGCTCTGGTTTCTGCTCTGGCAATTTGTGGTCTTTCAAGTACTCAATGAAAGGGGTCATCCAGTTAGTGTCGATTACCATGATCTGAGTTTCTGGCTGGGACTGGGATTGCGTGGTCTCAGCTCGTGTTGGTCCTTTAATCGATGGCTGGAGTAGTTCTTGGACGAATATTTCTGCTGGGACGTCGGCTCGCCGAGATCCTAGCTTTGACAGGGCATCTGCGGCGACGTTGTAGTCACGAACGACGTGGTGAAATTCCAGGCCTAGAAAGTTTCTTTCTAGTTTACGAACCTCGTGAACGTAGGCATCCATTGTCTCTTTAGAAGCGTCCCAGTCTTTATTAACCTGGTTGATGGCCACTGCCGAATCGCCATAAACAACAAGTCGCTTGATACATAGTGATGCAGCCAGACGGAGCCCGTGCAGCATAGCCTCGTACTCTACTTCGTTATTGGTGACCTGAAACAGGATTTGAAGAACGTATTTGAGTTGGTCTCCTTTAGGAGATATAAGAAGTACGCCTACTCCTCCTCCTTCAAGTTTGAGTGATCCATCAAAATACATGACCCAGTGCTCAGGTCGAGTGGTTGTCGTAGAATTTTGAATTTCTGTCCATTCGACTATGAAGTCAGCAAGAGCCTGGGACTTGACGACTGTTTGAGATGTGAAGTCAAGGTGGTATGCTCCAATTTCAGCCTTCCATTTGCAGATTCGACCTGTTGCGTCTGGATTATTGAGGATTTCGCCTAGCGGGAATTTAGTCACGACTGTGATGTGGAAAGCTTGGAAGTAATGTCGTAGCTTGCGTGATGTGATGAAGACGGCGTAGAGTAGTTTTTGGACTTGAGGATAGCGAATCTTGGACTCAGAGAGTACTTCGCTGATGTAATAAATTGGCCGCTGTACTGGGAATACATGGCCGTCCTCTTCTCTTTCAACTACTATTACAGTGCTGACCACATGGGTTGTCGCTGCAATGTATAGATATAGATGATCATCTTTCAAAGGCGCTGGGAGTACTGGCGGAGTAGATAGATATGTTTTGAGTTCTTTGAACGCCATATCTGCTTCATTCGTCCAAGAAAACTTATCCTGCTTTTTAAGCAATTTGAAGAAAGGGAGGCCTTTTTCTCCTAATCATGAGATGAACCTGTTTAAGGCTGCGATGCATCCTGTCAGCTTCTGGACATCTTTTACATTCTTTGGTACTCCCATGGCAAGGATTGCTGAAATCTTTGCCGGGTTGGCTTCGATGCCCCTGTTACTGACCATGAACCCCAAAAGTTTCCCTGACGGAACACCAAAGACATATTTGGTTGGGTTAAGTTTCTGTCGGAATGTTCTAAGGTTGTCGAATGTCTCTTGAAGGTCGTTGATGAGATGTGCTGACTGCCTTGTTTTGATGACTACATCATCAACATATGCCTCTACATTGCACCCAATTTGTTTGGATAGGCATGTTTGTATGGCTCGCTGGTATGTGGCACCGGCGTTCTTCAATCCAAAAGACATAGTTGTATAGTAGTAAGCGCCGAAGGGAGTGATGAAAGATGTTTTGATCTGATCTTCTTTCTTTAGAGCTATCTGATGGTATCCTGAATAGCAGTCCAGAAAACAGAGCAATGCGCATCCTGTCGTGGAGTCGACGACTTGATCAATGCGTGGGAGTCCCATGAGATCTTTTGGACAATGCTTGTTCAAATCTGTGTAGTCGACACACATCCACCACTCGTTGTTGTTTTTCTTCCGAACCAACACTGGATTAGCCAACCACTCAGGATGGAAGACTTCTTTGATGAAGCCTACAGCGAGTAGTTTTGCGAGTTCTTCTTTTATTGCCTCACGTCTATCTTCTGCAAATCGTCGGAGGCGCTGTTTTTTGGGTTTTGCGTTCTTGTCAACGTTTAGTTTGTGCTCGACAAGTTCTCTAGGAACACCAGGCATATCAGATGGTTTCCAAGCAAAAATATCTTTATTATCTCGGAGGAACTTGACGAGCGCGTCTTCCTATTTACAGTCTAAATCTGCCCCTATAAGGGTAGTTTTGGACGGATCGCCCATCCCAAGATTTACAGTTTTGAGCTGTACTTCTTCGGAGGGCTTGAAGTTGGCACTGGTTGACTTCTTGCTGGGTACTTCTAGGTCGTCTTCCTTCGACTTCTTGGCCAAGGCGAGTACTTCCAGCATCTGGGTAGGGACGTACGAAGTGGCGGCGAATTCTACTGCCTCGACGTCGCAATCATACGATACCTTTAAGTCTCCTTTTAGGGAAAGTACTCCATTAGGAGCAGGCATCTTGAGAACCAAGTATACATAATCCGGAATCGCCATAAATTTGGCGAGGGCAGGTCGCCCAAGAATCGCATGGTATGAGGTCTCAAAGTTAGAAACCTCGAACTTGATGTACTCGGTTCTGAAGTTTGCTTCCATCCCGAAGGTAACTGGTAATGTGACCTGGCCCAGGGGGATTGCTGCATTGCCTGGGACAATGCCATAGAATGGAGCGTCTGTAGGCTTGAGGTATTTTGTAATGTCTAGGCCCATATTCTTGAACGTGTTTGGGAAGATGACATTGAGCCCGCTGCCTCCATCAATGAGTACTTTAGTCAGTCTGGCTTGCGCCACGACTGGGTTTAAGACCAGAGGGTATCTGCCAGAATTTGCAAAGTTTGTCCACTGGTCTGTTCTGGAGAATGTGATAGGCACTTCTGACCACTTTAGCTATGTTGGGGTGGCAGGTTCTATCGCCATGATCTCTCACAGAGTGAGCTTCTTGGCGCGCTTCGACCGGTTCAGGTTTTCCCCACTGAATAGTACAGCTACGACGTTCTCAACATTTGGGAAGTTATTGCCAGGGTCTTTATCATCTTTGTCTTCCTTTTTCTTGTCGGTTTTGGGAGCATCTAGTGTTTGCTTGTCGAATTCCTGCTTTAGGTGAAAGCACTTCGCCATTGTGTGCTTGCCATTGGGGTGGTAAGGGCAAGGACCGTTCATGACATCTGCCGCTGAACGAGTCTTACGACTAGGGCGCTGGACTGCCGCGACTGTGTTGTCTGGCTTGCGCTTCCTGTTATCGCGATTGAAGTCCCGATTGTTTGGGCGATCGTTACGTCGGTCGCCGTTGTCTTTGTTGTGATTGTTGGTATTGTTATCGCGATGTCTGTCAAAGCGCTCCCGCTCGCGATCGTCTTGGTCTGCCCATTCGGCGACAATGCGTCGTAGCTCGCTGATGTTTTCTTGGCGATGTCGGCCGAACTCACGGTGTAGTTCTCGGGTGTAGAGACCGTCATGAAAGCAGTCGATTACTTCCTGGTCAGAGATATCCACGATTGTAGCTCTTTTATCGAAGAATCTCTTGATGTATTTTCGCAAGGTTTCTCCTTTTCCTTGCTTGCAAGCTGCCAGTTCATAACGGGTTCCGGGTCGAGCCTAGGTTCCCTGGAAGTTGGTGAATTTCCTGGTGAGATCGTCCCAGGAGTCAATGGACCCGGGGCGGAGGCCCTCGAGCCATGTTAGGGGCGTGGTATCTAGCATAACAGGGAAGTAACTGACTTTGATGTCGTTGGATCCTCCAGCCATCTAGATGACTGTAGAGTAAATTCGGAGCCATTGTTCAGGGTCTTGCTTGCCCGTGAATTTCTCAATTCTTGTAGGTTTGAACTTGCTTGGCCATTGGATCTCTTTTATGCGCTTGGAAAAGGATGGAAAGCCGTCATATTTGTCGCTTGGTGATCGATCACTCCGGAAGCTAGAGGTGTTGTGGTCGGAGTCGTATTGTCGTCCACGATTGTGGTTTTGGGGAGGTCGATCGCTGTAATTTGAGGACTCTTGATGTCGGTGGCAATCGTTACGGTGCTCTCCTCGGCGATCGTTGCGGCGTTCTTCATGACGGTCATAATGGCGTTCTTGATCGCGTGGTCGGTTTCTGTAATTGTGGTGGGGAGGAGGCCCGTAGTGGTGGTCGTAGTCTGCGCGGCGACAGAGTTCCGATTCCACTCGCCGTTGTTGACTCGACTGAATGACAGAGCGAGCATCGCGGTTGTCATTAATGACGTTGCGAAGGTCTCGATCTCGTGGCCTTGCCTCGTCTTGGTTGTTACTGCGTCCTCTCCCCTGCTAGTGGTTGCGATCAGCGTCTTGGCCACGTCGATGTCCTCCTGTGGTGGCGATTGAAGCTTCATGTGGGGGTGGTCTCTCAGCGTCTGGGCGTCTGGTGTCTGGAGTGTGGTGGCTAGGATTCGCCTGGTTCGTAGCCTTCTGAGCCGTGTCGAGGAGTGAGAGTACTTGTCTGACCGCAGGGGTGTCGGGCATGGCCCTGACGAGTTCTGCTGCGACGGAGATGTTTAATGGCGCGTTTTGGGATACTAGCTGATCGCCAACCATATCGAAATCCTATGTAAGGTTTCGCATGGCATTGGCGCGTAACGCGGCGTTAAGACGCCTCTACTTGCGCTTGGCGTTCCTTGCTTGACGCGCGGTCTTTTGCTCCTCTGTTTCTCCGTCAGCAGTGCGTTCCTCTTCAGAAACGTCGGTGATCAGCTCGGGATCGTATTGAGTGCCTTGGTCTTCGTTGCCAGCTATGAACACCTGACGGCTTGGGTTTTGATCGCTGAGGATGATCTGAGTGGTTGAAAAGTTATCACTCGAGCTTTCAGTTGGAGTGGTGAGTGATGCAGTCTTGTCGTCTTGGAAGGGGAGTTCTTCCAGTATAACAGCAGCAAGTCTTGAGTCGTTGTCCTAGGAGGTGTCGGCCGGAATCGCTCCGGGCCAGTGAACGGCGAGTCCTCCCGGTGTTCTGGTCACGACTAGTCCGGATGGGAGGTGAACGAGTGGTTCCTCCAACACGAACTCGGTGTTGAAGTGAGCGTGATGGTGTAGGCACGCGACGTTATCAGGAGCATCACTTAGCAGGATGGTGAAGTCATCGTCATTTTCCCTCGATGGCGCTGATGCCGGTTTGAGGTCGTCGGGGTGACTTGGCTTTGAGTTGGACTCCTAGGTCATCCATGCCTCTACTTGTAACACCCCGTCCTCCACGAGCCACCCCGCACAGCCCTTTCGAGGGGCGTGCACGCATACACATAGCACCCTGCTTACACTTTCGTCCTCGCTTCGTGTAAAAGGGTTAACCCGAAGGTGCTATGGCTGGAAGACAAAGGCTTATAAGTTGCCTCCACCCTTGCTAAAGGAGCAATGTGGCACTAAACACGTGCATCCCGCACTCACGGGCCACTACTGGGCCATACAAACTGGGCCGGGTGTGACATCTGCTTTTGTGGTATGACTCTGTTTGTGCGAGTTCATTATGTTGGAGGATTCTTTTGGGAGCCGATCTGGGGGGTTGTCCGATGGCGTAGCCAGCTCAGAGTTCCCTACTCTTTCCATGACTGGGATCGAGTCGTACCGGGACTCGACCTGGAGAATCCCGAGCGAGCTTGGAGTTAAGATCAGACTCGGAATTGGAATCGAGATTGAGTTGGAGGTAGCCGCCGAGCGGGAGCCAGGGTTCTTCGCGAGGTAGCTTGCGAACCTACCATCGCTTTCGGCGACGAAGGTCCATGCGCCGAAAATGAAGGTGACTCCTTCTTCGACGTCGGCGATCTTGAAGGTAGTGAATCCCATCGTGCCTGATGGTGAGCTTTCGACGAGAGGCCCACAGTGGGCGCCAAGTGTCGATGATTTATGTCGAGCACGTCTATCCGGGGGTATCCCAGGGAGTAGATTAGTGGGTCTCGCCGAGTTCTAGGAACGACAATGCACGAACAACACAAAGATTTAGACATGTTCGGGCCGCGAGTAGCGTAATACCCTACGTCCTGTGTGTTTGATTGTATTGTATGTGAGTTGACTTGTTTTGAGGGGTCCCTGCTCCTCCTTATATACTCGGGGAGCAGAGTTACAAATTGATTAAAAAGACTACTCGTATCCGACCCGGAAGGTCACATTAAGGTAGTCTATCTTGAATACGAGTAGTTCTACAACTTGACTACAACGTCCTATGCCTTATCTGGATAGTACAAAGCAGTCGGGTCATAACTCTCCATATCGAGTAGTTTAATTCCTTAGATGAGTGGCCCTTGGGATCCTGGCCCCACAATCCATGAGACATGTTATACCATGATCTTTTTTAACTCGTATCGCAACGCATATGCATTCACATTTATTTTGCAGTAACTTCAATATGTGTAATACCCGTAAAATTTACCTTAATTAAATCGCGCGGTAAAAATTATTTTCAAAATCGTTTTCAAATCTTTTTCGCCGAGCTCCCAAATCTCCTCTTGTCATCCAAATTTTGCCCTCGTTTTTCGCCCCGCTGTCACTATCCCGGATCGCCCGCCCGCGGGTCGGCTGCCGGCCGACTGCCGTCGGGAATTCCGCCTCGGATCCCCCTCTTTCCCTTCCCTTTCTTTCTTTCTCTATTTTCTTCTTCTCCCTCTCTTTTTCCTTCTTTCTTTTCTTTTCTTTCTCTTCCTTTCTTCTTTCCCCTTTCCCCATCATTTTCGTTTTCCCGGCGCCAACCTTCTCCTGGCCGAGCCACCTCCTCCCCGACGCGTTCCTCCATGCACCGCCTTTCCCTCCACGCCATCACATCACCGACCCCCACCACGTGCGCCCCAGCGTTGCGCGCGCATGCCCGGGTCGCCTCGCCGCGCGCCCCACTGCTGCCCTCTGCTCCGCTCAAACGCGCGTGCCGCCCCGCCCGTCGCTGAGCCGCACCGCCCCACTGGTGCGCCACCACTGCGCCACCGCGCATGCCGCGCACACGCGTCAGCCTAGCACCGTGCCCCGCGCGCCGCTGCCCCGCCGAGCCGCTCGCCGCTGCCTCCTCGCGCTGAATGCGCACACGCCCTCGGCCACACCACGCCGCAAGCTTCGCGCCAACCGCGACAGCACGCAGCCGCGCCATCCGTTGCTGCCGCTTGGCCGCAACACTGTTGAAAAGAGCCACCTCGCAACACACACGCCGTGCCGCCGCGAATCCCGCCGGCGCCATTTACTCTCCGCTCGCCGGCCAAGCGCCCTTCTCGTCGGCTAGCGCTCCCAACCGCCTCCCGCGCCTATTAATAGGCCCATTAACCTCTCCCCCATCACCTCTCCCTCGCCAGCCACCCCTCTGTCCCTCTCACGTGCCCTAGCGCCGCCACCCCACTCCATTGCCGCCGCCTACGTGCCGCCGTGGGCAGAACACCCCTCAACTTCCGCGGCCGAGGTAAGCGCGGGAACGAGACCCCCACCTCCCTCTCCCTTTTCCCTTTGTCCCTGACCGCCGCCGTCGCTTGGTGCGCCGGCAATCGCGTCACCGCCGGTCGCCGGTTTCCTTTCCCCCGCTCCCCCCTCTCTTCCTCTGTTCTGTCGAAGGAGAGGAGGTCCATCTTGCGAAAAACCCCCTTGCTTTCTCCTTTTCTAACCCGCAGCCCAAGATCTGTTCCCTCTCTCTCTGACCAAATCACCAGGAGCCCTGCCCTTTTTAGGTATTTACAAGGAAGTCCCGTGTCTCTTATAAACAGCCCCAATGCCCTTTTTCCTAATCTTGTCTCACCAATAAACCCTACCAATCTCTAATATTCGCTATTAAACCCCCTAGCACCCTAGAACCATCCCAAATAGGCCCTTATTCCTTTTCGAATAAACCCCGGGACTTTCGGGAACTTTCCGAACAAGTCATTCCTTCGTTAATTACCCGAACGACACATCATTTTATGCACCGTTTTAACTCGGAATGACCCCAAATTTCACCACCC
Organism: Echinochloa phyllopogon; assembly: GCA_033239725.1. Classification (NCBI taxonomy): domain Eukaryota; kingdom Viridiplantae; phylum Streptophyta; class Magnoliopsida; order Poales; family Poaceae; genus Echinochloa; species Echinochloa phyllopogon. Next base: position 27,763,885 of record BTCW01000015.1, on the reverse strand, counting down.
ACTTTTTATTTACACCTTCCGCCAAATCATACACCGCACTCCTAATGAGACCTTCTTTTCCTCACCCTCCATTTAATCCATGTTTTCCTTTCTACGAGCTTGGCAAATAAAACCATATTTTATTTTCTTTCTTTTATTTATTCTGTGTGCTTGTTGTGCGTCGTAGATCACGTTGAGGAAGAGCCCGAAGGAGAGCAGTGCTACGAGTAGGAGCCCGAAGGCCAGTGCCCCGAGCAGGAGCTTCCAGAAGGCTTTGAGAACGACAAGTTCAATCTTACCCTTTGATGCATATTTATCCCAGTTTTATAAATGCAACCCATTGGCATGTTTTATAAAACTTGCATGTTTGTTGCTAAACCATTTTTGTGTGAGCCGTTCCTTGATTACTACAAATATTCCTTGATAACCTAGATTAATTTCCGAATATTTTAGCTTGGGAATTAATCACTGTTCAAATGCCGCTTAGGACAAAGTTACCTTTTGTAAATAAATACTATCCATTAAATATCTAGTAAAATATGAGAATGATGCTTTTAGAAGAAATGGGTTTAAATGATAGTAATTAGGGGATAAGCCAGACGGTGTTTCCTGTGTGAAATACCAAGGTGGGCTCGTGCCTGTGTGGCTGAGCATGGTGGGAGAAGTCCGACTTGTCATTAGAAGGATGAGTTGATGTGTCATCTTGCCTAACCCAAATATCAGTACCTCCACTCGACCGTTGTATGTGGCAACGGCTTGGCATAAATCCCACTAGTTGAGCTGGCAGCCATCAGGTGTGCTGGTGAGCAGCAGAGGACCATGGAGACGGGTATAAGTTCTTGGTGAGTTATGCCCTGGGTAGAACCTCGCGGGTAGGTTGCTGACCCCCTGGTTGCTCTGTGGTGACTTGTCAGTTTAGCTAAGGTGGGTAATGGCCTCGATAGGATCTGCACTGACACTAAGGTGTTCAAGTTGTGGTACCCTACTCGTGGTTGAGTACACCTCTGCAGAGTTGAAACCTATCCGGATAGATGTGTCTACGGTATTGAACGAGTTACGGCATGGTCACTTCACAAGTCCTTTGTTTCTGGTTTTGGTTTTGGTTATGGGAAGTGTTCTGCTGTGTGAGTTGCTTTGGAAATGCTGGAAGTTCCTACGTCGGACGGGGAGTCCGGTAGCACTGAGTGGTGTCTCACGATTTACCTTATTTATGATGCTTTTATCAATAGATTTGCTTTACAGGACTTTCATAAAATGGACCCTTGCATGTGGCATTTTCGCAAATAAACCAATAGCCTATCCTTGATATTTATCCTTGCATGCTTCTGTTGTAACCCTCCGTGGGTATGGTTGGACTTGCTGAGTACGTATGTACTCACCCTTGCTTGTTTTTCAGAAGAGGACCCGGACTTCATTCCCGAAGGCGTCGAGTAGGAGTAACGTTCTGCACCCAACCTTGCCTGTGTGTTAGGGACGCCCGCTTGAAGAACCGCATGGCGTATCTCTCTGATGATGTCCTGATTAGTTGTACGGTTTGGTTTCTAGTTTTTATCCTCGCGCTAGTGGCGCGTCTGTGCCCGCTACCGCGTAGATTTGTTCGGTAATGCACCATTTGTTGTAATAAATGTGAATCAGCCCCTGGGACTGATGTTTGTATCACATTTAAGTCTTCTCATTTGAGGGGACGCTTCAATATGGTTGTACGGAGTCAATAAATGTTATGGATGGCTTAATAGTAAATATTGTCACTAGGGATATAATAATCAAATTATTTTGGGACAAATAAAAGTACTATTTATTGACGGGCATTCCAGAGGCATGGCTCATAAAATATTTATCACTAGAAAGATTGTCACAATACTATGTATTTACTACAAATGGTAAGTCAAGTAGTAGGAATTATTTTATTAGAATATTGAGCTCCTAAAACCAAGCATAAAAAAAATTGATATAGACTTCACCCGTAGCAATACATAAACATATTTGTTAGTACATATATATGTAGTTATATATGACTAGTTGGTATGCACGTGCCTGTGGCACGTGTTTTAAAAAGGGAATGGGAAAAATCTTGAATTCAATAGAAAGTTGATTGTAATTTAAAGAAAATGTTCAATTTGCAAGACACACGATACAAGTTCTATAAACTTTATGCTCAATGCTTCTTCTCTTTTTGTGAATTCACAAATTGGAATCACAAACTCACAGACATTCGTTTGGAGCTCACCTTTCAGTGGCTCAGTAATCAACTGTTTCAGCACTACGTCAAATCAGAGAAACCGAAAAGAGAGAATAATGGACAAAATATCGAACTCAAGTGTATACTATAATCTATAAATATAAGTAAATATTGCAAAGGCAAATAAGTAAATATTCGAGACCGAAATGTTCCAAACGAGAATATAAAATAGGGACTAAACGTGCAATTGGCACATCTACTCTAACTCATAGACTTCCAGAGGACGAGGTACCTTTGTGTGATGAAGATCCAAATAACTATTTGGAAGCAAGTGAAAATAGTCATATCTACATAACTTACCATATTGTACACTGCAAAAATGGAAAGGAAATGTAAATTATTGGACTTAAATCCAAACATAATCATTAACTACCATCTATTTGAAAACTTGCTTAGGCTATATATATACTAAATACGACAATATTAAGGATACAACATTGCAAGCAGAATTTACCATATTTTACACTGCAAAAATGGAAAGAAAATGTAAAATTATTTGAGTTAAGCAAACATAATCATCAACTACCATCTATTTGAAAAATTGCTCAAATTATACATATTAAATATGGCAACGTAAAGGGTGCGGTGTCGCAAGCAGAACTTAGCATATTATACACTGCAATAATGGAAAGGAAATATAAAATTATTGGACTTAAATCCGGACGTAATCATCAATTATCGTCTATTTAAAAACTTGCTTAGATAATGTATATTAAATATGAAAACATAAAGGGCGCGACATTGCAAGTTGAACTTACAATATTGTACACTGCAAACATGAAAAAATGTAAAATTATTGGACTAAATCCAAATGTAATCATCAACTACCATATATTTAAAAACTTGCTCATATTATACATATTATATATGGTAATATAAAAGACGCGGCATCGCAAGCAGAACTTACATATTTTACACTGCAAAAATAGAAAGAAAATGTAAAATTATTGGACTTAAATCCAAATATAATCATCAAATACTATCTATTTAAAAATTTGCTCATATTATACATATTAAATATGGCAACATAAAGGGCGCGGCATTGCAAGGAGAACTTACCATATTGTACACAGCAAAAATAGAAAGGAAATGTAAAATTATTGGGTTTAAATCTAAACGTAATAATCAACTACCATATATTTGAAAACTTGCTCATTATATATATTAAATATGGCAACATAGAAGGCGCGACATCGCAAGCAGAACTTACCATATTGTACATTACAAAAATAGATATAAAATATAAATTATTGGACTTAAATCCAAATGTAATCATCAACTACCGTCTATTTGAAATCTTGTTTAGACTATATATATATATATATATATATTAAATATGACAATATAAAGGACGCGGCATCGTAAGCAGAACTTACCATATTGTACACTGTAAAAATGGAAAGGAAATGTAAAATTATTGGACTTCAATCCAAATGTAATCAAGTACCATCTATTTAAAACTTGCTCAGATTATACATATTAAATATGGCAACATAAAGGGAGCGGCATTGCAAGCAGAACTTACCATATTGTACACTGCAACAATGGAAAGGAAATGTAAAATTATTGGACTTAAATCCGAACATAATCATCAACTATCATCTATTTAAAAACTTGGTCAGATTATACATATTAAATGTGGCAACATAAAGGGCGCGACATCGCAAGCAGAACTTACCGTATTGTACACTACAAAAATAAAAAGAAAATATAAAATTATTGGACTTTAATCTAAACGTAATCATATACGCCAGTTTTGCAAGTATACTGGCAAATTCCTTTTGACCATGATGTATATATGACAGCATACATACTGTATATATGTTCAGAAATTAAGTATGAGCTACCGAAAAAAAACACATCCAAACAGTGCCGCAAATCATGTAAACATGCGGATCTAACAACTAATTAAATTAATTCGATAGTTGCATGTGCCGCGGTCGACGCAATAAGTTCATCCTATCAACAAGTTCATCAAACTATCTAGTCTAGTATCCCATGATACCATGGCCGACGCAGGAGAACCTGACAAGGCCGACGTGCGGCACCAACTTCGACTCACCCATACCATCGCAAGCAACCCCACCATCTACTTGCACGCCACCAGGTAGTACCTCTCGCGCCGGCTCAACGCCGCCGCCGTAGGGCTCTTCATCACGTCGGACATGGCAAAGCTGCTGGTTCTGACCTCGTCGTCCTCCTCGTCCGACGTTGTCGTATCGTTGTCGACGGCGCCGGCGTTCTTGCCTCTGCCCATCATGCATGACGCCCTGTAGTACGGCCTCCGACGCTGCAGACGCTCCGGCGTGCAGGTGCACCTATGTGTTGAGCCGATGGCCGCGGGTGATGGCGGAGCGGCGGATCTCTCTGCTGGAGGATTTGTGGAACAACCACATGTCGAGGGGGGATAATGAGAAGTGACCACTGGTTGGCGTGATTTATATAAGTCCTAGCTAGTCTAGTATGGTAATTATGACTTCAATTTGGATACAATCATCAACTAAGGAAATCTATCGTATGTTTGAAAACCTCCTAAGATTGTATATATTAAATTAGGATAGTCTAGTATGGTAATTATTAGATTTCAATCCGGACACACTCATCAACTAAGGAAACCTATCATATGTTTGAAAACTTGCTCAGATTGTACATATTAACTATGACAACACATTGGACTTAAATCCAAACGTAATCATCAACTACCATCTATCTGAAAACTTGCTCAGATTATACATATTAATTATGGTAACAGATTGGACTTAAATCCAAACATAATCATCAACTACCCTCTATTTGAAAACTTGCTAAGATTATACATATTAAATATGGCAACATAAAGGGCGCGTGGGTAGATTTAGGTGGACCCGATTTAGGTGAAAAAAGTTCTGGGTTTTGGAGGGGAATTCTCTTCCGAAGGGTGACAAAACGGGTCTCCCCCTCTCCTTTAGTAGTCCTTTTTTCATGACAGAGGGGTCCTCTGTGAGGTGGGGGATGAGCCTAATCTTGGTGAGAAGTGTTTTCAAATCTAATTCTTTTTATAGTATAGATAGTGAGGCGTGGTGAATTGTTATAAGAACCGTCCAGTCACTAGAAGGTGTTTATAGAGAGAGGATGTGCAAAAGAATGAGTGTATGCGAACTTTCACTTATGTACTAGTACCATGGCGGTGCGTGTTACAGAAAAAAGTTAAACCTAACCAGTAATTTTTAAATATTACTATGAAAATCTTACTACTACTCTCTTCGAGTTCCCCAGCGCTATTAGAACCAAACGTGCAGCCGTCGGGCCAGACCCCATTCATGGAAACCATGGTACGGAACCAAGGCAAATACCTCCTCGAACCAGTCGTTCCACACTAACACCGATATCAGCAACGTGTAGCATATCCTGTCCCGAGCGCGCATTTCCTCAAACACGAGTCCTCAAACACTAACACCGATATCAGCAATGTGTAGCATATGCCTGCGTGGCCGTACATGTCCACAAGTGCGCTCAACACGACCCCGTCACCGCCGTGCACACAGGCGCCAGCACAAAGGTCACGCAGCACGGTGCACGCCTTGGTGCCGGCGGAGAGCGTGCACGCGCTAGGGGCGACGTCCTCGTCGGCGCCGCAGCCGCTGGAGGCCATGGCCCTGAGGTGGCGGAGCGTACGGCACGGGTGGCCCGCACAGAGGAACTTGGTGAGGACGGAGGTGTGCACGGCGACGTTGTGGTGGGGCAGGTCGTCAAACCCCTGAGCGTGTGCGGCAGGTGGCCCGGGAGACGAACGTAGAAGGTGAGCAGTGCGTTGGCAAGGTAGCCCAAGCGTGTGGAGCCGGCGTGGAGGCAGTAGTCGACCTGCGGGGGCAGCGGGCGGTGGAGGAGCACCGCGGCGAGCGGGAGTGGGGAGGAGGAGGCGGAGACCACAACGAGGCACGCGACGGCGGGGAGGTCGCGAGAATCTAGAAGGCAGAGGATGGCGGTGACGCCCGGCAGCGCGGCGGGGTATGGGAGCGAGGACATCGCGTCATGGGGTGACCAGAGCAAAGCGCGCCGCGCCGAGGTGGGGAGTCGCAGCGCCGTGTTCGTTCGTTTTCTCGTGGTAGCATGGTTATGTTAGACTATATGTAAAACTTTTCATATCTTTTGCACCATTAGAACTGACATATGGGTCATTTGTGAGGGACGGTTAGGAATTTTTTTAGGTGAAAAGTTTTTTCAAAAGAACTTGATCCTTATAGTATACTAGTAGAGTGTACGCGCTGTGTCGCACGTGTATTAGAAAACATAGTAAACAATAATTAATTTGATGATGAGATTAAGCCAATTTTTGACAAATTAAACGGTAACTTGGTAAATAGTAAACTGAGATCAAAATAATTTGTACTTATCTTTTTTTTGTGTAATATCTTCAAATCCATCAACTTCAAGCATTGAAAAAATACACATCCTTGGTGATGCCTCTAACAACAGAAAAAAATAATAAGATAGACATAGCATGGCGTTAAGCATAAACATTAAAATTGCTAATACATATAATATAATCTACTTTCATAGTTTCACTGGCCAACAAAACTACACCGTACTAATTTTCTAATGTTTTCATGTATCTACAAGTTCTAGGTATGTAAATACAGTAACTTCGATAAAACTGTATCTACAAGTCCTAGGTATGTAATTTGCTTGTGCACATCCTCCTCCTTTCTCGCAGCATTGCTGCTTCCCATCACTACTGGTGCCACCCCCGTCTTGACCAGTGGTAGCATCCGTGTAGGCGGCTTTTGAAGCGCGGTGAGCAAAGCTTGTGGAAGTGTTGTTTGGTTGGTAATCTGGCAGCGCCAAGTCGAGTGCGTGGAAGCAGAATTTCATCTACAGTGATGACCGGACCTCTGAGCACTCGGGCGAGACGATCGAGGTTGAATGTCGGCGTCCGGATGCTGTTGTTCGGCGCTGCCTAGCTCGCCGTGCGCGATCAGGAAGGAACACCAAGAACAATAACAGGTGCATTAGTTGTGTCTCCAATAGTAATTACTACCCCCGTTCTTCTATATTTGACGTTTACATCGTTAAAAAAATCGAATGTTGTACCATGTAACCGGTTCTATGCCAAGTCACTCAATTCTTCAATTTATAACTTTATAAAAATCTATCATGCGATGGCAGGTTTGAGATATAGTTCAGAATATCAACTGCATTTTAGGGTGCATCAGAAAATTTCATAATGTATCAATAAATTATTATCATCTGGTATCATCGGTGTAAACGAGCAGCGTATCAAACAAAACCCATTCTTCAATTTCAGGTCATAGCCTAGCTTCATTACATTAAAAAATCACAAGAGAAAGAATCTATTTTAGACATGAAAAAAGATAAGATACGCAAAACTAACTCAAAGGAATCGCATTTAAAGAGATCAGTCTTGGATAAATTGCGAGCATGACTGATAAGTGGAATAAATTGCGAGCACTGCCAGAGAACATCACATCCGCACCGGTTGGGAACGGGCTTTAGCACCGGATTCCCAACCGGTGCTAAACTTCCGGTGCTAAAGGGGTACCCTTTAGCACCGGGTAGAATAACCGGTGCTAAAGGGGGCCTTTAGCACCGGTTCTAAACACCAACCGGTGCTAAAGGCCCTCCCTACACATCGGGTATAGGAGAGCCTTTAGCACCGGTTGGTGTATACAACCGGTGCTAAAGTACCTGGATTTTTTTGGTACGTTTATATATGTTTATATATGTATTATGATACGTATTCAAACATGTATTCAGCTGCCGTGCATGTAGTACTGTATATTCATATTAGCTAGACATATAATCAAAATAGAAGATATATATATATTATAATTTTGAACTGTATATATATTTGAACTATATATATTTGAGCTGTATATTACAAATTAAGAAATCCGACTAGAGGAACGACTTGACGGCGCATCCTCCAGGGGGAGATGGAATTCTCCACGGGGATTAACGACCTCGTCTCAAATCCATCCGATGAGCTGTTCTGCAATTGCATCTATTTTGTCTTCATCGAGTCTATCTTCTTGCAGCCTCATCATCTATAATTTGCAAATAATTAGAAATATTAATTCCATGAAATTGAAGACAACAAATGTGCAATTAATAAACATTTAATATAAAATAAATGCTTTACTTACAAATACAAATGTCCGTCTATATTTAAATAATCATTTATTATAAAACAAAGTGTTTTTCTTATTAATACAAACATAGTAATTATTAAATGAAGCCCTATATTTCTAAATAATCATTTGTTTTAAAACAAAGTGCCTTACTTATTAATTCAAATTTAATAATAATATTATTTATTATAAATGAATCCCATTATCAATAAAAGAAGCCGTATATTTCTAAATAATATAATTTATTACAAAATCAAGTGCCTTTTCTACAAAAATAGTAAATATATCAAATTAAAACCTGAAAATGTGTTACATACCATAATATCATGGTGGGTCATCTTTTTCGTTGACCAATTGAGCATGTTATCACAAACATAATATGCACATAGATTATTTCCCGACCCCTGTTGGCGACACTGTCGATCAAAAAATAAAGTTAAGTAAAATTCATATAACAGGTCCTTGATTACCATCGATCTTTTTCCTAGTGTGCCCTTTCCACCAAGTCTCCCCTCATGATGTGATTCGGGCACACCAATCGGCATAAGATCGTTGACAAAGTCAACACAGAATTCAATGACCTCCTTTGTTTCATATCCCTTAGCAATGCAACCTTCTGGACGAGAACGATTACGGACATACTTCTTTAGCACAGCGAAGAACCTCTCAAACGGGAACATGTTGTGTAGAAATACTGGGCCCAGTATACGAATCTCTTTGACGAGGTGAACCAATAGATGTGTCATAATATTGAAGAAGGATGGTGGAAATATCATCTCAAAGCCGACAAGACATTGCACCACGTCGTTCTGTAGCTGAACTAAACGGTCTGGATTGATCACCTTCTGAGAAATTGCAATGAGGAATGCACATAGCTTCACAATGGCTTTCCGCACATTAACGGGTAGCACACCCCTGAGTATGACGGGAAGCAGCTGTGTCATCAACACATGACAGTCGTGAGACTTGAGGTTTGTGAACTTGTTATCTTTCATATTTATTATTCCCTTAATATTGGAGGAGTAGCCCGACGGAACCTTGATACTGTTCAAGCATTCAAACATGCTTGCCTTCTCTTCTTTGTTGAGAGTGAAGCTGGCAGGACGCAAGTACTAGCGTCCGTTGTCTCTCTTTTCTAGATGTAGATTATTCCGTTGTTTCAATCGTTTCAGCTCTTGTCGTGCTTCCAGTGTATCTTTTGGCTTCCCATAAGTACCCAGGAAGCTTATCAAGTTCACGCAAAGATTCTTCGTCAGATGCATCACATCAATCGCGTTACGGACCTCTAAATATTGCCAATAAGGTAGCTCCCAAAAGATAGACTTTTTCTTCCACATCGCGGCACGACCATCCTCGCCAGTCGGAACAAGCTGGCTTCCGTCTCCCTTTCCAAACACCACTTGTAGGTCCTTTAACATATCAAATACATCTTGTCCACTCCGGTGTCTTGGCTTTGTACGGTGGTCCGCATTCCCGCCAAAATGCAGACATTTTTTTCGTAGCTCATGCTTCGTAGGAAGAAATCGACGATGACCCATGTAAACAACCTTCCTACAATGTTTCAAATACATGCTTTCGGTTTCATCTAAACAGTGAGTGCATGCTTTATATCCTTTGTTTGATTGTCCTGATAGGTTACTTAGTGCAGGCCAGTCATTGATGTTTATCAAAAGCAGTGCTCGAATGTCAAACTGCTCCTGTTTGTCCTCATCCCACATGCTAACACCTTCTTCCTTCCATAGCTGCAAAAGTTCATCAACCAATGGTCTTAGGTAGACATCAATGTCGTTGCCAGGTTGCTTTGGCCCTTGAATAAGCACTGGCATCGTAATGAACTTTTGCTTCATGCAGAGCCAAGGGGGTAGGTTGTAGATACATAAAGTCACAGGCCAAGTGTTATGACTACTGCTCATTTCATCAAAAGGGTTCATGCCATCAGTACTTAAACCAAGCCTCACATTCCTCGCATCAGCATCAAACTCTGGGAATGCTCTGTTGATGTTCCTCCACTGGGATCCATCAGCGAGGTGTCTCAACATGCCATCCTGCTTACGTTCTTCTTTGTGCCATCACATTAGTTTGGCATGCTCTTTGTTCCTGAACAAACGCTTCAGACGGGGTATCAGAGGAAAATACCACATTACCTTCGCAACAATTTTTTTCTTACAACGCTCCCCCACAACCTCACTAGGGTCATCCCGCCTTATCTTGTATCGTGCGCAACTGCAAACTGGACAACAATCCAAGTGTTCGTATTGTCCGCGATAGAGGATACAGTCATTTGGACACGCATGTATCTTCTGCACCTCCAAACCGAGAGGGCAAACAACCCGTTTTGCTTCATACGTTGCCGATGGCAATTCGTTACCCTTGGGCAGAATCTTCTTTACGAGTTTCAGTAGCTCATCGAAACCCTTATCAGTAACACCATTTGCTGCCTTCCACTGCAGAAATTCAAGTGTACTACCCAACTTCGTAAGCCCCTCTTGGCAATCTGGGTACAAGTCAGTTTTGTGGACCCGCAACATGCGTTGTATCTTTTTCAGTTCCTTATCATTGCCCAAGTCTTTCTCAGCATCACGCAACATTTGCCCAAGTCCATCATTAGGGTCATCTTCCTGAGCACCATCTTCATGAGCAGCATCTTCATGATCGGCATTACCCACTGCAGCATCTGCAAAGGCCTCATAGTATTCAGCCAATACCGGAATGTCGTTATCCACCTCGTCTTCTTCATCTTCATCCATTAGAATTCCTCTTTCACCATGCTTCGTCCAAACAGAATAATTGCTCATGAAACCGTGCCTCATCAAATGCACCTGAAGAGCTCATCTTTATTTGTACAATTGTATATTTCGACAATTAGTGCATGGGCAGAACATGAAACCTGACGGCATCCTGTTGGCCTCGGCGACATCGAGAAACCCCTTCAGGCCATCACGAAACGCACGAAACGCCGTATCGTGATTGTCCCCGTACATCCATTGCCTATTCATCTGCATTAGTAACCAATAACAATTAATTGTATAATTTAATATATAATATAATACAAAGGTAATATATAAGACAATACAAATTTAATATATAACTAAATATAAATTTAACATATAATAGATTACAAAGTTAATACATAAGACAATACAAACTAAACACATTTCTAAAACTATAATTAATTTATTCATTTTCTAAAATCAAATATACTTCCATTAAAAAATAATTAACTATTCCAACTTTAAATAAATAACTAATAAATACAATACATAAGCTCTCTCTCTCCACCATGAACACAAGCTCTCTCTCTCCACCATGAACACAAGCTCTCTTTCCATTTTGATTCACAAATTTCTCTATTTCTAAAGCATATAAACAATACAAGCTAATAAAGAACATAAGAGAATGAAAGAATGTACCTTGTAGTGAATGCCCCTTGGATGAGTGAAATCTTCACAAATTTTGAAAAAAAAATTGGCAGCACCTCCCCTGTCCCGAGCACAACATGAACATAGCTCCAAGTGTTGATGCTGGCTCCGGCGAGGGGAGGGAAGATATTATATACGAGCACATTAGCACCGGGTCTTGCGACGACCCGGTGCTACTGCTCTCACATTGGCACCGGTTGCAGCCAGCAACCGGTGCTAAAGGGCCTTGGGCACATTAGCACCGGTTGCTGGCTACAACCGGTGTGAATGTAAACACATTAGCATCGGGTCGTCGCAAGACCCGGTGCTAATGTGCTCAGCCTGCCATCCCTGCGCGCCGCCCCCGCTCATAGCCGTTGGACCCGGTGCTGATGCACCCTTAGCACCGGGTCCAAAATGTGCTGCGGACTATGAGGGGGGCGGATGTGAGGTTCTCTGGTAGTGAAAGTGGTCGCATCTGGTACTTGTAAAGTGAAACTGGACGCCTCTTCAAGCCCTTTTCTCCTGCGGAAGCAAACTATGCAGCTCTCTAGTAAACTTCTTCATGCCACGGTGGCGACACTCAAATCTCATCAACTCCAGCATTTTGGCATTCAATATGAAGAATGTTGCAAGATTAACTTGTGATACTGAGCCTTGAAACTTTCTCAGCACAACTATCTTAAGACAGATGTCAAGGCTTTGGATAACATCATGGTGCCACAAATCTTTGTGCCCGGACACATTTCTCGTCTGAAAAAAGAGGAAAAAAACAGTAAGGTCAAGGTTTGATCCGATATTGATTACAATTGCAAGTCAATAAGCAAGAGTATTAACACCATCAACGATCAATGAAGTATTGTCACCTGGATATACAGCTTCTGCAAGCAAGGAAAGCATCTAATCAAGTCCACGAACATATCAATGCTAAGAGAGTGAATATGGACAGCCAACGTTTTGACACTGCTCACCACCTCAATGAAGCTAACAGCGCTCAATTCCTTCACCAAACACAGAACACGACATTAGGCCATCTCTACAAATGCAAATAATATGAAGTTTCTCTTGATCTGACGTGGAAATACAGTGAGAGTACAAGATACCTGAATTACTGGTGCCCCAGATGTCAACTTGGAGTAGAAATCAATATCACAAAGGCGGCCTACGGTCTCCAGTTTGGGTGCCGAAACCACCGACAGATGCATGGCAATACGAAATTCAAGCTGGAGCAGCCTCTCAAGCATAGACGTGTGTTCAACGACAAGTTCCCCGGTGTAAACGCGAAGCCCAACGCTGACGAGGCTGGGGGGTTGATCCGTATGCAATTGAAGAGAGACCTGCTGGTGAGCAGCAAGCTCTCGAGGGCAGGGTAGCTGGCGATGATGCCGTGCAGTGCGCCCTCCGAGATCGCGACGTCCTCGAGGCCAAGCTGCCGGAGCTGCGGGAGGCGGAGCGCGCTGTGCGGGGAAGGGTGGTGGAGAACCGGGAGACGGGGGCGGCAGCGGGGGCCCCGGCGCCAGCTCATACTTTCCCCCGACGTCGAGCTCGAGCTCCTGGAGGCCGTCGAGCGCCGGCGACTGGAGCCGGTCGTCGACCAGTGCGGGATGCCCGTGGAGGTGGACAGCGCCGATGGAGAGGCAGCGGCCGGGGCCCGGGTGGGAGGCGGGGATGCGGGAGATATGGCTGGCGAGGTCCTACTGGTCGTAGCAGGGCCACTTGAGGTCGCGGTGGTCGAGGTTGAGTGGGGAGGAGGTATCGACGGGGAGGTCGCTGATAGCATCGACGCCGTCCTCTTCCTCCCGCCCTTCTGCGCCAGGCTCGCTTGGTGATCCAGCATGGGGCGCGTCCGTCTCCATCACCGGCGGTTCCGGCAGCTTGCGCTAATTGTTTTTTTTTTCTCTCGATCTTTTGAGGCGCAAATGTGTTATTTGCCTATTTCTGACGGAGGAGACCCTAGTATTCATTATATATGGGGGCTCTACAAATACAGTCCGAGTACAAGGTCAGATAGAATCCGGGAGGGATTGGTGGCTTGGATTACTGGCAGCGCTGGTTGATTGGTGGGTATATGGGGTGGGTAAGGAAATTTTATGGTGAGAAAAGTAATGTCCAAAACGGCAAAAACTCTCTAAAAACATCGTTTTTGAGAAACTTTTCACGTCGTTTCCAACGTTGGACCCGACATGTGGGTCCTCCGTGAGGTGTGGATATGAATTATTTTGGTGAGAAGTATTTTCAATTCTACTGGATCCTTATAGTATAGATATAGATAGATATTGCAAGAAATACAGAGTATTTCTGCGATGAATACGCCGCATGCTGTTGTACTCCCTCCACCTATGATTCTAAAAGGTTTTTGACCATAAACTTTTCATACAATATATCATCAACTCTTACAAACTCTAACAAAAAAGTTCCCAAATTTAATGTCAGATAAAGATCCTCCAAATATGAATATACTCATATAACTTTTGTACACCAAGCATGTATATAATTTGGCTATTTTTTTAGAAGGTAAACTGTGGGGGAGTTCCCCGCAATGCTTTGGTTAAGGAAGTAGAAATAAAGTTTATATACAGAGTTTGGAAATACTTACAAACAAGGAGGAGGGAGCAAACTAACTAAGCCAACGACTCTAGCCACCGAAAGGTCGGAGTTCCTCCATAACTCTGTGTAGCTGTAGAGAAACTTCCTCTCTATGACCCAGAGTCCAATATAATTTGGCTAATTGTTTATCTATACTATAAGGATAAAAGGATCAAGTAAAATTTATAACAATCTCACAAAAAAAAATTCTACCCAGTCCTCACAGAGGACCCACGTGTTGGATTGGTGGCGGAAAGTGTGTCGATGAATTTATGACGTCAAACGAAAAAGAGCACTTGAGAGTTTTCACCGTTTGGAGGTTACCTTTTTTAGTGGCCAAAAGACTTACCCGCCTTTCATACCTGCCTATATTATGAACTTCCTAATCTAATTTGATCTTTGACGTTGACCATCCTAATTCCTTGAATTATGCAGTCTTATCTTTTATTAAATATGCGTATCACATGTGCGTTCTTACTAGTAAAATAAAATAAAATTTGACTTTTTAAATACTAATACACTTCCTAATTTCAAAGAGAAAAATTCCATATTTGATAATGGGTAAATGGATGCTTCCTTATTTGACAATAAAAGATTTCAACTTTCTTATTCAACACTAGTTAAACTTTCATGTTTGACACTTATTAAATTCCGTAAGTTAACTGGAGTGAACCCAAAATTCATGGAACCTTTTGTAGTGATAAAAAATGGAGACAAGCCAATTTTACATAAAAGCACATCTTTAACATTTAAAATCTTCGAATAAAAATTCACCAAAATAGACTAATTTTGAAGATTATCCAAAATTTTATGGCACACAAATTCTATCCAAGAATTGTGGAAACCTACCTAATTTTCCTATAGTGGGATGAAGTAATTTATAAAATTATTTATATTATGAGTTACAAAGAGTACTGAAGTTCTTCCATGAAAGAAATTAAACTTCTTTCATAGAAACTAAAATTTAAAATAACTTCAAAAATCTTTGAATAATTTACATACAAAATATAAATTGTTCATCCCATGATAGTAATATTATGTATTTTCCACATCTTTTTTTGAAATTCTATGTCCTAAAAATTAGGATAATATTTGAATGTAGCATATTTTGGTGAATTTTAGTTTTAAGATTTTAAGTTACAGATGCATTTTATTCAATATTGTTTCACCCCCTATTGTTTCATTGAAAGAAGTTTCATGAATTTTTGAGATGATTTGCCAATAGAGGTTATGCTCACGCAAATTAATTGGTGGAAGGGACCAAAGTGTCAACCTAGTGCTGAATAAGGAAGTTAAAAAATTTCCAGTCTCAATAGGAAGGCCTCCATTTTCTCAATGTCAAATAGCAATTTTTTTTTCAATTTCAAATGGAAGGAATAGTAGTGAGACTCATGTATCTACCAAAATCTAAGTAAACATATGTGTATAGCTTATTTAATTTCTTCCTTTCACCTGAATTCCATATCCAAGAAAAAGGCCAAAAACTGATATGATTACTTGTGATCTGAATACCAAAACTACTTAGTTATTATTATTTTACTAAACAATTATTTTGTTGAATTGACTCTCCCTTGTGTTCATTAACCATGCATCAATGGTGTTCCTACAATTGAAATTCTATTTTTATATAGTTTTTCTATGAACATGCAACATGTAAATAATCGGGGATGATTTGTGAGGGAGATTAAAGCAAGAAAGAATATCAATAGGAACTACTCGTAATAGGTGTTGTTGAAGACCCTAAAACTAAATGATTGTAAAATAAGGACTCTATTTTAGGGTTTGCTTATACAACATGATAAACTACTACCTCTAGCCAGTACCGTTTCTATGCACCAAACATAAAAATACCGATCATCAATGTTTCCTTCTTGTGTCATACCCCATGGACAAGAGGTGTGCGTAGAGGGCCTCATTCGAAGTGTCCGGCACGCCCGGTAGGCACCAATGACTGCAATCCTCCGGCGCGTCCGGTGGCGTTCCCGGTGCCGAGAGGGGTGGCTGTCCGGCCTGAGCTCCGTCATGTGAGTGATGTTCAAGAACTGTGCCTTCCTTCCGTGGCTCCTAATACCTTCCGTCGTATTCGCGATCATCGCGTTGATCCATGAGTACTCTTCACCGAAGGAGTCCGTAGTGGCCAGTGGATCCCGCTGGCCAGCGCACGAGCCACCCGTGTTCCAGGTGCCGTTGCTGCCATTTCCAGGTAGCATAGACAAAACCTTGGTTAGTGTGCAAAATTAATTGATTTTCATATTTAAATGAAGAATTTGAACTTGATTGATTACACGGAAGTGGTCCGTACCATTTAGGTACCCACTGGGAGAACAGGTCGATCACAATTGGACTCTTTCTAAAAGCTTGGTAGTGTTGGATTATTTATGGGTAATTTTCCAAAATTTGATCAAGGGGATTCAATCAAATACTTGCCTATAATGAGATGGAGAATTACTCCTGAAGAAGAAATGGCTCTTGGAAAATTTTGCGCTTCTCAACTCCCGATCTTTCACCGTTTGCAGAGAGAACCGAAATGCTTCCTTGATGTCCATAGTCTTGTTCAAGCGGTTGCCGACCATGAAGTAGTTCCCTCTGCTCATTAGTCATGGAAAAATGTTCAACAAATCGTGTCCATAACAATGCAAATTTCAGCACCCTAATTATAACAACCATGGCTTACTTACGCTTTGACAGTCTTCTGCACGTTCCACCAGGGCCCGGTGTTGAGCACGAGCACGTCACCGCCGGCCCATCGGTCGGCGTGCCGGGGCAGAACGTCGAGTCGAACGGCTCCCCTTGCACCACCGCCGTCGCCCGTCGTTGCGTTCGCCGGGAAGCGGTCGACCATCACGATCATCGGCGCACGGTAGTACTCGACGGAGAGGTTGTGGTCGGCGAAAACCATGGAGAGGTAACCCTTGTGCCGGTTGATCGGCTTCCCGGACTGCTCGTACACCCGCGAGGCGGCCGGCAGGGCGCCGGCGAGCATGCACACCATGGACTCCCACTGATTCCATCCGATCGAGTCCCCGGCGAACACGATCCGGCCGTTCTGGCTCCTCTCCAGCATTTCCGTCGCATTGAACCTGAACATACTCATCCAACCATTATTCCGAGCAGGTACGAGGAGAAGAACGTCATCCGATGGTCATGGAGGTTGCTACCTACTTAGGGAGGTGGTAGTGGTGAGGCCGCCAGCGCCAGTACCGGAACGAGGAGTCCCCGCGGGCGTTCCGGGTGCACCGGAAGCCGGGGTCGAGGAACGGGCAGTCCTCCGTGTACGCCGTCACGCCGGCATCCCTTACCCATCGCCCGTCCGAATAGTCGCATTCGCTGCCGGCGCTATCGTGCTCCGTGCCACCGCCGCCGCCGCTGACTGGAGGCAGCCAAGGCTGGAAGAAAGACCGCGGCGGCGGGGCCCCGCGTGATGGTAGGAACACGACGAGGCAGAGCGCGAGGAGGAAGAGGAAAACGGAGGAGACGAATACTGATCTGTTTGGTTTGCATCACGAGGTCGTCCGCCGGACCATCCGATCCAAAAACCGAACCTACCGTGCTGTTTGGTTTGAGTCGCCGGTCCACGTCATCCGTCATTGATCTATGCTATTTATCGAATGGAAAGTAGAACCTGTCCGTCCGGCAAAAAACCTTCGGACGACACCATCCTCCATCGATCGATGCCGGACGACACCGTTCTGGAAACCAAACACGTTGTACGTGTCTCGCGTGCATGGGTCGATCGATCTAGAGGTGAGCAGGCGAGGGGAGCTTCGTGGAATTCGTGGTGGTGGTGGCAAGGGCGAGGGATGGGAGCGATCTGCGGGTGCTGTTGGACCGTATCAAAAGTGGAACTATGTCAGGTTTTTCTACTACCAGCAAGAACGCATGTTTCAATCGAGTAAGGTTTGGTACGTCGTTCCTCTTGTTTGTTATTCTGACATGTGGGTCCACCTCCCCGAGGGTTCTGCTCTCCTATCGCCTCGTCAAACTCTACAACGGGCTCAAGAACGAATTGAATCAAACCAGCAAAACAAAACAAGCGAGACAACAACGAATAAAAGAACAGAGATGCGGATCACAAGAAGACCATTGGCCACCGTAATGCAGAAAGCAAAGCTCCAATCTTACACCGTCTCAAGGCCAAGGGAACCGAGCCGACCTGTACGGCGCCTCCATGGACTCAGTGGCGAGGAGCATGCCGGCGGCGCCGACGAGGATGGCCTTATGCTGCAGTGTAGATGGCCGGTCTACCCCTCCCCACCCACATCGTGAACCCAGCGGCAGCTGCCCCGTGTTCGCGGCCATCTCCGACGCGGCGGCCATCCCGAGCAACCACTTCTAGACGCGGGCGCCCGCGGGAGCAAACTGGACGGTGGCCGAGTTGGCTCTCGTGGCAAGCTCTACTCATCCCTCGGAGAAGCAGCTTTTGCGGCGGGGTGCGTGCGGAGGGGTTGTCTCCGGCGGCTGCGCTGCGAGAGCTCCGTGGGAACCAATGGCAATGGGTTGTAGCTGTTCAAGGAGGAAATGAGGGACTAAAGAAGGTGGAAAGTGCTACGACAACCCAATTCAGGGCCACGGCCAATATCGATTTGGTGGAGTGTGATCACGTGGAGACATGGTCAGATTAGAAGGAGAAATTTGAGAGGTACTAGATGGGGGATGACAGAACGAGGAAGAGAGTTCTGGGTCACGGAAATCACTCGGATGGAAGAGGAAAATATATATTAAGTTTCATGTGGGATCCACTCATATTAGAGGTGAGGAGAGCGCGTGTGGCTCGGGTGGTGGGGCACATGGCAGCCGTGGGCAGTGGTGTGTCACCGTGCCGCATGGCTTTGCGAAAGCGATGGATATTTCTTTTATCTTTACTTTTTATTTTATATATATAATACTAAAACAAAGATTGATTTCGCCTTATGTTATAATTTCGTAAAAGTCATCATCCTTATGTTGTATTTTTTTAAAAAAATCATGATGTATCACATACCAACACGAAATATCACATCTTCTCGCTTCGTCCCGTATTATTACAGGCACCCCTTTATTTTCTCACTTCGCTCGCATTCTAGTCATCGTCCCGTTGTCGTTCTCATACACGGAATCTACCGAGGTTATCCGGTATTGTCATACTCCTAACAAGATGTAGAATCGGCGGCGTTCATGGCTCTTGTGTGTTTTCGCTCGCGAAGTCCCATTTACTCATCACACATGAACATTAATTAATCTACCCGCAGTGCCTCATCTCCTCTCGTCGTCCTTCACCGCCGCACGCACCCCTTCGTCTTCTCACGTCGCTTGCATCCCCGCCCTTATTTTCAGCTGCAACATATATCGATGATTTCTTATTTGTGTTGCTCATTATTGGATGAGGAATAAGTGGAGGGAGGTCTATGATTCCTGCTCACCTTGGCTCACGAAGTCCCCTCCATCCGTACCGATGCATAAGCATTTATCTACCTACCGTACCTCATCTCTTCTCATCTTAATGCACAACCGCACGTACCTAGGGGTGGTAACGGATCATGGCCCTTTTGCTCCTTCACAATCCATCTAGGCCGTAACAAAATTTAGCTCAAAAACTATTTTGGCCGGCCCAAGGCCCGATCCTTAAAATTTCTAGTATAAAATTGAGGGCCCTTTACCACCCCTACACGTACCCCTTCATCTTCATTGCTCGTATCACTGTCGTATTGACTCACCGTCCTTACGGGCGTAACGTCTCTTACGGGCGTAACGTCTACCGATGATCTCTCTTTGTTGTGGTCCTCATGGATGCGGAATTGGCGGCATCTATGGCTCCCACTCACCTTTACTTACAAAGTCGCCCTCACACGTAGCAAACACACTGGTTGATCAACCCATAATACCCCACCTCCTCATGCTGTCTCACACCGCCGCACGCACCCTTCGTTGTCTCACATCACTCACATCCCCGTCGTCGACCCGCCGTTATTTCTGGGCGTCATTTGTTGTGCTTCACATCGGATGCGGAATCAGTGGCGTCCATGGCTCCCACGCACCTTAGCTAATAAAGTCTCCTTCACCCGTAGCAACACACGAGCACATTTGCTAGTGAAAAATAAAACCACATAATACTCAATAAGATCAAACTGTGTTATTTATAATATGTATAATATATACAAAATCTCACAATAGTCTTTTATAGTGCGAGGGAGCCATGGACGCTACAGGTCTCGCATCTGAAGACGGCGGGTCAATGACGGGGTTGCAAGCGATACGAAAGACGAAGGTGTGTGTGGTGCTGCGAGACGAAGAGAGTAGACGAGGTATTGTAGGTTGATTAGATGAAATGTTATGAGTTTTTAAAAAAATAAAAAATACAGCGTATTAAAGGACGTGGGTTGATATTTAAAAATACAGTATACTAAAATTACCATGTTTTAGTATAAATAGATATAGAAGAATTTGGTGATGTTTAGGACTTGACAACCAACATGACGTCTCCTCTATACTCTACATATGGAGAGAGAAATGCTAATTTGCTGGTAATTTGGATCTCTTAACACATGCAGCGGCAACAACCAACCCGATGATCTGAGGCAGAAAAGGGACGGGCACGGCCGCGATCTAAGCAGGCGATATCTCAGTAAAACAAATGACGCCCCATGATATTCTCCTCCGCCGGCCATGCCGCTGCGTGCGGTCACGGCGCGGTGGCCGTACGGCCACGTAGTGTACGCCTCAGTGGTCAAGCAAACAGAGGCCGGTCGCGGCACGCGTTCCTACCGTACATATCTGGTGATCGCTAGTAGTCACGAGATCGATAGTCCTTTGATCTCACTGTATATTTCATTATTTTGACGATGAGAAGTGTTGAATTCGGATTGTTTGGTCAAGCGTGGTTCGACGAAAAAAGAGCCTGATAGATGGGGTCGTAGGAGAAATAATATTTCAATGACTCGTGGGTCCATCGACCGTTGAAAGTTTTGAATCTTTATAGTACATATATAGATAGATACTAACACTACCTGAGAAACCTTCATCTACACCGGTTGGGAACTCTTTAGCACCGGTTGGGTGCTACCTTTAGCACGGGTTGGGATAGCAGCACCGGTTGGGATAGCAGCACCGGTTGGGATACCCGATGCTAAAGGAACTCTTCAGCACCGGTTGCAAGGGCTACAGCCGGGCTGTTGCTGGCCGCAGCCCAGCTGAAGCCGCCTGGGAGTGGCCATCATGTATTTGTTCTAATACATATTTTGCCTACGTATTTGTTCTAATATAGACGCAGTATAATCAAACTAAAAGATATATATTACAACTTAAGTTATCAAACTAAAAAACATATATTACAACTTAAGTTATGAAATCAAAAGAAAAATTAGTGTCTAATAATCAATAGTATATTACAAGTTAAGATATCTGACTAGAGGAACGACTTGAGTTATCCGGATGATCCCATGAGTCGTCCTGATGGAATTCTCCTCGGAGATTTACGACCTCGTCCCAAATAAATCCAATGAGTTGTTCTTTAATTGCGTCGATTCTATTTTGCTCGGGTCATTTTTCCTTCAGCCTCACCATCTATAGTTTACACATAATTGAAAATATTAAATTAGCAGAATTCAAGATAATAATTGTGCACTAAACCTGAAAATGTGTTTATTATTACGTACCATAATATCGTGGTGAGTCACTTTTTTCTGCCCCAAATTGAGCATGTTTTCGCAAACGTAATATCCACATAAATTATTACCCGACCCCTATCTTAGACACAGTCGAGCAAAAAATAAAGTTAACTAAAATTTGTTTAATTAGCCGAGATGTACATGTACTAATTACATACGTACCGGAAAGTCAGTCCTCCATATGAGTTTGTCATGGATGATACCACGATGATTTTTACGAAATTGTTCCCACACCTTGTGAACCAAAAATATTGTTGTAGTATCAAATTTGAGTTAAAATAAGTCATTGTTAGTCTAAAGGCACAATTAGTTAGTGAAAAATATATGCCACCTTATAAACATGTCAATGATGTTTTGGTAAAGATGTGTTGGTTTCCTCAATGAATCAAAGACGTGGACCACACCTCGGTCAGGACACAGTATGATTAGGATCAAGTGGAAACTGTATACATGTATATAAGTATTTTATAAGTAGATTTAACATTATAATGATAAATAATTAAGGAAACAGACAATATATGCACTCACTCGAAATTGTATGCCAAAAGTATGGAGTCCATATAATTTTGTTTTTCCATAAACTTGTACAAGTTTTGATATGTCTCTTCTAGATTTTTTATAACCATTTTCTCGTTGATCTTTGTCGGGTCCATGAAACCAACGTAAAAAATTCTTTCCCTCCGACATCTTTGAATCTCTATTCTACATGTTAAGCAAAAAAGGCAGCGTCATCATAGATTATTTTTTTCTAAGTGTCAATTGTAAATGAGAAAAAAAGAAATAATTAGAACAAAACATTTACAAGACCCAACAGGCGAGCAAAGTCACGTCTTGGCCGTCTTGGTGGTACACATCACAGATATCCTTGAATTCCAACCAAAGCGTTTGCTCGCCATTGAAGAAATATTCATCCTTTATGCGAACTCGGAACATGCGCCTACGTCTTGTGGTGGCTTGTTCAAGATACCACTGATGGAATGCATACATCTTCGTTTGAAGCTTGCTCACCATTTTTATCTCGACCAAAGGCTCACCAAGCTTAAATGGCCACCTAACCGATGTGATTACATGGACATCTGCTTCCCCGGTGACTTGAGCTCTCGTGAGACCCATCTCTCTCATTTGTCGTTGCACATTCAACTCATATTCATATGGCAACTGAGGCAACGATTGCTGAGGTTGTTGGTCGAGCTGAAGAATCTTAGTAGGTTGTGACCGCGCCAGCTTCTCAGATTTCTTCTTCTTCGCATAAGAATTCAACAAAGAGAGGTCATAGTCTGATATTTGGAAATTTTTCTGTTGTGCCTTGCTCATATCGAGGAAAAATTGTATCTTGGCAGGTTCAATTAGAATCTTTTCACCAGGCTCTTTCTTCTTGTATAGTTGCCTCTTAACTTCGGCTTGAACATATTGGGAGAGTTCTTCGGAAGGCTAATTTCTTCTTTGCCTTCTCTTTGACTTCCTTATTACGTGACTTCTGTGCCGGAGGGGCCAAGCTAGGCATTTTAGTACCCTTCTTTTTTGGTGGAGGCTTCTGCGGTGGAGACGAAGACTTCTGCGGTGGAGACGGAGACCAATTTCCTGTCAGAGAAGGTGGATCTCTTGGAGACGGGGGAATTGACAAAGACTTGGTGCTAGGTCTTTGCGGGATCGTTGCATGCATAGCAGTGTTTAGGGTTTATGGTGTAGGGTTTGGGGTTTAGGTTTTTGGGTTTTGAATTTTGGGTTTAGGGTTTTGGATGTAGGGTTTAGGACTAGGCTGATCTGAGAAAAGTCGATACGGTTTAGGATATTGGGAATACCAAACTATATAACCATGATTTTAAATATTTTTGTCGTCACAAGCAAAGACTGTATCATCGATGCATAGACCATACCATATCAGGAATACCAATCTATATAAGATGATGTCCATGCAAGATGATGTCCAAACTAGGCCTGGGCATTCGGTTTAAAATGACACTTTGGTTCAGTTTGATCGGTGCTTAAAAATCTTGGTGTGAAAGAAACTGAAATCGGTCAGGGCCTGTTTGGATCCCTGAAATTGAAAGTCATTCCAGTAATCAGATTCAATAGGAAATGGATTACATAGAATCTGATTCATTTCAATTTTTATGTTTGGATGTTTATAGAACCATTTTCCATGAATCAAATGTCATATCGTGTTTGGATGACTAAACATGGAATCTTTTTAAGCAAATCATTCCCTTCAAATAATTGTCTCTAAACACACTCTCATCTACTCTTTCTCTCTCTACTCTCTCTACATACACTGTCTCTTCTACTCTCTCTCTACTCTCTCTCTACTCAGACTCTACACTCTCGCTCTTCTACTCTCTCTCTACAGACTCTACGCTCGCTCTTCTACTCTCTCTCTCTTCACACACACACTCTCTCTCCTACTCTCTCTCTCTTCTACTCTTTCTCTCTCTACACTCTCTCTTCTACTCTTTCTCTCTCTACTCTCTCTACACTCTTCTACTCTTTCTCTCTCTCTACTCTCTCTCTACACTCTATCTCTCTCTACACTCTTCTAGGTCAAGATCAGATGAACAATGGTCTCTCTCTCATGCTTCATAACAGTAGCACCACCGTTCCCCTAAAAAAACAGTAGCAGCACCAAGGCTGTCAAATAGCTATAGCTACTTCCTAGCAGATATAAAAAGAAAAAATGATATAGTGCTCTGGCTGCTTCTTGGCATATACACACATAAAAAAATGACATAACACCAGCTGCTTCCTAGCTGATACACAATACAAGTTGTACACGTGACATTGTCTTTTGTGTTATACATCCAGATTACACTCCTCTCGGACATTACTATAGGGAGCAACAGGGAGATATGCAATCCACATTACAATCTCCCAAAAAAGGAGTCTTTACTATACATTTCAAAAACCATACGCAACCTGAAACAACAAAAATAGAATGAGCAAACATATTACTCATATCATCAAAGCGCAGGACAACAAGTGCAAGCTAAACAAGACAATAAGCAGCAAGCATCGATTTCTAAACAAATGTACCTTCCATAATGATCTCTAGAATTAATTAACAATAATCATGTTAATTACAGTGTTACACTTCCACGAATAATAAATCTTGGGCTTCCGGTACTAGAACAACCATCAGCAACCTAGGGTCTAGAAATCTACAAGAAAGTAATAAACACAAAACATGACTTACAGCCTGCAGAGGTGACAAAAGCAAATATCTGAATGTCAGAGGGGCAACACTAGAATATTCAAATAAAAAGTAATCTGACGCAACATGGCATGGAATGTTGGGGAAAACTAATTTTAGTCAAATACCCTTCAGTGCAGATCCTCCGTGTTTCCTTCTACCCCAACTGTAGTGTTTCAGACTCTGAGGTACAAACAAATGCCATCTGCAGTTAAGGTCGGGCAAGGACTGCACAAAGTGGTGATTATATGTTTGCCTTCTCCAATATTGAAGGCAAATTAACTGGTCAAGAGGATTTATTTCAGCAGGAAACAAGATCTCTAGAATATAGTTAACTGATATTTCTTCTGTTATTCATAATGTCACAATTTTCAGTGGCTTTATCATACACTGGAAATGGCGCTAGGCTCATGTTTGGTGTCTGTACGTTGAACTGCAGTCAGATTTTAAATTGACAGAGGCGGATACACAATTATAGAGAGGATTTCTACAAATCAAAGACACAAGAGAGCTAGATTCGTTGAGTGCTCATGCATAACAGAGCTAAAGCAAGATACTGAAAATGATGGGTATCTATCATTGATACTTCAAATTACAGACTTGTACATTACTCTGACTAATTCTAAAGATCAAGTCAGACTAATCCTATTCACAAACAAGATGCAATTATACTGTGAGGAGATGCAAGGGACAGGGAAATCTTGCATGACAAAGTGATGGGTATCTATCATTGATACTTCAAATTACAGACTTGTACATTACTCTGACTAATTCAAGTCAGACTAATCCTATTCACAAACAAGATGCAATTATACTGTGAGGAGATGCAAGGGACAGGGAATCTTGCATGACAAAGTGCAATCATCCTAAAATTTTACTTCCTAAAATTACACAAGAGCCCAAAATACTAACCACAAAGTGCAAGGGACAGAGGTTGTCTTGCTGTCTGGTGTAGTCATTCAGTAGCAGCAGGCGAAGATCAACATGTCAAGAAGATGTCTTCCTTCCTTGGCCTTAGAAAGCGATTCTTGTTTCCCTGAAACAAATTTTCCCCATGACCATCTGTACTTAACTTTGTACTAGAACAGAAATGCACGCGCAATGATGAAGGTACTAACAGTTCTAACAAAGAAAGCTAGGTCCAAACTGTCAATTCAGTATTAGCTTTCTTTGTTCTGACAGATTACCAATCAGCTACATGGTGCACTACTAATGACTGACTGATAAAAAAATGCATGTTCATCAGCATATGTGCAATACAAGAAAAGATAGAAAATCATGTCTCACGAATTATTATTTCAGAAATATATAACTGACCCAGATTACAAATTTGCAGCTATCCCTGATGCCTACCTGCACACTTGATAGGCCTTGGAGTGGGACACAGTCACATACAGTCCCGCTTTTACCACTGAAACGGCAGGCAAACTAGACAAACATAAAACAAAGCTGCTACTAGACCATCTCTGGAACATGTTGTAGCTGGACTAAATTCTAAGGCGTTTTATCATGAATGCGGCTCGATTCAATCTAGGAATCGCTAGCCACGACAAACCAAGGGACCCATCCAAGGACGAATGATCTGGATTTCAGGGCTCCAGTGAAGAAAAAGCTCGCGCAGAGAAAAACGACCCAGCAATCCTAGGGCGCACCAATCAACGAAACCACGAATCAAACACAAGCCATTACGGAGCTTGCCCCACGCCGGCAGTGCGCCGGGGTCAGGAGGAGGAACGAGCAGTCGTGGCAGACGGATGCCGAGAAGATTCGATCTGATTGAGGAGGAGGAAGAGAGAGAGGAGGGCACAGACCGTGGAGATGGCACTGGGGCTTGCGGGGGCGGCTGGCGCTAGGTGAGGGCACAGGGAACGAGATCGTTGGGCGGCGGCGGCCTCCGACGATGAGAGGCGAGGGCAGCGAGAAGACGCGGTCGGGTCGGGGAGAGGCGAGTCAGGCGACGGGGAATCACTTTCCGTTTAACAGGCTAAGAATTCGTCGCAGGCCAACTATTCGGGGCATGGAAAGGGGCCGAATCTCGCTTTTTATTTCCATGAGATAGCCAAACACGCCGGCCTGAAAAATATTCCAATTCGATGTGATTCCGAAGAAACAAACGGGCCCTTGGTGTAAAAGAAAATGAGAAACCGACGAGATCGATGTCGGTGTTTTCGGTGGCGCTCTTCGGTTTCCACTGAATAACCCAAAGATCCTACCTTCCCCACCACGCCGTCGCGCCCCCACTTCATTGCTGGCCTGCTGCCTCAGGCGGCCACGCCTTGCCGCTTGCCTGCGCCTCCGCTCACCTATGCACTGCTGCCTCACGCCTGGCTGCTTGCCCGCACGGTGCCGCACCGTTCGCTCCTGCTGTGCCCGCGTCGCGCCGCCGCCATGCCATGGCCGGCTGGCCGCTCACTCCCGTAGTCCGCCTTGCTGTTCCCGCTCAGTGTCTCGACGGGCCGACGGCGAAGCCGCACACGCGCTCGCTGCGGTGCCGCGCTGGTTCGACGATGCCGCGCCGCCGCCGCAACTGCCAGGAGCAACGCGTGAGCAAAGGGATTAGGGATATGGGATTAGCTATTTGGGCCAATATGTTGGGCTGGGCTGCACAAGCTGGGAAAAGCAAGGAGAGGGGAGGGGTGCACGTGCTACTTGTTGGGCCAAGCCAGGGGATCAACATCACTGCTGGGCGCCTGGGCCAAGTTTTGGCACTCAGATTTTGGTTCTTCGGTGTTTTCGGTGCTGCGGAGCGGAACACTGAAGCCGAAGCCGAGCACCGAGGTTCGCAAAACCATCAACCGACACCGAAATTGAAAACCAAGAAAACCAGCATTTAGGTTCGGTTCGGCTCGGTTGGGTCGCTTTCGGTTTTTTTGGCAAAAAATGCCCAGCCTGAGTGCAAACATTAACCATAACCGTACCATATCGGGAATACCAAACTATATAAACCGTGACTATATAAGATGATGTCCATACAAGTCCATGAATGAGTATGACTGTATGAATATGAATATATATATATATATATATATCATTGGTGCATGACAAATGGCGTGTCTCCATTTTGTAAATTACTACCGCGAACATATTTCTAAAACAACTACTTATATATTTCTAACTCATATATATTTTATTTCTAACTCATATATATTTCTAAAATATTTTTGACTCATATATATTTTATTTCTAACTCATATATTTCTAAAACATCCGTAACTCATATTGATTTCTAACTCATATATATTTCTAAAACAGTCGTAACTCATATATATTTCTAAAACAACTACTTATATACAAAATTTATAACTGATATATATTTATAGATTTCTTCGTTGAGTACAACAATTATGCTGGCTCTCACACTACAATTGCCCCGGCTCTCACAACCAATAAACATAAATGTATGGCAACGGCGTGGCTGCAAGGTGACATCGACGATACGTACATGCACGGCGCCATGACCGGCTCTGATGAGAACATGACACCCATGCATGGGGTGGAGTGGGGTGGAGAAGAAGGAGACCAACAAGGTTTTCCAAGTCAAGAAGAAAGCCCGAGGCTAATCCCATTCGAGTCCCTAAGGTTGAGGCCAAAGAAACTCAAGTTCGAGTCCACCTCGGAGTCCAGGAGCAACCCGTAGTAAATTGGACGCTCAGGTCGCATACGACGGCCGACTGTGATGTTCTTTATATGGATGGAAGGATAATTTCAAGGAGCTTCCAATGGCACCGGTCCCACCTCAAAATTCCTTCTAAGATCTCAGGAATCGTTGAAACAAGTGAACGTCCAGAATCTACCAAGATGTTGCATCACCAATTTGTCGGGCCTTATTAAGCCCAAGTTGTGGGCACCCCACCCCTGGTCGCCCCCAACCCTAGGACACCCCTCCTCTCATAAACTCAGTAGCCACCACCTTAGAAACTTGAGTTTTTCTTAGATTAATACGTCGAGAACAGTTTTGCCGTCATTGGTTTGTATAACCCCAACTATTGTGCTTAATCATTCATTTGTAGTTTGTCACTTCCTATCGAGAGTTGCGTTCTTTCGAGTTCTTGCTTGTGTTCTTTGTTTCGCAGGCAGGGATTAGCCTTCTTGGTGAGGTCAACCGGATTGTGACACGGTTGATAACCGCAGGAGTCGTGATGCTAAGATTGTAGGGTTAGAGTTTGCTGACTTGAAGCTGGATCGGTGTGCCGTGCTCTACCCAAAGCGAGTTATCCTTCACCTGACGGAAGATCGGGCACCCTAGTCCCATCAAGAGGTATTCAGAGATAGGTTTATCATCAGGTTCGCATCAATTTGTATCCCCCTCTTTGTCTAGTTCGTGCCATCGTCCTAAAACTCTATTGCAGTGTATTGCTTGCCAAAAAAACACAGAGGCCATGTTCTTTACGTGAGAGAAAAAAAGGAAGTGTAGCTTCGGGCCAAAAGAAAAAAAAGAACAGGATATTTACATGTGAGAGAAAGCAAGAGATAGCTTCTTTGGCCAGGAATATAAATTAAGTTTCCTTTTGAGGATCCTGCGCTAGAAATAGAAAGACATCAATTACATTTCTATCCTTTTTCTAGGTGGTCACAAAAGGAAAGGAGTCCAA
This sequence comes from Echinochloa phyllopogon, assembly GCA_033239725.1. Taxonomy (NCBI): domain Eukaryota; kingdom Viridiplantae; phylum Streptophyta; class Magnoliopsida; order Poales; family Poaceae; genus Echinochloa; species Echinochloa phyllopogon. The sequence continues at coordinate 27,734,136 of BTCW01000015.1, read as the reverse complement.
ATCGTCGGTGCATGCTACAGATTGCATTGCATCCGTTTTATCCGGTACTTTTATTTTTCTTTCCTTGCAACGAGATTCCTGAGTTGTAATCATTCTGCGACACTTGCTGATCTAGAAAATCAAGAAATATAATAAAACAGGCAGAAGGTGCAAAAAAGAAAAAGAGCCGCACCTAAAAAAGAGACAAAATCAGAAGTGCTTGCATCTTTTTGAGTCCCTATACTGAGTTGCATTGTTACTTGCTTGAACTAGATCCAGGACGAGTTTAGGCCGACGACATAGACTAGCTTGGGACTAATTTTTAGTTTTACAATTTCTGAATTGAAATATTGCTATTCCTTGCTACCATATATTTACCTCCCAAGCTCCACATACATACTTCAGATCAGTACAATGAAGGACCCTTGCAATCTTGGTACTACTTTCTCACAAGTATCACGAACCAGCTACCGGTTGTATCATCCACTGTTTTGCTTTAGTAAGAACACTTGTAAGAATTTGGTAAAGCATGTGAGAGCGTGTTTCCACTGACACATATAGTAGTTGATAGGGATAACCTTTTGTGTTTTCTCTTATCTACATACTAACAATGACAGAGAACGATGAGATTGTTTGAGAAGTACTAAGTTCTCAAATGGAGAAAGCGGAGCAAAACCAATTCAACAATTTATTCCAGACTTTCTTTGTTGTGATAGAGAGATGTTGTCGAGTCATCATTGATGGTGAAAGTTGCAATAACCTTGCAAGGTTAGAGCTGGTTGAGAAGCTTGACTTGACCACAAAGCCACATCCACATCCATACTACATGCAATGGATAAATTGTTATGATGAGATAAAGGTAACTGAAATTGCACATATTGAATTTAGCATTGGGTCTTATAAGAATAGTGATTTTGACATAGTACCTATGCAAGCATGCCATTTGTTGCTAGGCATACCTTGGATTAAATAATGTGGTACACAAAAAGGTTGGTAATAAATATTCCTTTAAGTACAACAGTAGGAAATTTACACTTGTACCTTTGACTACTGCTGAAATTTTAGAATATGTTCTCCAAAGGGCGGAGACAAGAAAAAATGAACCTTTTAGAAAAGAATGTGTTGTTTTCAATGACACAACAAATTCATCTAAATCTGAATTTTTACAAAATGATGACAATGTTTTGTCTATTGTTGGAACTGATACTTTGCAGCATGTACATAATGAAGATGACTATACAAAAGAACATGAATAGATAAATTTTTATGGTAAAAACTCTCTTGATGTGCTGAATTTGCCCTCCAATGATGCAAACAATGCAATACTAGAACCTTCTATTTTATTACCTTTATCACAAGTAGAGAAGGAGCATGATGCTTTTGATTTGAAGCAATATAATTGTGCTGAAAATAATATTATTGTGCCGATTACTTGTGCACATGACGAGCTGAAATTATTATCTTCTTTAAACACTTTGGGTTATGTTGAGTTTGATACTTTATGTGCTCTTAGTCATTTGGAAGAGAAATTTAGATGTGCTAAGTTGCCATGGTTGTCTACTTATACATATCATTTTATTGGCAAATATAATTGTAAAGGAGAGTAATGGTGCATCGAGTTTATATTTGTGTAAATTTAAAATCTCCTTTTGATGTACAAGATTGCGATCAACTAGATTGTCCCTCTAGTTTTCCTATAACGAATCGGGTTCACTCTCAAGAAGGAGAGCATTGTTGGCTGCTACCTATGTGTGCTAGTGCTGTTTTTTTTTTGCATTGAACAGATACTAGCGGTTATGCAACCAACTATGCCTGCATTGCATTTTGTTAGTGCTAATATTTTGCAGGATAGTGTCACAAAAGATCACGCGCGTTTCGATCAAGGAGCCTACGTATTTGCCGACAACTCTATAAGAGAAGATACTTTGGGAGATCCACAATATTCTCAGTTCCCATATTTTCCGCAACCTCGTATTTCTTCGTGTTGTGCAGGGCCATCTTAGAGCACAAACGACACGGAGGACGGCTTTTCGTCAAGAAGGGGAGGATGATGAGGACATTACACCCATGCATATGTCCATGAGTGGTGCATGGGGTGGAGAAGAAGGAGACCAACAAGGTTTTCCCAGTCAAGAAGAAGGTCCGAGCCTAATCTGATTCGAGTCCCCAAGGTGGAGGCCCAAAGAAACTCAAGTTCGAGTCCACCTTGGAGTCCAGGAGCAACTCACAGTAAATTGGACGCTCAGGTCGCTTACGGAGGCTGATTATTATGTTCTTTATATGGCTGGAAAGATAATTTTAAGGGATTCCAATGGCATCAGTCGCACCTCAAAATTCATTCTAAGTCCTCGGGAATCATCAAAACAAGTGGACATCAAGAATCTGCCAAGGTGCTGCATTACCAATTTGTTGGGCCTTATTAAGCCGAAGTTGTGGGCACCCGACCCCTGGTCGCCCTCAACCCTAGGACACCCCTCCTCTCATAAACTCAGTAACTGCTGTCTTAGAAACTTGAGTTTTTCTTAGATTAATCTGTCGAGAACGGTTTCGCCTTCATCGGTTTGTAGAACCCCAACTCTTGTGCTTAATCATTCATCTGTAGTTTGTCACTTCCTATTAAGAGCTGCGTTCTTTCGAGCTCTTTCTTGTATTTTTCATTTCGTATGTAGGAATTAGCCTTCTTAGCGAGGTCAACCGGATTGTGACACGGTTGATAACCAGAGGAGCCGTGGTGCTAAGATTGTAGGGTTCGAGTTTGCTGACTTGAAGCCGGATCGGTGTGTCATGCTCCGCTCAAAACGAGTCATCCTTCACCTGACGGAAGATCGGGCATCCGGCCCAGGTAGGGTTGGAAAAGTCCCGACACAACGACCCAGTTCTAGACCCAAATGATCCGAACCCGCGGTCTTAGCACCACAACTCTGGCAGCACGACACACCGATCCGGCTTCAGATACGCACAACACACCGACCCGGTTCTAGACCCAAACGATCCAAACCCGTAGTCTTAGCACCACAACTCCGGCATCACGACACACTGATTTGGCTTCAGATACGCACAATCTGGCCCCCGCAAATCCGGCTTCGGGAACGCATGACCTGACCCCCGCGATTCCGGCTTCAGATACGTACGATCTAGCCCCCGCAATCTTAGCACCGCACCACAGCACACCCAGCTCGGGGAAAGGCCCAATCGCCCTAAAAGACTAGTCCGATAGGAGAAGGGTGGTTCTCCCTTTTAAGGTGGCTTCCTCTTCCTTAGCTAAGAAATGTGGGATTATTTAAAGGCTCACAAGGTCGCCGCCTGACTACATCTGGACCACTTGGCCCATCTTTATTGCATCTTTGCCAGCGAGTAATAGTGGAGGATGTCCTCATCATTCTCCCCTTCTTTTGTTTTGAAAAGGAACTGTGGGGGAGTTCCCCACAGTGATGCATTTAAAGAAAATAGTGAGAGTGGCATATATACAAAAGGAGGAAACAAAACAGATAACTGCTAATGAAGAAAAGAGAGAGAAAACACTAGAAATAAAGCTAAATGAAACAGTCTAGCCAGTTTGAGATGGTTGTTTTGTGATCTTCTCTAAACTAGATAAGTTGTAGAAGCATTTGATCTTTGAAGTTCCTAGCCCAGTTCTGGGCGGAGGGGTGAACACCATCAAAGATGGCCTTGTTTCAGACCTTCCAGATTTCCCACGAGGCAATAATGAATACCTCCATGAAGTAGGCATGGGTAGCTGCTTGTCGTGCTTCCCTGATTCTCCCGTGAATGTCTAGAGACAAACCCCATTGAATTTGTAACTTGTTCCAGCAATTCTTGGCAAAAGAGCAACCAAAAAATAAATGATCTCTATCTTCTTCCACCATCTCTTGGCATAAATCATAGTTTGGGCCTGACTGGATTTGCATATGTCATCTTCGCATGATTTCCTTTGTGTTGATCCGATCCACCAGTAGTAATCAAACAAAAAATTTAACTCTAGGAGTACATTTGGATTTCCGAATCCAACTAAAAGTTGGTTCTGCTGGGATTCCTAAGAAAACATATTCATAGAATCTGCCAGAAGTATAACTAGCATTACCCCAAATAAATGACCATTGATCCTTCTCATCTGATCTATAAGGGATTTGTTCAAGATACACTTGCAGCTGTTGCATCTCATGATAAGCTTCATGTGACAGTGGTAGGGAAAATAGGGAGTCTAGATCCACAGCCTAAATGACATTCTTTACTGAAACTAATGTATTGGTAGCTTATGAGAAGAGTCTTGGAAAAAGATCAGCCAATATATTGGAGCCCCAGAGATCTTCCCAAAAGAGCACAGTAGAGCCATCTCTTAAGTTACATTTTGCCACACCTCTGTAGAGGTTGTTCAATCTCAGAATATCCTTCCACCAAAAGGATCCCATTTCTCTAGTTCCATGGGGAACTTTGTCTAAAGAATATGATGATCATATGAGGTTGACCCAAGGGATGCCCATTTTGCCATAGAATTTGTGCAACTACTTTAGCAACAATGCCTCATTCTGCAGTCTCAAGTTCAGCACCCCTAGGCCTCCTTTGTTTTTTGGCAGGGAAACCATAGACCATGCTGCTAAATTTCCCCCCTTTCTTGAGAAATCATTCCCCCTCCAAAGGCATTGCTTTCTAGCACGATCAATGTTTTCTATCACTCCTTTGTGCAGCTTGAGAGTGCACATGGCATATACACAGGTGGGGGTGATCACCGAATTAACTAGTTGTAGGCGGCTTGAGTATGACAGGAGTGAAGAGCATGCTGTGAGGCGCCTTTCAATCCTGTCCATGAGGGGAGAGAAATCTTCAATCCTTGGTTTTGTTGTACCCATGGGAAGTCCCAGGTATGTGAAAGGAATAGAGTCTATTTGACAACCAAAATTGTGGGCCAGATTTGCTATATTATCATCAGAGACATTAATAGGAATCATTAGGGATTTGTGATAGTTAATCTTTAGCCCTCTGGACGATGAGAACTCTTGCAGGATGTCCTTACTTTGCTGGATTTTTGTCCTAGAGAATCTTCATGTGCTCCTTGATGTAAAGAGCAACTAAGGTTGATTGATGCAAAACTATGAGTTGTGCTTTACGAAATGTCTCCATATCCTTGATTACCATCGACATTTTCCCTAGTGTGCCCTTTCCACCAAGTCTCCCCTCATGATGTGATTCGGGCAACTCAATCGACATAAGATCTTTGACAAAGTCAACACATAATTCAATGACATCCGTTGTTTCGTATCCCTTAGCAATGCATCCTTTTGGACGAGAACGATTACGTACATACTTCTTAGGACAACGAAGGGCATATCAAAAGGGAACATGTCATGTAGAAATACTGGGCCCAATATACGAATCTCTTTGATGAGGTGAAACAATGGATGTGAAACGAACCGGATTTTCGTAAAAGACAATCCGACTTCCTGTACCATTGTGATAGTCCCAGAATCAACAGCTATCATGTACAGACCTCATTCCAGAAGTTATCACATCCATACATCTAATAAAACAGTACAATATTTAGGTTATTACATCTCCCAGCATGGAAGTACAGGTACAAGCCACTTGGGCTAAATCGACAGAAAGGAAAGCCAATGCAGCGGTAGCTAAATCATTAGGGCTTCATCTTCATCTCCTCCACAGGCAACTACTCGAGCGTAGCGCCGCACCTCAGTCATACCATCCGTCAGCGTTGTTGTCGAAGTCGGACTCGTAACCTGCAAGACCTTGAACTGTTCCCAAGGATTGGAACAGTTCCACGTCACCATCCATAGATGTGCAAGCTTTAAGGTGGACTAGTCTAGTATATAAAATAGACAAGGAATAGCCAGGGGTTTCCTATGCAGCAGCAATAGAAGTTTATAAATCAGTTTCCAACACCAACTCACACCTCCTCGGGCAATCCTGACAGAACAGGCTCCCGTCTCCAACGTCTATTCGATGGGACAACTCCCGCTCCTCCCATCTCAACGGCCATGCCGGATCCTTAGTTTAAAAAGGGAGAAGTAGAAGTTTTAGTCACCAAAACACTAACAGAATGAGCAGTTCAAAGGGGGTTGTCCATGACCGCGGACGCGGCTATACGTATAGTTTTAACTCTGCAGAGTGTGTACACCTGGAATCTATGCGAGATGCGCCCAGTTGGTCGCGAACCTTCTGAACAACATCACACCGAACGGAGGTCTAGTAGTTACGGCACCATCCTGCTTTTCCGGCTTGGGCGCGGCCTCCCGCAGTAGGTCGCCCGGAACTGTGAAGCACTCCCCCGGGGCCAATCGGGGGCCAAAGCAAATCAGGGAGCAAGGGTCAACACCAGTCCCCCTTACACTGAAACACTATCCTCCTGTAGGCTTGGCACCGCACTTGCTAGGCTCGGATCGGGCCCACCCTCATAATGGACACACAGAGTGCACGTGTCACACCCGGATTTACACAGAAATCCGAATGCTTCTATATGCGTGCCCAGGAAGTCCACAGAACACATATAGATAACAAATATGATAAACAGAGTACATATGCCCGAATAAAATGGTTTTACATCAGAGTTTGACTAAAATAACTAAATAACACAGCGGAAGACTAATTATTAATTCTCTCTCTCTAAACGAAGACGAAGGCGAAGCCGAAATCCAAAATCCACAGGGACACCGACTGGTTGAGCACAGCTAGTAAAATGGTAGATCTTCAGGAAATTCAATAGCAGCAGTACCATCTAATCCATCTGTTACCCATCCGGGATTTTGTTGAATGGCAAGTGTAAGTAATTTTCTTACTTAGCAAATACAACACGGATAATGAAGGCTTAAAAGAAAGGCTTGACACGGCTGTACTGCATTAGCAATTTTAGTTGATTCATTTTAATATAAACCAAGATTACTACATTTAAGTGAATCCTAGTTGCAACCCAATTAATAAAGTAGAGGTGAACATTAATCAATAATAAACATCATCTTCTAATCAAAAAGGATCCAGGTCGCTCTTAACCCTGAGCAAGGCTATCATGATAGATTATACACTCTGCAGAGGTTTCGCCCTTTACCCACCAGTCGCGTAAAAGTTCAAAGGAACTTTGCACCCAACCACGCACATCAACACTTCCGAGGTGTGACTGCATAGGGACGCTACGAGGCTTTTCACAAGACACCCTAACAAAACAGTAGCCGTTATGGTACAACCTAGGCAGCATGACCCAAGGCACCGAGATTGACTGACGCCCATGTCGCAACATGAGGGGGTCAATGGCGTCCAAGCGCGGTAAAGAATAATAACAACAAAATAAATAGCGCAACGTGTGGAACCCCCGCCATACGGAAGCTCCCAACACGGGACTGTGCCTCACGGGGACATAGCCAACGGATACTCCGTCCTCGGTGGATCAAACCATACTCTCACCCATGCTTCCCATAACGCCGTCGGCCCGTCGGTAACTACTGTCAAGCTAGAGCCGTACATGTTACTTGTCCAAGACCAGAGCCATTATAGTTCCAGCGGTGGCGACAGGTTCCTGGGTTGCCACTTTAAGAACCAGTCCTTACGGAGAGACACTAGGACCAAGCATGAAGCATACGCCCTAGCTCCCTGATCCATGTTGCTAAAAAGCAAGTTTTACCATTAACATTGAAGTGAACCATTAGGTCAAGATTAACAGTTAAACATTGGTGACAGTAGTTGCGCTTAGCAAAGGTCTACCCAAATGCAATAACCCAAGGTAATCAAGGTATAGGATAAACAAAGCTAGGAATAACCTTAATAGGAACAATTTAGACACATGCAAATGCAGCAAATAATGTAAAGGTGTGTTTAGGTAGCAAGGATTGTCCGTGCTGTACTTGCCTTCGTCCAACTGCTGCTGTTGCTCTTGCTGCTGCTGTTGGTCCTGCTCCTCGTAACCCTCGAACTCAAACGCGTACGGCTCACCGACTGGACTCATACATCAACACACAAGCATCCATACAAGCCAGTACATGCAAACAATATTATTCTATTAGAACAGTACACCAAACAGTAGCAACAGAACAAAAGAAGGCTTAGAAACTAATCTACGCTTCGCTACGAACACGTGAGCGCGAAAATCACTCAAATCGGAGCTAAAACGAAGAAGTTATAGCTTTTCTAAGGTTCAGGGACTTGCTGGCAAAGTTTTAAAAGTTCTAGGGGCTTATTTGCAAAATCCCAGGGGCTAAAACATAATTTTATATAAAAACAGGAGGGTTTATTTGCAAATTAACTAAACCAGGACCTCGGGTACTATTTTTAAATAAGACAGGGGGTTTTCTGTAAAAATCAGGACTTAATTGTAATTATTTTTGAATAAAACAGGACTGCGGGTTAAATTTGAAAAAGGGCAGGGGCTCTTTTGAAAATCGTCCAGGTTGACTCGGTTGACCGTTACGGTCAACTTTGACTTGGCTCGGTTGACTTGATCTGGGACGTCGGTTTGAACACGGACGGCTCGGATTAGATCGAGGGAAGGGGTTCGCCGGCGGTGAGCAGAGCTGCGGCGGCGAGCGGCGGCGCTTCGCCGGCGATGGGTGAACTCGGGCTACGGGGCACGGGTCGGGGCGCGGGCTGGCTCTACAGGACCGGGGCGACGCGGGGAAACGGGTGGGGGTGTTCTCGTCGGCGGGGAGCTACAGCGGCGGCGGCGGTCGGGTAACGGCGGCGAGGCCTCGGCAGAGCGGGAGGGAGAGCAAAGAGGGGCTTGGGAGGTTCATTACCTCCACGCGAAGGCGCTGGGGCAACTCGCCGGGACAGGACGGCGACAGGCGACGAGATCGACGGCGGGGCGGCGGCTTCGGGCGGCGGCGGCGCGGGTGAGCTTGGAGCGGCGGCTTGGGCGCAGATTTGTTGGGGGAAAAAGGCGGCGGGGCTTCGGCCTTAAGTAGCGCAGACGAGGGGAGAGTCCGGGGGGGGAAACCTCGGCGTCCGTGCCGTGTCCGGCCGGGATTTCGGCGTCGGGGCCGAGTCCAACTCGGACGGAGGTCAGGGATGACCCTGACGAGTGGGGCCCTCGGGTCAGTCGGCGTGGAGGGGAGGGGCACTGCGGGCCGGTTGCTGGGCCGCTTGGCCGCGGGATGGGCCGTGCAGGCCGACGCGGAGCTGGGCCGGAAGCGGCTGCGCGAGCTGGGCGAGCAGGCCGGCTGCGGGCCAAAAGTGGGGCAGGGGGGAGAATGGGCCGCTGCAGAAGAGAAAAGGAAGAGGGCCAAAATCGGACGAGGAAAATAGTTAAGGGAGGAAAAGTGAACTCGGGCCGCAGAAACTTTTCTAGAGCTCCAAACTCAGCGATTCAAATTCGAATTTAAACAGAATTTAAATTCAAATTGAACCACACACAAACAAAACTCAATGCAGTCGGCATGAATGCAACAAAAATGTTTCTAACCTTATATTTAATTTTATTTCTCATAAATAATTTATTTTCCTTAGATAAATATGAGCACAAATTTAAATAATAACAATTTAATTACTAAATTTTTAAAATAGGCATTTTTAGGGTGTTACAGCACGGTAAGTCCCAATGAAGCAGCTAGTCCGACCGGTCCTCAAACTGTCGAAGTGAGCTCTTCTCTCGAAATGCGTATCCATCGCAGTGGTCCGCCAGTCGCACCCATTACAGGTATCGCCGCTAACTCCTCAACAACAGGTCAAACCAAACTTGTGCCCGCAACAGGCACTCCGCAGGAAGTACCCAAGTGTACTTCCCAAGCCCCCAATCCGAGGATTGAGTTATGGTGCGCTCACTTCAACAAAAGGGTTTTCAAATCCATCATCTCCTCGGTTTTCACACTCACGCCAAATTAAGTTTAAAACATCCATTTTCTTCTCACGCATGCAAGCGAAGCATTCTCAGTAGCGTACATATATAAGTAGTAGTAGGACAGCAAGGAAATGGTAATTAAACAGGCTATGCATGGTTTATCATCTCACGTAGTTCATGTGAATAAATAAAGCATAGCATACTACGAGCATGTCTAATAGGCGTTCAGAGAATGGATGGGCGTGAACCTGGTGACTCCTCCTCGTAGTAGAACTCGTCGAACTCCTCCTCCTCAGTCCCGACGTGAGTCTCCGGTCCTCCTAAATACCGATCCGTAATTTAATTACCGAGTCTACTAACAAATAAAACTCCAAACGAGAACCAAGGAAGAGCCAAACAACACCAAACTCTATTCTAACGCGTAGGTCATGATTTTAGAAAAATAATGAAACTGGTTTCATATTTTTTGAGCTACGGTTGATTTATTATTATTTTTTGAAGTTTAAAACATTTTCTGAAATTATTTAATTAATTCCGAAAAATAAAATAACAGTCAGGGACACGTGGCAGCCTCTGGTGGCGCCACGTCATCACTGCTGACGTCAGCATGGCATCATGCTGACGTCATTAGTGGGGCCGGGGTATGCAGACGTCATCGTGGGCCCTGATGACGTCATCGTTGACTCGGTCAACGTTGGCCAGTCAAGGGTCAAGGGTCAGTGGGGTCAGCGGGGTCAGTGGGTCCACATGTCAGTCTCAAGCGGTCTATGGCAGGTGGGGCCCGGTGGTCAGCTCAACAGGAAAAAGAAAAAGGAAAAAAAGGGGGCTGGGCGGTTCATGGGCCGAAAGCACTTGGCTTGGCCCAACAAGAGCTGGGCCACGGCCCATAGGGCGCTGGGCTCACGGCCTGGCTGGTTAAGGGGCGGTGGACGCGGTTAACCATGGACCGAGAGGGTGGTCCACATGAGCCATGCCCACGGGATCCGTTGCGGCCGCGGCGGGATCTTCTGCGGCTGCAGGTGTGGTGGCTCGGTGTGGTCTGCGGTGCGGCAGCCGCGGTGCGCTCCGGGGCGCGACGCTGCGCGACGCGCGCGCTCCAGCGCGCCGGCGAGCGGCGGCGGGCTGCAACGGCGAGGGAAAGGAGGGCTCGGCGAAGTCCAAGAAGAGGGAGAAAATCTCCGGCTGGGGTTTGCGAGGCTAAAGGCGGGAGAAAGGGTGGTTCTTGGCCAGTGGAGCGGCCTGTCGACGAGCGCCGGCGGAGCTCCAGCTCTGGCCACGGCGGCGAGGCGGCGGGGAGCGTCGCTGGGGGCTTTTGGTCTCCGGCTGCATAGGCGCAGCCTCGACACGGGCTTGGCTCGCGCGCGCGCTGCAACCCTAGGGTTGTGCGCGACGCGGCAACGGCGGCGCTCGCGCGGCCCGAGCGGTGCTCGGCGCGCGGCGGCCATGGCGGCCTGGGACGGCGAGCGGCGACGGCGGGTTGCGGGAGAGGCTCGCGGCGAAGGGGACCTGCACAAGAGCACGACTCGAAGGCCGGCGACACAGAGGGCTGGCGACGGCGGCGGCCACAACGGCTCAACGGCCGGGGTACAGGGGAAACAGAGCAAGGGGGGAGAGCGCGGCGGCAGCGACTCATCGCGGCAAGGTGTATTCGTACGCTGCAGCTCGGTGAAGGTCGCGGGACGGTGGCGGACGACGTGCTTGCGGTGCTCAGGGACGGCGGCGGCTCCTTCTTCTCCACGCGCGGCGACGACGGCTATGCTCCTGCGGGCGGCTCGAGCTCCGGCGACGGCGCGGGCGGCGGCTTCTTCTCCTCGGCTCCTCCCCCCCCCCCCCCCCCGACTCCTCTTCCTCTCCTTATTCTCCTCCTCCAAGTGGTGGCAGTGGTGTGTGGGGATGAGAAACCCGCGGCAGGGTGCGGCGGCTTGGAGAGGGGAGCGGCGGCCGACGGGGTTATTTAGGGGCTGCCGGGCTAGGGTTAGTGGCTGGGGCGCGGGCGCGGATGGCTGAGGCCTCGGCGTCCGTTCCCTAGGCCACGCGGCGGCCATCCAACGGCTGGGTGGCGGCCCGTTGGCGCGGAGTGCCGGCACGGGGCAGAGCTCGGTGGGGGAGGGGGTCACGCGAGGTAGGGGAGAAAGCTGACAGCGGGGGCTCGCTGTCAGTGAGAGGGAAAGAGGGGGAGTGGGGGCGCGGCGCTGGGGTGGCGCTGGGCCGGTTAAGGGAGTTGGGCCGTGGGGGTTACTAGGCCGGCGGGATTTAGGTTAGTTAGCAGGCCGGCCGGGTTTAGTTAGTTGGGCTGGGTTAGATGGGTTAGTAGGTTAGGGCAGGGTTAGGGGTTTAGTCAATTAGTTTAGGATTAGTTAGAGTTTTAATTTGAATTTGAATCATGGATTCAAATTCAAATGCTCAAACAATTGAACACCAAGAAACCAAAAATACCCAAATTCACACTAAGGCAAAAATACACCTTAATTCCATTTAATATTTATTTTAATCTAGGAACTTGGAAAGGAAACAAGAAGACAACTTTATGATTTTCTATCTAGCATCAATTCACGAAAAAGTTTTTGAAATTTCACATTTTTGCGCATTAACATTCCGTATAAAAATACGGGATGTTACAGGATGTGTCATAATATTAAAGAATGATGGTGGAAATGTCATCTCAAAGGTGACAAGACATTGGACTACGTCGTTCTGTAGCTGAACTAAATGGTCTGGATTCATCACCTTTTGAGAAATTTCATTGAGGAATGCACATAGCTTCAAAATCGCTTTCCGCACATTAATGGGTAGCACACCCCTGAGTGTGACAGGAAGTAGACGTGTCATTGACACATGAGAGTCGTGAGACTTGAGGTTTGTGAACTTCTTCTCTTTCATATTTACTATTCACTTAATATTGGAGGAGTAGCCCGACGGAACCTTGATATTGTTCAAGCATCCAAACATACTTGCCTTCTCTTCTTTGCTGAGAGTGAAGCTGGCGGGACGCAAGTACTGACATCCTTTATTTCTCTTTTCTAGATGTAGATCATTCCGTAGATTCAAACGCTTCAGCTCTTGTCGTGCTTCCAGTGTATCTTTTGGCTTCTCATAAGTACCTAGTAAGCTTATCAAGTTCACGCAAAGATTCTTTATCAGATGCATCATATCAATTGCGTTACAGACCTCTAAAAATTGCCAATAAGGTAGCTCCCAAAAGATAGACTTTGTCTTCCACATCGCGGCATGACCATCCTCGCTTGTCGTAACAGGTTGGCTTCCGTCTCCCTTTCCAAACACTACTTCTACATCCTTTAACATATCAAATACATCTTGTCCACTCCGGTGTATCGGCTTTGTATGGTGGTCCGCATTTCCGCCAAAATGCGATCTTTTATTTCGTAGTTCATTCTTCCTAGGAAGAAATAGACGATGACCCATGTAAACAACATTTCTACAATGTTTCAAATACAAGCTTTCAGTATTCTCTAAGCAGTGAGTGCATGCTTTATATCTTTTGTTTGTTTGCCCCGATATGTTACTTAGTGCATGCCAATCTTTGATGTTTATGAAAAGCAGTACTACAAGGTCAAACTTCCCCAGTTTGTCCTCATCCCACATGATAACACCTTCTTCATTCCACAGCTGTAAAAGTTCATGAACCAATGGTCTTAGGTAAATATCAATGTCATTGTCAGGTTACTTTGGACCATGGATAAGCATTGGCATCATAATGAACTTCTGCTTCATGCAGAGCCAAGGCGGTAGGTTGTAGATATATACAGTCACAGGTCAAGTGCTATGACTACTGCTCATTTCACCAAAATGATTCATGCCATCAGTACTTAAACCAAGCCTCACATTCCTAGCATCAACATCAAACTTTGGGAATGCTCTGTCGATGTTTCTCCACTAGGATCCATCAGCGGGGTGTCTCAACATACCATCCTGCTTATGTTCTTCTTTGTGTCGTCACATTAATTTGGCATGCTCTTTGTTTCTGAACAAACGCTTTAGATGGGGTATTAAAGAAAAATACCACATCACCTTTGTAGTAATTTTTTTCTTACAAGTACCCCTCAACCTCACCAGGGTCATCCCGCCTAATCTGTATCATGTGCAACTGCAAACCGGACAACAATCCAATTGTTCGTATTCAGCACCACGATATAGGATACAATCATTAGGACACACATGTATCTTCTGCACCTCCAAACCAAGAGGACAAAGAACCCATTTTGCCTCATATGTTGTTGATGGCAATTCGTTACCTCTGGGAGAATCTTCATTACGAGTTTCAGTAATTCCTCAAAACCCTTATCAGTAACACCGTTTGCTACCTTCCACCGCAAAAATTCAAGTGTGCTACCCAACTTTTTAAGCCCCTTTTGGCAATCTGGGTACAAGTCAGTTTTGTGGTCCTGCAACATATGTTGTATCTTTTTCAATTCCTTATCATTGCCGCAATTTTTCTCTGCATCACACAACATTTGCCCAAGTCCATCAATAGGGTCATTGTCCTGACCGCCATCTTCCTCAGCAGCATCTTCCTGATCAGCATCACCCATTGCAGCATCTGCAAAGGCACCATAGTATTCAGCAAATACCAGAATGTTGTTATGAACCTCGTCTTCTTCAACATCATCCATTATAACTCCTCTTTCACCGTGCTTCGTCCAAACAGAATAATTGCTCGTGAAACCGTGCGACAACAAATGGAAGTGAAGACGTCCTCTGTCTTTGTATGATCTTATATTTTCACAGTGAGTGCATGGGCAAAACATGAAACCTGACGGCGCCCTGTTGGCCTCGACGACATCGAGAAACCTCTTCAGGCCATAAAAAAACTCCTTAGTGCGGCCGTCCGCGTACATCCATTGCCTATTCATCTGCATTATTAACCAAAATTCAACTAATTCATACCTAACATTATTTTCAAGTAAGATAATAACATACTCTGCATGACTTATCTTAAAATAACAAAAATAACTAACTAATGTTTAATAAATAACATTATCTTCAAATGAGAGCATGGCTTAGTAAAAAATAACTACCTAAAATACAAATATAATATATTCCTTTTGTAAAAAACATTTCTATAATTCATTTTCTATATTTCTATATATTAAACATTTCTATAACTACGATTAGTATAATTGTTTTGAACATTTCTATATTTCTATAAATTAAACATTTTTATAACAACTACATACTACAAGACATGGTACCTTCTATGACCATTTGATTGTGTCACAAAAAGGAGCTGTTTTGTCACGTTCCCTGATTTGTGACGTCTCTGTGACGAAAAAGCCATCATCACAGAAGGTCTGTGTCTAAACACCTTTTGTGACAAAATTCTAAAAAAACGTCATAAAATGAGTGGCAAACACATAATCGTCACAAACAATTATGACGATTTGAATCGTCGTAAATTCAGCTTGAAAACGTCACAACCTCTTGTCTAGAAAGTTGCCACATGTCTGCTGACATGGCAAGATGATGTGTCATGTGACGTGGCAGCTGACGTGAAAAGAATATTGTGACGATTATATTCGTCATAAAATGGGATGACATGGCATTTCCCATTGCTGTTGACATGGCAAAAGTGTGTGACGAACTAGTACGTCATAAATTGTTTCATGGGCTAACTAGGCCCACATAATAATCAATGCACTAATTTTATTTTATTTGCCCAATTATTTGGGCTCATCAGCCCAAATGCTCGCCCAATATTTTAATGGGCTGAGTGGATATTACCAGCAGCCAAGCCCATCAATTTGAAGCCACACATTTAAATTTTTACAGCCAATTTAAAAATACTTCATTTGTGGGCGTCAGCGACCAAATCATATCATTGGCAAAGCATTCAGCACAAGTAATGTATTTCATCAACAGAAGGTATGCAACCAATTTTCATCGATCAGTCACAAGTCCCATAATATAAGTTAACAAGAACCTCTAAAATATTCAACAGAATAGTAATCTTCTAACCTTAAACAAAGAAACAAAATAGTTGAGGGCCAAAGTTCTAGCAGCACATCAAGTTTGAAAGACAAAGAAAAAAAAATAGTTCACGACCAAGTTGTAGCTGAGTTTGAAAGCTGAATTTGATGGATGTAGCCAAGATGACAGGCAGACTTAAGGAGCAGACGCTGGACCTTGGAAGGATATTAGTTGACAAAGGAAACCGCTACAATCTTGGACTGTCTTCTTTAAAGTCTCAATCTCTTGTGATTGCTTTGCCATTGCTGCCTCAGATTGTTCTGCCTGGGACTTCATGGTTTCCTTCAAACTTTCAATCTCATGTGATTGTTTAGCCATGGTTGAATCAGATTCTTGTGCCTGCAATTTCAAGGTGTCCATCTCCTGTCGAAGTTCGGCTTTTTCTTGCTTCTCTGACTCCAGTTGGGACTCAAGTTCTTGCACCTTCGAAGACATGCCAACTCTGGTGCTTGACTTGGAGGAGGAAAGAATGCCTACATTCTGTAGGAATTTACTTGACTGCGGCAAAACTTCAGAAACAGCAGTAATTGAAGACTTCTGTTGTCCATCATCTTCTGGTTGAGCAAGAATCATCTCCATATCATCCTAGCCAAATGAATAAAATTCAGTCTTGCATAATGGGCTAAGATTTAGTTTCACTAGGACTTTGTCAAGAATTAGAAAACAGGAAACACAAACTTACAATTGCTTTCTTAACAGGTTCAGTAAAGCCTTTTTTGCTGTTGCAATGCATATCCTTGAATAGATCAATTGCACTTGGCTCAGTATCTTTGTACTTGTCTTGCTTCTGTAATGATGTGAACAGAATTAATAGTACCATATAACTCCTCCAATAAAGGAAGTACTTGCACCCAAACATGATAGTATAACTCCTCCAATAAAGGCAGTACTTGCACCCAGACATGATAAAGCTATATGGTCGAAAGATGTCTTCAAATATCATAGTTGAAGGAAATAAAAAATTATTAAAATAGCTCCTAAAACCTGATGACAGAAAGGAAGCAAACTATAAAAACCATAACAACTGTACTAATATTTGGTTGCAAGGCCGTGAATAATTACTCACAAATGAAGGACAATTCCAAAGAATAAATGCATGTATGATATCAAGCAAAAGCATAAATTCAGTGAAGAAAAACCAAAATAAAAGGAAACATGGAAATATAGCCACAGTGGCATGACAGACGAAATGGAAGTGGATCCAAAAAAACTGCACCCATAGCTATGCATGTACCCACATAGCTTATTTGTTTCAAGAAAGCATGCACATTCATCTAATGATTGCACATAAAAAACAAATTTGGTGTGGGTACAAAGGATCTGAAATAATTTGTCTGAACAACTTTGGATCTATTTGGTTGGAAAGATTAATATCTTTGCCCACCTTTGTCAAAACATATGCTAGTTTTTCTCTAAAAAGAGCAATGCAAGTGTCTGAATCTAAACTAGAATTCTTAACAATGTGTTTTCATGCTTATTGTGACCTGACAAGAGCCATTGGAATAACCATAATCTTCTGAATAGAAATGGATAATATTAGCTTAAAACAATAACACAATATCATGAGTACTAAACATGCTAAAAAAATATAACTAGTGGCAGGTAGTTTCTTACCACGAGATTAAGTTTTTGCAATGTAGCACTGAGACCCTGTCCTCTGCTGGAATATAACCTTTCCTCGATTATGTTGGTTTATGATACACTTGTCCTGTGGATGTGGATCCATGAATTTATACAGTTAATCTATAGGAGCAAACAATTCAAGAGGAAAAGAAGAGAAACTGCATTTCTGTGAACCTAGGATTGGTTGGGAAGATTTCATAATAGCATAATCTGAAACCTACATATGAATTTGCACTGAATTTACACAAAAATATAATAGCTACGTTCCGGTTTACATAATTATTAGAACTGAATTAGAGCAGAAATACATGTAGATTTCATAAGTTAATAATCTTAAATGTAAATGAGTATTAGCACTGAATTTACACAAAAAGCAGATCAGTTAGATTCCAATTTCCTTGATTACTAGGACTGAATTAGAGCAACAATACATGTAAAAAAATTCAGATCCACTTAACTAAATATATTTTGCCATGACTTACTAATACACAGGGAGGTGCTGCATGAATAACTAAGAGATATTCGAGGTTCATTCTCTATATGAAGCAAGTATGTACGTGCCATACCTTGTGCTTTGGGCTTGACCACATCTCCACCAATTCTCTCCATTGGTCATCAGTCATCTGCTTGATAGGCGACGTAGTGCTCACTTGATTTGCTGGAACCCCATCGAAGTACTTCTTTTTCAGCTTATGCCTCTTCTGTCGTTGTCCACACTTTAGCAAGTCAACACATGCGTCTTTCACTGGCTTGCTATCGATGTCCATGGTGAATTGACCCTAGTTTAAAGCATGAATAATATAATTTGAGAATGCAAAGGACCCTAAGAAATTTGATTGAACAACTCAATCGGAAGTTGACTTACAGCAAGTTTTCCAATGTAGTTTGTAATTTGTGACTCATCCTTCTTGTAATTCTTCCAGTGTGGATAGATTGGTATGTGCTGCCTAAGAATGATCCCACCCTCTGATGCAAGCTTTGCGGCTTGCATAGGTGGCTCCGGTTCTCTTCCCTTCAGAAATTTGGATTGGTATCTTAGTACCTACCCCCCTGCTTAATGAATCCAGCTGTATGCCACGAGTTTGTCCCCTCGGCGCTTGTTGTGTTGTAGCAGTCAGTGCTCCTAACAAATAGAATGGTGTGGTAAGTAAATATCAACTTGACCCTATGAATTGCATCTGCACTACTATAATTTTAGGAGCAAATCTGAATGATCCTACTTGTAGATGAAACAATTGAATTTCATACCCTAATTAATGTAGCAAACAACATTCCATTTGCATATATATATGGTTAAGCACTTGCCTTCATCAGCAACGTCTATCTGGTCAGCATCATGCTCTGCTGGAGAACTAGGAGGCTCCAATTCATCATTTGTTGCAGCATTGAACCCTTGGGAGGGTACTTGTTTAGTGGCTGCACTCCTTTGTCTTGTGACCCTAGTAGGTTCTTCTAGTAGCTCAGGTGATGCCACTCTCTTAGATCTTCTATTTCCTCTAGCATTGATGTTGGCACCATGGCTGGAGATAGTGTTAGATGCACCCTTTGAAAGTTGTGAAACCTCAATACATAGAATAGAACGAGAATCAGATGCAAGTCTATGAAATAGTTGATATAGGACAAACATTGTATTGAAGAGAACAATTTGTACCTGGCTGACCTCCTCCTGTTCAGAGCCCCCATCACTGTCCTGTCCGTCATACAGAGATCCTGATGCTTGAGGAGCATCGCCCTTGCTCATTGCACTTCTATTGTTTATGAGTGATGCTAATGCACAGAGCCCAAGCCTTTGAAACACTTGATTGTTCTTCATCATATTTTGAGCCCTCAAGCGCTCAGTCAGTGAGTGGAGCTTCTACATATTGGTAAAATAAATCAGTCGGGAAATGTGAAGCTGGTGAAAGTATAGTTGGTCAATCAAGAGAACTACAAATTCTATACATACATTGAATAAAATAAAATAGTAAGGAGTAGACTGAATTCTGGCATAGTCTGAATACTATAATTTCAATGTAACTGACAATATAAATTTTGTTGCATGAAACACGTACTGTCCAAGTATGGTAAACTACATAGAAGATGAACACCCCAATTCCAAACTAAAAGAAATCAGAAGAATCTGTTATGATGCAAAGTGAGAAAATAAAATGAATAGAATATGTACCTGGCTGCTATACATTGCTACAAGTTGAAAGGTTTACTCCCACTCACAATAAATATAGTTAAGATCTGTGGCCTAATGTAATTAACTTGGTTTTGCTAAAAAAACTTGGTTAAGTAAGCAATGTAACAAAAAGTCAGGCACATCTAACATCAGAACTCTGTGGTGCTGTTGCAATCTAGTAACTGATAGACTCTGTTCACGAGTGCACCTGTACCAGGATTAACTCTGATAGACTCTGTTTTTTTTTCTTTTTTGGTTTTCTTTAGGGAAGTATAGCACCTGGTGCTCAGCATTTCCATTAGAATAAACAAGCAGCAGTAAAAAAATGTCTTGATGTGATTGGCCCCTACCAGATACAATGACTAACTTTGTATGCAATAAAAAAATGACAACAGCAGCAGCTGAAAATTAAGATATCACTCTTCATATGACTTTTCCCCTCACGATGATGCAGATCAAATCTTAGCACCAGACAAAATGTAATTGGAATAATTTAGGCACATAGGTAAGAAGCACATCAACTAAATGAAACCTTACACATTCGTGCTTTCTAAAATCACACACAACTCTAAGGAAGGAGGCAAATAAAGATAGATTAGAGGAGCCTTGAGCGCAACGTACCCGCTGGTTGCCGTGGCCGAGCCGGTGGCTTCTTCCCAGGAGCCATGTCGTTGATGGCTGGATGATGGATGAGCCGCCGGCCGCCGCGTGAAGTGACGAAGACGATGGAGCCGCCGCCTGAAGTGGATGAAGATGGAGGGGCTGCCGTGACACCACCAGCAGCACAGAAACGGAGACGACTTACCCGGCGGCTGATGCCGGCAGCAGCTGGACAGGCCTGACGAGGATGGGTGGGTGGCAGCGCCCTTCTGGATCAAGGATGGGGAAGGAACCGTCGCGCAGCCGAGAGAGGTGGGAGAGGAAACGGGAGATGGAATACGCGGGGGCAGGGGGGCTGATAAATAGGACGTGATGTATGGATGGTGGGCATCGTGTGATGGCTGTCAAAAAAATGATATGGCGCCGATGAAAAATTCCATTTTGCCGCTGATTGTTTTGCCGCGCATGGATGTTTTGTTGGCGCCGCTGCACAAATGGATGGGTAATTGATTTTTTTACAAATACAAAAATAATGGTGAATATTTGTTAAAATAATAATATTTGCATCCCAGGTTCTTGCCATTAATATTGCTAGAATAGAAAAGTAATCAAAACAAAGCTATAATCATTACAAACAAGGAAAAAACTATTATATGATCTTTTATTCTTAAATATCACAAACGATTGTTTGCATTTGAGTATTGCAAATTGCAAATAAATAAAAAATAAATTTGTTTGCATTTGGGCATTTGGGAATCGTGCCTAAGGTATTGCGTTCAATCGGCATGTAATTTGATCCATGCCATTGATATTTTTTGCATTTTGGAGATCTACCATTACTATTTGGCTATTCATAATTGTGCCATTATAATTTTATAAGGATCCAAGATATGCAATTACGTATATCTTTACTATGTTTAAAAAAAATTATCGACCAGATTTCCATTGTCTTGTTCTTGCTCCACCCTCTTCATACTGACGTCAACCCTACCGAAGTGGAGCCAAGGAGGCCGAAGATCTCACTGGGGCGGAGCAAGGCAAGGGTGTCATCAGGACCGTACGTGTGCCCGCAAGCAAAGTTTGCGTCCTCTCCATTGACAACAATGTGTGGGTGGTCGACCGGCTCCTCGCCGACGAACACCGGTTGAGGCCAAATTGTGACGGCTTGGATCAAACTAACATAAAAGGAACCATATTTATTTACATAGCCTTTTTCAGTGTCATGTGTTTCTCATACGTACATTCAATGTAGTAAGAGATAATTGTTTTTGGAGATGAATCATTAACAATACTATGGTTCCCTTTAGGGAGGCTTATCCCTAAATGTTCTTGCTCGTATGTAAAATTAAAATGCATAAATAAATAAGTGTTACACTACTGTGATTTGTTTCTTTGATAATTATATAGTTATAAATTTAAATGTAGAGAACAAAATGGAGGACTAAATAATATAATATAACTTATACAATGGAAAAAATGAGAAAAATATTACAAAAAAAGTTTGTTAAAAGCTGGAATCGAACTCAATAGCTGAAGCCGAAAAGCAAGGAGGCCGACCAACTAGGCTATTGAAGGTTACTGATTTGAAAAGGAAGCAAAGCTCTTTGGACTTTGGAATTGACGAAGTACCCAAGCCTCCATAGTATGCCGGGCCATCCGCCCATCTCCAATGCAAAGCCCGCATCATCATTCCCCAGTCCACGGGGGCGGCGTGCGCAAGATCCGCTCAAGATGGGGGGAGGGAGAGCGCTCTGGGCATGCTCGTCTGCAACATTGTGATGAGCGCGGGCGGTTCCGTCGTGCTTCCCCATCCTCAGGTGGCTGCGATGGGGATGAGGTGAAGTCTGCTCAACCTCGCCGGCAAGACCCAATGTCCGGTGGCAGTTTCCACCAGGCTTGCTCCCCATCCGGAAACGCTGACGGCGGCATGGGGAAGATGCGCGACAGGATGCGGTGGTTTGCACCGCTGCGCTTCCACCCCCTCAGGCTCCTAGCAGAAGGTGATTTCTAGTATTTGATATAATGCCTTATTGCCATAATAAATCATGCCTTTACTATGAACAGTTAGTGTATAATGTGGAACGATCAGAGTACAATATTGACTAAAGAAGAAGAATATGATACAAGTCATATGCCGTTGGGAAATTGTAAAATTTCATAAAGAAAACTCCTCTATATTGTATAAAAAGAAAGTCTACTATCCATGCAAGTGGTCCTGAAGCCATGTACCGAAGTGCTCCAAATCTATTGTTTAAGCTGTGATATATTGCTTGGACTTTACAATGAGTCATTTTTAGCAAACAGGTCGTGCGCATGCATGTTTATATTTTTTAAAGGCCAATGCCAAACCACATGACCGATGGCGTGATAAATGCAAATATCAACGATATTGACCTAACAAATGCAAATGACAACAATATATAAGCATAGAATTATCTGGGAATAGATCTTCTCTTTTAGCATTGTTCCTGTACATACTTTGAGAAATATGAGAGAAGAAATTATTGTACTTACTTACTATCCCAATCATAATGCTTGTTTGAGATACATTATTTTTCAACAAGTGCTGGAATTCGCTGCCTTACTGAACTGGAGGTAATAATCTCAGATATTTTGCTATTGGCATTTTTTTTTATTCGGTGTGTGAGAGTAACTGTCCCAAATGACAATGCTTATTAGAGATATATTATTAGTTTAAATTTGTTCAGCCTTCCTGAATTGGAGTTGATAATCTCAGATAATTTGATCTTGGCAATTTGCATGTATGTATGATTCAGGCCAAAGGTGATAAGCGTTTGGTGATCGACAAGGGGCCTCCACTGCCTAAGGCCCGGTCAAGGAGGGACCGCCCTGGTCCATCACCGGCGTTTCATCCACAAGACGAGGGCCGTGCGATGTGGTGGACATTCACACGAGCCATGGCAAGGTCGATTCCCACCCAGGAGTCGTTGGCACGAACTGTCGCCAGGACGACAGCGATGATGACTCCAAAATCGTTGCGCTGGATCATCTGCCCACGGCCTGCATCGGCAATAAAGTGGATGAAGCAAAGCTTTCCGAACATGTCTTCCGCATCGTGGATGAGGAATCTGACAAGGAAAAGGACTCCGACTGAGTTCAAAGATGAAAGTGGCCACAAGAAGGGAAAGGGCAAGAACGAAAATGGATGCAGAACTTGTAGTATCTGTAAATAATATATATGGAACAACCATGTGTAGGAATGGTACCTATTAGCTATGTATGGAAGATCTAATCCTATGTATGGTACATAGTAGCTATGTATGGAAGAACTAAGCCTCTGTATGGTACCTATGTATGGGAATTAAGACTGATGTGCTTTATCTGTTTGGTAGTAGGCGTGGTTTCAACTATGAAATGATGCAAGCATCAAATAATCTATATTTTACCTGTATCTGTATAGACTAAAAAATTGTTGTTTTGCACGCCTAGCACTTTTAGTCCATACAGACTAATTGGTTCATGAGGGGTTGAAAATTTCAGAAATTTGATTAATTTCTGACAAAAAAATAATTGACCCTCCGCCAGGATCAAACCCAGAACACGAGGCTTCAAGTTGGGCACCATACACATGTATATAGTAAAAAAAGATGGTGGTGAAATCATAAACTGTTCTAAATATACAACCAAATCATTGTACCATTCGTGAAATAAAAAAACACAAGCAGAAAATAATCTGTTCAATTTCTTGAATGACAAAGTTATTTATTAAAAAATAACGACAAAGTTAGTCCATGTCGCTATCATCATCTTCATCATAAGGAGGGGTTGTTGCTTTGTCATTAGCGCTAGCATATTACCATCCAGTTTCATCCTCATCATCACTTGCCTCATTTTCGTGCTCTTCCTCTACCCTTTGAGTACGAAGGGTATCCACTACACTTGCATCAACACGAACACATTCTTCATCTGCCACATGTTGGTTCTCCAAATTCCCTTCATTTAACTGCACTTGGAAACCATCACAGTCATCATCTTGGTATGACAGTCCAACGCTATTGGGTCTTTCACGATGTCATCTTCAGCCACACTCCACAAGTGCCTATGTGTAAACTTTTGAACAAGCCTCCAGCTTTCTTTATACTTAGTGTCTTCCAAATAAAATACCTTTGTTGCCTGTGCTGCTAGAATAAAACAATCATCCTTGTACCAGCAACTGCCATGGTTGATGCTTCTAAAAAATGCATCATCTTTCATTCTATCCTTCTTGGTACAAGTATCAAACCAATCACATCGAAACATAAACACTGTCCGGCAGTCATTCGAACCTGAGTTATACGGCAGCTCAATTATTTCCTTTAGGCAACCATAAAAATCTATATCTTCTCCATTATGTGTACCCTTGGTCATTACTCCACTATTTTGTGTTCTAGTTTTTTCATGGTCGACCGTGTGGAATCGAACACCATCAACAAGACATGCTGAAAAAATTCGGACTGGTAGATGCGGCTCACATGACAATGCATATAGCTCATCAGTGATGTCTTCTCCCTCTACATAACGTAATCTTGCAATCTACAATAGTAAAAGACGATGCATAAATGAGTTTTCTGTTGGCTGTAGCTATATATATAGGAGCAAAGTAGTTACTAAAATATGAAAATAAACATTCCTAGTTTGCAAAATAATAAAATAGATTTAACTTTAATAGTAAACACACATGTTTCTTAAACCAGGTGGAAAATTGCTTCTCAAGGGTTCTTTCGACATCATGACATCCTTCATTCTGTAACTCTTTTCTGCACAACCTACAAAACCATAATTTACAAGTTAGATTTAATACATAGTAGGTGACATGAATGAAACACTAAAAGTGTATATGGGATGACTTACTCCATATAAGGCTCAACCTCCGGACAATTGTTTAACACATACCAAACCATTTGTCATAATTATTCTCGAGATATGTAATCCTAGGAGCTCCAAGTGGATCAACTCCATGTTGGAAAATAGATATATCACCTTTTTTGAAATCAACACGCTCTCTATTTCTGCCCTCCCGATTGTTTCTTGTGTCTACATCATCAAAGTACCTTGAGCAAATAGTCAAGCACTCAGTAGCCACATAAGCTTCTGCAATGGATCCTTCTGGTCTTGCCGTGTTCCTCACAAAACATTTCAAAGTATACAGCTGTCTTTCTACTGGGTACATCCAACCATACTGTACTAGACCTCTAAGAATTGCCTCTTCGGGTAAATGAACAGCTAAGTGTAGCATCACATAAAAGAAAGGAGGAGGAAATATTTTCTCAAGCTTGCACAAGATGACTGGGGTTTCACCTTTCAATCTTTGCAAAGTATCCAACTTCAGGGTTTTAGCACAAAGTTGTTGAAAGAAGTTACCTAATTCAGCAAGTACTTCATATATGTCCTTATGCATGATTCCTCGGATAGCAGCAGGTAAAATCCTTTGGAGAAGTATACGACAATCATGAGTTTTCAAGCCTTGTAGGTTGCATCCATCAGTAGTAATACATGTAGCTAAGTTAGAAGCGTATCCATCTGGAAATTTTACACTTCTCAGAAAATCACAAAAAGAAATCTTTTTTTTATTTGTCATAGTGTAGGGCGCATTTGGAACACACTATGAATTCCCATCATGTTTCAAGTGTATGTTTTTCCTTATGCCATATCTTCCTGATCAAGCCTAGCATTCATATTGTCCTTTGTCTTCCCAACAATCCCTAGAAATTTAGCAAGTATGTAATCACATATGTTTTCCTCAATATGCATTATATCAAGATTATGCCGCAGCATCAAGCTTGACCAATACGGCAAATCCCACAAACACGATTGTCGCTTCCAACATTGGCCTTCTACTTCACTCTTTCTCTTTTTGCTTTCAGGATGCTTTCCTGGTCTAACATCCTTCACCCGTTCTAGTTGCTCCATCAACTCATCTGTACTAAATTCCTCTGGCTTCTCACGGTTTTCGTCCTTACCATCAAACCATTTCTTCTTCCTCCATGGATGCTCCCTTGCAAGAAAACGCCGATGGCCAATATAACATATCTTATTCCTTATTCTTCTAGAGCAAGGACTTTTGTCACAATGGACACAAGCATAATAACCTCTTGTGACTCTACCAGATAATGTGCTCAGAGCTGGATAATCATGAATGCACCAGATTACTGCAGCATGTAAGACAAAGCTCTCTCCACTAAATGCATCCAATGTTGGGACACCTTTCCAAAGCTATAGCAACTCCTCAATCAATGGCTCCAAGAACACACCAATATCCTTTCCTGGGCATTTTGGACCAGGGATGAGTAGGCTCATCATGAAGTTGGATTGCTCCATACATTCCCATGGAGGAAAGTTGTAAGGGATAAGAAACACCGGCCACATACTATATGAAGCGCTCATTTTCCCAAATGGATTGAAACCATCTGTAGCAAGACCAAATCTAATGTTTCTTGCATCTTTTGCAAACCACTCATACTTTCTATAAAAGTCTTTGCATGCCTCACCATCAAATGGATGGCTGAGCTCATTCTCCACTGGTTTCCTCTTCATCTTGTGCCATTGTGCCTGCTCTGTAATTTGTTTGGAAGTGAACATCCTCTTCAGCCTTGGAATTAATGGAAAATGCCGCAACACTTTCTCAGGAATCTTCCTTTTTCCATATTTATCCTTCCATCTTGATGCATCACAAACTGGACATTTGTCCAAGGTTGCTAACTTCTTTCGAAACAAAACACAATTATTTGGGCACACATGGATTGAATCATATCCAAGTCCTAGTGCACGAATAAGACTCTTTGCCTCCTGGTAAGATGCTAGAGTAGAGCAATATGGGAATGCTGATGATAATAACTTAAGTAATGCAGTGAACGCAACATTGCTAATTCTGTAAAATGACTTTATATGGAGTAACTTCACCACAAAAGAAAATCTTGAATGAACTGCACTAGGGTAAAGTTCCTGCTTCATCTCTTCTAATAGAACAACAAACATTGATTTTTTTTCTTTTACCTTCCTCTTCACCCATGTACAACTCCTCTACCATATAATAAATTCTATCATCAGGGTCATCTTCTTCAACAACATCTATACCAACATCTTCCCTGAAATCAATATATCCATCTAGATGATTTGCATTTTCATTACTTTGGACGTCCATTGCTTCTCCATGATATATCCAATGAGTATATGTGCTAGCCATCCCACGAATGTATAAGTGGTCCTCAACAGTTCCTATATGTTGATAAATCTGATTCAAACATCGACGGCATGGACAAAGTATCTCCTCATTCTCACCATGCCTCTCTAAGACAAACTTCATGAAATCGCTGACCCCATCCATATGGGGCTTGCTAAATAACCTAGAGTTGATGATCCAAGCTCGTTTCATCTGCATAACAATGATTGAAGACAACAAATAAAAAAATAATTAAGGCCCAAAATAATCAACATTTTAGTACAAAGATTTGCATGTCTATGCCACATTGAACACAAGTCAAAATAAATGGCATAATCAATTACCAAACATCAATCTATTCTTTAATGCATTAGGCCCTGTTTGGGTGTTGGGTTTTTAGAAACCCTAGTATTGAAAATACTGTAGTTTTAAAAATCAAACAAAGTCATGGAATACTACAGTATTTTGAAACTAGAGTTTTTCTCAGTTTTTGAACAACAATGACTTGTTTGGCTAGCTAGTAATAGTATTTCTGGCACTATTTTTTCAGGAATATTTGAATATCGCAAGTAAGTCATGCATGAACATGTACGTGTACATATGTATCACTATTCTACACATATACATCCTGCAAGAGTTGTATGGGCTAACAGGTTCCATTATTTAAATGGCTAATCTATCCATATGCTACTGCTGATTGATACATCTTTTCAATCAAATCTGACAGTGCGCGCTAGTTCTTCATATTTCCATTTTTTTGTTGGTTCTTCGATCCTCTTTGTTAACATCATTCAAGCCAACTCAATCTCCATTCAAAACTATTGCTTGTAAATTTATAATGGATGTACAGACCTGGAATCGTGTATATCTAGAGACAAATCATTGACTAGCTACCAAATTAGCCACCCACATAATTGCAAAAAAGACAAAATGGATCACAGTAGGACGAGAGGGTAGTGAATTTTTCGTTCTATGATGGCAGGAAAGGAGTGCACGAGAAAATGAGTACGCAAAATTTGACATAGGACATACCATCTACTCTTTCAATACCTCACAAAATTGAGACGTACGGCATCAGCTTTGATTACTTGACGCAGGGCCAGCTCTATGTTTTCGAGGGCCCCCAAGCGAACCGATATTATGGACCTTCTAGACTATCTTTTAATTTATATAACATAATAAATGAGAAAATAGTTATGATATATGAACAATGTCTATAGTACAAACTAAAAAAAACAGTAAAACAAAAGGAGTAAGATTACCTCAAATAATAACTAAGCCCCATGATTCCTTCAATAATAATGCTTCAATCCTCCAGGAAAAAACTCCTGTAAGCATTTCTTGATGCAAAACTTTAAGAATAATATCAAGATCAACATTGTCCAAGATATCCCTCTCAATATTGCATATAGCCAAGCCATTCAATCTTTATTGTAACATAGTTGACCTCAAATAATTTTTAGTAGTTTTAGTTTTGAGAAACTTGTTTCAACCGAGGTGGTCACATGTCCAGTTAAGAAAATCCGTTTTGTAACAGAAACATTTGGATAGCATGCAATCTACAGAAAAATAAACAATTGTTACTGGAATTAAAAATTTAGAACGAAATATCTAACATGCTACATAAATACAAATTAGAGAAAGAATACCAATCGGCAAGCAATTGTCAACGTGGGCAGCGTCTGTACTCCGAATTCCGGCGTCTCTGGTCTGGTCTTTGCCTGATGCCTGAATGACTGATTGTGTCTCCATACTTCGAATTTTGAATGAGCGATGCACCAACACTATGGAGGGCTGCGCAGCGGGACGGAAGGGGCGCAACGCGCAGGAAGACCAGGGCGGCAAGCGGCAGCCGGCAGGCGGAGGCCGGCAGCGGAGCTGCGGTCCTGCGGAGGGCTACGGTAGGTGGCCGATGGGCAGGCAGCAAAGCGCAGCGCCGTAGTTGTTGCGGAGGCCAATGGCGGCGGGCACCGGGCAAACAATCGACGGATCGGCGTGTCGTGTCTGCCTACGCGCAGGCAGTGTTTAACGCCATCGTGGGAACCAGATATGTTCGGCGGCCGCAGCAGCTAGATATGTTCGGATCTAATGAACCCTTGTGAAAGTGGGCGGCTCCGGCGCATCACCAGATGGGACACGTCACTTGAAAAATTTACCCCTTCCGATTTTAATCGTGCAGTTCAGTTTTACCGCGGCGCATCGTCTTCTGCCTGCGTACCTGTCGCGAGATGGTGGAGCGGAAGCCTCGAGAAGCGCTGCATTGTCAAAAAAAAAAAACTCCCTTCGCCTTTCTCGCGAGAACCATCGACGAGCGCAGGACGCCGGTGCTACGGCTCCCGAAAAAAAAGCGCCGTCGCTCCGACTCGCCTCCTCGCCGCCAGCCGCCGTCCCGTTTCCCCGCCTCCCCCAGCCGCCACCTCACCTCCTCCCCTCTCCTCCGCCCCACGCCGCCACTGCCCTCCACGCCGCTCCCTCCTCTTCCCCCTACCGCCGCCCTCTTCCTCTCTGCCTCTCTCCCATCAGCGGCGTTGTGGCGGTTGGGGCGAGCGGACGCAAGGGCGGTGTCCAGCGGCCGCGGGGCCGGCCTCTTCCCCTCCCCCACCGGCGCCCCCTCCACGCCCCTCTCCTCAGCATGGAGCCGAGGAGACGAGCACCGCACCGGCGACATGTCCTTCACGGCTTCCTCGCCGTCATCGTCCGCGAGCCAGCACTGGCTCATATCGGCTTCCCGCAGCGGTGGAGCTAGACCAGAGGCGCGGCAGGGCGGCCTTCGGGTGGGCCGGCGGCGCAGTGGGGCGGCCTCCGGGCGGCGGGGTGGCTTCAGTGGCGGCGGCGGCGGCTTCGTTCAAGGAGCTGTGACAGCTCTGCATCGAGCTACCCTCGGGCGCAAGGGCGGCGGAGGACGACCACGAGCGGCGGCGGCGGGCCCTGGGCGCCGCGCGGGCAGCCGCAGGCGGGCCTCATTGTTCTGGATCACTTCACTGCTCGTCCCCTCCCTCCCCAATCTTCCTTCTATCTCTTTCTAGGTCTGACTGACAGGCGACGAATCCCATGGACGCGGCGGCCTGGAAGCTCGCGGTCTCCGCCCTACTACCAATCTGGCTCTTCCTCTGCCTCCTATACGCTTTCGGTCAGTAATCCAATCCAATCTGCCTCTATCTTTTTTCTTTTTTAGTAGCACGAGGAGCTGCGTCTGTACGCGGCTGCATCCACTGCGCCATCCTCGAGCTCACGGACGTCGGTAGTGAGGCGCGCGGCAGTGCACACGGCCTCAGGCTGCGCTGGCCGTGGGGCGCTGCTTTGCTTCATTGCCCTCCCCTCCCTATCGTTACTACCTCCCCTCATACTTTACCTCCAATCCCCATGGAGCCATGGAGGTCAGGCATCTTTATCCCAATGACGAGCGCAAGGTACATCTCTTTCTCACATAAACAAAGAGCAACTGTCTCTTCTAATCCTCTGATCCTTGCTTCTCTTTTCTGCATGGATATGTGCTGATCGAAGTGAGCAGGGCATAACAGCAGCACACCCGTAAGATCTAGATAGCATTGTACACAACATCATCATGCCTCCAAGGTGTTTGATGAAATGCCGGTAAGGTGGATTTTAATGAAAACAAAATCTGAATAACTCTAATGTTGATTCATGATTCTGACGTATGATAACTAGATGGCAATTTGTATTGGTAAAATTACTTCATGTACATGCATTCATTATCTTATATAATGAATTATTGCCTAATAGGATACCAGTACTACTAATGTTTGCAGAGCCACTACCATTGCAAGCCTATAGCAATGGTTTGGCAAATCAAGTGAGAGTGAACTATACCATGAATATGATAGCTGTTATTTTATTTATTGTATATAACTTCTTTGTTCTAGAAAGAGTAGCTATTGATACTGTATAATATTAAACTTGCATTTGTTGCTGTCCTCCAACTCAAGGTACACGTTAGGGAAAAAGAAGTGATTCCACCTAAGAGATTGATGCCTGGTAAGCCTTGTTACTGTAATCTGGTGCTATTTTCTATTTGATTATATTTTAGTTTTGGCGTATTGCCATTTGGCTAGGCAGGAAAGGTGGGGAACAAATGTTCATCTTTTGTGCTATATGATTTTCACGTTTTGCAGCTCATTACAACCTCCCATTGGAAAATCAGTTGAGTTGCATCACATTGCCTACAACATTTCATAAGTTTGCTGGGAACAGACTGTTGCAAATTCCTGCTGAATTTTTTATGCCAGCCTTTCTTGCTAATGGATGAAGAAAAAGGAATCACATTGCTTGCTTTTTTTCGTATCTACGGAATCGGATTGTCGAGTGTACTTGGATGTCACACTCTTGTTGTCTAGATATGATGTGCTTACCTCTGCTGCTCTTATTTTGTAATTTTTTGGGAGGCATGATTAATGACAGTGATTATTTAGTGCATATGGTGATGTGGTACTTCCTAGAATTTCCTGTTTCAACTATTACATCCATGCCAAATTATGTATATAATGATACACTTATCCTTCATTCTGTGTGGCTAACTCAATATGAAGTTATGTGGTCCACGTGCTTTGGAAACCAGATGGATTGCATCTTCAAATAAAAAAACAGTGGCAATTTGCCTGCGGTTTCTAGCGCCTACAGTGGGGACGAGGGACAACCAGCATGCTGTGCAGCTCCGGTGGTGTCCTGCTTCGCAGGATCGAATCAGCTCTCCTGCACCCTAGGATCTATTTTAATTTTTTTCGCTGCAGTCTGTTTCCTCTTCATCCCCTTGGGTTTTTTGTATGCTAATTGAGCGATTCAGCTCTGTCTCTCCACCTGCTGATTCGATCCAGAATTCCCCTTAGCATAGCTTGGCCGCCAGTTTTTTTTTCCCAGATTTAACTGTAAGAGTCACTTGCTATATGTTCTCAACTAATACTACTTTTTCCCCTCTGTACACCCACTGTATGCGCAGGTTGCAAGCTGCTGGAAGAATACATGCTTCGACCTGCTGAATTCTGCTACTTCCACAATATCTATTTCCCATGCTATGCAAACCTGTTAAGGTATCATTTTCAATTTCCACATACCTGACAGTTGCTAACATATAGAATAGACTGACCATGGCTCGTCGTTAATATGAAGAACTTGATATATAAGAAAACAAAAGGAACATATCAGATATGGAATTTACGATTCAAGAATCAAAAGGTAGGACATATGGAGCAGATCACTATTCATGAAATTATAGTGTATTGGAGAAGAGCTAATCACCTCCAGGTACTCTACTGCTCTTAAATACTGATGCCCATCAGCTTAATTAGTTTGACGGAATCTGAGGCAAAATTAGCAAGCTTCCAATGGCAGTAAAACGAACAGCCATAATTAAAGTGTTCTTCTCAGTTATTGTGTTCAATTCTTATAGGTTGTTTGTTGTTGTACTGATGTACATGCTCTGCTTTGAATCATAGCGTGTTAACACTATACTGCTTGTGGTGTGGAGTATTAGAAGAGGTCATGAGGTCCAGAGCATGTTCTCCTGGTCAGTTCATTATCACTTCCTTCTTATGCGTCCTACTTATGTGATTGTATGGATGCTGCGACATTTTCCCTTTCCATATTGTCACATGCATGTACTGTGTGATGCATTTGTCCGTCCATATGAATTGTATATTCTGCAGCGCCTTATTATGTAATTATTGTTTATTACGCTTCAGAACGGGTAACAGGCTTAACTTCTTTTTACAAAATTTAGCCATCCATTGTTTACAAATTTTTCTTTACATTCAATGGATCCTTTCTTCACGTTGTTTTCCTAGTCAAACACTTTGTATAGTTTCCCTATTTTAGGTTCCTTCTGGTTGGTTTCTATATCAGCCACAGAAAGCTTCTATTGTTTGTTGGTGCTTCCTATGTGTCCCTCTTGCAAACGGTTGTGGCTGGATGGTCCCTACATTATTTCTGATTCGTTAGGTTCCTCCTGATGGGCAGTGCTTTATGAATGCTATAAACTTACAGGTTTGCCGGATTAAAAGACTTCAGCTCAGACTCCGGAGTTGAGCAAAGTGAGTGCATGCAGGGTTGAAATTGCTTAAAATCCTCGTACTAAAGTTGAGTAAAGTGAGTGCATGCAGGTCTGGAATTGCATAACTTTGTCATGAGTTAGAGTGGAGTTGTATCGAACAGATCTGTGTGTTTGCGTTCTGGTGTTTTTTGGAGAGTAGGCACAATGTTTTCATGTTTGACGAGGAGATTTGAACGAGAAAGTAACTCTAGATGAGCATATATATGTTTGCTTTATGTGAGATCATCTCTATGATAATTTTTTTGGATATTTCAATCATATTACTGCAGGGAAGAGACTGAAGAGATCTATATCGATTTTTTTTGATATTTCAATCAAATTTATAATAGAATATTTTTATACCATATTCAGTGTATGATATCACATTCCAGTAAGCCGCGCGCCCGTCAATCACTAGTAGCCAATAGGGCATGAGATTAATCAAATAACTGGATTGCTGCCCATATCGTCGGGACGTGTCAAATACATAAATTTATTTTGCTTGAAGGCTGTTTCATCAACACGCTGCTAGCTCAATGGTGGAAGAACGTCCTCTGGCTGGACTTTGGTCGTGGGTTCAATCCCTAGCATACGCACCTGATCTCTTTTTAAATAAAAAAATTATATTAATGTACATGTTACTTGGAAGCTGTGGGACCCGCAACCATGCCAACATGGATTATATAGACATCTCTTTTTGAAAAAAAATATTTCATATTTATGACAAACATATATCATCATATAATTTCACCACAAACACAATGGCGCATTAGATTATGACGATTTTAAGTTGGATTTAATGACAATACTATATTTTTTATATTTATTTACATGTTACATGGAAGCTGTGGGACCCGCAACCATGCCAGCATGGATTATATAGACATCTCTTTTTGAAAAAATATTTCATATTTATGACAAACATATATCGTCATATAATTTCACCACAAACACGATGGCGCATTAGATTATCACGATTTTAAGTTGGATTTAATGACAATACTATATTTTCGTCATTAAGATTGATTGTCTCCTAGAAAACGTCGTAAACAGAACAGTTTAATGACGATTACTTCTATTGTCACATCCTATTCGTTTTAGAAGGTCCATTGTGTTGTAGATAACCAACAAGTCTATAATTAGCACAATTTCCCTAATCCAAACCTTAAATAAATAACTAAATACAATACAAATTTAATATATATTCCATTATAGAAAAGCAAGCGCACCAACATTATAACTAATCACAATGCAAACCAACTAACATACCAACATTTCACTAAGTCATACATAAAAAAATAACCAAGCTCTAAAGCACACCATGAACACAAGCTCTCTATCCAGTTTGCTTCACAAATTTCTCTAGTTCTAAAGCATACAAAGAGCACAAGCTAATAAAAAGCATAAGACAATGAAATTGTGTACTTTGCAGAGCCGTTTAGATACCCTCTACCCAAGCACAACATGAACGCAGCTCGGGGTGTTCATGCTGGCTCGGGCGTGGGGAGAAAGAAGGGCCTAAATAGAACCTCATTAGTACCGGTTGGTAACTGCAACTGGTGCTGATGATTTTGAAAAAAATCAGCACCAGCTGCAGCTTCCAACCGGTGCCGAATGTCGAGCCATTAGCACCGGTTGCAACCAGCAATAGGTGCTAATGAGGCTCGGCCACATTAGCACCGGGTGGTGGCTGCACTCAGTGCTAATGGGGGCCCCATGATGAGGACATCACTCCTATGAATACTCACAACAATCCTCCATTGATCGTTCAAGGTCCAATCACTAGAGCTCGTGTGCGACAATTGAATTTAGAGGTGAGCTCGTTCCTAAGTACTTCTCTATGTGATTATGAGAATAGATTGCTACCTAATGATTATATTGTAATTAGGAACCATAGAGAGGACCAGAGGATAGTTGGAGAAGGGCTTCAAGGTGGAGAGGACCAGCAAGGGCATGCACGTCAAGATAGAGGCCCAAATCAATTCGACTTCGAGTCCACCTCGGAGTCCAGGAGCAGTCAGCGCTAAATTGGACACCCAGATCGCATACGGGCTCGGATTTAGACGTTCTTTATATGCTTGGAAAGCTAAGAAGATAATCTTTGCAATGGAACTGGTCTCATATCAAAATTCATCCGGAGTCATCGGGAATCAACGAAACAAGTTGACGTCCAGAATCTGTTTTGGCGCTACGTCGTCGTATTTTGGTCTTTGGGCCGTGTATCGTGTTGAGCCCAATAGGGGCACGTCCAGGGGGGTCGACCACGACCCTAGACTCTTTAAAACAGTAGCCGCCGCCCAAGTTAGGGTTTGAGTTTTGCTTAGATCAATTCTGTCAAGAACAGTGTCGCCGTTCGTCGGTTTGTGAGACCCCAACTTCGTGAGTTTAATCATACATCGGCAATTGTGTTGCAATCTTTCTCGTTCTTGCTTGTGTTCTACGATTCGCAGGCAAGGATTAGCCTTCTGGGCGAGGTCAACCGTGCAATGCTGGTTGATAACCTGAGGAGACGTGGTGCTGCGATTGCGGGGTTCGGAACGTGTGGTTCGGAAGCCGGATCGATTTGAGTCACGACTCCACCAAATCGAGAGTTATCAGAACCTTTCGGAAGATTGGGAAACCCTAGTTACCATCACCCCACCTACGCACTGCCGGCCGCCTAGCCGTTGGACCCGGTGCTAATGCACCCTTTAGCACTGAATCTTGAGGGTGCCGCGGCATATATGTCGGGCGGATGATGGTCTCTCTAGTAGTGTAAAAAGACCTGCATGAGAGTAAAGACATCCACCGAGCTTCGCGCCGCCATCGTCGGCTACTCCGCCGTTGGCCGTTGCTACGGAAGAGCCACTAAGGACCGAGCTCGGCGCGTCATCCGGCTGCATCTTCGTCGGATGTTGCTGCCTAGACTGCTGCTTGTTCTCCGAGGAGTTCTCCAGGCACGGGGGTTCAGCGTCGCGAGGCCACTATGGGGTCCTCCTGCACGTCATGAATCAAGTATGGCAGCCGCAGCACGACAGGTTTCCTAGCCCGCGGTGCGGTGCACGATCGATACCGTCGCTACCGGCCACGACTAGGTCAACGACGAGGAGTCCTACGGCCAGCTCCTGATACAGAGTAAGTTTCAGAGTACGTTGTTTGCCACCGGTGGATTACTCGTGCCTATATTGTTTGCGCGAAAGAGAGATACTACAACATTACAAAAACACAATCATATTTGTCTTAGCCTTGCAACATATGCCTATAAGTCGCACAATTTTATCAAATAGTATCAATGCTCCATCTGCTTCCGAGCGATGGCTCCTTGTCATGTCCTGAAAATGCATATAAATAAATAACGTATCATGACAAAACTAAATGAGGATTGAATTGGAGGCGGTGTAGATACTAGATGGTCATCATAGTCCTTCTAAAACACAGAAGCTCTGAGGAAGTTTTAGAGCCATTAGACATGAATTATCGAGGATAATTCGGAACCACAATAGTTCAGTGGCAGAACATAGAGACCTTACTGACCTTTCTCTTGGCATTCTGATAGATACAATCAATGTCATCGATGATCTCCTTTCTAACTTTGTTTAGAGCTTCTGGAGATGAGCATTTGGATGAATCACCTGGTGGGCATAGAAATACGAGCAGCTCAACCCATTTGCTTATTAAACAAGCTATGGAACCAATAAACTTAATCTAATCCTTGATGACACAATGAAAGCAGAAATTGTAATCAATAAATCCAAACGTCCCCTGTGGTACTATATATGCTCAAGCATAGTTTCAGCAACAGTACAAATGAATCAAATGATGGATATACTTTCAATATTTGAAGGAGCTTGAGGGTATCCAGCGAGATCACTGCATTGCTTGCAGTTCTTGCACTCAATTAAATATGATGGTGCTATAGGTGTCGGTGCTTCCGATCACCGACGGTCTATTTTGCTTCGTCGTCGCAGCGCGTCTCCGTGGGGAGCGATGGTAGGCACGGCAAGCACAGAGGAGTTACACTGGTTTGGGCGGAATGTCCCTACGTCTAGTTTGGGGCGCTCGTGTTCCGTGCGGTTGGCTGCCTCGGAGCTTACAAGGGGGAGCTTGTAAGCCGTGTTGTGTGTGTGCTACCCCTCTAGATGTCTATGTGTAGGAGAGCAAGTATGCGTGCATGCCAGCTTGTGAGGTTGCCTATATGCAAAAGTGTCCGCCCTTCAGAGGGTTTGCTTCCCCCTTATATATGGATGGGGGTTGGTTACATGGGAAAAGGAGAAGAAAAAGGAAAGGGAGTCTGAGGTCGGAAGCCTCCAAGTGCTTCTGGACGCCCTATGTAACTCCGCCTTCATGTGTCGTCATGCCCGACCTGTTTTCGGTGGGTCGGGGTGCCTTGCCTTGTGTGTTCCTCCCTCTTGCCATGTCAGAGCCTGCAGCAGTTTTCCCATGATGATGTTGAGTCTGCCACAATGCTCACTGTGCATGGGTATCTTATCAAGGAGATAAGAATCTGGTTTGACCGGGCGCCGCTTCACCTTCCCCCAAGCCTTGTGTAGTGCTCGGGAGTCAAGCTTGCAATTGATTCGGGCCTATGCCCTCGCCACCTGGTTGATGTAGGTCTGCGCTTCTACCATCTGGTCAATGTAGGCCGGCTCATATGCGAAGAAGTAGGGGGCCTTCCCCCTCTTGTCACCTCACTTAGTCTGGGCCTGACGCATGGCCCAATGCGTGGAGGGGTGTGCCTGTTCCCTGGCCTTGTAATAGGAGCCGAAACGTAGTGGCCCATTTTTTACCCCTCTACAGGATCAAAAACCAGCTTCAGCTCCTGGTTTTAGGCCATAGTGTCCCCAAAGAGGTCGGAGGAGGACCTTACCATTCGGAGTGAGGGTGCGGCTTAGGTGGAGTAGCATGCTCCTGGCTAGGTCAGGCACATGCCATCTGTCCAACCTGTCTGCTTCTCCCCAGTCGTCTAGGTCGTGACTCGTGTCCTAGCAGCGTATGCCTCCCCAATCAATCATCGATCGGGGATCTTGCCTTCATCTTAGTCTTGAGATTTGTGCTAATGTTGGTAGAATTAATACCCCGACTATGGGTATCCCATAGTAGCCCCCCGATATCCCCTTGGAGTATTGGTACATGGGGATTTTGAGTCCGAGTTCCTGATGCACCTCCAATGGTTTTGTCAAGAACAGATCGGAGAGATTACTGCTCTTGTCGATGGGTCGAGGGTGCTCAGATCTACAGGACGTAGTTTCTGAGCCCCTGGGTGGCTTCTAGGATGTACTCTCTTGAGTCCGTTGGTTTTTCTTCTGACTGTATTCCTGACTCCGTGCAGGAGTGGCGTGGGCAGCTCCCCCTGTCAGGCAAGTCTGCACACCTTTTTATGGCGTATGTGCTGCAAGCCTTGTTATGTCAAGTCCTCACGGTTTTGACTGGGGCAGGCGGCCAGCCACCTTGCCCAATTAAAGCCTTCATGGTGACCACTAAGTTTTGTGGAGTGGATCCTTCCATTACCATAAGTAGTATGGCAAGGGCAGGGCCTATAAATAGTGCAAGCTTCCTCTTTTGACAAGACCTTTCCCATTGCCATGGTGTGGCCTAAACAAGCTTGGTCTCCTCGAGCTCGCTTCTGCCACTGGGCTCCGTCCCAGCGGCACTCGTAGTCATAGTGCAAGAAGTATTGCTGCGAGGAGAGAGGGATGGAGCGGATGGCTTCCCGCTCGCGGCATGCTACGCCGCTCGTGAGGAGTTCTTCTGGGGAGAACTTTTCACAATGGCGGGTAGCGAGGAAGCTCGGGTGGCAGGTCGTTCTTGCTGTGCTGGTACCCTCATGGCCTAGAGTTGGGATCCAACCCCCTGTGGGAGGTGGAAGGGGGAAGACCTCCGCCTTGCACATGATTGAGGAGGACATGGCGGAGGGGTCAGATGCCGCAGGTGTCCCTGCCACCATGCTTCGCCTTCTCCTCATGTAGATCTACACCGCCCGTGTTTCTTGGCTGGAAGGTACACGGTGGGGTAGGTGGTAGTGCGCCTTGCAGGGAATGATTCAACAACGAGTTCATCCCTACAAGGTTCATCGTGTAGGGGCTCTAGGAGATCGAGAGGTACCGGATAGGTACCCTCTTCAGCTCCTCATCGAGTTCAGGCCATGTGGGCTTGCAGGAGGCATTATGCCTTTTCTGCTACAGAGCTTCTTTGCGCCGACAGTGAGCTCCCGGGGGAGGTCCATGAGGTAGAGGTGGACGGTAACTGTCCCTCCTCGCCTATGGGACAGCCTCGGGCTGTCTGCTCCTCCTCTCCACACCATCGTCAGGGGTGCCCTGCGACGACTCTCACTGAGCTTGATCTCCTGCACCCTAGGGTATAGAGGTTGACTTGGCAGGTTTATTTCGGTGTTTCACTCCAGCCGAGGGGAACGCTGAGAGGAATGCAAGAAGCAATCCTGCAAGGTGTGCTCTGTTTGAGCATATGCTTCGCTAGACTCTTCATCTTCTTGTGCCCGTTGCCCCCTTGAGGGGGGCACGATTTTTATGAGTTTGCACTCGTTCAGGGTCATGGACCCATGTAACTTTTTCCTATTTCAGGAACTCATTCCTTTGTAATCTCCTGTGGAATAAAGCTTCATGTCTTGACTTTTGTTCTCATGCCTCTGCTGTTTGAGTTTCAGATTTTTAGGACCCACATGTTGGGCTCTGCACCTCGAGCTCCCGAGTTCTCTTACAGTAGAGAAACAGGTCGGTAGGCTTAGGATGTCTTAGGTTTTATTCGAACCTCTCGCTAAGCTCTGCACTCGGGAGGTTGGAGTACTCGCCCATGCTAAGCAGCCGTTGGACAGTACCCTGTGTGTCCTTGTAGTGGGTGAGACCGAAGGGACACCGTGCCCATCCGCGGTGATAGGTCAGCTAAAGGTGCTACCATGGCCATCCCTTCTTCCCTGGCTTAGTTTCCTTTCTCTCAGTGAGAGCAGCATGCATAGCCTTTGTTTGGGTTCAGTCAGAGGGGGAAGACAACCATGCCTAAAGCTGTGCCGACTTTGGCGAATAAGTCGCCAGTGACTCGTCTTTCCCTTCTCCCTTGGCAAGAGGTATAGGCAACATGGACTCTTCATGAGCCTTGCGTTCGTGCCGTTAATTTAGTTAGGCACGTGGACCTCAAACTCCGTAGCTGGGGTCACATGTAGCCTCGTTGGCTAATCAATCTAAGTTGCTTCACCTCTTAGTATCCCCTAGCAGGCCCCGACCTCCGCAGTTGGAGTAGCGCTCAGCTTCGTGGCTGGGTCTGCCTGGTCAGTGTCCCGACCGCTCGGATGATTCGGTGCCGACCTGTGTAGTGCAATGCAACCACATTGCCATGGCCAGGTTGCATGCTTGCCCGACATCTGTGGTCATGCGAGGCGTTGGATTTTAATGCTTCCTGTCCCGTTTTAGTACGTTTTGATACCGTAATGGATTAGGCGTAAATGAAGGGATGTGAGTGGCTGCCTCGGGACCATAGCCCTAGTTTATCGCCTCTGGACTGTTCATGGTGGGACCCACCCAAGGGTGGTCTTT
This sequence comes from Echinochloa phyllopogon, assembly GCA_033239725.1. Lineage (NCBI taxonomy): Eukaryota > Viridiplantae > Streptophyta > Magnoliopsida > Poales > Poaceae > Echinochloa > Echinochloa phyllopogon. Next base: position 27,693,288 of record BTCW01000015.1, on the reverse strand, counting down.
TCACCGCCGTATTTAAAGAAACAGTAGAGGAAGGTTTGTTACATTTTCTAGCTTTCCCATCTGTTAGCTTGTCCTTTCCTTCGTGTCAAAAAAAGCTTCTCCTTGCCTTCTTGCGCCTGCCGCCATTGCCAGAGTCCTTCATCTCGAGCCTTCCCAACCCCCTCAAGATGTCGAACGGGAAGCCCTCGATCCTTAAGGCCGGCGACATTGAAGAGCTGGCTGCGTAGTCCCTACAAGAACAACTAACCATCGAACAACTGACTTGTTTTGCTTGTGCTAACCCCATATATTCAGTCCTTCGGGTAGTTGGTCTTTCTAAGCACATCATCATTGTTATCAAGCAATTCATTCAGCCTGGCATTCTCCTCTAACAAGAAGTCAGGATCACAATTTACCTCATCCTCGGAGTCTGAATCTGGATCTTTTCTCACACTCTTCTTGCTGTTAGAGCTGTGTGCCATGGTACAGAAGCCACTGGAAGCCATGCATGACAGCCCGTTGAAGTTCTTGTTCATGTGCCTTCGGCGTCGACTGTTGGTGGTCGTTACAGCCTAATTTTGACTATATTTGATTGCCAAAGTCTCGGTAAATAAATGGCATATAGACATAGTTTCATGCATTATTAGGTTTATACTAACTATTTCCACGAGTCTTGGTGTTTCTAAGTGTTTTGCAGGATTATACCCAAAACGATATTAAATTGAATATCTGTTGTTTGGCTCTAAGATACAGTCGGAATACACCATTGCGGAGAGCTCATCGAGACGATTCTAGTGGACGTGTCATTTGCATTATTTAGAGTCCGGGATGAAAAGATATAAAGCCCCAATGGATCAAGTGCTAAGGTCAGCAGCACCACCTAGTGGACCCAACATTCAGTGGGCCCACGTGGCACAACACTGATGCCACAACAGCACATGCGCAGCAGCAGCATGCGAGCAGGCCGGCAGTGGCTGCAGGCCCGCACGCCAAGCGACGGGGGACAGAAAGGTCCCTGCGGGCCCCACGCATGGCAGACAGCATGCAGGCCGGTAGAACTCGGGCGCATGCGGAGGCCGGCACCCTGGAGCTGCAGCGCCTACGCGCGCGCACATGCGTGGGTGGCCAGCAGGCCAGCGGCCCAAGGGGTAGATTACATGCGCGCTAGCGCTGAAGGCAGGTGGGCCCGCCAGCGAAAGCCGGCACAACAGGAGGGCCCACGCGGAGGATCAGACAGCACTCACGCACGCACAGAGAGGCAGGCGCGCAGTACAGCTGCAGCGTGCGATCGAGGAGCGGGTGGGCCTAGCCAAGCATGCAGCCAGGGCCCGCACGACACACTGAGGCGGTGCACAGGCGCGGCAGATGCGCAGAGCATGGGAAGCGTCCAGCGGCAGGGCACGTGGCGCACAGTCGTTGGCCTCTGGCCACTCCTGCCGCCTTTGCTTGCATGCGCGCAGGAGGTCGGTGCATACAGGGACATGTGGCACATTTCTGTTGGTTCCAGGCTCCCTCAGGAAGGAAAGAAGCACAAACTACATGCAAGCTTCTCCACGTCCCCAAGACACTTCCACCTATAAATAGAGGCCCCTTTCCTCACTTGTAACACACCACTTGGGAGCAAGTCTCCATTACTCTCTTTCAAGATGTAGAGTTAGGCTAGTCTATTGGGAGTTAGAGTCAGGGTCGAGCTTCGCTCGGGGTTTCGGAGTTGTCTTCTGGAGTTCTGGTATCTTTTCCTTTTCTTTATGCAAGACTCTGATTATTTAATATATTATCTTCCGCATTTACTTGAGTTATTTATTCTGCATTTATTTCCAGGATAATTGTGGAATGTCTAGTCTTGGTTATAAGCTGTTGTAGGCTGGCTCTATAAGTTCTCTCCTTAGTTCTTTGTCTCAGCTGGTACCTCGATTCTGCTCAATGCTTGTGGTGAATTGTCACTTGGGTATTGATAGGGTTGCTTGCACTTTCTAGTAGAGTAAGTAGTTACTGTCTAGTATAGGCTTAGTGCCCAGACTAGATGGTAACCTTGGTTTGCCCCTGACAAGCCAGGTTTAGAAATTCATGCATTTTATCACCCCAATTTTTTTTCAAACCCATTGCATATTTCTCATTCTTGCATTTGCATTCATTCTCTCCATAATCGCTATGCATTGAAAACAAGAAAAAAATAATAAAGATATGAAAAAATAAAATCGTGCGACAGCTGGATTTAGGCCGAGGTGTGTATGCCTGCAAGCCTTCATTCGACGCTAGTGGTCACACTTCACCTGGCCTAGCCAGTTTCGCTCATCTTTGCGCTCTGTGCAAGAGAGGAGACGTGCTCTATGCCTCCGCTCCTTTGCCACTCCACTTGCTTGTTTTCGGATCCATTGTTTCAACATTCGCACAAGCTGGTTCCGCGGCATTCCATGAGTTGGCATATTCGAGTGCCGAACCCTTTGCCACACCCACGACCGCGTATCCTTACACGACAACATCAATACAGAGGATGACTCAGCCAACTACGTGCAGTCACGTCGGCGTAGTGCCATCACCGTGGCATCAGTTCTAAAAGTTTTCATCATCAGATGCCAACGCTGGGCACACTTAGGTACGTGAAAGAGGTTTTTGCTTTTTACCTAAATTAAAAGCAAAGTTCACCAGTTGCCATATGCTTATCTCCATGTGAATATTTCTTGATGCTTTCATGCTCTCTCTATCTATTTTGGTTTGCTCTGGTTTGAATGTGATCTCGCGAATACATTCATAAGCTCTTTAAATTAAGCATGGTGCTTAGGTTAATTAGCTTGCTTTAATCAAATTAGATATGGTGTCAAGTTTGATTAATGAACCTTTAGAGCAATACTTTTATGGGTATTGGTTGCATGTGTGGACTAACCCCTGCAGAAAAATCATCAAAAAAATGAATGGGAAGTCCCAAAATATACTTCACACCGGATATGAAGGCTATGGATATAGTTGAAGCCCAGGGTGGAGCAATCATTCCAGGTATGCACATTTTTCAGTAAATTATGAAAAACCTGAAATAGGTCAAAGCAGCTCCACCCAAGCCAAAGATGGTAAACCTCATAAGGCAACACCGGGCGAACGAACGAGAAAAAGTCACCGCCACCTACATCAAGGAAAATCACAAAGGTGTGGTAGAAGAAAGAAGTTGCATCGTCCGAAGCATCCTCTCCAGATTGGACGGTGACAAGAACAATCAAAGGAAGGAGAAGTATCTCTAATGGACTTAAAACACAAGCTCTTGCCACGAGGTAAACTGGTGGTTCAGCCGGTCTCCTGAGTTCGGTCGAACCTACCCTATGTCCAAATGTGCACTAACCTGTAGGGTCATGTCGAGGAAAAACCAGAGGAGTACAGTTGGCCAGGTATACCATTCATATCCAAATCCTTTCACCCTGTGCCACATAATCCACTTGCAATATCCTTTCACCCAGCACTCAAAGCATTCACACCCATCCATCCAGAGCCAAATTTCGTGCAAACTTCATATTTGGTCGGTTCGTCCAAGGGTCTCACCCTAGATCGATCCTGACCTACACCCTCTACCATGAAATTTGCCCCAGCCAGCACAAAAGCATGGTCTCCACCGCTCCACATGCCCGCACACTTCATGCCAGTGGTGTGATCCTTTTGATCCTTTGGTCATTTCATCCTATCCACAAAATCCACCAAAGTTCCCATGCTTTAGTGCTGGACAAAACTTCATGCCTCGCAATTGGAGGTCAACGGATTGAACATTATAGAGATGGTTTGGGCGAACGTTTTGCCGCGTTCCTCCCCTCACTTGCCTATGGGTGACACTCTGGATGCATGAAGGAAGTTGGCTCCATTCAGGTTTGCACTCCTTGAGTACATCTCTCTCAACTCTATGCAATGCTTGGTTCACTTTCATGAATGAAAACATAAAAGCAACAAAAATATTTTCCTTGATCATTATGCTACACCTTGAAAACGATTTGTGGAGGTTTTAACTTACCCCACATGAAAGATTAACATATCGTGGAGGTTAAATCCATGCAAGAACAACAAACCTCAAACAACTATACGCTAATTGTGACCCTATAGTCCTTCAGGTATTGTCGTTCCAACATTTCACATGTATCATCTCGTGGTTTCTATTCCTATGGACACATTCGGTACACGAGCATTGGTGCGGCTAGGGACACTCCCCTACCTCATCACATGTCTTGGAACCGATGAAGGCCAAGTGAGGGATCACCGACACCGATGTTCCAAGCCAAGCTTGGGGGAGAGAACCCCACGAGGTAAGTCCAGCTGCATCCTTGATCTGGTTTTGCTTTCATCTTAATTTGAATAATAAAAATGCCAAAAAAATATTTGCTTTCGAATAAAATAACTCCCAACTATGCATGGAATGAATCATATGCATCTCACCATGGAAATGATGAACAATTGCTTTGTCATATATCTCGCAAGTACCTTATTCACAACTTGTTACTCTATTGGTGCTTGAGTTATTTGGCATGAGTGAAAAAACGAGCCTAAAAACCTTGTGGGAGCACATGCTTTATTCCGAGTCTAGGTTGTTGTGAGGAGTGATACAGTGAGACTATGGTTGAGTTCTTGCTCTTGCTCTTAGTACGGCGAAAATCTCGGATGAATTTATGTTAAAAAATCATGAAGTTCCTAATTGGTTGAAATTCCTACCAAAGCCATATGATAAGCTTAGTTGAAAACTTTCCATTCATATGCTGCTTGTTATCTTAGTGAGCTTTGTCAAATTGTTGTGACCATTGTGAGGAACATTCCATTCATATGCTGCTTGTTATGGCCTGATTTTGACTATATTTGACTGCCAAAGTATCGGTAAATAAATGGCATACAGACATAGTTCCATGCATTATTAGGTTTATACTAACTATTTCCACGAGTCTTGGTGTTTCTAAGTGTTTTGCAGGATTATACCCAAAACGATATTAAATTGAATATCTGTCGTTTGGCTCTAAGATACACTCGGAATACACCATTGTGGAGAGCTCATCGAGACGATTCTGATGGATATGTCATTTGCATTATTCAGAGCTCAGGATGAAGAGATATAAAGCCCCAATAGATCAAGTGCTGACGTCAGCAGCACCACCTGGTGGACCCAACATTCAGCGGGCCCATGTGGCACAACACTCATTCCACAGCAGCACATGCGCAGCAGCAGCACGCGAGTAGGGCGGCTGTGGCTGCAGGCCAGCACGCCAAGCGGTGAGGGACAGAAAGGTCCCAGTGGGCCCCGCGTACGGCAGACAGCATGCAGGCCGGCAGAACTCGGGCACATGCAGAGGCCGGCGGCCTGGCGCTACAGTGCCTACGCGCGCGCACATGCGCGCTAGCGCTGAAGGCAGGCGGGCCTTCTAGCGAAAGGCGGCACAACGCCGGGGAAACAGGAGGGCCCACGTGGAGGATCAGGCAACACTCACGCACGTACGAGAGGCAAGCACGCAGCGCAGCTGCAGCATGCTATCCAGGAGCGGGTGGGCCCAGCCGAGCATGCAGTCGGGGCCCGCACGGCACGCTGAGGCGGTGCATAGGCGCGGCAGATGCACAGAGCGTGGGAAGCGGCCAGCAGCGCAGGGCACGTGGCGCGTAGCCGTTGGCCTCTGGCCACTCCTACCGCCTTTGCTTGCATGCGCAGGAGGTCGGTGCAAACAGAGACATGTGGTGCATTTCTGTTGGCTGCAAGCTCCAAGCTTCTCCACATCCCCAAGGCACTTCCAGCTATAAATAAGGCCCCTTTCCTCACTTGTAACACACACCACTTGGGAGCAAGTCTCCGTTACTCTCTTTCAAGATGTAGAGTTAGGGTCGAGCTTCGCTCGGGGTTCCGGAGTCATCCTCTGGAGTTCTAGTAAAGCTCTTGTATCTTTTCCTTTTCTGTATGTAAGACTCTGAGTATTTAATATATTATCTTCCGCATTTATTTAAGTTATTTATTCTGTATTTATTTATGGGATAATTGTGGAATGTCTAGCCTTGGTTATAAGCTGTTGTAGGCTGGCTCTATAAGTTCTCTCCTTAGTTCTTTGTCTCAGCTGGTTCCTCGATTCTGCTCAATGCTTGTGGTGAATTATCACTGAGGTATTGACAGGGTTATTTGCTCTTTCTAGTAGAGTAAGTAGTTACTGTCTAGTATAGGCGTGGTGCCCAGACTAGATGGTAACCTTTGTTTGCCCCTGAGTCTGCGGAGGTGGTAGCCGTTAGGTGGTGATAGCCCTATACGACCTACATGGCCGATCACATTCGTCTCGGCCTGTAGGATTCCCCAGTGCAGAGTTGGTGACACCCCTTCTTATCCCTTGATGCGTGTCATTGGTTCTGTTGTCCTAATGCTAAGATAATAGAACTAGGAAAAGAACCATAGACGCCATTCTTCATGCTAGCTATCATCTTTGCTGGAGATATCTCAAGGCCGGTGGAAGTATATAGGAATCCTTTTCTGTCTCATTGTCCTCCCACTAGCTAGACCGATCTTCTATCTATATCACTTATCATCCTAGGCTTCTCCTTGTGTGTGTCATATGCATATCACTCCTATCATATCCTTTATCCCCGCCTTGTTAGCGGTACTTTAATTAGTAGTTACATCCTTGTTAATAATCAATACTCTTTATTCAATGCTTCCGTGAGGAAATAAATACGATACCTAGGAATACTTCCGGGTGAAATGCTACATCAGTATCCGTGGGCTTGCGTATTTACATCTGTGTCGTAAGAATACCAATGAACACTCCTTACACCATTATCGGGATTGACAATCCTGATAGTGGACCATAAGAAGTGTCAACATCGACCTTGATCTTCCTCCTCGCTACACGAACTAAACGAGGTGTAGCTGGAACTTGTGTTGATGTCGCTCGCATCGGCAACCATGGCTCGTGGCTTGTACTTGTGGCCACCGTGCTTCTTCTTGTACTCGTCCTTGCTCTTGTGCTTGCCGCGGTAGTTGTTCCTGGATCGGTTCTTGTGGTCATCCCTCAAGCGGTGCTTGTGCTCGTTCTTGGGATCAGCTAGCTCCAGACACTGGGCGATAAAGTGCCCCATCTTGCCGCACCTATAGTATGTACTCCCGACGTGCCTTGTACCCTTGCGGTTCTTGTACATGCACTGAAACCTCCTGCTCAGCAACGCGAGATCATCCTCGCTCAGCACCTCAAACTCCTCATCTGGCAAAGACACAAGCATAGACAAAGCAAACTGTCGTGAAGAGTTAGCAAGCGACCTAGAACCAGAGCTACTCATGAGAGCCAGACTATGGGGACCAGTTGGGTTCTCAAGCATGGCCCTAGCCATCCTATCGACATCTGACGACTTGAGCTTGGAGAACAGCCCATCAACCTTAAGCGTCTTTGTAACACCCTAAAATAGCCCCATTTAAAATTTTAGTAATTAATTTGGTTTTTACTGAAGTGCTCATAATTAATATTGGGGAAATAAACAATTTATGGGAATTAAAATCAAATATAAGGATTAAAAATATTGAAAGGACCGTGATGTCACCTAGAGGGGGGGGGGGTGAATAGGTGATTCTGCAAATTTCCAACACTTAAAACAAATTGTCAATTCAACACCGGATACTCCGAGGGTATGCTGGATACTCCGTGGTTAAGACCGGAGACTCCGCAACACCTCTGGATACTCCGGAACAACTTTAGATGGAAATATGACTAAGTCAGTACCCAAACTGGTCAGACCGGTTTGGGAAACCGGTCAGACCGGTTTCTGACTGAGAAACACAAGAATATGAATAAACCCTCTTTTGAGCTCTAGCACAAAAGCAACTTGAGTAGTGCTTGTGTAGATGATTTCTAGCAGGTCCAACTAGTCCCTGCACACAAGATAAGCACAACCAAGTAGATTGAAGTGGAAGCAAATATGTGTGCTAGAAAGGAAATTGTGAGGCAAACCAAATTGGAGACGCAGCGAATTGTTTCCCGAAGTTCGGATTCGCTGTTTGCCCAAAGGCTGCCCAAAAGCACAGCGAACCCTACGTCTCCGTTGAGGAAGCCCCTAGTGACCCAAAGGTCGAGCTATCTCCTCGGTTCCACTAACTTGATCTTTTCCCGAAGGAGGCAAGACCACACCTGCACAAACAATCCATGGCACACCACAACCTTGGTGGCTCACCGGTGATGCCTAGCCGTCTAGGAGGCTTCACCTCCAAGAGTAACAAATGCTTCAATGAGTTGCTAGACCTCAACCGCGAGTGCTCAAGCTATGGATTCACTCTTTACTAAGTTAGCTAGCTCTCTAGCTCTCTATTGCTCACACACAAACCCTCTCTCAACCCAATCCAAAGATATGAACAAATTCAACCAATTCTCACAAAGAGAGGCTTGGGGAGAGCTTGCTGGTGCTTGAATTGCTTCTGGTCGCCCAAGAGACCCAAATGAACCAGCAGCCCACACACAAAAACTAGCCATTATGCCCGAGCAAAACCGGTCACACCGGTTTCCAAAACCGGTCACACCGCTTTTCAAACAAAACTAGCCATTACATCCTGAGCACCAAAACCGGTCACATCGGTTTCCAAAACCGGTCACACCGGTTTTGGACCAGTCAGCACACTAAGCCCCAAAACACTCTTCTCAAAGGCTATCTCACATGTGTTGACCTATGAGCACTTTTTGGTGTGTAGTCAAACAACTAATGTTGCATCCCTCTTGATAGTACGACATTCCTATACTCAAGATTGCAAATGACTAAATTCTCCATTTGAGCTTCTATGTCTTCATTGATGCCATACTTGATCAATATCAACTTGAGGGCTTCAACATTCCATTCTCGCTGAGCGAATCCAACTTGAGCTAGTGGCTTTGAATTTCCAAGTGTATGATCACTAATCCATACCAATTCATAAGCCACTTCTTCATATGATTAAACAATGATTAGACGCATTGCATTGCTTCACTAGTTATGGCTTGATTAATGCCTAGGGATCAATCCACAAGACTAGTTCCTTCACCCTAGCAAAGTTCCTCGGCCATAAGACGACTCTTGTCCTTTTCTTCGCTTAGTACCTCGTCACTAGCCATCTAGTTTGATCCCTTCCATCCTATCTTGCCGCTTTAAGCTAGGCTTTGCTTTGCATCCACATGAAAACCACATTGAAATCCATGTCTTCAACTATCCGAGATATATCCAATATCTTCAATTGAGTTGTCCCAATATTATTTGACAAGCTTCTTCTAAATGAGACCTATCCATAAGCATCACTTCTTGTCTCATTTGCCATTTCTATTTACTTGTCATTGTCTATATTAATCACATGGGATCACATCCACTTGTTTGATTTCACACTATTAAACCAATAGAGCGCATATTCTTATTAACAATTACATGACATGAATATCCATAAGAATAATCCCTTGCTCATATACTTAAGCAAACAAGTTAGATTACAAATCATGTTGTCATACAAATCACCAAAACACTTAAGTGCCTAGATGCACTTTCAATCTCCACCTTTTTGGTGATTGATGACAACATGATTAAAGCTTACAAATAGATATGAAATTTAAGGCTCTATACATTTGAGATATATAGTGAGCTCCCCCTTAATATGTGCTTTGAGTGGAATATAAAAAATTTGGCCTCACATGCCAAATGCACATAAAAGGAAGAAAACGAGAGCTCCCCCTATATCTCAGCATCCAACATGTGCAACAAGTGTGTGTGACAAAATAAAATAACTCGTGATGCATATGACATGTAGATCATTCAATAGCATAAAATGAAGTGCATGTGCTGTCTCAGGCCAAACCGGTCAGACCGGTTTGGCAAACCGGTCAGACCGATTTTGCCTAGACAACACACACACAACCATCACATCAACCAACACATGCATATCACACTAACATAATGTCACTTAGGATACATAAATGAGTTCAACACACATAGTAGCACACATTACAAGTCCTCAAGTCCACAAATGAGATAAAATCTAATTTATTACATCCATGTTTCTGCACACACAGCAGAAACCGGTCAGACCGGTTCTATAAACCGGTCAGACCGCTTTTGTCTGACAGACTACAAGAAACTGCTGAAACTTGACGCTTTAATCCATTCTTCTCCCCCTTTGTCATCAATCATCCATAAAAGGGCTTGGAGAAGCTTGTAGTCCTGCTCCCACCATCCGTCATGCATCCACATCTTCGCCGCAACTAGAAGGCCGGGCTATGATCATCTGACGAAGAAGTAGTAGTCCAATGAAAACCTTCACTCAATCGAATGTATATGTGTGATAGTGTGAGAGTGATTCAGATGTGCTAGTCATGGAAGAAGATGTAGATATGCTAAACTCACCATGACTAGGAGCAGAAGTGGGTCCGAAGATGGAAGCCGCTGCCTGTGAAGCAAAGTCTCCGGGAGATGGAGATGGTGCACTCGAGAAGTGAACTCCCGCCATAGAAGATGATGTGCCAGCAAATGCATAAGACGAGGCCGGAAGTGTGGTAGCTGCATATGTAGGTCCTGGGGGTGCAAATCCAAACGCAGAACCAAACAAGTCTCCCTCTGAAGTAGGTATGTATTGCATGGTCCCTGGAGCACCAACTGTCTGAGGAGGAGTTGGTGGAGGCTGTGTGCTCGGCCCAACGTGTCCATATCCAAAGATGTCACCATACTCCTCAAAATAACCCACATTCATGTGATCTGTCATTATGTCTCTAAACGGGGGAATCTCTGGCAACTCAGGAGGTGGAGAGATGGGAGATGGAGGGTTGTCTGGACTCAACATGGCACACAATTTCTTGAACTCATCATGAGTCTTCTTGCTGTCGATCCTCTGCTGCCTAAGATCCACCCGGACATCCCGCTGACCTTTGCAAATCCCTGTGAACATAGAAATGAATTTTCTGATTGGAGATGTCCTTTGCTCGGGCTATGCACTGCTGCCAGATCCAAACCGGTCAGGCTGCTGCTGGAAAGGCTGTGGCTGCTCCCTATGCTGCTGCTGCTGCTCATCCTCTGCTGCATCAGTGTCTGCTGGGTCTGCTCGTGGAGATAGAAGCCTAATCTTCTTTGGAATGGGCACACGGAGTCGTCCATGAGATGCATCACAACGAAACCTAGTGCGCGTCACCATCTCTATGACCTTCATGATATAAGGTGCATATCCACAAAGCTTCTGAGGATTTTCAGATATGTGCTTTATTTCCTCCCAAATGTAGTCACCCACACAGAACTTGTCTTCACCCGGCCTCATTCTAGCTAGCAAATTCTTTCCGAACAAGGACACTTCTGATGTATTGCCGCCTCTGGGAGCAAGTGTCGCTCTAAGCATCCTGTTCAACACCTGATAATATGTGTATAGGCCAGCTACTTTGCCAAAGTTTCCTGTCTCAGTGCTCGGGTACATGAACTTCATGTTCTCAGCTGGGAAAGCTCCATCTAAGTGCAGCCTATGGCGACTCCTATCAGCCTGTCTCAACCCAAGACACTCTGCAAAGTCTAGATAAGAAAGACTATATGAGGTTCCCTCGGTTATCCAATGCACCCTCCTAGTCTCTAGCTCATCTCCCTCAAAGTAGACTGTGGCATAGAACTGAGCTATCACCTCTGTGTTCCAGTCCCTTTTGTACCTCATAATGTTGTAGATCTTTCTTGCTTTGCATGTTTCAATAATTTGATCAAAGATCACATTTTCAGCTTTCTCCATGTACTCCCAATCTATCCAATGCTGCTCACAGATAATCCTTCCTTTAATCACAGCTGTCTGATAGTAATCCTGCTGAAAAGCTGTGTGAAATCTATAGTCTGTGGCTGTCCTTGGGACTCCTAGAGGGCTCACTCTCCTCTGATCCCTGGCTGTGTTTGTCATTCCTAGCCCCTTGTAATTTACCACTCTCCAAGTAGCAGGAGCGGTCGACTCTCTAGCTCTAGGGAATGGTGGCTCCCCTCCTTCATCATCATTTCCCCCTTCTTCCTCATCTTCTTCCTCTCCCTGACCTGCTGCCATGTCATCATCATCATCATCAGCACCTCTCTCAACACGTCGAGGCTCAAACCGATACACATCATCCTCGTCATCATCGCTCGAAGTGGTCTCATGTTCATCCACTTCCTCAATCTGCTGATCGGCTGCCCTCTTTGACCTTCTAGGCCTCAATGACCTGCCACCACCCGCATGTGAGCTGCTGCCAATGGATGGATCTTGGCGACTCTTTTTGATTCTTTCGGCGTGCGTTCCCCCGGCATCTTCTACTGCCCTTCCTGGGTTCACAAGAGATGGAACATATATAATAAGTACCCAGGAATAGATTGACATAAGGATTTGATCAACAATAGAGCAATCAACAAGATTTGGGACAACTCAGAGCCAAACCGATCAGACCGCTTTTAGAAACCGGTCAGACCGGTTTCACCCGAGCTGATCCAAACCAAGCTGAAGTCAATCCTAGACAGAGGCATGATTAAGATATGGACAGGATATTGCAATAAAAATTATCCCTACACTTTATGGAGGCCAAACACGGTGCAAATGAAGGACTTGTGCCTTCACTGCCCAAACCGGTCAGACCGGTCAGACCGGTTTGCCAAACCGGTCAGACCGCTTTTGGCAGTGAAGGTGCAAATCCTTGGTTCGCAAAATGTAGCCCACCAAATCCATTGATCTCTTAGGGATAGGTTCCTAGACATGTCAGAATATGTTCTACCAAAGGGTTTCGAAAGATATTCATCGAGTGAGTAGATCGGGCGATGGGAACATTTGAATACCTTGAGAGCCTTGAGAACGAGAGAAGATGAAGATTTGAATCCAAAACTTGATGGGAATCCAATCTTGCAGCCTTGGGACACTCCAGTCCCACCAAGAATCCTCCTTTTCCTTGGATAAATCAAGAAATCGCCATAGGGCGTCCTCTTGCGGTGAAAAATGGACGAGGAGATGTGTTCTCGTGGTGAAAAGGTAAGGAAGGAGAGAGAGAATCACGGGAGGGGTTAAATCCATGTGGGGCCAGCTGTCTGGGCCAAACCGGTCAGACCGGTTTCTCCCAGGCAGCTGGAACTCATCCAAATAGTGCAGATTTGAGCTCCAAAGATTCTTCACTTGATCTGAGATTGCATAATGTGGTCTTGATCTTCAAAAAATCTCATGGTTGTCTTCAGAGGAGAGAAAGATTTCCAATAAAACCTGTGACCCTGGACACTCCGGGTGCTTTCCAGATTATCCGAGAACGTCCAAAACAGAAGGGGTACTCGGAACAATGAAGTTCCAGCATGGTCCCGGATATTCCAGGGTGTCCAAGACAGCAGAACCACTTGAGACCTTGAGTGCACTTGGAAGAGATAGATATGTAAAGTCCAAAAGCTCCACTAACTCTAACTCTTGCTTCTTCCAAGAGAGATGGGAAAGAGATGGATGGATAGATAAGGATTTATGGACTTGAGAATATCTCACTATTTGTGACTAGCCATCAATCAAGCAAAGTTAACTATAGTCACAAATAGATCAATAATGGTCAAACGACCAAAACTCAAATATTTTCAAAATAGCACATACCCTATCATGCTAGTTGAGTTTTCAAACACTATCCTATGTCACACAATGACATGCACTTATATTGAGCTATGGATCACAATAGCATATTTAGCTCACACCATTTGTATTTGAAAAGCTTTTGACGGTAAGTCAATGTTAAAAGGTGTCCACCAAATATCTAATGGATACACAAGAAAGACACTCAATATAGGCGCATGCAAATGCACACACTAGCATGATATAGAGCCTAGATGCACAAGGTAAATACTAGTTAATAGAGATCATACCTTTGCCTCTAGCCACACATGTTGTGCAATATAATCGATTTAAGCAATGTGTATTCTCCCATGAGATAAGCCATTGGACAAGAGAAAGAATACTTTAATTTGCACAACAACAAGTTTCACATTAATGACCTTTATATGTGGATGGCAAATGGGTCATTAGATATGAAACCTCATATTATAGACCAAATTCCTTTTCTCTAGTGTATATGTGATGTATTGTGTAGGAGAAGCTCACATGCACTAGTTTTGAGTCAATCAAGATCAAATAAAAGAATTTAGACTATATTATGGTGAGTTGCCAAAGCATATATTAAGAGCAAGATCCAAGATATGAGATGATACAAATTTACCGCTTTGGATCGCAAATTGAAATGACAACTCCAATTGAGAGAATTGATCTCTCACCATTGAGACTACAAGTTCACTAAAAGAAATGTTAGTCTCAAAGACACAAATATTGAAGTAATCTCCCCCTGAATATGTGTATCATGCATGGAAGGCATGTGACATGCATTTTGTCTTATGAGGGACATGGGTGGATTATTTCAATATTTGATCACGACACATAATAAATTACTTTGTATTGAAATGTGCCAAAAAAACTTACTACCACATAGGTATAAGTTGATAGATATATGCCAAAGTGAGAACTTCAAGAATTATTTCATCTTCATCTTCATTTCTCACTTATTTACTCAAGTAGCACTTTTCTGGGCCAAACCGGTCAGACCGGCTTGGCAAACCGGTCAGACCGGTTTTGCCAGACTTGTGCCACTTGAGTGACTTTGCTTGTGTCTTGCCGTGTTGACATCCAATCTTCATTGCAACGTTTTCCTGCACATGACAAGACCTTGCTCCACAATAGAGCTATTAAAAGCACCACATGGCATATATCAAGCAAATTCATGAATATAGTTTTAGTCACTATCAAGTGTCACATGATTTCAAGAAGTTGAAACACTTGATCCCATCAAAGGAATGAGTGACTGAAACTTAATCAAATTAAGCACAATGTTACCGAGATGACATTGGGTATAAGTTGTCGAGCGGAAGCATCTTTCTTGGCTAGCCATATGATCACAAATAATTGCTTTCAAGCCAAGCTTCCAATGCATCTCTTTGTCCCCGCTATCTCATCAAGCACTCTTTGGTACCCAACTCATGTTGGGTCCAACAAGGTTAGTCACAAGATGCTTAGGAACCCAAATGGCCCTTATGCTAGTTTGAGGTGTGTCAATCACTCTAGTAGCATAGGTGCTCACTTTATCCTTCCTAACCTTAGCAAAGTCATAATGAACGAGGTTGTATTTTGGAACATTACCATTTGGACAATCCTTACCCAAATGTCCCTTGGTCCGGCACGTGTAGCAAATACGGCTTCGGACCCCTCTTGAACCTCTTCTGACTTTCTTCTTGTGGTCATCATCAGTTTTTGGCCTTTTTCTTGATGTGTTGACTTGAGAGGCCCTCTTAAGAGGTGGTTGGGTTGCTGCTGCCTGAAACCAGTCAGACCGGTTTGCCAAACCGGTCAGACCAGTTTTGACTAAGCAGACAACACTTTGTGGAATTGGGCACTCGGCAATCAAGTGACCCTTTTCCTTGCATCTGAAGCATGCCCTTGTCTTTGCTCTTTGCTTCTCTCTTCTTGTAGGGGACTTCTTCTTGTTCCTCTTGGGTGGACACATGAATGCATAGTGTCTCATCGTTGAGCACTTGAAACATTTGATATGATCAAGGCTCTTCTTCTCACCAGCGGGAATCTTGTGCTTGTGAGCTTGATCTTGTTGAGGACTTGGGCTAGTGGCGGTTTGTCTCCTCTCAATCTTCTTCACCATGTAGTCATGGTTATCTTGAGAAGGTTGCACTTGACCCTTGCCCTTCAAGTTGATCAAGTCCTTCTTTAGCCTTTCAACCTCTTGCATGAGATCTTCATTTTCTTTAGCAATGAGGTCGGCACAAGATTCTACAATCACATTGTAACACCCAAAAAATGCTCAATTTAAAATTTTTGGCATTTAAATAATTAATTAGAGCTTGCTCCTATTTATTATAGGCTAAATAATAAATTTCTAAAATTTAAAATCAAATATAAGTGATAGAAACATTTATTGTTGCATTCATGCTGCTGCATTTATTTTTGTATTGCTTGTGATTCAAACAAGAATTTAATTTCGTTTAAATTCAAATTTGAATCACTTTGTTTGGAGCTCTAGAAAAGTTGTTAGGCCCATAGTTCGCTTTAGCTCCCTGAACTTTTTCTCAGTTCAATTCTGCCACCTCTTCTCTTTCTCCAGTCCGGCCCAACACTCTCCCTCACAACACTCGGCCCAGTCCGCTTTTGCACCTCCATCTCTTTCCCCGGCCCGACTTCACCCCCTCATCTCTTCTCCTTTTCCTCCCCCGCGGCCCAACCCGGCCCGGCCGCAAGCGCTCGCGCGCCCCTTCTTCCCCTCTCCCCCACTGCCAGCACGGCCCCACGCGTCAGCCTCTCCCCTCCACCTTCCTTTCTTCCTTCTCCCGCTAATGGCGCGGCTTGCCGCGGATGGCCCGCACGCCGAGGCCGCCTTCCCCCGCGCCTATTTAATTCGGCTGCGCTAGAGCCCCTGCCTCCACTCCTCCTTCACCTGCAACCCTAGCAGCGCCGCCAAGCCCTCCCGAGCCACTCCACCGTCCTGTCAGTGCGCCGCCGAGCTTGCGCAGCACCGCCGCACGCCGCCAGGCTGCTCCGGCGTATCTCCAGGCCGGCCGTCACCACCGAGCTGCTCGTCAAGAGGTACTGAAGCTCCCCAAGCACTTCTCGTCCACTTTTCATGCCTCAATCGCAGCTAACCTCTCCCCGACGTCCACAGCGCCACCGCGGAGGGATCGCCGGCGTTCCTGTCGACCGAGCTATCTCCTGTCGATTACTTGCATCCAGCTCTTCCTCCGAAGGTAACAAGTCCATCTACCCCTTCAATTTGAGCTGTAGCGCGCCATAGTAGCACTCCCCGCGATCACCGTCGTCGGCCGACCGCCGGCCGTCGTCGTCCGGTCGCTACACTGCATGAAGCTTCACTTGAACCCCACTTTAGCACTAGCCATCTCCCCCTGGTGCTCCAGAGCAAAAAACCCGACCCCGATACACTCCAAAACCCACTCCCCGCGGTTCACCGGAGTCCGCCTCCGCCGCGCACCGTCGCCCGGCCGCCTCGCCGGCCAACCCACGACTAGAACCCCCCTAGTGGACTCGTCGTGATCTCCTGAGTCCGTAGGACCAATCCACGTCGCGAATGGATCCCTGAAGCGCGAGAAAACTCCAACTCCGGCGAGTTTTCGCCGCCGCCGAGCGGCGCCGCCGCGCGCGGTCGTCGTCTCCGGCGAGACCCGGCCTCGGGCCGTCCGATCTCAGATCAATGGCCCAGATTAGAATCCAAGAATACCCCTTCGCGTTTTAAATCCGGGACGTTCGATCTCAGATCGACGGTCACGATTAGAACAGCCGATACCCCTTCGTGTTTTAAATCTCAGCCGTTCAGATCAGATCCAACGGCTGCCACGCGTCCGAGCCGGGTCAATACCGGTCAGCTCTGCACCTTTTGCTAAAGAGCCCCTCGGCTTTCTGGTAATCAACCCGCGGTCCATTCCAGTTCAAAAGTATTTGCAGATAGGTCCTGTTTTATTCGTTTTAGCCCCTGCGCTTTTGAAAAATTAAACCCGCGGTCCAGCTCCCGTAGTTTTATGCGTTAGCCCCTGGTGGCTACTGTTATTTACGTATAGGTCCTCGGTTTTTCGTAGTTTAGCCCCTGGAAGTTTCAGAAACTTGCCAGCAAGACCCTGAACCTTAGAAGCGCTATAACTTTCACGTTTTAGCTCCGATTAGTGTGATCCTTGCGCTCATGTGTTCGTAGCGAAGCGTAGACTATTTCTAGCTCCTGTTTTTGTACTGTTTTCACTGTTTGGTGTACTGTTCTAATAGAATTAATTTTGTTTGCATGTAATGATTGCTTTGGATGCTTGCGCGATGATCGTGTCCAGTCGGCGAGCCCGTAGCTTTGGACTTCGAGTACGTTGAGGACGTGCCGGAGCAGGACTCGCAGCAGCAGCCGTACTCCGAGGAAGGCAAGTTATAGCACGGACAATCCTTGCTACCTACTCACTCTTTTAATACACTGTTCATTACATACGCATGTGTCTAATACTGTTTACCTTTAAGGTTGTACCTAGCATTTCTTTCCCTGTCCTTGTGTTCCTATGGGTTTTTGCATACGGGTAGTATTTTGCTAGGCGCAACTACTGTCACCTTTACTTAACTGTTAAACTTGTATTAATGGTCCACTTCAACCTTAATGTTAAAACTTGCTTTTTAGCAACTTGGATCAGGGAGCTGGGGCTTGTGTGTTTTGCCTGGCCCCAGTGTCTCTCCCTAAGGACTGGTTCGTAAAAGCGGCAACCTGGGAGCCTGTCGCCGCCGCCAGAACTATAATGGCTCTGGTCTTGGTTGAGTAGCTTGTACGTCTCTAGCTTGGCAGTGGTTACCGAGTGGCCTACGACGTTGTAGGAGGCAAGGCGCGAGGTGTTTTCGGATTCCACCGAGGACGGTAGCCCCGTCGGCTAGGTCCCGTTAGACCCAGTCCCGTGTTGGGAGCCCCCGTGAGTGCGGGAGCTCTGCACGTTGCGCCATTTACTTGTTGGCATGATTTGCCGGTGCGTGGACGCCATTGACCCCCTCACGTTGTGCCCTGAGGGTCAGTCAATCTCGGTGCCTAGGTTCTCACCACCTTGTAGTACTCCAGCGGCTACTGTCTTGCTAGGGTGTCTTGTGAAAGCCTCGTAGCGTCCCTATGCAGTCACACCTCGGAAGTGTCGATGTGCGTGGTTGGGTGCAAAGTTCTTCTGAACTTTTATGCGACTGGTGGGGAAAGGGCGAAACCTCTGCAGAGTGTACGATCTATCATGATAGCCCGGCTCAGGGTCACGAGCGGCCTGGATCATTTTATGATTAGAAGATGAAATTTATTACTGTTTAATGTTGACTTACATTAATTAAAATGGGATACAACTGGGATTCATCTAATGTAGTAGTTATGATTAAAATGAACCAACTAAAAGTGCTAATGCAGTTAAGCCAGTGTCAAGCCTCTTTTGCCTCATCACCCGTGCTATACTTGCTAAGTAATTCTGTTACTTACACTTGTTGTTATTGTTATTTTTGGGCAAAATCCCGGACGGGTAACAGATTGGAGTCAGGCTGATTATGCTGTGGAGTTCCCAGAGGACTTGCCTTACTTCTGAGCTCGCGTTCTCCCAGTCAGAGTCCCTGTGGGATTGCGGCTACGCTACAGAGATGTATTAGTCTTCCGCTGTCCATGATTTTATTTCTGAAGCACTCTGATGTAAACGCTACGCTATCATGAGATTAATAAAGCATTGTACTCTGATTTTTACCATATTTGTTCGCTATATATGACTGTGGACTTCCTGGGCACACATATGGCCACATTCGGGTTTTGTGTAAATCCGGGCGTGACAGTTTGGTATCAGAGCCGTGCTGACTGTAGGAACGCAGCCTAGATAGTACGGTTGACAAATTACTAGGAGACCCCCATGTTTTAAATTTAAAAACCTAACAGTCGAATCTTGTGTGAGTTTATGTCTTTAAATGCTTGTACTTATTGTTATTATGCACATGTTTGATTTGGTTCTTTGTAATGTTTGTGATGGGCGTAGACACCTGTCTGCAACCATCTAGATGTTAGAATAAGGCTTAAGGACTTTATTGTTAGATAGCAGGGGGGATTGTATATTTTCTCGTACTAATCAACTGACATCTGACCATTGTGATTATAGATGGTTAACCCCGGGGGCAATGCGGGCGGCCAGCCTCCGAACCAGAACCCGCCCCCGAATCCGAATCACCAGATCCCCACCATTGAGCAGCTGATGTATGCTCAAGTCCAGATGATGTAGCAGATGGCTGAAACCATGAGGCTGATCCAGCAGAACCAACACAATCCACATCCTCAGGCAGCTGCTCCGCCCAGAGACAAGAGGGGCGAATTTCTGAAGGGACGCCCGCCGACTTTCAGCAAGGCCAGCGACCCCCTTGAGGCAGATGATTGGCTCAAGGCAGTGGAGAGACAGTTGGCCATCGCCCAGTGCAATGACAGAGAGAAGGTGTTGTACGCCGGAGGGCAGCTTCAGGGGCCGGCGTTGGATTGGTGGGATTCATACCAGTCCTCACGCCCGGCCGGTACTCAGATCACCTGGCAACAGTTCAGCAGCAGCTTTCGTGCACACCACGTGCCGGAGGCTTTGATGGTTCTGAAGAAGAAGGAGTTCCTGGCACTTAAGCAGGAAGGGATGAGTGTCATGGCTTATCGTGACAAGTTCGTCGCGTTGGCCCGTTACGCTCCAGAAGACGTGGCCACCGACCAGAAGAAGCAGGCCAGGTTCCGTGACGGTCTGCAGGATGCTTTACAGTACCAGCTGATGTGCACCAAGTTCCCGACCTTTCACGAGCTGGTGGACGGCGCTCTGATGTTGGAGCACAAGCGCCGTGAGATGGAGGACAAGAAGAGGAAGCTCCAGGGACAGCAGGTGGGCAGTAGCAGTCGTCCACGCTTCGCACCTCCACAGAGTCAGCAGGTGGGAGGCCAGCAGCGCTTCCAGGGCCAGTCCGGCTTGCTTGGTCGTGGCCAGTACCAGCAGCAGCGTCCTCAGTTTCCTCGGGTGCCACAGTAGCAGCGTCCTCAGGGTCAGCCACAGATGGGTCCAGTTCAGCGCAGCCAGGTGCCACCCAGACCAGTTCAGCGTCCGGGTCCAGTCAGCCCCGCAGTAACAGGACAGAAGTGCTACTACTATGACGAGCCCGGGCACTATGCCAATGTGTCCTCGCAGAGTTCAGGGTGCCGCCGGTCCAAGCAGCACTCAGAGAGTTGGGCAGCCGCAGGGTCAGCAGCAGGGAGGTCGTGCTCTGCAGACTCCTGTACGGGGCAAGCTCAACCACACCAGAGCTGAGACAGCAGAGGCATCCACTGATGTCGTCGTGGGTACGTTCCTCGTCAATTCGACCCCCGCCACTATTTTATTTGATTCCGGAGCTTCGCATGCTTTCATTTCTGCTGCTTTTGTGAAGAAGAATTTATTAGCCCTGAAACCCATGAAGAACACTATGCTAGTAAGCTCACCGGGGGGTGAGCAACGGGCCACTCTACGGTGCCCCCATGTTCCCATCATAATAAGGGGGGTAGAGTTCAAGGCAGGTCCGATAGTCCTGGAGACCCTTGGATTTGATATGATCCTGGGTATGAGCTGGATGACCAGATATGATGCAGTGATCCGGTGTGCTACGAGAACCATACAGCTGACAGCCGAGTCCGGTGACAAGGTGGAGTATCAGGCAGCCAGTTCCTCAGAGCAAGGCCAAGCCAATCAAGCTGAAGGGACAACACCTGAAGACATCAGGGTGGTGAGCCAGTTCCCGGATGTGTTCCCTGACGAGTTGCCAGGTATGCCTCTGGAACGAGATGTTGAATTCATTATTGAACTAAAACCTGGCACTGCACCTATAGCCAAGAGGCCGTATAGGATGGGAGTGAAGGAGCTGGAAAAGCTCAAGAAGGAGTTGGACGAGTTGTTGGCCAAGGGGTACATTCGTCCGAGTGCTTCGCCGTGGGGAGCACCAGTATTGTTCGTCGACAAGAAGGATGGTACTCAGAGGTTGTGCGTGGACTATCGAGCCCTCAACGAAGTAACCATCAAGAACAAGTACCCGCTGCCAAGGATTGATGATCTGTTCGATCAGCTGAGAGAAGCTTGTGTGTTCTCCAAGATAGACCTTCGGTCGGGTTATTACCAGATGAGGATCTGACAGTCGGATATTGCCAAGACCGCTTTCACCACTCGGTACGGGTTGTATGAGTTCTTGGTCATGTCTTTTGGATTGACCAACGCTCCTGCATACTTCATGTACTTGATGAACAGCGTGTTCATGGATTACCTTGACAAGTTTGTGGTGGTATTCATTGATGACATTCTGGTCTTCTCCAAGAATGAGGAAGAACATGAGGAACACTTGAGATTGGTGCTGCAGAGACTTCGGGAACATCAGTTGTATGCCAAGTTGAGCAAGTGTGAGTTCTGGCTGAGGGAAGTGGCATTTCTGGGACACGTGTTGTCCAATGGAGGAGTGGCAGTTGATCCGAAGAAAGTCAGCGATGTGTTGAGCTGGAATCCACCACGGGATGTGAGCGAAATCAGAAGTTTCCTTGGGATGGCCGGTTACTACAGACGGTTCATTGAAGGATTCTCCAAGATTGCTAAGCCGCTGACTACTTTTCTAGAGAAGAATGCCGCGTTTGTGTGGACAGAGGCGTGCCAGGTCAGCTTCGAAGAGTTGAAGAAGAGGTTGACTACAGCCCCAGTGCTAGTATTGCCAGATTTGGCTAAGAGTTTCTCCATCTACTGCGATGCGTCCCGTCTAGGACTGGGTTGCGTCCTTATGCAGGAGGGCAGAGTCGTGTCTTATGCGTCCATGCAGCTGAGGAAGCATGAGCAGAACTATCCGACGCACGACTTGGAGTTGGCAGCTGTGGTACATGCCTTAAAGATTTGGAGACATTACTTGATTGGGCACAGGTGTGACATCTACACTGATCATAAGAGCCTCAAGTATGTCTTCACTCAGACAGATCTGAACATGAGACAACGCAGATGGTTAGAACTGATCAAGGATTACGATCTGGAGATCCACTATCACCCAGGGAAGGCCAACTTGGTGGCAGATGCTCTGAGTAGGAGAAGTTATGTGAACAGGATCGCTGGTCATTGTTTGCCTGAAGAACTCAGCCGAGAGCTTGAGAAGATGAGTCTGGGATTCGTCACCAGCATCACAGAGATGGCAGTGGAGCCCACACTTGAGCAGGAGATCCGGAGAGGACAGCTGCAGGATGAGAAAATCAGAGAGATTGTGGGGAATGTTGCACTGGGAAAGGCCCCTGGATTCCGAGTCGATGATCAGGGAACTCTATGGCATGGAGAGAGGATATGTGTGCCGGACATAGCGCAGATCAGAGAGATGATTCTGAGAGAGGCACATGACTCAGCTTATTCGATCCACCCAGGCAGCACTAAGATGTATCAGGACATCAAGGAGAGATTCTGGTGGTACGGATTGAAACGTGATGTGGCGACTCACGTGGCATTGTGCGACACATGTCAGCAAGTCAAGGCAGAACATCAGAGGCCAGCTGGATTGCTTCAGCCGTTGAAGATCCCGGAGTGGAAATGGGAAGAAGTTGGCATGAACTTCATCACTGGACTGCCCTGCACTCAGAGAGGATTTGACTCCATTTGGGTGACTGTTGATCGTCTGACGAAGGTGGCCCACTTTCTGCCAGTAAAGACCACCTACACAGGCGCCAGACTAGCAGAGTTGTACATGGAGCGGATTGTGTGCTTACACGGGGTGCCGAAGAAGATTGTGTCAGATCGTGGTACTCAGTTCACCTCACACTTCTGGCGGAAATTACATGAGTCTATGGACACGAAGTTGCACTTCAGCTCAGCTTATCACCCGCAGACAGATGGTCAAACAGAGCGGACCAATCAGATATTAGAGGATATGTTGAGGGCTTGTGCGTTGCAGTACGGTGTCAGCTGGGATAAGAGTTTGCCGTATGCAGAGTTCTCCTACAATAACAGCTACCAGAAGAGTCTGCAGATGGCACCGTTCGAGGCATTGTATGGCAGGAAGTGCCGGACCCCATTGTTCTGGAATCAAACTGGAGAGAGTCAGGTCTTTGGTCCAGAAATACTCAGAGATGCAGAGCGGCAGGTGCAGGTGATCAGAGAGAACCTGAAGGTGGCCCAGTCCAGACAGAAGAGTTACGCCGATGTCAGACGGAGGGACCTCAGCTTCAGGGTTGATGATTTTGTGTACCTCAAGGTGTCACCCATGAGAGGAGTAAAGCGGTTCAATGTCAAGGGCAAGCTGGCGCCTCGTTACATCGGACCGTTCAGGATACGGGAACGGATGGGCGAAGTGGCATATCGGCTAGATCTACCTGAGAGACTAGCCGGAGTACACGATGTGTTCCATGTGTCCCAGTTGAAGAAGTGCTTGCGGGTGCCAGAAGAGCAGATCCCGATTGATGAGTTGAATGTTCAGGAGGGCCTCACATACGAGGAGTATCCGATCAGGATCCTGGAGGTGTCAGAGAGAGTGATGAGGAACAAGACCATTCGGATGTGCAAGGTGCAGTGGAGCCGGCATTCAGCGGATGAAGCAACTTGGGAGCGGGAAGAAGATCTCAAGTCCGAGAACCCACAGCTCTTCGCTTCTACATCCGAATCTTGAGGACGAGATTCATCTTAAGGGGGGTAGGTTTGTAACACCCAAAAAATGCTCAATTTAAAATTTTTGGCATTTAAATAATTAATTAGAGCTTGCTCCTATTTATAATAGGCTAAATAATAAATTTCTAAAATTTAAAATCAAATATAAGTGATAGAAACATTTATTGTTGCATTCATGCTGCTGCATTTATTTTTGTATTGCTTGTGATTCAAACAAGAATTTAATTTCGTTTAAATTCAAATTTGAATCACTTTGTTTGGAGCTCTAGAAAAGTTGTTAGGCCCATAGTTCGCTTTAGCTCCCTGAACGTTTTCTCAGTTCAATTCTGCCCCCTCTTCTCTTTCTCCAGTCCGGCCCAACACTCTCCCTCACAACACTCGGCCCAGTCCGCTTTTGCACCTCCATCTCTTTCCCCAGCCCGACTTCACCCCCTCATCTCTTCTCCTTTTCCTCCCCCGCGGCCCAACCCGGCCCGGCCGCCAGCGCTCGCGCGCCCCTTCTTCCCCTCTCCCCCACTGCCAGCCCGGCCCCACGCGTCAGCCTCTCCCCTCCACCTTCCTTTCTTCCTCCTCCCGCTGATGGCGCGGCTTGCCGCGGATGGCCCGCACGCCGAGGCCGCCTTTCCCCGCGCCTACTTAATTCGGCTGCGCTAGAGCCCCTGCCTCCACTCCTCCTTCGCCTGCAACCCTAGCAGCGCCGCCAAGCCCTCCCGAGCCACTCCACCATCCTGTTAGTGCGCCGCCGAGCTTGCGCAGCACCGCCGCCAGGCTGCTCTCGCGTATCTCCAGGCCGGCCATCACCACCGAGCTGCTCGTCAGGAGGTACTGAAGCTCCCCAAGCACTTCTCGTCCACTTTTCATGCCTCAATCGCAGCTAACCTCTCCCCGACGTCCACAGCGCCACCGCGGAGGGATCGCCGGCGTTCCTGTCGACCGAGCTATCTCCGGTCGATTACTTGCATCCAGCTCTTCCTCCGAAGGTAACAAGTCCATCTACCCCTTCAATTTGAGCTGTAGCGCGCCATAGTAGCACTCCCCGCGATCACCGTCGTCGGCCGACCGCCGGCCGTCGTCGTCCGGTCGCTACACTGCACGAAGCTTCACTTGAACCCCACTTTAGCACTAGCCATCTCCCCCTGGTGCTCCAGAGCCAAAAACCCGACCCCGATACACTCCAAAACCCACTCCCCGCGGTTCACCGGAGTCCGCCTCCACTGCGCACCGTCGCCCGGCCGCCTCGCCGGCCAACCCACGACTAGAACCCCCCTAGTGGACTCGTCGTGATCTCCTGAGTCCGTAGGACCAATCCACGTCGCGAATGGATCCCTGTAGCGCGAGAAAACTCCAACTCCGGCGAGTTTTCGCCGCGGCCGAGCGGCGCCG
The DNA here is from genome assembly GCA_033239725.1 of Echinochloa phyllopogon. Classification (NCBI taxonomy): domain Eukaryota; kingdom Viridiplantae; phylum Streptophyta; class Magnoliopsida; order Poales; family Poaceae; genus Echinochloa; species Echinochloa phyllopogon. The sequence continues at coordinate 27,667,800 of BTCW01000015.1, read as the reverse complement.
CCTCGCGCGGTCGTCGTCTCCGGCGAGACCCGGCCTCGGGCCGTCCGATCTCAGATCAATGGCCCAGATTAGAATCCAAGAATACCCCTTCGCATTTTAAATCCGGGACGTCCGATCTCAGATCGACGGTCACGATTAGAACAGCCGATACCCCTTCGCGTTTTAAATCTCAGCCGTTCAGATCAGATCCAACGGCTGCCACGCGTCCGAGCTGGGTCAATACCGGTCAGCTCTGCACCTTTTGCTAAAGAGCCCCTCGGCTTTCTGGTAATCAACCCGCGGTCCATTCCAGTTCAAAAGTATTTGCAGATAGGTCCTGTTTTATTCGTTTTAGCCCCTGCGCTTTTGAAAAATTAAACCCGCGGTCCAGCTCCCGTAGTTTTACGGGTTAGCCCCTGGTGGCTACTGTTATTTACGTATAGGTCCTCGGTTTTTCACAGTTTAGCCCCTGGAAGTTTCAGAAACTTGCCAGCAAGACCCTGAACCTTAGAAACGCTATAACTTTCACGTTTTAGCTCCGATTAGTGTGATCCTTGCGCTCATGTGTTCGTAGCGAAGCGTAGATTATTTCTAGCTCCTGTTTTTGTACTGTTTTCACTGTTTGGTGTACTGTTCTAATAGAATTATTTTTGTTTGCATGTAATGATTGCTTTGGATGCTTGCGCGATGATCGTGTCCAGTCGGCGAGCCCGTAGCTTTGGACTTCGAGTACGTTGAGGACGTGGCGGAGCAGGACTCGCAGCAGCAGCCGTACTCCGAGGAAGGCAAGTTATAGCATAGACAATCCTTGCTACCTACTCACTCTTTTAATACACTGTTCATTACATACGCATGTGTCTAATACTATTTACCTTTAAGGTTGTACCTAGCATTTCTTTCCCTGTCCTTGTGTTCCTATGGGTTTTTGCATACGGGTAGTATTTTGCTAGGCGCAACTACTGTCACCTTTACTTAACTGTTAAACTTGTATTAATGGTCCACTTCAACCTTAATGTTAAAACTTGCTTTTTAGCAACTTGGATCAGGGAGCTGGGGCTTGTGTGTTTTGCCTGGCCCCAGTGTCTCTCCCTAAGGACTGGTTCGTAAAAGCGGCAACCTGGGAGCCTGTCGCCGCCGCCAGAACTATAATGACTCTGGTCTTGGTTGAGTAGCTTGTACGTCTCTAGCTTGGCAGTGGTTACCGAGTGGCCGACGGCGTTGTAGGAGGCAAGGTGCGAGGTGTTTTCGGATTCCACCGAGGACGGTAGCCCCGTCGGCTAGGTCCCGTTAGACCCAGTCCCGTGTTGGGAGCCCCCGTGAGTGCGGGAGCTCCGCACGTTGCGCCATTTACTTGTTGGCATGATTTGCCGGCGCGTGGACGCCATTGACCCCCTCACGTTGCGCCCTGAGGGTCAGTCAATCTCGGTGCCTAGGTTCTCACCACCTTGTACTACTCCAGCGGCTACTGTCTTGCTAGGGTGTCTTGTGAAAGCCTCGTAGCGTCCCTATGCAGTCACACCTCGGAAGTGTCGATGTGCGTGGTTGGGTGCAAAGTTCTTCTGAACTTTTACGCGACTGGTGGGGAAAGGGCGAAACCTCTGCAGAGTGTACGATCTATCATGATAGCCCGGCTCAGGGTCACGAGCGGCCTGGATCCTTTTATGATTAGAAGATGAAATTTATTACTGTTTAATGTTGATTTACATTAATTAAAATGGGATACAACTGGGATTCATCTAATGTAGTAGTTATGATTAAAATGAACCAACTAAAAGTGCTAATGCAGTTAAGCCAGTGTCAAGCCTCTTTTGCCTCATCACCCGTGCTATACTTGCTAAGTAATTCTGTTACTTACACTTGTTGTTATTGTTATTTTTGGGCAAAATCCCGGACGGGTAACAAATTGGAGTCAGGCTGATTATGCTGTGGAGTTCCCAGAGGACTTGCCTTACTTCTGAGCTCGCGTTCTCCCAGTCAGAGTCCCTGTGGGATTGCGGCTACGCTACAGAGATGTATTAGTCTTCCGCTGTCCATGATTTTATTTCTGAAGCACTCTGATGTAAACACTACGCTATCATGAGATTAATAAAGCATTGTACTCTGATTTTTACCATATTTGTTCGCTATATGTGATTGTGGACTTCCTGGGCACACATATGGCCACATTCGGGTTTTGTGTAAATCCGGGCGTGACACACATGTTCATCACAAGAATTTGTTGCTTGGGAGCAACATGGGTTATCACAAGATAATGAAATTTCAACTTGTGAGCATGTGCATGTGTGAGTTTGAGGTTCAAAGGATTTTACCGATGTTACCATAACCTCATGAGCTATGTCTAGCAAAACATGTGCCTCTACAATCTCTTCATGAGAACACAAGAGTTTCTCATGTTTTGCTTGTAGCAACTCATGCTCACTAGCTAGCAAACCAAGTTGTTGCTTGAGCACTTGGTTTTCTTCTTCCACGGCCGCTACACATGAGAGCGAGTTAGTGGCACAAATATATTCATTGACCAATACATCATACTTACTGACCAAAGAGGCATTCATAGATTTGACTTTCTCAAGCTCCTCGGTGAGAGCTTGGATAGTCCCAATTCTTGCACTTTCGTCCATCTTGGTCTTCTTGTTGTCTTTGGCCATGAAACAGTTGGAAGCCTCATCACTGGAAGATAAAAATTCTCTTGTGCTTGAGGCTTTGCTTGTGCGGTGTTGGCGGCTCTTTTTCTGGCCTTGTGCAGCTCCTCTGCCCAAACCGGTCAGACCGGTTTTGGAAACCGGTTGGACCAGTTCTGGCAGAGAACCTGCAGCTGCATTGTTTTGGCCCTCTTGCTCCTTGGTGATGGTCACATGAGGCTCAGTGCATGTTGCTGATGATGTTGAGCACTCCTCATGTGACTTGGCTCTTGCTTGCTCTTGCTCGTCGCCTTTTGTGCTTGAGAATAGTTTTTCAAGTTGAGCCCAAATGAGATGAGCATCAACTTGAATCATCTCACCTTTTAGGATGAGATTCTTCACTTCCTTGCTTAAAACACTAAACAAGAAGTTAGCGACACGAGCGTTGAGTTGAAGACAATCCATCTCCTCTTGTGTCATATTGGACATGTTGCTCCAATCAACATTTGGAGGATGGATTCCCTCAACTACAACCTGCTCAATAAGAGGACCCATGGTCCTAACAATATCAAGTACATGAGCAGACCAAGAAGCATAATTAGAGCCGTCACTAACTAGTGGCTCGACGGTTACCTCATATGAAGTTGACATCTTTCCTCACGGCGGTTAAGCTTGGATGTGAGGCCAAGCTCTGATACCAATTGAAAGGACCGTGATGTCACCTAGAGGGGGGGTGAATAGGTGATTCTGCAAATTTCCAACACTTAAAACAAATTGTCAGTTCAACTCCGGATACTCCGAGGGTATGTCGGATACTCCGGGGTTAAGACCGGAGACTTCGCAACACCTCTGGATACTCCAAAACAACTTTAGCTGGAAATATGACTAAGTCAGTACCAAAACCGGTCAGACCGGTTTCTGACTGAGAAACACAAGAATGTGAATAAACCCTCTTTTGAGCTCTAGCACAAAAGCAACTTGAGTAGTGCTTGTGTAGATGATTTCTAGCAGGTCCTACTAGTCCCTGCACACAAGATAAGCACAACCAAGTAGATCCAAGTGGAAGCAAATATGTGTGCTAGAAAGGAAATTGTGAGGCAAACCAAATTGGAGACGCAGCGAATTGTTTCCCGAAGTTCGGATTCGCTGTTCGCCCAAAGGCTGCCCAAAAGCACAGCGAACCCTACGTCTCCGTTGAGGAAGCCCCTAGTGACCCAAAGGTCGAGCTATCTCCTCGGTTCCACTAACTTGATCTTTTCCCGAAGGAGGCAAGACCACACCTGCACAAACAATCCGTGGCACACCACAACCTTGGTGGCTCACCGGCGACGCCTAGCCGTCTAGGAGGCTTCACCTCCAAGAGTAACAAATGCTTCAATGAGTTGCTAGACCTCAACCGCGAGTGCTCAAGCTATGGATTCACTCTTTACTGAGTTAGCTAGCTCTCTAGCTCTCTATTGCTCACACACAAACCCTCTCTCAACCCAATCCAAAGATATGAACAAATTCAACCAATTCTCACAAAGAGAGGCTTGGGGAGAGCTTGCTGGTGCTTGAATTGCTTCTGGTCGCCCAAGAGACCCAAATGAACCAGCAGCCCTCAAAGGTGAGGTTTAGGGGGTATAAATACCCCACACACAAAAAGTAGCCGTTATGCCCGAGCAAAACCGGTCACACTGGTTTCCAAAACCGGTCACACCGCTTTTCAAACAAAACTAGCCGTTACACCCTGAGCACCAAAACTGGTCACACCGGTTTCCAAAACCGGTCACACCGGTTTTGGACCAGTCAGCACACTAAGCCCCAAAACACTCTTCTCAAAGGCTATCTCACATGGGTTGACCTATGAGCACTTTTTGGTGTGTAGTCAAACAACTAATGTTGCATCCCTCTTGATAGTACGACATTCCTATACTCAAGATTGCAAATGACTAAATTCTCCATTTGAGATTCTATGTCTTCATTGATGCCATACTTGATCAATATCAACTTGAGGGCTTCAACATTCCATTCTCGCTGAGCGAATCCAACTTGAGCTAGTGGCTTTGAATTTTCAAGTGTATGATCACTAATCCATACCAATTCATAAGCCACTTCTTCATATGATTAAACAATGATTAGACGCATTGCATTGCTTCACTAGTTATGGCTTGATTAATGCCTAGGGATCAATCCACAAGACTAGTTCCTTCACCCTAGCAAAGTTCCTCGGCCACAAGACGACTCTTGTCCTTCTCTTCGCTTAGTACCTCGTCACTAGCCATCTAGTTTGATCCCTTCCAACCTATCTTGCCGCTTTAAGCTAGGCTTTGCTTTGCATCCACATGAAAACCACATTGAAATCCATGTCTTCAACTATCCGAGATATATCCAATATCTTCAATTGAGTTGTCCCAATATTATTTGACAAGCTTCTTCTAAATGAGACCTATCCATAAGCATCACTTCTTGTCTCATTTGCCATTTCTATTTACTTGTCATTGTCTATATTAATCACATGGGATCACATCCACTTGTTTGCTTTCACACTATTAAACCAATAGAGCGCATATTCTTATTAACAATTACATGACATGAATATCCATAAGAATAATCCCCTGCTCATATACTTAAGCAAACAAGTTAGATTACAAATCATGTTGTCATACAAATCACCAAAACACTTAAGTGCCTAGATGCACTTTCAAATATTTTTGATGCATTCATGCTAGCTGCATTGAGTTTTGTAATGCTTGTGGTTCAAATGAGAATTTAAATCTAATTTAAATTTGAGTTTGAATTGCTTTGTTTTGAGCCCTAGAAAAGTTGTTCAGGTTAGAGTTCGCTTTTGCCCCTTGAACTCTCTTCCTTCGCCTGTTCCTCCCCCTCCTTTCTTTCCCTCCCAAGCCAGCCCGGCCCAACTTCTTTCTCCCTCCCGCAGGCCCTGTCCTCTCTGCGCTGGCTCCGTGGCCCAGCTCGCCCAGCATCAGCCTAGCTCTCCGCGCTCGGCCCAGCTTGCCAGCCATGCTGGCCCACTCCCGCCTCCCTCTCTCTGCCACATGGGCCCCACGCATCATCCTCTACCTCCGACCAAATCGAGCTCGAATCGAGCTCGACTCGCGCCACTGCCTCGGCCCGGCACCTGAGCCGGCCTCCCGTGCCTATGGACCCTCCCCGAACCTTCCCTGAAGCTTCACCGCCGCCCTTTCCATCGCGCGCAGCGCTCCCCGCAAGGAAGGCGCGGCCTTCCCATGGAAGGTGAAGCCACCGGCCGCCTCCACCTCGATCCTTGGCCCGCATGCCAAGAAGCCCCCTCGGGACTATAAAACCTAGGCCAACGCAGCCCCTAAACCCACACCAAGCCATCGCCTCAAGCCATCGAAGCCCTAGCGCCCCACGCCGCCGCAATTGGCCCGCGTCCGTCGATCTCCACCGCCGCCGCCAAACTATCTACGGAACCCCATCCCAAAGCTCCCCGAGGAGGTAATGAACCTACCCGAGCAAGCCACGATCTTCTTTTTGCCTTGAGCAGCGCCTAATTGCTCGCCATTGTTGCATAGTACCGCCTCGCCGTCCGCGCTTCCCGCTGCGCCATCGTCGTCGTGATCACCCTAGGTGAGCTCGCCATCCTCCCCTATGTAACACCCTAAATTGGGCCTATTTAAAATTTTAGTAACAAATGTGCTTTTTATTAAAGTTCCCATGCTCAACCTAGGGTAAATAAATAATTTTTGGCAAAATAAAATCAAATATAAGGTTAGAAACATTTTTGTTGCATCCATGCTGCTGCATTGTGTTTTTGTTGCTTGTGAATTAGATTGGAATTTAAATCCTCTTTAAATTCGAATTTGATTCGCATTGATTGGAGCTCTAGAAAAGTTGTTTTGGCCCGAGTCCACTTTCCCCCCTGAACTTTCTCCCCGAGCCGAGCCCGCCCCTTCTTCTTTTTCCTCAGCTCGGCCCCGCTCCCCGCTTTCCCGCTTGCGGCCCAGCCCGCGGCCTGCTTCGTTTCCCCGCCGGCCTGCCCCTCTTCCGCTCCCACGCCAGCCTGCCTCCCCTCACTCCGCGGCCCAGCCCGGCCCAGCGGCCAGCCTGTCGCGCAGCCCAGCAGTGCGGCCTGCAGCCCAGCTCCGCCCCGCAGTCGCTGCCAGGCGGGACCCGACCGTCAGACTCGTCCCCGACCTCCAGCTGGAGTTCGGCTCGGCCACGAGATCGAGTCCGGCCGAGGCCCGGCACGCACGCCGAGGTCCACCTGGACTCCCCTCAACCGCCCTATTTAAGCCGCCGCCCTGTGCCACGACCCCCCACCGAACCCTAGCCGGCTCCGCTCGAGCTCTCCGCGCAGCCGCCGCCATAGCCGCCACCACCGAGCTCTGCGCCGTCGTCGATCCACCGCGTCGTCGCCGCTCCGCCGCCGCCGACCCTTCCAGGAGCTTCGCGAGAAGGTAACGAACCTTCCTGGCCGCTCCTTGCTCTCTCTCCCTCTCTGTTGCGTGCTCGCCGCGTTCGCCGGAGCCGCCGCCCGCTGCTCGCCGTCGTCCGTCACCTCTACTGCGTCGCCGCCGTTGAGAGCACCATTGTCGTGTTCCACGCGTTGCACTGCGTCCATACCACCCAACCCCGACCCGAGCCGTGCCTCCTAGCGCTTTTGCGCGTTTCGCCGGCGATGCTCCGCCGCCGCCACCCTAGCGCCGCCGCCGCCGACGCCCCCTCCCCAGATCTAATCAGAGCCCTCCAATCCAAAACAAGCAGCCTAGATCAAGTCAACACCCGAGTCAACCGAGTCCATACCGGTCAACCCCGGTCAGCCGAGCCCCTTTTGCAAAAGAATCCCTGGCGTTTTTCGAAATCAACCCGCGATCCAGATCTATTCAAAAGTATTTACAGTTAGGTCCTGATTTTTACAGAAAACCCCCTATCTTATTTAAAAATAGCACCTGAGGTCCTGTGTTGGTTAATTTGCGAATAAACCCTCCTATTTTAATATAAAATTATGTTTTAGCCCCTGAGTTTTTGCAAATAGGCCCCTGGAACTTTTAAAGCTTTGCCAGCAAGCCCCCGAACCTTAGAAAAGCCATATCTTTCTCGTTTTAGCTCCGATTTAAGTGATTTTCGCGCTCACGTGTTCGTAGCGAAGCGTAGATTAGTTTCTAAGCCTTCTTTTGTTCTGTTTTTACTGTTTGGTGTACTGTTCTAATAGAATACTATTGTTTGCATGTACTGGCTTGCGTGGATGCTTGTGTGTTGTTTCGTGAGTCCAGTCAGTGAGCCGTACGCGCTTGAGTTCGAGGGTTACGAGGAGCAGGACCAGCAGCAGCAGCAGTTTGACGAAGGCAAGTATAGCATGAACAATCCTTGCTACCTAAACACACCTCTTACATTATTTACTGCATATGCATGTGTCTAAATTGTTACCCTTTTAAGGTTGTACCTAGCTTTGTTTATCCTATACCTTGATTACCTTGGGTTATTGCATTTGGGTAGAACTTTGCTAGGCGCAGCTACTGTCACCTTTGCTTAATTGTTAATCTTGACTTAATGGTTCACGTCAACGTTAAGGGTAAAACTTGCTTTTTAGCAACATGGATCAGGGAGCTAGGGCATACGCTTCATGCTTGGCCCTACTGTCTCTCCGTAAGGACTGGTTCTTAAAGCGGCAACCCAGGAACCTGTCGTCGCCGCTGGAACTATAATGGCTCTGGTCTTGGACAAGTAACTTGTACGGCTCTAGCTTGATAGTAGTTACCGACGGGCCGACGGCGTTATGGGAAGCATGGGTGAGAGTATGGTTTGATCCACTGAGGACGGGGTATCCGTCGGCTATGTCCCCGTGAGGCACAGTCCCGTGTTGGGAGCCACCGTATGGCGGGGGCTCCACACGTTGCACTATTTATTTTGTTGTTGATATTCATTACCGCACTTGGACGCCATTGACCCCCTCGTGTTGCTACATGAGCGTCAGTCAATCTCGGTGCCTTGGGTCATGCTGCCTAGGTTGTACCGTAACGGCTACTGTTTCGTTAGGGAGTCTTGTGAAAAGCCTCGTAGCATTCCTATGCAGTCACACCTCAGAAGTGTTGATGTGCGCGGTTGGGTGCAAAGTTCCTTTGAACTTTTACGCGACTGGTGGGTAAAGGGCGAAACCTCTGCAGAGTGTAAATCTATCATGATAGCCTTGCTCAGGGTCACGAGCGGCCTGGATCCTTTTTTATTAGAAGTTGATGCTTATTACTGTTTAATGTTCACTTCTACATTATTAATTGGGTTTGCAACTGGGATTCACTTAATTGTAGTAACTCGGTCTATGTTAAAATGAATCAACTAAAATTGCCAATGCAGTTCAGCCGTGTCAAGCCTTTCTTTTAAGCCTCCATTATCCGTGTTGTACTTGCTAAGTAAGACATTTACTTACTCTTGCTATTCAACAAAATCCCGGATGGGTAACAGATGGATTAGATGGTACTGCTGCTGTTGAATTTCCTGAGGATCTGCCATTCTACTAACTGTGTTCAACCAGTCGGTGTCCCCGTGGGTTATCGTTATCGGCTTCGTCTTCGTTTAGAGAGAATTAATAATGAGACTTCCGCTATTTTATTCATTTATTCGAGTCAAACTCTGATGTAAAACCATTTATTTTATTCGAGCATTGTATTCTGTTATCATATTTGTTCGCTATATGTGTAATTACTTCCTGGGAACACATATGGCCGCATTTCGGGTTTCTGTGTGAATCCGGGTGCGACACCCTAATTCTGTAGGACCAAACCACGTACATATGGAGGCCCGTAGCTCGAGATCCGCTCATTTTCTGTGAAACTTCACCGCCAGCCGAGCGGCGCCGCCGCGTTTTGACCACTGTCGGCGACCAAACACCCCCATCTAACCCCGGCCGTTAGATCCAAAACCCACGGCCTAGATTAGATCTGACCAAAGTCAGATACTGGTCAATCTTGCTCCACCCTAGTAAATTTGCTAAAGAGCCCCTCGCCTTTCTGGAAATCCACCCGCCGTCCAATGCCGTTGAAAAATATTTACCAATAGGTCATGTTTTATTCGAAAAAACCCCCTGAGCTTCTTTATATTAGTACCTACCGTCCAGATCTGTTATTTTTGCATGTTAGTCCTCGTAGTTTTAATCATAATTATGTTTATGTCCTCAGTTTTTCACAAATCAGCCCCTGGAAACTTTTGAACCTCGCCAGCAAGTCCCTGAATCTTAGAAAAGTCTTATCTTTCTCGTTTTAGCTCCGATTAGTGTGATTCTCGCGGTCATGTGTTCGTAGCAAAGCTTAGATTAGTTTTATAGCCTTCTTTTGTTCTGTTTCTACTGATTGGTGTACTGTTCTAATAGAGTAATCTTATTTGCGTGTATTGGCTTGTGTGAATGCTTGTGTGGTGATTCGTGTCCAGCCGGTGAGCCGTTCGTGTTCGAGTTCGGGTTCGAGGAGGACTTTTAGGAGCAGGACCAGCAGCAACACTTTGAGAAAGGCAAGTTATAGCATGGACAATCTTTGCTACCTACCCACTTTGTAATACTTTATTTCATATATGCATGTGTCAAAATTGATGTACCTCTAAGGTTGTACCTAGTCTTGTTTATCCTGTCCTTTGATATCCCCGGGTTTATGCATATGGGTAGATCTTTGCTATGCGCAACTACTATCACCATTGGTTAATTGTTAATTTTGACTTAATGGTTCACTTCAACATGATGATAAAACTTGTTTTTTAGCAACTTGGTTTAGGGAGCTAGAGCATGTGCTTCGTGCTTTGCTCTAGTGTCTCTCCGTAAGGTCTGGTTCTTAAAGCAGCAACCTAGGAGCCTGTCGCCACCACTAGAACTATTATGGCTCTGGTCTTGGTCGAGTAGCTTGTACGTCTCTAGCTTGCCAGTGGTTACCGATAGGCCGATGGTGTTAGGGGAAACAAGGCACGGGGTGTTTCCTGATTTCATTGAGGACGGGTGATCCGTTGGCTATGTCTCGTTAGGCACAGTCCCATGTTGGGAGTCCCTGTGATGGGGAAATCCACACGTTGTGCAATGTTGGGGTGTGACGCTCGCGCTCTGGACGCCATTGACCCCCTTATGGTGTGACTCTATAAGCGTCAGTCAATCTCGGTGCCTAGGGTCTCACCACCTTATTGTACCTTAGCGGCTACTGTCTTGTTAGCGTGTCCTGTGAAAAGCCTCGTAGCGTCCCTATGTGGTCACACCTCGGAAGTGTGATTTGTGAGGTCTAATCGACCTCCGCATGGTTGGGTTTAAAGTTCTTTTGAACTTTTACGCGACTGGTGGGTAAAGGGTGAAACCTCTGCAGAGTGTAAATCTATCATGATAGCCTTGCTCAGGGTCACGAGTGGCCTGGATCCTTTTTTATTAGAAGATGATGTTATTTATGCTTAATTTTCAATTATACTTTATTAATTGGGTTTGCAACTGGGATTCATTTAATTGTAGTAACTTGGATCATGATAAAATGAATCAACTAAAAGTGCTAATGCAGTTCAGCCATGTCTAGTCTTATTTTGAGCCTTCATACACCTGTGTTATACTTGCTAAGTAAATGCTTTACTTACACTTGCCATTTATTCAACAAAATACCAGATGGGTAACAAACTGGCATATGCATGAGTCTGCTGCTAAGTTTCCATAAGATCTGTCGTACTACTGAGTTGTGGTCTCCTAGTCAGAGTCCCTATGGATTGCGGCTTCGCTTAGTTGAGAGTTATTAGACTTCTGTTATATGGTGTAGGATCTAGGATTACCGACTAGAGGGGGGTGAATAGGCGGTTTTGAGAACTTCAATCACAACACTAGAGAAATTTAATTAGAACCACAGGGGGAATTAAATGTCTAGCTACTCTAACCCTATGTTGATGGTTTTGCAATCTAGGATGACAAGATAAGAATCAATCTCTATGAAATTAACTTGTTTCAAGTAAATAATCAAGATAACAAGCAAGCAATAAGAACAAGTGACACAAGAACTTATCCCGTGGTATCGATGACTTGCCGGTCACCCCTAATCCACGTTGGGATGGATTCAATGTTCAACCGCTCCTCTATCAAGTCTCCACTTGATGTATGAGCCGGTTAGAACCAACGAACCGCTCCAAATCTCGATTCCACTAGAGTTGCTCTTTACCGCTCCGGTGAGGTGAGCACAATGACCTCTCATAACCAACCTCCACGGCAACTTCACAATCTTCTTGAAGTGCTCGATGGAATCACCAGCTCCAAGCCGTCTAGGAGGCGGCAACCTCCAAGAGTAACAAATCAATGACCTTGCTTGAAGTCTCCTTAGTGCCACAAAGCTCAAACTCTTGATGCAATGCACTAGGATCCTCTCAATCTCACAAAGATGCAACCACTAAATCAAGTGAGTGAGAGAAAGGATGGGGAATGCTCAAATGTATCAAGGAAGCTTTCAAATGGGCCAAGAGAGCCTTCCCAACCCCGAGGGTTGAGTATAAATACTCACCCCCTCGAAATCTAGCCGTTACGTTCAAAACAGGGCACTGGCGGACTGTCCGCCTCATACTTGGCGGACTGTCCGCCCTTCAAAACCAACGGCTACAACGTGTGTCAGATGGTGTCAGAACTAGCCGTTACGAACCTGCGGACCGTCCGCCATACAGGCGCGGACCGTCCGCCAGGCCATGAGAAACTATCACAAGTTTGCCTGCGGACCGTCCGCCTCACAAAAGTCTTCTAGAACGCTCGGAAACGCTTCTGTGTTGATGGTCCGCCAAAACGGTCCGCCTCACATTTTTTGTACTGCGGACAGTCCGCCACTCATGGCCGGACAGTCCGCCTCTCATTTTTCAGCCGATCGCATTTCATACTTAGACAAAATTATCACACGGAAAAAGCCTTCAGACCGTCCGCCACACCAGGACGCAGACTGTCTGGACCCCCTAGACAGTCCGCCACTGGCCACGCGGACAGTCCGCTAGGACGCAGTGAGCCCTCCCCACGATAGTTTTTTGCTTCTTGTATTTCCCACTTTCACAAACGTTGTTAGCCCTCATGCATGCAATGCAATTGTTTGAGCAAAATGGCATCATGGACTCGTCAAGCCAAGGACATTGACCCCTCTTGATAGTATGGCTATCTAGCCTATAATACGGTCAATGTTCATCCACTAAACACCGCTTGACCGGTAAAATAGAATACCCTATCTTATACCTTTGCCTTTAGCTCCTTTCGGTCCTTATCACACCCATCATGATCATGACATACCGCAAGAGCTCATCCAATCCCAAAGACTAACCTGTTCTCATATCTCAATGAAATTGTTAGTCCATTTTGATTGTCATTAATTACCAAAACATAAATTAGGGGCCTAGATGCTTTCAATCTCCCCCTTTTTGGTAATTGATGACAATCATTTTAAGAAGTGGTATGAGATAGGTTTTGGATTTTGAAATCACTTACTCCTTTCATTTGAGATCAATGGAATAGATAGAGTGAATGACTTTGAAAAACCGAAGAATAGGAGAACTGCCCCTACATATGTGCATGAGTGCATTCATTTGACATATTTGATTATGAATTTTGGCGGAATTTCCCCTACAATTGAAAATTGAGACACAAGAGCATATATATATATATATGTATATATAACAAAGCTTATAAAAAAACAAGATAGCATTAGCTTCAAATTTTCAAGCATAGATTTTGCCAGCACATCATAGTTCACACCATAAAATTAAGCATTATAAACCATAGTTCACAAGCAAACCACACAAAGAGTAATAATTATTACACACCAAGGTTTATGCAATGCCAAAAGTAAATATGCAAATGCAAATGTTTTCATGCTCCATCCATGATCATGATCTTCAATGGGGCTTCCTCTTCATCACTTCTTCAATTTCTCCCCCTTTGTCATCAAATGACACAAAAAGGGAGCTCTAGTCCTGCTGAGGCGGTGGACGAGGAGGCCGAGGGTAGATAGAGTAGAAGTGGCAACTGAAATCAGTGAAATCCTGCTCGAGCTGCTGCTGTCTTGCCATGATGTCCTGCTCAGAAAGGGCCAGCTGATCAAATCGGGCATTCATAGCATCAAACTGCTGCTGCATGCCATACTGCATAGTGTGAAAAGAATTGTTGATCTGCTGACCATAGGCCTAAAAGTGAGACTCAAAGAGAGTCTGCATCTGCTGAAACTGAGAGGTCATGTGCTGCTGCATGGAGGCAAAGTATGGGTCAAAATAGCTCTGAGGTGGTGCCCACTATGGTGCTGCCTGTGGCTGAGCTGCAGGTGGTGGTGGTGGTGGTGGCATGGCCTGCTCATGTGCTTCTCTTGCTACCCCTGCTTCCTCTTCCTCTTCATAACCTGCATCCCCCCATGCTTCATCTTCATCACCAGGCAGGTAGGCAGTCAAATCCCTCTCAAGAAACCCTCTGTCATTCTTGAAAGCACTGTAGAGTGTATGTTTTTCATTGCAAGGGCCCCTGAACTTGGTTTTTGCCAGAATAAGAGACATGATGTATGGAGCAAAGTAAAGATTTATCTCAAAATTAGTCTTGTTGTCCAGAATTTGACCCATGATCAGGTTGACTACATCAATTTTGTCACCGGCCATGACATGCTTAACAAAGTTTCTGTGCCATCCAACAAAAGCCTCTTTGTAACCACTCTTAGGGAGCACTGTGGCCTTGGCAATCTTTAGCAAGACTGCTGGATGGTGCCTGAGACCAGTGATCCTCTCATACACCCTGTTGATGCCCGTCCTATTTGGCTCATAGAACCTCACAATCTCATCCACCTCCAATGGATTCTCATCAATGAAACGAACCGAATTCTCAACGACGAGAATCCGACTCCCTGTACCCTCGAGATAGTCCCAGGAATAGCAGCTATCTCGTACAGAACTCATCTCAGTCGATCATCACATCCATACAACGATAAAAGATCCAATACATGACATATATAAAACATAGCATCCACAGGCATCCTTGAGCATAGCGCGCACCCTTCAGTCGTACCACCCGTCCTGGTTGAACTCGTGGTCGGGGTCTTCACCTGAGAACCCAAAGTCTGTCCCCAAGGAATTGGGACAGGTCCATGTCACCAACCATAATATGAAGCAAGCTTTATTGTGGCCTATTTTAAGGTATAGAAATAATCAAGGTTTGAGCCAGGGTTTCCTTATGCGAGCAGCAGCAATAACCCAAATTCATCTCATCACCAACTCCTTCCCTCACACGCACATCCACTCCCCAAATCCAACCATCAGCCTCACATTCCCATCGGGCTCGTCCTGCCACAGCAACGCCTTTCGCTCACTAGTCGACTCGGTGAGCTCCCTCCCCACCTTGTCTCATCAGCAACGCTGGACCAATCTCTCATAACCCAAATTAAAGGATGAGGTAAGAAAGCAGATTCCCATGCTAGTCGGAACTTATCAGAAGCGGGTCGTCCGTAACCGTGGACACGGCTATACGTATAGTTTACACTCTGCAGAGGTGGCACTCCAGGAATCCATCCAGGCTGCAAGGCTAGTCCGCAACCAACCTGAGACACAGCCCACAGCAGAGACCCTAAATGGTAACGGCACCAATCCTGTCTCCCTGGGCTCGGGAAACATCTGATCTAACATCTGCCCCAGGGATGTGAAACCTTCCCACCGGGGCCAGTCGGGGGCCGTGGTAAATCAGGGAGAGTACGCCGCAACGAGTCCCCCTTACACATATCAAGCTCGAATCTCCTACAGTCTCGGCGCCGCACTAGAGTAGGCTTGCTGGAACCCTCCCCATACTGGGTAGATGGTGAGCACGGTATTCCCACGTCCAAAGGTGGAACTCGACTCGGTCCTTAATTGTCGGTAAAGCGAGTATCAGCGTCATAAGCGATCCGCCGCAACGGTCCGCAATCGGCACCCATAACAGGTATTGCCGCCCAAACTCCTCAGGTAACCAAGTCTCCAAATAACCATGTACCCGCAACAGGTACTCCGTAGGGCTGCCCGAGTGCAGTCCCCAAGCACCCCGATCAAACGATCGAGTTGTTATTACTCGCTTACACCGCCTAGCTACACTACTCCTCCCATACCACCCACAACTCATGCCAAGAGGTTCAAATCACAACCAACCCAACACACGCGAAGTAGTAGGTAGCAAGGTAACAGGATAATAACAAAGGCAGTGCAGGTTTATCATGCGAGTAAAGTAAAGCGCTAGCATACTAGTTGCATGTCTAATAGGTATATCAGAGATTGGTCGGGCGTGAACCTGGGCAAAAGTCTTCGTCTTTGTCAAAGCAGTTGTCGTAGTGGTCTGGCTCCTCCTGACTCTCCGGAACTCCTAGGGTCGCCGAAAATAAAATAAGACGCGACTACTAGCAAGGAATCACCAAGACAGCGATGAAAGAAGTCCCAAAGAACACCATACTCTACACTAACGCGTAGGTCATGATTTTAGAAAAATATAGAAACTGGTTTCATATTTTTCTGAGCTACGGTTGATTTATTATAAATTTTACAAGTTTAAATCATTTTCTGAAAATATTAAATAATTTCCGAAAAAGAAAACAGACAGAAATTAGCCTGCTGCAGTGGGGTCCGCCTAGGATGACGTCAGCAGTGGGCCTTGCTGACCTCAGCGTTGACTGGTCAACGGTCAACGGTCAACGGTCAGCTCTGGTCAGTGGGCCCAGGTGGTCAGTCACACACAGTGTATGACATGTGGGCCCCATACGTCAGCGCAGTTATTAGAAAAAGAAAAAGATTAAACAACGCTGGGCTGAAACTTGGCCGAAAGATGGATGGGCTCAAAAAGTTCAAGGATGCAAACCAGACTTAAGCGCAAGATTAGGCCCACGAAGGGGGTGCTGCTGGATCTGCCCTGGTGGACCCGGTCCACCGTGAGCCGTGAGTGCGGTGCACGTGAACCAGGCGCACGGGATCAAATTGTGGCCGAGTCGGGATTTTCTGTGACGTGTTGTGCGTGGTGTTGGTGTGGTCCGGGGTGTGGCCTGGCCACGCCGCGACGCGGGCGTGCGCGGCGCGCTCCAGCGCTCGGCCGGCGGCGCTGTTTTCGCGGCGAATGGCGAGGGGAAAGGCCTGCGAGGCTCGGGATCGGCGGCTTCGGCTCGGCTAGGGTTTCGCGAGGTCAATCGGAGGAAAAAGGTTGGGGCTTGGCTGCGGCTTGGGCTTCCCGACGTGAGCGGCAGCGGCGCGGCTATGGCGCCACGGCGGCCGGCGCGCTCACGCGGTCGTGGACGGGGTTTGGCTCGGCTGCAAGGGCTCGTGCACGCGCGACACCAGCGCGTGCTGGAACGCGACGTCGCAGCCCTGGTTGGGTGCGCGTGCGCGGGCACACGGTTGCCCGTGGCCGCGACACGGCCTCGGCGTGCGCGCGCGCCGCGGCGGCCTCGACTACGGAGCTCGGTCGACGGCGGGTTGCAAAGCAGTTAGCGGCTCGGGGTCCTGCAGAAGAAAGTGCTCAACACGAAGGCTGGCTCACAGGGGCTAGGCTGCACGGCGGGCACGCGCGGCGGCGCTCGGCCGGAGACAGGGGAGAAAGGGGGGCTTTCGTGGGTGGCTCACCTAGGGGCAAGTCGGCGTACGCAGCAGCTCGGGGAAGGCTCGCGGTGCTCCTCCGGTGCTCGTGCTCCTCTACTCATCCTTGGTCCGGCTCGGTGTCGGCGGCTCCACGGGCGGCAGCGCTCCGGTCTTCGGCGTCGGCTTCCCTTCTCCCTCCTCCGACTCCTCCCGCCTCCTCTCAACCTCGGCTTCTACTTGGAGACGAAGAAAACCCCGAAGGGCTGCGGCGGCTAGGGCTGGGAGAGGCTCGGCAGGGGTTTAAGTAGGGCGGCGGCTGCTAGGGCTCCGCGGGGCGGACGGCTCGCAATTTGGGCGTTCGTGCCCTTTCCACGTGGCGGCATCGCGACGGGCCGCGAGCGCAGCGACGGGATTGGCTCGGCGCTCACAGGCACGGGAGCAGAGAGCGTAGCGCGCGCGGTGGCGAAAAGCAGAGAGGGGAGTCGGTTGGGGAAGACGACACTGTGCGGCGAGTGTCGCTGACAGGCGGGGTCGGCCGGTCAGTGGGAGAAGCGGGACGCGGGAGCGACACGGCGAAGGGCTGGGCCGCTGCTGGGCCGCAAGGCCGGCTGGGCCGGTTGGCTTGCACAAAATTCACCATAAATTTTTAAATTCACATTTTTGCATTCAACAAATCCTATAGGAATTTTTAGGGTCGTTACAGTCTCCCCCCCTCACAAGAATCTCGTCCTCGAGATTTGTGGTTACCTATGGTTTAAACAAGTGGGGGTATCTCTCTTTTAGTACTGACTCCTCCCATGAAGCCTCCCTTTCTGAATAATTGCTCGACTGCACTTTGCAAAATGGGATAGCTATGCTTCTGGTCTCTTTGACTGCTCTGTCTAATATCCTCTCTGGGTACTCCAGGTACTCCAAGGTCTAATGCCTCTGTTTTGACCTCATGTTCTGGCACTCTTAGACACTTCCTCAGCTGAGATACATGGAACACTGGGTGTACTCCAGCTAGGTCCTCTGGTAGGTTTAGCCTGTAGGATAGCTTTCCTATTCTCTCCAATATCTGATACCGTCCAACAAAACGGGGTGCTAGCTTCCTTTTCACTTGGAATCTCTTATGCCCTCTGAGGGGTGACACTTTTAGGTAGACGAAGTCCCCTACTTCGAACTCTAGATCTCGTCTCCTTTTATCCGCATAGCTCTTTTGTCGGCTCTGAGCTACCTTCAGGTGCTCTCGGATCTTGGCCACATTTTCTTCTGCCTCTACAATCATGTCCGGTCCAAAGAATGTTCGTTCTCCCACCTCTGACCACATTAGAGGCGTTCTGCATTTTTTGCCATATAGTGCCTCAAAGGGGGACATCTGCAGGCTGGCCTGGTAACTGTTGTTGTAGGAAAATTCTGCATAAGATAGACTCCTCTCCCAGTCTGTGTTGTAAGCTAGAACACATGCCCTCAACAAGTCTACAAGAATCTGGTTCACTCTTTCGGTCTGCCCATCTGTCTGAGGGTGGTAGGCTGTGCTATACTCCAAGGTTGTCCCGATGGCTTGATGTAGGCTTTTCCAGAACTGAGCTGTGAATTGTGGTCCTCTGTCTGACACAATACTTCTTGGTGCCCCATGCAGCTTGAGAATGTTGTCTATATATAGTTCTGCTAGCTTGCTCACTGGGTATGTGCCTTTGACTGGTATGAAGTGGGCTACCTTTGTCAGCCGATCAACTATGACCCAAACAGCATCATTCCCTTTCTGAGTGCGAGGTAGGCCAACCACGAAATCCATGCTGATGTCTTCCCACTTCCACATTGGAATTTCCTGTGGTTTCAGCAGTCCTGCTGGCCTTTGATGTTCTGCCTTGATTCTTCGACAAGAGTCGCACTTGGCTACATACTCTGCTATGTCCTCTCTCATTTTCTTCCACCAGAACTTATCCTTCAGATCCTAATACATCTTGGTGCATCCTGGGTGTATCGAGTACTTGGACTCGTGAGCCTCTAAGAGAATTGTTCTCCTGATTACCTTGTCCTGCGGTACACAAATACGGTCTTTCAGCCATACTGTCCCTGGTTCATCTACTCGGAAGTGAGGTGCCACTCCTCGCTGGATATCCTCTTTTACTTCTTGGATTTCTGGACACTTTCCTTGAGCTTCTTTGATTCGGTCTTCTAGGTTGTACTTGTAACAACCCTAAAATTCCCTTAGGATTTGTTGAGTGCAAAAATGTGAATTTAAAAATTTTTGGTGAATTTTGTGCAAGTCAACAAACATATAAGAGTGTCTTCTAATTGCTCCCTAAAATTCCTAGGCAATCTAAATTCAAATTAAAAATAATTTGAAGTGCTAAGGACCAAATAGATGTGATTTGGAGTTAATTGGGTTTTATTGGATTTTTGGTTGTGTTTGAATTCAAATTCTAGATTTGAATTCAAACAAATACTAACTAAACTAATTAAAACCTAACCTAACCTTAGTGGGCCGAAACCCCTAACCCAAGTCCAAAAACCACCCTCGAACTCTTTTTCCCGAGCCAACCAACCAAGCGGCCCAGCCGGCCTTGCGGCCCAGCTGCGGCCCAATCTTCCCCCGCGTCGCCTCCGCGTCCCCTCCATCTCTCTCACTGACAGGCGGGTCCCGCCTGTTAGCTTTCTCTCCTTCCTCCCTTTCTTCCCCGCGCGCGGCCGACTCCTCTCTGCCGCCATGTCCGTGAACCCAGCCAGCCCCATCGCCCTCCTTGCGGCCTGTCCGATGCGCGCCGCGTGTCCGCAGGCTCCTGGCCGCTCCATCTCGCCATCCGTGCCCAAACCCTAGCAGCCGCCGCCCTATAAATCAGAGCCGCCGGCCGCCTTCCCTGTTCAAGCCGCCGCCGCCCCATTGGGGTTTCCAGTCCCCGATTCGTGAGAGGAGAGGGAAGAGGAGGACCAGAGGAGGAGAGGAGGAGAGGAGGAAGAGGAGAGGAGCCGAAGCTTCTTCCCCACGACACCGCCGCCGAAGCCGTCGCCGCCGCCCGTGGAAGCACCGAAGAGGAGCCGGACCCGTGACGAGAAGAGGAGCACGAGCATCGGAGGAGCACCGCGAGCACTACCCCGAGCTGCCGCGAACCTCTACTTGCCCCTAGGTGAGCCGCCGCCGTGACCTTCCCCTTTCTCCCCTGTCTCCGGCCGAGCACCGCCGCGCCGCTTGCTAGCCATCTCTGGGACCTAGCCTTCGAGCTGTGGCCATCTTGTGCAGGACCCCGTCGTGCCGCTGTCGCACCCGCAACCCGCCGACGCCTCGAACCGCAGCCAAGGCCGCCGCGGCCGAGCTCCGCTCGCCGCACGCGCAAGCCGAGGCCGTGTCACGACCACAGGCAGCCGTGAACCCGCGCACGCGCACCCCCGCAGAGGCCGCGACGTCGCGCTCCAGCACGCGCTGGTGTCGCGCGTGCGCGCGCCATCGCAGCCGAGCCGCTTCCGAGCCGTTCCCGCCCGCGCATCGCCGGCCGCCGTGGCGCCATGGCCGCGCCGCCGCCGCTCGCGTCGGGGAGCCCAAGCCCCAGCCAAGCCGTGGCCTTTTTCCTACCATTTCACCTCGCCAAACCCTAGCCGAGCTCTTCCGGCCATCCTTGAGCCATGCCGAACCATTCCCGGCGAGTTTTGCCGTCGACCGTCGCCGCCGGCCGTGCTCCAGTGCGCGCCGCGCGCGCGTCGCGTCGCGTCGTGGCCAAGCCACACGCTGGACCACACCAGCACGCCACACGAGCACCCGTAGAAGATCCCGAGTCGGCCACAAAAGGATCCCGTGCACCTGGTTCACGTGCACCGCACTCACGGTTCACGGTGGACCGAGTCCACCAGAGCAGATCCAGCAGCGCCCCCTTAAGTCCAGTTAACCACCCTAAACTATCTTGGCCCATCCACCTTTCGGCCCAGTTCCAGCCCAGCTTCCTTTCTCTTTTTCTTTTTCTTTTTCTTTTAACTGCGCTGACGTATAGGGCCCACTTGTCATACTCTACGAGTCACTGACCACCTGGGCCCACTGACCAGAGCTGACCGTTGACCGTTGACCCGTTGACCGTTGACCAGTCAACGCTGACGTCAGCAGGGCCCACTGCTGACGTCATCCTAGGCGGACCCCACTGCTGACGTCAGCAGGCTAATTTCTGTCTGTTTTCTTTTTCAGAAATTATTTAATATTTTCAGAAAATGATTTAAACTTGTAAAATTAATAATAAATCAACCGTAGCACAGAAAAATATGAAACCAGTTTCTATATTTTTCTAAAATTATGACCTACGCTAGTGTAGAGTTTGGTGTTCTTTGGGACTTCTTTCATCGCTATCTTAGTGTTTCTTTGCTAGTAGTCGCGTCTTATTTTATTTTCCGCAACCGTAGGAGTTCCGGAGAGTCAGGAGGAGCTGGACCACTACGACAACTGCTTTGACGAAGATGAAGACTTTTGCCCAGGTTCACACCCGACCAATCTCTGAAATACCTATTAGACATGCAACTAGTATGCTAGCGCTTTACTTTACTCGCATGATAAACCTGCACTGCCTGTGTTGGGATGGTTGTGATTTGATCCTCTTGGCGTGAGTTGTGGGTGGCATGGGAGGAGTAGTGCAGCTAGGCGGTGTAAGCGAGTAATAACAACTCGATCGTTTGATCGAGGTGCTGGGGGGCTGCACTCAGGCAGTCCCTATGGGGTACCTGTTGCGGGTACATGGTTATTTGGATACTGGGTTATTTGAGGAGTTTGGGCGGCAATACCTGTTATGGGTGCCGATTGCGGACCGTTGCGGCGGATTGCTTGTGACGCTGATACTCGCTTTACCGACAATTAAGGACCGAGTCGAGTTCCAACTTTGGACGTGGGAATACCGTGCTCACCATCTACCCAGTATGGGGAGGGTTCCAGCAAGCCTACTCTAGTGCGGCGCCGAGACTGTAGGAGAATCGAGCTTGATATGTGTCAGGGGGATTCGTTGCGGTGTAATCTCCCTGATTTACCACGGCCCCCGACTGGCCCCGGTGGGAAGGTTTCACATCCCTGGGGTAGATGTTAGATTAGATGTTTCCCGAGCCCAGGGAGACAAGATTGGCGCCGTTACTGTTTAGGGTCTTTGCTGTGGACTGTGTCTCAGGTTGGTTGCGGACTAGCCTTGCAGCCCGGATGGATTCCTGGAGTGCCACCTCTGCAGAGTGTAAACTATACGTATAGCCGTGTCCACGGTTACGGACGACCGATTTCTGATAAGTTCCGACTAGCATGGGAATTTGCTTTCTTACCTCATCCTTTGATATGGGTTATGAGAGATTGGTCCAGCGTTGCTGATGAGACAAGGTGGGGAGGGAGCTCACCGAGTCGACTAGAGAGTGAAAGGCGTTGGTGAATAATGTTTGCGGGAACCTGCTGTGGCAGGACGAGCCCGATGGGAATGTGAGGCTGACGGGTGGATTTGGGGAGTGGATGTGCATGTGAGAGAAGGAGTTGGTGATGAGATGAATTTGGGTTATTGCTGCTGCTTGCATAAGAAAACCCTAGCACAAACCTTGATTATTTCTATACCCTAGAATAGGCCACTTTAAAGCTTGCTTCATATTATGGTTGGTGACATGGACCTGTCCCAATTCCTTGGGGACAGACTTTGGGTTCTCAGGTGAAGACCCCAACCACGAGTTCAACCAGGACGGGTGGTACGACTGAAGGGTGCGCGCTATGCTCAAGGATGCCTGTGGATGAGTGGACCCTGATGATCTAGCTACCGCTGCGCAGTTGTTTCTTATTGTCAATTTAGCCCAGAGGGCTTGTACCAGACGCTATGTTTTATATGCCATGTAATGGATCTTTTATCGTTGTATGGATGTGATATTCGACTGAGATGAGTTTTGTAAGAGATAGCTGCTATTCCTGGGACTATCTCGAGGGTACAGGGAGTCGGATTCTCGTCGTTGGGAATCCGGTTCATTTCAGTACTTCACCCTCATTTCCTGGGGTTTTCCTTCTTCTACTAGCTCGAGTTTCAGCATGTACAATTCCTTTGCTAGTTCTGGCTGACTTTCTTCTATCATCAAGTTGTTGCAATAACTCTTTCGGCTCAAGGCATCTGCCACTACGTTGGCTTTGCCAGGATGGTAGTGTATCTCCAAGTCGTAATCTTTGATCAGTTCTAACCACCTTCTCTGCCTCATGTTTAGTTCATATTGGGTGAAGAAATACTTCAAGCTTTTGTGATCCGTGTAGATATCGCACTTGTTGTCAATCAGGTAGTGCCTCCAGATCTTCAATGCATGTACCACTGCTGCCAGTTCTAAATCATGTGTGGGGTAGTTTTCCTCATGTTTCCTCAGCTGCCTTGATGCATAAGCAACAACCTTGCCCTCTTGCATTAGAACACATCCCAAACCTTGTCTCGAAGCATCGCAATAGACTATGAAATCCTTGCGAATATCTGGCAGGGTCAATACTGGCGTTGTAGTGAGTTTGTGCTTGAGCTCTTGGAAACTTCTTTCACACTTGTCCGTCCACTCGAACGGGACATTGTTCTTGAGTAGTTCGGTCATTGGCTTGGCAATCTTGGAGAAGTTCTCGATGAACCTTCTGTAGTAACCTGCCAAACCCAGAAAGCTTCGGATTTCCGTGACACTCTTCGGCTGCTTCCATTCTGCTACCGCCTCAATCTTTTCTAGGTCTACTGCTACGCCCTCAGCTGTCAGCACGTGACCCAAAAAGGCTACTTTCTCCAGCCAAAATTCACACTTGCTGAACTTCCCGTAGAGTTGATGCTGCCTCAGCTTCTCTAGTACAATCCTTAGATGCTCCTCATGTTCTTCGGCTGTTTCTGAGTAGACTAGTATGTCGTCAATGAACACCACCACGAACTTGTCTATTTCCTCCATGAATACCTTGTTCATCATGTTCATGAAGTAAGCGGGTGCGTTGGTCAAACCGAAGGACACAACGGTGAACTTGTACTACCCGTATCGAGTCACAAAGGCTGTCTTGGGAATGTCGCCTTCTCTAATCTTCATCTGGTGGTATCCCGATCTCAGATCAATCTTACTGAAGTACTTGGCTTTCTTCAACTGATCTAGCAAGTCATCAATCCTAGGTAATCGGTACTTGTTCTTGATCGTCACTGCGTTCAGGGATCGATAGTCTACGCACATGCGCATTGACCCATCTTTCTTCTTCACAAACAACACTGGCGATCCTCATGGGGATGCACTTGGTCGAATCACCTCGCTTTCTAGCATCTCTTACAGCTGCTTCTTGAGTTCCTCCAGCTCTTCCACTGACATTCTGTACGGTCTCTTGGCAATGGGCCCTGTGCCTGGTTGCAGCTCGATTATGAACTCTACGTCTCGGTCAGGTGGTAGGCCTGGTAGTTCTTCGGGAAACACGTCAGGGTACTCACATACTACAGGCACTTCTTCGATCGTCTTTTTCTCGATAGAGTATACCAACTGTCTCAGAATACATGTTTTGGATCTCTTCCCTGTTCTTCTTCTTTGTGGTTCTACTGTTACTTTGACTCTGCTAGGGTGTGTCAACTCAACTGTTCTGGGCGAGCAACTGATTACCCCTTTGTGCTCTATAAGCCAATCCATTCCTAGTATCACGTCAATTCCGTCTGACTTCAGGACTGTCAGGTCTCCTACGAACTCCTGCCCACCTATCATCAGACTAACTGCTGGGCACTCTAAGGTGCACCTAAGCTCTCCTAAGGGAGAAGTAGTGACTATAGGTCTAGCCTTAGGTATTGTCGGGGGTGACTGCTCTTTCACAAACTTTGTCGAGATATAAGATCCAGTTGCTCCAGAGTCAAACAATATCAATGCTGGAATGCCATTTACTAAAAACTCACCGAGCACAACATCGGGAGCGTCCTCGGCTTCTTCCTCTGTCAGGTGGTTGAGGCGTCCCCTCTGCGCTGTTGCTGGCTGCATGTCTTGTCCTCCAGGTGCCGGTGCCTTGGCTGGGGTTTGTTTGTTCATCTTCTCCGGACAGTCAAAGGACTTGTGACCGGGTTCCCACAAGCAAAGCAGACTACTGAGGTCCCTCCACCAATTCTGGGCGTGTTGTTCGGCTTCCAGTTGGGGTTTCCCTGACCTGAGTAGCTGTTGTTTCTGTTGCCAAAACTGTTGTAGTTGTTACCTCTGCTGCCAAAGCTGTTGCTCTTACTGCCTCGGTTACCCTGGTAGTTGTTTCTGTTGAACCCTGAGCTTCCTTGGCTGTTGCTCTGCTGAAAGCCTCTCCTGAGCATGTTGCTCTAGCCACTCCTCGGCCTCTGACTCAGTCTGTGGTTGTGCAACCGTTCAGCCTTTCTTTTCTTCTCTCGCCAAGTATCCTCAAGACCCACTCTTTCCTTTTCAACTGCGATAGCCCTGTCAATCAGCTCTCTGAGTGACCTGTGTGAACTCGCTGCAAGTGCTGTCCTCAGACCTCTGTGCAAGCCGCGCTGGAACCAAAACTGCTTCTTCTTTTCAGTGTTAACGTCTTCAGGAGCGTACCTTGACATCTTAGCAAAGTGTCGAGCGTACTCAGCTACACAGAAACCACCTTGGGTCATTGTCCTGAACTCCATTGCCTTGTGCACCATGACTTGTTCTGGGATGTGGTACTCTTTGAAAGCTTCACAAAACTCTAGCCAGGTGATCTGAGCAGGGTTCGCGTGAGAGTCACAGTAGCTCTCCCACCACGCCTTCGCTGCGCCTTCAAGCTGGTGCGCCGCAAGGGCCAGATATTCCTCTTCAGTGTAGTCTGTCAGGTCCAGCTTCGTCTCGATGGTACGCAGCCAGTCGTGCGCGTCGACTGGCTCGTCCGAGTAGTCGAAGGTGGGTGCTTTCAGCCTGATGAACCTTTCAATCTTCCTTTGTAGGTCTTCCTCACGGTGTCCCTGACGGTTCTGGTTTTGGTTTCCCTGTATCTGTTGCATAGCTTGCATCATCTGAGTGTTGGCCTGTGCCATCTGTTGCATCAGCTGTGTTTGAGTGGTCATTACTTCTACCAAGTTAGGCGGTGGCGGTGGTTTCTGGTCGTTCTGCTGGTTCTGCTGAGGCTCCACTGCTGGCTCTTCCATCTCCACTTCTTGTCCTCCACCTGGTGCGTTGTACTCGGGCTGGAGCACGCCTGCTGCGCGTCCACGGCCCCTGCCTCCAACTGCAGCTGTTGCTCTTCCGCGACCACGACCTCTGCCACGTCCTCTGCCCCTAGCTACCACTGCTGCCTCTTCTTGCTCCGCTTCCTCAAAACGTGCAAGCAGTTGGTTGGATCTTCGGATCGACATCTTGCTGTATTTTCATAGAGCAGATATAGTGGCGGTCGGTAATGGTTAGGTTAGCGTAACTAGGGTAGGAGCTGCACACATGAAATAGACTCAACACTAGAGTACACTCAAGATGAACATCAATAAAACTGCAAGAATAGCCACAAAGATCGATCATTCATAACAGCATTACACCCTGTTGGCACTCCTTATGGCCTACAGATAAATCCGCAAGCGGACGGATACCAATGTAGCTTTCACCCGGGTGTATTCCAAGGTATCGATTTCCACGGAGAACGAGAAGTGGACTGATTCTAATCTAAGTTGTCCTAGGTAGATGGAATGGAGTGAATGGTATGGATGAGGTGGATGACAACAACAAAGAGAAGAGGAGTGATAGGATGGTAGAGAGGGTACGAGTCTGGTAGAGGTATTCTACTGATTGATCGAGCAGATCAGAGGGTACAGATAGATACTTGCTTCGGGACAAGGGAACCGGTGGACACACAGAAAGGGATGAGAAGGGGTGCCACTATTTCCCAACTGGGGGATCCTACGGACCGGAACTAACGTGATGGGCTACGAAGACCGGAAGGGCTGTCACCACCTTACGGCTACCACCTCCGTTGCGACGGGAATAAACTAAGTTAGTCTCAAGTATAGGCACCACGCCTACACTAGTCAACTAATACTTATCTCCTATAGAAAGATAAGCACCCAAGCTAAGCAACCAGTATACAGTTATACCAATCAACTAAGCATTGAACGAAGAACCAGCAAGCATATAAAAGTAAGAACTGAATGCTCAATTAATCAGAGAGAGATACAAGAGTTACCAGACACGACCCGGATGTTACTCGAAGTGAAGTCGCATCCGTAGAGGTACAGCGGGAATAGGGGCCGACACTTCGGCTCCTCTCCGGGACGCTCACCTCTCCTCTCTCCCTATCTCTACTGATACAAGTGGAGAACTAACAGTGCTTCACCTGCACTCTACTCTTGTGTTGTCTTTTGCAGGTGAAACCGGGCCTCTATTTATAGGGGAGTAAGGACGGTGGAGCTGGAGTAGCTGCCAAGGCTGCTCAGGGGCGGTGCCGGGCCGTTCGGCCGAACAAGCCGGTTCGGGCGAACCGAGCAGTTCGGCCGAACTGCCACGTCGCACCGCCTTGATCCTGAGGCGGTGTAGAGGCGGTTCGTGCACGTGGACTTGTTCGGCTGAACTGCCCAGTTCGGCCGAACCGCCCGATCCACCGCCTTGCCATCCTTCGGTCCAGAATTCCTCCCTGAGTCGGTTTGCGAGTCGGTTTGGTTCGGTCGAACATGGTAGTTCGCCTGAACTGGTCTGAGTGCTCATTTGTCCTTGGATCCACCGCCTTTGTGTTGAGGAAGGTCATGCCAAGGTGTGGCACGCACCGGATACGAGGGTGGAGTTCGGTCGTACCATGGGATTCGGCCGAACTAGCCATTTTGGGTGGTTTTCCCCCAACTTTGGTAATTCACCTCCTGGAATCGAATAAACACCAAAACTCATGGAAATGGTTAGCAATAAGCCCTATAGCTATGGTGTGTGATTCCATTCTGTTCATTTTATACTTGGTTGGAGGTCGGAAATCGGTCTGTAACGACCGCCAGCAAGCTCCCCGAAGCTTAGCTCTTTGCTCGTCCTCGTGCAAAGATAAAAACTTAGGCTCGATGGATCAGGAGTTGCTATAATGTCATTTCTCTTGCAGGTAACTTTATAAACAACTAGTACTCAAATTTTTACTTGAATTACTAGCAAGGTATAATTCACCATTTTACCTATGGGGCTTATAGCAATCTCCTTATCTTGGGCAGTTGAAAGGATGAATAGGTTAACTTAGTTTTATTCCACTCTACTCTTTTCAGGATCCTATCTCGGCGTTTTTCACCCTTTTGTGAAAAGATAAGTTGTTCCTCATTGGCTCACTCAATCGCTCAAGTGTATTTGAATCCTCACCAAAGGCTTTGCCTTCTTTTCATCCTAACATCTAATTTGGCTTTAATGTGGCTCGGGGACAAAGGATGAAGGCATACAAGCATCTTATATATTGCTAAGTCAAAGACCGGATCTTAGAAGAATCAAATCACACTCTAGATCGAGAAGTGCAATTGTGTGGAATATGTGGAGTGGAATATGTGGAGTGGAATTTGGCGGAATTTCATGGAATGATTCTTCCTCTCCTTGATTTATTTTTCGAGAACATGGGCTATCTTTTATTCATATTTTTGCCATGCCTTTTGGCATGCTTTTCTTTTTCTCATTTTTTTTGCCATGCCAATTGGCATGCTTCTTTTTCTTTTTGCATAGCCCATGCCTCTATTTTAAGATATTTGGAGAGGGAATCAAAGAACATGAAATTTTATTTATGGAATGGATGATGGTATGGTTTTGCTAACTCCCAAGTAGGAATTGCAAGTGAGAGGTGGAGTGTACGTGCATCTCGATCTTAAAAGCATGAAAGATTCCTCACTAAGGTCACAACAATTTGACAAAGCTCACTAAGATGACAAGCAGCATATGGTAGAAAGTTTAGAACTAATCCTATCATATGGCTCTGGTAGGTATTATGACCAATGAGGAACTTTGTTTTAATTTTGAAAGCATAAACAACCGAGATTTTCACCATACTAAGAGCAGAAATAGAATTCAACCAAAGTCTCACTATATCAATTCCCACAACAACCTAGACTTGGAATAAGGCATGTGCTCCCACAAGGTTTTCAGGTTCATTTTTACTCATGCCAAATAACTCAAGCATAGTCAAGCAACTAGTTGCAACATATATAAAACGACAAATATATGTGGTAGGAAAATTATTTGGATCTCACAACCTCACCTTCTCTTACCAACCAAAGCTCTTATGAATTCCCTGCAGATTACAGAGTAACCGCCAAGGGATCCAGGGGATATTCCCTGTTGATTCGGGCGAAGAGACCGGGTTCGGCCGAACAGGTCGGTTCGACCGAACCCCTGGATCCACCGCCTTGGCTCTGGACGGCAAGGATGCACTCCTGGAGGCGGTTGGTGCATTGGGGGCGGTTCGGCCGAACTGGTGGGTTCGGCCGAACTGGGCTTTCAGCCCAGAACGCCCCCCGTGCACCGCCTCTTGCTCCTGGACCCCTTGGGCTGGCCTCTGGTGCTTGGGTTTGAGTTGATTCGGCCCAGGATGACGTGTCGGTGCTCCGGGATGTGTTGGCGGTCGTCCATGTGTCGTGTGTTGTCGTTTGGTTGACGTGGACGGCTCCCGCTGGCCTGTACGGCTAAGGGGGGTAACCGGCCGAATGTGTCGTTCGGCCGAATTGGTCATTTCCGACCCCTATAGCACGTATTTCGCAATGTTGTACCTGCACAAGCAACACTCACCAAAACTCGTGGAACTCCATTAGAAATAAAACCTAAGTACATGGAATGTTGCATAGTCTCTCATTTATTCCCGCGTATTGGTGGTCCAATTTGGGTTGTAACGACCGCCAACAAGCTCCCCCAAGCTTGGCTCTTTGCTCGTCCTCGAGCAAAGATAAAACTTAGGCTCGGTGGATCAGTAGTTGCTACAATGTCATTTTTCTTGCAGGTAACTTCATAAACAACTAGTACTCAAACAAATACTTGAATCACTAGCAAGGTATTAATTCACCATTTTAGTTATGGGGCTTATAGCAATCTCCTTATCTTGGGCGGTTGAAAGAATGAACAGTTTAACTTAGTTTTATTCCACCCTACTCTTTTCAGGATCCTATCTCGGAGTTTTCACCCTTTTGTGAAAAGATAAATTGTTCCTCATTGGCTCACTCAATCGCTCAAGTGTATTTGAATCCTTACCAAAGGCTTTGCCTTCTTTTCATCCTAACATCTAATTTGGCTTTTTGTGTGGTGCGGGGACAAAGAATGAAGGCATACAAGCATCTTATATTTTGCTAAGTCAAAGAACGGATCTCTCAGGAAACAAATCATACCTTAAGATCGAGAAGTGCAAGTGTGTGAGATATATGGAGTGGAATATGGTGGGATGGAATATGGTGGAATGGAATATGGTGGAGCTCCTTGGGATGAATCTCCCTCTTCTTGATTTATTTTCGAGAACATGGGCTATCTTTTATTCTCATATTATTGCCATGCCACTTGACATGCTTTTCTCTTTTTTTTCACTTTCTTTTTGCTATGCTTTTCTTTTTCTTTTTATTTTTGCCATGCTTCTTTGGCATGCTTTTCTTTTTGCATAGCCCATGTCTCTATCAAGAATATTTGGAGAGGGAAATCATAGAACATGAAGCATTTTATTTTTGTTGATGGATGATGGAAAATGTTTGCTAACTCCCAGTGTAGGAATTGCAAGTGAGAGGTGGTGTGTGTACGTGGATCTCGATCTCTAAGAATATGAAAGCTTCACTCAAAGGTCACAACAATTTGACAAAGCTCACTAAGATAACAAGCAGCATATGAGTAGAAAGTTTGAAACTAATCCTATCATATGGCTCTGGTAGGAATGTTTGACCAATGAGGAACTTTGTTTTGAAAACATAAACATCCGAGATTTGCACCATACTAAGAATAGAAATAGAGTTCAACCAAAGTCTCACTATATCAATCCCCACAACAACCTAGACTTGGAATAAAGCATGTGCTCCCACAAGGTTTTCAAGTTCATTTTTACTCATGCCAAATAACTCAAGCATAGTCAAGCAACTAGTTGCAACAAAGTACTAGCAAAATTAATGACAGAGCAACCATTCATCATTTCCAAAGTGAGAGGCATATGTTTCATTCCATGCATGGTTGGGAGTTTATTCAAAGGAAGTATTTTCAATTGAATGACCAAAGTGCTGAGTAATTCGGATCGTACCTGATGGGGGTCCTCCCCCAAGCTTGGACTCTTCACTGGTAGGGATTCATCCTTGAAAGGTACTGAGTTAGCTGGTCGGCCTGCTCGTCCTCATCCTGCTCCTCCACTGTGTCATGCCTGTACTCATGTATCTTTCTGTTAAACAGGGTAATCTCCGGTTGGCTCAAATGCACCAACCGGAGCGACAATTTTATTCTTTTTGCATTCAACTCTAATTTTATTTATTCATCAAGCTAATGTTGGAATCAAAATGTGTTGGAAGGGAAATAATTAGAGCACCGCCTAAACAATGATTTGAGCAAAGGGAAATTGAATTGGGATATAAATTGAAACTAATGGTGCTCTAAAAGATACAACCACACGACTTCTACTCTATAGATGGATTGTAAAGGTCTAGATGTCATGTGGCTTTGGCGAGCCTCTTGAATTTGGTTGTGAATGCTTGGAAGAGGACATTGTTCTTGTCCATCTGCCAAGGCTCGCCTTCAGTGACCTTCTCATCCCGGTTGCTCAACTTCTGGCTGGTTTGTGCCAGTTCTTTTTCAGGCTCTTCAACCATGGGTTTCTCTTCTCCCTCCTCCATGGCTTTCTTCGTTAGTGGACTTGTCATACTTATGGAGAGGGAGCCCTTGGGTGAGGAAAGGTCTTTAGACAAGGATGGTGGCTGGGAAATGTGAACACTTGGTCGTGTTCGGGAAAGTGATGGAAGAAGGTTTCTGACTCGAGATTGACAAGCAACTTTCCCAACATTTTCCTAGCGACTCTGAGACAAGATGGGATAGAGATGGGATCTAGGGTCCAAATGGATGCTCAAGGGGCAAAACAGGGGTCCTTCGGTCGAACCAGCATGTGTAACACCCTAAAAATGCCTATTTTTAAAATTTTAGTAATTAAATTGTTTTTATTTAATTCTATGCTCATATTTATCTAAGGAAAAATAAATTATTTATGAGAAATAAAATTAAATATAAGGTTAGAAACATTTTTGTTGCATTCATGCCGACTGCATTGAGTTTTGTTTGTGTGTGGTTCAATTGGAATTTAAATTCTGTTTAAATTCGAATTTGAATCGCTGCGTTTGGAGCTCTAGAAAAGTTTCTGCGGCCCGAGTCCACTTTTCCTCCCTTAACTTTTTCCCTCGTCCGATTTTGGCCCTTTTTCTTTTCTCTTTCGCAGCGGCCCAGCCACCCACGCCCCGCTTTCGGCCCACCCAGCGGCCTGCTCGCCCTCCCCTTCCTCGGCCCAGTCCGGCCCAGCGGCGCGGCTTGCAGCCTGCCAGCACAGCGCCCCGCGGCCCGCAGCGCCCCCTCCCCTCTCCACGCCGACTGACGCGCGGGACCCCCGTGTCAGCCCCGTCCCCCTCCTCCAGCCGAGTCCGGCTCGACCACGGCGCCGGAGTTCCGGTCGGCCACGGCTCGGACGCCGAAGATTTCCCCCCCGGGACTCTCCTGGCCGTCCCATAAAAGAACGCCGCCACCGTCTCCCGACCCCATCCAACCCTAGCCGCCCCCGCTCTCGTTCCCCGCACGGCCGCCGCCCGAACCGCCGCCGCCCGAGATTTGCGTCGCCGCAGACCCATCGATTCGCCGCCGCTCGGGTCGATTTAGCCGCTCGAGGAGCTTCTCCAGCAGGTACCCGTGCTCCCGAGCCCCTCTTTGCCCTTCTTCTCTCTCCAACTCGAGCCGCCGTCGCCCTTGGTTACTCGCCGCCTCTGCTCGTCGTCGCCGGCCGCCGCTGCCGCGTTCCCGCCGACGAGAGCCACCCTGTCGAGTTCACGCGGTCGTGTCACGTCCGTAGCGCCCGAAATCCGCAGCAATCTTGCACCGTAGAGCCGCCGCCGCTTTGCTTCGCCGTAACCGAGCGCCGCCGCCGCCATAGCCCGCCGCGAGCTCGCTCCGCCGCTTCCCCGCCGACGAGAACACCCCCACCCGTTTCCCCGCGTCACCCCGAGTCGACTGCGCCCGGCCACGCTTAAAACCGAGGCCCCTAGCTCGATTTCGAGCAAAGCCGGCGAAGCGCCGCCGTTCGCCGCCGCAGCTCCGCCGCCGCCGGTGAACCCCTCCTCTGGATCTATTTCCAACCGTCCGATGTAAAACCGACGACCCAGATCGAGTCCAACCTCGGGGTCAAAGTTGACCATACCGGTCAACCCCCAGTCAGCCGAGCCACTTTTTCAAAAGAACCCCTGTCCTTTTTCAAAATTAACCCGCAGTCCAAAACTATTCAAAAATAATTACAATTAAGTCCTGGTTTTTACAGAAAACCCCCTGCCTTATTTAAAAATAGTACCCGAGGTCCTGCTTTGGTCAAATTGCAAATAAACCCTCCTGTTTTTATATAAAATTATGTTTTAGCCCCTGAGTTTTTGCAAATAAGCCCCTGGAACTTTTAAAACTTTGCCAGCAAGCCCCTGAACCTTAGAAAAGCCATAACTTCTTCGTTTTAGCTCCGATTTGAGTGATTTTCGCGCTCACGTGTACGTAGCGAAGCGTAGATTAGTTTCTAAGCCTTCTTTTGATCTGTTTTTATTGTTTGGTGTACTGTTCTAATAGATTAATATTGTTTGCATGTACTGGCTTGTATGGATGCTTGTGTGTTGATGTATGAGTCCAGTCGGTGAGCCGTATACGTTTGAGTTCGAGGGTTACGAGGAGCAAGACCAACAGCAGCAGCAAGAGCAACAGCAGCAGTTGGACGAAGGCAAGTACAGCACGGACAATCCTTGCTACCTATACACACCTTTACACTATTTACTGCATATGCATGTGTCTAAATTGTTCCCATTAAGGTTATTCCTAGTTTTGTTTATCTTATACCTTGATTACCCTGGGTTATTGCATTTGGGTAGAACTTTGCTAAGCGCCGCTACTGTCACCAATGTTTAACTGTTAATCTTGACTTAATGGTTCACTTCAATGTTAATGTTAAAATTTGCTTTTTAGCAACATGGAACAGGGAGCTAGGGTGTATGCTTCATGCTTGGCCCTAGTGTCTCTCCGTAAGGACTGGTTCTTAAAGCGGCAACCCAGGAACCTGTCGCCACCGCCGGAACTATAATGGCTCTGGTCTTGGATGAGTAGCATGTACGGCTCTAGCTTGACAGTAGTTACCGACGGGCCGACGGCGTTATGGGAAGCATGGGTGAGAGTATGGTTTGATCCACCGAGGGCGGAGTATCCGTTGGCTATGTCCCCGTGAGGCACAGTCCCGTGTTGGGAGCTTCCGTATGGCGGGGGTTCCGCACGTTGCGCTATTTATTTTTGTTGTTTATGTTTATTACCGCGCTTGGACGCCATTGACCCCCTCGTGTTGCGACATGAGCGTCAGTCATTCTCGGTGCCTTGGGTCATGCTGCCTAGGTTGTACCATAACGGCTACTGTTTTGTTAGGGTGTCTTGTGAAAAGCCTCGTAGCGTCCCTATGCAGTCACACCTCGGAAGTGTTGATGTGCGTGGTTGGGTGCAAAGTTCCTTTGAACTTTTACGCGACTGGTGGGTAAAGGGCGAAACCTCTGCAGAGTGTATGATCTATCATGATAGCCTTGCTCAGGGTCAAGAGCGGCCTGGATCCTTTTTGATTAGAATATGGTATTTATTACTGTTTAATGTTCACCTCTACTTTATTAATTGGGAATTGCAACTGGGATTCACATAATTGTAGTAATCTTGGTTTATGTTAAAAAGAATCAACTAAAATTGCTAATGCAGTACAGCCGTGTCAAGCCTTCTTTTAAGCCTTCATTACCGTGTTGTATTTGCTAAGTAAGACAATTACTTACACTTGCCATTCAACAAAATCCCGGATGGGTAACAGATGGATTAGATGGTACTGCTGCTATTGAATTTCCTGAAGATCTGCCATTCTACTAGCTGTGCTCAACCAGTCAGAGTCCCTGTGGATTATGGATTTCGGCTTCGTCTTCGTCTTCGTTTAGAGAGAGTTAATAAATAGTCTTCCGCTGTGTTATTTAGTTATTTTAGTCAAACTCTGATGTAAAACCATTTTATTCGAGCATATGTACTCTGTTTATCATATTTGTTATCTATATGTGTTCTGTGGACTTCCTGGGCACACATATAGAAGCATTCGGGTTTCTGTGTAAATCCGGGTGTGACAGATTGGTATCAGAGCCGTGCTGACTGTAGGAACGCAGCCTAGTTAGAACGGTTGAAAAATCACTAGGAGACCACCATGATTTAGTTTCAGATCATTTAGTTACGTTTTTCAAAACCAGTGCTGTCGAGTCTTGTGTGAATCATGTCTTTGGGTGCTTGATTTTGTTGTTATTATGCTTATGTTTGATTTGGATCTTTGTAATGATTGTGATGGTCATAGACGCAAGTCTATCTCCATCTAGAGATAGGACTAAGGTTTAAGGAATATTAGTGAATAAATAGTTGGGTTAGCTGTCTTCTTGCACTTCCTCTGTCTTACTCTCTATACATCTCTATCACATCTTTCCAAGTACTGCTATCTACTTATGCACCATCTGCAAGCATGGGTTATCTAATACCAGTTGGCGGTAATACTGATGGGAGATCTCTTGATATGGTAGATGGTTAACACCAGAAGCAACCCCGGAGGCAGTGGAAGCATTCAGAACCAGAACCCACCACCTCCACCACCGCCACTCACCATGGAGCAGATGATGCAGATGCAACTACAGCTGACACAACAGATGGCGCAAACCATAGCACGGATGCAGCAGAATCAGCAGAACCCGCCCCAACAGCACTACGTGCAACCCCGAGATAAAAGGGGCGAGTTTATGAAAGGACGCCCTCCTACCTTCAACAAGTCTAGCGACCCAATGCAAGCAGAGGACTGGCTCAATGCAGTGGAACGTCAGCTGGACATCGCACAGTGCAACGACCGGGAGAAGGTGTTGTATGGAAGTGGACAGCTCCAGGGAGCAGCTTTGGATTGGTGGGATGCGTACCAATATGCTCACCCCAATCGTGATCAGATCACTTGGCAGGAGTTCCGCGACAGCTTCCGTTCTCACCACGTGCCGGAAGCGCTGATGACCTTGAAGAAGAAGGAGTTCCTGGCATTGAAGCAAGAAGGTATGAGTGTCACCGCTTATCGTGACAAGTTCATTGAGTTGGCCCGTTATGCTCCAGAGGACGTGAATACGGATAAGAAGAAGCAGACCCGATTCCGTGATGGCCTGCATGATACACTCCAGTACCAGCTCCTGTGCTCTAGGTTCGCCACTTTTCAAGAGCTGGTGGATAGCGCACTACTGCTGGAGCACAAGCGCCGTGAGATGGAAGAAAAGAAGAGGAAGCTTCAAGGCACACCGTCAGGAAGCAATGTTCGCCCTCGCTTCAATCCTCAGCAAGGAAACCAGCAGGTGGTGACTCCGCCGCGTCTCCAGGGACAGTCCGGTTTGATGAACCGCAACCAGTATCAGCAACGTCCCTAGTACCAGCCACGTCCCCAGTACCCCTCAGCACTACCTCAGCAGCGCCCCCAGAACCAGCCACAGAGTGGTCCTGTCCAACGCCCCAATCCAACCAACAATGCACCTACGGCTCCGAGGTGTTTTGGTTGTGGTGAGCTGGGACACTATGCCAGCGCTTGTCCTCGCAAGGCTCAGAATACCGTGGGTCAGAACAGCAATCAGAGGATTGGACAACCGCAGCACCAGAACGGGAACCAGCAGCAGAACCCAGCGAGAGGAAAGGTCAACCACATGGGTACGGAAACCGCAGAAGGAGCAACAGATGTCGTTGTGGGTACGTTCCCTGTCAACTCGTCTCTCGCAACTGTTTTATTTGATACTGGAGCTTCGCATGCTTTCATATCTGCTGCTTTCGTGAAAAAGAACATGATGATCTTGCAACCTATGGGAAACCCCATGGTAGTTAGTTCACCTGGGGGAGAACAGCGTGCCACTTTACGTTGCCCCTGTATCACCATCACAATAAGGGGGGTAGACTTTGTGGTGAACCCGATAGTCCTAGAAACTCTTGGGTTTGACATGATTCTGGGTATGAGCTGGTTAGCCAGATATGATGGGGTGATTCAATGCTCCAAAAGAACAGTGCAGCTGACAGCAAAGACTGGTGAGAAAGTGGAGTATCAAGCAGCTAGTCCCTTGGGACACAATCAGATCTACCAAGCCGAAGGTGTAGCAATGGAAGACATCAGAGTGGTGTGCGAATTCCCAGATGTGTTTCCAGATGAGTTACCAGGTATGCCCCCAGACCGCGAAGTTGAATTTGTTATTGATCTTAAGCCTGGTACTGCACCTATAGCTAAGAGGCCATATAGAATGGGAGTAAAAGAACTAGAGAAACTTAAGGAGGAATTAAGGGCATTGTTAGCAAAAGGGTATATTCGTCCTAGTTCATCCCCTTGGGGAGCACCAGTTTTGTTTGTGGATAAGAAAGATGGGACCCAGAGATTGTGTGTGGATTATCGAGCTTTGAATGAAGTGACCATCAAGAACAAGTACCCGCTGCCAAGGATTGATGACCTCTTCGACCAGTTGAAAGGAGCGTGTGTGTTCTCTAAGATCGATCTCCGATCCGGTTACCATCAGATGAGGATACGAGTGACTGACATCCCCAAAACAGCCTTCACAACCCGATATGGTCTATACGAGTTCACAGTCATGTCTTTCGGTTTGACAAATGCACCGGCATACTTCATGTATTTGATGAACAGTGTGTTCATGGACTATCTTGACAAATTCGTAGTGGTGTTCATTGACGACATTTTGGTTTTCTCCAAGAATGAGGAAGAGCATGAAGAACATCTGAGGTTGGTGATGCAGAGACTTCGTGAGCATCAGTTGTATGCCAAGCTGAGCAAGTGTGAGTTTTGGTTGAAGGAAGTAGCATTCTTGGGACACGTATTGTCCAACGGTGGAGTGGCAGTTGATCCGAAGAAGGTTAGTGATGTGTTGAGTTGGAATCCGCCTAAGGATGTGAGTGAAATCAGAAGTTTCCTTGGAATGGCTGGATACTATCGGAGGTTCATAGAAGGATTCTCCAAGATTGCTAAGCCCTTGACGGCGTTATTGGAGAAAAATGCCAAGTTTGTCTGGACTGAAGAGTGTCAAGTTAGCTTTGAAGAATTGAAGAAGAGGCTGACAACAACACCTGTGCTAGTGTTGCCGGATATAACCAAGAGCTTCTCTATCTACTGCGATGCATCTCGTCTAGGTTTGGGATGTGTACTCATGCAGGAAGGCAGAGTAGTAGCTTATGCATCGAGACAGTTGAGGAAACATGAGCAGAACTACCCGACACATGATCTGGAGTTAGCAGCTGTAATACATGCTTTGAAAATTTGGAGGCATTACTTGATTGGACATAAGTGTGATATTTACACTGACCACAAGAGTCTCAAGTATGTGTTCACACAGTCAGATCTGAATATGAGACAACGTCGTTGGTTAGAACTGATCAAGGACTATGACTTGGAGATACATTATCATCCAGGGAAGGCCAACTTGGTGGCAGATGCTCTGAGTAGAAGGAGTTACGTGAATAAGATCACGGGACATTGCTTGTCGGAGGAACTCAGTTCCGAGTTTGAAAGGATGAGTCTGGGATTTGTGACCAGCGTCACCGAGATGGCAGTAGAACCGACCTTGGAGCAAGAGATCCGAAAAGGACAGCTCACAGATGAGAAGATCAAGGAGATCGTGGAACTAGTGGCATTAGGAAAAGCCCCTGGTTTTCGAGTGGATAACCAAGGAACATTGTGGTATGAGAAGAGAATCTATGTACCAGATATAGTGCAGATCAGGGATGCAATTCTCAGGGAAGCCCATGAATCGGCGTATTCGATACACCCAGGTAGTACCAAGATGTACCAAGATATCAAAGAGAGATTTTGGTGGTACGGATTGAAGAGAGATGTGGCCACGTACGTAGCTCTATGTGACACATGTCAGAGAGTCAAGGCTGAACATCAGAGGCCAGCAGGTTTGCTCCAGCCCCTAAAGGTACCTGAATGGAAGTGGGAAGAAGTCGGTATGGATTTCATCACTGGCTTACCTCGCACTCAGAGGGGATTTGACTCAATTTGGGTAATTGTGGATCGTCTGACCAAGGTGGCGCATTTCCTACCAGTAAAGACCACCTACTCGGGAGCCAGACTAGCAGAGTTGTATATGGAGAGGATTGTGTGTTTGCATGGGGTACCGAAAAGGATAGTGTCAGATCGAGGAACCCAATTCACATCGCACTTTTGGCGACAACTGCATGAGTCTATGGACACTAAGCTACAGTTCAGTTCAGCATACCATCCGCAGACAGATGGGCAGACAGAACGGACGAATCAGATATTGGAAGATATGTTGAGAGCATGTGCCTTACAGTATGGTGCCAGTTGGGACAAGAGTTTACCGTACGCGGAATTCTCGTACAACAACAGCTATCAGAAGAGTTTGCAGATGGCACCATTCGAGGCTTTGTATGGCAGAAAGTGTAGGACACCACTATTCTGGAATCAGACGGGAGAAAGTCAGGTATTTGGACCTGAAATACTAAGAGAGGCAGAGCGACAAGTACAGATAATCAGACAGAATCTGAAAGTAGCACAATCCAGACAGAAGAGCTATGCGGATAACCGACGGAGAGATCTCAGCTTTGAAATTGGAGACTTCGTGTAGCACAATCAAGGTGTCACCCATGAGAGGCGTGAAGAGGTTCAACGTTAAGGGCAAGTTAGCACCTCGATACATTGGACCGTTCAAGGTACTTGGTCGGAAAGGTGAGGTGGCATATCAGTTAGAGCTACCAGAGAAGTTAGCGGGAGTACATGATGTGTTTCATGTGTCTCAGTTGAAAAAGTGTTTGCGAGTACCTGAGGAACAGATCCCGATTGATGAGCTGAATGTGGAGGAAGATCTTACCTATACTGAGCATCCTGTCAGAATTTTGGAAGAGTCAGAAAGAGTCACCAGAAATAAAGTGATCCGGATGTGCAAAGTTCAGTGGAGTCGTCATTCAGTGGATGAAGCGACTTGGGAAAGAGAAGAAGATCTCAGAGCAGAGTATCCACAACTATTCCCATCCACGTCCCAATCTCGAGGACGAGATTCATCTTAAGGGGGGTAGGTTTGTAACACCCTAAAAATGCCTATTTTTAAAATTTTAGTAATTAAATTGTTTTTATTTAATTCTATGCTCATATTTATCTAAGGAAAAATAAATTATTTATGAGAAATAAAATTAAATATAAGGTTAGAAACATTTTTGTTGCATTCATGCCGACTGCATTGAGTTTTGTTTGTGTGTGGTTCAATTGGAATTTAAATTCTGTTTAAATTCGAATTTGAATCGCTGCGTTTGGAGCTCTAGAAAAGTTTCTGCGGCCAGAGTCCACTTTTCCTCCCTTAACTTTTTCCCTCGTCCGATTTTGGCCCTTTTTCTTTTCTCTTTCGCAGCGGCCCAGCCACCCACGCCCCGCTTTCGGCCCACCCAGCGGCCTGCTCGCCCTCCCCTTCCTCGGCCCAGTCCGGCCCAGCGGCGCGGCTTGCAGCCTGCCAGCACAGCGCCCCGCGGCCCGCAGCGCCCCCTCCCCTCTCCACGCCGACTGACGCGCGGGACCCCCGTGTCAGCCCCGTCCCCCTCCTCCAGCCGAGTCCGGCTCGACCACGGCGCCGGAGTTCCGGTCGGCCACGGCTCGGACGCCGAAGATTTCCCCCCCGGGACTCTCCTGGCCGTCCCATAAAAGAACGCCGCCACCGTCTCCCGACCCCATCCAACCCTAGCCGCCCCCGCTCTCGTTCCCCGCACGGCCGCCGCCCGAACCGCCGCCGCCCGAGATTTGCGCCGCCGCAGACCCATCGATTCGCCGCCTCTCGGGTCGATTTAGCCGCTCGAGGAGCTTCTCCAGCAGGTACCCGTGCTCCCGAGCCCCTCTTTGCCCTTCTTCTCTCTCCAACTCGAGCCGCCGTCGCCCTTGGTTACTCGCCGCCTCTGCTCGTCGTCGCCGGCCGCCGCTGCCGCGTTCCCGCCGACGAGAGCCACCCTGTCGAGTTCACGCGGTCGTGTCACGTCCGTAGCGCCCGAAATCCGCAGCAATCTTGCACCGTAGAGCCGCCGCCGCTTTGCTTCGCCGTAACCGAGCGCCGCCGCCGCCATAGCCCGCCGCGAGCTCGCTCCGCCGCTTCCCCGCCGACGAGAACACCCCCACCCGTTTCCCCGCGTCACCCCGAGTCGACTGCGCCCGGCCACGCTTAAAACCGAGGCCCCTAGCTCGATTTCGAGCAAAGCCGGCGAAGCGCCGCCGTTCGCCGCCGCAGCTCCGCCGCCGCCGGTGAACCCCTCCTCTGGATCTATTTCCAACCGTCCGATGTAAAACCGACGACCCAGATCGAGTCCAACCTCGGGGTCAAAGTTGACCATACCGGTCAACCCCCAGTCAGCCGAGCCACTTTTTCAAAAGAACCCCTGTCCTTTTTCAAAATTAACCCGCAGTCCAAAACTATTCAAAAATAATTACAATTAAGTCCTGGTTTTTACAGAAAACCCCCTGCCTTATTTAAAAATAGTACCCGAGGTCCTGCTTTGGTCAAATTGCAAATAAACCCTCCTGTTTTTATATAAAATTATGTTTTAGCCCCTGAGTTTTTGCAAATAAGCCCCTGGAACTTTTAAAACTTTGCCAGCAAGCCCCTGAACCTTAGAAAAGCCATAACTTCTTCGTTTTAGCTCCGATTTGAGTGATTTTCGCGCTCACGTGTACGTAGCGAAGCGTAGATTAGTTTCTAAGCCTTCTTTTGATCTGTTTTTATTGTTTGGTGTACTGTTCTAATAGATTAATATTGTTTGCATGTACTGGCTTGTATGGATGCTTGTGTGTTGATGTATGAGTCCAGTCGGTGAGCCGTATACGTTTGAGTTCGAGGGTTACGAGGAGCAAGACCAACAGCAGCAGCAAGAGCAACAGCAGCAGTTGGACGAAGGCAAGTACAGCACGGACAATCCTTGCTACCTATACACACCTTTACACTATTTACTGCATATGCATGTGTCTAAATTGTTCCCATTAAGGTTATTCCTAGTTTTGTTTATCTTATACCTTGATTACCCTGGGTTATTGCATTTGGGTAGAACTTTGCTAAGCGCCGCTACTGTCACCAATGTTTAACTGTTAATCTTGACTTAATGGTTCACTTCAATGTTAATGTTAAAATTTGCTTTTTAGCAACATGGAACAGGGAGCTAGGGTGTATGCTTCATGCTTGGCCCTAGTGTCTCTCCGTAAGGACTGGTTCTTAAAGCGGCAACCCAGGAACCTGTCGCCACCGCCGGAACTATAATGGCTCTGGTCTTGGATGAGTAGCATGTACGGCTCTAGCTTGACAGTAGTTACCGACGGGCCGACGGCGTTATGGGAAGCATGGGTGAGAGTATGGTTTGATCCACCGAGGGCGGAGTATCCGTTGGCTATGTCCCCGTGAGGCACAGTCCCGTGTTGGGAGCTTCCGTATGGCGGGGGTTCCGCACGTTGCGCTATTTATTTTTGTTGTTTATGTTTATTACCGCGCTTGGACGCCATTGACCCCCTCGTGTTGCGACATGAGCGTCAGTCATTCTCGGTGCCTTGGGTCATGCTGCCTAGGTTGTACCATAACGGCTACTATTTTGTTAGGGTGTCTTGTGAAAAGCCTCGTAGCGTCCCTATGCAGTCACACCTCGGAAGTGTTGATGTGCGTGGTTGGGTGCAAAGTTCCTTTGAACTTTTACGCGACTGGTGGGTAAAGGGCGAAACCTCTGCAGAGTGTATGATCTATCATGATAGCCTTGCTCAGGGTCAAGAGCGGCCTGGATCCTTTTTGATTAGAATATGGTATTTATTACTGTTTAATGTTCACCTCTACTTTATTAATTGGGAATTGCAACTGGGATTCACATAATTGTAGTAATCTTGGTTTATGTTAAAAAGAATCAACTAAAATTGCTAATGCAGTACAGCCGTGTCAAGCCTTTCTTTTAAG
Organism: Echinochloa phyllopogon; assembly: GCA_033239725.1. Taxonomy (NCBI): domain Eukaryota; kingdom Viridiplantae; phylum Streptophyta; class Magnoliopsida; order Poales; family Poaceae; genus Echinochloa; species Echinochloa phyllopogon. The sequence goes on along the minus strand of BTCW01000015.1, from coordinate 27,624,644 downwards.
CCTTCATTACCGTGTTGTATTTGCTAAGTAAGACAATTACTTACACTTGCCATTCAACAAAATCCCGGATGGGTAACAGATGGATTAGATGGTACTGCTGCTATTGAATTTCCTGAAGATCTGCCATTCTACTAGCTGTGCTCAACCAGTCAGAGTCCCTGTGGATTATGGATTTCGGCTTCGTCTTCGTCTTCGTTTAGAGAGAGTTAATAAATAGTCTTCCGCTGTGTTATTTAGTTATTTTAGTCAAACTCTGATGTAAAACCATTTTATTCGAGCATATGTACTCTGTTTATCATATTTGTTATCTATATGTGTTCTGTGGACTTCCTGGGCACACATATAGAAGCATTCGGGTTTCTGTGTAAATCCGGGTGTGACAGCATGGTTCGGCCGAATTGTCCTAGTTTGCCCAACTAGAGTGGTCTAGTATGCCCAGAGTGCATCAGTGAGCCTATCTCTCTACTGCACACCCATCTCATTGACGATTTTGCAGAATGTTCTTGATGTGAGTGCTGATGTTCTGCTTGACCATTAGTTTGGGGGTGAGAAGGTGTGGCTATAAAATGCGGCTCCCCCAAGCTTAGATATTTCCGGGAGATGGAGTCAATGAGATGGGAGCCTCTACGACTAGCCCAGGACGCCAAAGCAAGGAAAGATGTTTTCATGGGATATTTGCTTAGCGTGCCTGGTGGCTGCGGCTCGATAGGGCTTGGCTTCTACCCAGTTAGAGACGCTATCTACGGCTACCAGAATAAACTCGTAGTTCTCTGAGTTAGGGAAAGGACCCATGGGGTCTATTCCCCTTACATCAAAGATTTCTACTGAATATTACTAGTGAGTGGCTTCGCGTCTCTTTCCCATGTTTCTGGCAGTGTGGGCATCTCTTGCTAAATTTCTTAGCATCTCCATTTTGCCAGACCTTTATTTTGAACGCTCTATAGTGACCTTCATAAGGTGCTGCATGATATCTCTCCCAGGTTTTATGTGCCTCAGATGCAGGTATGCATCGTCTGAGTCCATTTTGTATCCAGAAGAGATACGGGTTGTCCCATAGGTGATGTCTGCTCTCATAAACCAATCTTTTCCTATTTTCACCTGATGGGACGTACCCTAACACCATGAAGTCAACTATGGTGGCGTACCACGGCTCTAGTGTTGTGGCTTTGAGGAGCGTATCACCCCGTAAGAAAATCGCTGATGGAAAGATCAAACGGGACTTATACCCGAGACAGACCCAACGAATGAGTCTTGGGTTCGCATCCTTTTTGGCCAAGAAATACTTCAGAGCAGTATGGTCAGAATAGACTATGACCTTTGCCCTAGCTTGGTAGGACCAGAATTTGTCTATAACAAACATAGTTGCTAAGAGTTCCTTTTCCATGGTTGCGTAGTTGAGCTGGGGCCAGTGAGCATAATGCTTCTTGTCCTTGGTTTGGCCCACAACAGCTCCAACAGCATAATTGCTCGCATCACACATGATTTGTAATGGGATGCTCTAGTCGCGAGACCGGATGATGGGAGCAGAATTGAGTGCTTTCTTAGGGTGTGAAAGGAAGCATAGCACTCTTGATTAAGACGAGAGGGGTTTCCTTGGCCAAGAGATTGGTCAACGACCGGGCTATTTGAGAGAAATTTTCGATGAGACACCTATAAAGCCCGGTGTGGCCAAGGAACTACGAATCCCCTTTACTCGTGGGAGGTGTACGCCTAGGGTCGTATTTGGGAGTATGACAGGAGAAGATGATGGCTTTAGGCTTTGAATCTAGTCTTTCCCCGATCAAAGACGAATCTTCGTGACAATTGTCTTACGACCCCAAGGTAAGATAAGATAGGGATATGATGTGTATGAAGGTTAGGAGTAATCCCTTTGAAATCTTGGATCGAGTGTCCTAAGACTGACCGATCTTCCTCCAGGACCGTGAAAGTCTGTTGGGTTTCAATGTCAGAGAGCTGGTCACTGATGGTCACTGGAGTGTGTTCATCCTTAAAGAGGGAAGCACACTTCAATCTAGAGGGAAGAGGCTTAGGCTCGATTGGAGGATGAATGTCTTCTTCCTCCATAAGGATTTGGGCATCTTCTTCTAGGAATGGTTGCTCTAAGTCTGCCAGAGTTGTTGACATGACTTCCTCTATTGGATCAGGATCGGGGTCTATCTCTATTGGGGTACTCAAGGAATAGGAATAAGAGACTGGGACAAATTCTTTTCCGATCCTAAGCTCTAGCTGGTTTATTGGTGAATTTTCTAGGATTTTCATGATTGGCCTACCAATAAAGATGGAATGTGTGGAATCGTTGGGCAGGTCAAAGATATGGAAATCTAGGAAAAGTTCAGGGTCGTTAATCTTAACGGGTATGACCCACAAGATCCCTAAACAGTTGAGGACCCTTCCCGATATGAACCTTAGATGTTTCTAAGATAATGACCATGGTTCATCGGGAAGTTGAGCTCGCACCAAGGAGCTAGAGATTATGTTGACTCCGAGGCTCGGGTCATACCCGATTTCTTTGTCTATGCCCATTACTTCACAAAAGATTGTTCGGATTCTCTTGGGCATTTTAACGACCTCGGTCGAGGCTTCTGCCTCGTCTAGCCATTCCCGACTTTTGATGGCAAAGAGACGGCCTAAGTACTCTCTTTGATATTCTAGTGCTCCCTTGTCGGGTGGTGGATCCTTTTGCTCTACACATTGTCCCCGTGGGAAACGTATGGCACAGTCGATGTCATCGAATGGACCATCGTCAAAATCATAGGGAGTGGTGTAGAGTGGAGGATAGTAGTCCAGGCTAGAGTAAGGTTGTGGTTCGAATTGAGCATCGGATTCTGATGGAATGGAAGAGCTAATTGGTTTGGATTGGGACTGTACTGGCTCTTTAGGTTTAGGTTGCTTCTCTTCTTCATCAGGGAGTTCGTCATAGACTCCAATGTAGGGAGTGTCGTCCAGGATACGCTCCAGGACTATCCTCGCTTCACTGGGAGTCAAATGAAAAAACGACCCTTTTGAAGCAGAGTCCAAGAAAGTGGTGGCTATGGGACAGAGGCCAAGGCTGAAATGTTGGAGAATGATAGGTTCAGATAGGCCTAGGTCTGGTCCGGATGCCAAGATTTGCTTGAAACGAGCCCAGGCAGCTCCTAACGACACTCCCTCTAATTGCTTAAAGGTAAGAACTTCGATTTGGAGGCTGGCTACCTTGGAAATTGGGAAGAAATTTAGGCAGAATTTCTCTCTGAGAGTTTCCCAACTCCCTTCCATAGTACCGACAGCCAGAGAGTACCATTTCTTCGCTCCTCCCGTTAATGAGAACGGGAATAGCTTCCATTTGAGTGTCTCTTGTGTCATGCCCGCAATGGTCAGGCACGAGCAGAGTTGCTCAAACTCGCGCAAATGCGCGTATGGACTCTCGGCCTTCGTTCCTGAGAATGATTGCTCACGAACCATGGCTATGAAGCGGGGATGTAGCTCATAGCCGGGTGTGGATATGGGATGTGATGATGGTGGTGGCTCCAAACAAGCGCCCTTTGGAGCCGAGTGTTGGCGTAAGGTAAGAGTGGGATCCATATGGATGGTGGATGGTGGTGGGATACACGGACAACTTGGGTTCGGAATCAGAACAGCTACCGTTCCCCGGCAACCGCACCAGAAAGCTTGTTGGCACTCCTTATGGCCTACAGATAAATCCGCAAGCGGACGGATACCGATGTAGCTTTCACCCAGGAGTATTCCAAAGTATCGATTTCCACGGAGAACGAGAAGTGGACTGATTCTAATCTAAGTTGTCCTAGGTAGATGGAATGGAGTGAATGGTATGAATGAGGTGGATGACAACAACAAAGAGAAGAGGAGTGATAGGATGGTAGAGAGGGTACGAGTCTGGTAGAGGTATTCTACTGATTGATCGAGCAGATCAGAGGGTACAAATAGATACTTGCTTCGGGACAAGGGAACCGGTGGACACACAGAAAGGGATGAGAAGGGGTGCCACTATTTCCCAACTGGGGATCCTACGGACCGGAACTAACGTGATGGGCTACGAAGACCGGAAGGGCTGTCACCACCTTATGGCTACCACCTCCGTTGCGACGGGAATAAACTAAGTTAGTCTCAAGTATAGGCACCACGCCTATACTAGTCAACTAATACTTATCTCCTATAGAAAGATAAGCACCCAAGCTAAGAAACCAGTATACAGTTATACCAATCAACTAAGCATTGAACGAAGAACCAGCAAGCATATAAAAGTAAGAACTGAATGCTCAATTAATCAGAGAGAGATACATGAGTTACCAGACACGACCCGGATGTTACTCAAAGTGAAGTCGCATCCGTAGAGGTACAACGGGAAGAGGGGCCGACACTCCGGCTCCTCTCCGGGACGCTCACCTCTCCTCTCTCCCTATCTCTACTGATACAAGTGGAGAACTAACAGTGCTTCGGCTGCACTCTACTCTTGTGTTGTCTTTTGCAGGTGAAACCAGGCCTCTATTTATAGGGGAGCAAGGACGGTGGAGCTGGAGTAGCTGCCAAGGCTACTCAGGGGCGGTGCCGGGCCGTTCGGCCGAACAAGCCGGTTCGGGCGAACCGAGCAGTTCGGCTGAACTGCCACGTAGCACCGCCTTGATCCTGAGGCGGTGCAGAGGCGGTTCGTGCACGTGGACTTGTTCGGCCGAACCGCCCGATCCACCGTTTTGCCATCCTTCGGTCCAGATTTCCTCCCTGAGTCGGTTTGCGAGTCGGTTTGGTTCGGCCGAACATGGGAGTTCGCCCGAACTGGTCTGAGTGCTCATTTGTCCTTGGATCCACCGCCTTTGTGTTGAGGAAGGTCATGCCAAGGTGTGGCATGCACCGGATACGAGGGTGGAGTTCGGTCGTACCATGGGATTCGGCCGAACTAGCCATTTTGGGTGGTTTTCCCCCAACTTTGGTAATTCACCTCCTGGAATCGAATAAACATCAAAACTCATGGAAATGGTTAGCAATAAGCCCTATAGCTATGGTGTGTGATTACATTCTGTTCATTTTATACTTGGTTGGAGGTCGGAAATCGGTCTGTAACGACCGCCAACACACCCTAGACATGAGTACTATCCCGAGGCCAGCTCCTGGAACCTTGAGGATTAGTACATCTAAGCGGATGCTACATCGTGGCTGAGCCAAAAGGTGGTCATGATCTAATAAGTCTAAACATCTACCCATGAAGATAGATACAAGTCTCATCACTACTGCTGACATCTGCTGATACTGCCTACCGCATCCATCTGATGCTGCTGAAAGTGCCTGTGAGGCGCGCTGCCAACCTCACAGCCTCAGTCTCTGTCTGTTGCTTGATCACTGCCTATCATTGTGGAGAGTGTCCGTGAGGCGCGCTGCCAACCTCACTGTGTCCACCTCAGGTCTTGCCAACTGCCTCTCTAGGGGTGCCAATTCTTGTCTCAGTCCTGTCATCTCGGGGGTAAGGGTTCGAGCCTCAGGTAGTGGTATCAGCTCAACCCGGCTTGGTGAGACCCTGTAGTGCTCTGTTCTGGGTTCAACTCTGCGTTCCTCTGGAAGTCCTTGGTTCACTGTGATCACCTCTGCTACCCTCTTCCTATCTGACCTTACCCAACTACTAAGGGTTCTTCGAGCTTCATCCTTTGCCATAATCTGTTGAAGACTCAAGTACTTCATCAGCTGGTAGTTTCGCCCACTCTTCTCCTTGTAGCTATCCACCTCTTCCTGAAGTTCTGAGTTGTGACTGTCCAACCAATATACTTCTTCCTTCAGTCCTGCTATCTCTTCTTCCTTGGCTGCCAGTGCTTTGTCTTTTTCTGTGAGTTGATCTTCTAGACGGATATCTCGAGCATGGTGAGTTGCTCGGATCAGCCCTGCCAACTGCCTGTTGTTGCAAGCTTCGTACTCCAGGGCTCTGACTTCCCTTGCCTTAGCTTCGAGGTGCTTCTCAAGTAAGGCGATCCTGTTGTCCTTCTCCAGCAGCTGGATGTCTTGCTTCCATACCTTCTCTCTTAGCTTGGCAACTTTCTCTTCTAGGCCAATGTTTAAGTACTCCTGCTCGATCATGCACTGAACTGAGATCCGCAGGGTCACGTTCCGCTCTCGGTCCGCTGCGTGAGCCTGCAAACTGACTGCATCTCTGTCAGTTGGATCTTCAAGAGCCCGCGGCAGGTACCGGAAACGGGAGTGGCTGAGCTGGTTCTGGTACACAAGTGTGGCAAGTCGGAGTATTCTCATGGCTATAGTCTGCACTGCCCGACTGAAGGTGCTCTCGCTGGTAGCTGTCCGTAGCATCAGTGACCTTGGCCGTCCAGGGATATTGGGTACATCCATCTGCAACCGGGTGTGCACTCCCTTGCCAGGGCCGTAGGTCCAGCCCTCGTAGAAGACGTTGTCCACGTCTATCCCCACTGTACGTAGCACTTCCCTCAGTAGCACTGCTAAGCCTCCACAGTCGCACCAGTGGTCCTGATCTCCCGTCATTCATCTGCTGGTCCTCTTTCTTCCATCTGCCAGACAGTTAGTGGGTTGTTAGTAAGTTAGCAAGTTAGTAAGGTAAGGTAAGGGTAAAAGTTTTGTAAATAGTTGAGATGTACTTATATATAGTTTTCAAATAGTCCAAGGGGTTTCATATACAGTAGAGGACTCACTTAGAGCTTCTGTCCTAAGTTTCTGATCTAATGGTTACGCGCTACGGTCAAGTATGGCTCTGATACCAACTGAAACGAACCGGATTCTCAACGACGAGAATCCGACTCCCTGTACCCTCGAGATAGTCCCAGAAATAGCAGCTATCTCGTACAGAACTCATCTCAGTCGATCATCACATCCATACAACGATAAAAGATCCAATACATGACATATATAAAACATAGCGTCTGGTACAAGCCCTCTGGGCTAAATCGACAATAAGAAACAGCTGCACAGCGGTAGCTAGATCATCAGGGACCACTCCTCCACAGGCATCCTTGAGCATAGTGCGCACCCTTCAGTCGTACCACCCGTCCTGGTTGAACTCGTGGTCGGGGTCTTCACCTGAGAACCCAAAGTCTGTCCCCAAGGAAATGGAACAGGTCCACGTCACCAACCATAATATGAAGCAAGCTTTATTGTGGCCTATTCTAAGGTATAGAAATAATCAAGGTTTGAGCCAGGGTTTCCTTATGCGAGCAGCAGCAATAACCCAAATTCATCTCATCACCAACTCCTTCCCTCACACGCACATCCACTCTCCAAATCCAACCATCAGCCTCACATTCCCATCGGGCTCGTCCTGCCACAGCAGGTTCCCGCAAACATCATCCACCAACGCCTTTCGCTCACTAGTCGACTCGGTGAGCTCCCTCCCCACCTTGTCTCATCAGCAACGCTGGACCAATCTCTCATAACTCAAATCAAAGGATGAGGTAAGAAAGCAGATCCCCATGCTAGTCGGAACTTATCAGAAGCGGGTCGTCCGTAACTGTGGACACGGCTATACGTATAGTTTACACTCTGCAGAGGTGGCACTCCAGGAATCCATCCGGGCTGCAAGGCTAGTCCGCAACCAACCTGAGACATAGCCCACAGCAGAGACCCTAAATAGTAACGGCGCCAATCCTGTCTCCCTGGGCTCGGGAAACATCTGATCTAACATCTGCCCCAGGGATGTGAAACCTTCCCACCGGGGCCAGTTAGGGGCCGTGGTAAATCAGGGAGAGTACACCGCAACGAGTCCCCCTTACACATATCAAGCTCAAATCTCCTACAGTCTCGGCGCCGCACTAGAGTACGCTTGCTGGAACCCTCCCCATACTGGGTAGATGGTGAGCATGGTATTCCCACGTCCAAAGGTATAACTCGACTCGGTCCTTAATTGTCGGTAAAGCGAGTATCAGCGTCATAAGAGATCCGCCGCAACGGTCCGCAATCGGCACCCATAACAGGTATTGCCGCCCAAACTCCTCAAGTAACCAAGTATCCAAATAACCATGTACCCGCAACAGGTACTCCGTAGGGCTGCCCGAGTGTAGTCCCCAAGCACCCCGATCAAACGATTGAGTTGTTATTACTCGCTTACACCGCCTAGCTGCACTACTCCTCCCATACCACCCACAACACATGCATAGCATAGCATATTCCATAAAGTGAGTAGTAGGTAGCAAGGTAACAGGATAATAACAAAGGCAGTGCAGGTTTATCATGCGAGTAAAGTAAAGCGCTAGCATACTAGTTGCATGTCTAATAGGTATATCAGAGATTGGTCGGGCGTGAACCTGGGCAAAAGTCTTCGTCTTCCTCAAAGCAGTTGTCGTAGTGGTCTGGCTCCTCCTAACTCTCCGGAACTACTAGGGTCGCGGAAAATAAAATAAGACACGACTACTAGCAAGGAATCACCAAGACAGCGATGAAAGAAGTCCCAAAGAACACCATACTCTACACTAACGCGTAGGTCATGATTTTAGCAAAATATAGAAACTAGTTTCATATTTTTCTGAGCTACGGTTGATTTATTATGAATTTTACAAGTTTAAATCATTTTCTGAAAATATTAAATAATTTCCGAAAAAGAAAACAGACAGAAATTAGCCTGCTGACGTTAGCATGATGTCATGATGACGTCAGCAGTGGGGTCTTCCTAGGATGACGTCAGCAGTGGGCCCTGCTGACGTCAGCGTTGACTGGTCAACGGTCAACGGGTCAACGGTCAGCGGTCAACGGTCAACGGTCAGCTCTGCTCGGCGGGCCCAGGTGGTCAGTGACACACAGTGTATGACATGTGGGCCCCATACGTCAGCGCAGTTATTAGAAAAAGAAAAAGATTAAACAACGCTGGGCTGAAACTGGGCCGAAAGATGGATGGGCTCAGAAAGTTCAAGGGTGCAAACCAGACTTAAGCGGAAGATTAGGCCCACGAAGGGGGTGCTGCTGTATCTGCCCTGGTGGACCCGGTCCACCGTGAGCCGTGAGTGCGATGCACGTGAACCAGGCGCACGGGATCAAATTGTGGCCGACTCGGGATTTTCTGTGCCGTGCTGTGCGTGGTGTTGGTGTGGTCCGGGGTGTGGCCTGGCCACGGCGCAACGCGGGCGTGCGCGGCGCGCTCCAGCGCTCGGCCGGCGGCGCTGTTTTCGCGGCGAACGGCGAGGGGAAAGGCCGGCGAGGCTCGGGATCAGCGGCTTCGGCTCGGCTAGGGTTTCGCGAGGTCAATCGGTAGGAAAAAGGTGGGGGCTTGGCTACGGCTTGGGCTTCCCGACGCGAGCGGCGGCGGCGCGGCTATGGCGCCACGGCGGCCGGTGCGCTCACGCGGTCGTGGACGGGGTTTGGCTCGGCTGCAAGGGCTCGCGCACGCGCGACACCATCGCGTGCTGGATCGCGACGTCGCGGCCCTGGTTGGGTGCGCGTGCGCGGGCACACGGTTGCCCGTGGCAGCGACACGGCCTCGGCGTGCGCGCGCGGCGAGCGGAGCTCGGCCGCGGCGGCCTCGGCTGCGGAGCTCGGTCGACGGCGGGGTTCAAAGAGGTTAGCGGCTCGGGGTCCTGCAGAAGAAAGTGCTCAGCACGAAGGCTGGCTCACAGGGACTAGGCTGCACGGCGGGCACGCGCGGCGGCGCACGGCCGGAGACAGGGGAGAAAGGGGCGCTTTCATGGGTGGCTCACCTAGGGGCAAGTCGGCGTACGCAGCAGCTCGGGGAAGGCTCGCGGTGCTCCTCCGGTGCTTGCGCTCCTCTACTCGTCCTTGGTCCGGCTCGGTGTCGGCGGCTCCGCGGGCGGCGGCGCTCCGGTCTTCGGTGTCGGCTTCCTTCCTCGGCTTCCCTTCTTCCTCCTCCGACTCCTCCCTCCTCCTCTCACCCTCGGCTTCTACTTGGAGACGAAGAAAACCCCGAAGGGCTGCGGCGGCTAGGGCTGGGAGAGGCTCGGCAGGGGTTTAAGTAGGGCGGCGGCTGCTAGGGCTCCGCGGGGCGGACGGCTCGCGATTTGGGCGTACGTGCCCTTTCCACGTGGCGGCATCGCGACGGGCCGCGAGCGCAGCGACGGGATTGGCTCGGCGCTCACGGGCGCGGGAGCAGAGAGAGCAGCGCGCGCGGCGGCGAAAAGCAGAGAGGGGAGTCGGTTGGGGAAGACGACACTGTGCGGCGAGTGTCGCTGACAGGCGGGGTCGGCCGGTCAGTGGGAGAAGCGGGACGCGGGGGCGACGCGGCGAAGGGCTGGGCTGCTGCTGGTCCGCAAGGCCGGTTGGGCCGGTTGGCTGGTTGGCTCGGAAAAGGGAGTTCGAGGGGGTTAGGTGGACTTGGGCTAGGGGTTTCGGCCCAACAGGGTTTGGTTTAGGTTTTAATTAGTTTAGTTAGTATTTGTTTGAATTCAAATCTAGAATTTGAATTCAAACACAACAAAAAATCCAATAAAACCAAATTAACTCCAAATCACCTCTATTTGGTCCTTAGCACTTCAAATTATTTTTAATTTGAATTTAAATTGCCTAGGAATTTAGGAAGCAATTAGAAGACACTCTTATATGTTTGTTGACTTGCACAAAATTCACCAAAAATTTTTAAATTCACATTTTTGCATTCAACAAATCCTATAGGAATTTTTAGGGTCGTTACAATCAAGAATGTCATATGTGGGATCAGTGGTGAGAAATGTGTAGTCTAATTTATTTACCTCTGCAAATTCAGCGAATGTGGCCTCATATCTCCTTTTCCCGATCATCCATACAAGTCTCTTCTTAATCATATCCACCTCTACTGTATCATAGAACTGCATGATGATTGTGTTATCCCAATCGCACTTATGCTCTAGAAAATCAGTAAGCCCCAGGGCCTCAAGTTGTGGCACTAAACCACTCATAACCACCTTCTCACCCATATAGTAGAGGTTTATTCATTTGGTGCTTGAATACAACTTTCTTCAACATGTGGCCATAGAAAACCTTTTGCTGGACCCGAGTGTGAAAGAATAAGTCATTTGTGTCCCTAGCAAACTCATACTGATTTCCGGCATGATCGGTTCTATAGTTGGTAGGAGTCCAACGCCTGCTCCCCCTGTTGGCATTCACATCAACCAAGTCATCCCCACTTTCTTCTGCCTCCATCTCACTAGCAATATGTGATTCCTCCTCTTCACTGACTTCATAATCATCATCACTGTCATCAGAAACGTGCTGCCTTGGCCTCTTGACAGTTGTTTTTCTCCCCCTTCTGCCTGATCCACTAGCACTACCAAAATAATTCAACAATAACCATCAATCGATCATGTATGAGAAACCAATCCAATACTTGATGGGTTGTTGCTGCTGTCGCTGTTGACAGTGCACCGGCGGACTATCCGCCATCAGACCGGCGGACGGTCCACCAGATACTGTTCAGCGATGAACAGCCCAGCAACCTCCAAAGAATCCACCCGATCTCCGTTTTTAGCCTATTAAACTTGATCAAATCACTAGCATATACCCTCCATGATTCTACCAACATGATCCCCTAGTTATTTGCACGAATCCATGTACCAAAACGAAATCCAATCTCAAACCCTAAACATGCTCTAGAAGTGAAATCCAAGAAAACCAAGAGTTGAATCAATGAAATACCGAGAGGACATGGCGGAGGAAGTCACGGAGAGTCCGGGGACGAGCTTCGGGCGATCCGTCAAAGCTCCAAGGGTTCCCCCCTTCAGCAATGGCTTCTTTCTTGATGTAGATGGGAGAAAGAATAGAGTTGGAGGCGTTCTGATCTGTTTGGGGGCGAAGGGAGTGTTCCTTTGATGTATACATCCGCGGGAGAGTGGGTCCACACTATACCCGAGCCTCGCGGACTGTCCGCCTGTTTAGGCGCGGACTGTCCGCCTGTTTAGGCGCGGACTGTCCGCCTGTTTAGGCGCGGACTGTCCGCCACCAGTTCTGCAGATTTTTGGTTCTGTCAATTGCAATCAGCCACACCCGGACTGTCCGCGGTCCTTTGGCCAGACTGTCCGGCACCCCCGGACGGTCCGCCACTGCTCTGAGCGGACGGTCCGCCTTACCAGAAAACTGCCCCCGAGACCATTTTCTTTTCGCTTTCATTTGACTTTGCTGCCCTTATTTGGTTCCAAAAATCACTTGATTCCATGTGAAGATTGTGACCATCAATCTCTCAGAGATAGAACCACGAACCATGGATGGATATATAAAGAATATGATGCAACAAAAATAGGGACATGACTAAGAAAATTAAAGGATTAGAAAGCGAGTAAACGAATCATATGTTCTAATTTCAAGCCACATTTGATATGTCAATGACATTAAGCTCGTTCCTCAATTTGCAAAACCTTGATTCATCCAAAGGCTTTGTGAATATATCCGCCAATTGATCATTTGTGCTTACTCCATCAATCTTGATATCTCCCTTGGTTACATGATCCCTAAGAAAATGATGTCGAATATCAATGTGCTTGGTTCTAGAATGTTGAACCGGATTGTTTGCAATCTTTATAGCACTTTCATTATCACATAAGAGAGGAATTCCATTGAATTTCACACCATAATCAAGGAGTGTTTGCTTCATCCATAGTAATTGAGAACAACTTCCCGCCGATATATATTCCGCTTCGGCGGTAGAAAGAGCCAAAGAATTTTGCTTCTTTGAAGACCATGATACAAGAGAACACCCAAGAAGTTGACAACCCCCGGAAGTGCTCTTCCTATCAACTTTACAACTGGCATAGTCTGAATCCGAATAGCCAACCAATTCGAATTGAGCACCCTTTGGATACCAATGACCAATATTAGGAGTAAATTTTAAGTATCTTAAGATTCTTTTAACGGCGGTCAAATGACATTCCTTAGGAGCGGCTTGAAATCTAGCACACATGCACACACTAAACATAATATCGGGCCTAGATGCGGTAAGATAAAGCAAACTACCAATCATAGACCTATAAAGCTTAGTGTCAACCGGTTTACCTCCCTCATCAAGATCAAGATGTCCATTTGTAGCCATTGGAGTTTTGATGGGTTTTGCATCCTCCATACCAAATTTCTTCAAGATGTCCTTCACATATTTAGATTGGCAAACGAATGTGGATTCCTTTAATTGTTTAATGTGAAGACCAAGGAAATAGCTTAATTCACCAATCATAGACATTTCAAATTCCTTTGACATCATTCTACCAAATTCTTCACAATAAGCTTCATTTGTGGACCCAAAGATGATGTCATCAACATAAATTTGACAAACGAAGATGTCATTTCCAATTTTCTTAGTGAACAAGGTAGTGTCAACCTTTCCAATTTTGAATCCCTTTGAGATGAGAAAATTCCTAAGCCTCTCATACCAAGCACGAGGTGCTTGCTTCAAACCATAAAGAGCTTTAGAGAGCTTAAACACGTGGTTAGGCATTTTGGGATCTTCAAAACCGGGTGGTTGTTCAACATAAACTAGTTCACTAATTTCACCATTTAAGAAGGCACTTTTGACATCCATTTGGTAAAGTTTTATGTTGTGAGAAATGCAAAAGCTAGTAAAATTCTAATTGCTTCAAGTCTAGCTACGGGAGCAAAGGTTTCATCAAAGTCCAAACCTTCGACTTGAGTGTAGCCTTGAGCAACCAATCTTGCCTTGTTTCTTACAACAATACCATCTTCATTTTCTTTATTGCGAAAAACCCATTTAGTGCCAATGACATTGTAATTCTTGGGCCTTTCCACCAAATTCCAAACATTGTTCCGGGTGAAGTTATTTAATTCTTCTTGCATGGTCATCACCCAATCCGGATCATCAAGAGCTTCATCTACACGTTTAGGTTCAAGAAAAGATACAAAAGAATAATGTTCACAAAATGAAGCAATGCTAGATCGAGTTTGAACACCCTTACTAATGTCACCCACAACTTGATCAATGGGGTGATCTTTGGCGACTTGACTGTGAATTCTTGGTTGTATAACGTGGTCTTGAGAGGATGTAGAGGATGATGTAGATGTGACCGGTTGCTCATTGTCTTGATGTGAGTCATTTTCATTTGTGTTAACAATGCCTTGATCTTGAGATGATGAAGCATTTTCTTGAGTGGAGATAATATGCTCATCATCATCATCATCATCTTTTTCTTCTTCTCTTGGTAGAATGTCCCCAACATCCATATTCTTCATGGCTTCTTTTAAACTATCACCTCTCACATCATCCAAGTTGTCTTTCTCATCTTGTGACCCATTAGTTTCATCAAATTGAACATCATAAGCTTCTTCAACAAAACCCTTGGATTTATTGTAAACTCTATAGGCTTTGCTACTAGATGAATATCCGAGAAAGAATCCCTCGTCACATTTGCTTTGGAACTTGGATAAACGAGAACCTTTCCTCAAAATATAGCATTTGCATCCAAAGATCCTAAAATAAGATATATTTGGCTTTCTTCCGACAAGCAGTTCATAGGGGGTCTTGTTGAAAAATCCATGACAATATAGCCTATTTGAAGAATGGCAAGCGGTGTTGATAGCCTCAGCCCAAAAGGAATTCGAAACATTATACTCGGCTAGCATTGATCTTGACATCTCAATCAATGTCCTATTCTTTCTCTCAACCAACCCATTTTGTTCCGGTGTATATGTGGTTGAGAATTCATGTTTGATCCCCTTCTCATTGCAAAACTCCTCCACACGAGTGTTTTTGAATTCACTACCATTATCACTCCGAACTTTCTTCAACTTGAGCTCAAATTCATTTTTGGCTCTAGTGACAAAGTTCTTGAATATGTCACAAGCATCGGCTTTGTCATGAAGAAAGAATACCCATGTGAATCTTGAGAAGTCATCCACTATCACAAGACAATAACTATTGCCACCAATGCTTCTATATGTTGTTGGCCCAAATAAATCCATATGCACTAATTCAAAGATTCTTGTGGTGGACATAACACTCTTGGTTGGATGAGAATTTGAACTTGCTTGCCGGCTTGACAAGAGCTACATAATTTATCCTTTTCAAATTTGACATATTTCAAGCCAAGGACTAAATCATGCTTAACCAATTTATTTAGTTGTCTGATGCCGACATGACCTAGTCTTCTATGCCATAACCAGCCCATTGAGGCTTTAGAGAATAAACAAGTTGAGAGATTTGCCTCTTTAGATGAAAAGTCCACAAGATATAAACTATCATGACGAAAGCCCTTGAAGATAGTTTCCTTTTCATCACGAGTTGTCACAACAAATTCATCACTAGTAAATGAACATCTATAGCCATTATCACAAAGTTGAGCAATGGATAGCAAGTTGAAATTTAGAGAATCAACTAACAAGACATTTGATAATTTGTAATCTTGAGAGATAGAAATGTGACCAATGCCTTTAACACATCCCTTGCTATCATCACCAAAAGTAATATTATCAAAGTCGGAGATATCTTCATCAAGATATGAGAATATTTTCTTTTCACCAGTCATGTGGTTTGTACAACCACTATCAATTACCCAATGTCTTCCTCCGGCTTTGTAATTTACCTTCGATGTACCTTTGGCCATAAGGCAATATGGCTTGGAGAAGAGTGATGGGGCTTCCTTAATTGCAACCCCGGAGCTTGACTTCCTCTTCTTCCTCATCGGAGCTTGCCTCGGAGTCCCACTCAACAAAGTAGGCTTGCCCATTCTTCTCCTTCTTGTAGTACTTCTTCTTCTTGTTCTCACTCTTCTTGTACTTGTTCTTGCTTGTTTTGCCCTCTTTCTTGTTTG
Source organism: Echinochloa phyllopogon (assembly GCA_033239725.1). NCBI lineage: Eukaryota > Viridiplantae > Streptophyta > Magnoliopsida > Poales > Poaceae > Echinochloa > Echinochloa phyllopogon. The sequence continues at coordinate 27,608,976 of BTCW01000015.1, read as the reverse complement.
GGCAATTTATTGATATATGCCCAATCTGCCCACAAGAGAAGCACTCTTTTCCTTTAAATGAATTCTTCTTTGAGAACCTATTTCTCTTGCCAAATCTCTTCTTCTCAAGAACCTTTTGGAGCCCCCTAACAATGAGAGCCATTTCTTCATCCGAATCTTCATCATTTTCACAATGTGTTTCTTCTTCTTGAATAGCTTTGGCCTTGAGAGCAATATTCTTCTTCTCTTCATTTGTTGTTTGACCATGAGCTTCCTTTTGAGATTGCTTGAAGATGTCATGTGTGAGCACTTCACCGAGCACTTCCATAGGAGTGTATTTCTTCAAGTCTTCTCTCACTAACATTGTGACAATGGTCTCATATTTCTCCGGGAGACTCCTAAGAAATTTGCGAGAGAAGTCTCGATCCGGGACATCATAGTCAAGGCATTTTAGCTCATTCACAATTTCATTTAACCGATTGAACATGATTGAAATGTCTTCATCCTTCTTCATTGTAAACTCATTGAATTTTCCTTGGAGCACATAGAGCTTGGATTCTTTGACCGAGGATGTTCCCTCATAGATTTCCGCTAGCTTGTTCCAAACATCTTTTGCACTTGTAATGCCCTTGACACGGTTGAATTGATCAATAGATAGACCTTCATACAATATGCACAATGCTTCCTCATTAAGGTCTACATTCTCTAAGTCTCTTTCGGTCTTGACATCTTTGTCTAAGATGACAAATCCTTCCTCAACAATCCCCCAAACTTTTCTTCCGGCCGTCCTTAGATATGTTGTCATCCTAGTCTTCCAATAATCATAATTTTCCTCATCAAAGTAAGGAATCTTCCTTTGCTTCATTTTGTTCTCTCTAGCCATTTTAATCCTACTCCGGGATGATTAAATCCTTGATTAGGGAGTACTTATCTCTGATGCCACTTGTAGGATCTAGGATTACCGACTAGAGGGGGGTGAATAGGCGGTTTTGAGAACTTCAATCACAACACTAGAGAAATTTAATTAGAACCACAAGGGGAATTAAATTTCTAGCTACTCTAACCCTATGTTGATGGTTTTGCAACCTAGGATGACAAGATAAGAATCAATCTCTATGAAATTAACTTGTTTCAAGTAAATAATCAAGATAACAAGCAAGCAATAAGAACAAGTGACACAAGAACTTATCCCGTGGTATCGATGACTTGCCGGTCACCCCTAATCCACGTTGAGATGGATTCAATGTTCAACCGCTCCTCTATCAAGTCTCCACTTGATGTATGAGCCGGTTAGAACCAAAGAACCACTCCAAATCGCGATTCCACTAGAGTTGCTCTTCACCGCTCCGGTGAGGTGAGCACAATGACCTCTCACAACCAACCTCCACGGCAACTTCACAATCTTCTTGAAGTGCTCGATGGAATCACCAGCTCCAAGCCGTCTAGGAGGCAGCAACCTCCAAGAGTAACAAATCAATGACCTTGCTTGAAGTCTCCTTAGTGCCACAAAGCTCAAACTCTTGATGCAATGCACTAGGATCCTCTCAATCTCACAAAGATGCAACCACTAAATCAAGTGAGTGAGAGAAAGGATGGGGAATGCTCAAATGTATCAAGGAAGCTTTCAAATGGGCCAAGAGAGCCTTCCCAACCCCGGGGCTGGAGTATAAATACTCACCCCCTCGAAATCTAGCCGTTACGTTCAAAACAGGGCACTAGTGGACTGTCCGCCTCATACCTGGCGGACTGTCCGCCCTTCAAAACCAACGGCTACAACGTGTGTCAGATGGTGTCAGAACTAGCCGTTACGGACCTGCGGACCGTCCGCCATACAGGCGCAGACCGTCCGCCAGGCCATGAGAAACTATCACAAGTTTGCCTGCAGACCGTCCGCCTCACTAAAGTCTTCTAGAACGCTCGGAAACGCTTCTGTGTTGATGGTCCACCAAAACGGTCCACCTCAAATTTTTTGTACTGCGGACAGTCCGCCACTCATGGCCGGACAGTCCGCCTCTCATTTTTCAGCCGAGCAAATTTCATACTTAGACAAAATTATCACACGGAGAAAGCCTACGGACCGTCCGCCACACCAGGACGCGGACTGTCCGGACCCCCCAGACAGTCCGCCACTGGCCACGCGGACAGTCTGCCAGGACGCAGTGAGCCCTCCACACGATAGTTTTTTGCTTATTGTATTTCTCACTTTCACAAACGTTGTTAGCCCTCATGCATGCAATGCAATTGTTTGAGCAAAATGGCATCATGGACTCGACAAGCCAAGGACATTGACCCCTCTCGATAGTACGGCTATCTAGCCTATAATCTGGTCAATGTTCAGCCACTAAACATCGCTTGACCGGTAAAATAGAATACCCTATCTTATACCTTTGCCTTTAGCTCCTTTCGGTCCTTATCACACCCATCATGATCATGACATACCGCAAGAGCTCATCGAATCCCAAAGACTAACCTGTTCTCATATCTCAATGAAATTGTTAGTCCATTTTGATTGTCATTAATTACCAAAACATAAATTAGGGGCCTAGATGCTTTCATATGGTTAGTTTATTTATGGTGCACTCTGAAGTAAAACTATTTTTATTCGAGCATATGTACTCCGTTTATCATATTTGTTTTCTATATGTGTTATGTTACTTCCTGGGCACACATATGGCCGCATTGGGGTTTCTGTGAAAATCTGGGTGTGGCAGTCTCATAGCCATCTGACTCCATAATCACCTCAACCTTAGCACCCCACACAGATCTATCCAAGCAGTGCAAGAGCTTCAAGGCTCTATCATGATCCGTGTATGGGAGGTTGGTAATGTTGGCTTGCATGTTGTTCACTATCACCGTAAACCTCTGAAACATGGCATCAATTGATTCACCGGGCAGATGAGTGAAATTCTCATACTCCATCCGGTAAGTCGAAAAGAGCCTATCCTTAACCGTACTATCACCTCCATGAGGAACCTCCAACTTTTACCAAATATGATAGGCAAAATGTTCACCGAGGACACAATTGAACTCATGCTCGGCAAGAGATCGAAACAAGTAATCCACGGCTTTTGCATTAGCCTCAAACTTGTCCTAAATCTCCTAAAGCACTCTAGTAGTAGGGATGGTATAGGTAGTGTCAATAGTGACATCCCATAGCAATTGTCCCTTACCTCGGAGGAAAGCGCCCATGCGAACAACCCACATCTGGAAGTTCTTCCCATCAAAGTGAAGAGGATCGGAACCCCTTTCTAGATACACCATTGTTGGATCTTAAGACTGGTTAGAATCACGAAGATCCATAACCGGCTCTGATACGAATTGAAGGATCGAATCGGCAAACAGAGGGGGGTGGGAGTGAATGGGAGCCGATAAAAATTCTCGCCACAGAGTGAACTCAGCCTATATCCCAAAATCACTTCCAACGTTGACCAACTCACCTCTTTGGCAAACCACGAAGTCATTGAAGTACTTCTGGACCTAGGAACAAGTTCATAATTGACTCAACTAGCACCACACAGCGGAAACCACTACTCGGAGCTTAGCGCAGCACACAGACCAAACCCGGTCAGACCGGATGGACAAACCGATCAGACCGGATTTGCTCAGAAGCTTCCAAGAACAGTACTGCAACCTGAACAAACGAGCTCGAAACACTCCAAAATAACAGTTAGGGCAAAACCTACCAAAATCACAGCTAAGGCCTAGAAGAACAGCACTAAAAGCCCAACACCAAAACCGCTCACACCGGTTTGCCAAACTGGTCAAACCAGTTTCCCAGGCATACACGAGAAAAAGTCAGCTCGCGGGAAGAACATGACCTTATCCTCAACCGATCTCCTGATTTGCTCCACAGATTCAAGTGAGACTTTGGGGATAGGTAGGATACCTCATGAACTAGTCATGGCTTTGAAATCAACTCCAAAACCACACCGAATCAAGAGGAATTGAGAATCAAATGAACGAACACCCTTTTGCTCGGGTTCCACCAAAATCCATCAAATTGAAGGCTTTTCCCAAGGAATGAGGGGGCCAAATCACTAGAGAAGGATCACAAAAGACCCATGAGTGAATCCCCAACAAAACCACACGAGGAAATGGCCTCAAATCTGATGAACAAAAATCTCACCGAAAATCCCCCAAAAGGAAAAACGCGAAGGCGACAAGAACACAAGGATTCACCACCATAAATCTTCTTTACACTACGAGATCATCTTCTTTACAAAGGCTAACCTCCTCCCTTCATCCAACCCACTTGAAAGTGGAGGAAAATAGAAGTGGAGAAGTCCTCTCCTCTCTTCCTCACAACGTGAAGCTCATGGCTAGCCTAAGAAAACAAAGAGAAAATGAACTAGGGTTCCAAGAGATGGCTGCCATCTCCCACAAGGTGAGTATATATGGTCGCCAATGAAAGACGAAACTACCCCTACAACTTAATTAGACGATACACGCCCTCAAGGGCAAAACTAGAAGTTGTAGATATTTCTCCTCCGATTGGGCACGCATCCATCTGGAGTTGCTTCCCTCTGACGCAACCTCCACGATCAAGCCGCGTGTCGTCCGCTTCGAAGCTTCCCGACGCACACGACCAAAACCGGTCAGACAAGTTCTCTCAACCGGTTAGACAGGATCCACCACACCAGGTCCTCGGACTTGGTTTTGAGGCCCAAACCAAGAAACCCTCCTCCGCTAGTTTTGTGGCTGTTGGCACTCCTTACGGCCTACAGATAAATCCGCAAGCGAACGGATACCGATGTAGCTTTAACCCGGGAGTATTACAAGGTAACAATTTCCATGGGGAAAGAGAAGTGAACTAATTCTAAACTAAGTTGTCCAAGGGTAATGGGATGGAGTGGATGACAACAACAAAGAGGGAAGAGAAGCGATGAGAGGGTAGAGAAGGTACAAGCCAGGTATAGGTGCTCTGCTGATTAACTGAGTGGATCAGAGGATACAACTAGATTCTTGCTTTGGGACAACAGAACCTAAGGCACACAGAAAGGGATGAGAATGGGTGCCACCAATCTTGCACTCTGGAATCCTACAGGCCGAGACGAATGTGATGGACTATGTAGGCCGTATAGGGCTGTCACCACCTAACGACTACCACCTGCGTAGACTCAGGGGCAAACTAAGTTAACCTCAAGTCTAGGCACCACGCCTACACTAGTCAACTAATACTTATATCCTATAGAAAGATAAGCACCCAAGCCCCACAACCAGTATATAATTATACCAATCAACTAAGCATTGAACGAAGAACCAGCAAGCAAATAGAAGTAAGAACTAAATGCTCAATTAATCAGAAAGAGATACAAGAGTTACCAGACATGACCCGAATGTTACTCGAAGTAGAGCCGCATCCGTAGAGGTACAGCTAGAAGGGGGGCCGACACTCCGGCTCCTCCCCGGACGCTCACCCCTCCTCTCTCCGTATCTTCTAAAGATACAAGTGGTAGTGCTTCGCTAATTCCTAACTCTCTTGTGTTGTGTGTTTTTCACGTGAAGGAGGACCTTTATTTATAGTGGCCAAGGATGGTACAGGGAGAGAGTAGCAGCCAAGGCAGCTGGGAGGCGGTGCCGGGCTGTTCGATCGAATCCCCCGGTTTGGCCGAACCAGGGAGTTCGGCTGAACTGCCACGTGCACCGACGTGGCTCCCCACGGCCTGGATCAACTGCTGGGAGGTGGTGCTATGCTGGGGGCGGTTCGGCTGAACTGGGATTCTGGCCTAGCAACGCCCCTTGCACCGCCTCTCCCCTCTAGTCCTTCTGGGCTGCTTCTGCTTGGTGGTCTTCGTGCTATTTGGCCCAGAGATGACTTGGCGGTGGTCCACATTTCATGCCTGGTCACTGCTATTTTGCATCTGCGTAATAAATAAACACCAAAACTCATGGAAATGATTAGAATTAGGCTCCTTTTCACTCACTCTTTTTGCATCTTTTCTTTGGTCTCTCACGTGGTGATCTTATCAAGACACATATTTCTGTCAAGTCGAAGATTGGTTCCAAGAGATTATGTCGGTCACCTTTGATCAAATTGCAAGTTTGGAATGAAAGAGCTCATTGTTGTTCCTCAGCCTCATGAGTCGTTTATATATTTTTTTTTCGAGTATCACCAAGGCATTAGGACTTCTAATGCGGCTCTGATGATAAATATTCTTGCAATTGATCTAGGTCAACATGCCTATCTTCCAGGGACTCAAAATTTGACAAGACATTATACTAGTCATGAAAAGTTTTTCATAAGTGATATCTCAAGCAAATATGTCAAGTGAATGTAGAAGTATATGGAAAGGATGAAAGGTATGATTTTATATTTTCAAAGTAAATTCACCCGAATACTTGAATGAGCAAGAGGTTTATTTTATCAAGTCATATCACATTCATCAACAACTTAGGTCAGGGGATCCTAACATGAAACATTTCACAGGCATGTGGATACTTAATTTGAAATAAACAATAGCCAAAGTTCATGGTGTGAAAGAAAACCGAGAATGTTTCATTTAAATGATGTGAGCATGTTTAAAATTTGAAACGTGACAACACAGAAAAAGATAGACAGGGGTAAGGAGTGCAAACCAGCATGCATGTGCACTAAGGGGGTGAGGAAGGCTGGTTCGGCCGAACTGGCCAGTTCACCCGAACCACCTGGTTCGGCCGAATTGGCCGTTGCGCACACCCTCGTCTCTCTTGTTCCTATGTTGTTCATGTACTCATGTGTCTCTTTGTTAAGCAGGGCATACTCCGGTTGGCTCAAATGCATCAGTCGGAGCGTCACTTTTATTCATTTTCATTCAACTCAAATTTTATTTTATTCATCGAACTAATATTGGAAACAAATAGATCGGAAAGGGAAAAAAGTTAAGAGCACCCTAAACATTATTCTAAGGAAATAAATGAAGGAAACTAAATCAAACCAATGAACTAAACTAATGGTGCTCTATCTAGAACGAAACGACCGTGAGACACTATTCTGCAGGTGGGTCGTAGAGGTGCAAGTATCCCGTGGCCTTGGCGAGCCGCTTTATCTTAGCGGACAGGCCCTTCCGGAGGATCTCCATCTTGTCCTCTGTTTCCATCCGCCCCAGCTCAGCCTCAGCGACCTTCTCCTCCAGATTGTTTATTTTCTGGCGTGCTTGCGCCAGTTCCTCCTGTAGGCTCTCCAGTGTGGGTGGCTTCTCCTCCTCCTCGTCGTCCTTGTCATCGGAGGACTCCATTTGTCCCGATAGCCCCTTGATGGGCATAGGCTGTCTGTGGTGCTGCACTCTGAGGTTCTGCCGAGGAGGAGTGGACTGGGAGGACTCTACCAACCCAAGCTCGTCCCGGTTCAGCGGCGGGACCAAGACCTTCCCGTACATGGTGGGGGTACGTTCGCCCTTGATGCTGAACCTGGGCGGACTATCAGGCGTGGAGTCCGGTGTCCTCGTGCCCTCTTCCTTGGTCATCGGCAGCGTGAAGTCTAGCACCCTTGTGGATGCCGTCCTTAGACGCAGCTGGCCGATGGTATGGCGCACAGGCGATGCTGAGCGCAGGGGCTTCTTTATTCCCTTCATTGGTGCGTACGGGTCCAGCACCTCTCGAGATGAAGGTGAATGGCATGGGGAGTCAGGACGCCCCATGGGACTGTGAGCAGGTGCCCTCCCACGTCGTCCTCCCCTAGCATATCGACATCGGTGATGCAAAGGGCTTGCTCGCGCTGAGGGGATCTATCAATCCGGCTCGCGAGGCTTTACCTCTTGGTCGAGGATGTGTCATTGGAAGAGGATTGAGAGGCCATGGTGGATTTGGCTAGAGGGTAGGAGTTTTTCTTCTGTAGAGGGGATGATGAAAGTCGGCAGGAGTCTTCTGATTTTATTGAGGAATTCCCTAATCGAAAAATGACTTTCCCGACGTTTTCCTCGTGAGACTCGGGATAGGCTTGGCTGTAGATGAGATTGGAAGCAAATATCCACACGTGGGGGCAAAGGGGGCTGGTTCAGCAAAAACCTAGGGTTCGGGCGAATTGGCCAGTTCACCCGAACCAGCTAGGTTCGGCCGAATTGGCCCCTGGGCCTCCCGATGTGCGGGCCAAGCTATGTTTTGTATCTTTGGTCGTGGGTGTGGATGTTGAGGAGGTTTTGGCCCACAAAGATTTGGATTTGAAATTTATGGGCCGAGGTTCTGGACAGGTTTCAGAGTTCCACAAACTCGATGACATCTAAGTCCTCGAGTGGTGGCGGTTCTGGTTCTAGGAATATTTTCAGCCACTGTCCATTGACCTTGAAAGTATTTCCATCCTCGCTTTGTAGTGTGATGCACTACTAGAAAACCCCCCTGTAGGTACGCTATATTTAGATATAGGAACGCTTTATTTCGTCTCTAATGTATTGTAGAGACGGTTTAAAAAAAGCGTGTCTAGGGTGTTTTCGTATGGACCGTGTTAGACATTGTAGACATGAATTAGTTAAGCGTTTCTACAGTAAGTAAAGACATTTCATAGTTACATTCGATGCATGTCTATATAGATTGATACATTTTGGTAGACACATATATAAAAGGTGTCTACTTGTGTAGCTACGTAGTTAGTAACACGGTATTTTGTTTCAAAAAATATAGAGACAATCTCATACAAACATTTATAAATCATCTATAGTTGTGTACACATGGTCTATTGTGACGTCTTAATACGTGTTTGACATGGTGGACAACATGGCAGGTGACGTGTCGGCTGACGCGGTGGGTGACATGTCGGCTGACGTGGCCGGTGACGTGGCGGCTGACGCGGCCGGTGATGTGGCGGCTGACGTGGCCGATGACGTGGCAGATGACACGCTATCTATCTCTAAACTTGAATCCGGGACCCAAACCACGGGCGGCGGATAGGACCACGTCGCCCGTTAACCCCCTTGCTGTCGGATCCTCCTAACTCGCGACGTCCACCGGTCGATCCTGTGTGGTGCGGGTCTCTCGCCCGTTAGCCTCGAGTTCGGTGGTCACGAGGCTTCGCGAACCTGTACGAGCGATACCTTATCCTTTCAGCCTACCGTCCGGTCAAAACTCAGCGCCTTGCCTACCTTCTCGGCGCCGCCGCTGTTCCCTAGCTCCTCCGCCCGCCACATGCGTGCCGCCGTCTCCCGTACGTTGCAGCACATCGACCCCTGCGCATCGCGCCGCCGTCGCGGTGGAGGAGGCCGCCGCGGGAGGGGCCGCCGTCGCTGTGGGTGCTGTCGTCGGCCCGCCGCCCGCCCGCCACATGCGCGCCGCCGCCGCCGCCGTCTACCGCACGTTGCGCCGCGCCGACCCCTGCGCGTCGCGCCGCCATCGAGGTGGGGGAGGCCACTCGCCGGGTCGCCTTCCTGCTCGCCGGCCGTGGCGCCGCCCTCCTGCGCCGGTGGCTCGGGCGCTCACCAGGCCGGTCGGCTGCCCCCGCCGCCCTCGTGCGCCGGGAGCTCGCCAGGCTGGTCGGCCGCCCCCGCCGCCCTCCTGCGCCGGATTACGTGGAGGATGGGCCCTCTGCCGGCCAAGCCACTTGCGCCAGCAACAGCTCCGCGAGCCAGCCGTCGTCGGCCGCGCTAGCCGCAGCTCGCCGTTGTGTGCGCTGGCTGCCTACCGCTCGTCGTACCTCGCCTACGGTTGCCGGCAGCAGGTCATTGTCCCTTCGTTCCTAGAGCTTCATTGAGTAGCCGAGTGTTTGGGTCCAGCGCTATGGTGACAAAGAGAGCACGAGGCACAGATGTCAAGCCGTCGTTCGTACTTGGACTGTAGAGAGCATCTGCACATGCCATAGCTTATATATGCAAGCGGAGATGCCATGAAGGTGTTCGATGAAATGCTCAAGGTTCAATCTTGCAGCAACATACCCGCAGCTTTGCCCATGGCATACGAAAACAAGATAAAAGCTCCACGGGTTATGGACTAGGACGCAACTTCATTAGGGATGATGATAATAGTAACTACAAAAATATTAGCTATGGATTTGGAAGTATTTTGAGGTAACTTAGAATGTGTAAAAAAATACATTTTACAATGATATTTTTTACAGCATAAGATTGATTTTCCACGAAGCATAGGTGTTCATAGGTTTCAGCTATAATAATTCTGAACTTCTGGTTTGCCATTTTAGTATCTCTCTCAAATCAAATATAAACACCTGATTCATGCTTGGAGTTGTGTTTGTTTCTTAGTATCTGCTCCATCCTGGAAAGAAGAAGCTCATGTTAGTTATAGCAGACAGTTTCACAATAAGCACTGGTCAGATCAATAGTTCCTTTTCAATCCTAAACAATTCCTCATATGCTAGCAGTGGCCGTACACAATTTTTTCCTACTTATGTTTCCACTAGCAGTGATTGTACACAACTTTTTTGTACTCTTTATGTTTCTGCTAGCGGTGGCTAGTTGGCTATAACTATTTTCTTTTGTATGTTTGTGATCCCTTTCTATGAAACAAATTCATGTTAAAATCTAGCATTCAATTGGATTTCCAATAATAATTTGGCTCAAGGGAATGTGCCTATGTGGTCAGATTTTCATTCTCTGATGACAAAATTACAACAATTGAACTTTGTCTTTGCAACTTCTTTATGCTTTTATATTTCAGTGCTGAGCACAAGCATGTGTAATTGCATCCAGTTCTCCCCATCAAAGCACCGATGTATCCACATAATTTCTTAGTTACTTCTTCTGTACTTTTCAATTCTTTCATTGAATAACTATGGCAAAATAAAAATGAACATTTAGATTCAGATATACCATATATAATAACGTGCCTTTGTTCTTGCATATAAGATGCATGTATATCCTATTTGAGACCACCAGAGATATCTGCATTAACAGAACCTCCTTTACATGGGAAGGGAAAATGGTAAGGATTTTGTATGTATCTAGATTAGTTATACTTTACCATTACTCAGCCCGTCAACAGTTACAATAGCACACTGTCACAAAGGGTACTGAGTAATATTGGATTTATCATGTACAAGACCATATCTATGTGATGGCATAGTGATTTAGCTTTCTGTATTTCATATCGAAATCATGATACCGCTATCAACTACAACTTCAGTATCTGTACGTCGCACGTATATATAAGATTGATTTAGGCTGCATATTCAATGCAAATAGTAACGGTATATGAGAAGATGTTAGACCCGATCCGAGGCTGCTTGTTTTCAATCAGCCCATTTCAGTACCGGTAAAACATTTGCTTATCAAAAGTCCAACGGATGGGATATTTGGAGGCACGATGACCTACGTATCAATGCTTACTTGTCTTATATAATCATTTTTCTTTACTTCTGTTCAGCACAATGGTCCAAATCCAATCAATGCGCGGCAACGCCGCGCCCCGTTTCCAGTTAACATCTAAATACGTGTTAATAATTTTAGAAATAATATCGTAGAGGCATTGTTATTACGTGTGTACAAATATAGACACGGTGTATAGTAACACCATGTAATGTATTAAAAATGTAGAGACACTATAATACATACAATATATTCATGTGTACTGATACATTACATATAATTTTTGTATAATTCGAATTTGCTTTTGATCCGTAGGGTTGACAACAAAAAGTATATCATCCAACATTGCATTTAGCCTCAATTATTCAGGATCACAAAAACAAGAACATGAGTAATGGAAGAACCAACAGGTTCACTAAGTACAGTAAACAAGACAAATGTGTTCATAAAAAATATAGATAGTTGCAATATGATACTAATATTTGTAAGTTTTTCCAAACAACTAATTTCTATTTGCCGCATCCCCCTTAGTTTCCTCCTTCCACGAACTCTTCAACTTGTTTCCATGTAGAATCAGGTATGACTTGAACTTGTAACCTCCTTGACCTGAAATGGAGCAACAAGTTAGATAAATAGTACGTCATCAAAGATACTACAGGACTATACAATATTGAATCAAATAGAAACTTACATGTGAACGAGGCCAAGCAATAGCATAGCCAACAACTCCAAGTAGTGTATTGATGTTATAAAGTGGTCTTGGTATTTCCTCATCTCCCTTATTTCCAGTAGCAACATTTTCAATACTATCAACACGAACCGCAACAAATTCGTTTTCAAGCTTGGTTTCTCCAATAATACGTCTACTATCGGAAGTCACCAAATGTCCTTTAGCAACAACTCTGCTTTTGAATCTCAGTGAAAAAAGATAGACTTCCATTTCGCTCTACATTTTACAAAACATGAAGATATGACATTTGGACCTCAAACAAATGTTTTAAAATGAAAAAAGGGAAGCATAAGCATACCGATGCATCATGTATAAGGGCTTTTACTCTTCGAGTTCTCTACTGTATACATAAATGAAACTTAGCAACATTGCATCATTCAGGAATGTTCATGTCTATATTACTATATTGAATGATAACTTTATCATACCATGTTGGTCTGTATTGGGTCACCTTCGAAATCAGTTGATGCACCCCGTTTATGTCGATGAGTAGGACTTTGAATATGCACTTCCTGCAGACATATGGTGTTATAGTAAGCTACAAATGTTTATGAGTTATTGTATGAGCTAGGTAGCCTGTTCATGCCAGTAAAATTAGATAATATAGTACCTGCTCATAATTAGTTGGAGAGTCAACATTATTACCCCTCAAGTGGTCATGCCTATTATTAGTATCAATTTCCATACCATTGTCCTGCAAAAAAAAATTAACCAGACTAAAACTATTTTTCAAAAAAGAAAAGATCGTAATCATCTAAATTAAAAACCTTGTACTGTCAACTAGCTTGGCATGATCAAGTGCGCTAAAGCATATGTATGGAATACATTTATGTTCATATCCAATGGCACCCCAACATTGATACAAGGCTTGGCATATTGTGGTCAGTGTGATTTATTTCAATGAAAGGAAGAATAAATGGCTCCGTAGCATAGCAGGCTGATAAAGCATGAATAAATGGCTCTGTAGGCATCATCTCAGACCAGGTAATAAAAAGAAAGTACCAGTTATGAACAGAGCAGCCTAGCAATCCAGAATGGATATAAGCAGGCCAAAACTTTATAGAAATTTATGACTGAATCTATCAATTGAGGAAAGACAAGATCGGGACAGATTCAGATACAAATGTAAACATAACACGCTATTGAGAATGGCTCATGTAAATTTCATCAGCATCAGGGAAAAAACAATCACATCCGAAAGCAAAGCATTGTAGATTACAACAAGCATGGCTCTGCTTAGATTGCAACTAGGTTATACTTTGATAATATAATAAGATGGGGATATGATCAGCAAATGGCTGCAACTACATGAGGAACCAAAAAATACAGTAACTGTGGACTAGTGGATATGGAAAAATAATACAGTAGCAGCAACTAAAGAGACAGTAGATACATACATCATCATCATCATCTACTGCTGCTTCAATTTCATTTATGATCAATTTCTCTTCTGGAAACTTTTTGGTCATAAAGTCAAGCCAGTGCTTCATCAAACCAGTCATGCGTTGCATCTTATTATCCATTGCATTGACTTTGTCTCTGTACCTTCTATCATCCTCAGATGGAGTGACAAAGGTCACACCTTGAGAAGCTCGTACTTCAATCCAAAACTTGTTATCATTAACCACATACTTTGAGTTCCTTTGCAACAATATCATTAAATACCTCATTGAAATCTTTAGCTGAAAGATTTCCATTGTTGATTTCTTGTCTTCTTTGTAATTCTGCACAAGCTGCATCCTATTTAATTTAATTACAATGGTACGTCAACTAAGGAAACATGTAAATCAAACATAAATGAATAGGAGCAGCAATAGTACCATTAATGAGTCCACTTTGTCACTTGTGTATGTGCCATCCTTTTTCTTGTCAGCAGTCTCCCACAATTCAAGCCTAAGAATCTTTCATTTTTCGGATTGTTCCTGCACAATAGTGGTATTTGTAGATGAAATCAAATCTGAATTAGATGATACTGAATAAAAATACAATTAAAGGGAAATATTTACCATCTCTCTTTTCAGCCTTGCATGGTTTTTTCTCCCTGTCGTGTGAGTGTTCTTTTGTTGTTTTGCACATCGGGAGTTTGTAGCACTTAGTTTCTACAAAGTCAACAGAAGAAATGATTTAGACATTGCTGACAAATCTGGAATAAATGTTAAATCAGAAAGGTCTGACCTTATGTGGTTCGCCATACCAAAATCCCACTAGAGATCTCCACTGATATTCATTCACAGTTTGAGGTTTCCCTTTTATTATTTCCTCTAGAGATCTCTCGTCGCGATTGAAATGCTGCTTCTTCAACTTTGATTTGTACGCCCGCCACCTATTGTTAACCGTCTTTAATATCCAATCTCTTGTAAGATGTCTCATCGGTGGGGGGAAGGCAAACTTTTCCTGTACATACGAAATATAAATGTTAATGGATGGACCAAACATGGAGGTACTTGATTGCACTGCAGAGGATAATATGTACCTCAACATCCTTGATAATTCTTTCCTTGTGAGGCTTGAACAGTTCATTGTCCCATCTTTGTATGTGTAACGGACCCATCTTTGTATGTGTAACGGAGCTAACGATGGTTTTTCTGCTACTTGTCCTAGGTGCTGAGCGAGAATAGAGGCTGACCTTTCATTGGGGACACCATTTTCATCAGTCCCAACAATTACCTTACCTCCTTCTAATGCTAGTAGACTAGAAAGTGTGAAGTCCCCTAAAACCTCCCTCTTGTTTCCATTTGGCCCTGCACAGATGATACATATTTAGTGGACATTGCCTGGAGATGCGCAAAAAAAAATCTGAAACTTAAATATGATCTTGATCGGAGATCGAGGATGGTTGCGGGGGATGTGGGCTAATTGTCTGTCAACATTCGGAGGACCCTGTAAAGTTTCTTCATTGTCATTCTTTAGTAGACTATTTTTGTTGTATGGCATATGTGACGGGTGCCCGTATCATGGGTACCCTAAGGGAAAGGGAACAATTAAGGGCTGGAGCGGCCTGGCTACAAGCCAACCGAGGGCCACGTGGTACGTGCAGACCACTCGAGCGACCGACCGGTCTTGAGACACATGAATCGGCCTCGCCCAACTAGGCGACCGACCGATCACGAGTCACGTTGCGCGACCTCGGCGAATATTCAAAGACAGTAATGGGACGCAAACGATCGTGCGAAGCATGTCAACGTCGCGGCATGGATCAATATTTTCATGGTTTAGGGTTTTGCCAATTGTACAGGTAACTAGGATGAGTCATTATGAATATTAAACAAGTATAACATATACAAAAGGCTCATAATCATGTACAAGTAACAAAAAAGAGAGAGATTATAACAAATAGAGAATATTCAAAAACTAGGGACTATCAAATAGCATATGAAATAGTTAAAAATAATTATGAATGTGGAATTTTCATTTTCAAGGATTGTCTTTATATTTTGATTATTTGGATCATACATTAAATAAATGAATAATTAAAAAGTTGTTGACTGCATATTGGCATGGTACAATTTTGCCTTGATATATTGTGAAAGAATATATGGATCAATATTTCCACGGTACAATTTTGTTGATTGTACAAGTAAATAGGATTAATCATTATGAATATTAAACAAATATGCTATAGAAAAGGCTCTTAATCATGTATAAGTAACAAAAAAAGAGAGAGATATTATAACAAATAGAGAATATTCAAAAATAAGACTAACAAATATGTATATAGAATATAAAACAGTTTGTATATAGAATAAGTGTGAATAGTAAAAAATACAATAATAAATAAAAAACATTAAAATACCTGAACTCCTCAGGAATTGAACTGTGGTCTCATAAAAACCATCCCCTAGAACACTACCAATGCGCTGCTCGTACATTGTTGGAATCAAGTGGGCTTATTGTAACAACCCTAAATTTCCCTAGGAATTTGTCGAGTGCAAAAATGTGGATTTAAAATTTTTGGTGAATTGTTGTGCATGCAAACCAATATTTAAAATTAATTCTAAAATTGCTTCCCAAATTCTTAAGCAATTTAAATTTAAAAATTTAAAATCAATTGGAAGTGCTAAGGATGAAATAGTGTGATTTGGAGTTATTTGGATTTAATTGGATTTTAGGTTGGTTTGAATTCAAATTCTAGATTTGAATTCAAACTCTAACTATCTAAACTATTTGTCAAACCCTTCTGACCGTTCATGGGCCCAAACTTCCAAACCTAAGTCCAGAAACCACCCTTCTACTCTTTTCCCGAGCCAACCAGCCAGCTGTCTCAGCCGGCCTTTCGGCCCATCACCGGCCCAAGCTTCACCGCGTCGCCTCCGCGTCTTCCTCTTCTCTCTCTGACGCGCGGACCCCACCTGGCAGCTTTCTTCCTCCCTTCTCCATTCTTCCCCGCGCCGACGTCTCTCTCTCTCTCTCTGCCGCGCCGCCCGTGAGCGCCCGAGCCCATCCCATCCACCCCGTGCGGCCTGCTCGATGCACGCCGCGTGCGCTTGGCCGTCTCATCTCGCCGTCCGTGCCGCGGAACCCTAGCGCCATCGCCTATAAAAGCCGTCGCCGGCCCTTCTTCCCTTCCAGCGCCGCCGCAGCCCCATTGGGGTTATTCCCGATCCAATTCGTGGCAGGAGAGGAGAGGGAGAGGGGTGGGGGAGGTTGAGGAGCAGCCGGAGCAAGGAGTGGTGGAGCCCGTTGCCTTCTCCACGCCGCCGCCGCTCAAGCCGTCGCCGCCGACCGTGGAGCCGCCAAGACGGAGCCGGACTGGAGCCGATTGTGGGAGCGCGAGGACCGCCGGCGTACCGCGAGCACTACCCCGAGCTGCAGCGAACCTCTACTGGCCCCTAGGTGAGCGCCGTCGTCTTCCTCCCCTTCTTCTCCTTTGTCTCCGGCCGAACGCCGCCGCCGCTGTGCTAGCCCTTTCCTCTGGGACCCGACCATCGAGTCGTGGCCGTGACCGTGTGTAGGATCCCGTCAAGCCGCTGCAGCTAGCCCGCAAAACCGCCATCGCCTTGTTCCCCGCAGCCGAGGCCGCCGCGCGCAAACGCCGAGGCCGTGTCGCGGCCGTGGGTGACCACGTGCCCGCGCACGCGCACCTAGCCGCGTCTCAGCAGTTGCTGAGGATTGCGCGCGCGCGAATCGCCCTTAGCCGAGCCATCCGAGCCGTGTTTCCACTCGCGCACCGCCGGCCGCCGTGGTGCCATGCCCACGTCGCCGCCGTTCGCGTCGGGAGGCCCAAAGCCCAGCCAAGCCGTGGCCCTGCCCTTGCCGTTTGGCCTCGCGAAGCCCTAGCCGAGCTTCTACACCACTCCTTGGGCCCAACCGAGCCATCTCCGGTGATCGCCGCCGGCGATCAGCGCCGCTGGTCGCGCACCAGTGCGCGCCGCGCGCGTTCGCGTCGCGCCGTGGCGAAGCCACACGCACGACCACACCCGCACGCCACACAGCCACCCGCAGACGATCCCGAGTCGGCCACACCTAGATCCCGTGCACCCGGCTCACGTGAACCGCTGACACGGTTCACGGTGGACCAAGTCCACAGCGCCAGATCCAGCAATGCCCCTTCGTGGGCCTAAAGTTCGCGATTAAGTCTCGTTTGCACCCTTGAACTTTTCCGGCCCAGTCACTTTCGGCCCAATTCCAGCCCAGCCTTTGTTTAATCCTTTTTCTTTTTCTTTTAACCGTGCTGACGTATGGGGCCCACATGTCATGCACTACGTGTCACTGACCGCTGGGACCCCTGACCAGAGCTGACCGTTGACCGTTGACCCGTTGACCGTTGACCGGTCAACGCTGACGTCAGCAGGGCCCACTGCTGACGTCATCCTAGGCTGACCCCACTGCTGACGTCAGCATGGCGTCATGATGACATCAGCAGACTAATTATTTATCTGTTTTTCTTTTTCAGAAATTAATTAATATTTTCAGAAAATGATTTAAACTTCAAAAATTAATAATAAATCAATCGTAGCTCAGAAAAATATGAAACCAGTTTCTATATTTTTCTAAAAACATGATCTACACGTTAGTGTAGAGTTTGGTGTTCTTTGGGTCTTCTCTCTTTGATGTTTTGGTGTTTCTTTGCTAGTAGCCGCGCCTTATTTTATTTTCACGCAACCTTAGGAGCTCCGGAGAGTCAGGAGGAGCTGGACCACTACGACAACTGCTTTGACGAGGACAAAGACCTTTGCCCAGGTTCACGCCCGACCATTCTCTGAAATACCTATTAGACATGCAAACTAGTATGCTAGCGCTTTACTTTACTCGCATGATAAACATGCACTGCCTTTGTTATTTTCCTGTTACCTTGCTACCTACTACTCACTTTATGAATTATGCTATGCTATGCATGTGTTGGGATGGCTGTGATTTGAACCTCTTGGCGTGAGTTGTGGGTGGTATGGGAGGAGTAGAGCAGCTAGGCGGTGTAAGCGAGTAATAACAACTCGATCGTTTGATCGCGGTGCTGGGGGACTGTACTCGGGCAGTCCCTATGGGGTACCTGTTGCGGGTACATGGATTCTTGGGGGATTGGTACTCGGGGAGTACCTGAGGAGTTTGGGCGGCTATACCTGTTATGGGTGCCGATTGCGGACCGTTGCGGCGGATCGCTTATGACGCAGATACTCGCTTTACTGACAATTAAGGACCGAGTCGAGTTCCACCTTTGGACGTGGGAATACCGTGCTCACCATCTACCCAGTATGGGGAGGGTTCCAGCAAGCCTACTCTAGTGCGGTGCCGAGACTGTAGGAGAATCGAGCTTGATATGTGTAAGGGGGATTCGTTGCGGCGTAATCTCCCTGATTTACCACGGCCCCCGACTGGCCCCGATGGGAAGGTTTCACGACCCTGGGGCAGATGTTAGATGGGATGTTTCCCGAGCCCATGGAGACAGGATTAGCGCCGTTACTG
Organism: Echinochloa phyllopogon; assembly: GCA_033239725.1. NCBI lineage: Eukaryota > Viridiplantae > Streptophyta > Magnoliopsida > Poales > Poaceae > Echinochloa > Echinochloa phyllopogon. The sequence goes on along the minus strand of BTCW01000015.1, from coordinate 27,590,145 downwards.
TTTAGGGACTTTGCTGTGGGCTGTGTCTCAGGTTGGTTGCGGACTAGCCTTGCAGCCCAGATGGATTCCTGGAGTGCCACCTCTTCAGAGTGTAAACTATATGTATAGCCGTGTCCACGGTTACGGACGACCCGCTTCTGATAAGTTCCGACTAGCATGGGAATCTGCTTTCTTACCTCATCCTTTGATTTGGGATATGAGAGATAGGTCCAGCATTGCTGATGAGACAAGGTGGGGAGGGAGCTCACCGAGTCAACTAGAGAGCGAAAGGCGTTGGTGGATAATGTTTGCGGGAACCTGCTGTGGCAGGACGAGCCCGATGGGGAATGTGAGGCTGACAGTTATATTTGGGAAGTGGATGTGCATGTAAGGGAAGGAGTTGGAGGTGAGATGAATTTGGGTTATTGCTGCTGCTCGCATAAGAAGACCCTGGCTCAAACCTTGATCATTTCTATACCCTAGAATAGGCCACTTTAAAGCTTGCTTCATATTATGGTTGGTGACGTGGACCTGTCCCATTTCCTTGGGGACATACTTTGGGTTCACAGGTGAAGACCCCGACCACGAGTTCAACCAGGACGGGTGGTACGATTGAAGGGTGCGCGCTATGCTCAAGGATGCCTGTGGAGGAGTAGACCCTGATGATCTAGCTACCGCTGCGCAAATGTTTCTTAATGTCGATTTAGCCCAGAGGGCTTGTACCAGACGCTATGTTTTATATATGTCATGTATTGAATCTTTTATCGTTGTATGGATGTGATATTCGAGTGAGATGAGTTCTGTACGAGATAGCTGTTATTCCTGGGACTATCTCGAGGGTACAGGGAGTCGGATTCTCGTCGTTGAGGATCCAGTTCGTTTCACTTATGTTTTATTTGGACAGTGGTAGAAGGTGAAGCGGTCCCCGCAGGCACAATAAATCCCATCTATCTCCCACTTCCGCCCAAATCCCATCTATCTTCTTCCCCTAAATCGCAATATCTGCTCCTCCTCAAAATCGCCGGCGATAGGAGGCCAAGAGGCCGCAGTACACCCGCGACGTGAAGGGAAGGTTTTTGCTCGCCCCGTCCTGGGGAGGTGCTCCGGCGAAAGGCTTCTCTTGGTTCCTCGTCGGTGCCACGAGCACAGGTGCCTTCCGGCTTCCAGCGCCGCCCAGTGACCCGCGCCATGAGGGCGAGGTTAGCCAAGGTTTGGTACTCGACGCCGAAGGGGAAGGAGCTTGTCCATCAGCAAGAGAAGTCCAAGAAGAAGAAGGTCATCGTCATCAACACTTACTCGGAGCCCCACTCCGAGTCCTTCTCTTGCACCGACTTGGACGTCGATTCGTACTCCGACGACCACTCCAAGCCCGTCTCCAACTCCGACACCGACTCCGGCGAGGACCTCTCGGATTCCGATGCGTACTACAGCTCCGGCGATGAGTACGGTGCCTGGCAGTCCATTGTAAGTATTTCTGAAAACTACTTGTACTTGTATGTCCATCACAATGTCATCTAGATCTGCGGTTATGAATATATGACATCAGTTTCAAATGGTAGCATATGATCTGCCAAGGTGATTGTCTCCACCAATTTATCAGAAGGGGTTGAGTATCATTTTGAGACACAATTAGAACATGAGATTCTTGACATGAACTATTTAGTCAACAGGTTAAACACTGCACTTAATATGACACAAATGGATTGCTTAATATTTAGTCACGATGATCAGATCATTTGGCAGATAAGCTTTGATTGTCCAAATATATTATTTGACCAGTCTATCCATTGGTTTATATTTCTGGGGATTTCATACAACAACATTCCACAACAATATATATTCCGTACCATTTACAAGTTTTGGTTGCTGATGTATCATAATCTTTCTCTGCTACTGCCTTTTTCTATGTACTCCGTATAATGGTTAATACCCAATGGATAGCCTGGTTCTTTGCGTATGCTAAATAAAAAATAGTTTGGCAGATAAGCTTTGATTGTCCAAATATATTGTGCCCGGATGAATGCATAGGTGCACAACCATCTCTTCAATATCTGAAAACCACAGGAAACCATCTCTGAAGTAGTATGTTAAAAAGTAAAATATTGTAGGGTGTTGTGAGCTAACAGTATAAGTTTTCAAATATTTGGCAACACAAACTGTATGCTGTGCAATGTGTGTACATACTACTTACCAAGACAGTATCTCCATTATATGTATTATGATGTTACATTACCTTTGTTTTTCCTAATTCAGAAGGTACAAGAAAAAGACTATTGAAGCCATCGACAAAGCAGTTGAGGAAAGCTACTATGCCCTTGGAGCATTCCATAAGGCAAACAAGGAAAATGCGTCTGTCTTCGCAGCATACCAGGAAGAAAAGAAGGAAAAAGAAGCTTTGCTCAAGGAGCTTCAAAAAGGAAAAAAGAAGAACAATGCATTGAAAAGCTCGACAAGCAGGACTAAGTTCACGTAGGTATTGCTGCCTGCCGGTCAGCATTATGTAAATAAGCGTAGGCACGATGTGTGGTGGTAGTTTATGCACCATGTCTTTGTTGTCAGTTTAGGTAATGGTGCTTGTTTAATTATGTGTATGGTGTGTGATGGAATCTAGGTTTATGTGTGGACTATGTTGTGGTTTATGTCATGATGGATGTTATGTCTCACAGGTTCACTTAGTGATGCTTGCCTGTTCTTGAGACATAATGCTAATGTGTATTGTTATATCATCCTATGCCACATTATCAAACCATGTTATTTGGTCTGATTGATTGCATTACCACAACTGTTTGCTCACACAAAGTAACTAAAAAGGACACCACAAATGTATTGTACCTACGGAACTACTTATTTTCAAATACAGAGTTTCTAACGACAGGAGTACAAAGTAAATAATAAGATATGACTAATCTTCTTCTTGCACAGTAGACAGTTCATCACCCATGTCAAAAGTATCTCGTGGGGTAAATCTCACTACAGTATGCCATGCTTCAGCTTTTGGGTCTTGGACATAAAACACTTGTTGCACTTGTGAAGCAAAGACAAAAGGCTCGTGCTCTATTTTCTCCCCTGTGTGTATTTTTCGATCAAAATTGACATGGGTGAATCCAAACTAATCTGTCCTCAACCCGTCTTGATGATGAACATCATACCATTCACATCTGAATAGCACTACCTTGTAGTCGGCATATGACAATTTAATTATATCTGATAATCTGCCATAATAATTAACCTCATCATATGCAATATTCACCACACCGCTGTTTTGTGTCAAGCGTGTAGCCTCCCGACTCATAGTGTGGAACCTAAAACCATTAATTATGTACCCACTGCATCTTATACCACATCTACTCGGTTTTGCAGCCAATGCTCGTAACTTTTCTGTGATGTCTGTTCCATTGCCAAGCACAACCTATACGTAACGAAAATATTGTATAATTTCCTTCTATAAATGGCATGCCTGTCTACCAGCAATTTGATATGTACAGACCTTTTGTTCCAACCAGTCTGCAAAGCGATTATCAATCATCTTCTGAATGGAAGACGGTGATAATTTTATTGAGGGTCATAATTTGCTTTTCTCCTCATCCAAGAATTCTCTGCAGCAATAAAATCACTATCATGTACAACCAAATTAATAAAATATTAAACTAATAGGAGGGAGCACTATACCATATACATACCTGCGGAATTCTTCAAGTTCATCACAATGTCGCAGGACGTATCGATGTGCTTGAACAAGAAGCTGCTTACCAATGTTGACACCGGTACACTTTCCAATTGGTTCTCCAGCGCTATTGAACAAGTACATGTCCTTTTTGTCGTTCGAGGGATCAGGATTTCTAGATGGCCTTGAAAAACGTGTAGTTCCTTCTAAAAATCTGGAACAAAATGTTAGGCACTCCTCCATGCAATATCCTTCAGCTATCGATCCTTCTGGTTGAGCTCTATTCTTCACAAGTCCCTTTAGATGAACAAAAAAATCTAGACATAATTATACAAACGTGTTAGCTGAATGAATTTTTGAGAATAATAGTTCAAACTAAAATTTCCATTGCATACCTCTCCATGGGGTACATCCACCTGTACTGAACGGGGCCACCCATTTTAACTTCTTGAACTAAGTGCACCATCAAATGCACGCTGACAGTAAAGAATGATGGCAAGAAAATCTTCTCCATATCACAAAGTGTCATCACAATTATCTCTTGAAGCTTTGATAGCTCATTCACATCTATCACCTTGGAGCACAACATCTTGAAGAATTTTGCTAACTGAACAACAATTTTCATGACATCTTTGCTGGGGTAACAGGTCCGGAGCGCCACTGGAAGAATATCATGTAGTAACACATGATTGTCATGACTCTTTAGCCCACTCAATGTATAGTTGTTCATGTTCAGACACCTAGAAAGGTTTGATGCATACCCGTCAGGGGTCCTAAGGTTCTGAATTACCGAGCAAAACATCTCCTTTTTCTGTCTAGACATGGTAAAAGGTGCATCTGGAGCTGATTCCTTTCCTTCAGCATCCACAACAGGATGAAGATCCTCTCGAATTCCAATTTCAACTAAATCTTGTCTTGCATTAGTGCCATCCTTTGTTTTATGAAAAATTTCCAATAAAGTTGAGATAAAGTTATCACACACATTTTTCTCTAAGTGCATTACATCTAGATTGTGTCTTAGTTTGTTATGTTCCCAGTATGGTAAGTCAAAAAAATTGACATGTTTTTCAACCAATCTTCGGGCTTCTTCTCCTCCTTAACATACTTCCCATCTGATTTCTTCTTTTCTCCTCGTCTTTTACGCTTGTGTTTCTGATCACTTTGATCCTCTCATCTCTTATTCTTGCCTTTCTTGTTCTTGCCTTTACTGCCACCCTTCTTTGATGTGTGCCCCTTTTTACCTAACACAAACACTTTTCCTTCTAACATTTTCAGAACAATTGTGCCACTCATTTTCTCAGGTGCTAGTTCAGTCTCTACTGACCTATCAAATTGGAATCTTTGTCTTCGGTATATGTGATCTTCTGGGAGCCATCGACGATGACCCATATAGCACATCTTTTTTGTTTTCTTCAAGTGGAATGATCTTGTTGCTGGACCACAAGAAGGGCACGCATATCTACCACCTGTGCTCCATCCATATAAGTAAGCTAATGCAGGAAAATCATTTATAGTCCACAATAGTGCAGCTTGGAGCTGAAATTCCTTTCTTGAGGATGCATCAACTGTTTCCACTCCCATCCATAATTGAAGGAGGTCATCGATCAATGGCTGCAAGTATACATCAATATCATTTCCTGGAGAATCCGGACTAGGGATGATCATCGACAACATTAAAGAGGTTTGCTTCATGCAAATCCAAGGTGGTAGGTTGTAAGGAACAAGCATTACTGGCCATGTACTGTTCTTTAAATTCTTATTTCCAAAAGGGTTAAATCCATCACTTGCAAGACCAAGCCGTACATTACGAGCATCTTCTGCAAATTTAGGATATCTAGCATCAAAGTCTTTCCAAGCTTCCCCATCCGCTGGATGTCTCAGTTTTCCATCTTTTGTGCGGCCATCTTGATGCCATCTCATGTCATCAGAAGTTTGGGTGGTACAAAATAACCTTTGCAGCCTAGGTATCAACCGGAAATAGCGCAACACTTTTGCTGGTTTCCTTTTTCCCTTAGGTTTACCTGTCGAGGCCTTCTTATCAACTTTCCAACGTGAGCTCTCACACACATGACAACTATCTTGTTTGGCAAAATCACCTCTAAAAAGAATACAATCCTTGGGGCAAGCATGGATTCTCATGTAATCAAGACCTAACTAACGGATGATTTTCTTCGCTTCATAGTATGTCTTAGGTAGATTTGCTTCAGGAGGTAGCGTACGAGATAGTAGACCCAGCAGTGCTGTAAATGATTGTTGTGACCAACCATGTAAACACTTTAAATGATATAAGTGGACCAAAAATGAGAGCCTGGAATATTTACATCTAGGATATAACCTTGTGTGTGCATCCTGGACGAAGCTTGCATATATATTCTATTCCATGCCCAAACCATCACATTCTGCTGCATCTACTGGATTGACATCATCCTCAGCCATATTATCTGCAAATCCCGAATGAGAATCATCTACTTGATTTTTAGGCATATTTGCAGCCCTTCCAAATGCAGCATCTATCAGTTCTTGCATGCCATCGGATTCAACATCTTGCTGATCTTGCACTGGACCCAATGTTTCCACAATTCTAGTAATATTTTCCACATCATCAAATGCAATTGATGGTGTCCCATAATCCTCACCATGATGAATCCAGGTAGTATAACCCTGTAGAATACCATCACATCTCAGGTGTGTCCTAACCTCATCACAGCTCTGGTTTATTCGATTCTTGCAATTCTTACAAAGTATCTCACTATTTGCTGGAATGTTCCTGTATGCGCAAGCCAGAAATTGCTCAACACCATTTTTATAATCATTCTCCTATTTTACCTTTTTCATCCAACTTCTATCCATAACTCAAAATATTGTCATCTGTAACAATTAATAAAAACAAATAGCCTTATTTCAAATATATCGTCAACATATAAATTATTATTAATTCAACTACAGTACATATTTTTTTACCTAATCCAACTACTAGAATGAACAGTATTGTCGATATGGTATGGAGTCGTGAACCCTCCATCCAAGTGGCTAACTGTAATGTGAATATTACCAAACTTATTCTATTCCACCCAGCAAAGTTGAAGAAATAAAAATATATTCCAGTACATATTTGGTGGCATATAGCTTCATGAATTAGATATTTTTCTCATTGTTGGCTGTATACAATATATATTTGACAATGTTTCACGGGGCTAAACAAGGCATATCACAAGATAATTAAACTGATGTTTTCTTTAAACCTCATAGGATAGTCCACATTATAGGCACCTGATTTCATTCATCATACTACAATTTATCCTGCCGCTGGGTGTTCGATACCATATACTTTTGATTCAAAGATTAAAGACAAAAAATTTATCCTTTCAAGAAAGAATTTAGGAGGTATTGGAGGGAGGGTTTACCTGCACATCAATTGGTGTAGTGCTCAGGCGCTGGCTCATGGGCAGGGAGGGTCACCTCGCCCTGCTGCTCCGTCCAGGTTGCGTCGGTGAGCAGACCGGCGTACTTCACGGGCAGGGAGTGCACCTCGCCTGCTCCTCCGTCCAGCGTCGGCGTACTCCCTGCGGCATAGGACTTTTTTTTTACGACGGGAAAAAAAGGATGCAGTGGCGTGTGTGGCGGCACCTAAAGGGCCAGGCTCGGATTGCATTAGGCCCCAGACGAATACTAATAGGGTACACTTTGTGGGTATTTATTCCATGTTTGTACAAAACAATTATATTTTAACCTCTCTGATTACCACAAAAGCATGACTGTTCTATTGGTTTACTTACAATTTCTAAAGCTATAGGCAACGGTTCAAATCTGGGAGGAAGCATCAATCTTTTGGATATTTTTCCATCACCTCTATTTCATTTCCCCTTTAGCAAAGATAAAATAACAATTTCCCCAATAAACACCATGCAAGTCTATGCGGCAGCACCACAATTTTATTTCTTTTGCACTTTGTTTTTTTATTTTGTTTTTTCAGCCTTCCAAATAAATTCTACATGATAGTTTGTTCAAAATCATCTTTGTATCATATACATTTGTTGGAAACACTTTACTTGTGTCTACAAGATACCGACGCTTTCAAGTGTCTAACTTTGTGTTATTTTGATACGTTTTTATAGTCGTGTTGCAAACAGTCTTTATATCACTACCTACAATTGTTTAAAACACTTTACAATGTGTCTACAAGATAAATGACACTTTAAATCGCGTCTAATAGTGTGTCAATTTGACACATTCTTACAGTCGTGTCAAAACTCATCTTTACATCACTATATACAATTGATTGAAACACTTTACAATATGTCTACAAGATACTAACGCTTTCAAGCGTTTCTAACTTTGTGTCATTTCGAAATGTTTTGATCGTCGTGTTTGAAATTGTCTTTATATTACTATATACAATAATTTGAAACACTTTATAATGTGTCTAAAAGATAAATGATGCTTTAAACCGTGTCTAATATTGTCTCATTTCTAGACGATTTCAAGAGCATGTTAAAATAATGTCTTTATAACACTATTAACGTTACAGACGTGTCTAATATCGTGACACATTACCACATTCCTAAAATTGTGTCAAATAGCATCTTCACATCCCGACATAGAGACGCTTTTAGCCTGCGTTACAATCGAAACATAGCTAGGGGGGGGGGGGGGGGTTTCTAGTAGTGATGGCCCCATGAGATGCAACGTTGATTACTGTGAATGGACCATCCCATTTGCTTCTAAGTTTCCCATGACCGAAAAGCTTGACGTGGGAATTGAAAACAAGAACCTTGTCTCCCGGCTTGAACATTTTGACCTTGATTCGCTTATCGTGCCATCTCTTGGTTTGTTCCTTGTATAGCCGGGAGCTATGGTATGCTCGTTCTCTCATTTCGTCTATCTCGGCTAGCTGAATCGGCCGTCTAAGGCCAGCTGCTGGAAGGTTCATACCCCACTTCCTAATGGCCCAGTGAGCTCTAAACTCCATTTCTACTGGTAGATGGCAGGTCTTGCCATAGACTATTTGATATGGGGTCATTCCTATGGGTGTTTTATAGGCCGTGCGGTATGCCCAGAGTGCATCCGGTAGTTTATCCTTCCAGTGTTTGCCCATCTCATTCACGGTCTTTTCTAGAATGTTCTTGATCTGCTTGTTTGAAGTTTCTGCATGACCACTAGTTTGGGGGTGATAGGGTGTATCTACATTTTGTTGCACCCCCGAACTTGAGAGATACCTACGGAAAGCTGAGTCGATAAAGTGGGAGCCTCCGTCACTAATGACTATCCTAGGAATGCCAAAACGGGGAAAGATAACTTCATGGAACATCCGTTTTGCATTCTTGGAATCAGCGGCCACACATGGCAAGGCTTCCACCCACTTAGAGACGTAGTCTACTGCCACTAGAATAAATTTACAGCCTTCTGAGTTTGGGAAGGGACCCACGAAGTCAATTCCCCAAACATCAAACATTTCTACTTGGAGATTGCTAGTGAGTGGCATTGCGTCTCTATTGTGTATGTTTCCATGTTTCTGACAACGTGGGCACCTCATGAAAAATGCTTTAGCATCTTCGTACATGCTGGGACAGTAAAATCCACATTGCCATACTTTTGCATTGGTCTAAAATGCACCGTAGTGGCCCCCATATGGGGCTGCATGGCATCTCTCTAGGATCTTATATGACTCTCGTGCTGGTATACATCATCTGAGGAGTCCGTCACTACATATCCTGAAGAGATACGGGTCGTCCCAAAGGTGGAGTCGGCTCTCATAAGTTAGTCTTTTATTATTCTCTCCAGGTGGGACATACACTGTCACCATGTAATTCACTATGTTGGCATACCACGGATTAGTAGTGGTGACCTTAAGGAGCATGTCATCCCACAAATAATTGTCGTAGATCGGATGGGACTTGCATTCGAGACAAATTGTCAGCCACTAAGTTCTTTACTCCTTTCTTATCCATTATCTCAATGTTGAACTCTTGGAGTAGAAGAATCCTTAAGGTTTCGCATCCTTTTTGGTCAGAAGGTACATCAGAGAAGCATGGTCTGAATAGACTATGACCTTGGCCCCAACTAAGTAGGACCGGACTTTGTCTATAGCAAACATTACTGCTAAGAGCTCCTTCTCCGTGGTTGCGTAGTTGAGCTGGGGGCCAGTAAGCGTTTTTCTAGCATATGAGACAGCATACTATTTCTTGTCCTTGGTCTGGCCCAACACAGCTCCTACAACATAGTCGCTCGCATCACACATGATTTCAAATGGTATGTTCTAGTCGGGAGGCTTGATGATGGGAGCGAAAATGAGTGCTCTCTTGATGGTGTGAAAAGTTGCATAGCACTCCTCATTGAAAATGAAGGTGGCATCCTTGGCTAGGAGATTGGTCAGGGGCCGAGATATCTGGGAAAAGTTTTTAATGAAAGTCTATAGAATCCAGCATGGCCAAAGAAACTATGAATCCCCTTAACGTTTGTGGGAGGTGGAAGTTGTTCGATGACTTCTATCTTTGCTTTGTCAACCTCGATTCCATGTTCCGACAGCCTATGTCCTAAAACAATCCCTTCTTGTACCATAGAATGACACTTTTCCCAGTTTAGGACAAGGTGTTTTTCTTGACACCTCTGGAGGACCTTGTCCAGATTTCTCAGACATTCAGTAAAGGTCTTCCCATAAACTGAGAAATCATCCATGAACACTTCCATAATATCCTCAATCATATTAGAGAAGATGGACATCATGCAACATTGGAAAGAGGCAAGTGCATTACACAACCCGAAGGACATCCTCCGATAGGCATACGTCCCGTAGGGGCATGTGAACGTGGTTTTACTCTGGTTGTCTGGATGGATTGGAATTTGGTGGTATCCAGAGTTATCAAGGAAGCAGAAGAAAGGGTGTTTGGCTAACCGTTCAAGCATCTCGTCTATGAACGGAAGGGGGAAATGATCTTTCTTGGTGGCCTTATTGAGTTTACGATAATCGATACACATACGCCAGCTAGTGACGGTGCGCTAAGGGATGAGTTCATTCTTATCATTGCGCACAACCGTCATTCCTCCCTTCTTAGAAATGACGTGAACGGGGCTAACCCATTCACTATTGGGAACTGGATAGATAATCCCGGCATGAAGGAGTTTGAGGACTTCCTTTTTTCACAACCTCCCTCTTGGCATTGGTCAACCGTCGTTGAGGTTCCCGATATGGTGTTGCTTCAGAATCGATCAGGATACAGTGGGTACAAAGATTAGGACTGATCCCTTTCAGGTCTTGGAGAGAATATCCAAAGACCGATCGATTCTTCTCCAGAACAGTGATGAGTTGTTGGGTTTCTACGTCGGATAGCTTATCATTAATGATCACTAGAGTTTGTTTGTCCTCGAAGAGGAAGGCATACCTCAGGCTAGGGGGAAGAGGTTTAAGCTCGATAGGAGATGATTTTGGAGTTCTGTTCGTGTGGAGCTCTATCGGAGGATGGGTTTCCTCTTCCTCTGAAAAGAACGGGAGATCTTGCTCTGGAACAGATTGTTCTAGGTTTGTCAATGAAGTTGACATGACCTCCTCTATTGGATCAGGATCGGGGTCTGTCTCTACTGGGGTATTCAAGGAATGAGAATAACAAACAGGGACGAGTTCCTTACCGACCCTAAGTTCTATTCTCTGGTTCGTTGGTGTTTTCACTAGAATATTCATGATTGGCCTACCTATAAAGATGGAATGTGTGGTACTACTAGGTAGGTCGAAGATGTGAAAATCCATGAAGAGTTTAGGATTGTTAATCTTAACGGGTATGACCAGCAAGATCCCTAAACAGTCAAGGATCTTTCCTGAAGTGAACCTACGTTGTTTTTGAGATAATGACCATGGTTCATTAGGGAGTTCGGTTCGTACCAACAAGCTGGAGATAATGTTAATTCCGAGGCTCGGGTCATACCCAATTTCTTGGTCATAACCCATAATCTCACAGAAAATTCTTCGGATCTTCCTGGGCATCCTGACCACCTCAGATGAGGCTTCGACCTCTTCTAGCCATTCCCGACTCATAATAGCGGAGAGACGTCCTAGGTACTCTCGCTGGTATACTAATTCTTCCTTGTCAGGGGCTTGATCCCTTTGCTCTACGCATCGTTCCCGTGGGAAACCTTCTGCACTCCCGATGTCATCGAATAGGTCATCGTCAAAGTCATAGGGAGTAGTGTAGAGTGGATCATAATAATCCTAGCTAGAATATGGTTGTGGTTCGAAATGAGCATCAGGTTCTGATGGAATGGAAGAGCTGATAGATTTGGAATGTGAACATACATGCTCTTTAGATTCAGGCTATTTCTCTTCTTCATCGGTTAGTTCATCATAGATTCCAGTGTAAGGAGTGTCATTCAGGATACAATCCAAGATTACCCTCGCTTCACTGGGAATCAAATGAGAGAACGACTCTCCTAAAGTGGAGTTCAAGAAAGTGGTGGCTACGGGACAGAGGCCAAGGCTGAAATGTTGTAGAATTATAGGTTATGATAGGCTTAGGTCTGGTCCATATGCCAAAATTTCCTTGAAACGAGCCCAGGTGGCTCCTAATGACTCTCTCTCTAATTGCTTAAAGCTAAGGATTTCGATTCGGAGGCTGGCTACCTTGGAAACTAGGAAGAAGTTTAGGCAGAATTTCTCTCTAAGTAGTTCCCAGCTCCCTTCCATATTTCTGACAGATAGAGAGTACAATTTCTTTTCTCCTCCCATTAATGAAAATGAGAATAACTTCCATTTGAGCGTCTCTTGTGTCATGCCCGCTATGGTGAGGAAAGAACAGAGTTGCTCAAACTCTCATAGATGCGCATAGGGACTCTCAGCATTTGTTCCTGAGAACATTTGCTCTCGAACCATGGCTATGAAGCCGGACGTAGATCATAGCCGGATGTGTGGATGGGATGTGATGATGGTGGTGGCTCCAAACAATCGCCCTTTGGAGCCGAATGTTGATGTAAGGTAAGAGTGGAATCCATGTGGATGGTGGTGGGATACACGGACAACTTGGGTTCAGAATCAGAACAGCTACCGCTCCCTGGCAACGGTACCAGAAAGCTTGTTGGCACTCCTTACGACCAATAGATAAATCCGCAAGCGAATGGATACCGATGTAGCTTTCACCCTTGAGTATTCCAAGGTATCGGTTTCCACGGGGAACGAGAAGTGAACTAATTTTAAACTACGTTGTTCAAGGGTAATGGGATAGAGTGGATGACAACAACAAAGAGGGAAGAGAAGCGATGAGAGGGTACAAGCCTGGTATAGGCACTTTGCTAATTAACTGAGCAGATCAGAGGACACAACTAGATTCTTGCTTCAGGACAATAGAACCTATGGCACATAGAAAGGGATGAGAAGGTGTGCCACTAATCCTGCACTCTGGAATCCTACAGGCCGAGACGAACGTGATGGACTACACAAGCCGTATAGTGCTGTCACGACCTAATGACTACCACCTCCACAGACTCAGGGGCAAACTAAGTTAACCTCAAGTCTAGGCACCACGCCTACACTAGCCAGCTAATACTTATCTCCTACAGAAAGATAAGAACCCAAGCCAAGCAACCACTATACAATTATACCAATCAACTAAGCATTGAATGAAGAACCAACAAGCAAATAAAAGTAAGAACTGAATGCTCAATTAATCAGAAAGAGATACAAGAGTTATCAGACACGACCCGGATGTTACTCCAAGCAGAGCCGCATCCGTAGAGGTACAACTGGAAGGGGGGCCGACACTCCGGCTCCTCCTCGGACGCTCACCTCTCCTCTCTCCGTATCTTCTAAAGATACAAGTGGCTGCACTTTGCTAATGCGTAACTCTCTTGTTTTGTGTGTTTTTCAGGTGAAGGAGGGCCTCTATTTATAGTCGCCATGGACGGTGTAGGGGAGAGTAGCAGCCAAGACAGCTGGGAGGCGGTGCTAGGCTGTTCGACCGAATCCCCCGGTTTGGCCGAACCAGGGAGTTCGGCCGAACTACCACGTGCACCGATCTGGCTCCCCACGGCCTGGATCAACTGCTGGGAGGTGGTGCTATGCTGGGGGCGGTTCAGCCGAACTGCCCAGTTCGGCCGAACTGGGCTTCTGGCCCAGCAATGCCCCCCTGCACCGCCTTTCCCCTCTGGTCCTTCTGGGTTGTTTCTCCTTGGTGGTTTTGTGCTATTTTGGCCAAGAGGTGACATGGCGGTGGTCCACATGTCATGCCCGGTCAGTGCTTGGTTGTCGATGGCTTGGATAGCCTCCCTATTGGTGTTCAGATCGGTCGCCCGACACTAACTAGAATGAATGCGTTGCGTCCACTCTCTCGATGGTTGGTGCAAAGGCTAACACAATGGCACGGGGGTTTATCCTGGTTCCAGCCACGGGGCCGTATGTCCAGCAAGGGGTGAGCTCGCACTTTATTACTTCGCACCGGGGTGCCTGTAGTAGGGGTTTACAAGCGAGGCAGGAGAGGAGGAGAAGCCTCCAAGTCCCAAGTGTCTCGAATGGTTGTGTTGTTTGGGTTGGTGTTATTGCTCTGGTAGCTTGTCGCTTGCTCTGGTACCTCCTTTTATAGTTTAAGGAGGGGCAGAGATACACGTGTTGTATAGTTAAATCTACTGTCATCAGACACTAGAGAGCATGGCGCTGGGCGTGGCAGTCATCCTTGCGGATCCTTCTACCCGGCGCAAATCGATGAGCGTCTGCCAGCTCCAGTACACGGCATGGAGATTCCTGTAGGAAGTACGCATCCCTACGCTTGTCCCGGGGCGTCTTCGAGGGGACACGCTGACTGGCGTTTAGGCCAAGTTGTTGTCCGTACACCCATTCAAGGGTTCTGTCATGCTTTATCGAGGAATTTGTTAGGGGTCAGTACGGGAGTTGGCAACACAGGTGCGTCGGGGTTGGCAGCACAGGGTTGCACAGGGCCTTGCATGCCGACACAGTGACAGGAGTTGGTCGTACACTGACCGGACTCATGCACAACGTCGAGGATGGACGCACAGTGACCGGAGTTGGCGGGCGTGGCTCAAGTCAAATCTCCTGTGCGGCATGGCTCGTGATCAGCCTTTTGACTTTGTCGTCCCGCGGCAGCGCCGGGCATTGAATGCGCCTGTCGGTGGAGCAGATGGGGGTGCGTGTGCGGTGGGTCGAGGGGTAGCCTCAGGTGAGGTGGAGTTTTCTAGAGTAGAGGGCTGCGCAGGGTTCGACCACAGAGGTCTCGATCGAGGTGGAGTTCGCTGTTCGCTCGAGGAGGGTCGGCACCCTCGATCGATGCGGAGATGGAGCGCGCACCGGGACCCTTTCGGGGGGTCTCGATTGGGCCGTGGGCTTTGTGCACTTAGACCTTTGTGGATTTGTGGAGTTTTGATTGTGGTTGATTTGCATTTTTCAAGGGTGATTATCCCCTAGGTTAGGGGAACCCTTATGACCGTCCCCAACAGTAGCCCCCGAGCCTTGGCTGGACGTGGTTTAGTCCGGCAATGGCTTGCGTTTCTACAACGACGTCTCAGGCGCTTCGTGTGGTGTTCTTCCTTTGAACTTGTGAGAGTTTCCATGGGGGGCGCGCTAGCGCACCCGCGGGTGTAGCCCCGGAGGCCTTGGAGGAGTGAGTGTACTCATCCAAGGGCTGAGCGTTCAGTTCTATGGCCTACCGAGTGACTTGTCTGCCCAGCGTTTGTTTCAGCCGGCCACGACATTTTTTCAGTCGGGATCGACAATCTATGCTGGGGAGGCAACGTCGTGCCCATATAGACCGTTCTTCGGAGAATTTGGATGTTCTTTATATGCTTGGAAAGCTAAGAAGATAATCTTTGCAATGGAGCTGGTCTCATGTCAAAATGCGTCCTGAGTCATCGGGAATCAACGAAACAAGTTGACGTCCAGAATCTATTTCGGTGCTGCGTCGTCGTATTTTGGCCTTTGGACCTTGTATCGTGTTGAGCCCATTAGGGGCGTGTCCAGGGGGGTCGGCCACGACCCTAGACTCCTTAAAACAGTAGCCGCCACCCAAGTTAGGGTTTGGGTTTTGCTTAGATCAATTCTGTCAAGAACAGTGTCGTCACTCGTCGGTTTGTGAGACCCCAACTTCGTGAGTTTAATCATACATCTGCAATTGTGTTGCAATCATTCTCGTTCTTGCTTGTGTTATTCGATTCACAGGCAAGGATTAGCCTTCTGGGTGAGGTCAACCGTGCAACGCCGGTTGATAACCTGAGGAGACGTGGTGCTGCGATTGCGGGGTTCGGAACGTGTGGTTCGGAAGCCGGATCAATTTGAGTCACGACTCCACCAAATCGAGAGTTATCAGAACCTTTTGGAACATCGGGAAACCCTAGTTCCCATCAGAGCCCCAGCCCGAGTAGGGTCGATCAGGGGAAACCCTCAACTTCGTGTTATGACCCTCGTCGCCGTTCCGCAGGGAGGAGGGATGAGGCAGTCCATGCTGCCCACGAGAGGGCCACGAGTCATGGATGCTTCAGTGAGCTATTAACGGGTGGTTCAAGTGTTCATCCATTCTCTGTTCGATAAGGGTCTGCTTCGTGGTCCGGAGACACGTCTCATGAAAGCGCTTGCAAAGGTTTGCTAGGCAAGGCTCGACCCCATTCGATAGGGGTCGAGGGCTCGTTGCTCTCCCTCATCGGGATCCCTCGGTCTAGCTACCTTTGTCTAGCTTTGAACACAACGCTGGGCACCCCGAACTCCGCATTCGAGGGTAGGCTCGATCGATCGTGCCCGGGTTGCCCCTGACTCTGTTGATCTGGGGCACCTGTTGAACTGTCACACCCAAATTTACACAAAAACCCGAATGCGGTCATATTGTGCCCAGGAAGTCATAGTACAAATATAGCAAACAAATATGATAAACAAAGAACATATGCTTGATTAAATAGAGTTTTACATCAGAGTTTACCTAAATAAAACACAGCGGAAGTCTATGTATTAACTGTCTCGACAAGTAGAGCCTCAAGTCGACAGGGACACTGACAGGTTGACCACAGCTCAGAAGTATAGAAGATCCTCAAGAAACTCAGTAGCAGCAGACTCATTTACTCCATCTGTTACCCATCCAGGATTTTTTTGAATAATGACAAGTGTAAGTAAAACATTTACTTAGTAAGTATAGCATGGGTGTATGAAGGCTCAAAGTAAGGCTAGACATGCCTGAACTGCATTAGCACTTTTAGTTGGTTCGTTTTAACATTAACCAAGTTACTACAAGTGAATGAAACCCAGTTGCAACCCAATTAATAAAGTATAAGTGACATTAAGCATAAATAAACATCATCTTCTAATCAAAAGGATCCAGGCCGCTCGTGACCCTGAGAAAGGCTATCATGATAGATTTACACTCTGTAGAGGTTTCGCCCTTTACCCACCAGTCTCGTAAAAGCTCAAAAGAACTTTAAACCCAACCATGCACATCAACACTTTTAAGGTGTGACTGCATAGGGACGCTATGAGGCTTTTCACATGACACCCTAACCAGACCGCTAAGGTACAATAAGGTGGTGAGACTCTAGGCACCGAGATTTACTTACACTTACGGAGTCTAACCATAAGGGGGTCAATGGCATCCAGAGTGCGGGCATCATACCCAACAATGCGCAACGTATGGAGTCCCCATCTCAGGGACTCCCAACACGGGACTGGGTCTAATGAGACCTAGCTGACGGGGCTACCGTCCTCGATAGAATCAAGAAACACCCCGTGCCTTGCTTCCCTTAACGCCGTCGGCCCCATTGGTAACCATAAGCAAGCTAGAGACGTACAAGCTACTTAACCAAGACCAGAGCCATAATAGTTCTAGCGGTGGCGACAGGCTCCTGGGTAGCCGCTTTAAGAACCGGACCTTATAGAGAGACACTAGAACAAATCACGAAGCACATGCTCTAGTTCCCTAAACCAAGTTGCTAAAAAGCAAGTTTTATCATCATGTTTGAAGGAAACCATTAAGTCAAAATTAACAGTTAAACAATGGTGATAGTAGCTGCGCATAGCAAAGATTCTACCCATATGCGTAAACCCAAGGTAATCGAAGGACATGATAATCAAAACTAGGTACAGCCTTAAACGTACATCAATTTAGACACATGCATGTATGAAATAATTTATTACAAGGTGGGTAGGTAGCAAGGATTGTCCGTGTTATAACTTGCCTTTATCCAACAAAGATACCGCTACTCAGAGTCTTCAATCTTGTTCTTGTAATCTCTTGTTGACGTTCCTCTGCCCACAACAATCAATGACACGAGCACAACATGCAGCTAAACACGCACGCAAACAATATACAACTAAGAACAGTACACCAATCAAAATAAAAGATTTAAAAGAACGTGCTAAGCAGAAGGGTCGGGACTAAGTTCAGGAGGAACAGAGGTCCTATTGGTGAAGGATATCTCGCCGGATGTTCGGTCTAGAGAACGGTGCACATGAAGATTGTCAATGTGAGGGTTTGAGACTCGCTGTCGATGGATGTGTTGGTCTAATTCATCCAGAATATTGCTAAGACATCAAGAACTAGGTCTGAAAAGTTTGGTTGCTTAATTCCATACGTACTTTGTTTAATCACAAAATTAGGGCTTGATCCATTCTCGTCACCATCTGACATAGTCCGCTTGTTTATTTTATAACTCGAGTTCTAGACATCTGATTAACATGATTCCAATTGGGTTAGCTTCATAATTTGATAATCTCTCTTCTAGAACAAGATCACGATTTTAGGAGCTACTGTCTAGAATCGACACATGATTTAGTGCACCTTTTAGAATATGTTTTTAGGGTGAAAATCTCCACTGTGACTTATTGCTATCCTTCACCCCCCTCTGATAGCTTATATTAGAGGGTTTCGATCCTACAACAAGTTAAATAATACTTCTTATCGTAATTCATGTCGATATGAGTTTATCGCAACAAAAACGGATTAAAGCAAATCTAAAACGTGGAAACAATGGACTAAACAAGATTTCTGATGCATAAAACTAGAATGGGCTTTTCTACGAAAGAGTATAGACTAAAAAAATATGGTAGAAAATTACAAGATTTGCTGAGGGTCTTACTGAAAATCTTGAGGCCAAAAACGACGGAAGGCTCGGCGCGACGACGAGATGAAGAATGGGCAGTAGTGGAAGATATGGTGGAAGAATACTACCTTAGGGAATCCCAAACAAAGGGGCCTCCCTGTAAAGGAGTCGATGGTGTGCCTTTTCTAGAGGAGAGGTGGTTCGTATATATAGGGAGAAAACCTCTCACTTCCAGGTTCCTTAGCATTATGGGACTAAAGGTGGTTTGCACCATTCCAATGCGAATGTGCTTTGAAATTTGGCCCAATAAAGTGATGGGATGAATTTGGCCTAAAATTGGGTCAACTTTAGGCCAAGGCTGGTCTACTAAGATTTAGGGTGATTTTAATTTTCGTTATATTTATTTTCCTAGTTATAAAATAATTCTAGATAAGTCCAGAATTGATATTAAAACCACAAAAAATATTCTAAAAATTCTAAAAATCCTTGGAAAAATTCTAGAGATAGAGTTGGACATGACGAACCCGAATATTGTATTTGGAGCTCACAAAAAGGATCTTGGAATGTTTCAAAAATTGGAATTTTCTCTAGGGAAAATAGGATTAATTTCCAGAAAAAATCTAGAAAATTCTCATTAGGCTTCTAAACGCATTTTTGAAAACTTTACACACATAAAACCATTAAATGCAACCAGCATGAATGCAAAGCACTCAATATTATAACCTATGTTATTTTATTTTGAATTATTTTTCTGTACTAAATTCTCTGTTAATTATATAAAGCTTGGAAAATTTTAGAAAATGAGAAAATCATTGTATTAATTATGCTGACAAATCACATCCCAAAATCCAAAAATTTTGGGGTGTGACTGTTGGCACTCCTTATGGCCTACAGATAAATCTGCAAGCAGACGGATACCGATGTAGCTTTCACCCGGGAGTATTCCAAGGTATCGATTTCCACGGGGAACGAGAAGTGTACTAATCCTAAACTAAGTTGTCCTAGGTAGATGGAGTGGATGAATGAAATGGATGAGGTGGATGACGACAACAAGGAGAGAAGAGAAGAGGTAGGAGGGTAGAGAGGGTACAGGTCTGGTAAGGGTATTCTACCGATTGACTGAGCAGAGCAGAAGATAAAGATAGATACTTGCTTCGGGACTACAGAGCCTCCGACACACAGAAAGGGATGAGAAGGGGTGTCGGTTACCCTGAACCTTGGGTCCTAGGACACCGGAACTAACGTGATGGACTACGAAGACCGAAAGGGCTGTCACCACCTTACGGCTACCACCTCCATTGCGACGGGCAGAAACTAAGGTTACTGGCAAGTCTAGGAACCACTCCTACACTAGTCAATAACTACTTATCTCCTATAGCAAGATAAGCACCCAAGCTAAGCAACCAGTATACAGTTATACCAATCAACTAAGCATTGAACGAAGAATGAGACAAGTATATAGATGTAAGAACTGAATGCTCAATTAATCAAAAAGAGATACAAGAGTTACTAAACATGACCCGGATGTCACTCGAACTAGAGCCGCATCCGTAGAGGTACAGCGGGAAGAGGGGCCGACACTCCGGCTCCTCTCCGGGACGCTCACCTCTCCTATCTCCCTATTTCTACTGAGTGGCAGAACCTAGCGACGCCTACTCTTCTTCTTCTCTTGTGTTGTGTGTGACACAAGGTGTATGCCACTGCTTATATAGGTGTCCTAAGGCGGTTTGGAGTGGAGTAACCGCCACGGGATCCAGGGGATATTCCCTGTTGATTCGGGCGAAGAGACCGGGTTCGGCCGAACAGGTCGGTTCGGCCGAACCCCTAGATCCACCGCCTTGGCTCTGGACGGCAAGGATGCACTCCTGAGGCGGTTGGTGCATTGGGGGCGGTTCGGCCGAACTGGTGGGTTCGGCCGAACTGGGCTTTCAGCCCAGGACGCCCCCCGTGCACCGCCTCTTGCTCCTGGACCCCTTGGGCTGGCCTCTGGTGCTTGGGTTTGAGTTGATTCGGCCCAGGATGACATGTCGGTGCTCCGGGATGTGTTGGCGGCCGTCCACGTGTCGTGTGTTGTCGTTTGGTTGACGTGGACGGCTCCCGCTGGCCTGTACGGCTAAGGGGGGTAACCGCCCGAACGTGTCGTTCGGCCGAATTGGTCATTTCCGACCCCTATAGCACGTATTTCGCAATGTTGTACCTGCACAAGCGACACTCACCAAAACTCGTGGAACTCCATTAGAAATAAAACCTAAGTACATGGAATGTTGCATAGTCTCTCATTTATTCCCGCGTATTGGTGGTCGAATTTGGGTTGTAACGACCGCCAACAGTGACACGAACCCTCGATGGGCCAGGCTTCGAACCCCTTATCAGTAGGGCCTCACGAAGAGGTGCCTTACCTTGGAAGGTACCCAGAGAGGTTTTTCTCGCTTGGTCTTCGGCTTGACCGGGTCGTGCGCGAGGACGTGGCCGACGTGGCCCGGGGCAGATGGAGCAGGCACGCCTTTTTAGGTGAAGCGTCGCACGCATAGGCAGTTTTGATGCGACACCTATAGTGCCACCTTGAATTGCGTGTGCATGGGTTTTCACTCCCAGATGAGGCCCAGTCGTCAGTAATTGACCTCGGGTATAAAACGAGGAGTCGGAGAGGTTACTCTCTTTACCTTAGCCATTCGCCATCCCCTGCTTTCACTTCCCTGAGCTCTGCCGCAAGAAAGGAGAGAGAGATTCCGCATGAGTGCGCCGCTGACTTCCATTTCACCTCCCTTCGCTCGCCACCAGGGTTGAGATTAGGGACCCTGCCCATGGAGCCCGTCCACCGCAGATGCGCACTACCTTGCGAGCCTCGCCGAGGTCGGGTTGCTGCTCAAGATCTCGACTCCAGAGAAGCTGGAGTGGATTACTCTACCGCCGTCGCACGGGGAGCCCAACCCCCCGCCGGGCTACGTCGTCAGCCTGGCGCGGCTGCACGAGTGGGGGTTCAGCAACCCCGCGGGGCGATTCATCCGTGGGTTGTGCCACCACTACAAGGTGGAGCTGCACAACTTCGCCCCGAACGCAATCTCGCAGGCGGCGGTCTTCGTCGCTGTCTGTGAGGGGTACTTGGGGGGTCGAGGCTCATTGGGACCTATGGATTCACCTCTTCTGTGGTGAGCTTCACACGGCCGTGGCCGAAGAAAGGGGGTGCGGAAGGCCGTCCGCGTCGGTGGACTCGCCATCCACGTCCAGGAGAACAGGAAGCATGTAACACGCAAAAATAGCCTATTTAAATTTTTTAGTAATTCATTTACTTTTATTTAAATTGTTCATAATTAAAATAGGTTAAATAAATTATTTATGAATATTAAAATCAAATATAAGGAGTAGAAGCATTTTTGTTGCATTCAACTTAATTTGCGTTTGTTTGATCCTTAGAAAAGTTATTACCTGCCGAGTTCACTTTCGCCCCCTAGACTTTTTCCACGGCTCGCTTTCACCCCCTCCACTCTTCCCCCGGCTCGGCCCAGCGCTCACTTCCCCGGCCCAGCAGGCCCAAACCAGCACACCACCTCCCCCTCCCCACTCTCACTGCCCTGCGGGCCCCACCTGTCGGATCCCCCTTCAACCACCATTTCCCCGGGGCTCGTCTCGCCGCGTCGGCCGGCCGCTCTGGTCCGCCTCCGTGCCTGTGGGCCCTCGCAGGACCTTCCCCGAAGCTTCCCCTACGATCTCCTTCCTTCCATGGCCCGTACATGCACGGCAAGCCACTGCCCCCCTCCCCCCCCGCATGGAAAGGGATCGTCGGCCGCCACCGTCCGACCCCCTTGGCACGCACGCCAATGTAGCCCTCCTCGGGCTATAAAAGCCGGAGCCGCAACGCCTCACCCCGCCCTGGCCTCGAGGTCCCGAGCCCCAGTGCCTCCCCTCCGCGCAGCCGCTTTTCCCCCAAGCCGAGCGCCGCCGCCGCCGACCATTCCTTTCGGTGCTACTCTCACCAAATCAACCCCCCCAGCATCTTCTCGTGGTGGTAAGCAACACCTCGAGCCATTTCTCCCCCTCTCTCTCGTTCTCTAGCTCACACGCGACGCTCGCTGGAGCTCCGTCGCCGCGGTTCACCGCCGTTGGCTGCCTCCACCGCCTTTCCCCCCCACTTGAACTACCCAGATGATCTCGCCGTGCTCCCAGCTCGATCCCCGACCTAGTCCTGTCACAAACCGAGTTTCCTAGCTCGATTTCGAGCCCACTCCGGTGAGTCCTCGCCACGCGCAGTGGAGGCGCCGCCGTTGTTTCCTCCCCCGCCGGCAGCCAACTCCACCAGCCGTTCGATTCTGATCCGGCGGCCCAGATCCAAGTCACCCCGAGTCAAATCCCCCAGATACCGGTCATCCGAGCCAATTTTGTTAAAAAGCCCCTGCAAGTTTTGAAATCAACCCGTGGTCTACCCCCATACAAAAATAATTGCAGACAGGTCTTGTTTTCTTTATTTAGCCCCCTGCGTCTTTGAAAAATAGAACCCGCAGTCCAGAGCTGTGACTTTTGCGTGTTAGCCCTTGGGTTTTAACGCATAATTATGCATAGGTCCTCAATTTTCTTCAAATAAGCCCCTGGAAACTTCTAAAACTTGCCAGCAGGTCCCTAGAACTTAGAATCGCCATATCTTTTCCGTTTTAGCTCCGATTAGTGTGATTTTTGGGCTCATGTGATCATAGTAAAGTGTAGATTAATTCTAAAACCTTTATTTGTACTATTTCTACTGTTTGGTGTACTGTTCTAATAGAATATTATTTGTTTGCATGTATTGGCTTGCGTGGATGTTTGTGTGGTGATTCGTGTCGAGTCGGTGAGCCTTTTGCATTGGATTTCGAGTACGAGGAGGACTTCCAGGGATAGGACTCACAGCAGCAGCAGCAGCCGCCACCTTTTGAGGAAGGCAAGTTATAGCACAGTCAATCCTTGCTACCTACTCACTCTGTATTAAATTATTTCATAAATGCATGTGTCTAATTTGATGTACCATTAAGGTTGTACCTAGTTTTGTTTATCCTATCCTTATTTACCTTGGGTTTTTGCATATGGGTAGAAACTTTGCTATGCGCAGCTACTATCACCAATTTGTAATTGTTAATCTTGACTTAATGGTTCACTTTAACGTTAATGATAAAACTTGTTTTTTAGCAACTTGGTTTAGGGAACTAGAGCATGTGCTCCGTGCTTTGTTTCTAGTGTCCCTCCATAAGGTCCGGTTCTTAAAGCGGCAACCCAGGAGCCTATCGCCACCGCTAGAACTATTATGGCTATGGTCTTGGTTAAGTAGCTTGTACGTCTCTAGCTTGCCAGTGGTTGCCGGAGTGGCCGACGATGTTATGGGAAGCAAGGCGCGGGGTGTTACTTGATTCCACTGAGGACGGTAGCCCCGTCGGCTACGTCTCGTTAGGCACAGTCCCATGTTGGGAGTCCCTGTGGTACGAGAACTCCGCACGTTGCGCTCTTTATTTTTGTTGTTGGCATGAGTTGCCCGCGCTTTGGACGCCATTGACCCCCTCACGTTGCGCCCTGAGGGTCTGTCAATCTCGGTGCCTAGAGTTTCACCACCTTGTTGTACCTTAGCGGCTACTGACTTGTTAGGGTGTCTTGTGAAAAACCTCGTAGCGTCCCTATGCAATCACACCTCGGAAGTGTTGATGTGCGTGGTTGGGTGCAAAGTTCTTTTGAGCTTTTACGCGACTGGTGGGTAAAGGGCGAAACCTCTGCAAAGTGTAAATCTATCATGATAGCCTTGCTCAGGGTCATGAGCGGCCTGGATCCTTTTTGATTAGAAGATGATGTTTATTTATGTTCAATGTCACTTATACTTTATTAATTGGGTTGCAACTGGGATTCATTCACTTGTAGTAACTTGGTTAATGATAAAATGAACCAACTAAAAATGCTAATGCAGTTCAGCCGTGTCTAGCCTTGTTTTGAGCCTTCATATACCCGTGCTATATTTGCTAAGTAAATGTTTACTTACACTTGTCATTCATTCAACAAAATCCCGGATGGGTAAACAGATTGGCTGTGCATGAGTCTGCTGATGAGTTTCCAGAAGATTTGCCATACTACTGAGTTGTGATCTCCCAGCCAGAGTCCCTGTGGATTGCGGCTCCATTTAGATTGAGAGTTATAGTCTTCCGCTGTATTTGGTTAGTTTATTTATGATGCACTCTGATGTAAAACTCTTTTTATTCAAGAATTTATTCAAGCATATGTTCTCTATTTATCATATTTGTTTGCTATATGTGTACTATGACTTCCTGGACACACATATGGCCACATTCGGGTTTTTGTGAAAATCCGGGTGTGTCAAAGCACCTCTACGTCCCCTACACGATGACCTCCAACAACCAAGACTGGGACAAAGGGGTGGCTCTACCTGCGCAACGACAACGGTCGATTCCCGGCGTACTCCGGCAATGTTCTGCGGGAGAAGGCGATCACCTGGTCGCATGGCATGTCCCCGCCCGAGCGCCAGGGGTCTTCGCCGATGCGCTGCGTTCCTTGGCGAGGGCGGGGCTCACGGCGGCGGCCGTAATCGCAAATTTCCACCAGCAGAGGGTGGCCCCGTTGATGGAGCGATGGCTCCCATCTACAACTTGAAGCCGGGGGCACCGTTCGAGGGTTCCTGCATGATGGAGGAGCTGCTCGCACCACACTTCAAAGTTGATGATGGAGGAGCTTGTACTTCAAAGTTGCAAAGGACTCCTCTTGTTCTTTTCCCCAAAGAAACACCGCATCTTTCTTCGTCAACTCGTGCAACGGTGCTGAAATCTTTGACGAAGCGGCGATAGAAACCTGCAAGACCAAGAAAACTCTGTACCTGTGTGATGGTTTGGGGCAACGGCGAGGTCTCAATGGCCTCAGTTTTCATCGCATCCACCTCAATTCCCTGTGGAGTAACAATGTAGCCAAGGAAAGAAACTCTATTGGTGAAAAAGATGCACTTATCAAGATTAGCAAACAAACATGCATCTCTCAACGCATCAAAAACATCACGTAAGTGTTCCATATGTTCATCCAAAGACTTGTTGAAAATTAATATATCATCAAAGTAAACCACCACAAATCGCCCAATAAAAGCCCGCAAAACCTCATTCATCAATCGCATGAAAGTACTAGGTGCATTGGTTAAACAAAAAGGCATAACTAACCACTCATATAACCTGAATTTGGTTTTAAAAGCTGTTTTCCATTCATCTTCAAGTTTCATTCTTATTTGGTGGTAACCACTACGCAAGTTTATCTTTGTGAAAATTATAGCACCACACAACTCATCAAGCATGTCATCTAGCCTAGGAATAGGATGACAATATCGAATGGTAATATTATTGATATCTCGACAATCAACACACATATGCCAAGTACCATCTTTCTTGGGAACCAAAAGCACAGGAACAGCACAAGGACTAAGGCTTTCACGGACATACCTACGGTCCAACAGTTCTTGGACTTGTCGTTGAATCTCCTTAGTCTCCTAGGGATTGGTGCGATAAGCAGCACGGTTCGACAATGTGGCTCCGGGAATCAAATTAATTTGATACTCTATCCCTCTCAAAGGTGGAAGGCCCGGTGGTAACTCAGCTGGAAAAACGTCCTCATACTCCTGCAAAATGTTAGTGACAATAGGAGGCAAAGAGCTAGCAATATCATCAAGCGAAAACAAAGCTCATTTGCATACCAAAGCATAGCACATATCATCATCAGAAAGTTCAGCAAGTTCAGATTTCATTGCGAGCATAACTCCCCCCTTTAATTTAGTTTCCTCGACCTAAGAAGTTGGTGCAGACTTATCCTTTTTAGGTGGGTAAATAGATTTAGCAACTTGCTGATTTTCAGATTCCTTATCATGCAAACTAACAACTCGGTCTTTATCAGCTTGTACAATTTCAGCAAGTGTCATAGGTAAGAAAGTAATTTCCTATCCTTTATGTATGAAAGTGTATTTATTACTTTTTCCATGGTGTATAGCATCATTATCAAATTCCCAAGGACGTCCCAATAAAAGAAAATAGGCATCCATAGGTACGACATCACAGTCAACAGAATCAGCATATGTACCAATGGAAAAAGAAACTCTACAGGTTTGTGTTACCTTAGCTTTCCCCGCATCACTAAATCACTGAATACCATATGGATGGGAATGAGGGCGTGTGGCCAATCCAAGCTTCTTGACCAAATCAGAACTCACCAAATTATTGCAACTACCTCCATCAATGATGACACGTGCACGACGGTTGTTGATGACAAAAAAAATTTGGAACAAGTTATGGCGTTGGATCTTCTCAGGTTGTTGTACTTGTGCGCTGAGTACTTGCTACGCAATGTTGTTTCTAAAGGCCTTCGTGCCCTCACTACCAAATGCAACGCCACGATCCTCGTCAATATCATTTTCCTCATCATCTTCAATGTCAGAGGTGCTTATGTATCCATCTTCTGTAGCAATGTATGCCCGCTGACTAGGGCAATCCTTCTGCGCGTGGCCAAGCCCATGGCAACGGTGGCACTAAATGTTTGAAGTGCGTGGTGTCGAGGTGGTACACTTGCTGCCCTCCTGCAAAGAATTTTTACCTGAATCCGAAGAATGTGTAGAAGATGGTGGTGGCGGTGATGGTGCAGCAGCTGTTGAAGGTGTGGATCGCTTGCTCGCTGGTGGGGGTGCTCGAAAAGAAGTTGGCTTGGGCAGCCCTGAAGATGGCGTTGTATGTGGCGTGTAGGAGGTGCTTCCCACCTTGTTCTGCCCTACTGTTCACGCCGCTGAATCTCCTTTTCTGCAAGCATAGCATATCGAAACAACTGGTCGACAGTGTTAAAGTCCTCATAATCAACTATGTCCTGAATATCACGCCTCAAGCCTGAATAAAAATGACAGATAGAATCCTCAGGCCCTTCTACAATACCATAACGCATTATGCCTTTTTGCAAAGAACCATAGTAATCCTGCATAGAAGTTTCTCCTTGTTCTAAACACTGCAATTTCTTATGTAAATCTCTATGATATGAAGGAGGAACAAAATGATCACGCATAGCCACCTTAAGCTCATTCCAAGACGTAGGTGCTCTACCATCGCCAACTAGACCAGTCCACCAAATAATATCAAAGTCCTTAAACTCACCGGTGGCTTGTCTAACTTGATGTTCTTCTGGTACAAGGTGGGCAGAAAATTTTTGTTCTACTGTCATCTCCCAATCAAGGTAACCCTCAGCATCATAATGTCCCGAAAGAGATGGAATGGTAAACTTAATCTTAGCATAAGGGTCATCACGATTGTTATTACCTTGGTGGGCGCCACCCATACCTACCCTGTTATGGCAAAGACGATGTTGTAGTCGTGTGTTTCTGGTAGTTGCTTCATCGTAATTACCATTGTCATCAAACACTGCATCATCTGGAAAACGTGGAGGTGGTGGCTATTGTGGTTGTGGCTGTGGACGTGCCTCCACTACAGCAACTCTGTCGGCAAGCTCGGACACCCGTCGGTCCACCCTCTCTAACATGGTGCCAAGCTTCATAGCAATGAGCGCGTCAGTGACAGCCTTGTTGATTGTTTCTTCCATCTTGTCACGAGCAGCTTCTAGCTCTTCTCGACTAACACAATCACTGAAATCTGTGGGAGCCTTCGGTGCATCATCTCCTACCATCGGAAAGCACGAAAACAAGAGCACACAGTGAAGGTTATCCCTAATAATCTGACTACGTGCTCTCAACACAGCAAAGGAAGCGTCTTACAAGCTCTTGCAAGGTTTTTACCAACAAGCAAGGCAAAGGTTACCTGGAAGGCGTGTAGTCCACGATTGCAAGGGTAAAAAACCAGTGTCGTCCAGAAGGTGTATGTGGAGCTTTGGGAAGGCACAATATGTAGCAAGGAGTAGCAAATAACGAATGCAGAATAGCAAAGTTTAATAAGTATCCAAAGTACAAGTCACAATTGCTGGCTTAGACGTGTCCTAGACGTAGTACAACAAGTTAGAACAAGAAACGATGGAAAAATCTCACGGGACAAGCAAAATAGCACTCTATGCTTTTAATCTTTTCAGCAATTTCCTTCCAAAACCTCCGGACTAGTAGGAATCACAAGTTTTTTTTATTTTTTCAACTATTTTTTATATATTTTGTAAAAGGCACACAAATTTGCAATTTCCCTTTTTTTCTTTATCTTCCTGATTTTTTTTAATTTTCTGACTCAAGCAAGCAGGGCGAAGCCCAATTTGGGTCCCCTCACAATGGAGTCATGAAGCTGCTGTAAAAAATTGAGTCAAAACGGAGCACCGAGCGAAAAGTTATGCCCGTTTTACTGAAGGTACCTCAAGTTATGGTTTTCGGGAGGCCCACGATGTGGTTCTCTGGAGGCTCAATTCAGCAGGATGCACGGTGGTAGTTAGGGTATGCAAGATGAACCAAGAAGGGCTGCGATGCAAGGCGATGAACACACGGCGGCTCGCAACCTATCTAGGGCTTGCACGGCAGGAGTTCACGTAAGGTGGCTAGCGAGGGCAAGTCGAGTTATGGGGTGGCACGACTTGTAATCTGGTAATGGTGGATGGGATAGCGGTGGAAATAAACAATGCACAACAACGGGCGATTGAACTATGACGACAAACATGACCTAATACCAGCAACAAGACTCATCCACGGACACAAACTCGACAAAGCAAATCTGAAACGAAATTGCAAAGGCTAAAAAGGTACTAGGACAGCAGAATTTTTTTAGGGCTATTTTCTGGACTGTAGGACAAAAGTGAAAAGTGATGGTAAACCTGTTTTCTGAAAAGTGAAAAGTGATTGCAAAGGGCTATTTTTTTAGGGCTATTTTCTGAACCTGACGGTAAACCTGTCTCTGAATACCACTTGATGGTAACTAGGGTTTCCCGATCTTCCGAAAGGTTCTTGTAACTCTCGATTTGGTGGAGTCGTGACTAAAATCGATCCGGCTTCCAAACCACACGTTCTGAACCCCGCAATCGCAGCACCACGTCTCCTCAGGTTATCAACCGGCGTTGCACGGTAGACCTCACCCAGAAGGCTAATCCTTGCCTGCGAATCGAAGAACACAAGCAAGAACGAGAAAGATTGCAACACAATTGCAGATGTATGATTAAACTCACGAAGTTAGGGTCTCACAAATCGACAAGCGGCGACACTGTTCTTGACAGACTTGATCTAAGCAAAACCCTTACCCTAACTTGGGTGACAGCTACTGTTTTAAAGAGTCTAGGGTTGTGGGAGACCCCCTGGATGCGCCCCTATTGGGCTCAACACGATACACGACCCAAAGGCCAAAATACGACACAGCACCGAAATAGATTCTGGACGTCAAATTGTTTTGTCGACTCCTGATGACTCAGGATGAATTTTGACATGAGACTAGTGCCATTGCAAATATTATCTTCTTAGCTTTCCAAGAATATAAATAACATTCAAATCTGAGCCCGTATGCGACATGGGCGTCTGATTTAGCGCTGACTACTCCTGGACTCTGAGGTGGACTCGAAGTCGAGTTGATTTGGGCCTCTATCTTGACTTGCACGCCCTTGCTGGTCCTCTCCACCTTGAAGCCCTTCTCCAACTATCCTTTGGTCCTCTCCATGGTTCCTAATTACAATATAATCATTAGGTGGCAAACTATTCTCATAATCACATAGAGAAGTACTTAGGAACGAGCTCACCTCTAAATTCAATTGTCGTGCATGAGCTCTAGTGATTGGACCTTAAACGATCAATGCAGGATTATTGTGAGTATCTATAGGAGTGATGTCCTCATCACACTCGGTAAGATCCGCCCTGCTCTTGTGCTTGTTTTGCTTATGCCTTTGTTTCACTTGAGTTTGATTGAATGTCTCTGTCAGCCGGACCGCGACGCCCTCCTTCCCCTCGCTTGCGCCCGTCAAAGCGCTCAAGACACGGGCGCATGCCACGTCGCACACGGTGGCACAATCCTCATCCGGGGTGCGTTGGTCAGCCAAGGCGGTCGTCGCCCGATACCAGGAGGCGTTGGCGCAAGGGGCGTAGCGTGCAAGGTGAGGTCTTCGCGTGGGGGATGTTGCGGGCGCCGTGGCTACGAGCCACACGGAGGAGCCGGCTCCCATCGCTGTCAGAGGATAAGAAGAAGTACACGTGCCCGCGAGTGATGCCACAGTACAGGCGGGCGCTGATCGTGCCAGGGACACGGCTCGGGCAGCCGATGGCGGGGCTAACGATCGCGAAGCCATGGTGGAGGCACCGGGGGTCGAGGCACTGGTCGTGGTCGCCCCGGACCTCATCGCGGAGGTAGCCCCGTCCGCAGAGGTGGCGGTGCCGAGGCTCGAGGTCATGGACGGGGCACCCCTAGACCGCTCTGTGGACGTGGCCCCACTCCTCGAGGGCGGAGGTGGTGGCCAGTCCACGCCACCAGTGACCGCCACCGAAGAAGAGGCTGAAGTCGTGCCCATCCCCGATCCGGCCGGGGTCGAGGGAGATGGGGGCGCTATCGTAGCGGTGCCGTCCCCGGCCCGGACCTCAGCGCCTGGTGATGCTTGGACGGATTTGGAGCTTGACTTGCCGAAGCTTCCCCCAGTGCTGTTGGACGACAAGAAGGCGGAGTGGGAGCTGTGGGAATAGTACCGGCTGGCCGGCTCTGCCCTGTAGAGTACCCTCGCATACACCCTCGAGCTTCACGTGTCCAGAGGACTCGTCGTTCACCGAGTAAGTCAGTTTGCTCTTAAGCCTTGTGATCCCCTTTGTGCGTTCGTGCACATGTTTTTCATCGTGTGTATTTTTTCTGGCAGCAAATTAGAGAAATGGTGGGGCATAAAATCTCCTATATAGCCAAATAGCACGCCAACCTTCATCGGGTCATGGTGGAGAATGACGACCTTCGCCACGAGGTGGACAAGCTCCGCGTCGTACTGACCGAAGCACTATCCGATGGCCGCGAGCGTGGGTTGGCTTTGACCCGCGTGAAGGATGAGCGCAACGCCCAGAGGACCTTGGCAGAACAAAGGGCCCAGGAGGCCTCGAGGCTCGACGCTGCTCTCCAGTAGAAGACCGAGGCGCTAACGGTAATAGAGGCCCAGCTCCAGCAGGAACGCGCAGCGGTGGAGGCCCGGCTCCAGCAGGAGCGCGCGGCAATGGAGGCCCAGCTCCAGTAGGAGCGTGCGGCGATGGAGGCCCAGCTCTGGCAGGAACGTGACACGCTCAGCGAGGCAAGGTCTTTGCTGTAGCAGAGAGAGGCAACGGTCGTGGCGGCAAGGACCCGACTGGAGTCCGGGGAAACAGCAATCGCGCTGCTCACCGAGACTCTAGTTGAGGGGGCATTGCCGTCAAGGCGCTGCAGATTTGTGCTGAGGATAGGGGGGCCTCGATGTCCGTATTGCTGCAGGAGACGAGTGTCACGTAGGCGCTGCTGGCAACAGAGCGGGAACGGGCCGAAGGTAAATCGCTTTTATCGGTATTTCTATCTGTTCTGAGTTCGTCGAGACTTATCTTTGTTTTTTCATGTCTCAAAGCTACGGAAGATCATGGCGGACACGTCGGCGTGGAGGACCCAGGAGGACCTCGAGGACGTGGAGGGTGCTGCTATCACTGCGTGCAGGTAGCTCGAGGGCGAGGAGATCCCATCGGGTAGCTCGGTGGCCAGCCGCCTACGGTCCTTGGGCGACTGCGTCACCAGTCGCCTGAAGGGTGCCCTTCGACTCGGCGTCAAGAAGACCCTCGGCGTCATATCGACACACTTCATCGTGGAGCTCGAGGCATTGGCTACGATCATCATCGAAGACCTCGATGATGATGCCGCAATTACAGTCATCAAGGGGGCCGATGCTGCCATTGAGGGTACCACCGCGACGCTTGCCGAGCTATTCGAGGGTGACCTCTTCCCCGATGAGGACGAAGGAGAAGACGCTGCAGCTGCAGGCTCTCGAGACGGGGAAGACGCGCCCTGAAGCGTTTAGAGAGTAGCTAGTTCATTGTTTAGGGTTCAAATTTTATTTGACATGTAATGAACAGTTTGTTCGCACAATTTGTTTGAGGCATAATTTGATATATTTATCACATTTTTATGCGGTTTGTAAAGACTTCGGCAGGGTAGGTTGCGTTAGCAAAACGACTTGGGCATAGGGTGGTGAGGGGGATGCTGTATCCCGGAGGCGTAGGTAGTCCCACGACTCGGCCGGTCCTAGCCTTAGTCAATTCATGCCCTGCTTCTATCTTTTCAAAACGTGCGAGGTGCAATGCGATTAAAAATGTTTGGAAGAAAAAATCTATGAGAATGGGACCATTTAGAAGGGGGGGGGGGTTTCCCCCCAATGTAGCCCCAAGGGGTACTTGGCTTTGTCGAAGGCAAAGCCGAGTCCTCCTGTTCATGACCTTTCTTTATTACTCATTGCGAAAATGACATATGTACAAAGAAGCTTGGAAATTCATGGGTAAAAGCGACGTAACTGTTGAATGTTCCAAGTGTTGGCGAAGACTTCGCCCTTCTCGTTCGCGAGCTTGTATGTGCCGGGCTTGAGGACTTCAGCGATGATGTACGGCCCTTCCCACGGTTTAGTGAGCTTGTGGTGTGCTCAACTTTCTTATCGAAGTCTTAGCACCAGGTCCCCATTGTTGAGGTCTTGACGTCGGACCCTTTGCGTCTGATATCGTCGGAGGGACTGCTGGTACCGTGCTGAGTGCAAGAGCGCCACATCGCGGGCTTCATCCACACGATCCAGGGAGTCCTCGCAGGCTTGCTGATTTTGTTCATCTTGATAAGCCTTGAGGCTCGGGGACCCGTACTCCAAGTCTGTGGGGAGGATAGCTTCGACACCATAGACGGGAAGAAGGGGGTGAACCCCGTGGCACTGCTCGGTGTTGTTCTGAGGCTCCAGATGACCGAGAATTGCTCTGAGACCCACTTTCGGCCAAACCTGTTCAACTTGTTGAAGATTCTTGGCATCAAGCCTTGTAGTATCATGCCATTGGCACGCTCTACTTGGCCATTCATTTGTGGAATTGCTACAGCCACCCAATCCACGCGGATACGGTAGCTGCCACAGAACTCCAAAAACTTCTTGCCCGTGAACTGGGTACCCCGAACCAACGGATGATGTCCATGAAGAACTGCACGGCTTGCTCGAATCTGATACTGTTGATGGGTCGAACCTCAACCCATTTCGAGAATTTGTCAATGGCCACCAGCAGATGGGTGAAGCCCCCGGGCGCCACTCGCAGAGGACCCATGAGGTCCAGTCCCCACACAGCGAAAGGCCATGTGATAGGCATGGTTTGCAAGGCGTGCGCCGAAAGGTGGGTTTTGCGCGCGTAGAATTGACACGCTTCGCAGGTGCGCATGACTTCATCGGCATCAACAACTGCTGTGGGCCAGTAGAAGCCCTGCCGAAACGCATTGCTGATGAGGGTGCGTGGTGCCGCGTGATGGCCGCACACACTGGCATGTATGTCTTGTATCAACTCCCTACCCTCAGGGATAGGGATGCATCGCTGCAATATCCCCGAAGGGATGCACTTTTATAACTCCCTGTCAATCAAGACGAAGGACTTGGCCTTTCTGGCGATGCGCCGTGCTTCGGTCTGATCCGGGGGCAGCTCCCCCTTAGTTGATCCAAGCAAGGTACTGGTCACGCCAGTCTCGAGAGGGTGGGACCTCATCGATCTCCATTGCTTCAGCCTCGTCTGCCGAGGATGCCCCATGATCCGAGGCCTCGGGTTCCCCTTTCGAGGGGTCCTTGTCCGAGGGTTTGACATCCGCGGCTCTCGAGGGGGCGACCCTCGAGGGTGCGCCGAGGCTCTTGACAGTCGCCCTAATGTCGATATAGGGTTCGGCGAGGTCGCGGGCAAAAATGTTCGGGGGCACGGTGACCCGCCCCGACGCGATCTTGGTGAGCTCGTCCGCTTCCTCGTTGTACTTTCACGCTATGTGGTTGAGATCGAGGCCATGGAATTTGTCCTCGATCCGTCGCACAGTGTTGCAGTACGTCTCCATCTTCTCGTCATGACAGCTAGAGTCCTTCATCACTTGGACAATGACCAACCGAGAATCTCCCCGGACATCGAGGCGCTTGACGCCAAGCTCGATGGCGATACGGAACCCACTGAGGAGGGCCTCGTACTCTGCCATGTTGTTGGACCCCGGGAAGTTCAAGCGCACTACATAGCGTATGTGCTCTCCGAGGGGTGAGACAAAAAGGAGGTCTGCGCCCGCGCCAGTTTTCATCACCGACCCATCGAAGTGCATGGTCCAGCATTCGGCTTGGATTTGAGGCGGGAGCAGCAGGGTGTCGGTCCACTCAGCAACAAAATCTTCCAAGATCTGTGATTTTATCGCCTTTTGAGGCACGTAGGTGAGAGTCTCACCCATCAGCTCCACAGACCATTTGGCTATTCTACCCATGGCGTCCTGGTTGTGGACTATCTCTCCCAAGGGGAAAGATGAGACCACGCCGCGCCAGCACTACCACATAGAGTAGCTTGTGGATGTGTGGATATCGCATCTTGGTCTCAGTCAATACCTCGCTAATGTAGTATATCGGCCTCTGGACTGGCAGAGCGTGACCCTCCTCCATCCTTTCTACGACGATGACCGCACTAACCACCTGGGTCATCGCGGCCACATAGAGATAGAGGGGCTTGCCGTCCTTCGGCGGTGTTAAAATAGGTGCATGTGCGAGCGATGCTTTTAGCCTGTCGAGGGCTTCTTGGGCCTCGAGGGTCCAAGCGAAGTGTTCGTGCTTCTTTTGGAGTCGATATAATGGCAAGCCTTTCTCTCCAAGTCGCGAGATGAAACGGCTTAGGGCCGCCAGGCAACCCAATACCTTCTGTACCCCCTTTAGGTCTTGGATTGGCCCCATTCGTTCGAGGGCCGAGACTTTCTCAGTGTTGGGCTCGATGCCTCGCTAAGAGACGATGAAACCCAAGAGCATGCCACGAGGCACCCCAAATACGCACTTCTCCGGGCTTAATTTTACCCTGTTAGCCTGAAGACAATCAAACGCAGCGCGCAAATCATTCACCAGGTCATCCGCCTTCCTGGATTTTACAATGATATCATCGATGTAAGCCTCTACGGTTCGCCCGATGTGGTCCCCGAAAATGTGGAGCATGCATCGTTGGTACGTGGACCCAGCATTCCGGAGTCCAAAAGGTATCGTGACGTAGCAAAATTTGCCGAAGGGGGTGATAAAAAAGTCGCGAGCTGGTCGGACACTTTCATCTTTATTTAATGGTAATCGGAATATGCATCAAGGAAACATAAAAGTTCGCATCCCGCGGTTGAATCAACTATCTGATCGATGTGTGGCAAAGGAAAAGGAACTTTAGGACATGCTTTATTTAAACAAGTGTAATCTATACACATCCTCCACTTCCCATTGTTTTTCTTAACTAATACAGGATTAGCTAGCCAGTTGGGATGGAATACCTCCTTGATGAATCCGGCCGCCAGGAGCTTGCGCACCTCCTCGCCGATCGCCCGGCGCTTCTGCTCGTTAAAGCGCTGCAGGTGTTGCTTCACCGGCTTGGAGTGGGGCGGGATGTTAAGGGAATGCTCGGCGACCTTCCTCGGTATGCCTGGCATGTCTGAGGGGCTCCACGCGAAGATGTTGACATTGGCGTGGAGAAAGTCGATGAGCACTGCTTCGAGGATGAAGCTGACCCTGAACGTCTTGCCCTCGGGGGCATAGGAGTCAAAGGGTACCACCTTGGTGTGTTCTGCGGGCTTGAAGCTACCCGCGTGCTTGTGGGCGGAGTCGACGGCTTCGTTTGCCATCTTCTCTAGATCCGTGACAAGGGCCTCGTCGTCCGCGAGCGCTTCGGCGCGCTCAACGCACTCTACATCGGATTCGTAGCCGTGCTCGAACGATGGCCCCACTGTGATGACACCCTTTGGCCTTGGCATCTTCATCTTGAGGTAGGTGTAGTTCAGGATTGCCATGAACTTGGTGTAGCATGGGCGCCCAATGATGGCATGATACCCCACCACCTCGAAGGTGAGGATTTCCTTGCGGAAGTTGTCCGGCGTGCCGAAGCAGACAGGCAAGTCGATCTGCCCGAGCGGGTGGACTCTCTTCCCCGACGCGATGCCATGGAATGGCGTCTTGCTGGGGCGTAGCTTGTCCCGGTCGATCCCCATGAGCTCCAAGGTGGAGGAGTACATGATGTTGAGGCTGCTACCACCATCCATGAGCACCTTGGAGAAGCGTGTGTTGCCGATGATGGGGTCGACGTCGAGTGGGTACTGTCCTGGGTTCGGGACATGATCAGGGTGATCTTCACGGTTGAAGGAGATGTTCTCCTCGGACCAGTCGAGGTAGGTTAGCGCGGACCTGTGAACGGAGAAGACTTCTCGACGTTCACACTTGCACTGTCAGGGCGTCATGTTCGCCGTTGGTAACCCAAAAATGAAGAACACGTTCTCCACATCAGGGAAGTCGTCCATGCCCCCTTCATCCGCGTCTTTCTTCGCATTGTCGTCCTTCGAGGTGATGCGCTTTTAGTATTTCTTGAGCATCTCACACTACTCGAGGGCATGGCTTCTTGAGCATGTCGTCGAACACGCCTCCCCCTCGAGGGGGGCCTCGAGGGCCCTTGCGAGCTGCATCGACCGTGAGGGTATCATTGGCGTCCTTGCTGCGCCCTTGACCGCGCGGTGCCTTTTTGCCCTTATTGTGCTTCTTCGTGGAGACCTTAGGCTTGCTGCCCTCCACGGGCGCTTCCTCCGCACGCTTTCCCTTCGTGCCGTCGAAGATGGCCCCAACTGCCTCCTCCCCAAAGGCGAAGCAGGTGGCGACATCGAACAACTCGTTCACGCTGGTGGGAGGGCTTCGTCCCAGCTCGCGCACCAGATCCCGACAGGTCGTGCCCTTGAGAAAGGCATGGATGACCTCGGAGTCACCGACGCTCGGGAGCTCGGTGCGGCACTTGGAGAAGCGGCGGATGAAGTCTCGCAGGGACTCGTCGGATGTCTGGTGACACCCTCGAAGATCCCACGAGTTTCTAGGCCACACGCCAGGTCGTTCTAGTCGTGGATCCGGTTCGTGGGCAAGTGCTCGAGCCATGTCCGCGCGGAGTCCCCAAGATGGAGCGTCAAGTTGCGGATGATCATGGTGGCGTCGGTCGCGCCGCCCAGCTGGCAGGCCAGCAGTAGTAATTGAGCCAAACTCCGAGGTCCGTTTCCCCTGAGCACTTGGTGATGGTGATGGGCTGTCGAAAGCGAGAGGGAATGGGAGCTGCTCGGATCTCCCGAATGAACACATGGGTTCCTAGGGGTTCCGGCATCGGGCTCCTATACTCCCGGCTGTCATAGCGGCCTCCACGTCAAGGGTGGTAGCTTGAGCTGTCGCTGTGTCCTCTTTCTTCTTATTCAGGACATTGCGGGCGTCACTGTTGGCGGTCGTTACGGCACGTTTTCGACCACCGATGCTCGGGAATAAAAGAGGATATATGTTACATTCCATGCACATAGGTTTATTTCTATTAAAGTTCCGCGAGTTTTGGTGAGTTTCACTTGTGCAGGTACATTAATGAGAAGTACGTGCTATAGGGGTCGGAATTGACCAATTCGGCCGAACGACACGATTCGGCCGGTTACCCCCTTAGCCGTACACGACACAAAGCACAATAGGAAGTCTTCCACGTCAACGATGACCAAGCGATGACCGGTCATGGCACGTGGATGACTGCCACCCCACCTCTGGGCCAAACCAACATGAATACTAGCAAGAGAAGGCAGCCCAGAGCAACCAGTAGCAAAGGCGGTGCAGGGGGGCAGGCCTGGGCCTCCAGCCCAGTTTGGCCGAACTGAGGAGTTCGGCCGAACCGCCCCCATTGCACAACCACCTCACCAGGGCCAATCCCAGCCCTTGGAGCAAGGGCGGTGGATCCACTGGTTCGGTCGAACCAGGATCTTTAGCCGAAGGCCCGACACCGCCTCCTAGTTTCCATTGACGGTTACTCCACCTCAACCGTCATTTGCCACTATAAATAGAGGCGTCCACATCACTTGTAAACACACACCAAGCCAAGGAGCTCTCATTTCCACTTCGCTCTAGTAGAGTTAGAATAGTTTAGTTGGGAGTTAGAGTTGAGTCGAGCTGTGCCTTGGAGGTTCCGGAGTCGTCTTCAGAAGCTCTTGTATCTTTTTCTTTTCTTTCTGCAAGACTTTGAGTTATCAATATAGTTATCTTTGTCATCTTATCTGAGTTATTTATATCTTGCTTCTACTTTAGTCTAGTTGCAAGTATTTCTGGTTTAGACTATAGTTGTTGTGATCCTAGTTCCCCCAGTTCTAGTTTCAAGTCTTTGCCTTGGCGGGTTCTTCGTTTCTGCTCAGTACTTGTGGTGAACTGTCACTGGGGTATTGACAGGATTGCTTGCTTCTGCTAGCGGGGTAAGTAGTTGTAGTCTAGTGTGGGTGTGGTACCTAGACTAGTCTGTAACCATAGAATATCCCTGAGCTGGCACGGAGGTGGTAGTCGTTAGGTGGTGACAGCCCTATACGGCCTTCGTAACCCATCATGCCTGGCTCGGCCTGTAGGATCCCCAAACGTGCAGGGTTGGAGGCACCCCTTGTTATCCCTTTCTGTGTGTCTCCGGTTCTGTGTTCCGAAGACGAGGTCTCAGCTTATCTTGATCTGTTAGAGCTAGTTCTCAACCCTTGTATTCCAACCCGAGTAACCCAGATAGACAATACCCAGGAATCCTCTATCTCTTCTCGTTGTCCTCCCAACTATCTATTCGTTCTCTTTCCTACCTGAGTCTCCCTTGAGCTGTGTGTCACGGTATTTCCACTCCTATCCAATACCATTATCCCCTGTCTTGTTAGTCGTGTATCCTTCTCTGATAGTCTCGAATATCTGTTTGCTAGTACTCTTGCCATAAGATTCCCTGTGGAAATATAAATTATGATACCTCAGAATACTCCCTGGTGAAGTGCTACAATGGTAATTCTGTGCGCTTGCAGAATATTTATATATTTTACTAAGCCATAAGAAAAACCACTGAAACACTCCTTACCCCAATACCGGGATTCACAATCCTCATATTGGATCGTAAGAAGTGTCAACAAGCATTTCTGGCGCCGTTGCCCGGGCAGCAATTGGCTAGATACTTTCAAACTTCTATCTCGAGCTATCTTAGTTGAGTATACTACTACTCAAGTGTGTTTATCTTTGCTCTGTTTCATTGGTCTTGTGAAGCAGAGCAGTGCATGACTGGTTTCCAAACTACTGTCAAATTTCCAAGAAAATCCTGAGTCTCTTGTGAGGAAAGTGCGACCCCGTGTTGTACCTCCTCGTCGTCAACACGGCTTCATCGAGGATGGCAAGCAAGAGGATCCGTGAGTTCTCCGATCCATCGAGCGAGAACGTGCGTGTCGGACCAGCTCCGCCAGTCGGAGATGGCAACTTCGAGCTCAAGCCAGCCCTCATCAACATGGTGCAGGCTAGACCATTTTGTGGCAAGCCACACGAGAATGCCAACGCTCATCTTCAGCATTTTCTGGAGATTTGCAACACTTTCACCATACGCGGGGAAAGCATCGATGTCATTCGCCTTCGTTTATTCCCATTTTTATTATTAGGCAAGGCAAAACAATGGTTTTATGCTAACCGCGAAGCCATAGACACTTGGGATAAATGCACTAGCGCATTTTTGCTTAAATTTTTTCCGGTTGGGAAAACCAACGCCCTCCGGAATAAAATTGCTAGTTTCCAGCAGTTAAAAGATGAAACAGTCCCGGAGGCATGGGATTGCCTCCAATACTATATATCTGCTTGTCCTCACCATGGTATGCAGAGTTGGTTCATCATCCAAACGTTTTACCATGGGTTTAGAAGCTCTGCCCGTGAGGACTTGGATGCTGCTGCTGGAGGTTCTTTCTTCTCTCTTGAGGAGAGTCGTGCAAAGGCCCTCATCGAGAAGATGGTCGAGAACCAAAGTTGGTCCGATGATCGAGCCCAACCTCGGACCTGAGGAGTACATCAAGTTGAAGCCCTGGACATGCTCGCTGCCAAGATGGACCTTCCGATGAAGAAAATGGAGGCCCCTGCTTAAGAAATGGTGCAAGCCATGGACGCTCACATGACTTGCGAGGTCTGTGGCAATGCTGGCCATTCAGGGAATGATTGCCCCTAAACGCGAGAAGATGCCCACTACGTCAACAACTCCAACAACAACGGGTATCGATCGAACAACTATAGCAATCAAGGCTAGAATTCGCGCCCAAACCTCCCATTTGAGAGGCCTCAATAAGGTAACAATTTCAATTGCAGCAATTTCAATAATCAGCCATCTCTTAGAGATATAGTGTTTGGCTAGGGTAAAATCACTAAAAATATCAATAAAAAGCTTGCTGCTAATGATAAAATCCTGGAAAGCATAGACTCTAGGTTGGAATCATTCTCTACTGCCATGAAAAGTCAACTGAGCTTTAATAAAATGATTGAAACCCAAATTGCTCAGTTAGCTGCAGCCGTTCCTGTTACCGAGTCAGGGAAGATTCCATTG
Source organism: Echinochloa phyllopogon (assembly GCA_033239725.1). Lineage (NCBI taxonomy): Eukaryota > Viridiplantae > Streptophyta > Magnoliopsida > Poales > Poaceae > Echinochloa > Echinochloa phyllopogon. Next base: position 27,549,004 of record BTCW01000015.1, on the reverse strand, counting down.
AAATAGTAAATGCAGTTACTACAAGACAAGGTAAGACGTCTCGTAGGACATATTGTGCTTGTCACGCAGGTGTAGTCTCACGAGTCCAAGTAGAAATACCACAAGGGGCACACCTGCCAAGAGCTGCTGTTAAAGCCATCACGAGGACACCTCCGGAAATGAAGGAAGATCCCGGAGTGCCAATCATTCAATGTGTGATCTGTTATCGTCGCGTTAATGATGCACTTTGTGATCTGGGAGCTAGCATCAACATCATGTCCAAGGTATTATTTAAGAAGTTACGTTATTCCACTTTGTCTCCTACAACTGCCCAGGTACAACTGGCAGATTCATCGATCTGCTACCCCGACGGAGTGATCGAGAATGTGCTGGTCCGAGTCTGAGGGCACTACGTCTCTACGGACTTCGTTGTCCTTGACACGGGGAGCGATTATTCGTTTCCCCTTGTGTTGGGTCGGCCATTTTTGAACATTACCCGGGCCATGATTGACATCGATACAAGAGAAATCATGTTCCATATCAACTGGACGCCGATCCCCTTCCCATTTCGACCTCGAGAAGAGAAGAAGACAAAGCCTCATACACCAGAGCAGAGAAGTGCCGAATGTTTCCTAAAAGCACTCCTCTGTGGAGTGCTGGAAATAATCGGTGTAGAGCAGTTCGAATGGGATGAGCTGACAAGACTCATGAGCACTGAAGAAATGGACCTCCTCTTGAAGAGATACGAAGAAGATCAGGCCATCTGGAATTCTCCAGAGGAGCCGATCCCACCGCCACCAACACAGAAGAAGAACACGAAGGCGTGGCGGAAGAAGGTTGCATCGCCCGAATCACCCACTCCGGGATCGGACGATGACAAAAACGACTGAAGACAGGAGGAGTCCCGCTCGTGGACTTTAAACATGAGCTCTCGCCGCGAGGAAAACCGGTATGTATCCCATGTTTCCCTTCCAAATTTTAATTTCCATCATAGCATTTGCATGTTTCCCTTTCCAAAATAACTGAACCACTTGTGCAATTAATTTGAAACAGAGTAGAAAAATTGCAAGCATGGTACAAATAAATGGACAGCATGCTGAGTTTTATTTGAAGCGGGTGTAATTGGTAATTTTCATCATTTTTACCCCTTCTAGAACATCTCCATTAATTTACCATCATCACCAACCAGCACAAAATATGTCTACCCCACTCAACATGGCTGCACATTCACCAATTATCAATAAACATGGCAGCATGGGGGTGACTCCACTAACTTCCACTTTGGTCATGTCAATTTTGCATCTTACCTACCAAAACCCACCAAATTGCCCATGCCAGTGTTGGACATATGAAAGATTTTTGTGCTGGTGGGAGGCAAGATGTGGACACAGCACATAGCCAGTTCGGCCGAATGCCCTGGTTCGGCCGAACCAGGCCGGCTGCCCCCCCCCCCCCCCCCTTCGCCTATAAATGCCACCCCTTGCCTCCTTGCTTGCTGCACCATCTCACACTGAAAAATTTCGGCTAGGAGCTCTCTCTCTCTCTCTCAAGTTCTTGCTCAAGTCCTTGCTCAAGTTCTTCTCTAGTTCTTACTCAAGTTGGTTCACGTGCATTGCTGAAAAATCACAAAAATACTTTGCTTTGGTTTGATCCTTGTGCTGAAACTGGAACGTGTTTGTGGTGGTTTCCAACACCCATAAGAATGACTAACATTTTGTGGTGGTTCTTCATCCCCACAAGAATGACTAACCCTCTTGAACGACTGATTTGTTTACTTGTGCTAACCCCATATATTCTGTCCTTCGGGTAGTCGTTGCGCTAACATTTTGCATGTAGCATGTCGAAGATCTTCTCCGCATTCCGTCGCTCCGCCCGACTGAGCAAACGCTCGGACGATGCTGGGAGTTTCCCAGCCCCGTCCCGTGGTTCAAGCCGGATGGAGGTGGACGAGTTGGGAGCAGCCGACTTTGGGAGAGGCTCTGCCTCGCACCGGCTCTGCTTCGCACCCACCCCGGCAGCTCCTGAACGAGGGTGACATCATCCACCGGACAGACCGGAAGTGGAACGTCTTCAACATGCTGCGCTTGAAGGAGTTTGAGCATACCCGTTTCTTCGAGCAGGACTTGCTCGTAAGAACGGGTATGGATGAAGAATTCCTAGAAGTCTTCGAAGCCGTTGGCTGAGGCAACTTCTGGCGTGTCAACGAACAAGGTTCGTACCTCCTCACCCTCGAATTTCTTTTGACTCTTTCATCTGAACAGGAGGGTGTTCGCTTTCGATTTTTCAACCAAGAGTACTTCTACTCTTCGAGGGATTTGAGCATGGCTCTTGGTTTTGCCAGTCATTGTTCTTTGGAGCCTGCCAAAGCTTTGAAAAGGTTTAGTCGGGATGTGTTTTGGAAAAAGGTTTCCGGAAGCACCAATTGTTCTACTCTGCGAACCAATAACATTCATAACCCCACCTTGCGTTTCATGCATCGGTGGATGGCTATGATGGTGTTTCCGCGTTTGGATTTGCGTCCCGTTAATACAGTCGAGTTGCGGCTTCTTTATGCCATGGTCAAGTGAGTTGCTGTTTCTCCGGTTAAGGATATGGTTACCCATTGGCTGTCCCATCACTCTCGCGTGGGTAGCGTGGCAGTGACTTCTCTAGTCACTCGCCTCGCTAACCAGTTGGGCATTTTGGAGGGCGCCCAGCTCGCATACATAGAGACAACGCGTTCCGTTGTGGATGTTGAGTACTTTGTGCAAGGCCACATGATACGACGGGCGCCCGATGCAACACTGGTGATGATTTACCGCTGTTATACAACCGAAGTGCCACAGCCCTGTGCAGAGCTGAGGTTGTATACCGCTCAGAAACTAACTCTTCAGCTGAGTACCGAGTCAAATGATTCTCCCCCTTGGAGAGAGCCCGCTCGGCACAATGTTGCAGGCGAAGGACCATGCACCCGGGGACGAGCCAGGCGTGGTGCCAGGCTCTTCACCGCACAGAAACCAGCAACTTCACCAACACAGCCACACCGACATACGTCTGCATTCAAGGCAGCCTTCGGCGAGTACATAGGTGCTGGGATTTCAAGAGCAGGAGGCTCTGGACATCCCAGGACCCAGATTACTTCGCCCTGAGCCACTAGGACTACGCCCAGAGTAAGGACTCTGAGTATTCCCAGGGGTGGTATGCAGGGGGGTACGATAGTGCCTCCCAGCCATACTTCCCTGGGCACTCTCAGTCCGCACGCTTCTCCACACCCAACGGCTATGACATCGGTCGGGAGTTATCTTACATCTCCGACCGAGTCGACCTCCTCGACGACCATACCCAGAACATAGAAGGCACTCTGGCACGCCATTCTCAGTACCACCAAGAGAATAGCAGCGTGCTGGACTCCCTACAGTACAACGTCCAGCAACAGACGGATCAGATGGCTGACTATTTTTCAAGGTTTCGACCCTATCAATGAAGGATCCAAGCTTGGGGGAGGACCCCCACCAGGTATGTTCTATGTCCCTTCAGCACTTTGATTCTGCATTTGCCATTTCCCTTTTCTATTTCATATCCATCTTAAAATAAAAACACCAAAAATATTTACCTTGAATAAAATTAACTCCTAACTATGCATGGAATGAAGCATATGCCTATCACCTCGGAAATGATGAATAGTTGCTTTGTCATTAATTTTGCAAGTGCTTTGTTTCGACTAGTTGCTTGATAGTACTTGAGTTTATTGGCATGAGTAAAAATGAACCTGAAAACCTTGTGGGAGCACATGCTATATTCCAAGTCTATGTTGTTGTAAGGAATGATATAGTGGGATTGTGGTTAAGTCTACCTTTGCTCTTAGTATGGTGAAAATTTCGGATGCTTTGTGCTTTCAAAAATAAAACAAGTTCCTCATTGGTCAGAAATTCCTACCAAAGCCATATGTTTAGTCTAGTTGAAACCTTCTACTCATATGCTGCTTGTTGTCTTAGTGAGTTTTGTCAAATTGTTGTGACCTTTGCGTGAAGCTTTCATGCCTGTAAGATCGAGATTCACGTACACACCACCTCTCACTTGCAATTCCTATATTGGGAGTTAGCAAACACTGCCATCATCCAACCACAAAAAAAAATGCTCCATGTTCTATGATCTCGTCTCCAAATATGCTCGAATAGAGACATGGGCTATGCAAAAAGAAAAGAATGCCAAAGAGCATGGCAAAAAGAAAGAGAAAAATAAAAGCATTCCAAAGAGCATGGCAAAAATAAGAAATAAGAAAAGCATGCCAAATGGCATGGCAAAAATATGAGCAAAAAGAGATAGCCCATGTTCTCGAAAATAAGTCAAGGAGAGTAAGAATCATCCCAAGGAGTTCCACCATATTCCACTCCATTCCACTCCACATATTCCACACACTTGCACTTCTTGATCTAAAGGTGTGATTTGGTTCCCCAAAGGTTCGGTCTTCGACTTAGCAAAATATAAGATGCATGCATGCCTTCATCCATTGTCCCTAAGCCACACAAAAGACATATTAGATTTTAGGATGAAAAGAAGCACAAGGCTTTGGTGAGGATTCAAATACTACTTCAGTGATCGAGCATGCCAATTGAGGAACAACTTACATTTTTCACAAAATTATGGAAACTCCGAGATGGGATCCTGAAAAGAGTAGAGTAGAATAAAACTAAATCAACTGTTCAACCTTTCAACCGCCCATAGGTAAACGGTGATTTAATACTGTGCTAAAAGATTCAAGTAATTTTGAGCACTAGTTGTTTACAAAGATTACCTGCAATATATTGACATTGTAGCAACTCCTGATCCACCGAGCCTAAGTTTTTATCTTTGCTCGAGGACAAGCAAAGGTCTAAGCTTGGGGGGAGCTTGTTGGCGGTCGTTACGTCACATTTTCAACCACCAATACTCGGGAATAAAAGAGGATATATGTGACATTTCTAATAAAGTTCCATGAGTTTTGGTGAGTTTCACTTGTGCAGGTACATTAATGAGAAATATGTGCTACAGGGGTCAGAATTAACCGATTTGACCGAACGACACGATTCGGTCGGTTACCCCCTTAGCCATACACGACACAAAGCACAACCGGAAGTCTTCCACGTCAACGATGACCAAGCGATGACCGTGCATGGCACGTGGACGACCGCCACCCACCTCTGGGCCAATCCAACACGAATACTAGCAACAGAAGGTAGCCCAGAGCAACCCAGAAGCAAAAGCACTGCAAGGGGGCAGGCCCTGGCCTCCAACCTAGTTCGGCCGAACTGAGGAGTTTGGCCGAACCGCCCCCACTGCACAGCCGCCTTCCCAGGGCCAATCTTAGCCCTTGGAGGCAAGGGCAGTGGATCCACTGATTTGGCCAAAGGCCCGGCACCGCCTCGCTGTTTCCCTTGACGGTTACTCCACGTCAACCATCATTTGCCACTATAAATAGAGGCATCCACTTCACTTGTTCATACACACCAAGCCAGGGAGCTCTCATTTCCACTTCTCTCTAGTAGAGTTAGGGTAGTTTAGTTGGGAGTTTGAGTTGAGTCGAGCTGTGCCTTGGAGGTTTCGGAGTTGTCTTCAGAAGCTCTTGTATTAGCTCTTGTATCTTTTTCTTTTGTTTCTGCAAGACTTTGAGTTATCAATATTATCTTTGTCATCTTATCTGAGTTATTTATATCTTGCTTCTACTTTAGTCTAGTTGCAAGTATTTCTGGTTTAGACTATAGTTGTTGTGATCCTAGTTCCCCCAGTTTTAGATTCAAGTATTTGCATTGGCGGGTTCTTCGTTTCCGCTCAATACTTGTGGTGAACTATCACTGGGTATTGATAGGATTGCTTGTTTCTGCTAGCGGGGTAAGTAGTTGTAGTCTAGTATGGGTTTGGTACCTAGACTAGTCCGTAACCTTAGAATATCCCTGAGCTGTCATGGAGGTGGTGGTCGTTAGGTGGTGATAGCCCTATACGGCCTTCGTAACCCATCACGCTTGGCTCGGCCTGTAGGATCCCCAAACATGTAGGGTTGGAGGCACCCCTTCTCATCCCTTTCTGTGTGTCTTCGGTTCTGTGTCCCGAAGTCGAGGTCTCAACTTATCTTGATCTGTTAGAGCTAGTTATCAACCCTTGTATTCCAACCCGAGTAACCCAGATACACAATACCCACGAATCCTCTATCTCTTCTCGTTGTCCTCCCAACTATCTACTCCTTCTCTTTCCTACTAGAATCTCCCTTGAGCTGTGTGTCACGGTATTTCAAGTCCTATCCAATACCGTTATCCCCCATCTTGTTAGTTGTGTATCCTTCTGGTTTAGACTAAAAGATTCAAGTAATTTTGAGCACTAGTTGTTTACAAAGATTACCTGCAATATATTGACATTGTAGCAACTCCTGATCCACCGAGCCTAAGTTTTTATCTTTGCTCGAGCACAAGCAAAGGTCTAAGCTTGGGGGAGCTTGTTGGCGGTCGTTACGTCACATTTTCAACCACCAATACCAGGGAATAAAAGAGGATATATACATTTCTAATAAAGTTCCATGAGTTTTGGTGAGTTTCACTTCTGTAGGTACATTAATGAGAAATATGTGCTACAGGGGTCGGAATTAACCGATTCGACCGAACGACACGATTTGGTCGGTTACCCCCTTAGCCATACACGACACAAAGCACAACCGGAAGTCTTCCACGTCAACGATGACCAAGAGATGACCGTGCATGGCACGTGGATGACCGCCACCCACCTCTGGGCCAATCCAACATGAATACTAGCAAGAGAAGGTAGCCCAGAGCAACCCAAAAGCAAAGGCGGTGCAGGGGGGCAGGCCCTGGCCTCCAGCCTAGTTCGGCCGAACTGAGGAGTTTGGCCGAACCGCCCCCACTGCACAGCCGCCTCCCCAGGGCCAATCTTAGCCCTTGGAGGCAAGGGCGGTGGATCCACTGATTTGGCCGAAGGCCCGGCACCGCCTCGCTGTTTCCCTTGATGGTTACTCCATGTCAACCATCATTTGCCACTATAAATAGAGGCGTCCACTTCACTTGTTAATACACACCAAGCCAGGGAGCTCTCATTTCCACTTCTCTCTAGTAGAGTTAGGGTAGTTTAGTTGGGAGTTTGAGTTGAGTCGAGCTGTGCCTTGGAGGTTTCGGAGTTGTCTTTAGAAGCTCTTGTATCTTTTTCTTTTGTTTCTGCAAGACTTTGAGTTATCAATATAGTTATCTTTGTCATCTTATCTGAGTTATTTATATCTTGCTTCTACTTTAGTCTAGTTGCAAGTATTTCTGGTTTAGACTATAGTTGTTGTGATCCTAGTTCCCCTAGTTTTAGATTCAAGTATTTGCCTTGGCGGGTTCTTCGTTTCCGCTCAATACTTGTGGTGAACTATCACTGGGTATTGATAGGATTGCTTGTTTCTGCTAGCGGGGTAAGTAGTTGTAGTCTAGTGTGGGTTTGGTACCTAGACTAGTCCGTAACCTTAGAATATCCCTGAGCTGTCATGGAGGTGGTGGTCGTTAGGTGGTGACAGCCCTATATGGCCTTCGTAACCCATCACGCTTGGCTCGGCCTGTAGGATCCCCAAACATGTAGGGTTGGAGGCACCCCTTCTCATCCCTTTCTGTGTGTCTTCGGTTCTGTGTCCCGAAGTCGAGGTCTCAGCTTATCTTGATCTGTTAGAGCTAGTTATCAACCCTTGTATTCCAACCCGAGTAACCCAGATAGACAATACCCACGAATCCTCTATCTCTTCTTGTTGTCCTCCCAACTATCTACTCCTTCTCTTTCCTACTAGAGTCTCCCTTGAGCTGTGTGTCACGGTATTTCCACTCCTATCCAATACCGTTATCCCCCATCTTGTTAGTTGTGTATCCTTCTCTGATAGTCTCGAATATCTGTTTGCTAGTAATCTTGCCATAAGCTTCCCTGCGGAAATATAAATTATGATACCTTGGAATACTCCTTGGTGAAGTCTACAGCGGTAATTTTGTGCGCTTGCACAATATTTATATATTTTAATGAGCCATAAGAAAAACCACTGAAACACTCGTTACCCCAGAATCGGGATTCACAATCCTGATATTGGATCGTAAGAGGTGTCAACAGTCACCATCATCGGCGTCACGTGTGTCCAGATTCCATGCCTTTACAGACTTCTTCTGGACACAGTCTTGAACCGAGGTGTAACACCCTAAAAATGCCTATTTTTAAAATTTAGTAATTAAATTGCCTTTATTTAATTTTATGCTCATATTTATCTAGGAAAAATAAATTATTTATGAGAAATAAAATTAAATATAAGGTTAGAAACATTTTTGTTGCATTCATGCCGGCTGCTTGAGTTTTGTTTGTGTGTGGTTCAATTGGAATTTAAATTCTGTTTAAATTCGAATTTGAATCGCTTAGTTTGGAGCTCTAGAAAAGTTTCTGCGGCCCGAGTCCGTTTTTCCTCCCTTAACTCTTTCCCCATCCGATTTTGGCCCTCTTTCTTTTTCCTCCGCAACGGCCAAGCCTCCCACGCCCCGCTTTCGGCCCGGCCCAGCGGCCTGCTCCGCCCCGCACTGGCCTGTTCACCTTCCCGCTCCCGCGGCAGCCGCCCTCCCCTTCCTCGGCCCAGTCCGGCCCAGCGGCGCGGCCTGCAGCCAGCCAGCGCAGCGCCCCGCGGCCCAGCAGCCAGGCCGGCCCGCCTTGCACCGTAGCCGCTGACCGAGCGGTCCCACCGGTCAGAGCCGTCTCCTTCCTCCCGTCGGAGTCCGACTCCGCCACGCCCCGACCCCGGTGTCCGGCCCGGCCACGGCGCGAACGCCGAGGCCCACCAGGACTCCCCTCGTCCGCGCTCCATAAAGGCCGAAGCCCCGCCGCCTTTTCCCCCAACAAACCCGCGCCCAAGCCGCCGCTCCAAGCTCACCCGCGCCGCCGCCCCGCCGTCGATCCGCCGTCCTGCTGCCGTTCCGGTCGAATTAACCGCCCAAGGAACTTCCCCAGCAGGTAAGCTCGCCCCCAAACCCGGTCTAGCCCCGATTCGCGCGCTGTGCCATCCCCGCCGCCGTTTCCCGAGCGCCGCCGCCGCCATAGCTCGTCGCGAGCTCGCTCCGTCGCTCTCCGCTCGTCCACAACCCCGCTGCCGCACTCGCCGCGTTACCCCGCACCCGTAGCACCCAACCGCGTTCAAAACCGAGCACTCTAGCTTGTTTTTGCGCAACGCCGGCGAAGCGCCGCCGCTCGCCGCCGCAGCTCCGCTCGCCGCCGGTGAACCCCTCCCCTGGATCTATTTCTAGCCGCTCGATCCGAAACCTGTGGCTCAGATCGAGTCAACGAGCCGAGTGAAACCAGCTTATACCGGTCAACCTTGGCGTTTTGCAAAAAAAGCCCCTGCCCTTTTTCAAAATTAAACCGCAGTCCAAATCTATTCAAAAATAATTACAATTAAGTCCTGATTTTTACAGAAAACCCCCTGACTTATTTAAAAATAGCACCCGAGGTCCTGTTTTGGATAATTTGCAAATAAACCCTCCTGTTTTTATATAAAATTATGTTTTAGCCCGTGAGTTTTTGCAAATAAGCCCCTGGAACTTTTAAAACTTTGCCAGCAAGTCCCTGAACCTTAGAAAAGCCATAACTTCTTCGTTTTAGCTCCGATTTGAGTGATTTTCGCGCTCACGTGTTCGTAGTGAAGCGTAGATTAGTTTCTAAGCCTTCTTTTGATCTGTTTTTATTGTTTGGTGTACTGTTCTAATAGATTAATATTGTTTGCATGTACTGGCTTGTATGGATGCTTGTGTGTTGATGTACGAGTCCAGTCGGTGAGCCGTACGCGTTTGAGTTCGAGGGTTACGAGGAGCAGGACCAACAGCAGCAGCAACAGTTGGACGAAGGCAAGTACAGCACGGACAATCCTTGCTACCTAAACACACCTTTACACTATTTACTGCATATGCATGTGTCTAAATTGTTCCTGTTAAGGTTATTCCTAGCTTTGTTTTATCCTATGCCTTGATTACCCCGGGTTATTGCATTTGGGTAGACCTTTGCTAAGCGCAGCTACTGTCACCAATGTTTAACTGTTAATCTTGACTTAATGGTTCACTTCAATGTTAATGGTAAAACTTGCTTTTTAGCAACATGGAACAGGGAGCTAGGGCGTATGCTTCATGCTTGGCCCTAGTGTCTCTCCGTAAGGACTGGTTCTTAAAGCGGCAACCCAGGAACCTGTCGCCACCGCCGGAACTATAATGGCTCTGGTCTTGGACAAGTAACATGTACGGCTCTAGCTTGACAGTAGTTACCGACGGGCCGATGGCGTTATGGGAAGCATGGGTGAGAGTATGGTTTGATCCACCGAGGACGGAGTATCCGTTGGCTATGTCCCCGTGAGGCACAGTCCCGTGTTGGGAGCTTCCGTATGGCGGAGGTTCCACACGTTGCGCCATTTATTTTGTTGTTGATGTTTATTACCGTGCTTGGACGCCATTGACCCCCTCGTGTTGCGACATGGGCGTCAGTCAATCTCGATGCCTTGGGTCATGCTGCCTAGGTTGTACCATAACGGCTACTGTTTTGTTAGGGTGTCTTGTGAAAGGCCTCGTAGCGTCCCTATGCAGTCACACCTCGGAAGTGTTGATGTGCGTGGTTGGGTGCAAAGTTCCTTTGAACTTTTACGCGACTGGTGGGAAAAGGGCGAAACCTCTGCAGAGTGTATAATCTATCATGATAGCCTTGCTCAGGGTCAAGAGCAGCCTGGATCCTTTTTGATTAGAAGATGATATTTATTATTGCTTAATGTTCACCGTTACTTCATTAATTGGGAATTGCAATTGGGATTCACTTAATTGTAGTATTCTTGGTTTATGTTAAAATGAAACAACTAAAATCGCTAATGCAGTTCAGCCGTGTCAAGCCTTTCTTTTAAGCCTTCATTACCGTGTTGTATTTGCTAAGTAAGACATTTACTTACACTTGCCATTCAACAAAATCCCGGATGGGTAACAGATGGATTAGATGGTACTGCTGCTATTGAATTTCCTGAAGATCTACCATTCTACTAGCTGTGCTCAGCCAGTCGGTGTCCCTGTGGATTATGGTTATCGGCTTCGTCTTCGTCATCGTTTAGAGAGAGTTAATAAAGAGTCTTCCGCTGTTTTATTTAGTTATCTGAGGCAAACTCTGATGTAAAACCATTTTATTCAAGCATATGTACTCTGTTTATCATATTTGTTATCTATATGTGTTCTGTGGACTTCCTGGGCACACATATAGAAGCATTCGGGTTTCTGTGTAAATCCGGGTGTGACAGATTGGTATCAGAGCAGTGTTGACTGTAGGATCGCAGCCTAGCTAGAACGGTTGATAAATCACTAGGAGACCACCATGATTTTGTTTCAGATCATTTAGTTACGTTTTTCAAAACCAGTGCTGTCGAGTCTTGTGTGAATCATGTCTTTGGGTGCTTGCTTTTGCTGTTATTATGCTTATGTTTGATTTGGATCTTTGTAATGATTGTGATGGTCATAGACTCAAGTCTATCTCCATCTAGATATAGGACTAAGGTTTAAGGAAAATTAGTGAATAAATAGTTGGGTTATCTATTCCCTTTGCACTTTCCCTTGTCTTACTCTCTATACCTCTGAATCATATCTTTACAAATGCTGCTATCTCCTCATACACCATCTGCAAGCATGGGTTATCTAATACCAGTTGACGGGAATACTGATGGGAGATATCTTACTATGGTAGATGGTTAACACCAGAGGCAACCCCGGAGGCAGTGGAAGCAACCAGAACCAGAACCCACCACCTCCACCACCGCCACTCACCATGGAGCAGATGATGCAGATGCAACTTCAGCTGACACAGCAGATGGCGCAAACCATAGCACTGATGCAGCAGAATCAGCAGAACCCGCCCCAATAGCACTACGTGCAACCCAGAGATAAAATGGGCGAGTTTATGAAGGGACGCCCTCCTACCTTCAACAAGTCTAGCGACCCAATGCAAGCAGAGGACTGGCTCAAGGCAGTGGAACGACAGCTGGACATCGCACAGTGCAACGACCGGGAGAAGGTGTTGTATGGAAGTGGACAGCTCCAGGGAGCAGCTTTGGATTGGTGGGATGCGTACCAGTATGCTCACCCCAGTCGTGATCAGATCACTTGGCAGGAGTTCCGCGACAGCTTCCGTTCTCACCACGTGCCGGAAGCGTTGATGACCTTGAAGAAGAAGGAGTTCCTGGCGTTGAAGCAGGAAGGCATGAGTGTCACCGCTTATCGTGACAAGTTCATTGAGTTGGCCCGTTATGCTCCAGAGGACGTAAATACGGATAGGAAGAAACAGACCCGATTCCGAGATGGCCTGCATGATACACTCCAGTACCAGCTCCTGTGCTCTAGGTTCGCCACTTTTCAAGAACTGGTGGATAGCGCACTACTGCTGGAGCACAAGCGCCGTGAGATGGAGGAAAAGAAGAGGAAGCTTCAAGGCACACCGTCAGGAAGCAACGTTCGCCCTCGCTTCAATCCTCAGCAAGGAAACCAGCAGATGGTGACTCCACAGCGTTTCCAGGGACAGTCCGGTATGATGAACCACAACCAGTATCAGCAACGACCCCAGTACCAGCCGCGTCCCTAGTACCCCTCAGCACTACCTCAGCAGCGCCCCCAAAACCAGCCACAGAATGGTCCTGTCCAACGCCCCAATCCGACCAACAATGCACCTACGGCTCCGAGGGGTTTTGGTTGTGGTGAGTTGGGACACTATGCCAGCGCTTGTCCTCGCAAGGCACAGAACGCCGTTGGTCAGAACAACAATCAGAGGGTAGGACAACCGCAGCACCAGAATGGGAATCAGCAGCAGAACCCGGCGAGAGGAAAGGTCAACCACATGGGTGCGGAAACCACAGAAGGAGCAACGGATGTCGTTGTGGGTACGTTCCCTGTCAACTCGTCTCTCGCAACTGTTTTGTTTGATACTGGAGCTTCGCATGCTTTCATATCTGCTGCTTTCGTGAAAAAGAACATGATGATCTTGCAACCTATGGGGAACCCCATGGTAGTTAGTTCACCCGGGGGAGAGCAGCGTGCCACTTTACGTTGCCCTTGTATCACCATCACAATAAGGGGGGTAGACTTTGTGGTGAATCCAATAGTCCTAGAAACTCTTGGGTTCGACTTGATTCTGGGTATGAGCTGGTTAGCCAGATATGATGGGGTGATTCAATGTTCCAAGAGAACAGTGCAGCTGACAGCAAAGACTGGTGAGAAAGTGGAGTACCAAGCAGCTAGTCCCTTGGGACACAATCAGATCTACCAAGCCGAAGGTGTAGCACTGGAAGACATCAGAGTGGTGTGCGAATTCCCAGACGTGTTTCCAGATGAGTTACCAGGTATGCCCCCAGACCGCGAAGTTGAATTTATTATTGATCTTAAGCCTGGTACTGCACCTATAGCTAAGAGGCCATATAGAATGGGAGTAAAAGAACTAGAGAAACTTAAGGAGGAATTAAGGGTGTTGTTAGCAAAAGGGTATATTCGTCCTAGTTCATCCCCTTGGGGAGCACCGGTTTTGTTTGTGGATAAGAAAGATGGGACCCAGAGATTGTGTGTGGATTATCGAGCTTTGAATGAAGTGACCATCAAAAACAAGTACCCGCTGCCAAGGATTGATGATCTCTTCGACCAGTTGAAAGGAGCATGTGTGTTCTCTAAGATCGATCTCCGATCCGGTTACCATCAGATGAGGATACGAGTGACTGACATCCCCAAAACAGCCTTCACAACCCGATATGGTCTATATGAGTTCACAGTCATGTCTTTTGGTCTGACAAATGCACCGGCATACTTCATGTATCTGATGAACAGTGTGTTCATGGACTATCTTGACAAATTTGTAGTGGTGTTTATTGATGATATTCTGGTTTTCTCCAAGAATGAGGAAGAGCATGAAGACCATCTAAGGTTGGTGATGCAGAGACTTCGTGAGCATCAGCTGTATGCCAAGCTGAGCAAGTGTGAGTTTTGGTTAAAGGAAGTAGCATTCTTGGGTCACGTACTGTCTGATGGTGGAGTGGCAGTTGATCCGAAGAAGGTTAGTGATGTGTTGAGTTGGAATCCGCCTAAGGATGTGAGTGAAATCAGAAGTTTCCTTGGAATGGCTGGATACTATCGGAGGTTCATAGAAGGATTCTCCAAGATTGCTAAGCCCTTGACGGCGTTATTGGAGAAAAATGCCAAGTTTGTCTGGACTGAATAATGTCAAGTCAGCTTTGAGGAATTGAAGAAGAGGTTGACAACGGCACCTGTGCTAGTGTTGCCAGATATAACCAAAAGCTTCTCTATCTACTGTGATGCATCTCGTCTAGGATTGGGATGTGTACTCATGCAGGAAGGCAGAGTAGTAGCTTATGCATCGAGACAGTTGAGGAAACATGAGCAGAACTACCCGACACACGATCTGGAGTTAGCAGCTGTAGTACATGCTTTGAAGATTTGGAGGCATTACTTGATTGGACATAAGTGTGATATTTACACTGACCACAAGAGTCTCAAGTATGTGTTCACACAGTCAGATCTGAATATGAGACAACGTCGTTGGTTAGAACTGATCAAGGACTACGACTTGGAGATACATTATCATCCAGGGAAGGCCAACTTGGTGGCAGATGCTCTGAGTAGAAGGAGTTACGTGAATAAAATCACAGGACATTACTTACCGGAAGAACTCAGTGCAGAGTTCGAAAGGATGAGTCTGGGATATGTGACCAGCGTCACCGAGATGGCAGTAGAACCGACCTTGGAACAAGAGATCCGAAACGGACAGCTCACAGATGAGAAGATCAAGGAGATCGTGGAACTGGTGGCATTAGGAAAAGCCCCTGGTTTTCGAGTGGATGACCAAGGAACATTGTGGTATGAGAAGAGGATCTGTGTACCAGATATAGTGCAGATCAGGGATGCAATTCTCAGGGAAGCCCATGAATCGGCATATTCGATACACCCAGGTAGTACCAAGATGTACCAAGATATCAAAGAGAGATTTTGGTGGTATGGATTGAAGAGAGATGTGGCCACATACGTAGCTTTATGTGACACGTGTCAGAGAGTCAAGGCTGAACATCAGAGGCCAGCAGGTTTGCTCCAGCCCCTGAAGGTACCTGAATGGAAGTGGGAAGAGGTCGGTATGGATTTCATCACCGGCTTACCTCGCACTCAGAGGGGATTTGACTCAATTTGGGTAATCGTGGATCGTCTGACCAAGGTGGCGCATTTCCTACCGGTAAAGACCACCTACTCGGGAGCCAGACTAGCAGAGTTGTATATGGAGAGGATTGTGTGTTTGCATGGGGTACCAAAAAGAATAGTGTCAGATCGAGGTACCCAGTTGACATCACACTTTTGGCGACAATTGCATGAGTCTATGGACACTAAGCTACAGTTCAGTTCAGCTTACCATCCGCAGACAGATGGGCAGACAGAGCGGACGAATCAGATATTGGAAGATATGCTGAGAGCATGTGCCTTACAATATGGTGCCAGTTGGGATAAGAGTTTACCATACGCGGAATTCTCGTATAACAACAGTTATCAGAAGAGTCTGCAGATGGCACCATTCGAGGCTCTGTATGGCAGAAAGTGTAGGACACCACTATTCTGGAATCAGACGGGAGAAAGTCAGGTATTTGGACCTGAAATACTAAGAGAGGCAGAGCGACAAGTGCAGATAATCAGACAGAATTTGAAAGTGGCACAATCCAGACAGAAGAGCTATGCAGATAACCGACGAAGAGATCTCAGCTTCGAAATTGGAGACTTCGTGTATCTCAGGGTGTCACCCATGAGAGGCGTGAAGAGGTTCAACGTCAAGGGCAAGTTAGCACCTCGATACATTGGACCGTTCAAGGTACTTGGCCGGAAAGGTGAAGTGGCATATCAGTTAGAGTTACCAAAGAAGTTAGCAGGAGTACATGATGTGTTCCATGTGTCTCAGTTGAAAAAGTGTTTGCGAGTACCTGAGGAACAGATTCCGATTGATGAGCTGAATGTGGAGGAAGATCTTACCTATACTGAGCATCCTGTCAGAATTTTGGAGGAGTCAGAAAGAGTCACCAGAAATAAAGTGATCCGGATGTGCAAGGTTCAGTGGAGCCGCCATTCAGTGGATGAAGGAACTTGGGAAAGAGAAGAAGATCTCAGAGCTGAATATCCACAGTTGTTCCCGTCCGCGTCCGAATCTCGAGGACGAGATTCATCTTAAGGGGGGTAGGTTTGTAACACCCTAAAAATGCCTATTTTTAAAATTTAGTAATTAAATTGCCTTCATTTAATTTTATGCTCATATTTATCTAGGAAAAATAAATTATTTATGAGAAATAAAATTAAATATAAGGTTAGAAACATTTTTGTTTCATTCATGCCGGCTGCTTTGAGTTTTGTTTGTGTGTGGTTCAATTGGAATTTAAATTCTGTTTAAATTCGAATTTGAATCGCTTAGTTTGGAGCTCTAGAAATGTTTCTGCGGCCCGAGTCCGTTTTCCCTCCCTTAACTCTTTCCCCGTCCGATTTTGGCCCTCTTTCTTTTTCCTCCGCAACGGCCAAGCCTCCCACGCCCCGCTTTCGGCCCGGCCCAGCGGCCTGCTCCGCCCCGCACCGGCCTGTTCGCCTTCCCGCTCCCGCGGCAGCCGCCCTCCCCTTCCTCGGCCCAGTCCGGCCCAGCGGCGCGGCCTGCAGCCAGCCAGCGCAGCGCCCCGCGGCCCAGCAGCCAGGCCGGCCCGCCTTGCACCGCAGCCGCTGACCGAGCGGTCCCACCGGTCAGAGCCGTCTCCTTCCTCCCGTCGGAGTCCGACTCCGCCACGCCCCGACCCCGGTGTCCGGCCCGACCATGGCGCGAACGCCGAGGCCCACCAGGACACCCCTCGCCCGCGCTCCATAAAGGCCGAAGCCCCGCCGCCTTTTCCCCCAACAAACCCGCGCCCAAGCCGCCGCTCCAAGCTCACCCGCGCCGCCGCCGCCCAAAGTCGCCGCCCCGCCGTCGATCCGCCGTCCTGCTGTCGTTCCGGTCGAATTAACCGCCCAAGGAACTTCCCCAGCAGGTAAGCTCGCCCCCAAACCCGGTCTAGCCCCGATTTGCGCGCTGTGCCATCCCAGCCGCCGTTTCCCGAGCGCCGCCGCCGCCATAGCTCGTCGCGAGCTCGCTCCATCGCTCTCCGCTCGTCCACAACCAAGCTGCCGCACTCGCCGCGTTACCCCGCACCCGTAGCACCCAAGCGCGTTCAAAACCGAGCACTCTAGCTTGTTTTTGCGCAACGCCGGCGAAGCGCCGCCGCTCGCCGCCGCAGCTCCGCTCGCCGCCGGTGAACCCCTCCCCTGGATCTATTTCTAGCCGCTCGATCCGAAACCTGCGGCTCAGATCGAGTCAAACCAGCTTATACCGGTCAACCTTGGCGTTTTGCAAAAAAAGCCCCTGCCCTTTTTCAAAATTAAACCGCAGTCCAAATCTATTCAAAAATAATTACAATTAAGTCCTGATTTTTACAGAAAACCCCCTGACTTATTTAAAAATAGCACCCGAGGTCCTGCTTTGGATAATTTGCAAATAAACCCTCCTGTTTTTATATAAAATTATGTTTTAGCCCGTGAGTTTTTGCAAATAAGCCCCTGGAACTTTTAAAACTTTGCCAGCAAGTCCCTGAACCTTAGAAAAGCCATAACTTCTTCGTTTTAGCTCCGATTTGAGTGATTTTCGCGCTCACGTGTTCGTAGTGAAGCGTAGATTAGTTTCTAAGCCTTCTTTTGATCTGTTTTTATTGTTTGGTGTACTGTTCTAATAGATTAATATTGTTTGCATGTACTGGCTTGTATGGATGCTTGTGTGTTGATGTACGAGTCCAGTCGGTGAGCCGTACGCGTTTGAGTTCGAGGGTTACGAGGAGCAGGACCAACAGCAGCAGCAACAGTTGGACGAAGGCAAGTACAGCACGGACAATCCTTGCTACCTAAACACACCTTTACACTATTTACTGCATATGCATGTGTCTAAATTGTTCCTGTTAAGGTTATTCCTAGCTTTGTTTTATCCTATGCCTTGATTACCCCGGGTTATTGCATTTGGGTAGACCTTTGCTAAGCGCAGCTACTGTCACCAATGTTTAACTGTTAATCTTGACTTAATGGTTCACTTCAATGTTAATGGTAAAACTTGCTTTTTAGCAACATGGAACAGGAAGCTAGGGCGTATGCTTCATGCTTGGCCCTAGTGTCTCTCCGTAAGGACTGGTTCTTAAAGCGGCAACCCAGGAACCTGTCGCCACCGCCGGAACTATAATGGCTCTGGTCTTGGACAAGTAACATGTACGGCTCTAGCTTGACAGTAGTTACCGACGGGCCGACGGCGTTATGGGAAGCATGGGTGAGAGTATGGTTTGATCCACCGAGGACGGAGTATCCGTTGGCTATGTCCCCGTGAGGCACAGTCCCGTGTTGGGAGCTTCCGTATGGCGGAGGTTCCACACGTTGCGCCATTTATTTTGTTGTTGATGTTTATTACCGCGCTTGGACGCCATTGACCCCCTCGTGTTGCGACATGGGCGTCAGTCAATCTTGGTGCCTTGGGTCATGCTGCCTAGGTTGTACCATAACGGCTACTTTTTTGTTAGGGTGTCTTGTGAAAAGCCTCGTAGCGTCCCTATGCAGTCACACCTCGGAAGTGTTGATGTGCGTGGTTGGGTGCAAAGTTCCTTTGAACTTTTACGCGACTGGTGGGAAAAGGGCGAAACCTCTGCAGAGTGTATAATCTATCATGATAGCCTTGCTCAGGGTCAAGAGCGGCCTGGATCCTTTTTGATTAGAAGATGATATTTATTATTGCTTAATGTTCACCGTTACTTCATTAATTGGGAATTGCAATTGGGATTCACTTAATTGTAGTATTCTTGGTTTATGTTAAAATGAAACAACTAAAATTGCTAATGCAGTTCAGCCGTGTCAAGCCTTTCTTTTAAGCCTTCATTACCGTGTTGTATTTGCTAAGTAAGACATTTACTTACACTTGCCATTCAACAAAATCCCGGATGGGTAACAGATGGATTAGATGGTACTGCTGCTATTGAATTTCCTAAAGATCTACCATTCTACTAGCTGTGCTCAGCCAGTCGGTGTCCCTGTGGATTATGGTTATCGGCTTCGTCTTCGTCATCGTTTAGAGAGAGTTAATAAAGAGTCTTCCGCTGTTTTATTTAGTTATCTGAGGCAAACTCTGATGTAAAACCATTTTATTCAAGCATATGTACTCTGTTTATCATATTTGTTATCTATATGTGTTCTGTGGACTTCCTGGGCACACATATAGAAGCATTCGGGTTTCTGTGTAAATCCGGGTGTGACACGAGGGCACCTTACCCCTGCTCATCGGCTGAGCTAGCACCGCCTTGCCCCCGGGTGGGGTTCAGACTGACCCCTCCGGGTCATGCATGCTCCTACCAACCTTCGTATTGATCGTATGGCGCATGCGAGACTCAGAGCTCTCGGTCTGCTGCACGATGGCTTACTCGATGAGGAGCTACGCCTCGCGACGCAGGTTGCAGCCCTTAGGGGTCGAGGGTTTGGGCATGGCCCGAATCAAAGTTGCGGCGGTGATGAGCTTCTGGCTCGCCCTTGCCATCGGCAGTGGATCATCCGCGTCATCACCGGCCTCGTTGCATGCACGAGCGACATGTCCCGCCTCTCTAGCACGCGCACCATGCTCAAGGGGCGCCGCCTTGGGCATGGCTGGTGCGCCACGCTCAAGGGGTGCCACCTCGAGAGTGGCTCGCAGACGCCGTACCTGTTGGCGCTCTTCCTCGAGCTTTGCCTCCAGCTCTCGGACTTGGGCCAACCGCGCCTACGCAAGCGCGACATTGTTTAGTGGCGTGGCCGGTTGTGAGTTTGCCACGCGGTCGGTGAAACCCGCCGCGCCGCCTGCCCTGTCGCCCTCGTCTTTGGGCCCCGACAGACCGAGGACGAAGCACTCCCGCGTGGGGTCGTAATCCCCCTCACTTTAGTCATTAGAGCAGGTGAGGCAGTGGTCCCTCGCAGCCTGAAATGACACAAAAGCTTCACAGTTGCGGAGCCCGGAGTAGTCCCACCACGGGGCCTCCTGACCGTGCGTGTTTACCTTACTGTCGGAGTCGGGGTACTGATCGTCGGGCGAGGTAGCGATGAGGTTGCAGATCGAGATCAAGTGATGTCCCAACAGATCCTCATATGCATCCATGTTCGTGCTGACCGACGATGAGTAAGCCATAGTAGTGGCAGGACATCGCAACGGCTTGGCCGTGCTCTCCCCGGGGGGGGGGGGGGTGGACACGTCGTGGGAGTTGTTGGTGAAGGCGTCACTTCCCCAGTCACCGCCGTAGGGCGCGACTCACTTGCTCTGCCCCGCTCGGGGGAGCAAACATGAGCAACTCTGCGTTGCTCCGCGTGCTCTCATCGCGCGCGGCAGCCGAACGCCTCCTATGTTAGGGTGATGATGGTGGCATCGTTGAAGCCTCCAAGCTCGAGTTCCTCGAAAGGAGCCGCATGAGGTAGCCGTTGCCGGTCGCCTCGAACTCCAAACTCCCAAACCAGATATGATATCCGGCCGGGAATGGGTCTGAGACTCCCAAAGGGTATCGATTGCCGCGCCTTGTGCAGATCACCATCGAGAGAGACTGTGGATGAAGAGAATGACAGCGCTCCCCCGACCTGGCGTGCCACTGTCGGTGTTTGGATCGGTAGCCCGACAATAACTAGAATGAATGTGTCGCGTCCACTCTCTCGATGGTTGGTGCAAAGGCTAACTCAATGGCACAGGCTTTATCCTAGTTGCAGCCATGGGGCCGTACTTCCAGCAAGGGGCATGCTCGCACCGTATTACTTCGCACCGGGGTGCCTATAGTAGGGGTTTACAAGCGAGGCGGGAGAGGAGGAGAAGCCTCCATGTCCCAAGCGTCTCGGATGGTTGTGTTGTTTGGGTTGGTGTTGTTGCTCTGGTAGCTTGTCGCTTGCCTCTCACCGGCCCCTGACCGGGAGTCTACCTCCTCCTTTTATAGTTTAAGGAGGGGCAGAGATACACGTGTTGTATAGTTAAATCTACTGTCATCGGACATTGGAGAGCATGGCGCTGGGCGTGGCAATCGTCCTTGCGGATCCTTCTACCCGGCGCAAATCGATGAGCGTCTGCCAGCTCCAGTACACTGTGTGGTGGTTCCTGTAGGAAGTACGCATACCTGCGCTTGTCCCGAGGCGTCTTTGAGGGGTCATGCTGACCGGCGTTCAGGCCAAGTTGTCGTCCGTACACCCATTCGAGGGTTCTCCCATGCTTTATCGAGGGCTTCGTCAGGGGGGTCAGTACGGGAGTTGGCAACACAGTGTTGCACAGGGCCTTGCAGGCCGGCACAGTGACAGGAGTTGGTAGTATAGTGACCGGAGTCATGTACAGCGTCGAGGATGGCCACATAGTGACCGGAGTTGGCGGGCGTGGCTCAGATCATATCACATGTGCGGCATGGCTCACGATCAGCCTTTTGACTTTGGCGTCCCGGGGCAGCGCCGGGCATTGAATGCGCCTGTCGGTGGAGCAGATGGGGGGTGCGTGTGAGGTAGGTCGAGGGGTATCCTCGAGCGAGGCAGAGTTTTCAAGAGTAGAGGGCCGCGCGGGGTTCGACCGCGTAGGCCTCCGAGGCAGAGTTCGCTGTTTGCTCGGGGGAGGGGGGTCGGCACCCTCGATCGAGGCGGAGGTGGAGCGCGCACCGGGACCCTTTTGTGGGGTCACGAATGGGCCGTTGGCCCATGTGGGGCCGTGGGCTTTGTGCACTTAGACGTTTGTCAATTTGTGGAGTTTTGATTGTGGTTGATTTGCGTTTTTCAAGGGTGATTATCAACTAGGTTAGGGGACCCCTTATGACCGTCCCCAACACTACTGATCGTGCTTCGCGTCATGTACGGGGGGTGTGTGTGCGATGGGTCGAGGGGTAGCCTCAAGCGAGGTGGAGTTTTCTAAAGGGTCCCGTGTGGGGTTCGACCGCGAAGGCCTCGATCGAGGCAGAGTTCACTGTTCGCTCGAGGGGGTGGCACCCTCGATCGAGGCGGAGATGGAGCGCGCACCGGGACCCTTTCGGGGGGTCTCGAATGGGTCGTTGGCCCATGTTGGGCGGTGGGCTTTGTGCACTTAGACCTTTGTCAGTTTGTGGAGTTTTGATTGTGGTTGATTTGTGTGTTTCAAGGGTGATTTTAAACTAGGTTAGGGGACCCCTTATGACCGTCCCCAACACTCCCGATCGTGCTTCGCGTCATGTACGGCTAATGGAGGTAGCCGGTCGAATCGTGTATTCGACAGATTTAGTCAATTACACCCACTATAGCACATATTTTTCCATATTGCACCTGGACAATGAATAATCACCAAAACTCGTGGAAATGATTAGAATTAGGCCCGATAGCTATGGTGAAAGATTCCATTGTGTTTATTTTATACTCTGTTGGAGGTCGGAAATCAGGCCGTAACGGCCGCCAATAGTGGCCAAACCAACAAACCCCACATACTTGGTCTGGCCTCCATGCCAAGCTTCAAGCATGCCAAGCCTTTCACCTCCGGCGCCCGGAGAGTCTACTCGGTCTTGTCTCATTCCTTGACTCGCCCGCGCCCAATGTACCGGCTCCGATCATCTTCATCCACGTTGCGTTGCTTGTTCTTGCACCATGTGAACCGCACTTGATCCCATCGGCCATCGGGTCCCTCGAACCAACCCTACTTGTCTCTCCACTACTGGGAGGCTTCTCCGACAAAGACCTTTCACGCTTGTTCTTCACCTACACCAATGCAAACCAAGCCGCATTCTACACCTGCAATACTTGAGCCAAGGAAAATGTCCGTCCACACAACTTTGTCAATCACTCATCACTAGGAAGCGACCATCCTCTCGGTGCCTCGGATACACATGGTCCTCAAGTAGGAGTGGAATAAAACTTAATCAAACTGTACAACCTTTCAACCGCCCAAGATTGCTATATGCCCCATAGGTAAAATGGTGAGTTAATACTTTACCAATGATTTAAGTATTTTAGAGTATTAGTTGTTTATAAAGATTACCTTCATGATACTAACATTGTAGCAACTCCTGATCCATCGAGCCTTAGTTTTATCTTTGCTCGAGGATGAGCAAAGGTCTAAGCTTGGGGGAGCTTGTTGGCGGTCGTTACGGTGCGTTTGCGACCACCAATACTCGGGAATAAAAGAGGCTATATGCGACATTCTTTGCATCTATGTTTATATCTAATAACGTTCCAATAGTTTTGGTGTGTTTCACCTATGCAGGTACAATAATGAGAATACTTGCTATAGGGGTCGAAATTGACCAGTTCGGCTGAACGACATGATTCGGCCAGTTACCCCCCTTAGCCGTACACGAAGTGAAGCACAACCTGGTGGCCATCAACGTTAACGATGACCAAGCAATGACCGTGCAAACCACTTGGACTACTGCCACATCATCCCTGGGCCAAACCAACATGAAATGCATCATGACAAGGCAGCTCAGGGGTCCAGGAGCAAGAGGCGGTGCAGGGGGCACGCCTAGGCCACAGGCGCCGTTCGGCCGAACTGAGGCGGTTCGGCTCAACCACCGCCAACTACCAACCATCTCCTAGACGAAATCCTGAGCATCTAGAGCAAGGACGGTGGATCCAAGGGCTCGGCCGAACCGACCTGGCTCGGTCGAACACAGGGGGTTTGCCGGAATCCCCAGGGGGTACCACCCTGGTTCCCTTGGTCGCCACTCCTCTCCACCGCCTTGGATTAGCTATAAATTCAGTGGTCTTTCACTTATAACACACACGCTCAAGCCAAGGAGCTAATATCCACTTTGTTCTAGTAGAGTTAGGATAGTTTAGTTGGGAGTTAGAGTTGAGTCGAGCTGTGCCTCGGAGGTTCCGGAGTCGTCTTCAGAAGCTCTGGTATTAGCTATTGTATATTTCCCTTTTTCCTTTCTGAAATACTTTGAGTTATCAATATAGTTTATCTTTGTCGTCTTGTCTGAGTTATTTATACCTTGTGCTACTTTATCTTAACTGGTTCTTCGATCATGTTCGACATTAACTGGTTCTTCGATTA
This sequence comes from Echinochloa phyllopogon, assembly GCA_033239725.1. Classification (NCBI taxonomy): domain Eukaryota; kingdom Viridiplantae; phylum Streptophyta; class Magnoliopsida; order Poales; family Poaceae; genus Echinochloa; species Echinochloa phyllopogon. Next base: position 27,524,929 of record BTCW01000015.1, on the reverse strand, counting down.
TGTTCGACATTACCAGTGAACTGTCACCAGGGTGTTGACGGGGTTGCTTACTCTTGCTAGCAGAGTAAGTAGTTGTTGGATAGTGTAGGAGTGGTTCCTAGAGTAGACAATAGCCTTGGATTGTCTCTGGTGCAACAGAGGTGGTAGCCGTTAGGTGTTGACAACCCTATACGGTCTTCGTAGTCCATCACGTTAGTCCCGGCCTACAAGAGCCTCCAATGGTTATTGGTAACATGACTTCTCATTCATTTCTGTTTGTTGCTGGTTCCGTTTCCCAATGTTAAGACAATAGAGTTAACCTTGACCTCTTAGAGCTAATCTCTCAACTCCTGTATCTCTGACCCCGAGTAACCCAGATAGACAAGGTACCTAGGAATCCTTTATCTCTTCTCATTGTCCTCCTAGCTAGCTAATCCTTCTGTCATCTATCCGAGTCCCCTTGAGTTGTGTGTCACGGTGTATCCACTCTTATCCTTTACCGTTAGCCCCCATCTTGCTAGTAGTGTACCCTTCTCTGATAGTCTTAAATACCTATTTACTAGTACTCTTGACAAAGCTTTCATGTGGAAATATAAATTACGATACCTCGGATTACTCCCTGGTAAAGTGCTACAGCGGTAATTCTGTGCACTTGCAGAATATATATTTATTTTACTGAGTCATAAGAAAAACCACAAAAAAACTCCTTGCACCAATACTAGATTCACAATCCTGATATTAGATCATAAGAAGTGTCAACATCTGCCGCGCATAGTACTGGCAACCCTCGTAGGATCATACCACATGTTGTGCATCAGCAATAGCTGTGGGCTAGTAAAAGCCTTGTCGAAAAGCTTTTCCCACAAGGGTTTGTGGAGCAGCATGGTGGCCATAGATACCGCCATGAATTTCCTTCAAGAGCTCCTATTCTTTACTGTTATCCCCCGTCTTGCTAGTAGTGTACCCTTCTCTGATAATCTCGAATACCTGTTTACTAGTGCTCTTGCCAAAGCTTCTCTGTGGAAATGTAAATTACGATACCTCAGATTACTCCCTGGTGAAGTGCTATAGCTGTAATTCTATGCGCTTGCAGAATATTTATTTATTTTACTGAGCCATAAGAAAAACCATTGAAACACTCCATGCACCAGTACTGGATTCACAATCCTGATATTGGATCATAAGAAGTGTGAACAAGCATTTCTGGCGTGAAGCAATTGGCTAGATTACTTTTGAACACTTATCTCGAGCTATCTTAGTTGAGTATACCGCTGCTCAACCGGGTTTATCCTTGCTCTATTTCGTTGGTCTATGTGAAGCAGAGTTGTGCATGATTGGTTTCCAACTACCGTCAAACTATCAAGAAAATCCTGAGTCTCTAGTGACGAAAGTGCAACCTCATGTTGTACCTCCTCAGAGGCAACTCATTCTAATGAACCCACTCCTTCCCGTCGTTGGCAAGCAAGACGATCTGCGAGTTCTCTGCTCTACCGAGTGACAACATGCGAGTCGGACAAGCTCCGCTGGTCAGAGATGGCAACTCTGAGCTCAAGCTAGCACGAGGATGCTCCACCAATCATCAACATGGTACAGGCTAGCCCATTATGCGGCAAGCCACATGAGGATGTCAATGCACATCTTCAGCATTTCCTGGAGATCTGCAACACCACCATACGCGGGGTAAGTATCGATGCCATTCACCTGCGTTTATTCCCATTCTCATTATTATGCAAGGCAAAACAATGATTTTATGCTACCCGCGAAGCCATTGATTCATGGGATAAGTGCACTAGCGCATTTCTGCTGAAATTCTTACTGGTTGGGAAAACAAACGCCCTCCAGAATAAAATTGCTAGTTTCCAGCTATTAAAAGATGAAACAGTCCCGGAGGAATGGGAACGCCTCCAGTACTATATTTCTGCTTGTTCTCACCATGGTATGCAGAATTGGTTCATCATCCAAACATTTTACTACGGGCTTAAGAGCTCTGCCCGTGAGTATTTGGATGCTACTGCTAGAGGTTCCTTCTTCTCTCTTGAGGAGAACCATGCAAAAGCCCCCATCGAGAAGATGGTCGAGAACCAAGGTTGGACCAACGATTGTGCCCAACCACGGACCCGAGGAGTTCACCAGGTTTAAGCTCTAGACATGCTCGCTGCCAAGATGGACCTCCTGATGAAGAAGCTGGAGGCCCCTGCTCAAGAAATAGTGCAAGCCATGGACGCTCGCTATTGGCACTCCTTATGGCCTACAGATAAATCCGCAAGCGGACAGATACCAATGTAGCTTTCACCCGGGAGTATTCCACCGATTTCCACAGGGAACAAGAAGTGAACTAATTCTAAACTAAGTTGTCCAAGGGTGATGGAATGGGATGAATGAAGTGGATGGAAACAACAAAGAGGGAAGAGAAGCGATGAGAGGGTAGAGAGGGTACGAGTCTGATAGAGGCACTCTACCGATTAACTGAGTGAATCAGAGGGTACAAATAGATACTTGCTTTGGGACAATAGAACCTATGACACGTAGAAACGGATGAGAAGGGGTGTCACCAATCCTACACTCTGGGATCCTGCAGGCGGAGACGAACGTGATGGACTACGTAGGCCGTATTGGGCTGTCACCACCTAACGGCTACCACCTCCGTAGACTCAGGGACAAACTAAGTTAACCTCAAGTATAGGCACCACACATACACTAGTCAGTTAATACTTATCTCCTATAGAAAGACAAGCACCCAAGCCAAGCAACCAGTATACAATTATACCAATCAACTAACCATTGCACGAAGAACCAGAAAGTAAATAAAAGTAGAACTGACTGCTCAATTAATCAGGAAGAGATACAAGAGTTACCAGACACGACCTGATGTCACTCGAAGCAGAGCCGCATCCGTAGAGGTACAGCTGGAAGAGGGGCCGACACTCCGGCTCTTCTCTGGACGCTCACCTCTCCTCTCTCCCTATCTTCTAAGTATGAAAGTGGCACAGCTTCGCTAAGGAACTTCTCTCTTGTGTTGTGTGTGATTGCAGGTGCTGGAGGCCTCCATTTATAGCAAGTGATGGCGGTTATGGGTGGAGTAACCTCCAAGGTGCCCTGTGAGGCGGTTCCCCTGATTCGGCCGAAGATCCTGGTTCGGCTGAATCCTCTGGTTCGGCGGAACCATTAGATCCACCGCCCTTTGCTCCAAGGGCCAGGATTCAGCCTGGGGAGGCGGTTCCCAGCTGGGGGCAGTTTGGCCGAAGGCCTGGGTTCGGCCGAACCGGGCCTGGCCCATAGCTGGCCACCCCAGCACCACCTCTGGTGCTGGGTTGCTCTAGGCTGCTTTCTCTTGATTGGATTCGTGTTCTACAAGCCCAGAGTGACGTGGCATTGGTCCAGGATGAAGTGGCGGTTGTCCACGTGTCGTGTGTTGTTGTTGCTTGGTCATCGTTGACGTGGACGGCTCCTGGTGGCTTGTACGGCTAAGGGGGGTAACCGGCCGAATCATGTCGTTCGGCCGAATCGGTCACTTTCGACCCCTATAGCACGTATTTCTCCATTTTGTACCTGCACAATGGACAATCACCAAAACTTGTAGAAATAGTTAGTGATAAGCCCTACAGCTAAAGTGTTTGGTTCCATTGTACTTATTTTATACTCGGTTGGAGGTCGGAAATCGGTCCATAACGACCGCCAACAAGCTCCCCCAAACTTAGATATTTTCTCGTCCCGAGTAAAGAAATTGAAATAAGAGCAAGACTAAGACAATGGTTCTTTTATGACATGAACAACTGCATATTGAATATCCCAAACTTTTCTCCATACCTATGAATTTGGAGTGGCTACTCCCTGGATGTTGAGCGGTTGATGAATATAACGGCTCTTACAAAAAGGTCCTCTTGGTGATCCTGCATTCGGGGTTTTATGGTTTTCACAAATAAAACGGTCCTTGTCCTTTCATCCCTGATACTCTCAGCTCTCTTAATTCACTCCTTTTCACTCACTCCCTTTTGTGTATGTTCTTTTTCTCTCAGGTGGTGATCTTTTGTCAAGTCATGTACCTTTGTCAAGTCAAAGATTGGTTCCCGGAGCTCTCATCATCGCCCTTAGCCAAATTGCAAGTTAATGATGGAGAGTTCATGTCGGTCCTCAGCCTCGTGACCCCTTTTCTTTATTCTTCCCGTTTTGGGAATTTTCTTTCCTCCTTTTTTTCATTTGGACTTTCACGAGTCCTTTCTTCTCTTCTCTTTTTTTTTCTTCAGGGTATCACCAAGGCATGAGGAGTTCTACTACACTTTGATTATAGATGTACTTGCAATAGACCTGGGGCAATATGATCATCTCTGGGGACTCAAAATTCGACAAGACATTGTACTAGCCATGACAAATTTCTCAGGAATAAATTTCTCAAGCATATGTGTAGTTGGAAGTAGTGGATAGGATGAAAGGACAGGACATAGTTTATATTTTTTAAAATTTAAATTCTCCCAAATGGTAAGGTGAACAAGTGGTTCATTTTATCGAGGCATATCATATTTATCAATAACCTAGACCAAGGGGGTTCCTATCATGAAGGATTTCACAGTCAAGGGATACTCAGTTAGAGACAAGCAATAGACAAGTTCATGGTATAAAAGAAAAACCGAGAACGTTTCATTTAGATTAGATGTGCAAGTTCATAATTCGAAACGTGACAACACGAGAAGATGGACAGGGGTAAGGAGTGCAAACCAGCGTGTAGGTGTGCGAAGGGGATGAACCGGGCTGGTTCGGCCGAACTGGTGGGTTCAGCCGGTTCGACCGAAGTGGCTCGGTGCGTGCTCCATCGTGTCGGGTTGCTCCTGCGTCGTCCTGTACTCATGTATCTTTTCCGTTAAACAGGGCAACCTCCGACCGGCTCAAATGCACCAACCGGAGCAATAATTTTATTCCTTTTGCATTCAACTCTAATTTTATTTATTCAATGAGCTAACAAATGGAAACAAAATGATTCAAAGGGAAAAGAATCTAGAGCACCCTAAACATGAATCTAAGGGGAAATAAATGAAATAAACAAACTAGCAAACCAATCTAACGGTGCTCTATCTAAAAACAAAACGACCGCAGGACACTATTCTGCAGGTGGGTCGTAAAGGTCCGAGTGTCCTGTGGCTCTGGCAAGCCTCTTGATCTTGGCGCACAAGCCCTTGCAGAGGACTTCCATCTTGTCTTCCATCTCTAGGCACGCCAGCTCTGCTTCTGCCATTTTCTCTTCCAGGTGGTTTATCAGCTGGCGTGCTTGTGCCAGCTCCACCCACAGGCTCTCCAGTGTAGGTGGCTTCTCCTCTTCCTCGTAGTCCTCCTCCTCGTCAGAGAACTTCATCTCTCCCGGTGGTCCTTTGATAACCGGCGGCTGCCTATAGCACTGAATTCTGGGGTTCCGCCGTGGGGGAGTGGACTGGGAGGACTCCGTCAGTCTGAGCTCGTCCTAGTTCAATGGCGGGACCAACACCTTGCCGTACCCCTTGGCGGTGCGCTGGCCCTTGATGCTGAACTGGGGCGGACTATCAGGTGTATAGCCCGGCGTCTTCGTGTCCTCCTCCTTGACTGCAGGGAGTGCGAAGTCCAGCACCCTTGTGGAAGATGCCGACTTCGGGCGTAGCTGCCCAGTAGTGGGGTGCCCTGGCGATGGTGAGTGAGGGGGCTTCTTGATCGCCTTAGCGGTGCGAAGGCGTTGAATGTCGCTGATGGAGAGCGGCGTGGGGAGTTGGACCACTTCATAGGGCTGTGGGCATGTGCCCTTCCTCGCTGCCCATCGCCTGACAGCTCAACGTCAGCAATGTGGAACGCTTGCTCACGTTGTGGAGACTCACCGATCCGGCTGGCGAGGCTAGATCCCTTGGTTGAAGATGTATCTTTGGAGCAGGAGGAGGCCATGGTGGCTGTGTGTATGGGCAAGGAAGCTTGTAGATGGGATGAGGGAGTCGACACAAACTCCCTGGATTTTATCGATGTTTCTCTCGATAGAAAAATGAGATTCCTGACGTTTCCCTCGCGGATTTCGGGATAGGCTCAACTATAGATGAGTCCAGAGGCAAATATCCGCACGAAGGACTAGGGGGTCATGTTCGGCTGAACCCTAGCCTTCGGGCGAACTGGCCAAATCGCCCGAATTGGTCCAGTTCGGCCGAACTGGCCCCTGGGTCTCCAGGTGTGCGGGCCAGGTCGAGTCTCGTGCCTTTGGTCAGGGGTTTTGAGGTCTGAGGGGGTTTTGGCCAAGCAAGAATTGAAATTGAAGGATTTGGGCTGGGTTTCATGGACGGGTTTCAGAGTTCCATGAACTCTACCACATCTAAATCGTCGAGTGGCGGAGGTTCTGGTTCCAGGAAGGTCTTCAACCATTGCCCGTTAACCTTGAAGGTATTCCCATCCTCACTTCACAATGTGACGGCCCCATGGGATGCAGCGTTGATCACTGTGAATGGGCCGTCCCATTTGCTTCTTAGTTTCCCATGACCGAAAAGTTTAACACGGGAATTGAAGACGAGGACCTTGTCTCCCGGCTTGAACGTTTTGACCTTAATCCTTTTGTCATGCCATCTCTTGGTCCATTCTTTGTATAGCCGGGAGTTGTGGTATGCTCATTTCCTCATCTCATCTCATTCTGCCAGCTGGATTTTCCGTTTGAGGCCGGCTGCTGGAAGGTTCATACCCCACTTCCTAATGGCCCAGTGAGCTCTAAACTCCATCTCTACTGGTAAGTGGCAGGTCTTGCCATAGACCAGTTGATATAGGGTCATTCCTATGGGTGTTTTATAGGCCGTGCAGTACGCCCAGAGTGCATCTCGCAGTTTATCCTTCCACTATTTGCCCATCTCATTTACGGTCTGCTTGTTTGAAATTTCTGCTCGATCGCTAGTTTGGGGGTGATAGGGTGTAGCTACGTTGTGCTGTACACCCAAACTTGAGAGATACCTACGGAATGCTGAGTCGATAAAGTGGGAGCCTCCGTCGCTAATGACCATCCTAGGAACTCCAAAACGGGGAAAGATAATCTCATGAAAAATCCGTTTTGCGCTCCTAGCATCGGCGGCCACACAAGGCAAGGCTTCCACCCACTTAGAGACGTAGTCTACCGCCACTATGATGAATTTGCAGCCCTCTGAGTTCGGGAAAGGACCCATGAAGTCAATCCCCCAAACATCAAAGATTTCTACTTGGAGATTGCTGGTTAGCGGCATTGCGTCTCTGGTGTTTATGTTCCCGTGGTTCTGGCAACGTGGGCACCTCATGACGAATGCCTTAGCATCTTCGTACATGCTAGGCCAGTAGAAACCACATTGCCATACTTTTGCGTTAGTGTGGAATGCACCATAGTGAGCCCCGTATGGGGCTGCATGGCATCTCTCCAGGATCCTATATGCCTCGTGCGCTGGTATACAACGTCTAAGGAGTCCGTCACTACATATCCTGAAGAGATACGGGTCGTCCCAAAGGTGGAGTCGGCTCTCGTAAGCCAATCTTTTCTTGTTTTCTCTAGGTGGGACATACCCGGTTACCATGTAGTTTAGTATGTTGGCATACCACGGGTCGGTAGTGGTGACCTTGAGGAGTGTGCCATCCCGCAAAAAATCATCAATGAGGTGATCCAACGGTACTTGTATCCAAGACAGACCCAATGGATGAGTCTCGGTTTCGCATCCTATTTGGTCAAAAGATACTTCAGAGCAGCATGGTCTGAATAGACTATGACCTTTGCCCCCACATGGTAGGACCATAATTTGTCTATAACAAACACATCTGCTAAGAGTCCTTTTCCGTGGTTGTGTAGTTGAGCTTGGGCCAGTGAGCATTATGCTAGCGTATGAGATAGCATAAAGCTTCTTGTCATTGGTTTGGCCCACAACAGCTCCTACAGCAAGGTAACAATTTCAATTCCAACATGTTTCAATAATCCAAGGTAACGAGAAGTGTACTAATCCTAAACTAAGTTGTCCTAGGTAGATGGAGTGGATGAATGAAATGGATGAGGTGGATGATGACAACAAGGAGAGAATTGAAGAGGTAGGAGGGTAGAGAGGGTACAGGTCTGGTAAGGGTATTCTAACGATTGACTGAGCAGAGCAGAAGATACAGATAGATACTTGTTTTGGGACTACAGAGCCTCCGACACACAGAAAGGGATGAGAAGGGGTGCCGGTTACCCTGAACCTTGGGTCCTAGGACACCAGAACTAACGTGATGGACTACGAAGACCGAAAGGGCTGTCACCACCTTACGGCTACCACCTCCGCTGCGACGGGCAGAAACTAAGGTTACTGGCAAGTCTAGGAACCACTCCTACACTAGTCAATAACTACTTATCTCCTATAGCAAGATAAGCACCCAAGCTAAGCAACCAGTATACAGTTATACCAATCAACTAAGCATTGAACGAAGAACGAGACAAGTATATAAATGTAAGAACTGAATGCTCAATTAATCAGAGAGAGATACAAGAGTTACCAGACATGACCCGGATGTCACTCGAAGCAGAGCCGCATCCGTAGAGGTACAGCAGGAAGAGGGGCCGACACTCCAGCTCCTCTCCGGGACGCTCTCCTCTCCTCTCTCTCCCTATTTCTACTGAGTGGCAGAACCTAGCGACGCCTACTCTTCTTCTTCTCTTGTGTTGTGTGTTTTGCAGGTGAAGGAGGGCCTCTATTTATAGTGCCCAGGGTCGGTTTGAAGAGCAGTGGCAGCCACGCAACCCTGGAACGGTAGGAGGTCGGTTCGGGCGAAAATCCCGGTTCGGCCGAACTGTAGGATTTGGCCGAACCGGTGGATGCACCGACCAAGGCCCCTACGGCCTGGATTTGCCCCTGGGAGGCGGTTTCCAGGGTCGGTTGCATGGGGACATGCCTTGGGCTGGTTCGGCCGAACCAATCCGTTCGGCCGAACTGGGTTTTCGGCCCAGCAGCGCTCCCCTGCACCGCCTCTCCCTCCTAGACCCTCTGGGCTGCCTTATCTAGGTGTTCTTCGTGCTCTTTTGGCCCAGAGGCGATGTGGCAGTGGTCCACATGTCATGTCCGGTCGCTGCTCAGTTGTCGGTGATGTGTACGGCCTCCCGATCGTGCTCCGCGTCGGGTATGGCTAAGGGGGATAATCGGCTGAATTGTGTCGTTCGGCCGAATAGGTCATTTCCGACCCCTATAGCACGTGTTTCTCCATTTTGTACCTGCACAGAGGACAATCACCAAAACTTGTGGAAATAGTTAGTGATAAGCCCTATAGCTATGGTGCGTGTCTCCATTGTGTCTGTTTTATACTTGGTTGGAGGTCGGAAATCGGTCTGTAACGACCGCCAACAAGCTCCCCCAAGCTTAGCTCTTTGCTCGTCCTCGAGCAAAGATAAAACTTAGGCTCGGTGGATCAGGAGTTGCTACAATGTCATTTTTCTTGCAGGTAACTTCATAAACAACTAGTACTCAAACAAACACTTGAATCACTAGCAAGGTATTAATTCACCATTTTACCTATGGGGCTTATAGCAATCTCCTTATCTTGGGTGGTTGAAAGAATGAATAGTTTAACTTAGTTTTATTCCACCCTACTCTTTTCAGGATCCTATCTCGGAGTTTTCACCCTTTTGTGAAAAGATAAATTGTTCCTCATTGGCTCACTCAATCGCTCAAGTGTATTTGAATCCTCACCAAAGGCTTTGCCTTCTTTTCATCCTAACATCTAATTTGGCTTTTGTGTGGCTCGGGGACAAAGGATGAAGGCATACAAGCATCTTATATATTGCTAAGTCAAAGACGGGATCTTAGGAGAATCAAATCACACTCTAGATCGAGAAGTGCAAGTGTGTGGAATATGTGGAGTGGAATATGTGGAGTGGAATTTGGCAGAATTTCATGGAATGATTCTTCCTCTCCTTGATTTATTTTTCGAGAGCATGAGCTATCTTTTATTCGTATTTTTGCCATGCCTTTTGCATGCTTTTCTTTTTCTCATTTTTTTTTGCCATGCCAATTGGCATGCTTTTCTTTTTCTTTTTGCATAGCCCATGCCTCTACTTTAAAGATATTTGGAGAGGGAATCAAAGAACATGAAATTTTATTTATGGAATGGATGATGGTATGGTTTTGCTAACTCCCAAGTAGGAATTGCAAGTGAGAGGTGGAGTGTATGTGCATCTCGATCTTAGAAGCATGAAAGATTCCTCACTAAGGTCACAACAATTTGACAAAGCTCACTAAGATGACAAGCAACATATGGTAGAAAGTTTAGAACTAATCCTATCATATGGCTCTGGTAGGTATTATGACCAATGAGGAACTTTGTTTTAATTTTGAAAGCATAAACAACCGAGATTTTCACCATACTAAGAGCAGAAATAGAATTCAACCAAAGTCTCACTATATCAATTCCCACAACAACCTAGACTTGGAATAAGGCATATGCTCCCACAAGGTTTTTAGGTTCATTTCTACTTATGCCAAATAACTCAAGCATAGTCAAGCAACTAGTTGCAACAAAGTACTAGCAAAATTAATGACAGAGCAACTATTCATCATTTCCAAAGTGAGAGGCATATGTTTCATTCCATGCATGGTTGGGAGTTTATTCAAAGGAAGTATTTTCAATTGAATGACCAAAGTGCTGAGTAATTCGGATCGTACCTGATGGGGGTCCTCCCCCAAGCTTGGACTCTTCACTGGTAGGGATTCAACCTTGAAAGGTACTGAGTTAGCTGGTCGGCCTGCTCGTCCTCATCCTGCTCCTCCACTGTGTCATGCCTGTACTCATGTATCTTTCTGTTAAACAGGGCAATCTCCGGTTGGCTCAAATGCACCAACGGGAGCAACAATTTTATTCTTTTTGCATTCAACTCTAATTTTATTTATTCATCAAGCTAAGGTTGGAAACAAAATGTGTTGGAAGGGAAATAATTAGAGCACCTCCTAAACAATGATTTGAGCAAAGGGAAATTGAATTGGGAAATAAATTGAAACTAATGGTGCTCTACAGGATACAACCACATGACATCTGCTCTATAGATGGATCATAAAGTTCTAGATGTTACGTGGCTTTGGCGAGCCTCACTGATTTGGCTGTGAATGCTTGGTACAGGACATTGTTCTTGTCCATTTGCCAAGGCTCGCCTTCAGTGACCTTCTCATCCTGGTTGCTCAACTTCTGGCATGTTTGTGCCAGTTCTTTTTCAGGCTCTTCAACCATGGGTTTCTCCTCTCCCTCCTCCATGGCTTTCTTCGTTGGTGGACTTGTCATACTCATGGAGAGGGAACCTTGGGTGAGGAAAGGTCTTTGGACAAGGATTGGGTGGTCATGGCGGCTGGGAAATGTGAACACTTGGTCGTGTTCGGGAAAGTGATGGAGGATGGTTTCTGACTTGAGATCGACAAGCAGCTTTCCCAACATTTTCCTAGCGACTTCAAGACAAGATGGGATAGAGATAGGATCAAGGGTCCAAAAAGGACGCTCAAAGGACAAAAGAGGGGTCCTTCGGTCGAACCAACATGGTTTGGCCGAATTGTCCTAATTTGCCCAAACTAGAGTGGTCTAGTTTGCCCAAAGTGCTTCAGTGAGTCTATCTCTCTAGTGCCTACCCATCTCGTTGATGGTCTTTACAGAGTGTTCTTGATCTTCAGCTTGACCACTAGCTTGGTGGTGTTAAGGTGTGGCTATAAAATGCGGCTCCCCCAAGCTTAGATATTTCCGGGAGTCAATGAGATGGGAGCCCCTATGACTAGCCCAGGGACGCCAAAGCGAGGAAAGATGTTTTCATGGGTCATTTGGTTGGCGTGTCTAGTGGCTACGGATCGATAGGGCTTGGCTTCTACCCAGTTAGAGACGCTATCTACGGCTACCAGAATAAACTCATAGTTCTCTGAGTTAGGGAAAGGACCCATGGGGTCTATTCCCCTTACATCAAAGATGTCTACTGAATATTACTGGTGAGTGGCTTCGCGTCTCTTTCCCGTGTTTCTGGCAGTGTGGGCTAAGTTTCTTAGCTTCTCCGTATTGCCAGACCTTTATTCTGAACACTCCATAATGTCCTTCAGAAGGTGCTCCATGATATCTCTCCCAGGTTTTATGTGCCTCAGGTGCAGGCATGCATCGTCTGAGTCCATTTTGTATCCAGAAGAGATACGGGTTGTCCCATAGGTGATGTCTGCTCTCATAAACCAATCTTTTCCTATTTTCACCTGATGGGACGTACCCTAACACCATGAAGTCAACTATGGTGGCGTACCACGGCTCTAGTGTTGTGGCTTTGAGGAGCGTATCACCCCGTAAGAAAATCGCTGATGGAAAGATCAAACGGGACTTATACCCGAGACAGACCCAACGAATGAGTCTTGGGTTCGCATCCTTTTTGGCCGAGAAATACTTCAGAGCAGTATGGTCGGAATAGACTATGACCTTTGCCCTAACTTGTTAGGACTGGAATTTGTCTATAACAAACATAGTTGCTAAGAGTTCCTTTCCCGTGGTTGCGTAGTTGAGCTGGGGCCAGTGAGCATAATGCTTCTTGTCCTTGGTTTGGCCCACAACAGCTCCAACAGCATAATTGCTCGCATCACACATGATTTCTAATGGGATGCTCTAGTCTCGAGACCGGATGATGGGAGCAGAATTGAGTGCTTTCTTAGGGTGTGAAAGGAAGCATAGCACTCTTGATTAGAGACGAGAGGGGTTTCCTTGGCCAAGAGATTGGTCAACGACCGGGCTATTTGAGAGAAATTTTCAATGAGACACCTATAAAGCCCGGTGTGGCCAAGGAACTACGAATCCCCTTTACTCGTGGGAGGTGTACGCATAGGGTCGTATTTGGGAGTATGACAGGAGAAGATGATGGCTTTAGGCTTTGAATCTAGTCTTTCCCCGATCAAAGACGAATCTTCGTGACAATTGTCTTACGACCCCAAGGTAAGATAAGATAGGGATATGATTTGTATGAAGGTTAGGAGTAGTCCCTTTGAAATCTTGGATCGAGTGTCCTAAGACCGATCGATCCTCCTCCAGGACAGTGAAAGTCGGTTGGGTTCCAGGGGGTTTGTCACTGATGGTCACTGGAGTTTGTCCGTCATTAAAGAGGGAAGCACACTTCAATCCAGAGGGAAGAGGCTTAGGTTCGACTGGAGGATGAATCTCTTCTTCCTCCATAAGGAATTGGGCATCTTCTTCTAGGAAATGTTGCTCTAAGTCTATCAAGGATGTTGACATGACCTCCTCTATTGGCTCAGGATCGGGATCTGTCTCTATTGGGGTATTCAAGGAATAAGAATAAGAGACTGGGACGAGTTCTTCTCCGATCCTAAGCTCTAGCTAGATTATTGGTGAATTTTCTAGGATTTTCATGATTGGCCTACCAATAAAGATGGAGTAAGTGGAATTTTCAGGTAGGTCAAAGATATGGAAATCCAAGAAAAGTTCAGGGTCGTTAATCTTAACAGGTGTGACCCGCAAGATCCCTAAACAGTCGAGGATCCTTCCCGATGTGAACCTTAAACGTTTCTGAGATAATGACCATGGTTCATCGGGGAGTTGCGCTCGCACCAAAGAGCTAGAGATTATGTTGATTCCGAGGCTTTGGTCGTACCCGATTTCTCTGTCATTGCCCATAACTTCATAGAATATGCTTCTGATCCTTTTGGGCATTTTGACAACCTCGGTCGAGGCTTCGGCCTCGTCTAGCCATTCTCGACTTTTGATGGCAGAGAGACGGCCTAAGTACTCTCTTTGATATTCTAGTGCTTCCTTGTCGGGTGGTGGATCCTTTTTCTCTACAAATTGTCCCCATGGGAAACGTATGGCACAGTCGATGTCATCGAATAGACCATCGTCAAAATCGTAGGGAGTGGTGTAGAGTGGAGGATAGTAGTCCAGGCTAGAGTAAGGTTGTGGTTTGAATTGAGCATCAAGTTCTGATGGAATGGAAGAGCTAATTGGTTTGGATTGGGACTGTACTGGCTCTTTAGGTTTAGGCTGCTTCTCTTCTTCATCAGGGAGTTCGTCATAGACTCCAGTGTAGGGAGTGTCGTCCAGGATGCGCTCTAGGACTATCCTTGCTTCACTAGGAGTCAAATGAAAAAATGACCCTTTTGAAGCAGAGTCCAAGAAAGTGGTGGCTACGGGACAGAGGCCAACGCTGAAGTGTTGTAAAACAACAGGTTCTGGTCGGCTTAGGTCTGGTCCGGATGCCAAGATTTGCTTGAAACGAGCCCAGGCAGCTCCTAACGACTCTCCCTCTAATTGCTTAAATGTAAGAACTTCGATTCGGAGGCTGGCTACCTTGGAAATTGGGAAGAAATTTAGGCAGAATTTCTCTCTGAGAGTTTCCCAACTCCCTTCCATAGTACCGACAGCCAAAGAGTACCATTTCTTCGCTCCTCAAGTTAATGAGAACGGGAATAGCTTCCATTTGAGTGTCTCTTGTGTCATGCCCGCAATGGTCAGGCACGAGCAGAGTTGCTCAAACTCGCGCAAATGCGCGTATGGACTCTTGGCCTTCGTTCCTAAGAACGATTGCTCACGAACCATGGCTATGAAGCTGGGACGTAGCTCATAGCCGGGTGTGGATATGGGATGTGATGATGGTGGTGGCTCCAAACAAGCGCCCTTTGGAGCCGAGTGTTGGCGTAAGGTAATTGTGGGATCCACATGGATGGTGGATGGTGGTGGGATGCACGGACAACTTGGGTTCGGAATCAGAACAGCTACCGGTCCCCGGCAACGGCGCCAGAAAGCTTGTTGGCACTCCTTACGGCCTACAGATAAATCCGCAAGCGGACGGATACCGATGTAGCTTTCACCTGGGAGTATTCCAAGGTATCGATTTCCACGGGGAACGAGAAGTGTACTAATCCTAAACTAAGTTGTCCTAGGTAGATGGAGTGGATGAATGAAATGGATGAGGTGGATGAAGACAACAAGGAGAGAAGAGAAGAGGTAGGAGGGTAGAGAGGGTACAGGTCTAGTAAGGGTATTCTACCGATTGACTGAGCAGAGCAGAAGATACAGATAGATACTTGCTTTGGGACTACAGAGCCTCCGACACACAGAAAGGGATGAGAAGGGGTGCCGGTTACACTGAACCTTGGGTCCTAGGACACCGGAACTAACGTGATGGACTACGAAGACCGAAAGGGCTGTCACCACCTTACGGCTACCACCTCCGTTGCGACGGGCAGAAACTAAGGTTATTGGCAAGTCTAGGAACCACTCCTACACTAGTCAATAACTACTTATCTCCTATAGCAAGATAAGCACCCAAGCTAAGCAACCAGTATACAGTTATACCAATCAACTAAGCATTGAACGAAGAACGAGACAAGTATATAAATGTAAGAACTGAGTGCTCAATTAATCAGAGAGAGATACAAGGGTTACCAGACATGACCCGGATGTCACTCGAAGCAGAGCCGCATCCGTAGAGGTACAGCGGGAAGAGGGGCCGACACTCCGGCTCCTCTCCGGGACGCTCACCTCTCCTCTCTCTCCCTATTTCTACTGAGTGGCAGAACCTAGCGACGCCTACTCTTCTTCTTCTCTTGTGTTGTGTGTTTTGCAGGTGAAGGAGGGCCTCTATTTATAGTGCCCAGGGTCGGTTTGAAGAGCAGTGGCAGCCACGCAACCCTGGAACGGTAGGAGGTCGGTTCGGGCGAAAATCCCGGTTCGGCCGAACTGTAGGATTTGGCCGAACCGGTGGATGCACCGACCAAGGCCCCTACGACCTGGATTTGCCCCTGGGAGGCGGTTTCCAGGGTCGGTTGCATGGGGACATGCCTTGGGCTGGTTCGGCCGAACCAATCCGTTCGGCCGAACTGGGTTTTCGGCCCAGCAGCGCTCCCCTGCACCGCCTCTCCCTCCTAGACCCTCTGGGCTGCCTTATCTAGGTGTTCTTCATGCTCTTTTGGCCCTGAGGCGATGTGGCAGTGGTCCACATGTCATGTCCGGTCGCTGCTCAGTTGTCGGTGATGTGTACGGCCTCCCGATCGTGCTCCGCGTCGGGTATGGCTAAGGGGGATAATCGGCTGAATTGTGTCGTTCGGCCGAATAGGTCATTTCCGACCCCTATAGCATGTGTTTCTCCATTTTGTACCTGCACAGAGGACAATCACCAAAACATGTGGAAATAGTTAGTGATAAGCCCTATAGCTATGGTGCGTGTCTCCATTGTGTCTGTTTTATACTTGGTTGGAGGTCGGAAATCGGTCTGTAACGACCGCCAACAAGCTCCCCCAAGCTTAGCTCTTTGCTCGTCCTCGAGCAAAGATAAAACTTAGGCTCGGTGGATCAGGAGTTGCTACAATGTCATTTTTCTTGCAGGTAACTTAATAAACAACTAGTACTCAAACAAATACTTGAATCACTAGCAAGGTATTAATTCACCATTTTACCTATGGGGCTTATAACAATCTCCTTATCTTGGGCGGTTGAAAGAATGAACAGTTTAACTTAGTTTTATTCCACCCTACTCTTTTCAGGATCCTATCTTGGAGTTTTCACCCTTTTGTGAAAAGATAAATTGTTCCTCATTGGCTCACTCAATCGCTCAAGTGTATTTGAATCCTCACCAAAGGCTTTGCCTTCTTTTCATCCTAACATCTAATTTGGCTTTTGTGTGGCTCGGGGACAAAGGATGAAGGCATACAAGCATCTTATATATTGCTAAGTCAAAGACCGGATCTTAGGAGAATCAAATCACACTCTAGATCGAGAAGTGCAAGTGTGTGGAATATGTGGAGTGGAATATGTGGAGTGGAATTTGGCGGAATTTCATGGAATGATTCTTCCTCTCCTTGATTTATTTTTCGAGAGCATGAGCTATCTTTTATTCGTATTTTTGCCATGCCTTTTGCATGCTTTTCTTTTTCTTTTGCATGCTCAGTTGTCGGTGATGTGTACGGCCTCCCGATCGTGCTCCGCGTCAGGTATGGCTAAGGGGGGTAACCGGCTGAATTGTGTTGTTCGGCCGAATAGGTCATTTCCGACCCCTATAGCACGTGTTTCTCCATTTTGTACCTGCACAGAGGACAATCACCAAAACTTGTGGAAATAGTCAGTGATAAGCCCTATAGCTATGGTGCGTGTCTCCATTGTGTCTATTTTATACTTGGTTGGAGGTCGGAAATCGGTCTGTAACGACCGCCAATAGAGGCCGCAACAGAACCTTAGATGGAACCAAGGACGGCCCCTCATGAATTCTACGACACGACTATGCTGCCATTTCCCAGAAGATGTCACAAGTCATCGGTGGATGAACATTTCGGCAAATTTGTTGAGGTAATTCGAAAACTCTATGTCAATATTCCATTACTTGAAGCTATGCAGGTTCGCACATACGCCAAGTATCTAAAGGACATCCTCAACAACAAAAGGCCAATGCCGACCACTGAGGTAATCAAACTAACAGAGGAGTGCAGCGCAACCATTTTGAATGACTTCCCAGCGAAGAAGGACCCAGGATGTCCCACTATCGTGTGTTCTATTGGGGAGAAACACTTTGACCATGCCTTGTGTGACTAGGGAGCAAGCATCGGCTCATGCCCAAGGTAGTATTTGATAAATTGAATTATACTCCATTGTCCCCTACAACTATGTATTTGCAGTTAGCGGATCAGTCGATTCACTATCCCGCGGGAATAGTCAAAGATATATTCCGGTGAGATTCTGGGATTTCTCCGTACTTGTGGACTTTGTGGTGCTTGATATGGAGGTTGACACAAAGACACCTCTCATCCTTGGGAGGCCATTTCTGCTCACCGCCAATGCAAACTTCGATGTAGGAGCCAGAGAAATAAATTTGAACATCAACGACAAAGAAGAAAAATTTGTGTTCAAACCTAGGGTGGAAAAATGCTCTCAGGTATGTGCATTCTCAATTCAAAATTCAACTAACCTGGAGCAGGTCAAAGTGGTTGCACCCGAGCCACAGATGGCCAGTCTTGTTGCCCCCATGAGGCAACGCTGGGAACATGAAATGAAACGTTCACCGCCATAGAAGAAGACCAAGAAGGTGTGGCAGAAGAAGGTTGCATCGTTCAAACCACCCACTCCGGGATCGGAGGATGACAAAAATCACTGAAGAAAGGAGGGGTCCCGCTCGCGGACTTTAAATAGGAGCTCTCGCCGGGGTGGAAAACCGATATGTATCTCATGTTTCCTTCCAAAATTTAATTTCTAGCATTGCATTTGCATGTTTACCTTTCCAAAATAAATGAACCACTTCTGCAATTAATTTGAAAGAGACTAGAAAATTGCAAGCGTGTTAAAAATAAATGGAGAGCATGCTGCATTTTGTTGGGTACATTTTGCAATTCCCGTCGTTTTTTACTTTTTTCCAAAGTGCTCCATTTATTTCTTGTCAACACCAACCAACATAAAGTATGTTTACCCCATTTCACATGGCTGCACATTCATCAATCACCACAAAACATGGCAGCATGCGAGTTATTGCATCAATTGTACACTTTGGTCATGTCAAAAATGAGCATCTCATCAAGTAAACTCCACCAAAGTGCCCATACCCTAGTGTTGGCCACATAATTTTGCGTGCAATTGAAGAAAGGTGGGTGCTGCACTCACATGGAGTGCCCAGGCCACAAGGCCTGGTTCGGCCAAACCTTGGCAATTCGGCCGAACTAGGGGCTTGTCCCCTTTACCTATAAAAGCTACCCAGGTTGCTTGCTCTCTCCTTGCACCATTCCATTCTGAAAAACTTTTGCTAGGAGTTGCCTCTCTCTCTCTCAACTTCTTGCTCAACTAGTGTTCACTTGCATTGATAAAAACCACAAAAATATTTCCATTTGCTTGATCTTTGTGCTGCTACTTGGATGTGTTTGTGGTGGTTTCTGACACCCACAAGAACGACTAACCTTTTGTGGTGGTTCTTCATCCCCGCAAGAACGACTGACCCTTGAACGACTCACTTGTTTTGCTTGTGCTAACCCCATATATTGAGTCCTTTGGGTAGTTGTTTTGCTAACCTTTTGCAGGAAGCATGTCAAAGTTCTTCTCCTCGTTCCGACACTGCGCCCGGTTGAACAAGCGTTTGGGTGAGGATGATGCTGGGAGCTCCCCAGCACCATCCTGTGGCTCTAGTCGGATGGAGGTGGATGAGCCAGGAGTGGCCAACATAGGTAGAGACTCTGCCTTAACCCCAGTTTAGTGGCTCCTGAGTGAGGACGACATCATCCTCCAGTCTGGTCGAGAGCGCAAAGCCTTCAACGTGTTGCGCTTGAAGGAGTTCGAGCTCACCCGTGTCTTTGAGCATGACCTGCTCATAAGAACTGGTATGGATGAAGAATTCCCAGAAGAGTTTGAGGTCGTTGGCTGGAACAACTTCTAGCGCATCGATGAACCAGGTCCGTATCTCCTTACCCTCGAGTTTCCTACAACGCTTTCATGTGAAAGGGAGGATATTCGCTTTCAGTTTTTCAACCAAGAGTATTTCAACTCTTGGAGGCATTTGAGTGTGGCTCTGGGTTTTGATCGCCGATGTTCTTTAGAGCTCACTAATGCTTGGAGAAAGTTCAATCGAATGGTTTTTGACATAAGATTTCTGGGAACACTAGTTGTGTGGCTCCCGTTACGAACAACATCCATAACCCCACCTTGCATTTCATGCATCGATTGTTGGCTATGACAGTGTTCCCACGATCCGACTTGCGTCCGGTTAATACAGTTGAGGTGCATCTACATTATGCTATGGTTAAGCAACTTGCTGTTTCGCCTGTTCAAGACATGGTTGTCCATTGGTTGTCTTATCCCTCTCGTGTAGGTAGTGTGGCAGTGACTTCTCTAGTCACTTGCCTCGCTACCCGGTTGGGCATTCTCGAGGGCGCCCAGCTAAATAACATTGAGACAACATGCCCCGTTGTAGATGCCGAGTGTTTGCACTTCTTACGATCCAATATCAGAATTGAGAATCCTGGTACTGGGATAAGGAGTGTTTCAGTGGTTTTCCTTATGGCTTAGTAAAATATAGAAATATTCTGCAAGCGCACAAAATCACCGCTGTAGCACTTCACCTGGGAGTATCCTGAGGTATCGTAATTTATATTTCCGCAGGGAAGCTTTGGCAAGATTACTAGTGAACAGATATTCGAGACTATCAGAGGAGGGTACACGACTAGACAAGACAGGGGATAACGATATTGGATAGGAGTGGATATACCGGACACACAGCTCAAGGGATACTCTGGTAAGGGAAAGAAGATATAGATAGCTGGGAGGACAACGAGAAGAGATAGAGGACTCCTGGATACTTTATCTACCTATGTCACTCTAGCTTAGAGATATAGCGGCTACAGAGCCAACACTAGGAGATCTGGGATAACTCTAATGTCTTAGCATCGGGACAAGGGAACCGGTGAACACACAGAAAGGGATGAGAAGGGGTGCCACTATTTCCCAACTGGGGGATCCTATGGACCGGAACTAACGTGATGGGCTACGAAGACCGAAAGGGCTGTCACCACTTCCCGGCTACCACCTCCGTTGCGACGGGAATAAACTAAGGCCACCGACTAGTCTAGGAACCACTCCTACACTAGGCAATGACTACTTACTCTGCTAGCAAGAGCAAGCAACCTTGTCAATACTCTTGGCGACAATTCACTTCCAGTATCAAGCAAGATCGAAGAACCAGCCAAGACAAAGAATTAAACAAGACTACAAGCACTAGAACTATAACTGACTATAGTCTAAACTAGATATATTTGCAACTAGGATAAAGTGGAAGCAAGATATAAATGACAAAGGCAAAGTGATAAAGATAACTATATTGATACTCAATGTCTTACAAAAGGAAAAGTAAAAGATACAAGAGCTATTACCATAGCTTCTGAAGACGACTCCGGAACCTCCGAGGCAAAGCTCAACTCAACTCTAACTCCTAACTAAACTATCCTAACTCTACTAGAATGAAAGTGGAAATGAGCTCCTTGGCTTGGTGTGTGTTTACAAGTGAAGTGTGACCCTCTATTTATAGCTCCAAAGGTCGGCTGAGGCAGGGTAGCGGCCAAGGAAGCCAGGGGGGTACCCCCTGGGATTTCGCGCGAGGGGAGGCGGTTCGGCCGAACAGATCGGTTCTGCCGAACCGACCATCCCACCGTCCTTGCATCCAACGGCTGTGGGCGGCTCCCTCGAGGCGGTTACGTGCTAGGGGCGGTTTGGCCGAAGGCCCAGTTCGGCCGAACTAGGCCTGGCCTGTGGCCGGCCTCCCCAGCACCGCCTCTGGTGCCTGGACGTCCATGGGCCGGCCTCTGCTGCTTGGTCTTGAATTGATTCGGCCCAGGATGATGTGTCAGTGCTCCGGGATGTGTTGGCGGTCGCCCACGTGTCATGTGATGTGTTTTCTTGGTCATTGTTGGCGTTGACGACTCCCGGTGGTCTGCTCGGCTAAGGGGGGTAACCGGCCGAACGGAGTCGTTCGGCCGATTTGGTCATTTCCGGCCCCAATAGCACATATTTGTCGTAGTTGTACCTGCACAAGTGACACTCACCAAAACTCATGGAACTTTATTAGAAATAAAACCTAAGTACATGGAATGTTGCATAAAACCTCGTTTATTCCTGAGTATTGGTGGTCGGATTTGGGCTGTAACGACCGCCAACAAGCTCCCCCAAGCTTAGCTCTTTGCTCGTCCTCGAGCAAAGATATAAACTTAGGCTCGGTGGATCAGGAGTTGCTACAATGTCATTTCTTTTGCAGGTAACTTATAAACAACTAGTCTTCAAAAATACTTGAATCATAGGCAAAGTTCCAAATCACCTTTTTACCTATGGGGCTTATAGCAAT
The DNA here is from genome assembly GCA_033239725.1 of Echinochloa phyllopogon. Lineage (NCBI taxonomy): Eukaryota > Viridiplantae > Streptophyta > Magnoliopsida > Poales > Poaceae > Echinochloa > Echinochloa phyllopogon. The sequence continues at coordinate 27,503,175 of BTCW01000015.1, read as the reverse complement.
CTCCTTATCTTGGGCGGTTTTGAAAACTACAAATTGTTCCTCATTGGCACACTCAATCACTCAAGTGTATTTGAATCCTCACCAAAGGCTTGTGCCTTCTTTTCATCCTAACATCTAATATGGCTTTTTGTGTGGCTCAGGGACAAAGGATGAAGGCATGCATGCATCTTATATTTTGCTAAGTCAAAGACCGGATCTCTGAGGAGACAAATCACATCTTAAGATCGAGACGTGCAAGTGTGTGGATATGAATGGAGTGGAATATGGTGGAATGGTGGAATGGAATATGGTGGAATGGTGGAATGGAATATGGTGGAACTCCTTAGATGAATTTCGCTCTCCTTGATTTATTTTCGAGAACATGGGCTATCTTTTATTCTTATATTTTTGCCATGCCACTTGGCATGCTTTTCTTTTTCTCCTTCTCTTTGTCATGCTCTTTGGCATGCTTTTCTTTTTCTCTTATTTTTGCCATGCTTCTTTGGCATGCTTTTCTTTTTGCATAGCCCATGTCTCTATCAAGAATATTTGGAGAGGGAAATCATAGAACATGGAGCATTTATTTTTGTGGATGGATGATGGAGAATGTTCGCTAACTCCCAGTGTAGGAATTGCAGGTGAGAGGTGGTGTGTGTACGTGGGTCTCGATCTTTAAGAATATGAAAGCTTCACTCAAAGGTCACAACAATTTGACAAAGCTCACTAAGATAACAAGCAGCATATGAGTAGAAATTTTCAACGAAGCTTATCATATGGCTCTGGTAGGTATTTTGACCAATGAGGAACTTGTTTCATTTTGAAAGCATAAATTTCCGAGATTTTCCCCGTACTAAAAGAAAAATAGAATTTAACCAAATTCTCACTATATCAATCCCCACAACAACTTAGACTTGGAATAAAGCATGTGCTCCCATAAGGTTTTCAGGATCATTTTTACTCATGCCAAATAACTCAAGCACAATCTAGCAACTAGTTGAAACAAAGTACTTGCAAAATCAATGACAGAGCAACTATTCATCATTTCCAAGGTGAGAGGCATATGATTCATTCCATGCATAGTTGGGAGTTATTTTATTCAAGGGAAATATTGTTTAAGGGAAATATTTTTGGTATTTTCAATTTTTTAAATGCAAACTATCATGAAGGGAAATGAAAGGGAAATTAAATGATCAAAGTGCTGGATAAATCAGGACATACCTGGTGGGGGTCCTCCCCCGAGCTTGGACTTTCACTGGTAGGGGTTGAGCCTTGAAAGGTACTGGCTCAGTTGTTCCGCTTGTTCGTGGACGTCGTGCTGGATAGACGCCACCATCCCGCTATTCTCTTGATGGTATTGAGAATGGCGGGCTAGCGTGTCTTGAATCTCTCGGGTACGGTCGTCGATGAGCTCGACTCGGTCGGAGATGTAGGACAGCTCCCGGCCGTAGTCGAAGCGTGCGGACTGTGAGTATCCGGGGTAGTATGGCTGGGAGGCACTATCGTATCCCCCTCCATACCGACTCCCAGACCACTCAGAGTCCGTGTCCTGGCCGTAGTCCCAGCGTCCTGAGGTGAAGTAGTTCGGCTCCTGATGCTGCCCGGAGCCTCCTACTCCGGACGTCCCAGCGCCGGTGTACATGTCATAGGTGGCCTCAAAAGCGGAAGTGTGTTGGTGCGGCATTTGTGGTGCATCTTCCGGCTCCTGTGAGGTGGCAAGCCTAGCATCACGCCTGGCTTGTCCCCTCGTGACGGGTCCGTCACCTGCAACGCTGTGCCGAGCGGGCTCTCTCCAAGGTGGAGAGTCGTCCGACTCGGTCCTCAACTGAAGAGTTAGTTTTGGCGTGGTATACAACCTTAGTGCTGCACAAGGCAAGGGCACTTCAGTTGTATAACCACGGTAAATCATAGCTAGCGTTGCGTCAGGCGTCCGCCGTATCATGTGGGCTTGCACGAAGTGCTCGGCATCCACGACGGAACGCGCTGTCTCGATGTACGTGAGCCGGGCGCCTTGGAGGACGCCCAGATGGTTAGCGAGGCGAGTGACTAGAGAAGTCATCGCCATGCTACCCGCATGAGAAATATGAGACAGCCAGTGACCAACCATGTCTTTCACAGGTGAATAGGGAATCTGCTTGACCATGGCAAAAAGAACCCGCAACTCGATGGTGTTAACAGGGCACAAATCTGCCCGGGGGAATACCGTCATAGACATCCAACGATGCATGAAACGCAAAGTGGGGTTATGTATGCTGTTCGTGCGTGGCGCATGACAGTTGGTATCCCCCGAAATCTTTTTCCAAAATGCCACCCGGTCAAATCTTTTAAGCGCTTTGTCCGTGTCTAAGGAACAACGGCTTGAAAATCCGAGACCCGAACTAAAATCCCTCCAAGAGCAGAAGAACTCTTGGTTGAAGAACCGAAAATGAATCCCCCCAGTTTCAGAAACCAAAGTCGAGAGGAATTCAAGGGTGAGCAGGTACGAACCTTCTTCGTTGATGTGCTAGAAATTCTCCCAGCCAATGGCCTGGAAGATTTCTGTAAACTCTGCGTCCATCCCCGTGTCCCTGAGCAAATCTTGCTCAAACACACGGGTGTGCTCGAACTCCTTTAGCCGAAGCTCATTGAAGGTGTTCTGCTCCCTTTCTGTTCTAAGCTTGATGTCACTCTCGCTCAGGAGCAGCCTGGCCGGGGGCGTGGTATGGCCCCATCCCGAGCCGACTGCTTCGTGCTCGTCCGTGTCCATCCGGCTCGAGCCTCGGGACGGAGCTGGGGAGCTCCCAGCATCGTCCGATCGTCGGCCTAGCCAGGCGGAATGACGGAGCGACGTGAAGAACTTCGACATGATTCCTGCAAAAGGTTAGTGCAACAACAACTACCCGAAGGACTGAATATATATATGGTTAGCACAAGAAAATCAAGTCAGTCGTTCAAGATAGTTAGTCGTTCTTGTGGGGATGAAAACCACCACAAAAAGTTAGTCGTTCTTGTGGGTGTCGGTGACCACCACAAAATCGTCCAGAAATTCAGTACAGAGATCACAGCAAAAGCAAAATATTTTTGGGATTTTCTAGTGATGCAAGTGAACCAAAACTTGAGCAAGAACTTGGGGAGAACTTGAGCAAGCACTAGAGCAAAGAACTTGAGAGAGAGGGAGAGAGCTCCTAGCAAAATTTTTTCAGAGTGTATGAGTGCGTGAGAGCAAACAAGCAATGCACCAGCACTTATAGGCCGAGGGGAGGCAGGTCCCTGGTTCGGCCGAACTGGGTGGTTTGGGCGAACCAGGCCCTGGTGGCCAGTCCACTCCTCCCTGAGTGGAGCACCTCCCCTTGCTTTGATTCCACAAAATTTTGTGTGGCCAACAATCCCCCAGGTCATGTGAGTGGTTTTTAGTGGTAGGTGAGATGCAAACTTGACATGACCAAAGTTGGTTTTAGTGTAGTCACCCCCATGCTGCCATGTTTATGATAATTGGTGAGTGTGCAGCCATTTTTAGTGGGGTAGACATGTTTGGTGCTAGTTGGTGGTGATGGTAAGTAATTGGATTGTTCTAGAAGGGATGAAAATGATAAAAGTTACCAATTACATCCACCCTAGGTAAAATTTTAGCATGTGTCCAATTATCTCTAACCAAGCTTGCAACAATTTTCTACTCTCTCTCAAATTAATTTCTCAAGTGGTACATTTATTTTGAAAAGGGAAACATGCAAATGCAATTGAGAATTTAAAAATTGGAAGCGAAATATGGGATACATACCGGTTTTCCTCGCGGCGAGAGCTCAGCTTTTAAGTCTGCGAGCGGGACTTCTCCTGTCTTTAGTTGCTCTTGTCATCGTCCGGTCCCAGAGTGGATGACTCGGACGACGCAACCTTCTTCCGCCACATTTTCTTGTTCTTCATCTTCGGTGTCGGTGGCGGTGGGATCGGCATCTCTGGAGAACTCCAGAGGGCTTGTTCTTCCTCGTATTCTTTTACGAGGAAATCCATTTCTTCTGCACTTGTCGGTTTTGTCGGCTCATTCCACTTGAGCTGCTTACCACCGAGTATTTCCAGCTCTCCATTAATGAGAGCCTTAAGGAAACACTTGGCACTCTTCTGCTCCAGTGTGAGTGGCTCTGCCTTCTTCTCTTCCCGGGGTTGAAACTTGAAGTAAGTCAACCTCCCGTCGATATGGAACGAGATTTCTCTCGCATCCATATCGATCCTAGCCCGGGTGGTGTTCAAGAATGGTCGGCCCAACACAAGGGGAAACAAATACTCGTTCCCCGTGTCGAGGACAACGAAGTCCACAGGGACATATCGTCCCCAGATCCGGACCGGTACATTCTCGATCACCCTCTCGGGGTAGCGGATGGTTGAGTCCGCCAGCTGTACCTGGGCAGTAGTAGGTGATAAAGTAGGGTAGCGTAATTTCTTAAATAATACCTTAGACATGATGTTGACGCTTGCCCCCAGATCACAAAGTGCATCATCAATGCGACGATTCCAGATCGTGCACTGAATGATGGGCACTCCGGCATCTTCCTTACTGTCCGGAGAGGTCTTGATGATCGCCTTTTTTGTAGCTCTCGGCAGGTAGGTCCATCTTGGTGTCATCACTTGGATGCGTGCGACCTTCCCTGCGTGGTTAGTTCGGAAGACACTACGAGGCATCTTACCATGCCTTGTAGTGACGGCTTTCACTGTCTCGATGGAAGGTTCGGGTTGCCTCGGAATCTTCCCCGATTCAGTGACAGGAACAGCAGCAACTAACTGAGCGACTTGGGTTTCTATCATTTTATTAAAGCTCAGTTGACTTTTCATGGCAGAAGAAAATGATTCCATCCTAGAGTCTATGCTTTCCAGAGTTTTATCATTAGCAGCAAGCCTCTTATTGATGTTTTCAGTTATTTTCATCTGGCTAAACACAAGATCTCTAAGAGACGGCTGATTATTGAAATTGCTGGAATTGAAATTGTTACCTTGTTGAGGCCTCTCAAAAGGGAGGTTTGGGTGCGGATTCCAGAATTGGTTGCCGTAGTTGTTCGGTCGGTACCCGTTGTTGTTGGAGTTGTTGACGTAGTGGGCATCTTCTCGCGTTTCGGGGCAGTCATTCCCCGAATGGCCAGTGTTGCCACAGACTTCGCAGGTCATGCGAGCGTCCATGGCTTGCACCGTTTCTTGAGCAGGGGCCTCTAGTTTCTTCATCAGGAGGTCCATCTTGGCAGCGAGCATGTCCAGAGCTTTAACTTGGTGAACTCCTCGGGTCTTTGGTTGAGTCCGGTCGTCGGACCAACCTTGGTTCTTGACCATCTTCTCTATGAGGGCCTTCGCACGACTCTCCTCAAGAGAGAAGAACGAGCCTCGAGCAGCAGCATCCAGGTACTCACGGGCGGAATTTCTCAGCCCGTGATAGAAAGTTTGGATTATGAACCAACTCTGCATACCATGGTGAGGACAAGCAGAAATATAGTCCTGGAGGCGATCCCATGCCTCCGGGACTGTTTCATCTTTTAACTGCTGGAAACTAGCTATTTTGTTCCGGAGGGCGTTGGTTTTCCCAACTGGAAAGAATCTTAGCAAGAAAGCGCTAGTGCATTTATCCCAAGTATCTATTGCTTCGCGGTTAGCATAAAACCATTGTTTCTCCTTGCCTAATAATGAGAATGGGAATAAACGAAGGCGATTGGCATCGATACTTACTCCGCGGATGGTGAAGGTGTTGCAAATCTCCAGGAAATGCTGGAGATGAGCATTGGCATCTTCGTGTGGCTTGCCGCGGAATGGGCTAGCCTGTACCATGTTGATGAGGGCTGGCTTCAGCTCGAAGTTACCATCTCCGACTAGCGGAGCTGGTCCGACACGTACGTTCTCGCTTGATGGAGCGGAGAACTCACGGATCGTCTTGGTTGCCATCCTCGATGTAGCCTTGTCAACGACGGGAAGGACTGGGTTCGTCGGAAGGAGTTGCTTCTGAGGAGGTACAACACGGGGTCGTACGTTCCGCACAAGTGACTCCGGATTTTCTTGGAAGTTTGACGGTAGTTGGAAACCAGTCATGCACTGCTCTGTTCCACAAAGACCAACGAACAGAGCAAGGATAAACCCGCTTGAGTAGCGGTACTCAACTAAGATAGCTCAAGATAAAAGTTCAAAAGTAATCTAGCCAAAGACTTCCCCGGCAACGGTGCCAGAAATGCTTGTTGGCACTTCTTACGATCCAATATCAGAATTGAGAATCCTGGTACTGGGGTAAGGAGTGTTTCAGTGGTTTTCCTTATGGCTTAGTAAAATATAGAAATATTCTGCAAGCGCACAGAATCAACGCTGTAGCACTTCACCTGGGAGTATCCCGAGGTATCGTAATTTATATTTCCGCAGGGAAGCTTTGACAAGATTACTAGTGAATAGATATTCGAGACTATCAGAGGAGGGTACATGACTAGACAAGACAGGGGATAACGGTATTGGATAGGAGTGGATATACCGGACACACAGCTCAAGGGATACTCTGGTAAGGGAGAGAAGAGATAGATAGCTAGGAGGACAACGACAAGAGATAGAGGACTCCTGGATTCTTTATCTACCTATGTCACTCTAGCTTAGAGATACAGCGGCTACAGAGCCAGCACTAGGAGATCTGGGATAACTCTAATGTCTTAGCTTCGGGACAAGGGAACCGGTGAACACACAGAAAGGGATGAGAAGGGGTACTACTATTTCCCAACTGGGAATCCTACGGACCGGAACTAACGTGATGGGCTACGAAGACCGAAAGGGCTGTCACCACCTCCCGGCTACCACCTCCGTTGCGACGGGAATAAACTAAGGCCACCGACTAGTCTAGGAACCACTCCTAAACTAGGCAACGACTACTTACTCTACTAGCAAGAGCAAGCAACCTTGTCAATACTCTTGGTGACAGTTCACCTCCAGTATCAAGCAAGATCGAAGAACCAGCCAAGACAAAGACTTAAACAAGACTACAAGCACTAGAACTATAACTGACTATAGTCTAAACAACATATATTTGCAACTAGGATAAAGTAGAAGCAAGATATAAATGACAAAGGCAAAGTGATAAAGATAACATATTGATACTCAATGTCTTACAAAAGGAAAAGTAAAAGATACAAGAGTTATTACCAGAGCTTCTGAAGACGACTCCGGAACCTCCGAGGCAAAGCTCGACTCAACTCTAACTCCCAACTAAACTATCTTAGCTCTACTAGAATGAAAGTGGAAATGAGCTCCTTGGCTTGGTGTGTGTTTACAAGTGAAGTGTGACCCTCTATTTATAGCTCCAAAGGTCGGTTGAGGCAGGGTAGCGGCCAAGGAAGCCAGGGGGTTACCCCCTGGGATTTCGGGCGAGGGGAGGTGGTTCGGCCGAACAGGTCCGTCCTTGCATCCAACGTCTGTGGGCAGCTCCCTGGAGGCGGTTACGTGCTGGGGCGGTTCGGTCAAAGGCCCCAGTTCGGCCGAACTGGGCCTGGCCCGTGGCTGGCCTCCCCAGCACCGCCTCTGGTGCCTGGACGTCCATGGGCCGGCCTCTGCTGCTTGGTCTTGAATTGATTCGGCCCAGGATGACGTGTCAGTGCTCCGGGATGTGTTGGCGGTCGCCCACGTGTCATGTGATGTGTTTGCTTGGTCATTGTTGACATGGACGACTCCCGGTAGTCTGCTCGGCTAAGGGGGGTAACCGGCCGAACGGAGTCGTTCGGCCGATTTGGTCATTTCCGGCCCCAATAGCACATATTTGTCGTAGTTGTAACTGCACAAGTGACACTCACCAAAACTCGTGGAACTTTATTAGAAATAAAACCTAAGTACATGGAATGTTGCATAAAACCTCGTTTATTCCCGAGTATTGGTGGTCGGATTTGGGCTGTAACGACCGCCAACACCGAGCATTTCGTACATGGTCATATGATACTACGGGTGTTTGATGGGAACTTGGTCATGATTTATCGCGGCTATACAACCGATGTTCCCCTACCTTGTGCAGAACTTAGGTTGTATGCTGCTCGGAAATTGACCTTTCAATTGAGGTCTTGTGTGGACGAGTCTCCTCCTCGGAGAGAGCTAGCCCAGCACAGCATTGCAGGCACAGGGCCAGTTACCCGAGGGTGAGCTAGGCGAGATGCTAGGCTCGCCACCTTGGAGGAGCCAGCAAGTCCACCATCGTAGCCGCACCAACATACATCTACCTTCGAGGCGGCATACGAGGAGTATACAGGTGCTGGGGCGTTTGGAGCAGGAGGCTCTAGACACTCGCAGGATCTGGATTACTTTCCGCAGGATCTGGATTACTTTCCTCAGGCCACTGGGATTACGCTCAGAGCACGGACTCTGAGTATTCCCGGGGATGGTATGGAGGGGGTACGACAGTACATCCCATCCTTACTACCTGGGCACTCTGAGTCTGCACGCTTCACCGTGCCGAGCGGTTACGACGTCGGTCGAGAGTTGCCATACATCTTTGACCGAGTCGACGCCTCAATGACTGTGCCCACAACATCAAGAGCACTTTGGCACGCCATTCTCAGTACCACCAAGAGAATTGCAGTGTGCTGGATTCCTGAGGTATGATACCCAGCAACAGACGGATCAAATGACTGAATTCTTCTCAAGGTTTTACCCCTACCAGTGACGAAAGGACCCAAGCTTGGGGAGGACCCCCACCAGGTACGTCTCACGTTCCCATCAGCACTTTGATTTCGCATTTGTCATATCCCTTTTCTAGTTCCCTTCCAAATTTATTTCCATCTAAAAAAATGAAAATACCAAAAATATTTGCTTTGAATAAAATTAACTCCCAACTATGCATGGAATGAACCATATGCCTCTTACTTTGGAAATGATGAATAGTTGCTTTGTCATTAATCTTGCAGGCGCTTTGTTTCAACTAGTTGCTCTATAGTACTTGAGTTGATTGGCATGAGTATAAATGAACCTGAAACCCTTATGGGAGCACATGCTTTATTCCAAGTCTAAGTTGTCATGAGGAATGATATAGTGAGATTTGGTTGAATTCTTACTTTTGCTCTTAGTATGGTGAAAATCTTGGATGCCTTTTGCTTTCAAAAATAAAATAAAGTTCCTCATTGGTTCAGAACTCCTACCAAAGTCATGTGTTAAGCTTAGCTAAAAACTTTCTACACATATACTACTTGTTATCTTAGTGTGCTTTGTCAAATTGTTGTGACCATTGTGAGGAACCTTTCATGCTTTCAAGATCGAGATTCACATACACACCACCTCTCACATTCAATTCCTACATTGGGAGTTAGCAAAATTTGCCATTATCCATCCATAAAATAAATGCTCCATGTCCTATAATTCCCTCTCCAAACATCCTTGAAAAGAGACATGGGCTATGCAAAAAAGAAAAAAAGAAAGAAAAGCATGCTAAGTAGCATGGAAAAAAGAAAAAGAAAAATGAGAAAAAGAAAAGCATGGCAAAAATATGAAGAAAAAGAAAAAGAGATAGCCCATGTTCTCGAAAATAAATCAAGGAGAGGAAGAATCATCCCAAGGAGTTCCACCATATTGCACTCCACATATTCCACACACTTGCACTTCTTGATCTAAAGGTATGATTTGATCCTCCTAAGGTCCAGTCTTTGACTTAGCAAAATATAAGATGCATGCATGCCTTCATCCATTGTCCCTGAGCCACACAAAATCTTTATTAGATTTTAGGATGAAAGAAAGCACAAGCCTTTGGTGGGGATTCAAATAACAATTGAGTGATTGAGTGTGTCAATTGAGGAACAAATTTAAATTTTCAAAAACTGTGGAAAACTCCGAGATGGGATCCTGAAATGAGTAGGAGTGGAATAAACCTGAATTGAACTGTTCAACCTTTCAACCGCCCAAGACAAGGAGATTGCTTTACGCCCTATAGGTAAAATGGTGAGTTAATGCTTAGCCGATGGTTCGAGTATTTTAGAGTAGTAGTTGTATATAAAGATTACCTACAAGATAGTGACATTGTAGCAACTCCTGATCCACCGAGCCCAAGTTTCTATCTTTGCTCGAGGACGAGCAAAGGTCTGAGCTTGGGGGAGCTTGTTGGGCGGTCGTTACAGCACGTTTTTGACCACTAATACTCAGGAATAAAAGATGTTATATGTGACATTCCATGTGGCTAGGTTTATATCTAATAAAGTTCCACAAGTTTTGGTGTGTTTCACTTGTGCAGGTACAATAATGAGAAATGCGTGCTATAGGGGTCATAATGATGCATAGCACAACCGGAGGCCATCCATATCAACGATGACGAAGCAATGATGATGCATGACACGTGGACTTTCGCCACCTCATCCCTGGGCCAACAACACATGAAATACATCAAGGAGAAGCAGTCCAGGAGGTCCAGGAAGGAGAAGCAGTGCAAGGGGGCAGGCCTGGGCCTCCAGTCCAGTTCGGCCGAACAGAGGCGGTTCGACCGAACCGCCCCTAGGCCAGCAGCGCCTCCTAGGAGCAAATCACGAGCGTCAAAATGAAGGCGGTGGAAATGGATGTTTCGGCCGAACTGAGGAGTTCGGACAAACCAATCCATTCGGCCTAATTAGCCGAGGATATTCCCTGGCTCTCTTGGCCGGTACTCCACGTCAACTACCTTCAACCACTATAAATGCAGTTGTCCAATACCCGGATGAACACACACTCAGGCCAAGGAGATCATATCCACTTTGTTCTAGTAGAGTTAGGATAGTTTAGTTGGGAGTTAGAGTTGAGTCAAGTTGAGCCTCGGAAGTTCCGGAGTCGTCTTCAGAAGCTCTGGTATTAGCTATTGTATCTTTCCCTTTTTCCTTTCGGTAAGACTTTGAGTTATCAATATAGTTTATCTTTGTCATCTTGTCTAAGTTATTTATACCTTGTGCTAAATTATTCTAGTTGCAAGTATTTCATGTTTAGAATATAGTTGGTTGTAGTTCTTGTACTTCTAGATCCTGTGTAAGTCTTTGTCTTAACTGGTTCTTTGATCATGTTCTACATTACCGGTGAAATGTCACTCGGGTGTTGACGGGATTGCTTGCTCTTGCTAGCAGAGTAAGTAGTTGTTGGATAGTGTAGGAGTGGTTCCTAGACTAGACAATAGCCTTGGATTGTCTCTGTTGCAATAGACGTGGTAGCCGTTAGGTGTTGATAACCCTATACGGTCTTCGTAGTCCATCACGTTAGTCCCGGCCTGCAGGAGCCTCCGATGGTTATTGGTAACACGACTTCTCATCCCTTTTTGCGTCTTGCTGAAAGAGTTAACTACTGTATCTCTGACCCCGAGTAACCCAGATAGACAAGGTACCTAGGAATCCTTTATCTCTTCTCGTTGTCCTCCCAACTAGCTAATCCTTCTCTCATCTATCTGAGTCCCCTTGAGCTGTGTGTCACGGTATATCCACTCTTATCCTTTACCATTAGCCCCCATCTTGCTAGTAGTATACCCTTCTCTGATAGTCTTGAATACCTGTTTACTAGTACTCTCGCCAAAGCTTTCATGTGAAAACATAAATTACGATACCTCAGATTACTCCCTAGTTAAGTACTACAACGATAATTCTGTGCGCTTGCAGAATATATATTTATTTTACTGAGCCATAAGAAAAACCACTAAAACACTCCTTGCACCAATACTAGATTCACAATCCTGATATTGGATCGTAAGAAGTGTCAACATCTGTCGCGCGTAGTACTGGCAACCCTTGCAGGATCATACCACATGTTGTGCATCGGCAACAGCTGTGGGCTAGTAAAAGCCTTGTCGAAAAGCTTTTCCCACAAGTGTTTGTGGAGTAGCATGGTGGTCATAGATGTCGCCATGAATTTCCTCCAAGAGCTGCAGCCCTTGCTCTCGGAGGATGCACTTCTGAAGGATGCCTGTGGGACTCATTTTGAATAACTCGTCTTCAACCAAGACAAATTTTTTTGCCCGGCGAGCAATTCGCTGTGCCTCAGTCGAGTCTTGAATCAGGTCGCCCTGTCTCAGGAGGTCGGCAATCGGAGGCCTCCAGTCTTTGGCTGCTATTAAAGCAGCTAGAGTTTGGTCCGTCTCTGTTTTGTCAGGTCCTAAGCCTTGAGCTTCGGTGCTAAAGGTCGGGACCTAAGATGGAGCTCGACCAGGGCTGTGCGAGTGTGAGCCTTTGACAGCCCAGTATGAGTGGGCTTAATCATGGGCTCATAAGCATCATTTATGGTGGAGGCATCTTCGTGCTCGAAGCCAATTTGGCAAGGAAATCTGTTGCTTCGTTGTCCTTCTGCAGTACATGGTGAAGTTTGATGCCATCAAACTTCTCCTCCCAAATGACAGTAGGCCACCATCTTGTCATTTAGACAAGAGCATTCTTTCATGACCTGGTCAACGACAAGCTCAGAGTCACCACGGATGTAGAGTCTCCGGGCCCCAAGCTCTTTAGCAATCTTGAGGCCATGTAAGAGCGCTTCATACTCTGCCACATTGTTGGAAGCTTGAAAATGCAGTCGGACTGCATAATGTAAGTAATCACCTTGAGGCAAGATGAGAACCACGCCTGCTCTAGCCCTATCCACCATCAGGGAACCATCAAAATACATAGTCTAGTACTGGTGGTTAGTGACAAGTGGAGGGGACTGAGTCTTTGTCCACTCGGCGAGGAAATCTGATCGGATCTGGGACTTGATTGTTGTCCCATGGAGATAAGAGATCTGGTAGCCCATGAGCTCCACTGCCCATTTGGCTATCTAGTCAGAGGCTTTGTGACTCTGGACGATCTCTCCGAGTGGAAATAAGGTAACCACTGAGATTGGATGAGCCTCAAAATAATGTAGAAGCTTGGGCTTCGAAATGAGCACAACATAGATCAACTCCTGGACTTGCGGGTAGAAAACCTTAGTGTTAGATAACACTTCGCTCATAAAGTACACAGGCCTCTGCACCTTGAGTGCATGCCATGGCTCCTCCCTTTCTACTACAATGGCTGCGCTGACCACCTAGGTGGTTGCATTGTTGGCACTTCTTATGATCCAATATCAGAATTGAGAATCCTGGTACTGGGGTAAGGAGTGTTTCAGTGGTTTTCCTTATGGCTTAGTAAAATATAGAAATATTCTACAAGCGCACAGAATCACCGTTGTAGCACTTCACCTGGGAGTATCCTGAGGTATCGTAATTTATATTTCCGCAGGGAAGCTTTGGCAAGATTACTAGTGAACAGATATTCAAGACTATCAGAGACGGGTACACGACTAGACAAGACAGGGGATAACGGTATTGGATAGGAGTGGATATACCGGACACACAGCTCAAGGGATACTCAGGTAAGGGAGAGAAGAGATAGCTAGCTGGGAGAACAACGAGAAGAGATAGAGGACTCCTGGATACTTTATCTACATATGTCACTCTAGCTTAGAGATATAGCGGCTACAGAGCCAGCACTAGGAGATCTGGGATAACTCTAATGTCTTAGCATCGGGACAAGGGAACCGGTGAACACACAGAAAGGGATGAGAAGGGGTGCCACTATTTCCCAACTGGGGGATCCTACGGACCGGAACTAACGTGATGGGCTACGAAGACCGAAAGGGCTGTCACCACCTCCCGGCTACCACCTCCGTTGCGACGGGAATAAACTAAGGCCACCGACTAGTCTAGGAACCACTCCTACACTAGGCAACGACTACTTACTCTGCTAGCAAGAGCAAGCAACCTTGTCAATACTCTTGGTGACAATTCACCTCCAGTATCAAGCAAGATCGAAGAACCAGCCAAGACAAAGAATTAAACAAGACTACAAGCACTAGAACTATAACTGACTATAGTCTAAACAAGATATATGCTGCAACTAGGATAAAGTAGAAGCAAGATATAAATGACAAAGGCAAAGTGATAAAGATAACTATATTGATATCTCAAAGTCTTGCAAAAGGAAAAGGTAAAAGATACAAGAGCTTATACCAGAGCTTCTGAAGACGACTCTGGAACCTCTGAGGCAAAGCTCGACTCAACTCTAACTCCCAACTAAACTATCCTAACTCTACTAGAATCAAAGTGGAAATGAGCTCCTTGGCTTGGTGTGTGTTTACAAGTGAAAGTGACCCTCTATTTATAGGAGTCAAAGGCGGTTGAGGTAGGGTAGCGGCCAAGGGAGCCAGGGGGGTACCCCCTGGGATTTCGGGCGAGGGGAGGCGGTTCGGCCGAACAGGTCGGTTCGGCCGAACTCCCCAGTTCGCCCGAACCAGAGGATCCGTTGACCTTGCTTCCCACGGTCAAGATTTGCTCCCTGGAGTCGATTCCCAGCTGGGGGCGGTTCGGCCGAAGGGCCCAGTTCGGCCGAACTGGGCCTGGCCCGTGGCCGGCCTCCCCAGCACCGCCTCTGCTGCTTGGACCCCCCTGGGCTTCCTCCTGATGCATGACTTCGTGTGGATCTGGCCCAGAATGACATGGCATGGTCCAGGATGAGTTGGCGGTCGCCCACGTGTCATGTGATGTGTTCGCTTGGTCATTGTTGACGTGGACGACTCCCGGTGGTCTGCTCGGCTAAGGGGGATAACCGGCCGAACGGAGTCGTTCGGCCGATTTGGTCATTTCCGGCCCCAATAGCACATATTTGTCGTAGTTGTACCTGCACAAGTGACACTCACCAAAACTCGTGGAACTTTATTAGAAATAAAACCTAAGTACATGGAATGTTGCATATAACCTTATTTATTCTCGAGTATTGGTGGTCGGATTTGGGCTGTAACGACCGCCAACAAGCTCCCCCAAGCTTAGCTCTTTGCTCGTCCTCGAGCAAAGATATAAACCTAGGCTCGGTGGATCAGGAGTTGCTACAATGTCATTTCTTTTGCAGGTAACTTTATAAACAACTAGTCTTCAAAAATACTTGAATCATAGGCAAAGATTCAAATCACCTTTTTACCTATGGGGCTTATAGCAATCTCCTTATCTTGGGCGGTTGAAAGGATGAACAGTTTAAACTCAGTTTTATTCCACTCTACTCTTTTCAGGATCTCATCTCGGAGTTTTTCAATAGTTTTGAAAACTACAAATTGTTCCTCATTGGCACACTCAATCACTCAAGTGTATTTGAATCCTCACCTAAGGCTTGTGCCTTCTTTTCATCCTAACATCTAATATGGCTTTTTGTGTGGCTCAGGGACAAAGGATGAAGGCATGCATGCATCTCATATTTTGCTAAGTCAAAGACCGGATCTCTGAGGAGACAAATCACATCTTAAGATCGAGACGTGCAAGTGTGTGGATATGAGTGGAGTGGAATATGGTGGAATGGTGGAATGGAATATGGTGGAATGGTGGAATGGAATATGGTGGAATGGTGGAATGGAATATGGTGGAACTCCTTGGATGAAACTCCCTCTCCTTGATTTATTTTCGAGAACATGGGCTATCTTTTATTCTTATATTTTTGCCATGCCACTTGGCATGCTTTTCTTTTTCTCTTTCTTTTTTCCATGCTCTTTGGCATGCTTTTCTTTTTTCTTATTTTTGCCATGCTTCTTTGGCATGCTTTTCTTTTTGCATAGCCCATGTCTCTATCAAGAATATTTGGAGAGGGAAATCATAGAACATGGAGCATTTATTTTTGTGGATGGATGATGGAAAATGTTTGCTAACTCCCAGTGTAGGAATTGCAAGTGAGAGGTGGTGTGTGTACGTGGGTCTCGATCTTTAAGAGTATGAAAGCTTCACTCAAAGGTCACAACAATTTGACAAAGCTCACTAAGATAACAAGTAGCATATGAGTAGAAATTTTCAACTAAGCTTATCATATGGCTCTGGTAGGTATTTTGACCAATGAGGAACTTGTTTTATTTTGAAAGCATAAATTTTCGAGATTTTCCCCGTACTAAAAGCAGAATAGAACTTAACCAAATTCTCACTATATCAATCCCCACAACAACTTAGACTTGGAATAAAGCATGTGCTCCCACAAGATTTTCAGGATCATTTTTACTCACGCCAAATAACTCAAGCACAATCTAGCAACTAGTTGAAGCAAAGTACTTGCAAACTTAATGACAGAGCAACTATTCATCATTTCCAAGGTGAGAGGCATATGATTCATTCCATGCATAGTTTGGAGTTATTTAATTCAAGGGAAATTTTGTTTAAGGGAAATATTTTTGGTATTTTCATCATTTTTTTTAAATGCAAACTATCATGAAGGGAAATGAAAGGGAAATTAAATGATCAAAGTGCTGGATAAATCGGGACATACCTGGTGGGGGTCCTCCCCCAAGCTTGGACTTTCACTAGTAGGGGTTGAGCCTTGAGAGGTACTGGCTCAGCTGTTCCACTTGTTCATGGACGTCGTGCTGGATAGACGCCACCATCCCGCTATTCTCTTGATGGTACTGAGAATGGCGGGCTAGTGTGTCCTAGATCTCTCGGGTATGGTCGTCGATGAGCTCGACTCGGTCAGAGATGTAGGACATTTCCTGGCCGTAGTCGAAGCGTGCGAACTGTGAGTATCCGGGGTAGTATGGCTGGGAGGCACTGTCGTATCCCCCTCCATACCGGCTCCCGGACCACTCAGAGTCTGTGTCCTGGCCGTAGTCCCAGCGTCCTGAGGTGAAGTAGTTCGGCTCTTGGTGTTGCCCGGAGCCTCCTGCTCCGGACTAACAGCGCCGGTGTACATGTCGTAGGTGGCCTCAAAAGCGGAAGTGTGTCGATGCGGCATTTGTGGTGCATCTTCCGGCTCCTGTGAGGTGGCGAGTCCAGCATCACGCCTGGCTCGTCCCCTCGTGACGGGTCCGTCACCTGCAACGCTGTGCCGAGCGGGCTCTCTCCAAGGTGGAGAGTCGTCCGACTCGGTCCTCAACTGCAGAGTTAGTTTCGGCGTGGTATACAACCTTAGTGCCACACAAGGCAAAGGCACTTCAGTTGTATAGCCATGGTAAATCATTGCCAGCGTTGCGTCAGGCGTCCGCCGTATCATGTGGGCTTGCACGAAGTGCTCGGCATCCACGACGGAACGCGCTGTCTCGATGTACGTGAGCTGGGCGCCTTGGAGGACGCCTAGATGGTTAGCGAGGCAAGTGACTAGAGAAGTCATCGCCATGCTACCCGCACGAGAAATATGAGACAGCCAGTGACCAACCATGTCTTTCACAGGTGAATAGGGAATTTGCTTGACCATGGCAAAAAGAACCCGCAACTCAATGGTGTTGACAGGGCGCAAATCTGCCCGAGGGAATACCGTCATAGACACCCAACGATGCATGAAACGCAAAGTGGGGTTATGAATGCTGTTCGTGCGTGGCGCATGACAGTTGGTATCCCCTGAAATCTTTTTCCAAAATGCCACCCGATCAAATCTTTTAAGCGCTTTGTTCGGGTCTAAAGAACAACGACTTGAAAATCCGAGACCCGAACTAAAATCCCTCCAAGAGCAGAAGAACTCTTGGTTGAAGAACCGAAAATGAATCCCCCTAGTTTCAGAAACCAAAGTCGAGAGAAATTCAAGGGTGAGCAGGTACGAACCTTCTTCGTTGATGTGCCAGAAATTCTCCCAGCCAATGGCCTGGAAAATTTCCGTGAACTCTACGTCCATCCCTGAGTCCCTGAGCAAGTCTTGCTCAAACACACGGGTGTGCTCGAACTCCTTCAGCCGAAGCTCATTGAAGGTGTTCCGCTCCCTTTCTGTTCTAAGGTTGATGTCACTCTCGCTCAGGAGCTGCCTGGCTGGGGGCGTGGCATGGCCCCATCCCGAGCCGGCTGCTCCGTGCTCGTCTGTGTCCATCCGGCTCGAGCCTCGGGACGGAGCTGGGAAACTCCCAGCATCGTCCGATCGTTGGCCTAGCCGGGCGGAACGACGGAGCGAAGTGAAGAACTTCGACATCATTCCTGCAAAAAGTTAGTGCAACGACAACTACCCGAAGGACTGAATATATATGTGGTTAGCACAAGAAAATCAAGTCAGTCATTCGAGATTGTTAGTCGTTCTTGTGGGGATGAAAACCACCACAAAAGGTTAGTCGTTCTTGTGGGTGTCGGTGACCACCACAAAATCGTCCAAAATTTCAGCACAAAGATCACAACAAAAGCAAAGTATTTTTTTGGGATTTTCTAGTGATGCAAGTGAACCAAAACTTGAGCAAGAAAATGAGAGAGAGAGAGAGAGCTCCTAGCAGAAATTTTCAGAATGGGAGAGTGAGTGAATGGTGCAAGGAGAAGCAAGCAGCAAGGCCAGCATTTATAGGCCAAGGGGAGGGCCTTGGCCAGTTCGCCCGAAGGCTCTGGTTCGCCCGAACCAGGCCTGGTGGCTAGGGCACTCCCATGTGAGTGCAGCACTCACATGCCTTTGTTTCCACTCCAAGTTTGTGTGGTCATCAATTCCCAAGGACATTTTTAGTGGATTTTAGTGGTAGGTGAGATGGAAATGTGACATGACCAAAGTGGAAATTAGTGGAGTCACCCCCATGCTGCCATGTTTGTGATAATTGGTGAGTATGCAGCCATTTTTAGTGGGGTAGACATGTTTGTTGCTGGTTGGTGGTGATGGTAAATAATTGGAGATGTTCTAGAAGGGATGAAAATGAAAAAAGTTACCAATTACATCCACCCTAGTTAAAATTTCAGCATGTGTCCAATTATTTCTAACCAAGCTTGCAAAATTTTCTACTCTCTCTCAAATTAATTACTCAAGTGGTTCATTTAATTTGGAAAGGGAAACATGCAAATGCAATTGAGAATTAAAAATTGAAAGGGAAATATGGGATACATACCAGTTTTCCTCGCGGCGAGAGCTCAGCTTTTAAGTCCGCGAGCGGGACTTCTCCTGTCTTCAGTTGCTTTTGTCATCGTCCGGTCCCGGAGTGGATGACTCGGACGATGCAACCTTCTTCCGCCACATTTTCTTGTTCTTCTTCTTCGGTGTTGGTGGCGGGGGATTGGCGTCTCTGGAGAATTCCAGAGGGCTTGTTCTTCCTCGTATTTCTTCACGAGGAAATCCATTTCTTCTTTACTTGTCGGTTTTGTCGGCTCGTTCCATTTGAGCTGCTCACCACCGAGTATTTCCAGCTCTCCATTAATAAGAGCCTTAAGGAAACACTCGGCCCTCCTCTGCTCCGGTGTGAGTGGCTCTATCTTCTTCTCTTCCCGGGGTTGAAACTTGAAGTAAGTCAACCTTCCGTCGATACGGAACGAGATTTCTCTCGCATCCATATCGATCCTAGCCCGGGTGGTGTTCAAGAATGGTCGGCCCAACACAAGGGGAAACAAATGCTCGTTCCCCGTGTCGAGGACAACAAAGTCCACAGGGACATATCGTCCCCAAATCCGGACCGGTACATTCTCGATCACCCCCTCGGGGTAGCGGATGGTTGAGTCCGCAAGCTGTACCTGGGCAGTAGTAGGTGACAAAGTAGGGTACCGTAATTTCTTAAATAATACCTTAGACATGATGTTGACGCTTGCCCCTAGATCGCAGAGTGCATCATCAATGCGACGATTCCAGATCGAGCACTGAATGATGGGCACTCCAGGATCTTCCTTCCTGTCCGGAGAGGTCTTGACGATCGCCCTTTTTGCAGCTCTCGGCAGGTAGGTCCATCTTGGTGTCAGCACTTGGATGTGTGCGACCTTCCCTGCGTGGTTAGTTCGGAAGACACTACGAGACATCTTACCATGCCTGGTAGTGATGGAATTCACTGTCTCGATGGAAGGTTCGGGTTGCCCCGGAATCTTCCCTGATTCAGTGATAGGAACAGCAGCAGCTAACTGAGCGACTTGAGTTTCTATCATTTTATTAAAGCTCAGTTGACTTTTCATAGCAGAAGAAAATGATTCCATCCTAGAGTCTATGCTTTCCAGAGTTTTATCATTAGCAGCAAGCTTTTTATTGATGTTTTCAATTATTTTCATCTGGCCAAACACTAGATCTCTAAGAGACGGCTGATTATTGAAATTGCTGGAATTGAAATTGTTACCTTGTTGATGCCTCTCAAACGGGAGGTTTGGGCGCGGATTCCAGCCTTGGTTGCCGTAGTTGTTTGGTCGGTACCTGTTGTTGTTGGAGTTGTTGACGTAGTGGGCATCTTCTCGCGTTTCGGGGCAGTCATTCCCCGAATGGCCAGTGTTGCCACAAACTTCGCAGGTCATGCGAGCGTCCATGGCTTGCACCGTTTCTTGAGCGGGGGCCTCCAGTTTCTTCCTCAGGAGGTCCATCTTGGCAGCGAGCATGTCCAGAGCTTCAACTTGGTGAACTCCTCGGGTCTTTGGTTGAGTCCGATCATCGGACCAACCTTGGTTCTCGACCATCTTCTCTATGAGGGCCTTCGCACGACTCTCCTCAAGAGAGAAGAACGAGCCTCCAGCAGCAGCATCCAGGTACTCACGGGCAGAATTTCTCAGCCCGTGATAGAAAGTTTGGATTATGAACCAACTCTGCATACCATGGTGAGGACAAGCAGAAATATAGTCCTGGAGGCGATCCCATGCCTCCGGGACTGTTTCATCTTTTAGCTGCTGAAAACAAGCTATTTTGTTCCGGAGGGCGTTGGTTTTCCCAACCGGAAAGAATTTTAGCAAGAATGCGCTAGTGCATTTATCCCAGGTATCTATAGCTTCGCGGTTAGCATAAAACCATTGTTTCGCCTTGCCTAATAATGAGAATGGAAATAAACAAAGGCGAATGGCATCGATACTTACTCCGCGGATGGTGAAGGTGCTGCAAATCTCCAGGAAATGCTGGAGATGAGCATTGGCATCTTTGTGTGGCTTGCCACAGAACGGGCTAGCCTGTACCATGTTGATGAGGGCTGGCTTCAGCTCGAAGCTACCATCTCCGACTGGCGGAGCTGGTCCGACACGTACGTTCTCGCTCGATGGAGTGGAGAACTCACGGATCGTCTTGGTTGCCATCCTCGATGTAGCCTGGTCAACGACGGGAAGGACTGGGTTCGTCGGAAGGAGTTGCTTCTAAGGAGGTACAACACGGGGTCGTACTATCCTCACAAGTGACTCCGGATTTTCTTGGAAGTTTGACGGTAGTTGGAAACCAGTCATGCACTGGTCTGTTCCACAAGGACCAATGAACAGAGCAAGGATAAACCCACTTGAGTAGCGGTACTCAACTAAGATAGCTCAAGATAAAAGTTCAAAAATAATCTAGCCAAAGACTTCCCCGGCAACGGCGCCAGAAATGCTTGTTGGCACTTCTTACGATCCAATATCAGAATTGAGAATCCTGGTACTGGGGTAAGGAGTGTTTCAGTGGTTTTCCTTATGGCTTAGTAAAATATACAAATATTCTGCAAGCGCACAGAATCACCGCTGTAGCACTTCACCTGGGAGTATCCCGAGGTATCGTAATTTATATTTCCGCAGGGAAGCTTTGGCAAGATTACTAGTGAACAGATATTCGAGACTATCAGAGAAGGGTACACGACTAGACAAGACAGGGGATAACGGTATTGGATAGGAGTGGATATACCGGACACACAGCTCAAGGGATACTCAGGTAAGGGAGAGAAGAGATAGCTAGCTGGGAGAACAACGAGAAGAGATAGAGGACTCCTGGATACTTTATCTACCTATGTCACTCTAGCTTAGAGATATAGCGGCTACAGAGCCAGCACTAGGAGATCTGGGATAACTCTAATGTCTTAGCATCGGGACAAGGGAACCGGTGAACACACAGAAAGGGATGAGAAGGGGTGCCACTATTTCCCAACTGGGGGATCCTACGGACCGGAACTAACGTGATGGGCTACGAAGACCGAAAGGGCTGTCACCACCTCCCGGCTACCACCTCCGTTGCGACGGGAATAAACTAAGGCCACTGACTAGTCTAGGAACCACTCCTACACTAGGCAACGACTACTTACTCTGCTAGCAAGAGCAAGCAACCTTGTCAATACTCTTGGTGACAATTCACCTCCAGTATCAAGCAAGATCGAAGAACCAGCCAAGACAAAGAATTAAACAAGACTACAAGCACTAGAACTATAACTGACTATAGTCTAAACAAGATATATGCTGCAACTAGGATAAAGTAGAAGCAAGATATAACTGACAAAGGCAAAGTGATAAAGATAACTATATTGATAACTCAAAATCTTGCAAAAGGAAAAGGTAAAAGATACAAGAGCTTATACCAGAGCTTCTGAAGATGACTCTGGAACCTCCGAGGCAAAGCTCGACTCAACGCTAACTCCCAACTAAACTATCCTAACTCTACTAGAATGAAAGTGGAAATGAGCTCCTTGGCTTGGTGTGTGTTTACAAGTGAAAGTGACCCTCTATTTATAGGAGTCCAAGGTGGTTGAGGTAGGGTAGCGGCCAAGGGAGCCAGGGGGTACCCCCTGGGATTTCGGGCGAGGGGAGGCGGTTCGGCCGAACTCCCCAGTTCGCCCGAACCAGAGGATCCACCGACCTTGCTTCCCATGGTCAAGATTTGCTCCCTGGTGTCGGTTCCCAGCTGGGGGCGGTTCGGCCGAAGGGCCCAGTTCGGCCGAACTGGGCCTGGCCCGTGGCCGGCCTCCCCAGCACCGCCTCTGCTGCTTGGACCCCCCTGGGCTTCCTCCTGATGCATGACTTCGTGTGGATCTGGCCCAGAATGACGTGGCATGGTCCAGGATGAGTTGGTGGTCGCCCACGTGTCGTGTGATGTGTTCGCTTGGTCATTGTTGACGTGGACGACTCCCGGTGGTCTGCTCGGCTAAGGGGGATAACCGGCCGAACGGAGTCGTTCGGCCGATTTGGTCATTTCCGGCCCCAATAGCACATATTTGTCGTAGTTGTACCTGCACAAGTGACACTCACCAAAACTCGTGGAACTTTGTTAGAAATAAAACCTAAGTACATGGAATGTTGCATATAACCTCATTTATTCCCGAGTATTGGTGGTCGGATTTGGGCTGTAATGACCGCCAACATGCATCTATGTACAAAAGTAAGGGCTCTTCAGGCCCTGGAGAAGTCAGAGTGGGTGGTGTTACTAGAAAGTTCTTCAGCCTGTCAAAAGCTTATTGTGCCTCCTCGGTCCATTGGAACTGGTCCGACTTCTTGAGGAGCTTGTAGAGGGCATGCCACTCTCCCCGAGTCATGAGATGAAGCGGCTGAGCGAGGCGAAGCATCCCATTAATTTCTGAACTCCCTTGAGGTTTGTGATTGGGCCCAGGTTGGCTGACGGCTGCCACCTTCTCTGCGTTGGCTTCGATGCCACGCTCAGAGATAATAAAGCTTTGCAGCTTTCCCTTGGTGTCTCCAAAGATACATTTTTAGGGTTCAACTTGACAAAGTACTGGCGAAGTCGAGCAAAGACATCCCGGGGGTTGTCGACCAAGTGGTCAACCTTCTTTGATTTCACCACAATGTCATCAATGTAGACCTCGACGACCTCTCTGATGAGGTTGTCAAGGCACTTCTGCATACATCACTGATATGTAGCAGAAGCATTCTTCAACCCAAAAGGCATTGTTGTGCAACAATAAGTGCCAAATGGGGTGATGAATGAGGTCGCGAGTTGATCGAACTCCTTGATTGTGATCTTGTGAAAGCCAGAGTAGTCATCCAGAATGCAGAGGGCTTTGCACCCTGTTGTGGAGTCCACAACCTGATCAATCCACGGAAGCAGATATGGCATCATTGGGCACGCCTTGTTGAGGCTTGTGTAATCGACAAACATGCGCCAAGAGCCATTCTTCTTCTTCACTCGGACGGGGTTCGTGATCCACTCAGGGTGGAAGACCTCGATGAAACCGGCCGCAAGCAGTCGGGTAATTTCTTGCCCGATCGCCTTTCGCTTATTGTCATCAAAGCGACGCAGGTGTTGTTCGATAGGTCGGGCATCTGACCTGATGTCAAGTGTATGCTCGATGACTTCCCTTGGAATCCCCAGCATGTTCGAGGGCTTCCATGTGAAAATGTCACAATTGGTTCGGAGAAAGTCGACAAGCACGCTTTCCTATTAAATTGAGAGGTTAGCACCGATGTGAGTTACCTAGGTAGAGTCAGTGGGGTCGAGGTTGACCACCTTGGTGTTCTCATTCTTCTTGAAAGCCCCTAAGTGACTAGGACCACTGCAGTTGGGGGTGACCTCCTGAACCAAATGCTTGATGTCGTCAAGCTCCAAGGACTTGATGGTCGAGGAAGCTAAGTCCACGCTATCGCGATCACAGAGGTGTGCTTGCTGAAAGTTTGATTCTATGGTGATGACACCACAAGGTCCTGGGATCTTCAGCTTGAGGCTGGTGTAGTTGGGAATGGCCATGAATTTCATGTAACATGGTTGGCCCAATATGGCATGGTAGGATCCTGCAAGATCTGCAACCTCAAAGGTGCGGGTCTCCGTTTGGAAATTGTCCTAATTCCCAAAGGTTATAGGGAGCTCGATTTGCCCAATGGGGAGCGCTTGGACCCAACTGATGACTCCATAGAATGGAGCTCCGGTTGGTCGTATGAGACCGTGTCACACCCAGGTTTACACAAAAACCTGAATGCTGCCATATGTGCGCCCAGGAAGTCCACAAAACACATACAACTTACAAATATGGAAAATCAGAGAACACCATGGTCGTATAAAACAATTTACATCAGAGTTTAATGCAATAGATGAATAAACACAGCGGAAGTCTAGTTATTAACTCTCTCGACAGGTAGAGCCTCAAGTCCACAGGGATGCCGACTGGTTGACCACAACTCAGAAGTATGGAAATCCTCAAGAAACTCAGTAGCTGTCTCAATCAATGATTCACCTTTTACCCATCCGAGATTTTGTTGAATAGTGACAAGCGTAAGTAACTCAATTACGTAGCAAGTATAACATGGGTGAATGAAGGCTCAAAAGTAAGGCTTGACATGGTTGAACTGCTTTAGCATTTTTAGTTGATTTATTTTATCATTAACCAAATTACTACAAATAAATGGAACCTAGTTGCAACCCAATTAATGAAGTAGAAGAACATTAAGCATAAATAAACTTCAAATTAATTAGAGAACCACTAATAAACAAGGATCCATGCCGCTCGTGACCGAGAGCACCGCTATCATGATAGATTTACACTCTGCACAGGTTTCACCCTTTACACACCGGTCGCGTAAAAGTTCAAAAGAACATTGAAACCAACCACGAACATCCACACTTCCTTTGGTGTGACTGCATAGGGACGCTATGAGGATTTTCACAAGCCACCCTAACAAGGCAGTAGCCACTTATGGTATAGCACATGCAGCATGGCCCAGGCACCGAGATTGACTGACGCTTACAAAGTCGCACCATAAGGGGGTCAATGGCGTCTAGATCGCGGGCATCGCACCCATCAAGCGTAACGTGTGGAGTTCCCCATCGTAGGGACTCCCAGCACGGGACTGTGTTTCACGAGAACATAGTCGATAGATCTCCCATCCTTAGTGGAACAAGACATACTCTCACCCATGTTTCCCATAACGCCTTTCGGTAACCACTGGCAAGCTAGAGATATACGAGCTACTTGTCCAAGACCAGAGCCATAATATTTCCAGTGGTGGTGACATGATCCTGGGTGGCCGCTTTAAGAACCAGGCCTTACAGAGAGACACTAGAACAAAGCACGAAGCACATGGTCTAGCTCCCTGAACTATGTTGCTAAAAAGCAAGTTTTACCAATATGTTGAAGTGAACCATTAAGTCAAGATTAATAGTTAGATGACATAACAGTAGTTGCACCTAGCAAAGTTCTACCCATATGCTTAAACCCGGGGTATCAACTGAATAGGGTAAACAAACTAGGTACAACCTTAGGGTACATCTAATTAGACACATGCATATGAAATAAATGATTAAATGGAGGTGTGTAGGTAGCAAGGATTGTCCATGCTATACTTTCCTTTATCCAAATAATAGTTGCTCAAAATCCTGAACCCTTGCTCCTGCTCTTAATCTTCCAGCTCTCAAACATCGTTTCTTCTACTCGTTGCAAGCAATGGCACCACATACAATCAAACAAACAAGAATGATTAAGATAAATACACTAATCAAAAAGAAAAGCTTTAAAAGAGCGCACTAAAGGATAGGGCTCAATTCTAAGGACAGGTGAGCGCAAGAATTGCTGAAAACGGAGCTACGGTTGGAAAGATACCGCTATGGGAAGATTTGTATTAGAAAAGAAACTATATGCTGAATTTATTTTAATTGAGTAAAATCATATATATGTTATTCCAGAGAAATATCCTATGTTAGAATTAATCAATTATATTTGAATTATGTAAAGTTGAGGTAGAACTAACCATATTTTATTTCTAGTTGTTTGTGTAGAATTTATATAATTCAACATTTAACTTTAGTAAAACAGGCATGTGAGAGCGACTAATTGAATAATAAGATATTTCATGTTTAACTAGCCAATATTATATTTAGAACATGTTAATGTTGATATTAACCAAATTAATATTTAATTACGAAAACTCGGAGTGAAACTCTAATGCACTTTTAATTAGAAAAGCTAATTAAATAAACATTAATTCAATTAGAATTCATTTATGAAAAACTGAGATATAACTTAATTATATTTTATTTAGAGAACAAATTGAAAAATTTATTAATCAATTTGAAATTTAATAAGAAAAAACGAGTATAAACCTTAATTAACTTTTAATTAAGGAAATCATATATTTGGTGAACCTTTAATCAAATTAATAACAAATAAAATTCAGAAACAATTTATATGTGAAGCAACAGCGCTAACATGTAGTTCAAGTTTATATGAAGCTAACGCAACTTGAACGAGTTGAATCGGAGCTAAAAACACGTAATCTATGCTTGAAACGTGTAAGGGTTAGCTATTCGCAATCAAACGCACCTATTCGTAATTAAACGTAGACTTAAGGGTTAGCTAGTGTTGACACTTCTTATGATCCAATATTAGGACTGTGAATGCTAGTACTAGTGCAAGGAGTGTTTCAGCGGTTTTTCTTATGGCTCAGTAAAATAAATAAATATTCTGCAAGCGCACAGAATTACCGCTATAGCACTTCATCGGGGAGTAATCCGAGGTATCGTAATTTATATTTCTGTAGGGAAGCTTTGGCAAGAGTACTATTAAACACGTGTTCGAGACTATCAGAGAGGGCTACACTACTAACAAGACAGGGGATAATGATATTGGATAAGAGTGGATATACCGTGACATACAGCTCAAGGGTGGCTCAGATAAGAAAGAGAAGGATTAGCTAGCTGGGAGGACAACGAGAAGAAAATGAGGATTCCTAGGTACCTTGTCTATCTAGGTTACTCGGGGTTAGAGATACAGGGGTTGAGAGATCAGCTCTAAGAGATCAAGGTTAACTCTATTGTTTCAACATCGGGAAACGAAATTAGTAACATGCAGAAGACGTGTTGCCAATAACCGTTGGAGGCTCGTGCAGGCCGGGACTAACGTGATGGACTACGAAGACCGTATAGGGCTGTCACCACCTAACGGCTACCATCTCCATTGCAACGGGGACAATCCAAGGCTATTGTCTACTCTAGGAACCACTCCTACACTATCCAACAACTACTTACTCTACTAGCAAGAGCAAGCAACCCTATCAACACCCTAGTGACAGTTCACTGGTAATGTTGAACAGGATCGAAGAACCAGTCAAGACAAGGACTTAAACGAGATCTAGAAGAACAAGAACTACAACTAACTATATTCTAAACACGAAATACTTGCAACTAGAATAAAGTAGAGGCAAGGTATATATATAACTCAGACAAGATGACAAAGATAAACTATATTGATATCTTAAAGACAACAAAAGAAAAGAAAAAGATACAAGAGCTTTACCAGAGCTTCTGAAGACGACTCCGGAACCTCCGAGGCGCAGCTCGACTCAACTCTAACTCCCAACTAAATTATCCTAACTCTACTAGAACAAAGTGGATGTGAGCTCCTTGGCTTGAGTGTGACTTGATCCGGGGCTTGGACACTTGTATTTAGAGTGGCTCATGGCGGCTGAGCTTGAGTAACCGCCAAGGCAACTTGAGGAGGTAGGAGGTCGGTTCGACCGAATCCAGGGGATTCGGGCGAACGGATCAGTTTGGCCGAACCCCCTGGTTTGGCCAAACCATTGGATCCACCGCCTTGGATGCTGGATGGCTTAGATGTGCTCCCTTGGTTGGTTTGGCAGCTAGGGGCGGTTCGGCCGAAGGCTCTTTGTTTGGCCGAACTGGACCTCCTGGGCTGCATGTATGTGGTGTCTTTCATGTTGGTTTGGCCCAGGTATGATGTGGCAGTAGTCCAAGTGGCTTTCATGATCATCGCTTGGTCATCGTTGACGTGGATAGCCTCCGGTTGTGCTTTGCATCATTTACGGCTAAGGGGGGTAATCGGCCGAATCGTGTCGTTTTGCCGAATCGGTCAATTCTGACCCCTATAGCACTGTCAGACCCGGATTTACACAGAAACCCGAATGCTTCTATATGTGTGCCCAGGAAGTCCACAGAACACATATAGATAACAAATATGATAAACAGAGTACATATGCTCGAATAGAAATGGTTTTACATCAGAGTTTGACTAAAATAACTAAATAACACAGCAGAAGACTAATTATAAACTCTCTCTCTAAACGAAGACGAAGACGAAGCCGAACTCCATAATCCACAGGGACTCTGACTGGTTGAGCACAGCTAGTAGAATGGCAGATCTTCAGGAAACTCAATAGCAGCAGTACCATCTAATCCATCTGTTACCCATCCGGGATTTTGTTGAATGGCAAGTGTAAGTAATTGTCTTACTTAGCAAATACAACACGGTAATGAAGGCTTAAAAGAAAGGCTTGACACGGCTGTACTGCATTAGCAATTTTAGTTGATTCATTTTATCATAAACCAAGATTACTACAATTTAAGTGAATCCCAGTTGCAAACCCAATTATTAAAGTAGAGGTGAACATTTAAACAATAATAAGTATCAATTTCTAATCAAAAAGGATCCAGGCCGCTCTTGACCCTGAGCAAGGCTATCATGATAGATTATACACTCTGCAGAGGTTTCGCCCTTTACCCACCAGTCGCGTAAAAGTTCAAAGGAACTTTGCACCCAACCACGCACATCAACACTTCCGAGGTGTGACGGCATAGGGACGCTACGAGGCTTTTCACAAGACACCCTAACAAAACAGTAGCCGTTATGGTACAACCTAGGCAGCATGACCCAAGGCACCGAGAATGACTGACGCTCATGTCGCAACACGAGGGGGTCAATGGCGTCCAAGCGCGGTAATAAACAACAACAACAAAATAAATAGCGCAACGTGTGGAACCTCCGCCATACGGAAGCTCCCAACACGGGACTGTGCCTCACGGGAACATAGCCAACGGATACTCCGTCCTCGGTGGATCAAACCATACTCTCACCCATGCTTCCCATAACGCCGTCGGCCCGTCGGTAACTACTGTCAAGCTAGAGCCGTTCATGCTACTTGTCCAAGACCAGAGCCATTATAGTTCCGGCGGTGGCGACAAGTTCCTGGGTTGCCACTTTAAGAACCAGTCCTTACGGAGAGACACTAGGGCCAAGCATAAAACATACGCCCTAGCTCCCTGTTCCATGTTGCTAAAAAGCAAGTTTTACCATTAACATTGAAGTGAACCATTAAGTCAAGATTAACAGTTAAACATTGGTGACAGTAGCGGCGCTTAGCAAAGATCTACCCAAATGCAATAACCCAGGGTAATCAAGGTATAGGATAAACAAAACTAGGAATAACCTTAATAGGAACAATTTAGACACATGCATATGCAGTAAATAGTGTAAAGGTGTGTTTAGGAAGCAAGGATTGTCCGTGCTGTACTTGCCTTCGTCCAACTGCTGCTGTTGCTCTTGCTGCTGCTGTTGGTCTTGCTCCTCGTAACCCTCGAACTCAAACGTGTACGGCTCACCGACTGGACTCGTACAACAGCACACAAGCATCCATACAAGCCAGCACATGCAAACAATATTAATCTATTAGAACAGTACACCAAACAATAAAAACAGAACAAATGAGGGCTTAGAAACTATTCTACGCTTCGCTACGAACACGAGAGCGCGAAAATCACTCAAATCGGAGCTAAAACGAAGAAGTTATGGCTTTTCTAAGGTTCAGGGACTTGCTGGCAAAGTTTAAAAAGTTCCAGGGGCTTATTTGCAAAAACTCAGGGGCCAAAACATAATTTTATATGAAAACAGGAGGGTTTATTTGCAATTTGACCAAAGCAGGACCTCGGGCACTATTTTTAAATAAGACAGGGGGTTTTCAGTAAAAATCAGGACTTAATTGTAATTATTTTTGAATAAAACAGGACTGCGGGTTAATTTTGAAAAAGGACAGGGGCTCTTTTGAAAAACGTCCGAGGCTGACTGGGTTGACCGTTACGGTCAGCTTTGACCCCGGGGTTTGACTCGATCTGAACCGCTGGTTTTGATCTGGACGACTCAGATTAGATCGGGGAGAGGGGAGGGTCGCCGGCGGGGGGTGCTGCGGCGGCGCCGCCTGCGCGCGCGGCGGAGGGTCGCCGGCGAAGATGGAAACCGAGCTAGGAGCGTCGGTTCGGGTCGGGAATTGGCGCTACGGAGGCGTCGCGGCTCGGCGAACTCGTCCCGGGGGCTCAAGTCGACGGCGGAGCAGCGGAAGAGGGCACACGATGAGCTATGGCGGCGGCGGCGCTCGGGTGCGGCGGCGGGCTTGCGACAGAGGGAGAAGAAAGGCAAGGAGGGGCTCGGGGGCACGCTTACCACCACGCGAAGCTGTTCCGGCGACCAATTTGGACGGGGCAGCGCTAGACCGGCGGATCAACGGCGGCGGCGACTTCGACTCCGGGCGGCGGCGCGAGCTCAAGCGGAGCGACAGGGCTAGGGTTCTCGGGGCAGGGAGGTTGGGAGACGGCGGCGGGGCTTAAGTAGGGCGGACGAGGAAGAGTCCGGGCGGGGGAAACCTCGGCGTCCGTGCCGAGTCCGGCCGGGAGTCCGGCGCCGTGTCCGGGACGGTCTCTGCCGCGAGGAGGAAGACGACCTGACACGCGGGCCCGCGCGGTCAGCGGCAGAGGGGGGGGAAACCGGGGCGTGGCGGCGGTTGCTGGGCCGCGGGCGAAGGGAAAAGGAAGGCGGGGCGCTGTGCGGCCTGCTGGGCTTGGGCCGCGGAGCGGGCGGAACGGGCTGGCGCGGAGCAGGCCGGTAGCGGGGAGGAGAAGGCTGCTGGGCCGGGCCGAAAGCGGGAAAAAGGGGGCTGGGCCGCTGCTGAAGAAAAAGATAGAAGGGCCAAAATCGGACGAGGAAATTAGTCAAGGGAGGAAAAGTGGACTCGGGCCGCAGAAACTTTTCTAGAGCTCCAAACGCAGCGATTCAAATTCGAATTTAAACAGAATTTAAATTCCAATTGAACCACACACAAACAAAACTCAATGCAGCCAGCATGAATGCAACAAAAATGTTTCTAACCTTATATTAATTTTTTTTTATCATAAATAATTTATTTTCCTTAGGTAAATATGAGCATAAAATTAAATAAAAATAAATTAATTACTAAATTTTTAAAATAGGCATTTTTAGGGTGTTACAAACCTACCCCCCTTAAGATGAATCTCGTCCCCGAGATTCGGACGTGGATGGGAATAACTGTGGATATTCAGCTCTGAGATCCTCTTCTCTTTCCCAAGTCGCTTCATCCACTGAATGTCGACTCCACTGAACTTTGCACATCCGGATCACTTTATTTCTGGTGACTCTTTCTGACTCCTCCAAAATTCTGACAGGATGCTCAGTATAGGTAAGATCTTCCTCCACATTCAGCTCATCAATCGGAATCTGTTCCTCAGGTACTCGCAAACACTTTTTCAACTGAGACACATGGAACACATCATGTACTCCTGCTAACTTCTCTGGTAGCTCTAACTGATATGCCACCTCACCTTTCCGACCAAGTACCTTGAACGGTCCAATGTATCGAGGTGCTAACTTGCCCTTGACGTTGAACCTCTTCACGCCTCTCATGGGTGACACCTTGAGATACACGAAATCTCCAACTTCAAAGCTGAGATCCCTCCGTCGGTTATCTGCATAGCTTTTCTGTCTGGATTGTGCTACTTTCAGATTCTGTCTGATTATCTGTACTTGTCGCTCTGCCTCTCTTAGTATCTCAGGTCCAAACACCTGACTTTCTCCCGTCTGATTCCAGAATAGTGGTGTCCTACACTTTCTGCCATACAGAGCCTCAAAGGGTGCCATTTGCAAACTCTTCTGATAGCTGTTGTTGTACGAAAATTCCGCGTACGGTAGACTCTTGTCCCAACTGGCACCATATTGTAGAGCACATGCTCTCAACATATCCTCCAATATCTGGTTTGTCCGTTCTGTCTGCCCATCTGTCTGCGGATGGTATGCTGAACTGAACTGTAGCTTAGTGTCCATAGACTCATGCAATTGTCGCCAAAAGTGCGATGTGAATTGGGTACCTCGATCAGACACTATTCTTTTCGGTACCCCATGCAAACACACAATCCTCTCCATATACAACTCTGCTAATCTGGCTCCCGAGTAGGTGGTCTTTACTGGTAAGAAATGCGCCACCTTGGTCAGACGATCCACAATTACCCAGATTGAATCAAATCCCCTCTGAGTGCGAGGTAAGCCAGTGATGAAATCCATACCGACTTCTTCCCACTTCCATTCAGGTACCTTCAGGGGCTGGAGTAAACCTGCTGGCCTCTGATGTTCAGCCTTGACTCTCTGACATGTGTCACATAGAGCTACGTATGTGGCCACATCTCTCTTCAATCCGTACCACCAAAATCTCTCTTTGATATCTTGGTACATTTTGGTACTACCTGGGTGTATTGAATACGCCGATTCATGGGCTTCCCTGAGAATTGCATCCCTGATCTGTACTATATCTGGTACACAAATCCTCTTCTCATACCACAATGTTCCTTGGTCATCCACTCGAAAACCAGGGGCTTTTCCTAATGCCACCAGTTCTACGATCTCCTTGATCTTCTCATCTGTGAGCTGTCCTTTTCGGATCTCTTGTTCCAAGGTCGGTTCTACTGCCATCTCGGTGACGCTAGTCACAAATCCCAGACTCATCCTTTCAAACTCTAAACTGAGTTCCTCCGACAAGCAATGTCCCGTGATCTTATGCACGTAACTCCTTCTACTCAGAGCATCTGCCACCAGGTTGGCCTTCCCTGGATGATAATGAATCTCCAGATCGTAGTCCTTGATCAGTTCTAACCAACGACGTTGTCTCATATTCAGATCTGACTGTGGGAACACATACTTGAGACTCTTGTGGTCAGTGTAAATATCACACTTATGTCCAATCAAGTAATGCCTCCAAATTTTCAAAGCATGCACTACAGCTGCTAACTCCAGATCGTGTGTCGGGTAGTTCTGCTCATGTTTCCTCAACTGCCTCGATGCATAAGCTACTACTCTGCCTTCCTGCATGAGTACACACCCCAATCCTAGTCGGGATGCATCACAGTAGATAGAGAAACTCTTGGTTATATCTGGCAACACTAGCACAGGTGCCGTTGTCAACCTCTTCTTCAGTTCCTCAAAGCTGACTTGACACTCTTCGGTCCAGACAAACTTGGCATTTTTCTCCAATAACGCCGTCAGGGGTTTAGCAATCTTGGAGAATCCTTCAATAAACCTCCGATAGTATCCAGCCATTCCAAGGAAACTTCTGATTTCACTCACATCCTTAGGCGGATTCCAACTCAACACATCACTAACCTTCTTCGGATCAACTGCCACTCCACCATTGGACAATACGTGTCCCAAGAATGCTACTTCCTTCAACCAAAACTCACACTTGCTCAGCTTGGCATACAACTGATGCTCACGAAGTCTCTGCATCACCAACCTCAGATGTTCTTCGTGTTCTTCCTCGTTCTTGGAGAAAACCAGAATGTCGTCAATGAACACCACTACGAATTTGTCAAGATAGTCCATGAACACACTGTTCATTAGATACATGAAGTATGCCGGTGCATTTGTCAGACCAAACGACATGACTGTGAACTCATATAGACCATAACGGGTTGTGAAGGCTGTTTTGGGGATGTCAGTCACTCGTATCCTCATCTGATGGTAACCGGATCGGAGGTCGATCTTAGAGAACACACACGCTCCTTTCAACTGGTCGAAGAGATCATCAATCCTTGGCAACGGGTACTTGTTCTTGATGGTCACTTCATTCAAAGCTCGGTAATCCACACACAATCTCTGGGTCCCATCTTTCTTATCCACAAATAAAACTGGTGCTCCCCAAGGGGATGAACTAGGACGAATATACCCTTTTGCTAACAATGCCCTTAATTCCTCCTTAAGTTTCTCTAGTTCTTTTACTCCCATTCTATTTGGCCTCTTAGCTATAGGTGCAGTACCAGGCTTAAGATCAATAACAAATTCAACTTCGCGGTCTGGGGGCATACCTGGTAACTCATCTGGAAACACGTCTGGGAATTCGCACACCACTCTGATGTCTTCCAGTGCTACACCTTCGGCTTGGTAGATCTGATTGTGTCCCACGGGACTAGCTGCTTGGTATTCCACTTTCTCACCAGTCTTCGCTGTCAGCTGCACTGTTCTTTTGGAGCATTGAATCACCCCATCGTATCTGGCTAACCAGCTCATACCCAAAATCAAGTCAAACCCAAGGGTTTCTAGGACTATCGGGTTCACCACAAAGTCTACCCCCCTTATTGTGATGGTGATACAGGGGCAACGTAAAGTGGCACGCTGTTCTCCCCCAGGTGAACTAACTACCATGGGGTTTCCCATAGGTTGCAAGATCATCATGTTCTTTTTCACGAAAGCAGCAGATATGAAAGCATGCGAAGCTCCAGTATCAAACAAAACAGTTGCGAGAGATGAGTTGACAGGGAACGTACCCACAACGACATCCGTCGCTCCTTCTGCGGTTTCCGCACCCACGTGGTTGACCTTTCCTCTCGCTGGGTTCTGCTGCTGATTCCCGTTCTGGTGCTGCGGTTGTCCAATCCTCTGGTTGCTGTTCTGACCAACGGCGTTCTGAGCCTTGCGAGGACAAGCACTGGCATAGTGTCCCAGCTCACCACAACCAAAACACCTCGGAGCCGTAGGTGCATTGTTGGTCGGATTGGGGCGTTGGACTGGACCATTCTGTGGCTGGTTCTGAGGACGTTGCTGAGGTAGTGCTGAGGGGTACTGGGGACGTGGCTGGTACTGGGGACGCTGCTGATACTGGTTGCGGTTCATCAGACCGGACTGTCCTTGGAATCGCTGTGGAGTCACCACCTGCTGGTTTCCTTGCTGAGGATTGAAGCGAGGGCGAACATTGCTTCCTGACGGTGCGCCTTGAAGCTTTCTCTTCTTTTCTTCCATCTCACGGCGCTTGTGCTCCAGCAGTAGGGCGCTATCCACCAGTTCTTGAAAAGTGGCGAACCTAGAGCACAGGAGCTGGTACTGGAGTGTATCATGCAGGCCATCACGGAATCGGGTCTGCTTCTTCTTATCCATATTCACGTCCTCTGGAGCATAACGGGCCAACTCAATGAACTTGTCACGATAAGCGGTGACACTCATACCTTCTTGCTTCAATGCCAGGAACTCCTTCTTCTTCAAAGTCATCAGCGCTTCCGGCACATGGTGAGAACGGAAGCTGTCGCGGAACTCCTGCCAAGTGATCTGATCAGGATTGGGGTGAGCATATTGGTACGCATCCCACCAATCCAAAGCTGCTCCCTGGAGCTGTCCACTTCCATACAACACCTTCTCCCGGTCGTTGCACTGCACGATGTCCAGCTGTCGTTCCACTGCCTTGAGCCAGTCCTCTGCTTGCATTGGGTCGCTAGACTTGTTGAAGGTAGGAGGGCGTCCCTTCATAAACTCGCCCCTTTTATCTCTGGGCTGCACGTAGTGCTGTTGGGGCGGGTTCTGCTGATTCTGCTGCATCAGTGCTATGGTTTGCGCCATCTGTTGTGTCAGCTGGAGTTGCATCTGCATCATCTGCTCCATAGTGAGTGGCGGTGGTGGAGGTGGTGGGTTCTGGTTCTGGATGCTTCCACTGCCTCCGGGGTTGCCTCTGGTGTTAACCATCTACCATATCAAGAAATCTCCCATCAGTATTCCCGCCAACTGGTATTAGATAACCCATGCCTTGGAAGGATATGATTCAGAGGTATAGAGAGTAAGACAGAGGAGGTGCAAGAAGACAGCTAACCCAACTATTTATTCACTAATATTCCTTAAACCTTAGTCCTATATCTAGATGGAGATAGACTTGCATCTATGACCATCACAATCATTACAAAGATCCAAATCAAACATAAGCATAATAACAGTAAAATCAAGCACCCAAAGACATGATTCACAGAAGACTCGACAACACTGGTTTTTGAAAAAACGTAACTAAATGATCTGAAACAAAATCATGGTGGTCTCCTAGTGATTTTTCAACCGTTCTAACTAGGCTGCGTTCCTACAGTCAGCACGGCTCTGATACCAATCTGTCAGACCCGGATTTACACAGAAACCCGAATGCTTCTATATGTGTGCCCAGGAAGTCCACAGAACACATATAGATAACAAATATGATAAACAGAGTACATATGCTCGAATAGAAATGGTTTTACATCAGAGTTTGACTAAAATAACTAAATAACACAGCGGAAGACTAATTATAAACTCTCTCTCTAAACGAAGACAAAGACGAAGCCGAACTCCATAATCCACAGGGACTCTGACTGGTTGAGCACAGCTAGTAGAATGGCAGATCTTCAGGAAACTCAATAGCAGCAGTACCATCTAATCCATCTGTTACCCATCCGGGATTTTGTTGAATGGCAAGTGTAAGTAATTGTCTTACTTAGCAAATACAACACGGTAATGAAGGCTTAAAAGAAAGGCTTGACACGGCTGTACTGCATTAGCAATTTTAGTTGATTCATTTTATCATAAACCAAGATTACTACAATTTAAGTGAATCCCAGTTGCAAACCCAATTATTAAAGTAGAGGTGAACATTTAAACAATAATAAGTATCAATTTCTAATCAAAAAGGATCCAGGCCGCTCTTGACCCTGAGCAAGGCTATCATGATAGATTATACACTCTGCAGAGGTTTCGCCCTTTACCCACCAGTCGCGTAAAAGTTCAAAGGAACTTTGCACCCAACCACGCACATCAACACTTCCGAGGTGTGACGGCATAGGGACGCTACGAGGCTTTTCACAAGACACCCTAACAAAACAGTAGCCGTTATGGTACAACCTAGGCAGCATGACCCAAGGCACCGAGAATGACTGACGCTCATGTCGCAACACGAGGGGGTCAATGGCGTCCAAGCGCGGTAATAAACAACAACAACAAAATAAATAGCGCAACGTGTGGAACCTCCGCCATACGGAAGCTCCCAACACGGGACTGTGCCTCACGGGAACATAGCCAACGGATACTCCGTCCTCGGTGGATCAAACCATACTCTCACCCATGCTTCCCATAACGCCGTCGGCCCGTCGGTAACTACTGTCAAGCTAGAGCCGTTCATGCTACTTGTCCAAGACCAGAGCCATTATAGTTCCGGCGGTGGCGACAAGTTCCTGGGTTGCCACTTTAAGAACCAGTCCTTACGGAGAGACACTAGGGCCAAGCATAAAACATACGCCCTAGCTCCCTGTTCCATGTTGCTAAAAAGCAAGTTTTACCATTAACATTGAAGTGAACCATTAAGTCAAGATTAACAGTTAAACATTGGTGACAGTAGCGGCGCTTAGCAAAGATCTACCCAAATGCAATAACCCAGGGTAATCAAGGTATAGGATAAACAAAACTAGGAATAACCTTAATAGGAACAATTTAGACACATGCATATGCAGTAAATAGTGTAAAGGTGTGTTTAGGAAGCAAGGATTGTCCGTGCTGTACTTGCCTTCGTCCAACTGCTGTTGTTGCTCTTGCTGCTGCTGTTGGTCTTGCTCCTCGTAACCCTCGAACTCAAACGTGTACGGCTCACCGACTGGACTCGTACAACAGCACACAAGCATCCATACAAGCCAGCACATGCAAACAATATTAATCTATTAGAACAGTACACCAAACAATAAAAACAGAACAAATGAGGGCTTAGAAACTATTCTACGCTTCGCTACGAACACGAGAGCGCGAAAATCACTCAAATCGGAGCTAAAACGAAGAAGTTATGGCTTTTCTAAGGTTCAGGGACTTGGTGGCAAAGTTTAAAAAGTTCCAGGGGCTTATTTGCAAAAACTCAGGGGCCAAAACATAATTTTATATGAAAACAGGAGGGTTTATTTGCAATTTGACCAAAGCAGGACCTCGGGCACTATTTTTAAATAAGACAGGGGGTTTTCAGTAAAAATCAGGACTTAATTGTAATTATTTTTGAATAAAACAGGACTGCGGGTTAATTTTGAAAAAGGACAGGGGCTCTTTTGAAAAACGTCCGAGGCTGACTGGGTTGACCGTTACGGTCAGCTTTGACCCCGGGGTTTGACTCGATCTGAACCGCTGGTTTTGATCTGGACGACTCAGATTAGATCGGGGAGAGGGGAGGGTCGCCGGCGGGGGGTGCTGCGGCGGCGCCGCCTGCGCGCGCGGCGGAGGGTCGCCGGCGAAGATGGAAACCGAGCTAGGAGCGTCGGTTCGGGTCGGGAATTGGCGCTACGGAGGCGTCGCGGCTCGGCGAACTCGTCCCGGGGGCTCAAGTCGACGGCGGAGCAGCGGAAGAGGGCACGCGATGAGCTATGGCGGCGGCGGCGCTCGGGTGCGGCGGCGGGCTTGCGACAGAGGGAGAAGAAAGGCAAGGAGGGGCTCGGGGGCACGCTTACCACCACGCGAAGCTGTTCCGGCGACCAATTTGGACGGGGCGGCGCTAGACCGGCGGATCAACGGCGGCGGCGACTTCGACTCCGGGCGGCGGCGCGAGCTCAAGCGGAGCGACAGGGCTAGGGTTCTCGGGGCAGGGAGGTTGGGAGACGGCGGCGGGGCTTAAGTAGGGCGGATGAGGAAGAGTCCGGGCGGGGGAAACCTCGGCGTCCGTGCCGAGTCCGGCCGGGAGTCCGGCGCCGTGTCCGGGACGGTCTCTGCCGCGAGGAGGAAGACGACCTGACACGCGGGCCCGCGCGGTCAGCGGCAGAGGGGGGGGAAACCGGGGCGTGGCGGCGGTTGCTGGGCCGCGGGCGAAGGGAAAAGGAAGGCGGGGCGCTGTGCGGCCTGCTGGGCTTGGGCCGCGGAGCGGGCGGAACGGGCTGGCGCGGAGCAGGCCGGTAGCGGGGAGGAGAAGGCTGCTGGGCCGGGCCGAAAGCGGGAAAAAGGGGGCTGGGCCGCTGCTGAAGAAAAAGATAGAAGGGCCAAAATCGGACGAGGAAATTAGTCAAGGGAGGAAAAGTGGACTCGGGCCGCAGAAACTTTTCTAGAGCTCCAAACGCAGCGATTGAAATTCGAATTTAAACAGAATTTAAATTCCAATTGAACCACACACAAACAAAACTCAATGCAGCCAGCATGAATGCAACAAAAATGTTTCTAACCTTATATTAAATTTTTTTTATCATAAATAATTTATTTTCCTTAGGTAAATATGAGCATAAAATTAAATAAAAATAAATTAATTACTAAATTTTTAAAATAGGCATTTTTAGGGTGTTACAAACCTACCCCCCTTAAGATGAATCTCGTCCCCGAGATTCAGACGTGGATGGGAATAACTGTGGATATTCAGCTCTGAGATCCTCTTCTCTTTCCCAAGTCGCTTCATCCACTGAATGTCGACTCCACTGAACTTTGCACATCCGGATCACTTTATTTCTGGTGACTCTTTCTGACTCCTCCAAAATTCTGACAGGATGCTCAGTATAGGTAAGATCTTCCTCCACATTCAGCTCATCAATCGGAATCTGTTCCTCAGGTACTCGCAAACACTTTTTCAACTGAGACACATGGAACACATCATGTACTCCTGCTAACTTCTCTGGTAGCTCTAACTGATATGCCACCTCACCTTTCCGACCAAGTACCTTGAACGGTCCAATGTATCGAGGTGCTAACTTGCCCTTGACGTTGAACCTCTTCACGCCTCTCATGGGTGACACCTTGAGATA
This sequence comes from Echinochloa phyllopogon, assembly GCA_033239725.1. Classification (NCBI taxonomy): domain Eukaryota; kingdom Viridiplantae; phylum Streptophyta; class Magnoliopsida; order Poales; family Poaceae; genus Echinochloa; species Echinochloa phyllopogon. Next base: position 27,463,162 of record BTCW01000015.1, on the reverse strand, counting down.
CACGAAATCTCCAACTTCAAAGCTGAGATCCCTCCGTCGGTTATCTGCATAGCTTTTCTGTCTGGATTGTGCTACTTTCAGATTCTGTCTGATTATCTGTACTTGTCGCTCTGCCTCTCTTAGTATCTCAGGTCCAAACACCTGACTTTCTCCCGTCTGATTCCAGAATAGTGGTGTCCTACACTTTCTGCCATACAGAGCCTCAAAGGGTGCCATTTGCAAACTCTTCTGATAGCTGTTGTTGTACGAAAATTCCGCGTACGGTAGACTCTTGTCCCAACTGGCACCATATTGTAGAGCACATGCTCTCAACATATCCTCCAATATCTGGTTTGTCCGTTCTGTCTGCCCATCTGTCTGCGGATGGTATGCTGAACTGAACTGTAGCTTAGTGTCCATAGACTCATGCAATTGTCGCCAAAAGTGCGATGTGAATTGGGTACCTCGATCAGACACTATTCTTTTCGGTACCCCATGCAAACACACAATCCTCTCCATATACAACTCTGCTAATCTGGCTCCCGAGTAGGTGGTCTTTACTGGTAAGAAATGCGCCACCTTGGTCAGACGATCCACAATTACCCAGATTGAATCAAATCCCCTCTGAGTGCGAGGTAAGCCAGTGATGAAATCCATACCGACTTCTTCCCACTTCCATTCAGGTACCTTCAGGGGCTGGAGTAAACCTGCTGGCCTCTGATGTTCAGCCTTGACTCTCTGACATGTGTCACATAGAGCTACGTATGTGGCCACATCTCTCTTCAATCCGTACCACCAAAATCTCTCTTTGATATCTTGGTACATTTTGGTACTACCTGGGTGTATTGAATACGCCGATTCATGGGCTTCCCTGAGAATTGCATCCCTGATCTGTACTATATCTGGTACACAAATCCTCTTCTCATACCACAATGTTCCTTGGTCATCCACTCGAAAACCAGGGGCTTTTCCTAATGCCACCAGTTCTACGATCTCCTTGATCTTCTCATCTGTGAGCTGTCCTTTTCGGATCTCTTGTTCCAAGGTCGGTTCTACTGCCATCTCGGTGACGCTAGTCACAAATCCCAGACTCATCCTTTCAAACTCTAAACTGAGTTCCTCCGACAAGCAATGTCCCGTGATCTTATGCACGTAACTCCTTCTACTCAGAGCATCTGCCACCAGGTTGGCCTTCCCTGGATGATAATGAATCTCCAGATCGTAGTCCTTGATCAGTTCTAACCAACGACGTTGTCTCATATTCAGATCTGACTGTGGGAACACATACTTGAGACTCTTGTGGTCAGTGTAAATATCACACTTATGTCCAATCAAGTAATGCCTCCAAATTTTCAAAGCATGCACTACAGCTGCTAACTCCAGATCGTGTGTCGGGTAGTTCTGCTCATGTTTCCTCAACTGCCTCGATGCATAAGCTACTACTCTGCCTTCCTGCATGAGTACACACCCCAATCCTAGTCGGGATGCATCACAGTAGATAGAGAAACTCTTGGTTATATCTGGCAACACTAGCACAGGTGCCGTTGTCAACCTCTTCTTCAGTTCCTCAAAGCTGACTTGACACTCTTCGGTCCAGACAAACTTGGCATTTTTCTCCAATAACGCCGTCAGGGGTTTAGCAATCTTGGAGAATCCTTCAATAAACCTCCGATAGTATCCAGCCATTCCAAGGAAACTTCTGATTTCACTCACATCCTTAGGCGGATTCCAACTCAACACATCACTAACCTTCTTCGGATCAACTGCCACTCCACCATTGGACAATACATGTCCCAAGAATGCTACTTCCTTCAACCAAAACTCACACTTGCTCAGCTTGGCATACAACTGATGCTCACGAAGTCTCTGCATCACCAACCTCAGATGTTCTTCGTGTTCTTCCTCGTTCTTGGAGAAAACCAGAATGTCGTCAATGAACACCACTACGAATTTGTCAAGATAGTCCATGAACACACTGTTCATCAGATACATGAAGTATGCCGGTGCATTTGTCAGACCAAACGACATGACTGTGAACTCATATAGACCATAACGGGTTGTGAAGGCTGTTTTGGGGATGTCAGTCACTCGTATCCTCATCTGATGGTAACCGGATCGGAGGTCGATCTTAGAGAACACACACGCTCCTTTCAACTGGTCGAAGAGATCATCAATCCTTGGCAACGGGTACTTGTTCTTGATGGTCACTTCATTCAAAGCTCGGTAATCCACACACAATCTCTGGGTCCCATCTTTCTTATCCACAAATAAAACTGGTGCTCCCCAAGGGGATGAACTAGGACGAATATACCCTTTTGCTAACAATGCCCTTAATTCCTCCTTAAGTTTCTCTAGTTCTTTTACTCCCATTCTATTTGGCCTCTTAGCTATAGGTGCAGTACCAGGCTTAAGATCAATAACAAATTCAACTTCGCGGTCTGGGGGCATACCTGGTAACTCATCTGGAAACACGTCTGGGAATTCGCACACCACTCTGATGTCTTCCAGTGCTACACCTTCGGCTTGGTAGCGGGCGGAACGGGCTGGCGCGGAGCAGGCCGGTAGCGGGGAGGAGAAGGCTGCTGGGCCGGGCCGAAAGCGGGAAAAAGGGGGCTGGGCCGCTGCTGAAGAAAAAGATAGAAGGGCCAAAATCGGACGAGGAAATTAGTCAAAGGAGGAAAAGTGGACTCGGGCCGCAGAAACTTTTCTAGAGCTCCAAACGCAGCGATTCAAATTCGAATTTAAACAGAATTTAAATTCCAATTGAACCACACACAAACAAAACTCAATGCAGCCAGCATGAATGCAACAAAAATGTTTCTAACCTTATATTAAATTTTTTTTATCATAAATAATTTATTTTCCTTAGGTAAATATGAGCATAAAATTAAATAAAAATAAATTAATTACTAAATTTTTAAAATAGGCATTTTTAGGGTGTTACAAGCACATATGTCTTGTTATTGTATCTGCACAAGTGAAATACACAAAAAATCATGGAACATTAGTAGAAATAAACCTACGTACATGGAATGTCACATATAACCTCTTTTATTCCCGAGTATTGGTGGTCGAAACCGGGTTGTAATGACCGCCAACAAGCTCCCCCAAGCTTAGACCTTTGCTCGTCCTCGAGCAAAGATAAAGACTTAGGCTCGGCGGATCAGGAGTTGCTACAATGTCAGTATTTTGCAGGTTATATTTATAAACAACTAGTACTCTAAAATACTGAAATCATTGGCAAAAGTATCAACTCACCATTTTACCTATGGGGCGTATAGCAATCTCCTTGGGTGGTTGAAAGGTTCAACAGTTTTGATTCGTTTCATTCCACTCCTGCTCTTTTTAGGATCCCATCTCGGAGTTGTCCACAATGTGTGAAAATTTAAATTTGTTCCTCAATTGGCACACTCAATCACTCAAGTGGTATTTGAATCCTTACCAAAGGCGTGTGCCTTCTTTCATCCTAAAATCTAATAAAGGTTTTGTGTGGCTCAGGGACAATGGATGAAGGCATGCATGCATCTTATATTTTGCTATGTCAAAGACCGGATCTTAGGAGGATCAAATCATACCTTTAGATCGAGAAGTGCAAGTGTGTGGAATATGTAGAGTGGAATATGGTGGAACTCCTTGGGATGATTCTTCCTCTCCTTGATTTATTTTCGAGAACATGGGCTATCTCCTTTTGCTCATATTTTTGCCATGCCGTTTGGCATGTTTTTCTTATTTCTTATTTTTCCCATTCTCTTTGGCATGCTTTTCTTTTTTTTCTTTATTTTTTCCATGCTCTTTGGCCTGCTTTTCTTTTTGCATAGCCCATGTATCTATTCAAAAACATTTCGAGAGGGAATCATATAGTATGCAACATTTATTTTGTGGATGGATAATGCAAAATTTTGCTAACTCCCAGTGTAGGAAGTGCAAGTGAGAGGTAGTGTGTATGTGAATCTTGATCTTGAAAGCATGAAAGGTTCCTCAGAATGGTCATAACAATTTGACAAAGCTCACTAAGATAAGAAGCAGCATATGTGTGGATGGTTTTCAACTAAGCTTAACATATGACTTTGGTAGGAATTTTGAACCAATGAGGAACTTTATTTTGTTTTTGAAAGCAGAAAACATCCGAGATTTTCACCATACTAAGAGCAAAAGTAGAACTTAACCTCAATCTCACTATATCATTCCTCACAACAACTTAGATTTGGAATAAAGCATGTGCTCCCACAAGGTTTTTAGGTTCATTTTTACTCATGCCAATTAACTCAAGTACTATCGAGCGACTAGTTGAAACAAAGCACTTGCAAGATTAATGACAGAGCAACTATTCATCATTTCCAAAGTGAGAGGCATATGGTGTTGGCACTCCTTACGGCCTACAGATAAATTCGCAATCGAACGGATACCGATGTAGCTTTCACCCGAGAGTATTCCAAGGTATCGATTTTCACGGGAAACGAGAAGTGAACTAATACTAAACTAAGTTGTCCAAGGGTAATGGGATGGAGTGGATGAAATGGATGACAACAACAAAGAGGGGAGAGAAGCGATGAGAGGGTAGAGTGGGTACAAGCCTGGTATAGGCACTCTGCTGATTAACTGAGCAGATCAGAGGATACACCTAGATTCTTGCTTCGGGACAACAGAACCTATGACACACAGAAACGGATGAGAAGGGCTGCCACCAATCCTGCACTCTGGAATCCTACAGGCCGAGATGAACGTGATGGACTACGTAGGTCATATAGGGCTGTCACCACCTAACGACTACCACCTCCGTAGACTCAGGGGCAAACTAAGTTAACCTCAAGTCTAGGCACCACGCCTACACTAGTCAGCTAATATTTATCTCCTATAGAAAGATAAGCACCCAAGCCAAGCAACCAGTACTTATCAACTAAGCATGGAACAAAAAAATAGCAAGCAAATAGAAGTAAGAACTGAATGCTCAATTAATCAGAAGGAGATACAAGAGTTACCAGACACGACTTGGATGTTACTCAAAGTAGAGCCGCATCCGTAAAGGTACAGCTGGAAGAGGGGCCAACACTCCAGCTCCTCCCCGGACGCTCACCTCTCCTCTCTCCCTATCTTCTAAAGATACAAGTGACAGTGCTTTGCTAATGCCTCACTCTCTTATGTTGTATGTTTTTCAGGTGAAGGAGGGCCTCTATTTATAGTGGCCAAGGACGGTGCAGGGGAGGGTAGCGGCCAAGGCAGCTGGGAGGCGGTGCCAGGCTGTTCGGCCAAATGCCCCAGTTCGGCCGAACCAAGGAGTTCGGCCGAACTGCCACGTGCACCGACCTGGCTACCCACGGCCTAGATCAACTGCTGGGAGGCGGTGCTATGCTGGGGGCAGTTTGGCCGAACTGCCCAGTTTGGCCGAACTAGGGTTCTGGCCCACCAACGTCCCCTGCACCGCCTCTCCCCTCTGGTCCTTTTGGTCTGGTTCTCCTTGGTGGTCTTCATGCTATTTTGGCCCAGAGGTGACGTTGCGGTGGTCCACATGTCATGCCCGGTCACTGCTCGGTTGTCGATGGCTTACTGATCGTGTTTCACGTCATGTACGGCAAAGGGGGGTAGCTGGCCGAATCGTGCATTCGGCAGATTTAGTCAATTACACCCACTATAGCACATATTTGTCCATATTGCACCTGCACAATGAATAAGCACCAAAATTCGTGGAAACGATTAGAATTTGACCCTATAGCTATGGTGAAATGATTAGAATCCTTCGATGAACCTTCGATAATATCCAGCCATACAAAGGAAACTCCTGATTTTGTTCACATCCCGAGGCGGGTTCCAGCTCAACACATCGCTAACCTTCTTTGGATCAACTATCATTCAAAAATTGGAATTTTCTCTAGGGAAAATAGGATTAATTTCTGGAAAAAATCTAGAAAATTCCCGTTAGGCTCCTAAACGCATTTTTAAAAACTTTGCACACATAAAACCACTAAATGCAACTGGCATGAATGCAAAGCACTCAATATTATAACCTAGGTTACTTTAATTTGAATTATTTTTCTATATTAAATTCCCTGTTAATTATATAAAGCTTGGAAAGTTTTAGAAAATTTAGACAATCATTGTATTAATTATGCTGACCAATCACATCCCAAAATCCAAAAAATTTTGGGTGTGGCAAACTACCCCCCCTTAAACAGAATCTCGTCCCAAGATTCGCAAGGACTAGGGACAAGGAGGAGAACGGGACAACAAGATTCTAGAAGGGAGAAAATATGATATCAAAATGTGTTACTTGATGTAGCTGGTTCCATCTTCTTCGTATTCTTTGTTGATGCAGTTGCGAAGTCTCTACTTCAAATCTTCTTTAGCTTTGTTTCCTCATTGCGAGGATTGTCTTCTGGTTGTCTTCTTGATGTTCTTCACTTGATTTATGGGAATAGATAGCAAGAAGAGCAAGGATGTGCGGGGAAAACAAAGAGAGCCCAACTACACAATCATTTCAAAGAAGCAAATCAATCAAAAGCATAAGAACAGGCATTACAAGCACACTCATCCAAAGTTAAACACACAAGCATAAAAGCGACTCTAAACGTTGTAAATAATGTCAAGGGAATCCTCCTATGCAAGGTTATCTCTTCAGTCTTCTTCACCCTAACATCTTCAAACTCGTCTAGTGTGGTGTCCTACTTCTTGACTGTAGCGGCAGTGAGTGTGACGTCGTCTTGTACTCTGAAGTTGCTCAAGCTTGAACTTTGTGATGTAGACTAGTATCTTCATTCTTCAAGGGACTTGGGCATGCATCGGCATGATACAGACAATCTATGTGTTTTGGAATAAAGAAAAAGTAGAAAGACACTTCATAATTAGAAGTCAAGGACAAGGATCTGAAGTGGCATTACTGATATATGAGGGGTGAGAGCAAAAGGAGTGCATTTAGAAAAAGGTCAAGGTGGAGTCGAGTGAACAAGGATACTCGCAACAGTAATAGAAATTTCAAGGAGCGGGGTAAGCGATCAAGGTAAAGCAATAATAAAGGAAGAGTTAAATAAACAAGGATTGTAGATCGACAATATATAAAAATAGGGTAGAGGTAAATGGTCAAAAGTCAACGGTGAGTAATAAATTATCAAGGAGAAAGTAAACATATTCGAGGATATAATGAGCAAAATATAAATCATCAAGGTGGGAAAATGCTCAAGGATAGCACTTTTTAGCAACAAAATCTCAAGGATAGAGGAAACAAGGATTATAGGGAAAAATGAACCTTAATGGATGACCAGTACTCTGATACCAATCTGTCACACCCGGATTTACACAGAAACCCGAATGCCGCCATATGTGTTCCTAGGAAGTCATAGTACACATATAGCAAACAAATATGATAAACAAAGAACATATGCTTGAATAAATAGAGTTTTACATCAGAGTTCAACATAAATAAACTAACCAATACAGTGGAAGACTAAAACTCTCAACTAAGCGAAGCCACAATCCACAGGGACTCTAACAGGGAGAACGCAACTCAGTAGTACGGCAGATCTTCTGGAAACTCAGCAACAGTCTCATGCACAACCCAATCTGTTACACATCCAGGATTTTGTTGAATAAGTGACAAGTGTAAGTAAAACATTTTCTTAGCAAGTATAGCACGGGTGTATGAAGGCTCAAAGTAAGGCTAGACACGGCTGAACTGCGTTAGCACTTTTAGTTGGTTTGTTGTAACATTATCCAAGTTACTACAAGTGAATGAAACCCAGTTGCATCCCAATTAATGAAGTAGAAGTGACATTAAGCATAAATAAACATCATCTTCTAATCAAAAAGGATCTAGGTCGCTCGTGACCTTGAGCAAGGCTATCATGAAAGATTTACACTCTGCAGGGGTTTCGCCCTTTACCCACCAGTCGCGTAAAAGCTCAAAAGAACTTTAAACCCAACCATGTGGAGGTGGATCAGACCTCACAAATCACACTTCCGAGGTGTGACCGCATAGGGACGCTACGAGGATTTTCACAAGACTCCCTAATAAGACAGTAGCTGCTGAGGTACAACAAGGTGGTGAGACCTTAGGCACTGAGATTAACTGACGCTTACGGAGTCACACCATAAGGGGGTCAATGGCGTCCAGAGCGTGGGCATCACACCCCAACATTGCACAACGTGGGGAGTTCTCTATCACAGGGACTCCCAGCATTGGACTGTGCCTAACGAGACATAGCTAACGGATCACCCATCCTCAGTGGAATCAGGAAACACCCCGTGCCTTGCTTCCCATAACGCCGTCGGCCCGTCGGTAACTACTGGCAAGCTAGAGACGTACAAGCTACTTGATCAGGACCAGAGCCATAATAGTTCTAGCGGTGGCGATAGGCTCCTGGGTTGCTGCTTTAAGAACCGGACCTTATGGAGAGACACTAGAACAACGCCCGAAGCACATGCTCTAGTTCCCTAAACTAAGTTACTAAAAAAGCAAGTTTTATCATCATGTTTGAAGTGAACCATTAAGTCAAAATTAACAGTTAAATAATGGTGATAGTAGCTACGCATAGCAAAGATTCTACCCAAATGCATAAACCCAAGGTAATCAAAGGACAAGATAATGAAAACTAGGTACAACCTTAAAGGTACATCAATTTAGACACATGCATGTATGAAATAATTTATTACAAGGTGGGTAGGTAGCAAGGAGTGTCCGTGCAATAACTTGCCTTCCTCAAAGTGATGCTGCTATTGGTCCTGCTCCTGAAAGTCCTCCTCGTACTCGAACTCCAACGCAAACGGCTCACCGACTGGACACGAATCACCACACAAGCATCCACACAAGCCAATACATGCAAACAAAAGTAATCTATTAGAACAGTACACCAAATTGTAGAAACAGAACAAAAGAAGGTTTTAAAACTAATCTATGCTTCGCTACGAACACGTGAGTGCAAGAATCACACTAATCGGAGCTAAAACGAGAAAGTTACGACATTTCTAAGGTTCAGGGACTTGTTGGCAAGGTTTAAAAACTTTCAGGGACCTATTCGTGAAAAACCGAGGACCTATACGCAATTTCATATAAGAACCCGAGGGCTAACGTGCAAAAAGGCAGGGGCTTTTCTACAAAAGAGTATAGACTAAGCAAATATGGTAGAAAATTACAAGATTCGCTGAGGGTCTTACTGAAAATCTTGAGGTCAAAAACGACGGAAGGCTCGGCGCGACGACGAGATGAAGAATGGCCAGTAGTGGAAGATATGGTGGAAGAAGACTACCTTAGGGAATCCCAAACAAAGGGGCCTCCCTGTAAAGGAGTCGATGGTGTGCCTTTTCTAGATGAGAGATGGTTCTTATATATAGGGAGAAAACCTCTCACTTAAAGGTTCATTAGCAATATGGGACTAAAGGTACTTTGCCCCATTCCAATGCGAATGGGCTTTAAAATTTGGCCCAATAAAGTGATAGGATGGATTTGACCTAAAATTGGGTCAACTTTGGGCCAAGGCTAGTCTACTAAGATTTACGGTGATTTTAATTTTTGGAATAATTATTTTCTTGGTTATAAAATAATTCTAGATAAGTCCATAATTGATATTAAAACCATGAAAATATTCTAAAAATTCTAAAAATCCTAGTAAAAATTCCAGAGATAGAGTTTGACATAAGGAACCCAAATATTATATTTGGAGCTCACGAAAAGGATCTTAGCATGTTTAAAAAATTGGAATTTACTCTAGGGAAAATAGGATTAATTTCCAGGAAAAATCTAGAAAATTCCCATTAGGCTCCTAAATGCATTTTTGAAAACTTTACACACATAAAACCACTAAATGCAACTGGCATGAATGCAAAGCACTCAGTACTATAACCTAGGTTATTTTATTTTGAATTATTTTTCTGTACTAAATTCCCTGTTAAGTATGCAGGAGCGTTGGTGAGTCCAAAGAACATGACTGTGAACTCATACAATCCATACCGAGTAGTAAAAGCCTTCTCGGGTATGTCTGACAGCTGGATCCTCACCTGGTGATAGCCCAATCGAAAATCTATTTTAGAGAACACACAAGCTCCCTTCAGCTGGTCAAAAAGATCATCAATCATCGGCAATGGGTACTTGATCAACTATAGGCATGAGAGCTCCACGCAGCACCACCACCACCCCGTCAGCCATGTCACACCCGGATTTACACAGAAATCCGAATGCTTCTATATGCGTGCCCAGGAAGTCCACAGAACACATATAGATAACAAATATGATAAACAGAGTACATATGCCCGAATAAAATGGTTTTACATCAGAGTTTGACTAAAATAACTAAATAACACAGCGGAAGACTAATTATTAATTCTCTCTCTCTAAACAAAGACGAAGGCGAAGCCGAAATCCAAAATCCACAGGGACACCGACTGGTTGAGCACAGCTAGTAAAATGGTAGATCTTCAGGAAATTCAATAGCAGCAGTACCATCTAATCCATCTGTTACCCATCCGGGATTTTGTTGAATGGCAAGTGTAAGTAATTGTCTTACTTAGCAAATACAACACGGATAATGAAGGCTTAAAAGAAAGGCTTGACATGGCTGTACTGCATTAGCAATTTTAGTTGATTCATTTTAACATAAACCAAGATTACTACATTTAAGTGAATCCCAGTTGCAACCCAATTAATAAAGTAGAGGTGAACATTAATCAATAATAAACATCATCTTCTAATCAAAAAGGATCCAGGTCGCTCTTAACCCTGAGCAAGGCTATCATGATAGATTATACACTCTGCAGAGGTTTCGCTCTTTACCCACTAGTCGCGTAAAAGTTCAAAGGAACTTTGCACCCAACCACGCACATCAATACTTCCGAGGTGTGACTGCATAGGGACGCTACGAGGCTTTTCACAAGACACCCTAACAAAACAGTAGCCGTTATGGTACAACCTAGGCAGCATGACCCAAGGCACCGAGATTGACTGACGCCCATGTCGCAACATGAGGGGGTCAATGGCGTCCAAGCGCGGTAAAGAATAACAACAACAAAATAAATAGCGCAACGTGTGGAACCCCCGCCATACGGAAGCTCCCAACACGGGACTGTGCCTCACGGGGACATAGCCAACGGAAACTCCGTCCTCGGTGGATCAAACCATACTCTCACCCATGCTTCCCATAACGCCGTCGGCCCGTCGGTAACTACTGTCAAGCTAGAGCCGTACATGTTACTTGTCCAAGACCAGAGCCATTATAGTTCCAGCGGTGGCGATAGGTTCCTGGGTTGCCGCTTTAAGAACCAGTCCTTACGGAGAGACACTAGGACCAAGCATGAAGCATACGCCCTAGCTCCCTGATCCATGTTGCTAAAAAGCAAGTTTTACCATTAACATTGAAGTGAACCATTAGGTCAAGATTAACAGTTAAACATTGGTGACAGTAGTTGCGCTTAGCAAAGGTCTACCCAAATGCAATAACCCAAGGTAATCAAGGTATAGGATAAACAAAGCTAGGAATAACCTTAATAGGAACAATTTAGACACATGCAAATGCAGCAAATAATGTAAAGGTGTGTTTAGGTAGCAAGGATTGTCCGTGCTGTACTTGCCTTCGTCCAACTGCTGCTGTTGCTCTTGCTGCTGCTGTTGGTCCTCCTCCTCGTAACCCACGAACTCAAACGCGTACGGCTCACCGACTGGACTCATACATCAACACACAAGCATCCATACAAGCCAGTACATGCAAACAATATTATTCTATTAGAACAGTACACCAAACAGTAGCAACAGAACAAAAGAAGGCTTAGAAACTAATCTACGCTTCGCTACGAACACGTGAGCGCGAAAATCACTCAAATCGGAGCTAAAACGAAGAAGTTATAGCTTTTCTAAGGTTCAGGGACTTGCTGGCAAAGTTTTAAAAGTTCTAGGGGCTTATTTGCAAAATCCCAGGGGCTAAAACATAATTTTATATAAAAACAGGAGGGTTTATTTGCAAATTAACTAAAACAGGACCTCGGGTACTATTTTTAAATAAGACAGGGGGTTTTCTGTAAAAATCAGGACTTAATTGTAATTATTTTTGAATAAAACAGGACTGTGGGTTAAATTTGAAAAAGGGCAGGGGCTCTTTTGAAACACGTCCAGGTTGACTCGGTTGACCGTTACGGTCAACTTTGACTTGGCTCGGTTGACTTGATCTGGGACGTCGGTTTGAACACGGACGGCTCGGATTAGATCGAGGGAAGGGGTTCACCTGCGGTGAGCAGAGCTGCGGCGGCGAGCGGCGGCGCTTCGCCGGCGATGGGTGAACTCGGGCTACGGGGCACGGGTCGGGGCGCGGGCTGGCTCTACAGGACCGGGGCGACGCGGGGAAACGGGTGGGGGTGTTCTCGTCGGCGGGGAAGCGACGGAGGCGGCGCGCGTCGAGCTACAGCGGCGGCGGCGGTCGGGTAACGGCGGCGAGGCCTCGGCAGAGCGGGAGGGAGAGCAAAGAGGGGCTTGGGAGGTTCATTACCTCCACGCGAAGGCGCTGGGGCAACTCGGCGGCGGCGCGGGTGAGCTTGGAGCGGCGGCTTGGGCGCGGATTTGTTGGGGGAAAAAGGCGGCGGGGCTTCGGCCTTAAGTAGCGCAGACGAGGGGAGAGTCCGGGGGGGGAAAACCTCGGCGTCCGTGCCGTGTCCGGCCGGGATTCCGGCATCGGGGCCGAGTCCAACTCGGACGGAGGTCAGGGATGACCCTGACGAGTGGGGCCCTCGGGTCAGTCGGTGTGGAGGGGAGGGGCACTGCGGGCCGGTTGCTGGGCCGCTTGGCCGCGGGATGGGCCGTGCAGGCCGACGCGGAGCTGGGCCGGAAGCGGCTGCGCGGGCTGGGCGAGCAGGCCGGCTGCGGGCCAAAAGTGGGGCAGGGGGGAGAATGGGCCGCTGCAGAAGAGAAAAGGAAGAGGGCCAAAATCGGACGAGGAAAATAGTTAAGGGAGGAAAAGTGAACTCGGGCCGCAGAAACTTTTCTAGAGCTCCAAACTCAGCGATTCAAATTCGAATTTAAACAGAATTTAAATTCAAATTGAACCACACACAAACAAAACTCAATGCAGTCGGCATGAATGCAACAAAAATGTTTCTAACCTTATATTTAATTTTATTTCTCATAAATAATTTATTTTCCTTAGATAAATATGAGCACAAATTTAAATAATAACAATTTAATTACTAAATTTTTAAAATAGGCATTTTTAGGGTGTTACAAACCTACCCCCCTTAAGATGAATCTCGTCCTCGAGATTCGGATGTGGATGGGAATAACTGTGGATATTATGCTCTGAGATTTTCTTCTCTTTCCCAAGTCGCTTCATCCACTGAATGGCGGCTCCACTGGACCTTGCACATCCGGATCACTTTATTTCTGGTGACTCTTTCTGACTCTTCCAAAATTCTGACAGGATGCTCAGTATAGGTAAGATCTTCCTCCACATTCAGCTCATCAATCGGAATCTGTTCCTCAGGTACTCGCAAGCACTTTTTCAACTGAGACACATGAAACACATCATGTACTCCTGCTAACTTCTCTGGTAGCTCTAACTGATATGCCACCTCACCCTTCCGACCAAGTACCTTGAACGGTCCAATGTATCGAGGTGCTAACTTGCCCTTGACGTTGAACCTCTTCACGCCTCTCATGGGTGACACCTTGAGATACACGAAGTCTCCAACTTCAAAGCTGAGATCTCTCCGTCGGTTATCCGCATAGCTCTTCTGTCTGGATTGTGCCACTTTCAGATTCTGTCTGATTATCTGTACTTGTCGCTCTGCTTCTCTTAGTATTTCAGGACCAAATACCTGACTTTCTCCCGTCTGATTCCAGAATAGTGGTGTCCTACACTTTCTGCCATACAAAGCCTCGAATGGTGCCATCTGCAGACTCTTCTGATAACTGTTGTTGTACGAGAATTCCGCGTATGATAAACTCTTATCCCAACTGGCACCATATTGTAAGGCACATGCTCTCAGCATATCCTCCAATATCTGATTTGTCCGTTCCGTCTGCCCATCTGTCTGCGGATGGTAAGCTGAACTGAACTGTAGCTTAGTGTCCATAGACTCATGCAATTGTCGCCAAAAGTGTGATGTGAACTGGGTACCTCGATCAGACACTATTCTTTTCGGTACCCCATGCAAGCACACAATTCTCTCCACATACAACTCTGCTAGTCTGGCTCCCGAGTAGGTGGTCTTTACTGGTAGGAAATGCGCCACCTTGGTCAGACGATCCACGATTACCCAGATTGAGTCAAATCCCCTCTGAGTGCGAGGTAAGCCAGTGATGAAATCCATACCGACTTCTTCCCACTTCCATTCAGGTACCTTCAGGGGCTGGAGCAAACCTGCTAGCCTCTGATGTTCAGCCTTGACTCTTTGACATGTGTCACATAGAGCTACGTATGTGGCCACATCTCTCTTCAATCCGTACCACCAAAATCTCTCTTTGATATCTTGGTACATCTTGGTACTACCTGGGTGTATCGAATACGCCGATTCATGGGCTTCCCTGAGAATTGCATCCCTGATCTGCACTACATCTGGCACACAGATCCTCTTCTCGTACCACAATGTTCCTTGGTCATCCACTCGAAAACCAGGGGCTTTTCCTAATGCCACTAGTTCTACGATCTCCTTGATCTTCTCATCTGTGAGCTGTCCTTTTCGGATCTCTTGTTCCAAGGTTGGTTCTACTGCCATCTCAGTGACGCTGGTCACAAATCCCAGACTCATCCTTTCAAACTCCAAACTGAGTTCCTCCGATAAGCAATGCCCCGTGATCTTATTCACGTAACTCCTTCTACTCAGAGCATCTGCCACCAAGTTGGCCTTCCCTGGATGATAATGTATCTCCAAGTCGTAATCCTTGATCAACTCTAACCAACGACGTTGTCTCATATTCAGATCTGACTGTGTGAACACATACTTGAGACTCTTGTGGTCAGTGTAAATATCACACTTATGTCCAATCAAGTAATGCCTCCAAATTTTCAAAGCATGTACTACAGCTGCTAACTCCAGATCGTGTGTCGGGTAGTTCTGCTCATGTTTCCTCAACTGCCTCGATGCATAAGCTACTACTCTGCCTTCCTACATGAGCACACATCCCAATCCTAGACGAGATGCATCGCAGTAGATAGAGAAGCTCTTGGTTATATCCGGCAACACTAGCACAGGTGCCGTTGTCAATCTCTTCTTCAATTCCTCAAAGCTGACTTGACACTCTTCAGTCCAGACAAACTTGGCATTTTTCTCCAATAACGCCGTCAGGGGTTTAGCAATCTTGGAGAATCCTTCAATAAAACTCCGATAGTATCCAGCCATTCCAAGGAAACTTCTGATTTCACTCACATCCTTAGGTGGATTCCAACTCAACACATCACTAACCTTCTTCGGATCAACTGCCACTCCACCGTTGGACAATACGTGTCCCAAGAATGCTACTTCCTTCAACCAAAACTCACACTTGCTCAGCTTGGCATACAACTGATGCTCACGGAGTCTCTGCATCACCAACCTCAGATGTTCTTCATGTTCTTCCTCGTTCTTGGAGAAAACCAGAATGTCGTCAATGAACACTACCACGAACTTGTCAAGATAGTCCATGAACACACTGTTCATCAGATACATGAAGTATGCCGGTGCATTTGTCAAACCAAAAGACATGACTGTGAACTCATATAGACCATATCGGGTGGTGAAGGCTGTTTTGGGGATGTCAGTCACTCGTATCCTCATCTGATGGTAACCGGATCGGAGATCGATCTTAGAGAACACACATGCTCCTTTCAACTGGTCGAAGAGATCATCAATCCTTGGCAACGGGTACTTGTTCTTGATCGTCACTTCATTCAAAGCTCGATAATCCACACACAATCTCTAGGTCCCATCTTTCTTATCCACAAACAAAACTGGTGCTCCCCAAGGGGACGAACTAGGACGAATATACCCTTTTGCTAACAACACCCTTAATTCCTCCTTAAGTTTCTCTAGTTCTTTTACTCCCATTCTATAGGGCCTCTTAGCTATAGGTGCAGTACCAGGCTTAAGATCAATAACAAATTCAACTTCGCGGTCTGGGGGCATACCTGGTAACTCATCTGGAAACACGTCTGGGAATTCGCACACCACTCTAATGTCTTCCAGTGCTACACCTTCGGCTTGGTAGATCTGATTGTGTCCCACGGGGCTAGCTGCTTGGTACTCCACTTTCTCACCAGTCTTTGCTGTCAGCTGCACTGTTCTCTTGGAGCATTGAATCACTCCATCATATCTGGCTAACCAGCTCATACCCAGAATCAAGTCAAACCCAAGAGTTTCTAGGACTATCGGGTTCACCACAAAGTCTACCCCCCTTATTGTGATGGTGATACAGGGGCAACGTAAAGTGGCACGCTGTTCTCCCCCGGGTGAACTAACTACCATGGGGTTTCCCATAGGTTGCAAGATCATCATGTTCTTTTTCACGAAAGCAGCAGATATGAAAGCATGCGAAGCTCCAGTATCAAACAAAACAGTTGCGAGAGACGAGTTGACAGGGAACGTACCCACAACGACATCCGTTGCTCCTTCTGTGGTTTCCGCACCCATGTGGTTGACCTTTCCTCTCGCCGGGTTCTGCTGCTGATTCCCGTTCTGGTTCTGCGGTGGTCCAATCCTCTGATTGCTGTTCTGACCAACGGCGCTCTGAGCCTTGCGAGGACAAGCACTGGCATAGTGTCCCAGCTCACCACAACCAAAACACCTCGGAGCCGTAGGTGCATTGTTGGTTGGATTGGGGCGTTGGACAGGACCACTCTGTGGCTGGTTCTGAGGACGTTGCTGAGGTAGTGCTGAGGGGTACTGGGGACGTGGCTGGTACTGGGGTCGTTGCTGATACTGGTTGCAGTTCATCAAACCGGACTGTCCCTGGAAACGCTGTGGTGTCACCATCTGCTGGTTTCCTTGCTGAGGATTGAAGCGAGGGCGAACATTGCTTCCTGACGGTGCGCCTTGAAGCTTTCTCTTCTTTTCTTCCATCTCACGGCGCTTGTGCTCCAGCAGTAGTGCGCTATCCACCAGTTCTTGAAAAGTGGCGAACCTAGAGCACAGGAGCTGGTACTAGAGTGTATCATGCAAGCCATCACGGAATCGGGCCTGCTTCTTCTTGTCCGTATTCACGTCCTCTGGAGCATAACGGGCCAACTCAATGAACTTGTCACGATAAGCGGTGACACTCATCCCTTCTTGCTTCAATGCCAGGAACTCCTTCTTCTTCAAGGTCATCAGCGCTTCCGGCACGTGGTGAGAACGGAAGCTATCGCGGAACTCCTGCCAAGTGATCTGATCAGGATTGGGGTGAGCATATTGGTACGCATCCCACCAATCCAAAGCTGCTCCCTGGAGCTGTCCACTTCCATACAACACCTTCTCCCGGTCGTTGCACTGTGCGATGTCCAGCTGTCGTTCCACTGCCTTGAGCCAGTCTTCTGCTTGCATTGGGTCGCTAGACTTGTTGAAGGTAGGAGGGCGTCCCTTCATAAACTCGCCCCTTTTGTCTCGGGGTTGCACGTAGTGCTGTTGGGGTGGGTTCTGCTGATTCTGCTGCATCAGTGCTATGGTTTGCGCCATCTGCTGTGTCAGCTGAAGTTGCATCTGCATCATCTGCTCCATGGTGAGTGGCGGTGGTGGAGGTGGTGGGTTCTGGTTCTGGATGCTTCCACTGCCTCCGGGGTTGCCTCTTGTGTTAACCATCTACCATATCCAGAAATCTCCCATCAGTATTCCCGACAACTGGTACTAGATAACCCATGCTTGCAGATGGTGCATAAGAAGATAGCAGTACTTGGAAGGATATGATTCAGAGGTATAGAGAGTAAGACAGAGGAAGTGCAAAGGAGATAGCTAACCCAACTATTTATTCACTAATATTCCTTAAACCTTAGTCCTATAACTAGATGGAGATAGACTTGCGTCCATGACCATCACAATCATTACAAAGATCCAAATCAAACATAAGCATAATAACAGTAAAATCAAGCACCCAAAGACATGATTCACAGAAGACTCGACAACACTGGTTTTGAAAATCGTAACTAAATGATCTGAAACAAAAAAAAATCATGGTGGTCTCCTAGTGATTTATCAACCGTTCTAACTAGGCTGCGTTCCTACAGTCAGCACGGCTCTGATACCAATCTGTCACACCCGGATTTACACAGAAATCCGAATGCTTCTATATGCGTGCCCAGGAAGTCCACAGAACACATATAGATAACAAATATGATAAACAGAGTACATATGCCCGAATAAAATGGTTTTACATCAGAGTTTGACTAAAATAACTAAATAACACAGCGGAAGACTAATTATTAATTCTCTCTCTCTAAACGAAGACGAAGGCGAAGCCGAAATCCAAAATCCACAGGGACACCGACTGGTTGAGCACAGCTAGTAAAATGGTAGATCTTCAGGAAATTCAATAGCAGCAGTACCAAGAGAGATTGTCTTACTTAGCAAATACAACACGGATAATGAAGGCTTAAAAGAAAGGCTTGACACGGCTGTACTGCATTAGCAATTTTAGTTGATTCATTTTAACATAAACCAAGATTACTACATTTAAGTGAATCCCAGTTGCAACCCAATTAATAAAGTAGAGGTGAACATTAATCAATAATAAACATCATCTTCTAATCAAAAAGGATCCAGGTCGCTCTTAACCCTGAGCAAGGCTATCATGATAGATTATACACTCTGCAGAGGTTTCGCCCTTTACCCACCAGTCGCGTAAAAGTTCAAAGGAACTTTGCACCCAACCACGCACATCAACACTTCCGAGGTGTGACTGCATAGGGACGCTACGAGGCTTTTCACAAGACACCCTAACAAAACAGTAGCCGTTATGGTACAACCTAGGCAGCATGACCCAAGGCACCGAGATTGACTGACGCCCATGTCGCAACATGAGGGGGTCAATGGCGTCCAAGCGCGGTAAAGAATAACAACAACAAAATAAATAGCGCAACGTGTGGAACCCCCGCCATACGGAAGCTCCCAACACGGGACTGTGCCTCACGGGGACATAGCCAACGGATACTCCATCCTTGGTGGATCAAACCATACTCTCACCCATGCTTCCCATAACGCCGTCGGCCCGTCGGTAACTACTGTCAAGCTAGAGCCGTACATGTTACTTGTCCAAGACCAGAGCCATTATAGTTCCAGCGGTGGCGACAGGTTCCTGGGTTGCCGCTTTAAGAACCAGTCCTTACGGAGAGACACTAGGACCAAGCATGAAGCATACGCCCTAGCTCCCTGATCCATGTTGCTAAAAAGCAAGTTTTACCATTAACATTGAAGTGAACCATTAGGTCAAGATTAACAGTTAAACATTGGTGACAGTAGTTGCGCTTAGCAAAGGTCTACCCAAATGCAATAACCCAAGGTAATCAAGGTATAGGATAAACAAAGCTAGGAATAACCTTAATAGGAACAATTTAGACACATGCAAATGCAGCAAATAATGTAAAGGTGTGTTTAGGTAGCAAGGATTGTCCGTGCTGTACTTGCCTTCGTCCAACTGCTGCTGTTGCTCTTGCTGCTGCTGTTGGTCCTGCTCCTCGTAACCCTCGAACTCAAACGCGTACGGCTCACCGACTGGACTCATACATCAACACACAAGCATCCATACAAGCCAGTACATGCAAACAATATTATTCTATTAGAACAGTACACCAAACAGTAGCAACAGAACAAAAGAAGGCTTAGAAACTAATCTACGCTTCGCTACGAACACGTGAGCGCGAAAATCACTCAAATCGGAGCTAAAACGAAGAAGTTATAGCTTTTCTAAGGTTCAGGGACTTGCTGGCAAAGTTTTAAAAGTTCTAGGGGCTTATTTGCAAAATCCCAGGGGCTAAAACATAATTTTATATAAAAACAGGAGGGTTTATTTGCAAATTAACTAAAACAGGACCTCGGGTACTATTTTTAAATAAGACAGGGGGTTTTCTGTAAAAATCAGGACTTAATTGTAATTATTTTTGAATAAAACAGGACTGCGGGTTAAATTTGAAAAAGGGCAGGGGCTCTTTTGAAAAACGTCCAGGTTGACTCGGTTGACCGTTACGGTCAACTTTGACTTGGCTCGGTTGACTTGATCTGGGACGTCGGTTTGAACACGGACGGCTCGGATTAGATCGAGGGAAGGGGTTCGCCGGCGGTGAGCAGAGCTGCGGCGGCGAGCGGCGGCGCTTCGCCGGCGATGGGTGAACTCGGGCTACGGGGCACGGGTCGGGGCGCGGGCTGGCTCTACAGGACCGGGGCGACGCGGGGAAACGGGTGGGGGTGTTCTCGTCGGCGGGGAGCTACAGCGGCGGCGGCGGTCGGGTAACGGCGGCGAGGCCTCGGCAGAGCGGGAGGGAGAGCAAAGAGGGGCTTGGGAGGTTCATTACCTCCACGCGAAGGCGCTGGGGCAACTCGCCGGGACGGGACGGCGACAGGCGACGAGATCGACGGCGGGGCGGCGGCTTCGGGCGGCGGCGGCGCGGGTGAGCTTGGAGCGGCGGCTTGGGCGCGGATTTGTTGGGGGAAAAAGGCGGCGGGGCTTCGGCCTTAAGTAGCGCAGACGAGGGGAGAGTCCGGGGGGGGGGGGGGGGAAACCTCGGCGTCCGTGCCGTGTCCGGCCGGGATTCCGGCGTCGGGGCCGAGTCCAACTCGGACGGAGGTCAGGGATGACCCTGACGAGTGGGGCCCTCGGGTCAGTCGGCGTGGAGGGGAGGGGCACTGCGGGCCGGTTGCTGGGCCGCTTGGCCGCGGGATGGGCCGTGCAGGCCGACGCGGAGCTGGGCCGGAAGCGGCTGCGCGGGCTGGGCGAGCAGGCCGGCTGCGGGCCAAAAGTGGGGCAGGGGGGAGAATGGGCCGCTGCAGAAGAGAAAAGGAAGAGGGCCAAAATCGGACGAGGAAAATAGTTAAGGGAGGAAAAGTGAACTCGGGCCGCAGAAACTTTTCTAGAGCTCCAAACTCAGCGATTCAAATTCGAATTTAAACAGAATTTAAATTCAAATTGAACCACACACAAACAAAACTCAATGCAGTCGGCATGAATGCAACAAAAATGTTTCTAACCTTATATTTAATTTTATTTCTCATAAATAATTTATTTTCCTTAGATAAATATGAGCACAAATTTAAATAATAACAATTTAATTTCTAAATTTTTAAAATAGGCATTTTTAGGGTGTTACAAGCCACCATCGCCGCCTCCCTCTCCAAGCTGGCCGCTGCGCGATGCCGACAATGGTGAACCTTCCCTTCGTCTGTCCCCTCACGTCTGCTAAGCGTTCTCAGGTTCGGGCTTTTCAACCTCTTTGGCTCCCCTGGTTTTTCTGGATCCGCTTTCTTCTCCGTCTCCATGGACATTCCAGATGAGCTCGTCTCCAAGCTAGATTTTGCTCATGGAAAAAATATTCCAGAAAGAAATTTTGGATCTCTTTGGTGCGTCAGTTCACCACCCCTGTTCTCGTTTGGATGGTGCTTTCATCTTGCTTGCCACCTTTCGTCGGTTCACTTTCCGCCTGACCGAAAGCTCTGTCAGTTATGCCTTGGCTTCCTGCTTGGGAGGTTCACCAACGGGTTTTCACGTGGAATATTGAAGCGACCGGCATTTCAAGTTCACTGTCTCATGTAAAGCCGTGGGTTTTCATGTTTACAAGCTCTGCCGATTCATTGGGATTTCTTTCGATGTCTACTTCCGTCACTAGAATAATGGAGTTCCTCACTGGGAAAGAGAAAAACGTTTGTGGGAAATTGAGCAAGAAAAAGAATGGACCAGATATATGTCGAAGAGGCAGAAACGCCAAGAAAAGAAGAATCAGTCAGCCTCTAAGCAGAAAAGAGTACGCTTTGCTGATAATCTAGTTCAAGTTTCGCCACAGAAAAAAAAAGTTTCCCCAATCTTGTATTCGTTTTGGGGCTTTTGACGTCCCAATTTCTCCTGCTCAGCAATTCACTAGGAAATTATCGTTTGGTAAATTTGGCAGAAATGGTTTTGCAACGGTAGTGCCGATTTCATCTGTTTTTCGCAGTTTGAATCAAGTTTTTCGTAGAGCAGATGAGGCGTCTGACTCTCGAGCTGCTCAAAACATGGGACATTCACCCGAGATCCCGGATGGGCTCAGGAATCAGGGTAGAGTAAATGCAGATCAGCAGAATCTAGAAGTGGTTTATAGGCCGATCATGCCCTGTGGTAAATGTCTTGCTCCGGATCACCGGGCAGCTGTGTGCTCCCTGCCGTTTCGGTGCAAGCGATGCTATAATTATGGCCATAAAGCCTGGCAATGCTTCACCAAGTCCAAGCCCAAGATTTGCTGGGCCCCCAGGAATACAAAGAGTTGCACGCGTGGTCAAGAGAATAAAGAGCCACCCAGGCACCCAGCCACCTCTAATCTTTCAGCTTCTGCCGCACCAGAACAACCCACAGAGAAACCCCCCGCTCCAATTAGCAGCTCTCCACCGTCATTCCCTCCTCCCGTGGAGGAACTACCGGAGAATGACATCGACATGGCGAACTTCCCGTGCAATCCTATGCTTTATGTCCTGGCTGGGCATCACGTAGAGCATGGGTGGGTTCGCCCAGCACGATCGCGCGTCGCACTCGGAGGGGAGCCTCTGCGACGCCATGAGCAGTACGCCATCATCGAGCTCGATCCTGAACCTCTCCAAGATCGAGTTGTCGACCTGCTTCACGATGTGTCAGAACACTTGGAAGAACACTTTCTGGTGAGAGTTCTGTCAGCTTTCCCGTCTCCGCTTGGTCTGGGCCTTTTCCAATTTCAGAATCCAGTTCAACGCAGTAATCTGATAGAAGCCTCGCCCATCCCCTTTGGTCATGGTTTGATTAGAGTTCGTAAGCATGATGAGGCTATGAATCTGTGTAACTGTGTTTACACTAGAGATTTTTGGATCATGTTCCTCGCTTTTCCTTTGGATTACCAAATAGTAGATTTCATCAGAGCTGCGGTAGCTCCGTTTGGCAGACTAATTCAGTGGTTTGAAGGACCCAACAAGTCACGTGTGCTCACACGCTGCCTTGTTCTTACACCTGCACGAGTTCCCAGAAGTGTGATTGTATCTCAAGGTACCATGCTTGGGGGCAATGGGAGATCATGGTCTGTTGCTGTTTTTATTTTGGGAGGCAACTTCCCCGATGCTTTCCCAGGAGACGAGGATCCTGTGCCGGCAGATGGAAACCCTCATCCAGTGCATGGTAACTTTCAGCATGGTAACCACAATGCCCCAATGCATTGGCACCATGACCTGGCTGGTGCTGGCCATGCTGTTCAAGCAGCCGCAGGACTGAATGCAGAACAAATTCAGCATGTTGAGGAAGAGTTACAGTTACCAGCAGACAATGTGATCGAAGAAGCACAAGGATGGCCAGAGTGGCCACCTGAAATTCACATAGCAGAAAATGTGCCCCAGGGATAGGAGATTCAGCAGCATCCAGATCACCCATAGGACACCATTTCTTTTGACTCATCAGGCTCCACTGCAGAATATCACAGAGCTCATGGCCCAGACATTACTTTGAATGTTGAAGATATTATTCAGGAGAAAATGCAGTTACAATCACCATCATCTAGTGATGAGTCATCTACATTCCATGATGCTCAGAGTCAGCTGCCAGTTAGCTTTCAGATCATAGAGCTGCGAGCTTTTGAGAACCTCACAAGGGAAAGCATCAGACCCTCCCTCATTACTGCAATGCCACTTGAAAAAATTGACTTCAGCAAAATCAAGACAGTTGTTATAGACAAGTCAGTTTTTTCTCAGGATGCATGTATGATGAATGATAATAGTCCTCCCAATGATTATTTGGCTATTGTAGCATATATGCCTTCTCTGCATGCTATAATGATTCAGGTGTGGGCTGAAGCTCAAAACATGCCTCTTCCAGCTCCAATGCAGGAGGACAGTGACCTGCAGGAACCCTATGATGGTCAGGAGTTTTCATCAGTAAATGAACTGTTTGTCAGTCTGCCAACTGCTACATCGATCACCAATCCATTTATTCCACTAGAAGAATCATCTGTTCGTAGAAGCAGCCGCCTGAATAGAGCTAAGGATGGATTTCAGCACTACCAACTAGAAGATAATCCCCGCAAGAAACAGAAAGTGTTGGGCAGAGGTTCCTTTTAGGAAGAAAGATGGCCCAAAGCTCCTTTCTAACCCTCCTAAGCCAAGTGATGGTGTTGTCCCCGCTCAGATCCCGGTGGAAATCCTGCAAGGCTGGGGTATAGAATGCAACGTTGCTCCTGAGGAGCTGACGGAAGAGGCCCTGTCCAAGGGTGGCTATGAGAAGATAGGGAATTAATGATAGATCAATCCACATGTATTTTTGGGGGAGTGGCTCTTCTGGCCGGCCTCAGTTTCCCTCGAGAAGACCATTTTGTTCACCATTCTCATGCTTTACCTTCATTTCCAGTTGAACTTGTTTATTTTCTAATTGTGAACTTGGGTATGACAGAGGTTCCTTATCTGTCTGTGTGGATGAGCAATGCTCTGTGGACAATGTTTTGCTTGCTATTATGGTTTCCAGTGACTTATGATGTCCCTATGTTAATGTCTGATATGGTTAATGGTTTGGCCTGGTCTCTCCAGTGCCCTGTGATGACTTGTGTTGTTGGTCCATTTGTGATCCTTCCCTCTTGTGCTCCCCCCTCTATACTGGTTATGGAGGTTTCAGTTTTTCCTCAAATATTTTCATAATGAATAGATCATGGAATATTCTGTGCTGGAATATTAGAGGCATCAACAGTGAAGGGAAATGGGATGCACTAAGATACAAGATTGAAGAAAGTTCTTGTTCTGTGATTTGCCTACAAGAAACCAAGAGAGAAATATTCGACACTGCTTACATCAGGAAGTTTGCACCCAAGAGATTTGACAAATTCGACTATATTCCTTCCTGTGGTGCTTCTGGAGGCATTCTAGTCATATGGAACAGTAACCTCTTTGAAGGTTTCACCCTCGAGAAACAAAGTTTTGCCATTACACTGCTTTTCACTGCCAATCGCAACAAGGACAAGTGGAAGATGACGGTGGTCTATGGCCCATGCCAATACCCAGCTAGGTCACAGTTTGTACAATGGTTCAGAGATCAGCAAGTCCAACCAACAGAAAGCTGGATCTTTTTAGTGGATTTCAACTTCTACAGATCATTAGAAGACCGAAATAAACCCGGAGAAAATCTGAATGACACTCTCATTTTTAATGATGCCATTGGTCAGTTGGGACTTATAGAGCTTCCAATAAAAGGTCGAGCTTTCACCTGGAGCAATATGCAGCAAGATCCACTTTTAGAGCAGCTGGATTGGTTCTTTACATCTATTCATTGGACCAATCAATTCCCTAACTCCATGGTACTGCCACTGTCCAAACCAATCTCTGATCACATACCCTGTAAAGTTACAATCAGCACTAGTATTCCAAAATCCAATATTTTTAGATTTGAAAATTTTTGGCCAGAAGTTAATGGGTTTTTGGAAGTGGTAAAATCATCATGGGAAGGTAATCAGAGGCATAGGCAAAGCTCTCCCTCCATGTTAGCAGCGAAATTGAAAACACTAAGGCATGGAGCAAGAAACTATCCAATTTGCAGGGTATTATTGGCAATTACAACAAGATCATCTTTTTCATGTATTGCCTGGAGGAGTGTCGGTCTTTGTATGATGTGGAATGGAATTTCAGGGAAGTCATAAAAAATCACTTGCTGACTCTATTGAAATACAAAAATATCTATTGGAGGAAAAGGTTCACAACAAACAAAATAAAATATGGTGATGAGTGCACAAAATTTTTCCATGCCATGGCCACAGTATCATACAGGAAGAATATGATCACACAACTGAAGAATGACTTGGGACAGGAAATCACAGATCATGAGGGGAAGTCTGCATTGATTTATGCATCATTCAGAAGTAGGATGGGGATTTCTGAGCAACCTACTATGGCTTTTAATCTGCAGGGGCTCTTCCAGGAAGAAATAGATCTGAGCAGCGTCGTTCAGCCTTTCACAAGGGAGGAAATAGATAGAGTGGTCAGCTTTATGCCTATGGATAAAGCACCAGGTCCCGACGGCTTTAATGGTATGTTTATGAAAAGGTGTTGGGATATCATCAAAGAAGATTACTACAAATTATGTCAAGATTTCTTTGACGGGAATATTGATCTTGAGGCTATCAATTACTCTTTCATAACCCTGAAACGATCAATGGTTTTAGACCCATATCCCTCCTCAATTGCAGTATTAAAATCCTAACTAAAATACTTGCTGAGAGGCTTCAACTGCTCATCTTACAACTGGTACATTACAACCAATATGGTTTCTTGAGGTCCAGATCCATCCAAGACTATCTTGCATGGTGCTATGAATACATCCAATAACGCTCTTGGCTATGTCAGGCAGCACTAGCATTGGTGCGGTTGTTAGCCTCTTCTTCAACTCCTCAAAGCTAGCTTGACACTCTTTTGACAAGACAAACTTAGCATTTTTCTCCAATAACGCCGTCAGGGGCTTAGCAATCTTGGAGAACTCTTCGATGAACCGTCGATAATATCCGGTCATCCCAAGGAAACTCCTGATCTCGCTGACATCCAGAGGTGGATTCCAGCTCAACACATCATTGACCTTCTTCGGATCGACTGCCACTCCTCCATTGGACAACACATGACCCAAGAATGCCACTTCCTTCAACCAGAACTCGCACTTGCTCAGCTTGGCATACAATTGATGTTCCCGGAGTCTCTGCAACACCAATCTCAAATGTTCCTTGTGTGCTCCCTCATTCTTGGAGAAGATCAGAATGTCATCAATGAATACCACCACGAACTTGTCGAGGTAATCCATGAACATGTTGTTCATCAGGTACATGAAGTATGCAGGAGCATTGGTCAGTCCAAAGGACATAACCGTGAACTTGTACAACTCGTACCGAGTAGTGAAAGTCGTCTTGGGTATGTCCGACGACCGGATCCTCATCTAATGATAACCCGATCGAAGGTTTATCTTGGAGAACACACAAGCTCCCTTCAGCTAATCAAACAGATAATCAATTCTTGGCAGCGGGTACTTGTTCTTGACGGTCACTTCGTTGAGGTCTCGATAGTCCACACACATCCTCTGTGTCCCATCCTTCTTGTCCACGAACAGCACTAGTGCTCCCCATGGTGAAGCACTAGGACGAATATACCCCTTGGCTAGCAAAGAGTTTAATTCTTCCTTGAGTTTCTCCAGCTCCTTCACTCCCATTCTATATGGCCTCTTAGCTATAGGTGCAGTGCCAGGTTTTAGTTCAATAATGAATTCAACTTCATGTTCCGGGGGCATACCTGGCAATTCATCCGGGAAGACATCCGGAAACTCGCATACCACTCGAATGTCCTCTGGGATTGCACTCTCAGCTTGGTTGACTTGATTGTGCTCTGACGGACTGGATGCTTGATATTCCACCTTCTCACCGGACTTCGCTGTCAGTTGCACGGATCTCTTGGCACACTGGATCAGTGCATCGTATCTGGCTAACCAGCTCATTCCCAAAATCAGATCAAATCCAATGGATTCCAGGACTATTGGATAAGTCTACCCCCTTATGGTGACAGTGACATGGGGACAACGTAATGTGGCCCATTGTTCCCCACCTGGTGAGCTAACTAGCATGGTGTTTGACATAGGTCTTAGAGCCATTATGTTCTTTTTCACAAATGCAGCAGATATAAAAGCATGTGAAGCTCCGGAATCGAACAATACAGTCGCAGGAGTCGAGTTGACAGGGAACGTACCCACGACCACGTCAGTAGCCCCCTCTGTGGTCTTAGCACCCATGTGGTTGACCTTGCCTCTAACAGGGATCTACGATCCTCGACCTGCCTGTGCTTGCTGCTGTCCGGTCGGCTGATTCTGTACTGCGGCGTTCAGGGCCTTCTTGGAGCAGACATTGGCGAAGTGTCCCTGCTCTCCACAGTGGTAGCATGTCCTTGGACCCACTGGTACATTGTTGGCGGTGTTGGGGCGTTGGACAGGGCCTTGTTGCACCTGGTTGCGCTGAGCTGGGACATTCTACAACTGGTTCTGAGGACGCTGCTGCTATGGCGCCTGAGGGTACTGGGGGCGCTGCTGATACTGGCCACAACTCATCAAGCTGGGCTGACCCTGGAAGCGTTGCTGACTTCCCATCTGCTAATTCCCCTGGGGAGGAGCGAAGCAAGGATGAGAGCTTCTCCCAATCTGCTGGCACTGCAACTTCCTCTTCTTCTCCTCAATCTCATGGCACTTGTGTTCCAGCATCAAAGCGTCGTCCACCAGTTCTTGAAAGTTGAGGAACTTGGTGCACATCAGCTGGTACTGCAGGGCATCCTGCAAGCCATCACGGAACTGGGACTGCTTCTTCTTGTCTGTCTTCACATCTTCTGGAGCATAGCGGGCGAGCTCGATGAACTTGTCACGATAAGCTGTGACACTCATCCCTTCCTGCTTCAGTGCCAGGAACTCCTTCTTCAAGGTCATCAGGGCTTCGGGAACATGGTGTGAGCAGAAGCTATCGGAGAACTCCTGCCATGTGATCTAAGTACGATCAGGGTGAGCGTACTGATAGGAATCCCACCAGTCCAAGGCTGGTCCTTGCAGCTGTCCTCCTGCGTACAACACCTTCTCCCGGTTGTTGCACTGAGCGATGTCGAGCTGTCGCTCCACTGCCTTGAGCCAATCCACTCCATACAGGGGATCGGTAGCTTTGTTGAAGGTGGGAGGGCATCCCTTCAGAAACTCGCCCCTCTTGTCCCTGGGAGGCATGTGAGGCTAATGGGGCGGGTTCTGCCGTTACTGCTGCATCAATGCCATGGTCTGGGCCATCTGCTGCATCAGCTGGGTCTGTGTGAGCATCATCTGCTCCGTGGTGGGCGGCGGAGGTGGCGGAGGTGGCTGGTTCTGGTTGGCTCCATTGCCACCAGAGTTGCTCCT
This sequence comes from Echinochloa phyllopogon, assembly GCA_033239725.1. Lineage (NCBI taxonomy): Eukaryota > Viridiplantae > Streptophyta > Magnoliopsida > Poales > Poaceae > Echinochloa > Echinochloa phyllopogon. Next base: position 27,434,208 of record BTCW01000015.1, on the reverse strand, counting down.
TGTGTTCACCATCTATTATCAGCGATAATACCTGTCAGGATGGAGGGTTTGGTAGATATAGAGCAAGAGAAATAAACAACCCCCTCTATGTAAGCATTAAAGTCCTTAAACCTTAGCCTAAAATCTAGATGGTGGTAGACTTGCGTCTACGCCCATCACAATCATTACAAAAATCAAAATCAAGCATATGCATAATAACAACCAAAACAAGCACCTAGAGACAAGATTCACACAAGACTCGACGGGTTTTGAAAAGTTATACGATTTGCATAACAGAATCATGGTGGTCTCCTAAGATTTGTCAACCGTTCTAACTAAGCTGCGATCCTACAGTCAGCATGGCTCTGATACCAATCTGTCACACCCGGATTTACACAGAAACCCGAATGCGGCCATATGTGTGCCCAGGAAGTCATTGTACACATATAGCAACAAATATGATAAACAGAGTACAAATGTTGAATAAATATCTCATTAATAAAGTTTTACATCAGAGTGCATCATAAATAAACTAACCAATACAGCGGAAGACTACTAACTCTCAATTAAGTGTAGCTGCAATCCACATGGACTCTGATTGGGAGAACGCAACTCAGTAGTAAGGTAAATCTTCTGGAAACTCGGCAGCAGACTCATGCACAGCCCAATCTGTTACCCATCCATGATTTTGTTGAATAAATGACAAGTGTAAGTAAAACAATTACTTAGCAAGTATAGCACGGGTATATGAAGGCTCAAAATAATGCTAGACATGGCTGAACTGCATTAGCATTTTTAGATGGTTCATTTTATCATTAACCAAGTTACTACAAGTGAATGAAACCCAGTTGCAACCCAATTAATAAAGTATAAGTGGCATTAAACATAAATAAACATCAACTTCTGATAAAAAAGGATCCAGGCCGCTCGTGACCCTAAGCAAGGCTATCATGATAGATTTTACACTCTGCAGAGGTTTCGCCCTTTACCCACCAGTCGCGTAAAAGTTCAAAGGAACTTTGCACCCAACCATGCACATCAACACTTCTGAGGTGTGACTGCATAGGGATGCTACGAGGTTTTTCACAAGACACCCTAACAAGACAGTAGCCGCTATGGTACAACATAGGCAACATGAGCCTAGGCACCAAGATTGACGTACGCCTACGGAGTCACACCATAGGGGGGTCAATGGCGTCCTGAGCGCGGGCATCACACCCAACAATGCGCAACGTGTGGAGTTCTCCATCGCGGAGACTCCCAGCACGGGACTGCGTCTCACGGGGACATAGCGGACGGATCACCCGTCCTCGGTGGATCGAACCATACTCTCATGAGCGCTTCCCATAGCGCCTTCGGCCCCGTCGATAACTAGTGTCAAGCTAGAGTCGTACAAGTTACTTGACCAAGACCAGAGCCATAATAGTTCTAACGATGACGACAGGCTCCTGGGTTGCCGCTTTAAGAACCTGACCTTATGGAGAGACACTAGAGCAAAGCACACAACACATGATCTAGTTCCCTAAACCAAGTTGCTAAAAAGCATGTTTTATTCATAAATGTTAAAGTGAACCATTAAGTCAAGATTAACAATTAAATAATAGTGACAGTAGTTGTGCATAGCAATGATTCTACCCATATGCAAAAACCCAAGGTAAACAAGGACAGGATAATCAAACTAGGTACAACCTTAATGGTACATCAATTTAGACACATGCATGTATGAAATAATGTAGTACACAGTGGGTAGGTAGCAAGGATTGTCTGTGCTATAACTTGCCTTCCACAAAAGGCGGATGCTGTTGCTGCTACGAGTCCCGCTCCTGGAAGTCCTTCGCGCACTCGAACTCCAAAGCGTACGGCTCACCGACTGGACACGATTCACCACACAAGCATACACAGAAGCCAGTACATGCAAACAAGAATAATCTATTAGAAACAGTACACCAACGGTAGAAGCAGAACATAAAAAGGTTTTAAAACTATTCTACGCTTTGCTACGAACACGTGAGCGTGAGAATCACACTAATCGGAGATAAAACGGAGAAGTTATGAGGTTTCTAAGGTTCAGGGACTTGCTGGCAAGGTTTTAAAAGTTTCAGGGACTTATTTTGAAGAAACTAGGGACTAAAACATAATTTCGTATAAAAACTCGAGGGCTAACACGTAAAAACTCCCTAACAGGACGGTGGGTTCTAATATTTGAAAACTCAGGGGCCTAAATGAATAAAACAAGACCTCTTCGAAATTATTTTTCTACAGCCAGTGACCGCAGGTTGATTACCAAGAAGTGCGAGGGCTCTTTAACAAAATTTCCTGGCGCTGACCGGTATCCTCGGTTTGACTTGGGAGCGAGGGCGAATCAGGGCCGTTGGATCGTGATCCCTCGGCTCAGATTGGATCGGGGGAAGGGGCGACCGGCGGGGAACAGAGGAGCGGCGGCGCTCCTCATGCGCACAGTGGCGCTTGGCTAGAGCAGCGCGGAACTCGAGTTCCCGGGCGCCATTCTCGACGAGACTTGGTCGGGGAGTGAGCTGAGGCGAAGGAGAGTTCAACAAGAGGGTCCTCGACGGCGGGGAGGTGGTGTGGATGACTGCCCATGGTGAACCGAGGAGCGGAACGCTGGCGAGTGTGGGGCACGAGCTACGGAGCGAGGGAGAGCGCGGGAAGTAACTTGGGAGGAAGCTTACCACAGTGCGAAGCTTGTCCCGCGGTCCAATTGGAGGGAGCTCGCCCCTAGTCGCGGATCGACGGGCGGCGACTGAGCTCCGAGGAAGAAATGTGGCGGCGCTCGGCAGGAGGGGCGCTTGGGGCTCGGGAGCTCGGATGGGAGGGGTGGTGAGGTGCTGGGGGACTCGGAGGCCTTGCTTATATAGTGCGCAGGGGGTGCATTGGCGTGCAGCCCTGCCAATTGGGGCGGTGGCGGCCGGCGATGGCTTTCCATCGTGGGGAGCGAGTTTCCAAGCAGGGAGCGTGCCAAGAAAGGAAGGGGGCGGGGAAGCTGCAGCGAAGGCTCCTGGGTGATCCACAACAGCGCTGGGAGGCGGGCCCGGCCAGACTTGCCATCGGGTGGGCGCCGGCGTTCTATCGCGCGGGGAGGAAAAGATGGAAGGTGAGGTGGAAGATGATGCTGACTGGTAGGACCGGGGTGGCAGAGAGAGGGAGAGGGGAGAGGCACCAGCTTGGTCCGAACTTGGGCCAGAAGCGGGGCGCGCGGGCGGGGGGGGGGGGGGGGGAGGGGACGAACCGGAGGGAAAACTCAGGGAGGGAAAGTGAGCTGGCCGAGCGGAAGCAGCTGGGCCGGCTCGGGCGCGCGCTGGTGCTAGAGCGGGGCGCTGGGCCGAGCGAAGCTGGGCCGTGTGGTGGGAAAGAGGAGCTGGCGAGCTGGGCCGGGGGAGAGGGAAGCTGCTGTTGGGCTGGGCTGCTCGGGGAAAAAGTAAAGGGGGCAGAAGTGGACTTGGGCTAGAACAACTATTCTAGAGCTCAAAACCAAATGATTCAAATTCGAATTTAAACTAGATTTAAATCCTCATTTGAACCACTAACAATACAAATCTTGGTGCAGCAGCATGAATGCAACAAAAATGTTTCTGCAACTTATATTTGATTTTAAATATTCATAAATAATTCATTTAACCTATATTAAATATGAACAATTAAAATAAAAGCCATTAAATTACTAAAATTTTTGAATAGGCTAATTTTGGGTGTTACAAGGTCATCCCCAGAATTAAGTCGAACCCAATAGATTCCAGGACTATCGGACACACCCCAAAGTGTACCCCCCTTATTGTGATGGTGATATGGGGGCAACGTAAAGTGGGTCGCAGTTCCCCCTGGTTGAGCTAGCTAACATGGTACTCTTCATGGGCAGCAATATAATGCCACTAGGTTCTTTTTCAGAAAAGCAGCAGATATAAAAGCATGCGAAGCTCCAGGATCGAACAAAACAGTCGTAGGAGTTGAGTTGACAGGGAACGTACCCACGACCACATCAGTGTAGCTCCCTCTACTGTCTCTGCACCGTGTGGTTGATCTTGCCTCTAGCGGGGTTCTGCAGACCTCGGCTTGCCTGCGCCTGCTGCTGGCTCCCGTTCTGCCCTTGCGGCTATCCAACCCGCTAGCTATTGTTTTGACCTGCGGCATTCTGAGCCTTCCGAGGGCAAGCGTTAGCGAAGTACCCCTGCTCTCCACAGTGGTAACACACCCTCGGTCCCACTGGTGTGTTGTTGACTGGGTTGGGGCACTGAACAGGACCTTTCTGCGGCTGGTTCTGGAGACGCTACTGCGGTGGCGCGGGGAGGTACTGGAGGCACTGCTGGTACTGTTCGCGATTCAGCGAACTGGACTGACCATGAAAGCCCTGCTGATTCACCATCTGCTGATTCCCCTGTGGAGGGGTGAATCGGGGGCGGCTGTTGCTCCCTGTCTCCTGGCCCTGGAACTTCCTCTTTTTCTCCTCCATCTCATGGAGCTTATGTGCTAGCATCAGTGCGCCATCCACCAGCTCTTGAAAGGTGGAGAATTTGGTGCACATTAGCTAGTACTGCAGTGCATCCTGCAAGCCATCATAGAACCTGGTTTGCTTCTTTTTATCTGTCGCCACATCCTCTGGGGCATAGCGGGCGAGCTCGATGAACTTGTCACGGTAAGCGGTGACACTCATCCCTTCCTGCTTCAGTGCCAGATTTTTCTTCTTCTTCAGAGTCATCAGAGCCTCCGGCACATGGTGAGAGCGGAAGCTATCACGGAACTCCTGCCAGGTGATCTGGGTATGATCAGGGTGAGCATACTGCTATGAATCCCACTAGTCTAATGCTGGTCCTTGGAGTTGTCCTCCTGCGTACAGCACCTTATCCCCGTCGTTGCACTGCGCGATGTCGAGATGTCTCTCTATTGCCTTGAGCCAATCATCTTCCTGCAGGGGGTGACTGTCTTTGTTGAATGTGGGAGGGCGTCCCTTCAGAAATTCACCCCTCTTGTCCCTGGGCGGTATGTGAGGCTTGTGAGGCGAGTTTTGCCATGGTCTGGGCCATCTGCTGCATCAGCTGGGTCTGCGTAAGCATCATTTGTTCAATGCACTACTAGAATCCACATGTTTCCCTAGGGTAATTTTCTTTCCCTAGGAAAATTTGAAGTGTTGTAGGGAAATTTTGCTTCCCTAGAGTGGTGTTTGAGAACCGTAGGGAACTTCTACTTTCCCTAGGAATTTGACATTTTTCTAGGGTCGAATCAGAACGCTGGTCTTATCCTATGCCACATAAGCGTTGTGGCGTTGTATAACCCTAGGAAATACTATGAAACCGTAGGGAGCTGAGTAGTAAAGAAATATCCTTGCACCGAAACCCTAGTGTGTCCAAGTTTAGCGATCCTCGTTTCCTTTTTTTTATTGTCCAGTCATCGTCTCTATCCTCTCATTCTCCCCTGTCCACTTTCTCCATCCCCTCCTTCTCTCAAATCCAGGCGGCAGCGGCGTGGATCCGTCGTCCAGGCTTTGATGGCTCCGACGCATGAGCACATGGCGATGGATCCCGGTGGCGGGGAGAGCTCGTGCGGAGGAGTGCGGTAGCAGATCCAGCAGAGACAGGAACGCAGCGCACGGCGGCGGTGAATCCCGGCTCCACCCTCACATGCTTGGACGTCCTCCTCTTCTGCCGTGCTACTCCTCCTCGCATTGAAGACCCGCGCGCTGCCTCAGATGGCCGCCTCTCCCGTCGAGGACCAGCGCCGCCGGACGCCGGCCCCATCTGCTGCCGGCGCCAAGCGATTCCCTGCAACGACCAGCGCTTCCCTGCTAGCACGGTAAGAACAACTCATGCTAAGCTGAATGAATGGATCGATGAAATACGTGATGTCTTTTGAAATTTTTTTTGTTGGTTCCAATCTGAACTGTCCTCTATCTGCCTCATGTAACCTGGATTCTGATGTGAATTTTGTTATCTCGTTGCAACATTGCAGGTTGAATGGATATATTTGATCTGATTTTTTTTTCAATGATGGGCATTGCGGGTTAAAAGATCAAACTGAATGTGTGCAGTCTTGGAGGGCAATCGAAGTTTGCTTATTAGATTGGTAGTGTAGTCTTTGGTAGCTAATAGAGTAGAGTTAGGAGGGCAATCTAATTTATTCTTCTGCTGCATCACTGCCTGTGTAATCAAAGCCATGAAAATATATGTGATGAAATGTCTAATCAAGTTGTTCAAGAAAAAAAAGAAATGTCTAATCAAAGAAATTTTATTTTGACCGATATTCTTTTTTATAACGTGAACAATATATGACAAATAATACGGCACAATTATTGCCACAATTAAAATAGCAACAAATAATAAACATGCAAATAAAATTTTAAATATTCTTTCCCAACTGGTTTAAATAATAAAGAAGCTTTCCACGTTGGACATCATGCCACGTAAGCATGTTTCCCTACCGGTTGTAAATCCTAGGGAATGATTACTTCCCTAGGGTTTTTGTCAGAAACAGTAGGGCACTCTCTGTTTCCCGTCGAAACTATCCCTAGAAACGTTTCCCTACCAAAACTCCTAGGGAAAATGTTTCCCTACGGTTTCTTTAGCATTTCCCTAGGAATTTGGCCCTAGGGAAACTAGTGCTTTCCAGTAGTGATGGTTTGTGGTGGTGGTGGTGGTGGCTGGTTATGGTTGCTTCCACTGCCACCTGCGTTGCTCCTTATGTTAACCATGTATCATCAGCAAGTAATTCTCATCAGAACTCCTTCGGACATAACCAAGTAACTTAGATTTTGTGTAGAAGAAACTTAAGAAGATTACTAAACTTGTCAGGGTATGATCTAATGATGGAGGATTTGATAGAGCGAGAAATAAATAGCCCCCTCTATGTAAACATTAATATCCTTAGACCTTAATCCAAAATCTAGATGGTGGTACACTCGTGTCTATGCCCATAACAATCATTACAAAAATCCAAATCACGCATAAGCATAATGATAACCAAATCAAGCGCCTAAACTCAAGATTCACACAAGACTCGACACCACTGGGTTTTGACTTGACTCAAAAGCGTAACTAAATGATCCATTTCACATAATCATGGTAGTGTCCTAAATTTTGATCGACCGTCCTAACTAAGCTGCGATCCTACAGTTAGCACGGCTCTGATACCAATCTGTCACACCCGGATCCACCATATGCGTGCCCAAGAAGTCCACAAATATGATAAACAGAGTACACATGCTTGAATAATAATAGTTTTACATCAGAGTTCTACATAAATAAAATAACCATACAGCAGAACTCTAATAACTCTCGACTAAGCAAAGCCGCAATCTACAGGGACTCTGACTGGGAGATCACAACTCCGTAGTACGACGAATCTTCTGTAAACTCAGCAGCAGACTCATGCACAACCCAATCTGTTACTCATCTAGGATTTTGTTGAATAAATTGCAAGTGTAAGTAAAACATTTACTTAGCAAGTATAACACGGGTGTATGAAGGCTCAAAGTAGGCTAGACACGGCTGAACTGCATTGGCACTTTTAGTTGGTTCGTTTTAACATTGTCCATGTTACTACAAGTGAAATGAACCCAGTTACAACCCAATTAATAAAGTATAAATGACATTAAGAATAAATAACATCAAATTCTAATAAAAAAGGATCTAGGCCACTCGTGACCCTGAGCAAGGCTATCATGATAGATTTACACTCTGCAGAGGTTTCGCCCTTTACCCACCAGTCGCGTAAAAGCTCAAAAGAACTTTAAACCCAACCATGTTGTGCTGCGCAGGCACGTATCACACTTCCTTTGGTGTGACTGCATAGGGACGCTACGAGGCTTTTCACAAGCCACCCTAACAAAGACAGTGGCCGCTACAGTACAACAAGGTGGTGAGACCATAGGCACCGAGATTGACTGACGCTTATGGAGTCACACCATAAGGGGGTCAATGGCATCCAGAGCATGGGCATCACACCCAATATTGCGCAACATGTGGAGTTCCCCGTCGCAGGGACTCCCAGCATGAGACTGTGCCTAACGAGACATAGCCAACGGATGACCCATCCTCGGTGGAATAAGGAAACACCCCGCGCCTTGCTTCCCACAACGCCGTCGGCCTGTTGGTAACCACTGGCAAGCTAGGGATGTACAAGCTACTTGACCAAGACCAGAGCCAATATAGTTCTAGCGGTGGCGACAGGCTCCTGGGTTGCCGCTTTATGAACCGGACCTTACGGAGAGACACTAGAGCAAAGCACAAAGCACATAGTCTAGCTCCCTGAACCATGTTGCTAAAAAGCAAACTTTATCATTAATATTGAAGTGAACCATTAAGTCAATATTTTCAGTTAAGCAAAGGTGACAGTAGCTGCGCCTAGCAAAGATCTACCCATATGCAATGAACCCGGGGATATCAAAGGACATGATAAACAAACTAGGTACAAACTTAAGGTACATCAATTTAGACACATGCATATATGAAATAAATGAGTAAAGAGTGTGTAGTAAGCAACGATTGTTCGTGCTATAACTTGCCTTCCTCAAAGTGCAGTAGCAGCAGCAGCTGGTCCTGCTCATGAAAGTCCTCCTCGAACCCTAACTCGAACGCGAACGGGTCAACGGCTGGATATGAATCACCACAAAAACATCCACACAAGCCAGTACATGCAAACAAGATTATTCTATTAGAATAGTACACCGAACAGTAGAAATAGATCAAAAAAGGCTATGAAACTAATCTACGCTTCTCTACGAACACATGAGCGTAAGAATCACACTAATCGGAGATAAAACGAGAAAGATATGGCTTCTCTAAGGTTCAGGGGTTCTTTAGCAAATATGCCAGAGTGGACCAGAGTTGACCGGTACTGGACTCAGTCTGATCTAATCTGTATTGTTGGATCAAGATTAGGCGACTAGGGTTTGGCTCGAGGCTGCGGTCGCAGGTGGCGACTCTGGGACGACGGTAGAGGTTCACCGTAATCGAGCGTAACTCACGCTATAGACCTCCAAGAGCGACATGGTTTGGTCCAACAGTATCAGGGGAGGATGGCGAGCTCACCTAGGGTGATCGCGAGGACGATGGCGCGGTGAGGAGCGTGGACGACGAGGTAGGGCGGCTCTGGCGGCACTAAGCAACAACAATGAAAGATTAAGCGCTGCTCAAGGCGAAAAGAAGATCGTGTCTTGCTCGGGTAGGTTCATTACCTCCTCTTGAAGTTCCTGGGTGGGTTTTCGTCGAGAAAAGGGTGGTGGCAGTGGAGATCTACTGCCACGGCCAATGGCGGTGGCGCGGGGTGCGTGGGAGTGCGGGGGCTTCGAGGGCTCAAAGAGACTACTTGGTTGTGGTTTAGGGCTTCAGCGGTACTACTTTTATAGTCCCCATGGGGCTTCTTGGCGTGCGGGACAAGGATTCAAAATGGAGGCGGCCAGCGGCTTCACCCTTCCTTGCGGGGAGGTGGCGCTCTAAGGTAAGGAAGGAGGCACGAAGCTTCGAGGAAGGTGCAGGGATGCGGTGGTCGTAGTCCAGCTCCAGTGGGCGGCGTGGCAGCTCCCGTAGAAAGTACATGTCCCTCTACCTATCCCGGGGTGACTTCGAGGGGCCGTGCTGACCGGCGTCCGTGCCCAGTCCTCGCCCGTACACCCATTCGAGGGTTTTCCCATGCCTTATCGATGGCTTCGTCAAGGGGTTAGTATGGAGGTTGGCAGCACAGGAGCACACAGTGTTGGGGATGGCTGCACAGTGACCAGAGTCAGCAGAGACGACGGGCGCTCGCCCCGTTGGTCGAAGGGTAGCCTCGAGCGAGGCGGAGTTTCTCGAATCGAGGGTTGCACGGGGCTCAACTAAGGAGGTCTCTATCGAGGCGGAGTTTGCTACTCGTTCGAGGGGGGCGACACCCTCGATCGAGGCGGGGATGGTGTGCGCGCATCGGCGCATTCACGAGAAGCCTCGTGTGGGCCGTTAGCCCGTGGTAGGCCGTAGGCTTGTGTGCTTGAGCCCCGTTTCGGTATGTGGAGACATGGTAGTTGTTTGCGTTTCTCAAGGGTGATCATCCCCTAGGTTTGTGGATCTCTTATGGACAAAATTATATTTAAATTCTCATTTGAACTATTAGCAAACAAAACTCAATGCAGCCAGCATGAATGCATCAGAAATATTCCTAAGCCTTATATTTGATTTTTAATTCTCATATCTTGTTTATTTATCCTATGTTATTTATGAGCACTACAGTAAAAAGCACATTAATTACTAAAATTTTAAATAGGTCTATTTTAGGGTGTTACAGTTGTCGAAGGGTACTGGAATGGAGAGGATGAAATGGATGAAGTGGATGACAACAACAAAGAGGGAAGAGAAGCGATGAGAGGGAAGAGAGGGTACAAGCCTGGTATAGGCACTCTGCTGATTAACCGAGCAGATCAGAGGATACAGCTAGATTCTTGCTTCAGGACAACAGAACCCATGACACACAGAAAGGGATCAGAAGGGGTGCCACCAATCCACACTCTGGAATCCAATTGGCCGAGACGAACATGATGGACTGCGTAGGCCGTATAGGGCTGTCACCACCTAATGACTACCACCTTCGCAGACTCAGGGGCAAACTAAGTTAACCTCACGTCTAGTGTCACACCCAGGTTTACACAGAAACCCGAATGCTGCCATATATGTGCCTAGGAAGTCCACAAAACACATACAACTTCAATTATGAAAATCAGAGTACATACGCTTGAATAAAATAGTTTTACATCGGAGTTTAATGATAATAAATAAATAAACACAATGTAAGTCTCATTATTAGCTCTCAATCTAAGTGGAGCCACAGACCACAGGGACTTGGACTTGTTGACCACATCTAGTAGTAAGGTAGATCTCCGGGGAACTCAGTAGCAGCAGACTCATTCATTCCAAGTGTTACCCATCCGGGATTTTGTTGAATAATGGCATGTATAAGTAACTCAATTACTTAGCAAGTATAACACGGTCTATGAAGGCTAAAAGTAAGGCTTGACACGGTTGAACTGCATTAGCATTTTTAGTTGTTTCATTTTATCTTAAACCAAGTTACTACAAGTGGATGAAACCCAGTTGCAACCCGATTAATGAAGTAGTAATAACATTGAGCAGTAATAAACATCATCTTAATTGATGAACCACTAATCAAAAAGGATCCAAGCCGCTTGTGACCGAGAGCACGGCTATCATGATAGATTTACACTCTACAGAGGTTTCACCCTTTACCCACCGGTCGCGTAAAAGCTCAATGGAGCTTTGAACCCAACCATGCCGAGGTGGCTAAACCTCTTAAACCGCACTTCCGACGTGTGATCGCATAGGGACGCTACGAGGCTTTTCGCTTGACACCCTAACAAGACAGTGGCCACTAAGGTACAACAAGGTGGCTGGACTCAAGGCACCAAGATTGACTGACGCCTACGGAGTCACACCATAAGGGGGTCAATGGCGTACGGAGTGCGGATATCGCACCCAACACTTTGCAACGTGTGGAGTTCCCTATCACAGGGGCTCCCAGCACGGGACTGTGCCTAACGAGACATAGCCGACGGATCACCCATCCTCGGTGGATCGAAACCGCGCCCAACGTCTTGCTTCCCATAACACCGCTGGCCCCGACGGTAACCACTGGCAAGGTAGAGACGTACAAGCTACTTGTCCAAGACCAGAGACATTATAGTTCCAGCGGTGGCGAGAGGCTCCTGGGTTGCCGCTTTAAGAACCAGGCCTTACGGAGAGACACTAGAACAAAGCACGAACCAAGTTGCTAAAGAGCAAGTTTTAAGGTCATCATTAAAGTGAACCATTAAGTCAAGTTAACAATTGAATAATTGGTGACAATAGCTGCGCCTAGCAAAGAACTACCCATATGCATGAACCGGGGTATCAAAGGACAGGGTATACAAATCTAGGTACAGCCTTGAAGGGATATCAATTTAGACACATGCATATGAAAGTAAGTAATGAACATGTGGTGTTTAGGTAGCAAGGATTGTCCGTGCTATACTTGCCTTCCTCAAGGTGCTGCTGCTGGTCCTGCTCCTCGTAACCTTGCTCGAACTCGAACGGCTCACTGTTGGCACTTCTTACGATCCAATACCAGGATTGAGAATCCCGGTATTGGGGTAAGGAGTGTTTCAGTGGTTTTCCTCATGGCTTAGTAAAATATATAAATATTCTGCAAGCGTACAGAATCACCGCTGTAGCACTTCACCTGGGAGTATCCTGAGGTATCGTAATTTATATTTCCGCAGGGAAGCTTTAGCAAGAGTACTAGTAAACATGTATTAAAGACTATCAGAGAAAGGTACACTACTAAAAAAGACAATGGATAACGGCATTGGATAGGAGTGGATATACCGTGACACATAGCTCAAGGGAGACTCAGGTAAGAGAGAGAAGGTATAGATAGCTGGGAGGACAATGAGAAGAGATAGAGGATTCCTATGGACTTTATATGTCTATGTCACTCGGGCTTAGAGATACAGCGGCTAAAGAGCCAGCACTGGAAGGTCTAGGTTAACTCTAATGTCTTAGCATCGGGACAATGGACACCAGTGACACAGAAAGGGATGAGAAGGGGTGCCACCAGCTCCACACTGGGGGATCCTACAGGCCGAGACTAACGAGGTGGATTACAAAGACCGTATAGGGCTGTCACCACCTAACGGCTACCACACGTTCGTTGAATCGGGGGCAAACCAAGGCCACAGACTAGTCTGGGTACCACACCCACACTAACCAACGACTACTTACTTCACTAGCAAAAGCAAGCAACCCGTCAATATCCCCAGTGACAGTTCACCGGCAAATATTGAGCTAAGTCGGAGAACCAACTAAGACAAAGACTTAAACAAGAACTAGAAGCACCAGAACTAGAACCGACTATAGTCTAAACGCGATATAGATGCAATTAGAATAAAGTAGAAGCAAGCTATAAATGACAAAGGCAAGATGATAAAGATAATTGTATTGATAACTCAATTCTTACAAAAGGAAAAGGAAAAGATACAAGAGCTTATACCAGAGCTTCTGAAGACGACTCCGGAACCTCCGAGGAAAAGCTCGACTCGACTCTAACTACCAACTAAACTATCCTAACTCTACTAGAGAGAAGTGGAAATGAGAGCTCCTTGGCCTGGTGTGTGTTGAAATGAGCCGTGGACACCTCCATTTATAGCACCAAAGGGTGGTTGAGTAGAGTAACCGCCACGGGACGTTGTGGCGGTTACCGGCCAGTTCAGCCGAACTCATCCAATTCGACCGCACGTCGGATTCAACCGCCTTAACCTTGATGCATCCCTGGAGGCGGTTTTGGGTGCTGGGGGCGGTTCGGCCGAACTGGGCTTCTGGCCCAGGGCCGCCCCCGTGCACCGCCTTTGCTTCCTGGGCCTCCTAGCTAGCTTGTCCTGGTGTTCTTCGATGAATTTGGCCCTTGGAATGACGTGGCGGGAGTCCACGTGGCTTGCACGGTCATCGCATCATCATCACTAATGTGGACGACACCTCGTGTGCTTGCATGATGGTTAAGGGGGGTGGTTCGGTCAGAAACCGGAAGGTTTCGGCCGAACCGGAGTTTTACCCCGCTTAACGGGCTTTTTCCGACTCGGTCCCTGCAAATGAGACACTCACCAAAACTCGCGGAACTTTGTTAGAAGTAAAACCTAAATGCATGAAATGTTACATAAAACATCTTTTATTCCCGAGAGTTGGTGGTCGGATTCATACCGTAACGACTGCCAACAAGCTCCCCCAAGCTTAGACCTTTGCTCGTCCTCGAGCAATGATAGAAACTTAGGCTCGGTGGATCAGGAGTTGCTACAATGTCATTATTTTGTAGGTAATCTCTATACTCAACTAACACTTTAAGGTATTTGAATTTTTCAGCAAAGTGACCAATTACCTTCTTACCTATGGGGCTTCTAGCTAACTCCTTGCCTTGGGCGGTTGAAAGGTAGAATAGTTTAAGTCAGTTTTATTCCATTCCTACTCTTTTCAGGATCCCACCTCGGAGTTTTCAAAAATTTTGAAAATTAAAGCTTAGTTCCTCAAAGGCACACTCAATCACTCCAGTGGTATTTGTATCCTCACCAAAGGCTTTGCCTTCTTTCATCCTAACTCTACTAAAGCTTTTTGTGTGGCTCTTGCAGGACGGATGGATGAAAGCCTACTTGCATTCTAGAATTTTGCTAAGTCAAAGACTAGACCTAAGGAGGATCCAATCATACCTTTAGATCGACAAGTGCAAGTGTATGGATGTGTGGAGTGGAAAGTGGAAATTGGTGGAAGCTCCCTAGGAATGATTCTTCCTCTTTTTGAATTTATTTTTTGAGAACATGGGCTATCTTCTTTTTCTTTCTATTTTTGCCATGCTTTCTTGAGCATGCTTTTCTTTTTCTCATATTTTTGCCATGTCTTTTGACATGCTCATATTTTTCTCATATTTTTGCCTTGCTACTTAGCATTCTTTTCCTCTTTTTCTTTTTGCATAGCCCATGCCTCTACTCAAGGATATTCAAAGAGGGAATCTTGGAGCATTTATTTTTTGTGGATGGAAAATATTTGCTAACTCCCAGTGTAGGAATTGCAAGTGAGAGGTGGTGTGTATGTGAATCTCGATCTTTAAAGCATGAAAGGTTCCTCACTAAGGTCACAACAATTTGACAAAGCTCACTAAAATGACAAGCAGCATATGTATGAAGGTTTTTCAACTAACTTATCATATGGCTTTGGATAGGCATTTTGAACCAATGAGGAACTTCATTTGAATATTTTTGAAAATAAAGCATCCGAGATTTTAACCTTACTAAGAGCAGAAATAAAACTCAACCAAATCTCACTATATCATTCCTCACAACAACTTAGACTTAGAATAAGCATATGCTCCCACAAGGATTTTTTTTAGGTTTTATCATCACTCATGCCAATTAAATTCAAGTACCAATAAAGCAATTAATTAAGCACAAGATACTTGCAAAATAAATGACAGAGCAACTATTCATCATTTCCAAAATGAGAGGCATATGTTTCATTCATGCATAGTCTGGGAGTTGATTTTATTCAAGATTCAAAGCAAATATTTTTCTGGTCTTTTCTTTTATTTAAACAGGAATTCAAATGAAGGGAAATGAAAGCAAACGAAATTACTGCTGAGCTGGAACGGGTCAGACATACCTTCACGGGGGCTCTCCCCCCAAGCTTGCTTGACGACGTCACTGGTACGGTCGGAAGTTCGAGAAGTAATTGTTCGTTCTCTCGAACTGCTCCCTCTGCTCATACCTTTGGGATTCCAGCATAGAGCTGTTCTCTTGAAGGTAGCGAGTGTGCATAAAATTCCAGGGAAAGGAGGCACGAACCTGGTTCCATGATCTGCCAGAAGTTCTCCCACCCAATGGCGTGGAAAACCTCCGGAAACTCGTCGACCATCCCCGTCTTTACGAGCAGGTCATGCTCATAAATTAGGGTATGTTCAAATTCCTTCACGTGCAACAAAGCAAATGCTTCTTGCTCGTGGGTCGTCCTGATGATGATGTCTTCCTCGCTCAGGAGCCTTCGAACTGAGCTAGAGGCATAGCCTCTGCCTATGTTTTATGCCCCTGTCTCATCCATCTCCATCGGAGCCGGTGCATTGGATGGTGTCGGTGAACTACCGGCATCATCACCGCTTGAATGACGGCTCAACCAGCTGGACCTTCAGAATAGCCACGACATGTTCCGTGCAAAAGTTTAGTGCACACAATGATACCCGAAGGACTGAAACTATGAGGTTAGCACAATGAAGGCAAGTCAGTCATTCGAGGGTTAATTGTTCTTGCGGGGATTTGACACCTCCACAAAATGGTTAGTCGTTCTTGTGGGTGTCGGAAACCTCTACAAACACGTTCAAGTTTCAGCAGCAAAATCGGAAGCAGATATTTCTTGTGTTTTTCTTAATGCAAGTGAATCAAACTTGAGCAAGAACAAAGAGAGAAAGCTTGAGAGCAAGCTAGAGAAAGAACATGAGAGGGAGAGAGAGCTCCTAGGCAAATGTATGCAGCAAGGAGTGGTGCAAGAAGCAAGCCAGCGCTTGGGGCAGCATTTATAGGCCGAGGGGAGGCAGGCCTGGTTCGGCCGAACCCCCCTGGTTTGGCCGAACCAGGGCAGTGCTGCCAGCACTCCATGTGAGTGCTGGTGCTCCCTCTTTGCTTCATGTGCACGCAAATTTTAGTGGCCAGCATTGATGTATGGTCATTTGAGTGGAAGTTAGTGCAAAGATGCTCATTTTGACATGACCAAAGTGGACAAATTATTGGTGTCACTCCCATGCTGTCATGTTTGTGATAATTGGTGAGTGTGCAGCGATGTGGAGTGGGGTAAACATGTTTTGTGCTGGTTGGTGATGATGGTAAATAAATGGAGATGTCATAAAAATTACAAATTTTACCCACTTCAAACAAATTTCAGCATATGGTCCATTTATTTTTACCAAAATTTAAACCAAAGATGTTTTGCATGCACCAATTTTATTCTTTCTATTCTCTCATTTTATTTCATGCACAAGTGATTCAAAAATTTTGAAATAAAACGGCAAATGCAGTGAATTGAAATTTGAAATTGGAAAGGGAAACATGAGATACATAACGGTTTTTCTCGCGGCGAGAGCTCGAGTTTTGAGTCCACGAGAGGGACTCCTCCGTGTCTTCAGTGATTTTTGTTATCGTCCGATCCCGGAGTGGATGGTTTGGACGATGAACTCTGCTTCTTCCACCACACCTTCTTGATTTTCTTTGGTGTAGGTGTCGGTGGCGGTGGATGTTTTGGTGCAACCATCTTGACCTGCTCTAGGTTAGTTAAATTTTGAATTGATGATGCATATACCTTAGAGCATTTCTCCACCCTGGGTTTGAATGCAAACTTTTCTTCCTTGCCATTGATGTTCAGGTGGATCTCTCCGGCTCCTACGTCAATGTTCGCATTGGCGGTGCTGAGCAATGGCCTCCCAAGAATGAGAGGGGTCTTCATGTCAACCTCCATATCAAGCACCACGAAATCCACGCGTATGAAGAATTCCCGGATTCTCACCGGAACATCCTCTGCAATTCTCGTGGGATATCGGATGGATTGATCTGCCAGCTGCAAATACATGGTTGTAGGGGACAAGGAAGTATGATTCAATTTATCAAACACTACCTTGGGCATGACGCTGACGCTTGCTCCGAGGTCGCACAGGGCGTTGCTGAAGTGTTGGTCTCCGATGGAGCACGCGATGGTAGGACATCCAGGGTCTTTCTTTTTCTCTGGAAATTCATTCAAAATGGTTGCGCTGTATGCTTCGGTTAGTTTCATTACCTCGGTGGTCGGTATTAACCTTTTGTTGTTGAGGATGTCCTTCAAATACTTGGCATATGTGGGAACCTGCATAGCTTCAAGTAATGGAATATTGACATAGAGTTTTCGAATTACCTCAACAAATATTGTGAATTTCTCATCCACCGTCGGTTTGTGAAGTCTTTTTGGGAATGGCAGCATAGTCGTATCGTAGAACTCATGAGGGGCTATCTTTGCTTCCTTCTGAGGTTTGCTTTTTAGAGTTTCTTCGACAGCCTCCTCCTCTTCGCTATCATTTTCTGGGGCTATTGACTTTTTACCTGCATCATTAGGATATGGCGGATCCCGAGTGGTCTTACCCCCTCGAGTGGTAACCGCTTTAACATTTCCGCAAGGGATCTTTTTTGGTTGCCCAGAATTTTTCCCCAAAGGTAAAGAAGTAGCTAATTGAGCAACTTGTGTTTCTATCATTTTATTAAAGCTCAATTGACTTTTTATTGAAGAAGAGAAAGATTCTAGCTTTGCATCTATGCTTTTCAGGATTTTATCAGTTGCAACAAACTTTTTACTAATATTTTCATTGATTTTACCCTGGCCTAGCACAAGATCTTTGATAGACGGCTGATTATTGAAAGTACTAGAATTGAAATTGTTACCTTGTGAAGATCTCTCAAAAGAGAGATTCGGGCGCGAATTCTAGCCTTGATTGCCGTAGTTGTTCGGACGATCCCCATTGTTGTTGGAGTTGTTGATGTAGTGGGTATCTTCTCGCGTTTCGGTGCAGTCATTCCCCGAATGGCCTGTGTTGCCACAGACCTCGCGCGTCATGCGAGCGTCCATGGCTTGCACTGTTTCTTGAACAGGGGCCTCCATCTTCTTCAGAAGGAGGTCCATCTTGGCAGCGAGCATGTCCAAAGCTTCAACTTGGTGGACTCCTTGGGTACATGGTTGGTCACATTCAGTGCCCCAACCTTGATTTTCTACCATCTTCTTGATGAGGGCCTTAGCTCGGTTCTCCTCAAGAGAGAAAAATGCTCCTCCAGCAGCACCATCCAAATACTCACGGGCTGAGATCTTTAGCCCATGGTAAAAGGTTTGGATGATGAACCAATTCTACATACCATGGTGAGGACAAGCAGAAATATAGTCCTGGAGGAGTTCCCATGCCTGCGGGACTATTTCATCTTTTGCTGAAAGCTAGCAATTTTATTCCAGAGGGCGTTGGTTTTCCCAACCGGAAAGAATTTTAGCAAAAAGGCACTAGTGCACTTATCCCATGAGTCTATAGCTTCACGACTAGCATAAAACCATTGCTTTGCCTTACCCAATAAGGAAAACGGGAATAAACGAAGGCGAATAGCATCGGTACTTACACTGCGTATGGTGAAGGTGTTGCAGATCTCCAGGAAGTGTTGGAGATGAGCGTTAGCATCTTCGTGAGGCTTGCCGCAGAACAGACTAGCCTGCACCATGTTGATGAGGGCTGGCTTGAGCTCGAATGTCCCGTCTTCGACAGGCGGCGTGGGACCGGTACGCACATTCTCGCTCGATGGAGCCGAGAATTCGTGTATCGTCTTGCTTGCCATCCTCGATGCTGAAGCCGTGTCGACGTCGGGAAAGACTAGGCTCGTCAAGCTGAGTTGCCTCTGAGAAGGTACAACACGGGGTCATACTTTCCTCAAAAGTGACTCAGCATTCTCTTGATAGTTTGACGGTAGTTGGAAACCAGTCATGCACTGCTCTACTTCACAAAGACCAACGAACAGAGCAAAGGTAAACCCGCTTGAGTAGCCATGCACTCAACTCAAATAACTTGAGATAAATGTTTAAAAGTATTCTAGCCAATTGCTTCCCCGGCAACGGTGCCAGAAATGCTTGTTGGCACTTCTTACGGTCCAATATCAGGATTGAGAATCCCGGTACTGGGGTAAGGAGTGTTTCAGTGGTTTTCCTTATGGCTTAGTAAAATATATAAATATTCTGCAAGCGCATAGAATCACCACTGTAGCACTTCACCTAGGAGTATCCCGAGGTATCGTAATTTATATTTCCGCAGGGAAGCTTTGGCAATAGTACTAGTAAATAGGTATTAAAGACTATTAGAGAAAGGTACACAACTAAACAAGATAGGGGATAATGGTATTGGATAGGAGTGGATATACCGTGACACATAGCTCAAGGGAGACTCAGGTAAGAGAGAGAAGATATAGATAGCTGGGAGGACAACGAGAAGAGATAGAGGATTCCTATGGACTTTATCTGTCTATGTTACTCGGGCTTAGAGGTACAACGGCTAAAGAGCCAGCACTGGAAGGTCTGGGTTAACTCTAATGTCTTAGCATCGGGACAATGGACACCAGTGACACGCAGAAAGGGATGAGAAGGGGTGGATCCTATAGGCCGAGACTAACGAGGTGGATTACAAAGACCGTATAGGGCTGTCACCACCTAACGGCTACCACACGTTCGTTTGAATCGGGGGCAAACCAAGGCCACTGACTAGTCTGGGTACCACACCCACACTAACCAACGACTACTTACTTCACTAGCAAAAGAAAGCAACCCGTCAATACCCCCAGTGACAGTTCATTGGCAAATATTGAGCTAAGTCGAAGAACCAACTAAGACAAAGACTTAAACAAGAACTAGAAGCACTAGAACTAGAATCGACTATAGTCTAAACACGATATAGATGCAACTAGAATAAAGTAGAAGCAAGCTATAAATGACAAAGGCAAGATGATAAAGATAATTATATTGATAACTCAAGTCTTACAAAAGAACAAGGAAAAGATACAAGAGCTTATACCAGAGCTTCTAAAGACGACTCTGGAACCTCCGAGGCAAAGCTTGACTCGACTCTAACTCCCAACTAAACTATCCTAACTCTACTAGAGAGAAGTGGAAATGAGAGCTCCTTGGCTGAGTGTGTGTTGAAATGAGCCGTGGACACCTCCATTTATAGCACCAAAGGGCGGTTGAGTGGAGTAACCACCACGGGACATTGTGGCGGTTACCGGCCAGTTCGGTCGAACTCATCCAGTTCGGCCGAACGTCGGATTCAACCGCCTTAACCTTCAACGGCCTTGATGCATCCCTAGAGGCAGTTTTGGGTGCTGGGGGTGGTTCGGCCAAAGCCCTACAGTTTGGCCGAACTGGGCTTCTGGGCCAGGGCCGCCCCTGTGCACCGCCTCTGCTTCCTGGGCCTCCTGGCTAGCTTGTCCTGGTGTTCTTCGGTGAATTTGGCCCATTGAATGACGTGGCGGGAGTCCACGTGGCTTGCACGGTCATCGCATCGTCATCGCTTACGTGGACGACACCTCGTGTGCTTCCATGATGGTTAAGGGGGGTGGTTCGGTCGGAAACCGGAAGGTTTCGGCCGAACCGGAGTTTTACCCCCCTTAACGGGCTTTTTCCGACTCGGTCCCTGCAAATGAGACACTCACCAAAACTCGTGGAACTTTATTAGAAGTAAAACCTAAATGCATGAAATGTTACATAAAACCTCTTTTATTCCCGAGAGTTGGTGGTCGGATTTATACTGTAACGACCGCCAACACTCACAGACTGGACACGCGAATCACCACACAAGCATCCACACAAGCCAGTACATGGAACCAAGATTACTCTATTAGAACAGTACATCAAACAATAAAAACAGAACAAAATGATGTTATAAAACTATTCTACGCTTCATTACGAACACGTGAGCGTGAGAATCACTCTAATCGGAGCTAAAACGAGAAAGATATGGCTTTTCTAAGGTTCGGGGACTTGCTAGCAAAGTTTAAAAGTTTTCGGGGCTTAATTGTGAAAAACCAGGGACCTAAACATAATTTATATAAAAACATGAGGGCTAATGAGTAAAAATGCCAAAATAGGACCTCGTGCATAAATTTTAAGAAGGGCAGGGAGTTTTTTGTAAAAGCAGGGACCCAAAGGTAATTATTTTTGAACTAAGATGGACGGCGGGTAAATTTTGAAAATGCACTGGGACTCATTTGCAAAAAAGGGCTTGGCTGACCGGTATTGACTCGGTTGACTGGGGCTCGGGGTGACGCGGGCTGTAGGATTCGGATCTAGCGGCAGGGATTAGATCGGGCGGAGCGGGTGGCCGGCGACGAGGCTTGCGGCGGCGCCGCCAGTGCGCGCGGCGGAGGCTCGCCAGAGCTAGATCGATCTTGAGCTCCCAGCCGCCATTTGGGACGGGGTTTGGCCAAGAGGAAAGTTGGGGTCACGGCGAGCATGCCTAGGTACTTCATGTCGTCAGGAAGGTGGCGCGGCGGAGGACCACGACCGGCGAACGGTGGCGAGGAGCCGGAGTGTCGGCCCCTCTTCTCCACCTGTACCTCTACGGATGCGGCTCTGCTTCGAGTAACATCCAGGTCGTGTCTGG
Organism: Echinochloa phyllopogon; assembly: GCA_033239725.1. Lineage (NCBI taxonomy): Eukaryota > Viridiplantae > Streptophyta > Magnoliopsida > Poales > Poaceae > Echinochloa > Echinochloa phyllopogon. The sequence continues at coordinate 27,412,536 of BTCW01000015.1, read as the reverse complement.
TAAATTTTGTATCCCTCTCTGATTAATTGAGCATCAGTTCTACTTTTATATGCTTGTTTGTTCCTCATTCACTGCTTAGTTGGTTGGTGTAATTGTATACTGGTTGCTTAGCTTGGGTGCCTATCTTTAATATACGGGGTAGGTACTAGCCGACTAGTGTAAGCGCGGTGCTTAGACTTGAGGTTAGCTTGGATTGTCCCTGAGCTGGCACAGAGGTGGTAGTCGTTAGATGGTGACAGCCCTATACGACCTTCGTAATCCATCACGCCCGGCTCGGCCTACAGGATCCCCAAACGTGCAGGGTTGGTGATACCCCTTCTCATCCCTTTCTGTGTATCACCGGTTCTGTGTCCTGACACAAGCATCTATCTGTAGTACCTGGCTGGTTAGTTAATCAAGGGAGATACGGGTTCTAGACCCGTACCTTCTCTACCCTCCTATCGCTTTTCTCTCTTCTTCTCTATGTCATCCACTTCACCATACCATCCTTGGACAACTTAGTTTAGATTCGGTTCACTTCTCGTTCCCCGTGGAAATCGATACCTTGGAATACTCTCGGGTGAAAGCTACATCGGTATCCGTCCGCTTGCGGATTTATCTGTTGGCCGTAAGGAGTGCCAACAAGCTTTCTGGCGCCATTGCCGGGGAACGGTAGCTTTTCTGATTCTGAACCCAAGTTGTCCGTGTATCCCCATCATCCACCATCCATATGGATTCCACTCTTACCATACATCAACACTCGGTTCCAAAGGGCAATTGTTTGGAGCCTCCACCATCATCACATCCCATATCCACACCCGGCTATAAGCTGCGTCCCGGCTTTATAGCCATGTTTCGAGAGCAAATGTTCTCAGGAATGAATGCTGAGAGTCCATACGCGCAATTGCGCGAGTTTGAGCAACTCTGTTCGTGTCTCGTCATTGTGGGCATGACACAAGAGACACACAAATGGAAGCTATTCCCGTTCTCATTGACGGGAGGAGCAAAGAAATGGTACTCTCTAGCTGTCGGAAATATGGAAGGGAGTTATGAAACCCTCAGAGAGAAATTCTTCCTAAATTTCTTCCCAGCTTCCAAGGTAGCCAGCCTCTGAATCGAAGTTCTTACCTTTAAATAATTAGAGGAAGAACCGTTAGGAGCTGCATGGGATCGTTTCAAGCAAATCATGGCTTCTGGACCAGACCTAGGCTTGTCGGAACCTATCATTCTTCAACATTTCAGCCTTGGCCTCTGTCCCCTAGCAACACTTTCTTGAACTCCGCTTCAGGAGGGTCGTTCTCCCATTTGGTTCCCAGTGAAGCGAGGATAATCCTGGATCGTATCCTGGATGACACTCCCTGTACTGGAGTCTATGACGAACTCCCCGATGAAGAAGAGAAACAACCTAAACCTGAAGAGCATATACATCTGCAATCTAAAACCATCAGCTCTTCCATTCCATCTAAACCCGAAGATCATTTCAAACCACAACCATACTTTAGCCTGGATTATTATGATCCACTCTACACCACTCCATATGACTTCGACGATGATCTATTTGATAACGTCGGGAGTGCAACAAGTTTTCCATTGGAACAACGTGTAGAGCAGAGGAATCCATCCCCTAACAAGAAAGAACTCGAATACCAGAGAGAATAGGACGTCTCTCTGCTATTATGAGTCGGGAATGGCGAGAGGACACCGAAGCCTCAACCAAGGTCGTAAAAATGCCCAAAAGGATTCGAAGAATATTCTGTGAGATCATGGGCGATAACCAAGAAATCGGGTACGACCTGAACCTCAGAACAAACATAATCTCTAGCTCGTTGGTACGATCTCAACTTCCCGATGAACCATGGTCCGCATCGCAAAAACAATTAAGGTTCACACCAGGAAGGATCCTAGATTGTTTAGGGATCTTGCGGGTCACACCCGTTAAGGTTGATGACCCTGAGCTCTTTATGAATTTCCACATCTTCGACCTACCTAGTAGCACCACACACTCCATCTTTATAGGTAGGCCAATCATGAAAATCCTGGAGAAGGCACCAACGAAACAGCTTGTAGAACTCAGGATCGGTATGGAACTTGTCCCTATCTCTTACTAGGCAGATCCTGATCCTGTTCCCACGGAGGAAGTCATGGCAACCTCATGGCTAGAACTAGAGCAACCCATTCCACAGGAAGATCTCTCATTCTTTTCAGAGGAAGAGGAAACTCATCCCCCGATTAAGCTTGATACGAATGAAACTCCAAAACCATCTCCAATCGAGCTTAAGCCTCTCCCGCTTGGTCTTAGGTATGCCTTTCTCTTTGGGGACAAACAAACTCCGGTGATCATTTGTGATAAGCTATCTGATGTAGAAACCCAACAGCTCATCACAATCCTAGAGAAGAACCGATCGGTCTTAAGATACTCTCTCCAAGACCTGAAAGGGATCAGCCTAAACCTCTATACCCATCGTATACCGATCGATTCGGAAGCAACACCGTCTCGGGAACCCCAGCGACGGTTAAACGATGCTATGAGAGAGGTCGTGAAAAAGGAAGTTCTCAAACTCATTCACGCTGGAATCATCTATCCAATTCCCAACAGTGAATGGGTTAGCCCAGTCCAACTCATTCCTGAGAAGGGAGGAATGACGGTCGTGCGCAATGACAAGAATGAGCTCATTCCTCAGCGCACCGTCACTGGTTGGCGTATGTGTATTGATTATCGTAAACTCAATAAAGCCACCAAGAAAGACCACTTCCCCCTTCCGTTCATTGACGAGATGCTTGAACGGTTAGACAAACATTCCTTCTTCTGCTTCCTTGATGGTTACTATGACACCAAATTCCAATTTATCCTGAAGACCAGAGTAAAACCACATTCACATGCCCTTACGGGACATACGCCTTTCGGCGGATGTCTTTCGGGCTATCTAACACACCCACCTCCTTTCAAAGTTGCATGATGTCCATCTTCTCTGATATGATCGAAGAGATTATGGAAGTGTTCATGGACGATTTCTCAGTTTATGGGAAGACCTTTTACCGAGTGTCTGAAAAATCTAGACAAGGTCCTCCAGAGATGCCAAGAAAAGCACCTCGTCCTAAACTGGGAAAAGTGTCACTTCATGGTGAGAGAATGGATTGTCTTAGGACATAGGGTGTCGAAACGTGGAATCAAAGTAGATAGAGAGAAGATAGAGGTCATTGAGCAACTTCCACCTCCCACCAACGTTAAGGGGATCCGTAGTTTCCTTGTCCATGCCAGATTCTATAGGCGTTTCATCAAAAACTTCTCCCAGATCTCTAGGCCTTTGACCAATCTCTTAGCCAAGGATGGCCCTTTCATTTTCGATGAAGAGTGTTATGCAGCGTTTCACACTCTCAAGAAAAGCACTCATTACCGCTCCCATCATCCAGCCTCTGGACTGGAGCATCCCATTTGAAATCATGTGTGATGCGAGCGATTTTGCCATAGGAGCTGTGTTGGGCCAAACTAAGGACAAGAAGCACTATGCTATCTCATATGCTGGCAAAATGGTTACTGGCCCCCAGCTCAACTACGCAACCACAGAGAAGGAACTCTTAGTGGTCATGATTGCTATAGACAAATTCCTGTCCTACCTCGTTGGGGCCAAGGTCATAGTCTATTCAGACCACACCGCTCTGAAATACCTTCTGACAAAAAAGGATGCAAAACAGAGACTCATCCGCTGGATCCTTCTACTCCAAGAGTTCGACATTGAAATAAGGGATAAGAAAGGAGTAGAAAATTTAGTAGCAGACCATCTGTCTCGGATGCAAGTCCCGTCTGACCTTCCAATTGATGATTATCTACGGGACAACATGCTCCTTAAAGTCACTACCTCGGATCCGTGGTACGCCAACATAGTGAATTTCATGGTGTCAGGTTACGTTCCTCCTATAGAAAATAAGAAGAGACTGGCTTATGAGAGCCGACTCCATCTCTAGGATGACCCGTATCTATTCAGGATATGCAGTAATGGACTCCTCAAACGATGCATACCAGCACATGAGGCATACAAAATCCTGGAAAGATGCCACGCAACCCCATATGGAGGTCACTATGGCGCGTTTCAGACAAACGCTAAGGTCTGGTAAAGTGGATTCTACTGGCCCAGTATGTATGAGGACGCCAAGGAATTCATCGAAAGATGTCCTTGTTGCCAGAAGCATGGAAATATAAATGCTAGAGACGCAATGCCACTCACCAGCAATCTCCAAGTAGAGATCTTTGACATTTGGGAATTGACTTCATGGGTCCCTTTCCAAACTCAGGAGGCTATGAGTACATACTCGTAGCAGTGGATTATGTTTCTAAGTGGGTAGAGGCCCTGCCTTGCTCAGTCGTTAGTGATGGCGACTCCCACTTGATCGACACAGCTTTCCATAGGTATCTTTCAATTTTGGGGGTGCAGCATAATGTAGCTACACCCTATCACCCCGAATAAGCAAATCAAGAACATTCTGCAAAAGACCCTAAATGAGATGGGCATGCACTGGAAGGACAAGCTCCCAGATGCACTCTGGACATACCGCACGGCCTACAAAACACCCATAGCCCTGCCCGCAGCCCCATGGGGCGCCCCGACTTGCCACGTCGCTTGCCTTCAGCGAAGTTCGGTCCCTTCGCTCCACTGAAAGCAATCAAGAAGCCCCCTCGTTCACCGTCACCGAGGCGCCACACCATGGGCTAGCTGCGCCTGAGGTCGGCATCTTCCTTGAGGGTGCTGGACTTTACGTTGCCGGTGGCCAAGGGAGAGGGCAGGAAGACACCGGACTACATGCCAGAGAGTCCACCATGGTTCAGCATTAGAGGCAACCATACTGCTACTGGGTACGGGAAGGTCTTGATCCCGCCGCTGAACCGGGATGAGCTCGGCTTGGCGGAGTCCTCCCACTCTACTCCTCCGCGGTGGAACCCTAGAGTTCAACGCCACAGGCAGCCTCCACCCATCAATGGGCTACAGGGAGAGATGGAGTTCTCCGAAGACGAGGAGGACGAAGAAGAGGAAGAAGCCACCCACACTAGAGAGCCTGCAGGTAGAGCTGGCACAGGCACGCCAGCAGATAAACCACCTAGAGGAGAAGGTGGCAGAAGCAGAACTGGCGCGACTGGAGATGGAGGACAAGATGGAGGTCCTCCGCAAGGGCTTGTGTGCCAAGATCAAGCGGCTCGCCAGGGCCACAGGACACTCGGACATTTACGACTATCACCCTCAGATTTACACAGAAACCCGAATGCTGCTATATGTGTGTCCAGGATGTCCACAGAACACGTACAACTTACAAATACGGAAATAAGAGTACATATTCTCGAATAAAATAGTTTACATCAGAGTTTACCTAAATAAAACACAACGGAAGTCTAACTCTCTCGACGGGTAGAGTCACACGTCCACAGGGACACCAACGGTTTGACCACAGCTCAGAAGTATAGAAGATCCTCAAGAAACTCAGTAGCAGCAGACTCATTTACTCCATCTGTTACCCATCCGGGATTTTGTTGAATAATGACAAGTGTAAGTAAAACATTTACTTAGCAAGTATAACACGGGTGTATGAAGGCTCAAAGTAAGGCTAGACACGACTGAACTGCGTTAGCATTTTTAGTTGGTTCGTTTTAACATTGTCGAAGTTACTACAAGTGAAAGGAACCCAGTTGCAACCCAATTAATAAAGTATAAGTGTCATTAAGCATAAATAAACATCATCTTCTAATCAAAAAGGATCCAGGCCGCTCGTGACCGTGAGCAAGGCTATCATGATAGATTTACACTCTGTAGATGTTTCGCCCTTTACCCGCCAGTCACGTAAAAGCTCAAACAAACTTCAAACCCAACCATGCGGAGGTGGATCAGACCTCACAAATCACACTTTCGAGGCTTGGCTGCATAGGGATGCTACGAGGCTTTTCACAAGATAACCTAACAAGATAGTGTCCGCTATGGTACAACACATGTAGTATGGCCCAAGGCACCGAGATCGACTTACGCCTATGAACTCACACCATAAGGGGGTCCATGGCATCCAAAACGCGGGCATCACACCCAACAATGCACAACGTGTGGTGTTCCCATCGCAGGGACTCCCAGCACGGGACTGTGCCTCACGGGGGCATAGCCGACGGATCACCCGTCCTCGGTGGATCAAACCATACACTTATGAGTGGTTCTCATAGCACCGTCGGCCCGTCGGTAACCACTGGCAAGCTAGAGACGTACAAGCTACTTGACCAAGACCAGAGCCATAATAGTTCTAGCGGTGGCAATAGGCTCCTGGGTTGCTGCTTTAAGAACTGGACCTTATGGGGAGACACTAGAGCAAAGCACGAAGCACATGCTCTAGCTCCCTAAACCAAGTTGCTAAAAAGCAAGTTTTATCATTAATATTGAAGTGAACCATTAAGTCAAAGTTAGCAGTTAAATAATGGTGATAGTAGCCGCGCATAGCAAAGATCTACCCATATGCATAAACCCAAGGTAAACAAGGATAGGATAATCAAGACTAGGTACAACCTTAATGGTACATCAATTTAGACACATGCATGTATGGAATAATTTAATACAAAGTGGGTAGGTAGCAAGGATTGTCTGTGCTATAACTTGCCTTCCTCAAAAGGCGGCGGCTGCTACTGCTGCTGTGAGTCCTGTCCCTGGAAGTCCTTGTACTCGAAGTCCAAAGCGAAAGGCTCACCGACTGGACACGAATCACCACGCAAACATGCACGCAAACCAATACATGCTAACAAATAATATTCTATTAGAACAGTACACCAAACAGTAGAAACAGTACAAAATAAGGTTTTAAAACTAATCTATGCTTCACTACGAACACATGAGCGTGAAAAACACCTAAATCGGAGCTAGAACAGAAAATATATGGGTTTTCTAAGTTCTAGGGACCTGCTGGCAAGTTTTAAAAAGTTCCAGGGGCTTATTTGTGAAGAACCAGGCGCTAAAACATAATTAAACATAAATCTCAGGGGCTAACGTGCAAATAGGTTAAATAAGGATGGCGGATTCTAAATCAAAAAGTGGAGGGGTCTTCCTACAAGATTGCCAGGGTTGACCGTTACCCCGGGGATTGACTCGGGCGGTACACTCGATTTGCGCCGTTAGATCAAGATCCAAGGGTCAGGGGAGGAGGGGGAGGCACGAGCCGCCGGCGGCGACCAGGGGGCGGCGGTGTTGCGCGTAGTGCGGCGAAGCTCGCCGAAGTGAAGCCAATCCAGCGATGCAGGGCGCCATTGGCGGTGGGATCTAGGTGCGGAGGGAGATGGGGCTACGGCGAGTCCACCAGGGGGCTTTGCAATCGCCGGGACGGGGCGTGGCAGTCGGGCGGCGGTGAACAGCAGCGGGGCTCGCCGGCAAAGGTGTTGCATGGCCTACGGTGCAGGAGAGTGTGCTTGGAGGGGCTTGGGAGGTTGCTTACCTATGTGCCAAGTTGCCCCGGTGGTTGAGAAGGCCGGAGCGGCGCTGGAGGATCAAGCTCGACGGCGGCCAGAGAGCTTTGGGCGGCGGCGACGCGGAAGGGAAGCAGGGGGCGTGGGGAGGCTCGGCTGGAACTTGGGTGGAGTGTAGAGCCGCGGGAGGGGTGGCTTAAATAGCCCAGGGTGGCTCCCTTGGCGTGCGTGCCATGAATTGCCCGGCAGCCGGCAGATGGGGGATCTCCAATCGGGGGTGGGGGTTTCCATGCGGGGCAGGGCTAGGGATGGTAGGGTACTGCAGGGAAGGGAAGGGGAGGTGGCGAGGAAGCTTCCCGGGGCTCGTAGGGGCCCACAGGCACGCGGGGATCGTGGGCGGCGCTCAGCCGGAGGAGACGAATGCGGGAGGGAGAATAAAGGAAGGGGAAGAAGAAGCCGACATGTGGGGCTGCGGCGTTAGCAAGAGAGGGGGAGAAGGAGGGAGTGTGGGCTGGCGGGTCGCGCTGCTAGGCCGGCTTGCTAGGCCGGCACGGGGCGGGGGGGGGGGGAGAAGGCCCGAGTGGAGAGAGGGCGAGGGGGAGGGGGCTGGGCCAGACTGAGGAAGAAGTGGAGGGGCCTAAGGTGAACCAGGAGAGAAAGTTTGAGGAGCAAAAGTTTACTCGGTTGAAATAACTTCTCTAGGACTCCAAACAAGGTGATTCAAATTTGAATTTAAATAAATTTAAACTCTCGTTTGAATCACAAGCAATACAAAAATAAATGCAGCGGCATGAATGCAACAAAAATGTTTCTACAACTTATATTTGATTCTAATATTCACAAATAATTTACTTAGCCTATATTAATTATGAACAATTAAAATAAAAGCCAGTAAATTTCTAAAAAATTTAAATAGGCAATTAAAATAAAAGCCAGTGAAGCCATTGGCGGCGGGATCTAGGTGGGGAGGGAGCTGGGGCTACGGCGTGTCCACCAGGGGGCTTTGCGGCGGCCGGGAGGGGGCGTGGCAGTCGGGCGGCGGTGAGTCGCGGCGGGGCTCACCGGCGAAGGTGGTGCATGGCCTACGGTGCAGGACAGTGGGCTTGGGAGGTTGCTTACCAATGCACCAAGCTGCCCTGGTGGTCGAGAAGGCTGGAGCGGCACTGGAGGAGCAAGCTCGACGGCGGCCGGAGAGCTTCAGGCGGCAGCGACGCGGAGGGGAAGCTGGGTGCGTGGGGAGGCTCGGCTGGAACTCGGGTGGGGTGTAGAGCCGGGGGAGGGGTGGCTTAAATAGCCCAGGGGGGCTGCCTTGGCGTGCATGCCATGAATTGCGTGGTGGCCTGTATCGGGGATCTCCAATCGGGGATGGGGGGGTTCCATGCGGCGCAGGGCTAGGGATGGTAGGGGATCACGGGGAAGGAAAGGGGAGGCAGCGGTGTCGGCGTTTGGAAATCGTTGTCCCGACACCAACTAGAAATGCGTTGTGTTCCCACTCCTGATGGTTGATGCAGAAGGTAATGTGATGACACGAAATTATCCTGGTTTCGGTCGCAAGACCGTACGTCCAGCAGTGATGGTACTTGCAATGTGTTATCCTGCACCGGACTGCAAGTAGTAGGGGATACAAGCAGGTTGGGAGAAGAGGCTAGGCCTCCAAGTCCCAGATGATGATTCAAGCAGAGTGCCAATATCGTGGAGTGCGGAGTGTGTGGGTTGTCTCTTGTTCTGTATTCAATTGATTCGTTCCGTTCCATGAGCGTGCCCTCTCCTTTTATAGACCAAGGAGAAGGGGTTACAGGCATGTGTCGCTATGTAGACACAGTTGTTGCACAGTAGTTGGCGTGGCGCCGGGCATGTCTCCTTGTCATTGGCCACTGTTGCGTGGTCTTGCTGTCCCTGTGATGGATTCTTGTACTGGTGATGATGCCAAAGAGTGGTTTCGAGGATCTAAGCTGACCTGCGTGCCGTAATCACTTAACCGTACGCCAATTCGAGGGTCCCCCATGCCTGTGCACAACCCTTTCCGTGGAAAATCACTGTGGAAGTCGGCATCACAGGGAGTTGGAGTGACCCGGCCCTGTTCGTACAGTGGCGGCGTGTTCGCACAGCACCGGCGATGGTCGCATAGTGCTCGGGATGGCCCGCCATTCCTCCACCGTCCTTGCTCCTTATCCTGTTACTTGCTCGAGGGTCTCTCCTGCCCGATCGATGGCTTCGGGTCACCGGAGTTTGTAGAACAGGAGCTCGGAGTGACGTGCTCTGTTCGCACAGTGCCAACATGTCCGCACAGAGCACTTGGCAGCATAGTGACGGGAGTTGGCAGATGTGATGGGGGGTCGTGGCTGTCAGAGCGGCGTGGCGAGAGATTTGCCTTTTGACTTTGGATGCACGGCGGCGATGAGCGTCATTAATTGTTTGTCGGGGCGGAGGTCTCGATCGAGGTGGAGCTTTTCCTATTCGTGGGTTGCTCGAGCCTCAACCCTTAGGCCTTGACCAAGATGGAGTTTTCTGATTCGCTCGAGGGGTCGCTTCCCTCGAGCGAAGAGAAGATTGAGGTGAGCGTCGAGGTGCCCAGCGAGGTGCCTTGACTGGGCCTTTGTCCGTTGCTGGGCCGTGGGCCTTAATTTGCTTTCCTTTTTTCTGATATGTGCATGAGTTAGTGTTTAAACAAGAGTGATGATCCCATATGTTTCGGTACCCCTAATGATTGCCCCCAACAGGCGGGGAAGTTTCCCGGGGCTCGTAGGGGCGCACATACGCGCGGGGATCGCGGGTGGTGCTCGGCTGTAGGAGACGGACGTGGCAGGGGGAAGAAAGGAAGGGGAAGAAGAAGCCGACATGTGGGGTCGTGGCATCAGCGAGAGAGGGGGAGAAGGAGGGAGTGTGGACTGGTGGGGCGTGCTGATGGGCCGGCGCGGGGCGGGGGGGAGAAGGCCCGGGTGGAGAGAGGGGGAGGGGGCTGGGCCGGACTGAGGAAGAAGTGGATGGGGCTAAGGTGAACCATGAGTGAAAGTTTGAGGAGCAAAAGTGGACTCGAATGAAATAACTTCTCTAGGACTCCAAACAAGGTGATTCAAATTTGAATTTAAATAAATTTAAACTCGCATTCGAATCACAGGCAATACAAAAATAAATGCAGCGGCATGAATGCAACAAAAATGTCTCTATAAGTTATATTTGATTTGAATATTCACAAATAATTTATTTAGCCTATATTAATTATGAACAATTAAAATAAAAGCCAGTAAATTACTAAAAATTTTAAATAGGCTATTTTTGGGTGTTATAACGACCGACCTGCAGAATAGTGTCATGCGGTCGTTTCGTTTAGATAGAGCGCCATTAGTTTATTTCACTAGTTTGTTTGATTTCATTCATTTATTTTCCTTATAATAATCTTTAGGGTGCTCTGATCTATTTCCCTTCCAACCACCTTTGTTTCCCATTCTTAGTTTGATGAAAAAAATAATGTTTGAGTTGAATAAAAATGAATAAAAGTGACGCACCAGTTGGTGCAATTGAGCCATCCAGAGTATGCCAGATCTATAGGCGTTTCATCAAAAACTTCTCCCAAAACTTCAGGCCTTTGACCAATCTCTTAGCCAAGGACGCCCCTTTCATTTTCGATGAAGAGTGCTTTGCAGCCTTTCACACTCTTAAGAAAAGCACTCATTACCGCTCTGATCATCCAGCCTACCGACTGGAGCATCCCATTTGAAATCATGTGTGATGCGAGCGATTTTGCCGTAGGAGCTGTGTTGGGCCAAACTAAGGACAAGAAGCACTATACTATCTCATATGCTAGCAAAACGCTTACTGGCCACCAGCTCAACTACGCATCCATGGAGAAGGAACTTTTAGTGGTCGTGTTTGCTATAGACAAATTCCGGTCCTACCTCGTTGGCGCCAAGGTCATAGTCTATTCAGACCATGCAGCTCTGAAATACCTTCTGACCAAAAAGGATGCGAAATCGAGACTCATCCGTTGGATCCTTCTACTCCAAGAGTTCGACATTGAAATAAGGGATAAGAAAGGAGTAGAAAATTTAGTAGTAGACCATCTGTCTCATACGCAAGTCCCATCTAACCTTCCAATTGATGATTATCTATGGGACGACATGCTCCTTAAGGTCACTACCTTGGATCCATGGTACACCAACATAGTGAATTGCATGGTGTTAGGGTACATTCCTCCTGGAGAAAATAAGAAGAGACTGGCTTATGAGAGCCGACTCCATCTCTAGGATGACCCGTATCTATTCAGGATATGCAGTGACGGACTCCTCAAATGATGCATACCGGCACATGAGGCATACAAAGTCCTAGAAAGATGCCACGCAGCCCCATATGGAGGTCACTATGGCGCGTTTCGGGCAAACGCTAAGGTCTGGCAAAGTGGATTCTACTGGCCCAGTATGTATGAGGACGCCAAGGAATTCATCAGAAGATGTCCTCATTGCCAGAAACATGGAAATATAAACGCTAGAGATGCAATGCCACTCACCAGCAATCTCCAAGTAGAGATCTTTGACGTTTGGGGAATCGACTTCATGGGTCCCTTTCCCAACTCAGGAGGCTGTGAGTACATACTTGTAGCAGTGGATTCTGTTTCTAAGTGGGTAGAGGCCCTGCCTTGCTCAGCCGCTGACTCCAGGAGCGCTACGCGAATGTTCCACGAGGTCATCTTTCCACGCTTTGGCGTTCCTAGGATAGTCGTAAGTGATGGCGGCTCCCACTTTATCGACACAGCTTTCTGTAGGTATCTTTCGAGTTTGGGGGTGCAGCATAATGTAGCTACACCCTATCACCCCCTAACTAGCGGTCAAGCAGAAACTTCGAATAAGCAAATCAAGAACATTCTGCAAAAGACCCTAAATGAGATGGGCAAGCACTGGAAGGACAAGCTCCCAAATGCACTCTGGTCATACCGCACGGCCTGCAAAACACCCATAGGCATGACCACGTATCTACTAGTATATGTCACGACCTGCCACTTAGCAGTAGAAATGGAGTTTAGAGCTCACTGGGCCATTCGGAAATTTGGTATGGACCTTTCGGCAGCCGGCCTTAGATGGCGGATTCAACTGGCAGAGCTAGATGAGATAAGAGAGTGAGCATAACACAGCTCCCGTCTATACAAAGAATGGACCAAAAGATGGCATGACAAACGGATTAAGATCAAAACGTTCAAGCCGGGAGACAAGGTTCTATTCTTCAACTCTCGGGTCAAGCTCTTCGGTCATGGGAAGCTTAGAAGCAAATGGGACGACCCATACACAGTGATTAACACTACAACTCATGGGGCTGTCACATTGCGAAGTGAGGACAAAAACACTTTCAAGGTTAATGGACAGCGATTGAAAATCTTTCTAGAACCAGAACCTCTACCACTCGATGACTTAGACGTCATTGAGTTCATAGAACTCTAGAAATCCGTCCAGGAAATTTGGCCCAAAACCTTCAACTCCAAATCTTTCTGGGCCAAAACCACCTTGATCCTCCACACCCATGACCAAAGGCACGCAACTTGACATGGCCCGCACATCTGGGGTCTCAGGAGCCAGTTCGGCCGAACCTAGGTGATTCGGGCGAATGGCCCAATTCGCCCGAACCCTAGGGTTCGGCTGAATCGGCCCCCTGGCTCCACATGTGGATATGCACCCCCAGACTCATCTACAGTTAATCCTATCCCGAGACTCACAAGGGAAACATCGGGAAACTCAGTTTTTTGATCAGAAACTCCCGACTTCTATCATCTCATCTACAGAAAGAAACTCCTTGCCCCTATCCACAACCACCATGGCCTCTTCCACCTCCAAATATGCGTCGTCAACCAAGGGATCTAGCCTCGCTAGCCAGATTGATGTATCCCCCGGCGTGAACAAGCTTTCTACGTCGCTGACGTCGATCTGCCGGGCGGTGGGCGACGCGAGAGGGCGCCTGCCTGCAGCCCCATCGGGTGCCCCGACTTGCCACGTCGCTCACCTTTTGCAATGTTCAATCCCTTCGCTCCGCTGAAAGCAATCAAGAAGCCCTCTCGTTCACCATCACCGGGGCGCCACACCACGGGCCAGCTGCGCCTGAGGTCGGCATCTTCCTTGAGGGTGCTGGACTTTACGTTGCCGGTGGCCAAGGGAGAGGGCAGGAAGACACTGGACTACATGCCAGAGAGTCCACCACGGTTCAGCTTTAGAGGCAACCGTACCGCTACTGGGTACGGGATGGTCTTGATCCCGCCGCTGAACCGGGATGAGCTCGGCTTGGCGGAGTCCTCCCAGTCTACTCCGCGGCGGAACCCTAGAGTTCAACGCCACAGGCAGCCTCCACCGATCAATGGGCTGCATGGAGAGATGGAGTTCTCCGATGATGAGGATGACAAAGAAGAGGAAGAGAAGCCGCCCACACTGGAGAGCCTGCAACCGGAGCTGTCGCAGGCATGCCAGCACATCAACTACATAGAGGAGAAGGTGGCAGAAGCAGAACTAGCACGACTGGAGACGGAGGACAAGATGGAGGTCCTCCGCAAGGGCTTGTGCACCAAGATGATGTGGCTCGCCAGAGACACAGGACACTCGGACATTTACGACCCACCTGTAGAATAGTGTCATGCGGTCGTTTCGTTTAGATAGAGCGTCATTAGTTTAGTACGCTAGTTTGTTTGATTTCATTCATTTATTTTCCTTAGAATAATTTTTAGGGTGCTCTGATCTATTTCCCTTCCAACCACCTTTGTTTCCCATTCCTTGTTTGATGAATAAAATAAAGCTTGAGTTGAATAAAAATGAATTAAAGTGACGCTCCAGTTGGTGCAATTGAGCCATCCGGAGTATGCCCTGCTTAACAAAAAGAATACATGAGCACGGGATGACACAGGAGTGACATGAGACAAGGGAGCACGCACCAAGTCAATTCGGCCGAACTAGTTGGTTCGGGCGAATTGGGCAATTCGGCCGAACCAACCTGTTCGGCCGAACCAGCCCGGCTCGCCCCCTTCGCGCACCCGCACACTGGTTTGCACTCCTTACCCATGTCCATCTTTTCTGTGTTGACACGTTTCAACTTTTAAACATGCACACATCATTTAAATGAAACGTTCTCGGTTTTTCCTTTTATGCCATGAACTTGCTTATTGTCCGTCTCAAACTTAGTACCCTTTACCTGTGAAACCCTTCATGATAGGAACCCCCCTGGTCTAAGTTGTTGATAGATGTGATATGTCTCGATAAAACGAACCACTTGTTCATCTCACCATTCGGGAGAATTTAAATTTTGAAAATATAAAACTATGTCCTACCCTTTCATCCTATCTACCACTCCCAATTACACATATGCTTGAGAGTTTATTCCTGAGAAATTTGTCATGGCTAGTATAATGTCTTACCGAATTTTGAGTCCCCGGAGATGATCATGTTGCCCTAGGTCCATTGCAAGCAACTTTATCATCAGAGTGTAGTAGAAGTCCTCATGCTTTCGTGATATCCTGAAAAAAAAGAGAAGAAAAAAAATAAAGGACTCATGAAAGTCCAAATGAAAAAAAGAGAGAGATAAGAAATTCGCAAAAAGGGAAGAGAAAAGAAAAGGGTCGCGAGGCTGAGGACTGACATGAACTCTTCATCCTTAACTTGTAATTCGACGAAGGGCGATAATGAGAGCTCCGGGAACCAATCTTTGACTTGACAGAAGTACATGACTTGACAAGATCACCACCTGAGAGGGAAAAAGAAAATATAAAAGAGAGTGAGTGAAAAGGAGTGAATCAAGAGAGCCAAGAGTATCATGGACGAAAGGACAAGGAACATTTATTTGAAAACAAGAAAAACCCCGAATGCAGGTTGATGAAGAGGGTCTTGTTGTAAGGGTCATTCCGTTCATCAACTGCCCAAGATCCAGGGAGTAGCCACTTCAAATTCACAGGTATGAAGAAAAGTTTGGAATATTCAATATTCAATTGTTCATGTCATAAAAGAACCCTTATCTTAGTCTTGCTCTTATTTCAATTTCTTTACTCGGGATGAGCAAAGATCTAAGTTGGGGGAGCTTGTTGGCGGTCGTAACGGCCTGCTTTTCGACCTCCAACCGAGTATAAAATAAACACAATGGAATCACACACCATAGCGGTAGGACTTATTTCTAAATATTTCTACGAGTTTTGGTGATTATCCATTGTGCAGGTACAAAATGGGGAAATACGGGCTACAGGGGTCAGAATTGATCAATTCAGCTGAACGACATGATTCGACTGGTTACCCCCCTTAGTCGTACCTGACGCGGAGCACGATCGGAAGGCCATCCACGTCAGCGACGACCGAGCATGCCACGGGGACCACCGCCACGTCACCTCTGGGCCAATACACCATGAAGTACATCAAGATGACGCAGCCCAGAAGGACCAGGAGGGAGAGGCTACACAAGGGAGCGCTCCTGGGCCACAAGTCCAGTTCGGCCGAATGTCCCAATTTGGCCGAACCGACCGAAGGAGCAACACCGCTTCTGCACCAAGGCAGTGCAACGTGGTCATTCGGCTGAACTCCTAGGTTCGACCGAACCGGGAGATTCGGCCGAATCTGCCGGGCACCGCCTTGGGTTGCCTTGGCCGCTGCTCCACCACCCACCGTCCTTGGCCACTATAAATTGACGCCCCCATTCACCTACAAAAGACACAAAAGAAGAGAAGAGTCCACTAGAAAAGCGCTGCCACTCTTACACTTAGAAAATAGGGAGAGGGGAGAGGTGAGTGTGCCGGAGAGGAGCCAGAGTGTCAGCCCCTCTTCTCCTTCGAGTAACATCCGAGTCGTGTCTGGTAACTCTTGTATCCCTATCTGATTAATTGAGCATCAGTTCTACTTTTATATGCTTGTTCGTTCCTCGTTCACTGCTTAGTTGATTAGTATAATTGTATACTGGTTGCTTAGATTGGGTGCCTATCTTTACTATACGGGGTAGGTATTAGCCGACTAGTGTAAGCGCGGTGCTTAGACTTGAGGTTAGCTTGGATTGTCCCTGAGCTGGCACGGAGGAGGTAGTGGTTAGGTGGTGACAGCCCCTATACGGCCTTCGCAATCCATCACGCCTGGCTCGGCCTGCAGGATCCCCAAACGTGCAGGGTTGGTGTAACACCCAAAAATAGCATATTTAAAATTTTTAGTAATTTATTGGCTTTTATTATAATTGTTCATATTTAATATAGGTTAAATTAATTATTTATGAATATTAAAATCAAATATAAGTTGTAGAAACATTTTTGTTGCATTCATGCTGCTGCACTGTGTTTTGTTTGATAGCAATTTAAGTTGGAATTTAAATTACGTTTAAATTCGAATTTAATTTGCATTAGTTTCAATGCTAGAAAAGTTAATTCTAGCCGAGTCCACTTCTGCACCCTAAACTTTTCCCCGGCTCACTTCTGCACCCTAAACTTTTCCCCTGCTCACTTCTGCTCCCTCTACTTTTCCCCCAGCTCGGCCCAGCACCCTCCCCCTTCTCTTTCCCACGCCGGCCCGCACTTCCTCTTCTTCCGCAGCCCCAGCCAGCCGCGGCACAGCTCTTCCCCGAGCCGGCCCAACTCGCGCTTCCCCCTTCCCCCTCTCTCTCTCCCACCGACAGGGGGCCCCGCCTCTCATCTTTCTCTTCCACCGAGCGCCCCTCCACCCCAGCGCGAATCCCGCCGGTCCGCCCAGCCATCCTGGCCTCCTCCTCGGCCATGGGCCCTCCGCGCGGCTTCCACGAAGCTTCTCCACCCCTCTACCTTCCTTCCCCGCCTCGCCTTTCCCTCCATGCCCAGCTCCGTAATTGGAAACCTCACCCCTCCGTATGGAAGGTCCGCCGGCCAATCCCGAGCCGCACGCCATGGCAGCCCCCCGAGCTATTTAAGCAGCCCCGCGGAGTCCCCGAGCCACACCAAGCCCATCCATCTAGCCGCAAGCTCCTCTGGTGCACTCCCCGCCTAACACCACCGTCATCGCCGCCCGAAGCTCGCCGCCGCCCATCGATCCCCCCACTCTGGCGCCTCCGTTGCCAATTTGACCCCGCCCTGGCCTTCTCCACGAGGTGAGGACCCTCCTCGATGCACTAGCTCGCCAATCCGAGCCCCAGCCCGAGCCCTTCGCATCCATCAGCGCCACTGGCCGTCACCTAGGTGCCCCGCCTGCCGACCTTAGCCTCCTAGGTAGACTCGCCGTCCCGCCCCGGTGCCATAGGACCTAACCCCGAGGCCAATGGCGGCCTCTAGCTCGAGCTAGATGAAACTCCGGCGAGCCCCGCCGCCGGCCGAGTCGCGCCGCCGCTGAACCCTCTCCCCGTCGGCCGCCAACCTCCCCAGCCGTTCGATCCGCATCCAACGTCCCATATCGGATCAAGACCCTAGTCAATATCGGTCAACCAAGTCAGCCCTGCCCCTTTTTCTAAAGAGCCCTGGGGTTTTCCGGGAATCAACCCGGGTCCACCCCTGTTGTAAAGTATTTGCACTTAGGTCATAAATTTAATAGAAAACCCCTGCCCCTTTTAAAAATAGAACCCGCGGTCCAGCTAAGCCTTTTTTACACGTAAGCCCTCAGGTTTTAACGCGTATTTACATATAGGTCCTCGGTTTTCATCAAATAAGCCCCTGGAAACTTTTAAAACTTGCCAGTAGGTCCCTACATCTTAGAAAACCCATATCTTTGTCGTTTTAGCTCCGATTAGTGTGATTTTCACGCTCATGTGTTTGTAGAGAAGCGTATAATATTTCTAAAACATTTATTTGTACTGTTTCTATTGTTTGGTGTACTGTTCTAACAGAATATTATTTGTTTGCATGTATTGGTTTGCGTGCTTGCTTGTATGGTGATTCGTGTCCAGTCGGTGAGCCGTTCGCTTTGGACTTCGAGTTCGGTGAGTCGGGTAGAATCTTTGCTATGCGTAGCTACTGTCACTATTATTTAACTATTAATTTTGAATTAATGGTTCACTTCAACATTAATGATAAAACCTGCTTTTTAGCAACATGGTTTAGGGAACTAGGGCATGTGCTGTGTGCTTTGCTCTAGGGTCTCTCCCTAAGGTCCGGTTGTTAAAGCGGCAACCCATGAGCCTGTTGCCACCGCTAGAACTATTATGGCTCTGGTCTTGGTCAAGTAACTTGTACGTCTCTAGCTTGCCAGTGGTAACCGGAGTGGCCGACGACGTTATGGGAAGTAAGGCATGGGGTGTTTCTTGATTCCACCGAGGACGGTAGCCCTGTCGGCTAGGTCTCGTTAGATCCAGTCCCGTGTTGGGAGCTCCGCACGTTGCACTCTTTATTTTTGTTGTTGGCATGAGTTGCCCGCGCTTGGACGCCATTGACCCCCTCACGTTGCGCCCTGAGGGTCAATCAATCTCAGTGCCTAGAGTCTCACCACCTTATTGTACCTTAGCAGCTACTATCTTGTTAGGGTGTCTTGTGAAAAACCTCGTAGCATCCCTATGCAGCCACACCTCGGAAGTGTTGATGTGCGTGGTTAGGTGCAAAGTTCTTTTGAACTTTTACGCGACTGGTGGGTAAAGGGCGAAACCTCTGTAGAGTGTAAATCTATCATGATAGCCTTGCTCAGGGCGATCCTTTTTTATTAGAAGATGATGTTTATTTATGTTTAATGTCACTTATACTTTATTAATTGGGTCGCAACTGATCTTCATTAACTTGTAGTACTTTGGTTAATGTTAAAAAGAACCTACTAAAAATGCTAATGCAGTTAAGCCGTGTCTAGCCTATTTTGAGCCTTCATACCCGTGCTATACTTGCTAAGTAATTGTTTACTTACACTGGTCATTTTATTCAACAAAATCCCGGACGGGTAAACAGATTGGGTTGGGCACGAGTCTGCTGCTGAGTTTTCTGAAGATTTACTGTACTACTGAGCTGTGGTCTCCCAGTCAGAGTCCTTGTGGATTGCGGCTCCATTAGTTTGAGAGTTTATTAGTCTTCCGCTGTATTTGGTTAGTTTATTTATGATGCACTTTGATGTAAAAATTTATTTAATGAAGAATTTATTCAAGCATATGTTCTCTGTTTATCATATTTGTTTGCTATATGTGTACTATGACTTCCTGGGCACACATATGGCCGCATTCAGGTTTTTGTGAAAATCCGGGTGTGACAGTTGGTGATACCCCTTCTCATCCCTTTCTGTATATCGCCGGTTTTGTGTCCCGACACAAGCATCTATGTGTAGTACCTGGCTGGTTAGTTAATCAAGGGAGATACAGGTTCTAGACCCGTACCTTCTCTACCCTCCTATCTCTTCTCTCTCTTCTTCTCAGTGTCATCCACTTCACCATACCATCCTTGGACAACTTAGTTTAGATTCGGTTCACTTCTCGTTCCCCGTGGAAATCGATACCTTGCAATACTCCCGGGTGAAAGCTACATCGGTATCCGTTCGCTTGCGGATTTATCTGTAGCCTGTAAGGAGTGCCAACAGGCGGCACGGCTTTATAGGCGCCCCAGGTCGGGCTCGAACTCGAATCCGGTTCTAGCTCGATCGGAGTTCAGGGACGGCACTGACGTGCGGGCCCCGCGTGTCACCGGCAGAGAGAGGTGGCAGGAGTGGGCTGGCGAGGCTGGGGTGAGTTGGGCCGCGTGAAGTGAGCTGACGGCCCATGCGGAGGCCGATGGGGGGATTGGGTGCGGGCGGAGGTGGGCCGGACGGGGACGCCGCGCTGGGCTCCGCCGCAAGAGGAGAAAGCTGGGCTGGCTCGGGGAAAAAGAGAAGGATGGAAGCTGAGCAGGATGATACTTTAGGGGGCAAAGGCGAACCATTTCAAAAATAACTTTTAGATAGCTCAAAACAAAATGGTTCAAAAATGAATTTAACTTGAAATTAAATTCTCTTTTGAACCACACATAGATCAAAACTCAATGCACCCATCATGAATTCTTCAAAACTGTACCTAAGCCTTATATTTAATTTTAACTCTCAGAAATAGTTTATTTTCCTTATGTTGAATATGAGCATGATTAATAAAATTAAATTAATTACTAAAAAGTTTAAATAGGCATTTTTTGGGTCTTACATCTAGGCACCATGCCTAAACTAGTCAGCTAATACTTATCTCCTATAGAAAGATAAGCACCCAAGCCAAGCAACCAGTATACAATTATACCAATCAACTAAGCATGGAACGAAGAACCAGCAAGCAAATAGAAGTAAGAACCGAATGCTCAATTAATCAGAAAGAGATACAAGAGTTACCAGACACGACTCGGATGTTACTCGAAGCAGAGCTGCATCCGTAGATGTACAGCTGGAAGAGGGGCCGACACTCTGGCTCCTCCCTGGACGTTCACCTCTCCTCTCTCGCTATCTTCTAAAGATACAACTGGCAGCGCTTCGCTAATGCCTCCCTCTCTCGTGTTGTGTGTTTTTCAGGTGAAGGAGGGCATCTATTATAGTGGCCAAGGACGGTGCAGGGGAGAGTAGCGGCAAGGCAGCTGGGAGGTGGTGCCGGGCTCTTCGGCCGAATGCCCCAGTTCCACCGAACCAGGGAGTTCGGCTGAACGGCCACGTGCACCAACCTAGCTCCCCATGGCCTGGATCAACTACTGGGAGGCGGTGCTATGCTGGGGGCGGTTCAGCCGAACTGCCCAGTTCAGCCGAACTGAGCTTCTGGCCCTGCAATGCCCCCTTGCGCCGCCTCTCCCCTCTGGTCCTTCTGGGCTGCTTCTCCTTGGTGGTCTTCGTGCTATTTTGGCCCAGAGGTGATGTGGCGGTGGTCCACATGTCATGCCCGGTCACTGCTCGATTGTTGATGGCTTGGATGGCACCCCGATCGTGTTTCGCGTCATGTACGGCTAAGGGGGGTAGCTGGCCAAATCGTGCATTCGGCAGATTTAGTCAATTACACCCACTATAGCACATATTTGTCCATATTGCACCTGCACAATGAATATGCACCAAAACTTGTGGAAATAATTAGAATTTGGCCCTATAGCTCTGGTGAAAGATTCCATTGTGTTTATTTTATACTTGGTTGGAGGTCGAAAATCTGGCCGTAACGACCGCCAACATATGGTTAATTCCATGCATAGTTGGGAGTTGATTTTATTCAAAGCAAATATTTTTGGTCTTTACATTTTTAGATGTACATAAAATTGGAAGGAAAATAGAAAAGGGAAATGGAAAATGCGAAATCAAAGTGCTGAGGGGAACGTGGGACATACCTGGTGGCGGTCCTCCCCCAAGCTTGGGTCTTTTCGTCAATTGGAGGGCTGAAACCTTGAGAAGAATTCAGTCATCTGGTTCGTCTGCTACTGGGTATCATACCTCAGGGAATCCAGCACACTGCTATTCTCTTGGTGGTACTGAGAATGGCATGCCGGAGTGCTCTTGATGTTGCGGGTACGGTCGTCGAGGACGTCGACTTGATCGGAGATGTAAGACAGCTCCTGACCGATGTCGTAAGTGCTCGGCATGGTGAAGCGTGCGGACTGAGAGTGGCCATGGTAGTAAGGATGGGGTGGACTGTTGTACACCCCTCCGTACCATCCCTGGGAATACTCAGAGTTCATACTCTGAGCGTAATCCCAGCGGCCTGAGGCAAAGTAATCCGGATCCTAGGGGTGTCTAGAGCCTCCTGCTCCAGACGTCCCAGCACTAGTATACTCCTCGTAGGCCACCTCGAAGGCAGATGTATGTCGGTGCGGCTGTGATGGTGAACTTGCTAGCTCTTGCGAGGTGGCGAGCCCAGCATCTCGCCTGGCTCGGCCTCGAGTAACTGGCCCTGTGCCTGCAACACTGTGCTGGGCTGGCTCTCTCCGAGGAGGAGAGTCGTCCACAGCGGAACTCAATTGTAGGTCATTTTTCGAGCAGCATACAACCTAAGCTCTGCACAAGGCAGGGGAACTTCGGTTTTATAGCCACGATAAATCATGACCAAGGCCCCATCTAACGTCCGTCGTATCATATGACCTTGCACGAAGTGCTTGGCATCTACAACGGGGCGTGCTGACTCAATGTAATTCAGCTGGGCGCCCTTGAGAATGCCCAACTGGGTAGCGAGGTGAGTGACTAGAGAAGTCACCGCCACACTACCTACACAAGAGGGATAAGACAACCAATGGGCAACCATGTCTTGAATAGGCGAAACAACAACTTTCTTGACCATGGCATAGAGCAAACACAACTAAACTGTATTGACTGGATGCAAGTCGGATCTCGGGAACACTGTCATAGCCAACCACCGATGCATGAAATGCAAGGTGGGGTTATGGATGTTGTTGGTATGGGGAGCCGTACAACTAGTGTTCCCAGAAATCTTATGCCAAAAACTATCTCGACTAAACTTTCTCAAAGCTTTAGAGGGCTCAAAAGAACATCGGCGATCGAAACCCAGAGCCACACTAAAATCCCTCCGAGAGTGAAAATACTCTTGGTTGAAAAACCAAAAGCGAATACCCTCCCTTTCAAATGAAAGCGTTGTCAGAAATTCGAGGGTAAGGAGATATGAACCTGGTTCGTCGTCACTCAAGAAGTTGTTCCAGCCAAAGACTTCGAACACATCTAGGAATTCTTCAGTCATTCCCGTTCTTAAGAGTAGGTCATGCTCAAAAACATGAGTGAGCTTGAACTCCTTTAGGCACAGCATGTTGAAGGCTTCGCGCTCCCGGTCTGTCCGGAGGATGATGTCGTCCTTGCTCAGGAGTCACCGAACTGGAGTTGAGGCAGAGCCTCTGCCCAAGCTGGCTGCTCATGGCTTGTCCACCTCCATACGACTGGAGCCACGAGACGGTGTTGGGGAGCTCCCAGCATCCTCCTCTCCTGAACGCTTGCTCAGCCGGGTAGAGCGTCGGAAAGTGGAGAAGAGCTTCGACATGCTTCCTGCAAAAGGTTAGAGAAACGACTACCTGGATGACTAAAAATATGGGGTTAACACAATCAAAACAAGTCAGTCGTTCGAGGGTCAGTCGTTCTTGTGGGTGTTAGGAACCACAACAAACACGTTCAAGTTGCAGCACAAAGATCAAACAAAGCAAAGTATTTTTGTGGTTTTTATCAATGCAAGTGAACCAAACTTGAGCAAGAACAAGAGAGGAACTTGAGCAAGAACTTGAGAGAGAGAGAGACAGAGAGAGAGAGATCCTGGCATAAATTGTTTAGAGTGGGATGGTGCAGCAAGCAAGGAGGTAAGGGTGGCATTTATAGGCCAAGGGGGGGCAGCCGGGCTGGTTCGGCCGAACTGCCCTGGTTCGTCCGAACCAGGCGTGTTCGGCCGAACTGGCCATATGCAGCATGCTCACCTTGCCTCCCACTAGCACAAAAATCTTTCATAGGTCCAACACTAGGGCATGGGCACTTTGGTGGTTTTTGGTAGGTAAGATGCAAAATTGACATGACCAATGTGGAAACTAGTGGAGTCACTCCCATGCTGCCATGTTTTGCGGTTATTGATGAGTGTGCAGCCATGTGAAGTGGGTGGACATGTTTTGTGCTGCTTGGTGATGACAAGAAATAAATGGAGCACTTTGGAAAACGGTAAATATGATGAGAATTGCAAGATGTACCCAATTCAAATAAAATTCAGCACAATCTCCATTTGTTTATCATGCTTGTGTTGGCGGTAGTTACGGCACATTTTCGACCACCAATACTCGAGAATAAAAGAGGATATATGTGGCATTCTATGTACTTAGGTTTATTTCTAATAAAGATCCATGAGTTTTGGTGAGTTTCACTTGTGCAGGTACATTAACAACAAATACGTGCTATAGGGGTCGGAATTGACCGATTCGGCCGAACCCCATGATTCGGCTGGCTAGCCCCCTTAGCCGTACACGACCCCAGGAGACGTCCACGTCAACGATGATCGAGAGATGATGACACATGACACTTGGGTGACTGCCACCTTATCCCTGGGCCAACACAGCATGAAGTACACTACCAGAAGCCAGCCCAAGGGGATCCAAGACAAGAGACGGTGCAGGGGAGGCCGGCCACAGGCCAGGCCCACTTCGGCCGAACCACCCCTGCACCAGGAACCACCTCCAGGGAGTGCATCTAAGCCACATGAGCATAGGACGGTGGATCCAAGGGTTGGGTCGAATCCAACCATTCGGCTGAACCCATCCATTCGCCCGATTCAGGGGGAACCAACCCTTGGCTCACATGGTCGGTACTCCTCCTCAACCGCCACTCCAAGCTATAAATAGAGGTTTCCATTTAGTTATAACAGACCAATGCCAGGGAGCTCTCGTTTCCACTTCTCTCTAGTAGAGTTAGGATAGTTTAGTTGGGAGTTAGAGTTGAGTCGAGCCGTGCATCGGAGGTTCCGGAGTCGTCTTTAGAATCTCTTGTATCTTTTCATCTCCTTTTGTAGACTTTGAGTTATCAATATAGTTATCTTTATCACTTTGCCTCTGTCATTTATAGCTTGCTTCTACTTTATTCATAGTTCCATCTATATCGTGTTTAAACTATAGTTGGTTCTAGTTCTGGTGCTTCTAGATCTAGTTTAAGTCTTTATCTTAGCTGGATCTTCGATCTTGCTTGATACTTGAGGTGAATTGTCACTAGTATTGACAAGGTTGCTTGCTCTTGCTAGTGGAGTAAATAGTTGTTGACTAGTGTAGGAGTGGTTCCTAGGCTAGCCAGTAACCTTAGTTTGCCCCTGAGTCTGCGGAGGTGGTAGTCGCTAGGAGGTGACAGCCCTATACGGCCTTTGTAGCCCACCACGTTCGTCTCGGCTTGTAGGATCCCCTGTGCAGGGTAGATGCCACCCCTTCTCATCCCTTTCTGTGTGGCGTAGGCTCTGTTGTTCCAAAGTTAAGACATAGTTTTGACCTTGACCTCTGAGTGCTGGCTCTACAGCCTCTGTATCTCTAACCCCGAGTGACATAGACAGATAAAGTACCTAGGAATCCTCTATCTCTTCTCGTTGTCCTCCTAGCTATCTATTCCTTCTCTTTCCTATTTGAGCCTGCCTTGAGCTGTGTGTCACAGTATATCCACTCATATCCAATGTCATTATCCCCCGTCTTGCTAGTCATGTACCCCTCTCTGATAGTCTTAAATATCTGTTTGCTAGTACTCTTGCCATAAGCTTCCTTGCGGAAATATAAATTATGATACCTCGGAATACTCCCTGGTGAAGTGCTACAACGCTAATTCTGTGTGCTTGCAGAATATTTATATATTTTACTGAGCCATAAGAAAAACCACTGAAACACTCCTTACCCCAGTACCGGGATTCACAATCCTGATATTGGATCGTAAAAACTGCCAACAAGCATTTCTGGCGCCGTTGCCGGGGAAGCAATTGGCTACATACTTTCAAACTTCTATCTCGAGCTATCTTAGTTGAGTATACTGCTACTCACGCAGGTTTATCCTTGCTCTGTTTCGTTGGTCTTGTGAAGCAGAGCAGTGCATGATTCGTTTCCAACTACCGTCAAACTTCCAAGAAAATCTTGAGTCTCTTGTGAGGAAAGTGCGACCCCATGTTGTACCTCCTCAAAAGCAACTCATTCCGATGAGCCCAGTCTTTCCCGTCGTCAACACGGTTTCATCGAGGATAGCAAGCAAGACAATCCGCGAGTTCTCCGCTCCATCGAGCGAGAACGTGCTTGTCGGACCAGCTCCGCTAGTCGGAGACGACAACTTCGAGCTCAAGCCAGCCCTCGTCAACATGGTGCAGGCTAGCCGCTTCTGCGGCAAGCCACACGAGGATGCCAACGCTCATCTTCAGCATTTTCTGGAGATTTGCAACACTTTCACCATACGCGGGGTAAGTGCACTAGTGCATTTTTGCTGAAATTCGCCTTCACCTTCGTTTATTCCCATTCTCATTCGCCTTCGTTTATTCCCATTCGTTTATTCGCCTTCGTTTATTCCCATTCTCATTATTAGGTAAGGCAAAACAATGGTTTTATGCTAATTGCGAAGCCATAGACACTTGGGATAAGTGCACTAGTGCATTTTTGCTGAAATTCTTTCCAGTTGGGAAAACAAACGCCCTCCGAAATAAAATTGCTAGTTTCCAGTAGTTAAAAGATCAAATGATCCTAGAGGCATGGATCGCCTCCAGGACGATATATCTGCTTGTCCTCACCACGATATATAGAGTTGGTTCATCATCCAAACCTTTTACCATGGGCTTAGAAGCTCTACCCGTGAGTATTTGGATGCTGCTGCTGGAGGTTCTTTCTTCTCTCTTGAGGAGAGTCGTGCAAAGGCCCTCATCGAGAAGATGGTCGAGAACCAAGGTTGGTCCGATGATCGAGCCCAAATTCGGACCCAAGGAGTACATCAAGTTGAAGCTCTAGACATGCTCACTGCCAAAATGGACCTTCTGATGAAGAAAATGGAGGCCCCTGCTCAAGAAATGGTGCAAGCCATGGACACTCGCATGACTTGCGAGGTCTGTGGCAACGCTGGCCATTTGGGGAATGACTGCCCCGAGACGCGAGAAGATGCCCACTACGTCAACAACCCCAACAACAACGGGTATCGATCGAACAACTACGACAACCAAGGCTGGAATTCACGCCCAAACCTCCCATTTGAGAGGCCTCAACAAGGTAACAATTTCAATTCCAACAATTTCAATAACCAGCCATCTCTTAGAGATCTAGTGTTTGGCCAAGGTAAAATCAATGAGAATATCAATAAAAAGCTTGCTGCTAATGATAAAATCCTAGAAAGCATAGACTCTAGATTGGATTTATTCTCTTCTACCATGAAAAGTCAACTAAGCTTTAATAAAATGATCGAAACCCAAATTGCTCAGTTAGCTACAGCCGTTCCTGTTGCCGAGTCGGGGAAGATCCCGGGGCAACCCGAACCTTCCATTGAAACAGTAAATGCGGTTACTACAAGACGAGGTAAGGCATCTCGTAGAACATATTTTTCTTTTCATGCAGGTGTAGTCTCACGAGTCCCAGTAGAATTACCACAAGGGGCACACCTTCCAAGAGCTGTTGTTAAAGCAATCACGAGGACACCTCCGGAAAAAGAAGGAAGATCCCGGAGTGTCAATCATTCAATGCGCGATCTGGCATCGTCGCATTGATGATGCACTCTGTGATCTAGGAGCCAGCGTCAACATCATGTCCAAGGTATTATTTAACAAGTCACGCTATTCCACTTTGTCTCCTACAAATGTCCAGGTACAACTGGCAGATTCATCGATCCGCTACCCCGAGGGGGTGATCGAGAATGTGTCGGTCCGAGTCTGGGGACATTACGTCTCTATGGACTTCGTTAGTGATTATTCATTTCCCTTGTGTTGGGTCGGTCATTTTTGAACACTGCCTGGACCAGGATTGACATGGATACAAGAGAAATCCTATTCCATATCAACCGGACGCCGATCTCCTTCCCGTTCAAACCTCGGTAAGAGAAGAAGACAAAGCCTCGTACACCGGAGCAGAAAAGCGCTGAATGTTTCCTAAAAGCACTCCCTAGTGGAGAGCTGGAAATACTCGATGGAGAGTAGTTCGAATGGGATGAGCTGATAGGACCAATAAGCGCAGAAGAAATAGACCTCCTCGTGAAGAGGTACGTGGAAGATCAGGCCCTCTGGAATTCTCTAGAGGAGTCGATCCCACCGCCACCGACATAGAAGAAAATAAAGAAGGCGTGGCAGAAGAAGGTTGCATCACCCAAACCACCCACTCCGGGATCGGATGATGACCAAATCAACTGAAGACAGGAGGAGTCCCGCTCGCAGACTTTAAACATGAGCTCTCGCCGCGAGGAAAACCGGTATGAATCCCATGTTTCCCTTCCAAATTTTAATTTCCATCATTGCATTTGCATATTTCCCATTTCAAAATAAATGAACCCCTTCTACAGTTAATTTGAAAGAGAGTAGAAAAATTGCAAGCATGGTAAAAATAAATGGAGAGTATGCTGAAATTTATTTGAATTGGGTATATTTTATAATTCTCATAATTTTTTAGCCTTCTCCAAAGTGCTCC
Organism: Echinochloa phyllopogon; assembly: GCA_033239725.1. NCBI lineage: Eukaryota > Viridiplantae > Streptophyta > Magnoliopsida > Poales > Poaceae > Echinochloa > Echinochloa phyllopogon. The sequence goes on along the minus strand of BTCW01000015.1, from coordinate 27,384,211 downwards.
ATTTATTTCCCATCATCACCAACCAGCACAAAACATGTCTACCCCACTCCATATGGCTGCACACTCACCAATTATCACAAAACATGGCAGCATGGGGGTGACTCCACTAACTTTCACTTTGGTCATGTCAAGTTTGCATCCCACCTACCACTAAAATCCACTCACATGCCCATACTCTAGTGCTGGCCACAAAATTTTGCGTGCAATCAAAGTAAAGGTGGGAGCTGCACTCACCTGGAGTGCTCGGGCCACACATGCCTAGTTCGGTCGAACCAAGCAATCCGGCCGAACCAGGGAGCTACTCCCCCTTCGCCTATAAATACCACACATTGCTTGCTTGTTTCCTTGCACGATCACACACTGAAAATTTTCTTCTAGAAGTCCTCTCTCTCTCTCAAGTTCTTGCTCAAATTCTTCTCTAGTTCTTGCTCAAGTTGTTCTCTAGTTCTTGCTCAAGTTATTCTCTAGTTCTTGCTCAAGTTGGTTCACTTGCATTGCTGAAAAAAATCACAAAAACATTTTGCTTTTGCTTGATCCTTGTGCTGAAACTTGAATGTGTTTGTGGTGGTTTTCGACACCCACAAGAACGACTAACTTTTTGTGGTGGTTCTACATCCCCGCAAGAACGACTAACCCTCTCGAACGACTGATTTGTTTTATTTGTGCTAACCCCATATATTCAGTCCTTAGGGTAGTCGTTGCACTAACATTTTGCAGGTAGCATGTCAAAGATCTTCTTCGCGTTCCGTCGCTCCGCCCGGCAGAGAAAACGCTCAGACGATGCTGGGAGCTCCCCAGCCCCGTCCCGCGGTTCAAGCCGGATGGAGGTGGACAGTCAGGGGCAGCCAACATTGGGAGAGGCTCTGCCTCGCACCCAACCCGGCAGCTCCTGAACGAGGGTGACATCATCCTCCGGACGGACCGGGAGCGGAACGTCTTCAACATGTTGCGCTTGAAGGAGTTTGAGCATGCCCGTATCTTCGAGCAGGACTTGCTCGTAAGAACGGGTATGGATGAAGAATTCCCAAAAGTATTCGAAGCCGTTGGCTGGGGCAACTTCTAGCGTGTCAACGAACAAGGTTCGTACCTCTTCACCCTCGAATTTCTTTCGAATCTTACATCTGAACGAGAGGGTGTTCGCTTTCGATTTTTTCAAACAATAGTACTTCTACTCTTGGAGGGATTTGAGCATGGCTCTTGGTTTTGCCGGTCATTGTTCTTTGGAGACTGCCAAAGCATTGAAAAGGTTTAGTAGGGACGGGTATTGGAAAAAGATTTCCGAAAGCACCAATTGTTCTGCTCCTCGCACCAATAACATTAATAACCCCACCTTACGTTTCATGCATCGGTGGATGGCTATGATGGTGTTTCCACGTTCTGATTTGCGTCCCATCAATACAGTCGAGTTGCGGCTTTTATATGCTATGGTTAAGCAAGTTGTTGTTTCTCCGGTTAAGGATATGGTTACACATTGGCTGTCCCATCACTCTCGCGTGGGTAGCGTGGTAGTGACTTCTCTAGTCACTCGCCTCACTAACCAGTTGGGCGTTTTGGAGGGCGCCCAGCTCGCTTACCTAGAGACAGTGCGTTTCGTTGTGGATGCCAAACACTTTGTGCAAGGCCACAAGATACAACGGGCGCCCGATGCAACACTGGTGATGATTTACTGCGGTTATACAACCGAAGTGCCGCTGCTTTTTGCAGAGCTGAGGTTGTATACTACCCAGAAACTAACTCTTCAGCTGAGTACCGAGTCGGATGACTCTCCCCCTCGGAGAGAGCCCATTTGGCACTGTGTTGCAGGCAAAGGACCATTCACCCGGGGATGAGCCAGGTGTGATCCCGGGCTCTTCACAGCACAGGAGCCAGCAATTTCACCAACACAGCCACACCGAGCTGGGACGTCTGGAGCAGGAAGCTCTGGACAATCCCAGGACCCGGACTACTTAGCCCTGAGCCACTGGGACTACGCTCGGAGTACGGAGTCTGAGTACTCCCAGGGGTGGTATGCGGGGGGGGAGGGTACGATAGTGCCTCCCAGCCGTACTTCCTTGAGCATTCTCAGTCTGCACGCTTCTCTACACCCAGCGGCTACGACATCAGTTGGGAGTTATCTTACATCTCCGACCGAGTCGACCTCCTCGATGACCGTACCCGGAACAAGCAAGGCACTCTGGCATGCCATTCTCAGTACCATCAAGACAATAGTGGCGTGCTGGAATCTATAAGGTTCGACGTCTAGCAGCAGACGGACCAAATGGTGGAATATTTTTCAAGGTTTCGACCCTATCAATGAAAGATCCAAGCTTGGGGGAGCACCCCCACCTGGTATGTTTTATGTCCCTCTCAGCACTTTGATTTCGCAATAGCCATTTCCCTTTCTATTTTATTTCTATCTTAAATTGAAAAGACCAAAAATATTTGCTTTAAATAAAATTAACTCCCAACTATGCATGGAATGAACCATATGCCTCTCACTTTGGAAATGATGAATAGTTGCTCTATCATTAATCTTGCGAGTGCTTTGTTTCGACTAGTTTCTTGATAGTACTTGAGTTAATTAGCATGAGTAGAAATGAACCTGAAAACCTTGTGGGAGCACATGCTTTATTCCAAATCTAAGTTGTTGTAAGGAATGATATAGCGAGATTGTGGTTAACTTCTACTTTTGCTCTTAGTATGGTGAAAATCTCGGATGCTTTGTGCTTTCAAAAATAAAACAAAGTTCCTCATTGGTCAGAAATTCCTACCAAAGCCATATGTTTAGTTGAGTAGAAATCTTCTACTCATATGATGCTTGTTGTCTTAGTGAGTTTTGTCAAATTGTTGTGACCTTTGGGTGAAACTTTCATTTTTCTAAGATCGAGATTCATGTACACACCACTTCTCACTCGCAATTCCTACACTGGGAGTTAGCAAACATTGCCATCATCCATCCACAAAATAAATGCTCCATGTACTATGATCTCCTCTCCAAATATCCTTGAATAGAGACATGGGCTATGCAAAAAGAAAAGCATGCCAAAGAGCATGGCAAAAAGAAAGAGAAAAAGAAAAGCATGCCAAAGAGCATGGCAAAAAGAAGAAATAAGAAAAGCATGCAAAATGGCATGGCAAAAATATGAGCAAAAAGAGATAGCCCATGTTCTCAAAAATAAGTCAAGGAGAGGAAGAATCATTCCAAGGAGTTCCACCATATTCCACTCCACATATTCCACACACTTGCACTTCTTGATCTAAAGGTGTGATTTGGTTCCCCAAAGGTCCGGTCTTTGACTGAGCAAAATATAAGATACATGCATGCCTTCATCGATTGTCCTTGAGCCACATAAAAGCCATATTAGATTTTAGGATGAAAAGAAGGCACAAGCCTTTGGTGAGGATTCAAATACCACTTGAGTGATTGAGTGTGCCAATTCACGAACAACTTACATTTTTCACAAAATTATGGAAACTCCGAGATGGGATCCTAAAAAGAGTAGAGTGGAATAAAACTAAATCAAACTATTCAACCGTTCAACCGCCCAAGGCAAGGACATTGCTATAAGCCCCATAGGTAAAATGGTGATTTAATACTTTGCCGATTATTTGAGGATTTTGAGTACTAGTTGTTTATAAAGATTGCCCGCAAGATACTGACATTGTAGCAACTCCTGATCCACCGAGCCTAAGTCTTTATCTTTGCTCGAGGATGAGCAAAGGTCTAACCTTGGGGGAGCTTGTTGGCGGTCGTTATGGCACGTTTTCGACCACCAATACTCGGAAATAAATGAGGATATATGTGGCATTATATGTACTTAGGTTTATTTCTAATAAAGTTCCATGAGTTTTGGTGAGTTTCACTTGTGCAGGTACATTAACAACAAATACGTGCTATAGGGGTCGAATTGACCGATTCGGCCGAACGACACGATTCGGCCGGTTACCCCTCTTAGCCATACACGACACCGGGAGACGTCCACGTCAACGATGACCGAGCGATGACGACACATGACACGTGGGTGACCGCCACCTCATCCCTGGGCCAACACAGCATGGAATACAATACCAGAAGCCGATACACCTCCTCAACCGCCACTCCAAGCTATAAATAGAGGTGTCCATTCACTTGTAACAGACACACCAAGCCAATGAGCTCTCATTTCCACTTCTCTCTAGTAGAGTTAGGATAGTTTAGTTGGGAGTTAGAGTTGAGTCGAGCTATGACTCGAAGGTTCCGGAGTCGTCTTTAGAAGCTCTGGTATAAGCTCTTGTATCTTTTCCTTTCCTTTTGTAGACTTTGAGTTATCAATATAGTTATCTTTATCACTTTGCCTCTATCATTTATAGCTTGCTTCTACTTTATTCTAGTAGCATCTATATCATGTTTAGACTATAGTTGGTTCTAGTTCTGGTGCTTCTAGATCTTGTTTAAGTCTTTGTCTTAGCTGGTTCTTCGATCTTGCTTGATACTTGAGGTGAATTGTCACTAAGAGTATTGACAATGTTGCTTGCTCTTGCTAGTGGAGTTAGTACTTGCTGACTAGTGTAGGACTGGTTCCTAGGCTAGCTAGTAACCTTAGTTTGCCCCTGAGTCTGCGGAGGTGGTAGTCGTTAGGTGGTGACAGCCTATACGGTCTTTGTAGCCCATCATGTTCATCTCGGCTTGTAGCATCCCCCAGTGCAGGGTAGATGCCACCACTTCTCATCCCTTTCTGTGTGGCATAGGCTCTGCTCTCCCGAAGTTGAGAAAGGTTTGACCTTGAACTCTGAGTGTTGGCTCTACAGCCTCTATATCTCTAACCCTGAGTGACATAGACAGATAACGTACCTAGGAATCCTCTATCTCTTCTCGTTGTCCTCCCAGCTATCTATTCTTTCTCTTTCCTATCTGAGCCTACCTTGAGATGTGTGTCACGGTATATCCACTCCTATCCAATGTCGTTATCCCCCGTCTTGCTAGTCGTGTACCCCTCTCTGATAGTCTCAAATATATGTTTGCTAGTACTCTTGCCATAAGCTTTCCTGCGGAAATATAAATTACGATACCTCAGAATACTCCCTGGTGAAGTGTTACAACGGTAATTCTATGCGCTTGCAGAATATTTATATATTTCATTGAGTCATATGAAAAATCATTGAAACACTCCTTACCCCAGTATCGGGATTCACAATGCTAATATTGGTTCGTAACAAGTGCCAACAGCTTGCAATTTTCTACTCTGTTTCAAATTAATTGCACAAGTGGTTCATTTGTTTTGGAAAGGGAAACATGCAGATGCAATGATGGAAATAAAAATTTTGGAAGGGAAACATGAGATACATATCGGTTTTCCTCGCATTGAGAGATCATGATTAAAATCCGTGAGAACGGGTATGGATGAAGAATTCCCAAAAGTATTCGAAGCCGTTGGCTGGGGTAACTTCTGGCGTGTCAACGAACAAGGTTCGTACCTCTTCACCCTCGAATTTCTTTCGAATCTTACATCTGAACGGGAGGGTGTTCTCTTTCGATTTTTCAACCAAGAGTACTTCTACTCTTGGAGGGATTTGAGCATGGCTCTTGGTTTTGCCAGTCATTGTTCGTCGGAGCCTGCCAAAGCCTTGAAACGGTTTAGTAGGGACGGGTATTGGAAAAAGATTTCCGGAAGCACCAATTGTTCTGCTCCTCGCACCAATAACATTCATATCCCCACCTTACGTTTCATGCATCGGTGGATGGCTATGATGGTGTTTCCACATTCTAATTTTCGTCCCATCAATACAGTCGAGTTGCGGCTTTTATATGCTATGGTTAAGCAAGTTGTTGTTTCTCCGGTTAAGGATATGGTTACCCATTGGCTGTCCCATCACTCTCGCGTGGGTAGCGTGGCAGTGACTTCTCTAGTCACTCGCCTCACTAACCAGTTGGGCGTTTTGGAGGGCGCCGAGCTCGCTTAGCTAGAGACAGTGCGTTCCGTTGTGGATGCCGAGCACTTTGTGCAAGGCCACAAGATACGACGGGCGCCCGATGCAACACTGGTGCTGATTTACAGCGGTTATACAACCGAAGTGCCGCTGCTCTTTGCAGAGCTGAGGTTGTATACTACCCAGAAACTAACTCTTTAGCTAAGTACCGAGTCGGATGACTCTCCCCCTCGGAGAGAGCCCGTTTGGCACTATGTTGCAGGCAGCGGACCATTCACCCGGGGATGAGCCAGGCATGATCACAGGCTCTTCACAGCACAGGAGCCAACAATTTCACCAACATAGCCACACCGAGCTGGGACGTCTGGAGCAGGAAGCTCTGGAAGATCCCAGGACCCGGACTACTTAGCCCCGAGCCACTGGGACTACGCTCAGAGTGCGGACTCTGAGTACTCCCAGGGGTGGTATGCGGGGGGGGGGGGGGGTACGATATTACCTCCCAGCCGTACTTCCTTGAGCATTCTCAGTCTGCACGCTTCTCTACACCCAGCGGCTACGACATCGGTCGGGAGTTATCTTACATCTCTGACCGAGTCGACCTCCTCGATGACCGTACCCGGAACATGCAAGGCACTCTAGCACACCATTCTCAGTACCATCAAGAGAATAGTGGCATGCTGGAATCTATAAGGTTCGATGTCTAGCGGCAGACAGACCAAATGATGGAATATTTTTCAAGGTTTCGACCCTATCAATGAAAGATCCAAGCTTGGGGGAGCACCCCCACCAGGTATGTTTTATGTCCCTCTCAGCACTTTGATTTCGCAATAGCCATTTCCCTTTCTATTTTATTTCTATCTTAAATTGAAAAGACCAAAATAATTTGCTTTGAATAAAATTAACTCCCAACTATGCATGGAATGAACCATATGCCTCTCACTTTGGAAATGATGAATAGTTGCTCTGTCATTAATCTTGCGAGTGCTTTGTTTCGACTAGTTGCTTGATAGTACTTGAGTTATATGCATGAGTAGAAATGAATCTGAAAACCTTGTGGGAGCACATGCTTTATTCCAAATCTAAGTTGTTGTAAGGAATGATATAGTGAGATTGTGGTTAACTTCTACTTTTGCTCTTAGTATGGTGAAAATCTCGGATGCTTTGTGCTTTCAAAAATAAAACAAAGTTCCTCATTGGTCAGAAATTCCTACCAAAGCCATATGTTTAGTTGAGTAGAAATCTTCTACTCATATGATGCTTGTTGTCTTAGTGAGTTTTGTCAAATTGTTGTGACCTTTGGGTGAAACTTTCATTCTTCTAAGATCGAGATTCATGTACACACCACTTCTCACTCGCAATTCCTACACTGGGAGTTAGCAAACATTGCCATCATCCATCCAAAAAATAAATGCTCCATGTACTATGATCTTCTCGCCAAATATCCTTGAATAGAGACATGGGCTATGCAGAAAGAAAAGCATGCCAAAGAGCATGGCAAAAAGAAAGAGAAAAAGAAAAGCATACCAAAGAGCATGGCAAAAAGAAGAAATAAGAAAAGCATGCAAAATGGCATGGAAAAAATATGAGCAAAAAGAGATAGCCCATGTTCTCTAAAATAAGTCAAGGAGAGGAAGAATCATTCCAAGGAGTTCCACCATATTCCACTCCACATATTCCACACACTTGCACTTCTTGATCTAATGGTGTGATTTGGTTCCCCAAAGGTCCGGTCTTTGACTGAGCAAAATATAAGATACATGCATGCCTTCATCGATTGTCCTTGAGCCACATAAAAGCCATATTAGATTTTAGGATGAAAAGAAGGCACAAGCCTTTGGTGAGTATTCAAATACCACTTGAGTGATTGAGTGTGCCAATTCACGAACAACTTACATTTTTCACAAAATTATGGAAACTCCGAGATGGGATCCTAAAAAGAGTAGAGTGGAATAAAACTAAATCAAACTGTTCAACCGTTCAACCGCCCAAGGCAAGGACATTGCTATAAGCCCCATAGGTAAAATGGTGATTTAATACTTTGCCGATGATTTGAGTATTTTGAGTACTAGTTGTTTATAAAGATTGCCCGCAAGATACTGACATTGTAGCAACTCCTGATCCACCGAGCCCAAGTCTTTATCTTTGCTCGAGGACGAGCAAAGGTTTAAGCTTGGGGGAGCTTGTTGGCGGTCGTTACGGCACGTTTTCGACCACCAATACTCGGAAATAAATGATGATATATGTGGCATTATATGTACTTAGGTTTATTTCTAATAAATTTCCATGAGTTTTGGTGAGTTTCACTTGTGCAGGTACATTAACAACAAATACGTGCTATAGGGGTCGAATTGACCGATTCGGCCGAACGACACGATTCGGCCGGTTACCCCCCTTAGCCATACACGACACCGGGAGACGTCCACGTCAACGATGACCGAGCGATGACGACACATGACACGTGGGTGACCGCCACCTCATCCCTGGGCCAACATAGCATGAAATACAATACCAGAAGCCGATACTCCTCCTCAACCGCCACTCCAAGCTATAAATAGAGGTGTCCATTCACTTGTAACAGACACACCAAGCCAATGAGCTCTCATTTCCACTTCTCTCTAGTAGAGTTAGGATAGTTTAGTTGGGAGTTAGATTTGAGTCGAGCTGTGACTCGAAGGTTCCGGAGTCGTCTTCAGAAGCTCTGGTATAAGCCCTTGTATCTTTTCCTTTCCTTTTGTAGACTTTGAGTTATCAATGTAGTTATCTTTATCACTTTGCCTCTATCATTTATAGCTTGCTTCTACTTTATTCCGGGAATAAAAGAGGCTTTATGTAACATTTCATGCATTTAGATTTTACTTCGAATAAAGTTCCACGAGTTTTGGTGAGTATCTCATTTGCAGGGACCGAGTCGGAAAAAGCCCGTTAAGAGGGGTAAAACTCCGGTTCGGTCGAAACCTTCCGGTTTCCGACCGAACCACCCCCTTAACCATCATGCAAGCACACGAGGTGTCGTCCACGTCAGCGATGATGATGCAATGACCGTGCAAGTCATGTGGACTCCCGCCACGTCATTCCATGGGCCAAATTCACCGAAGAACACTAGGACAAGCTAGCCAGGAGGCCCAGGAAGCAGAGGCAATGCACGGGGGCGGCCCTGGGCTAGAAGCCTAGTTCGGCCGAACTGTAGGGCTTCGGCCGAACCTCCCCCAGCACCCAAAACCGCCACTAGGGATGCATCAAGGCCGTACAAGGTTAAGGCAGTGGAATCCGGCGTTTGGCCGAACTAGATGAGTTCGGCCGAACCCATCCAGTTCGGCCGAACTGACCGGTAACCGCCACAACGTCCCGTGGCGGTTACTCCACTCAACCGCCCTTTGGTGCTATAAATGGAGGTGTCCACGGCTCATTTCAACACACACCAAGCCAAGGAGCTCTCATTTCCACTTCTCTCTAGTAGAGTTAGGATAGTTTAGTTGGGAGTTAGAGTCGAGTCGAGCTTTGCCTCGGAGGTTCGGAGTCGTCTTCAGAATCTCTGGTATAAGATCTTGTATCTTTTCCTTTTCCTTTTGTAAGACTTGAGTTATCAATATAATTATCTTTATCATCTTGCCTTTGTCATTTATAGCTTGCTTCTACTTTATTATAGTTGCATCTATATCGTGTTTAGACTATAGTCAGTTCTAGTTCTAGTGCTTCTAGTTCTTGTGTAAGTCTTTGTCTTAGTTGGTTCTTTGACTTAGCTCAATATTTGTCGGTGAACTGTCACCGGGGGTATTGATGGGTTTCTTGCTTTTGCTAGTGAAGTAAGTAGTCGTTGGTTAGTGTGGGTGTGGTACCTAGACTAGTCAGTGGCCTTGGTTTGCCCCCGATTCAACGAACGTGTGGTACCCATTAGGTGGTGACAGCCCTATACGGTCTTTGTAATCCACCTCGTTAGTCTCGGCTTGTAGGATCCCCCATTGTGGAGCTCGTGGCACCCCTCCTCATCCCTTTCTGTGTGTCACTGGTGTCCATTGTCCCGATGCTAAGACATTAGAGTTAACCTAGACCTTCCAGTGTTGGCTCTTTAGCCGCTGTATCTCTAAGCCCGAGTGACATAGACAGATAAAATCCATAGGAATCCTCTATCTCTTCTCGTTGTCCTCCCAGTTATCTATACCTTCTCTCTCTTACCCGAGTCTCCCTTGAGCTGTGTGTCACGGTATATCCACTCCTATCCAATATCGTTATCCCCTGTCTTGTTTAGTTGTGTACCTTTCTCTGATAGTCTTGAATACCTGTTTACTAGTACTCTTGCCAAAGCTTCCCTGCGGAAATATAAATTACGATACCTCGGGATACTCCCTGGTGAAGTGCTACAGCGGTGATTCTGTGCGCTTGCAGAATATTTATATATTTTACTAAGCCATAAGGAAAACCACTGAAACACTCCTTACCCCAGTACCTGGATTCTCAATCCTGATATTGGATCGTAAGAAGTGCCAACACACGGTAGGAGTTCATGCAAGGCGGCTAGTGAGGGCAAGTTGAGTTATGGGGTGGCACGACTTGTAATCTGGTAATGGTGGATGGGATAGCGGCAGAAACAAACAATTCACAGCAATAGACGATTGAAATACGATGATGAACATGACCTAATACAACAACAAGACTCGACCATGGACACGAACTCAAAAAAGCGAATCTGAAACGAAATTGTAAAGGCTAAAAGGGTACTAGGACAGCGGAATACGATGAAACAAATATTTTTAGGGCAATTTTCTGGACTATAGGACGAAGACACAAAACTAATCTAGGGTAAGCCTGACTGTAATACTTGAGTCTCTGATTACCACTTGATGGGGACTAGGGTGGCCCGATCTTCTGTCAAGTGAAGAGTAACTCGTTTTGGGCGGAGCGCAACACACCGATCCAGCTTCAAGTCAGCAAACTCGTACCCTACAATCATAGCACCATGACTACTCTAGTTATCAACCGTGTCACAACCCGGTTGACCTCGTCAAGAAGGCTAATCCCTACTTGTGAAATGAAAAACACAAGCAAGAACTCGAAAGAACGCAGCTCTCGATATGAAGTGACACTGCAGATGAATGATTAAGCACGCAAGTTGAGGTTCTACAAACCGATGACGGTAAAACTGTTCTTGACAGAATAATCTAAGCAAAACCCCAATCTAAACGATAGTGGCTACTTAATTATTTAACCTAGGGGCAAGCTAGGGCTGGGGGCATCGTGCCCACAACATGGACCGAAGGCCTGACACGATACAGAGCCTAAAAAGGCCCAAAATAGGTTACACAACACCTTTTCATGGTCACACAGAATGATCCACGAGGCTTCTAGAGCTAGGACTAGAACCAAAAGAAGTGTCTTGTTGTCATGGTTCCAACGCATCCAAGAACTCCTTGTTTGGACGCCTTATGAAGGAGAAATTACAGTTGGGGTGTAGACGTGTCGTCTAAATGCGAACCGAAGATGTTGTCCGACATGGCGATGACACATAACTTGGAGACGAGGCCTGCTCATGTATGTTCAACATGGTGATGTCCTTATCACTACACATCGTGGTTTTAGTCAGTGTTTCTATTTCAACAACCTTGTGTTTCAGTCTGTGTTAGTTTCGTGGGAGTCTAGAGTTCTATTTGATTGAGGCAGCTTGTTTGGCTTATTCAATTTCATCATAGGACACAAGCAATAGAATCTTACTCATGTCTTATTTTGTGATGCATAAACCAAATTAAAATAATGAGATTTAAATTAATAGTAGATCATGTCATCAAAGTACCACAAATACATGAACTGAATTAAACATCTACATGCCATACAACCTAGGGAACATGATCCCATACATGTGCCAGGTTATGCTATCAAGTTCAACGTATTTCTTTTCCACTTCTTTCTCCCTGGCCACGAGTTCTTCCCTAGACACACTGTCTTCTTCCCCAACCATGTCATATTCTTACCCAATCACGTCTTCTTCCCCGGCCAAAATCAGTGCAGCCTGAACAACTTCATCCAGATGCTCCTCCTTTGCCTTCCGTTGGATCGCACCACTTCCGTAAACACCTGGAATTAGAATCGGCAACACAACCGCACTAGCTCAGCAGCATCACGATCCAATTTGAAGACCAACTCTGGGAGAGAATCCAGGAAGGTGAGGGTTTCCACAATGTCGTCATCCTCGTCGACCTTGCCACACAATATGATGGTGTTGCCCTCCAAGCTATTGGTGGAGTCTCCGTAGTCGCCGCCCCCAGTACCATGCTCCTCGCCGTCGACGGAGTCCGGTGCATAATCGATGTTGTGCATAGGCTTTCATTATTTTTCTGCGTGATCATCACGCCCCGGCCGACCATCATCTCCTGCCATTGCTAGAGTACTTTGTTGAGTTGTGAGGATGACTTGCATTATATACTTCTTCCGGTATGCATGTTGATTAAATTCTCTGAGCGTCCGAGGAGTACATGCAGAACCTTAACTTGATTGTATCTTCAAACAAAGCGAACCAGTGGATAGAGAATAATACGACATGTATTTCCTATGTTTGGTAAAAATGTAATACGACACTTAAAAAATTGGAGGAAGTACTAGCCCTCATCGACGTGATTCTCGGCATCTTTGGGAACTTGAATGGCTTCGTGTTCCTTTTGCTGCTTCATCTGGTTTTGTTGGTTCTGCTGCATCTACATCATCCACATCATCTTTTGCTCAGTGGTGTCATCGTTTGGGACACCTTTGTGGCTCACGTTTGTCTACGCTAGTTCCTCGTGGATTTTTAGGGTCATTTTTGGGTGATGTATCTCTAGATCAGTGTTAGGGTTGCCGGCTAGGGAAACAACTACAACTTCCTTATTATTCTAGTGAGTTAGTGTTGAAACATCCTTCTGATCTTGTTCATTCTGATGTATGTGGTCTGGCACCCTTCGTTTTGAAAGCGGAATCGATATTATATCATATTTATAGATTTTTTTCTGGTCACACATGGATTTACTTTATCAAAAATTGTAGTGAGGCTTTATCTATTTATAAAATTTTTGCCATCATGATCCACACCCATTTTTATGCTTCTATTAAGATTTTTTTTGCAGATTCTGCTAGGGAGTAATTATCTGGAGCTCTTCGTTGTTCCCTTTTTTAACAAGGCACTCTTTCTCTGTTCTCTTGTCCGGGTGCTCATGCTCATAATGGAGTTGCTGAGCTCCAGCATCATCACTTTCTTGAGATTGCTCGCGCGCTTATGCTTGCTTCCTCTATTCCACCGCATTTTTGGGCTGAAGCGGTTTCTACTGCTACTTATTTGAAATAATATTCAGCCTTCATCTGCTCATCATGGTGGAATTCCATATGAGCATCTTTGTGGTAAGGTACCTGACTACTCTCTAGTCTTCCTCTCTTTGGATGTGTGTGCTATGTGCTTCTTGCACCTCGTGAGCGCAGCTAGCTGATCGCTCAATTTGTTGAGTGTGTCTTTCTGAGGTATAGTGTTGAGCATAAGGATATAGTTGTTGGGATCCTATTGGCCGTTGGATGAGGGTTTCTTGTGATGTTACTTTTGATGTGTCTCATCCTTTCTGTCCTCATCCTTCTTCTGATGCTACTCATGCGTCATTAGTTGAGCCACTTTCTTTTCTGCTCTTTCCTGCTAACCCGATTGTCCCTATTCATCTTCCTTGGCCTATTAAAGGCATCTAGGCCCCTAATTTGTGTTTCGGTAATTAATGACATCCTTTGTGGACTAACAATTTCATTGAGAATATGAGAATAGGTTAGTCCCGAGTTTGAAGTGAGCTTCATATGTGGACGTGGAAATATCATGGATGATTTACATCAAGAGAAGCTCAAGGCAAAGGTATAAGATAGGGATTTTCATTTAACCGGTCATGAGGTGTTTAGTGGATGAAAAATGACCGGGTTGATAGGCTAGATAGTCGTACTATTAAGAGGGATCAACGCCATTGGCTTTACATGTCTATAGTGTCACTTTGATCATTGACTTGCATGTTGTATATTTAGATGAGTGGTGACTTATCGTAGAAAGAGCGTGTTGAAAATCTAGTGGAAATCCAGTTCTGTCGAAACTCGTAAGACAGTCCAATGGGTTGGCCTGGACTGTCCGATAATTGTGAGTTAAATTTTATATAGAAAATCTGTTAAAATTCATCCGTCAGACAGTCCGGGGGTTGAGTGGTGACTAACTTTGAGAAAGGCATTGTTGAATATCCTGAGAAAAATGAAGTTCTGTCACGGATCGGACCGTCCGTGGCTAGGCTAGGACAGTCCGTGCTTCATGGGTTGACTTGTGCGCTGACTCGAGAGCTTTGAGCCAAGTGTCGGACCGTCCATGGGGGTGCCTCGGACAGTCCGTGGTGACTTCAATTAAAAAATATGGAAAATTCAGTTCTGACCGTGTCCGATCTTGACTCGGACTGTCCATGGCTTGGCTCGGACAGTCTATGACATGTGATGACTGGTGGGCCCGTGACCACTGATTTGGTGAGCTATTGCGCTGACTGTGGGACTGTCCATGGTGGGAGAGACAGTCCGTATAAAATAAGCTGGATTTAGACATAGACGGTTTTTGGTGTTCTAGGGGGTCAGACAGTCCGTCGGCACAGGTCGGACAGTCCATGGTGACTCACGAACAGTCCGTGGTGACCAGTCGGACAGTCCATTAGGCTCTAAAGGCTAACTCTGACACACATTTGACTTCGCAATATAATCGTTGGATTCAACCTTGGACAGTGCGTGGTGATGTGAGTGCCATTTTTCACACGTTTTGTACGTAACGGCTAGTTTCGAGGAGAGGGATATATATACTTCACCCCCAGGGTTGAGTGAGGTATCTTGTAACTTTGAAAAGCTTCCTTGCATATTTTGAGCTGCTCTTCTCCACTCTCTCTGACTCACTTTGCTTTGAGGTTGCATTCTTGTGAGATTGAGAGCATCTAGTGCATGGCATCAAGGATTTGATCATTGTGGCACTAAGAATTCATCAAGCGAACGGGTTGATTTGTTACTCTTGGAGGTTGCCGCCTCCTAGTCGGCTTGGGGCTCATGATTCCATTGAGCACTTCAAAAAGATTGTGAAGTTGCCGTGGAAGATTGGTGTGAGAGGTCATTGTGCTCACCTCGCCAGAGCTGTCAATAGCAACTCTAGTGGAATCGAGGTTTGGAGCGGTTCATTGGTTCTAGCCTACTCATACATCAAGCGGTGACTTTATAGAGGAGCAGTTGAACATTAAATCCACCTCAACGTGGATTAGGGGTGTCTGGGAAGTCATTGACACAATGGGATAAAAAGGGTGTCTTGTGTTTGGTTATCTCTTTGCTCATTTCCGTTCAAGCAATTTACTTTGAGCAATTTACATTCTAGAGATTAAATTGTTTATTGTCATCCTAGGTTGCAAACCTTCAATATAGGAATAGAGGAGCTAGAAATTTAATCTCCCCTTATGGTTCTAATTAAATTTCTCTAGTGTTGTGTTTTTTAGATTTAAACCGCCTATTCACCCCCCTCTAGTCGTTATCCTAGATCCTACACCTACGCCTTCCCATGTGACCTCTGATGAGTCTCTTGTGATGCCTTCTTATGTGGCCCCTTCACCTATTATGCTTTCTTCATCGGTTTCTATTCCACAGGCTCCTACGAATGGCATTTATGCCAACAAACTGCCTGCCACCCATTTCTATGTTTGTACTCAGCAGGGTCTTGAGCCATCTTCCACTGGTGATTCTTCTCCTCCTGTCGAACCATCATCTTCTGATGCGTCTTCTGATAAGCCGCCGTTTGATGACTAATGTGTCTTCTCAATGATATGATCTTCGTGATCGTCACTCACTTCACCCTCTAGACCGATATGGTCTTCCTTGTGTTGGTGTTGCTCTTTCCGAGCCGATTTCTTATCATGATGCCATTAATCATGAGGAATGGCAGCACATGATGGTCATGGAGCTTGCTACTATTGAGCGCACTAGCAGATAGGACCTTGTACCTCTTCGCTCACAAGTTGCTCCTATCACATGTAAGTGGGTTTGTAAGGTTAAGACCCGTTAAGATGGTTCTCTTGAGAGCTATAAGGCTCGTCTTGTGGCACGTGGTTTTTAGCAGGAGCATGGTCGCAACTATGATGAGAACTTTGCTCCTGTTAATCGCATGACTACTTCTAGCACTCTTCTTGTTGTGACTTATGTTTGTGAGTGGACTATATCTCAACTTGATGTCAAGAATGCATTTCTTAATGGTGAACTTTGTGAGGAGGTATATATGCAGCCACCACCTGGATATTCTATCCTGAGGGTATGGTAAGTTGTCTTCGTCACTCTCTTTATGGCCTCAAGCAATCTCCCCATGCTTAGTTCCCTTACTTTGCTTCTGTAGTCACTGTTGCTATTTTTTCTGGAGTGCTGATGATCCTACACTCTTTGTTCATTCTTTCTCTTGTGGTCGGACTCTTCTTCTTCCTTATGTTGATGATATGATCATTACTAGAGATGACTCCCAGTATATTACCTTTGTGATGAGCAGTTTCTTATGTCTGATCTAGGCCCTCTATGTTATTCTCTTGGGATTGAGCTTTTTTCTACACCTCAGGGCTTCTATCTGTCCCAAGAAAAGTACATCCAGGATCTTCTTGATCGTGCTTTTGTTACTGGTCATCGCACTATTGAGACTCCCATGGAGTTTAATATTCATCTGAGTGCTACTAGTGGTGAGCCTCTTTAAGTTCCCACTCCTTATCATCACATTGTTGGGAGTCTTGTCTTCCTTGGTGTTACTCAACCTGACATTTCATATTCTGTATGATGAGGACATCACCAGCTTAGATATGACCATATTAATGGCTTGTAAACAAAAGGTGAATCAATCATATATCATGATTATTGATGCTACATTCGATGAATTGATGCTGCGCCATGATGTGTGTTCATTATCATTTTCAGAAATACATACATGGATAAAAAAGAGTGCTAGACACACATGGAAGGCATCGAAGACCAAAGAAGTTGATTGGGGACCAAGTCCAAGTGTTCCCACGTCCTCCACCAGGCGACCACGGCACTTTTGGCCCAAAGATAGAAAGAGATCAAGTCCAACACGTTTTGGTGCTGGATTCGGACTGCAGGAAAGTGTTGCATTGTGACGGCCACCACGACTTCATTCTGACTCCGTTTTGAGTGTTTAAGTACTTGATGGAAAGCTTATCAAGTCTACTTTCATATGGATCTGGACTCATCTTCGAATCTATTCGGATGCAGCTGCAATCATCAATTTACTACAGAGACCTTTTCTGTCCATAGTGCTGCGTCACATAAATTTGGGCCGATGGGCCGTGTATCAAGTGGGGCCCAATAGGGGCGCGTCCTAGGGTTGTGGGATGACCCCAACCATGTCCTGGTCATCCCCTACCCTCTCATATACCCCCATAGCCACCACAAACAGATTGAGTTTTGTTTAGATGAAAGTTTAGCCATTGCTACTTGCTTGTAAGCGCGCGTGCTGGTCCAGCGGCCCGTCTTCGAGTCTACGGAACCCCACCTCTGTGTTTTAAGATTGGTTATTAACTCCATATTAGCAATTGAGCTGCTTGTTCTACTTGTTATTGCTTGTTCTTCGATTGCTTGCATGAATTACCCTAGTGGTTTGGTTGATCGTGCTCCGCAAGATCGCGGCGACTGTTGGAGTTGGTGTATCGGTTGCTAAGGCGCAGCTTCCTTGGACGGTTGTAGTCAGGCCGTGAACGTCTCTCCAGTCTAAATCAAAGTTATCCCCCTCTCATCGAAAGATTGGGCGCAAACCCTAGTGGGTTCACATCACTGTACATATTCTTAGTCAGTTTGTTTCAGCTCTACTATAGTCATCTTATTCGTGTTCTACGATATCTTCGTGGAATGATATCTCATCATCTATTATTTCCTCGCTCTAGCTCCTTATAGCTCCAGGCTTATTCTAATGCCACTTGGGCAAGTGATTCTTCTGATCATTGATCTGTTTCTGCTTATTGTGTTTTCTTGATGGTTTTCTCTACCCCGACAGTCTGGCCTCCAACGAGTGACAATGACTCCACCACATCATGGCACCACGCCAGGATGTCATGCCACCACATCTATGATCTATCCGTGAGTTCATATCGTGCAACTGAAACTCTGGATTTTGATCACCGATCACTATCTCCCATGATCATGTGCATCTCTGAATGCATGTCTCCATTGACGATCAACTGATTACTGATCAATCCTATCAATCTCATGTTTTTGTTTAATTTTCAGTACACAGCACAACGAGACTAGGAGTACTAGGAGAATGAAGGAGTTCAGGTTGCAGGCAATAATCCAGTCTATCGTGCAGTTGTGCAGGAATCAGGGCCCGACCAGTGTGGGATGCATCAATGGGGTTGTTGGTATGGACATTGGCGCCTCTAGTAGGCTTCTGGTCAATTCGATGTTTGATGATATGTTTGTCGGTGCTTCCGATCACTGACGGTCTATTTTCTTCGTCGTCGCACCGCGTCTCCGCGGGGAGCGATGGTAGGCACAACAAGCATAGAGCAATTATACTGGTTCGGGTGGAATGTCCCTACGTCCAGTCTGGGACGCTCGTGTTCCTTGTGCTTCACTTCCTCGGAGCTTACAAGGGGGGAGCTCGTAAACTGTGGTGAGTGTGTGTGTTCTACCCGTATGGATGTCAACGTGTAAGAGGGCTAATATGTGTGCATGCCAGCTTGCAAGGTTGCCAGCATGCAAGGATGCCTACCACCCCGCCCCCCCTGAGGATTTCCTTCCCCCTTATATATGGATCGGGGTCGGCTACATGGGGAAAAAGAGAAGAAAAAGGAAAGGGAGCCTGAGGTCGGAAGCCTTCGAGTGCTTCTGGACGCCCTCTGAAACCCCGTCTTCATCTGTTGTCGCACCCGACCTATTTTCGGTGGGTCGGTGTGCCTTGCCTCATGTGCTCCTCCCTCCTGCCATGTCAGAGCCTGCAGCAGTTTTTTTGATGATGATGTTGAGTCTGCCACGATGCTCACTGTGCAGGGGTACCTTATCAAGGAGATAAGAATATGATTTGACCAGGCGCCGCTTCACCTTCTCCCGAGCTCTGTCTAGTGCTTAGGAGTCAAGCTTGCAATTGATTTGATCATGCGCCCTCGCCACCTGGCCGACGTAGGTCTGCGCTTCTGCCATCTGGGTGATGTAGGTCGGCTCCTATGCGAAGAACTAGGGGGCCATCCCTCTCTTGTCACCTCACTCAGCCTGGGCCTTCCATGTGGCCCAATGCGTGAGGGGTGTGCCTGTTCCCCGGCCTTGTAATAGGAGCCAAAACACTGTGGCCCATTTTTGACCCCTCCACAGGATCAGAAACCAGCGGTTTAGGTGGAGTGGCATGCTCCCGGCTAGGTCGGGCACGTGCCATCTGTCTAGCCTGTTCGCTTTTTCCCAGTCGCCTGGGGTCGTGACTCGTGCCCTGGCAGCGCATGCCTCCCCAATCAATCGTCGATCGGGGATCTTGCCTTCAGCTTAGTCTTGAGATTGGTGCTAATGTTGGTGGGATTAATACCCCGGGTATGGGTATCCCACAGTATTAGATGAGTATGGTGTCTAGCGATTATGTAGCGTCGTTGTCCAGGCGCTTCAATTTGTGTTCCGCTAGGGTTTGATCTGTCAGTTTCTCGCTGATTTGTGCTCTGAGATGTGGGTTGTAGGTTTAATTTTGGTATTTATCTGCTGATTTTGTGGTCCAATAGGTTCAATCTATGGTATGCTTGTGTTTAATTTGGCGGATTCTTGATCTTCTTGCTTGTGATTTGTGTTCCACTAGGTTCCAGTTGTAGGCTGTTAGGTTTGGATTTGGGGATTGTGGTCAATTTGTGTTCTGTTGGGAGGTAGGAAGGGGAGAGAGATACAGTTCAACATGTTTTTAAGTGTCTTTTGGCCTCACTAGTATGTAAACTCGGAAAATGGCAGAAATGAAAAGTAACACCGGGTATCAGAGACTTCAGTTCCTCTCATTGTACTTACCAATAGGAAATTTGTGTCCTCATCCAGTGTGTGGTATGTGAGATCTTCTCAAAATCATCACTCTAATCATAGTGCTAGATAATGGAGTGCAAGGGTATGTAGACTTGTTCGATTCTATTCAAAGTTGTGCATTAGGAAGAAACCGCCCTGTAATTACTTTGTTTTCCCAACTTGTACCAAGCTCGGTCAAGTATAGATTCATTTGTAGATCGAGGCACTATGGAAATGGGTTTTGGAACTAGGGTAATTCCGTCAGATCAGGTCTACCTTGGTGAGCACCAAATCAGATTAGCGTGGGTCCTATATTTATCACATCTTGTGTGAGTACGGGATTTAGGATGAGTTCTTTTTTTTTTGTAGGATGAGTACTGCAGACCACCAAATCATCCTGATGGGGATGGCACTAGAATTTCAACAATTGCAAAAGAACTTGCCTGATAGAGTCCCTTGTCTATGTTGGTCTTCCACTTGTTTTCTCAGTTTATCTTCCATTTTGAATGCTCCATCCACGGACCTGTTCTTATTTTCCATTTGTTTTTTTCTGTAACAGAGTACTGATTGTTTTGAATTTGCATGAGAAAGAAATTGGCTTGTGATCCCCAGCCCCATTATTGAACATAAACCAAATTCAATCAACCATATATTCATTTTCTTTGACTATAATGTGGTGCTTTTGTTGGGGTCAATTTGAAAAACAATATATTTTTTTGTATTATGCTAGATTTCTTGAGATTACTGATCACTCTGTCTTGTTTGTTTTTTCTCTCTAAACTTGTAGGGACGAAAAGGGGGAGAGTTAGGGTGCGTTTGGTTGGTCGCATGAGCTTAATCTGGCTCGTATACGTGAGACAGGGCCATCTCAGCCAGGCCGAGTGCATGCAACGCGCTATGTTTGGTTGGTTGTATGTACCGAGACCGGTTGAGAAGAGATGCCGTTTGGTTGTCCGCATGAGATTATGTTGCATGAGATAAAAAAATATTAAATATTCATCTCCATGATTTTAATCCTATATAATCATACTCTAATAGTCTTCATTCACATTGTTGTTGTCTTAAAATACTTAAAATATATTTATCACTTAATACATGCTAATCATCATACTAATCACATCTTTATCTAATCAATGGTCGCACCATGCGAGCCAGGCCCGCTGGAAACGGAGGCAGAGCTCATTCCCCGGGAGCCAGGCCCGACGGCAGCATCTGCATCCAGCTGGACAGTCTCGGACAGGCATGCAGGCAACCGAACAGAAGCGCCTGCACCCCGCGAGCCTGGCTCAGGCCAGATGCAGGGAAGCAAACACGCCCTTAAAGAATTGGTGGATGTGGGGTTGGTGCTAGTAGAATCTCTTGTTTATCTCAACAATGGAGGGGTAGGGGGAGGCAAGGGATGGGATCCTTACCGTGCTGCCTGCCCTAACCCGAGGATGGATCGATGCCGCTGCCCATCAGCTGCTGTTGCATGCCATTGTCTCTCCTATGACGATAACGACTTGGTATGCTTCTATGAATCTAATATCATTATGAATCTCTTAACTGTCTATCATTTTAAAATATTGTGCCTCTACTGTTTTGGGTCTTTACATGTTGTGGTGGGTATAACATTGTGTGCTGCTAGTAAACATGTGATTTCAACGCAACTTTCCTGCATCGGGCGGTAGGTGCACCCCCTGTATCCAGCCATCGGATCGGAGCTGCGTCTAGATTCGAGCCAGTGTGTCCAAACACATCGTCGTATCTTGATTAGATTAATGTTTGTGATCACCCGCTGAACTTTGAGTTAAACTTTTCAAGATTTGGAAATTTGGAGCGGCAACCTCATGGACCGGTCACCTCAACTGGTAGGGCCTACAGTATGCATAGGGGAGGAGTATATGTTCTCCCGCTAGTATGGTTGAATACAGTTGTTTGCATGCAACTATGAAGTCGAAGCGTATAAAAAAAAACTATGAAGTCTATGAAAGGAGGAACCGTGTTGTATGTGATTCACACAAGGCGTGCCTATCTTTTTTTGCTGCATTGCCTGAATCTTGTAGTTCGACAGATTCCTTGTTCCTGCGCCCGTGTAAAATTTTATGTTTCTATTGTGCAACAGCAATTTGTGTTGAAAATACGAACAAAGTATATGGCAAGGTCAGAAAACAGACGCGGTCAGTCTATGGCTACTTAAACAAGTCATCGGGGGATTGTAGTTCCATCCGTTGTGCAGCAATTGGTCAGTGGAAAAACAGATCACTTGGTGAGTGAAATAGTTGAGTATCTCATAAAGAAATAATTGAAATTTAGCGAAGACTCTGACATGTTGTTCAAAAACGTTAATATGTTGGTGCATCAGCTAGTCTTGTGTGTGATAATTTTATAGACACATCCGAGTACAAGAGCTCCGGTACAAATGCCAAGATTTAAAAAAATGGAATACTTCTCTACTGTGCTCAGCGTGTGGTGCCCCCAGCGTTAGTCTTCAGCCTTCATGCAATCAACCTGCCAAAAGTGTAGTAGCAAATGAAATGGTGCGGCCGGGTCAAATACACAGTAGCCTAACACTACCAGAATGCTTCACATCCGCCCGCCTCTTCCGCCTCGGCCATTTTTGGACCCGGTGCTGATGGGGCTTCAGCACCGGGTCCAACGGCTAGGAGTGGGGGCGGCGCGAAGATGTGTCAGGGCGAAGACATTAGCACCGGGTCGTGGCAAGACCTGGTGCTAATGCGCCCCCTTTAGCACCGGGTGCAGCCAGCAACCGGTGCTAATGTGCCGAGGCCATTTCGCACCGGTTGCTGGCTGCACCCGGTGCTAAAGGGTGCACATTAGCACTGTCTTTTGTATATAGCACTTTCTTCCTCCCCCGGTGTCACACCCGGATTTACACAAAACCCGAATGCGGCCATATGTGTGCCCAGGAAGTCCACCGACACATATAGCGAACAAATATGGTAAAAATCAGAGTACAATTCTCATCATAAAGTAGCGATTACATCAGAGTTTGCATAAATGAAATTCATGGACAGCAGAAGACTAATACATCTCTCTAGCGTAGCTGCAATCCCACAGGGACTCTGACTGGGAGAACGCCAACTCAGAAGTACGGCAGATCCTCCGGAAACTCCACCTCATAACCAGCCTGACTCCAATCTGTTACCCGTCCGGGATTTTGCCCAAAAATAGTAATAACAACAAGTGTAAGTAATGGAAATTACTTAGCAAGTATAGCACGCGTTATGAAGGCTCAAAAAGGCTAGACACTGGCTTAACTGCATTAGCACTTTTAGTTGGTTCGTTTTAACTTTATCCAAGTTACTACAAGTGAATGAGAATCCCAGTTGTAACCCAATTAATAGTGTAAGTAACATTAAACAGGAATAAATACCATATTCTAATCAAAAAGGATCCAGGCCGCTCGTGACCCTGAGCAAGGCTATCATGATAGATCGTACACTCTGCAGAGGCTTCGCCCTTTACCCACCAGTCGTGTAAAAGTTCAAAGGAACTTTGCACCCAACCACGCACATCAACACTTCCGAGGTGTGATTGCATAGGGTCGCTACGAGGCTTTCACAAGACACCCTAACAAGTCAGTAGCCGCTGGAGTACTATACGGTGGTGAAAATTTAGGCACCGAGATCGACGTACGCCCACGGAGTCACACCGTGAGGGGGTCGATGGCGTCCGGAGCGCGGGTATCCCACCCATACTGCACAACGTGTAGAGTTCTCAATCGCTGAGACTCCTACACGGGACTGGGTCTAACGTGACCTAGCCGACGGGGCTACCGTCCTCGGTGGAATCGGAGATCACCCAGCGCCGTACCTCCCACAACGCCGTTGGCCCCTCGATAACTACTGCCAAGCTAGAGACGTACGAGCTACTTGACCAAGACCAGAGCCCATATAGTTTCGGCGGTGGCGACAGGCTCCTGGGTTGCCGCTTTAAGAACCGGTCCTTAGAGGGAGACACTAGAGCAAAGCACACAGCACATGCTCTAGCCCCCCTAGTCCAAGTTGCTAAAAAGCAAGTTTTATCATTAATGTTGAAGTGGACCATTAAGTCAATATTAACAATTAATTAAAGGTGACAGTAGTTGCGCCTAGCAAAATGCTACCCATATGCAAAAGCCCATAGGAATACAAGGACAGGGAAATAAATGCTAGGAATAACCTTAATGGTAAACAATATTAGACACATGCGTATGTAATGAACAGTGTATTAAAAGAGTGAGTAGGTAGCAAGGATTGTCCGTGCTATAACTTGCCTCAAATCCAATTAATTGCTGTTCAAAGTCTTCAGTTCTTCATCTTGAGTCTCTCGAACGACCTTCCTCTACTCGCAGCAATCTTCGGGCACAAACATACAAGCAAACAAACAAAAACAACTAAGAACAGTACACCAAACAGATGAAAGCTTTTAAAAGAGCGCACTAAAGGGTAGGGCTGGGTTCGAAGATCACGTGAGCGCAAGAATCGCTGAAAACAGAGTTACGGTTGAAAAGTTTCGACTATCGGAAGATTTGTATTTAGTGAGAGACTAAGAGCTTCATTTATTTTAATTTAAGTAAAACCATGTATAAATAATGAATACAAATTATATTTTAATCTTTAGAAAATACGAAATAAACTTAGTCATATTTTAATTATAAATATTCAAGTATAATTTATTCCAATTAAAACATTAACTTGAAAAGAAGCATGTGAGAGCAACTAATCGAATAACTTTATGGACCGTGTTGAACTAATAAATATTATAATAGAAACACCTTTATGTTGATATTAATCAATATTAAAGATTATTTATGAAATCTCGAATTGAAACCCTAATTTGCTTTTAATTTGGAAAAGCTAGTTAATTAATAAGCATTAATCAATTAATATTTATTTCTGAAAAACCGAAGTGAAACTTAAGTGTATTTTATTCAGAAAACTAATGAATAATTATTAGTCATGTTAGCATTAATAAGAAAAACCGCATAACCTTAATTAGATTTTAATTAAGAAAAGACATGTATATAACATTTAGTTAACTTAGTAAAAAATTCAGAAACAAGTTGCATGTTAAATAACAGTGCTAACGTGTAGTTTAAGTTGACATGAATCTAACGCAACGAAAATGGATTAAATCGGAGTGAAAACGTGGATTTTATGCTTAAAACAAGATTGCAGGGATCTGATTGTAATTATCCATAGATCTCGGGGGCTAGCTGGTAACCTTTGCAAGACACAGAAAACAGTGCCAGCGAAAACGGCATAGGCTAGGGTTAGATGTGTAAAAGTTCTCGGGGAGGGTTTATGTGTGAAGGTGGGATTCTTGCAGGGGGTTCTCTGGAAGATGCGCAAGACACAAGGTTGTGTGCAACGATTAGATGATTTGGCAGGGTCCTTTTCGTAAAATGGTTGTCTTCAATCTTGAACCAGAGCAGAGGGGGGGAAGGCCTGCCGGCGGCTCTGCCGGTGGCGGGGCTAGCGCCGTGGTGAGTGGGAACGACGGTGAGGTCGCGCAAAACAGAGAGGGGAGCGAGGGGAGTCCGTAGGGGTGCTCACCGGAGGTGAAGAAGCTCGGGTTCTCGCCCACGGCGGAGGGGATGGCCGGCGTCGGCGTGCTCTCGAGAGTGAGGTGCTCCGTTGGCGAGATGACGACGGCGACCTGCGGGATGGGGGCGGCTCGGAGAGGGGGAGCTCGTGGTGGCTTCGGCTTCACCCGGGGGGGTCCATCGGCGGCGAACCGGCGGTCATGGCGGGCGGCGGCGCTCTGCCATGGCGGCGGCGGCACTGCGCAAGGCGAGGAGGAGAGAGCGGCGGTTATGGTGGTGCTGAGGAGCGGCGGGAGTGCTGATGGTGCTGAGGGGCAGGGGACCGGCTTTTAAAAGGGCGCAGACGCCGAGGATGGAAGGCGGCGATGCGGCGGAGGAAATCGCGGCGGCGGCGGCGCTGCGCGTCGCGGGCGGGAACGGGGCGCGGCGCGTCGGCTGGGCCGGAGCGGGGAGCGGCGCGTCAGCTGGGCCGGAGCGGGGCGCGTTGGGCCTTTGCCGGGCCTCGCAGGCTCGGCCCGAGGGAGAGGCGAGCTGGGCTGACGCGCTGGCAGAGGGGGAGGTGGCCTGTGCGCATGCGAGCTGGGCCGGGCCGCATCTAGGTTGGCTGGGCCGATCGCTGGAAACAGGGAGGAGGAGGAAAACCAGACTGAGGAAACAGATTAGGGGGCAAAATCGAACTCGGGCCGAAACAACTTTTCTAAGGCTCAAAACGATACGATTCAAACTCGAATTTAAATTAGATTTAAATTCCAATTCGAACCACGCACAAACAAAATTTAATGCAGCCAACATGAATGCAACACACTCGAAATTTAAACCTATATTGATTTAATTTAATTTAGAAAAACAATTTTTTTTCCTTTACTAAATTCCCTGTAAATTTTATAAAGCTTGAAAAATTTTAGAGAATTGAGAAAATTATTGTATTAATTACGTTGAAAATTCACATCCCAAAATTCGAAAATTTTGGGGTGTGACACCCGGCCGAGCCAGCTGAACACTTAGGCGTTGTGTTCATGCTGCTCGGCCATGGGAGGAGAGGTGCTGCCCAAATTTTTTTCAAAATTTGTGAAGATTCTACTCATCTAAGGAGCACTACAAGGTACACTCTTTCATTCTCTAATGTTTTATTTAGCTTGTAATCCTTCTATGATTTAGAAATAGAGGGATTTGTGAATCAAAGTAAAGCTAGCTAGAGAGAGCTTGTGTTCTTGGAGGAGAGAGAGGAGAGAGCTTGAGTTCATGGTGGAGAGAGTGTTCATGTTGTGTTTTAAATGGAGAGAGAAGGCAAGCTAGTTAGTATTTTGTTTTGTATGACTTGTGAATAGTTATAAGGCTTATGTATTTTATTTATTAGAGAGGTTTATTTATTAAAAGTTGGAATAGTTATTTATTAATTTAATGAAATATATATTATTAGTTATTTATTAAAAGGTAGAATAGTTATTTATTTATCTAACGGAAGGTATATTTATTTATTTAATGAATATAGTAATGTAGTTTTAGAAATTTATTTATATAATGGAATATATATTATAATTTTTATTTATTTATATATTAAATTTTTTTATCTTTAAATTGTATTGTATATTTGTTATTTGTTAATAATGCAGATGAATAGACAATGGATGTACGGGGACCCCCACGCTCAGGCGTTCCGTGATGGCCTTAGGATGTTTCTCGATGCCGCCGAGGCTAACAGGACGACGTCCGGTTTCATGTTCTGCCCATGCACCCATTGTAAAAATATACAATCGTACAAACAAAGAGGTTGTCTTCAGGTGCATTTGATGAGGCACGGTTTCATGAGGAATTATTCTGTCTGGACAAAGCACGGTGAAAGAGGAATTCTAATGGATGAAGATGAAGACGACGAGGCCGATGACGACATTCCGTTATTGGCTCAATACTACGGTTCCTTTGCATATGCTGCAATGGGTGATGCCGATGAGGAAGATGTTGCTCGGGAAGGCGATGCTCAGGAAGATGTTGCTCAGGAAAATGAACCTACTGATGGACTCGGGCAAATGTTGCGTGATGCCGAGAAAGACTGCGGCAATGATAAGGAACTGAAAAAGATACAACGCTTGTTGCAGGACCACAAGAATGACCTGTACCCAGATTGCAAAGAGGGGCCAAAGAAGTTGGGTAGCACACTTGAACTTCTGCAGTGGAAGGTAGCAAATGGTGTTACTGATAAGGGTTTCGAGGAGCTACTGAAACTCATAAAGAAGATTCTTCCAGAGGGTAACAAATTGCCATCGACGACGTATCAAGCAAAACGTGTTGTTTGCCCTCTCGGTTTGGAGGTGCAGAAGATACATGCGTGTCCTAATGACTGTATCCTCTATCGCGAACAGTACGAACACTTGGATCGTTGTCCGGTTTGCACCTGCGCACGATACAAGATCAGGCGGGACGACCCTGGTGATGTTGGGGGAGAGCGTTCTAAGAAAAAAATCCCTGCAAAGGTGATGTGGTATTTCCCTCTGATACCCCGTCTGAAGCATTCGTTCAGGAACAAAGACCATGCTAAACTGATGCGCTGGCACAAAGAAGAACGTAAGCAGGATGGCATGTTGAGACACCCCGCCGATGGATCCCAGTGGAGGAACATCGACAGAGCATTCCCAGAGTTTGATGCTGATGCGAGGAATGTTAGGCTTGGTTTAA
This sequence comes from Echinochloa phyllopogon, assembly GCA_033239725.1. Taxonomy (NCBI): domain Eukaryota; kingdom Viridiplantae; phylum Streptophyta; class Magnoliopsida; order Poales; family Poaceae; genus Echinochloa; species Echinochloa phyllopogon. The sequence goes on along the minus strand of BTCW01000015.1, from coordinate 27,356,118 downwards.
GTACCGATGGCATGAACCCTTTTGGTGAAATGAGCAGTAGTCATAGCACTTGGCCCGTGACTGTTTGTATCTACAACCTACCCCCTGGCTCTGCATGAAGCGGAAGTTCATTATGATGCCAGTGCTCATCGAAGGCCCAAAGCAACCTGGCAACGACATTGATGTGTACCTAAGACCATTGGTTGACGAACTTTTGCAGCTGTGGAAGAATGAAGGTGTTAGCATGTGGGATGAGGACAAGCAGGAGCAGTTTGACCTTCGAGCACTGCTTTTCATAAGCATCAACGACTGGCCTGCACTAAGTAACCTATCAGGACAATCAAACATAGGATATAAAGCATGCACTCACTGTTTAGAGGAAACCGAAAGCATGTATTTGAAACATTGTCGTAAAGTTGTGTACATGGGTCACCGTCTATTCCATCCGGCGAAGCATGAGCTACGAAAGAAATGTGCGCATTTTGGCAGGAATGCTGACCGTCGTACAAAGCCGAGACACCAGAGTGGAGAAGAGCTATTTGATATGGTGAAGGACCTACACGTGGTGTTTGGCAAGGGAGACGGAAGCCAGGCTGCTCTGATGGGCGAGGATGGTCGTGCCGCGATGTGGAAGAAGAAGTCTATCTTTTGGGAGCTACCTTATTGGCAACGTTTAGAGGTCCGTAACGCGATTGATGTGATGCATCTGACGAAGAATCTTTGCGTGAACTTGATAAGCTTCCTGGGTACTTATGGGAAGCCAAAAGATACACTCGAAGCATGTCAGGAGCTGAAACGATTGAAGCAACAGACTGATCTACATCCAGAAAAGAGAGACAAAGGACGCCAGTACTTGCATCCTGTCAGCTTCACTCTCAGCAAAGAAGAGAAGGCAAGCATGTTTGAATGTTTGAACAGTATCAAGGTTCCGTCTGGCTACTCCTCCAATATTAAGGGAATAATAAATATGATAGAGAAGAAGTTCACAAACCTGAAGTCTCACGACTGCCATATGTTGATGACATAGCTGCTTCCCGTCATACTCAGGGGTGTGCTACCAGTTAACGTGCGGAAAGCCATTGTGAAACTATGTGCATTCCTCAATGCAATTTCTCAGAAGGTTATCAATCCAGACCATTTAGATCAGCTACAGAACGACGTGGTGCAATGTCTTGTCAGCTTTGAGATGATATTTCCACCATCCTTCTTCAATATCATGACACATCTATTGGTTCACCTCGTCAAAGAGATTCGTATATTGGGCCCAGTATTTCTACACAACATGTTCCCATTTGAGAGGTTCTTCGCTGTCCTAAAGAAGTATGTCCGTAATCGTTCTCGTCCAGAAGGATGCATTGCTAAGGGATACGAAACAGAAGAGGTCATTGAATTCTGTGTATATTAGAAATATATTGGAAATTCTATGTATATTAGAAATATATGTGCTTCATTTAAATGTATATTGGAAATTTTATATCGGAAATTCTATGCTTCATTTAAATGTATATTGGAAATGTTATATGTTTGTATAATGTATACTATCGAAAATGTTTATTATCGGAAATTCTATCGCGTACCCGAACCCCTTAGCGAATCCGTTTTTCGCGCACCGACCCCCTTAGCGAACCCGTTGGCGTCACGCACCCGAACCCTTAACAAACCACTTCGCGTCGCGTACCCGAACCCTTAGCGAATCAATTCACACCGCGCACCCGAACCCCTTGGCGAATCCGTTTTTCACGCACCGACCCCCTTAGCGAAAATGTTAGAAATATTGGGAATATGTATGCTTTGTATATATTTCTTATCAATTATTTTTAATTCTATAGATGGCGGACAACAACAACCCCGTCCCACCCATGCAAGAGGACAACAATAGCCCTGTCGCACCCATGCAAGAGGACAACGACACGTTCTTTGCGAATCAACTTTTTAATATTGTAACCCAACCAATGTCCATGGATGATGTGTTGGGGATCATTGGAAGGGACGACAATATCCAGGGCGACGATGTTGCAAGGGCCGAAAATGTTGAAGGGGCCGCCAATGTCCAGGGCGAACGTGTCCAGGGCAGCACTATTGAAGGGGCCGGTAACGAGCCCTCGTCTAGTCAGGTGTGTATATAGATAACATAAATTTGTACTGTACATGTCAATTATGTATACCATCTCTATATCATCTCGTATATATGTAATTTGTGTAGCCGCCTCTGCTTCTACAAGTCGAGCTAAGAAATCAAAACGATCGACCACGAAGAAGCTGAAGGATGTCAAGTTGCACATCACTTGAGTGGAGGATGACGGGGAGCCAGTTGAGCCCCCAAAAGTGGCCAAGAAATTTGTATCTCAGTGTGGGGTAATTGTACGGGACAATGTGCCCATTAGTATCAGAAAATGAAAGTCCACGGACCCCACTGAGGAGTACGTGCTCCCCGATACAGAGAAGGAGATGCTATAGAGGGAATTAAAGGCAATATTCGACTGGCCTAGCACTCATGAAGCAGAACTGAGGGATTGGACAATGAAGAAGATGGCAGTTCTGTTTCAGGATTTCAAGAAGAAGTTGTACTCGCAATTTCTAAAAACCGGAGAGGCCCCGGATCCTGAGAAGTATAAGAAGATCACTGATGACGAGTGTGAAGCATTCCTTGAGTACAAAACCTCCGAAGAGGGTGCAACGGCTAGCGCTAGAAACGCTGGAAACGCCGCAAATAAGAATTACTCTCATAAGATGGGTTCGGGAGGTTACAAGGCAAGCATCGCTAAATGGGAGAAGATGGAAGAAGATCTATATGCTAGAGGCATCACTCCAGCGACACATGACTGGCCCACAAGGACCAAGCATTGGTACTATGGTCATGGAGGCACCCTAAGCCCAATCGATGGCTCCTTAGTTTTTCTCGAGGACTTGCGAGAACTAGCTCAGCATCTCCTCGATATCCTCAGGGCATCTGAGAGGGGAGAATTTGTTGCTGATAGAGACAGAGATGAGCTAACCTATGGCTTAGGGAACAAGGAGCATCCTGGACGGACACGCGGCGTAGGCACAAGCATCTCATGGAAGAAAGGTTTCTAAGAGCACGCCGCCACCTATAGGAGTCGTTCGAGGAAGAAGGCCGAATATGAGCAGAGGGTGAGGGACCTAGAGCAAACAGTTGCCGCCCAGGGCTCAAAGCTCCAAGAAATGGAGTCAGAGATGGAGCGACAGATGAAGGTAGCATGGCTGCAGATACAACAAGCCACAGGCGGGACCGGTTCCACAGAGCATGCACCTCTCCAACAAGCCGCAGGCGGGACCGGTTCCACAGAGCATGCACCTCTCCAAGATGCGGCCCTTATTAGCCCTCCACAACAATATCAAAGCAGTCACGCTTCCACACAGACCACCGAAGCGGTCCGTTACCCCATGGATGAAATAACTCAACGGACCGCGTGCGAGCTTGTCGTCAGGCAGAAGAACTTAGCTGTGGTGGTATGTATGCGACCTTAGTTCGTACTGCATACATTTCATCGTAAATACCATTCATTTATTAACTTTCTTTGTGACTACTAAATTATCAGGTCGCATACGGTATGACCAAACATGTGGAAGAAGGGCAAAAATGGCACTGCAATGACATTCCACATGGTTACGTACCTGTTGAGGTGGAGCAAGTCGTCACCAACTGGGAAGACTTGGAACTTGACATCCCCGGAGGTGACGGAGAAACAAAACTCGGTCAGTGTTCTCACTGCATCATTCTATGGAGCAAGGCAGACGTCGTCATACCTGGTACACCTGCGGCTACCAACAAGCCTCCGTCACCTCCACCGTCTCCAAGAGATCCACCGGATCATGACGATTCTCGGGGAGCTCCTGATGCAAGCCCGTCTCCTCCGCCGAAGAGGTCTCCGTCTCCTCCGCCGGGGAGGTCTCTGCCCCCTCCGCCGAAGAGGGGACGCCGCACTAAAGCCTCTGCCCCCACTCCACCAGTGAAGAAGGCACGGAAAACCAGAGAGAAGACCGCACCAGAGAAGACTCTAGAGGAGCTCGAAGCCTCGGTCAAAGCAGACACAAAGAGGCAAATGGCCGAGTGGAGGAAAAAACCGGAGCCGGAGCCGAAGCTTGATCCCACTGTCGTCAAGTCATTCCTCGGTAATTTGAGCAAGGGTCCACAGAAGGAAGTAATAGTAACAGACTATGACCGCTCAGTACTGAAATCTCGCCGGAAGCGGAAGGCTACAGATAAGGAGGCGGGCCCATCCAAAAAGGTTCCTCAGCTCGGCGAGCAACCTCAGCGGCCCTTGGGTCCATTGCCATCTCTGGACGAGATTAACATGCAACGAGTAATGGCCGAGACTGGACTATCCAGAGCGCAAGTCCTGGGGGAAGAAGAGGTGCCTGTAAACACAACGTTGAAGTGGCCGTTTAAGCTTCGCGAGCCTATGGTCCCTCCTGAAATGGAGAGCAAGCTACAGACGAAGATGCGCCGATTCCATGAGTGGTACTTGGAAGAATCAAGAAGGAAGTAGGCGTGAAGGACCATGATTTCTACAATGGTGACGATGATTGGGTCTGGCTGAGGTTTAAGGATATATATGAGCTGTACCACCGCGACGCCATGGATGTGGATTTGATCACCTGTTGGACACTGTAAGTACTTTGTTGTTGCTTATAATTCACAGTTTGAAAACAAGAATTCCAATCTATGCTGACTCGAGCTTTATTTATTGCTTAACATATGCAGAATGGAGATTCAAAAATGTCGGAGATCCTCAATATATGACGTTGGTTTCGTGGATCCTCGAAGGATAAGTGAAGAAATGATATTGATGAATCCTGAGGAAACATATGGAAACCTATACAAGTATATTAAGAAACAAAATTACTGCGACTTCATACTAATCCCGTACAACATCGAGTGAGTACATACACAGGCTTCTTCTTATACTGTCTGTGTACTATTTCATTTCTGATTATAATGTATACATGTATACAGATTCCACTAGTTCCTAATAATATTGTGTCCTGACCGGGGTGTCGTGAACGTCTTTGATTCATTGCACACTCCAAAGGAAAAACTACAGAACATCATGGACATGATGACAAGGTGATGTATATTTTCCCCTACTTAATTCACCCCTTACACTCGCAATGACTTAACTCAATTTTTTTGTTCGCAGGGCCTGGAATCAATTTCGTCAAGAACACCCGGGTATTCAACATGAAACACTAAAATGGAACATTGGCTTTCCGGTAAGCAAGTAATTTGTACATGTAGGCCTCGGCTAATATATTATATGAATTTTACTTAATTTCTTTTGGTTGACAGTGTGCCAAACAGGGGAAGGGAAATAATTTATGTGCATACTATGTTTGTGATTACATGTGGAATTAGGGACATAAAAAGCTTACACAACACGATATGATGGTACGTAATAATAAACACATTTCCATTATTATTAAGTGCACAATTATTGTCTCCAACTCGGCGGATTAAATATCTTTCAATTATTTGTAAATTATAGATGTTTAGCCTGAAGGAAGAGTCTCTAGAGCTAGAAAGAATTGACGCAATTGCAGAACAGCTCGTCGGATGGATCTGGGACGAGGTCGTCAATCCCCGAGGAGAATTCCACTCGCCAGTACTGGAGGACGTGCCGGACAGTTCAACAAGTCGTCAACCTTAATTAAGTAGAAAATACAGTTTAAATATATATAACTCGAGTTGACATGCATGAATATCTACTTTTGTAATATATATGTCTTCTATTTTGATGAAATGTCAGCTAATATGAATATAGAGTCAGCCGAATACGCATTAGAATACACGTATTAGAATATATACGTATATACACGTATATAGAAGTGCATGCATGGCTACTGAAAAAAGCAAAAAAAAAAGAAATCCGGGGCCTTTAGCACCGGGTTGTGTCTGGAACCGGTGCTAAAGGCCCTGCTAAAGGCGCTGCGGGGCAGGCCCTTTAGCACCGGGTCGTGGCTGCACCCGGTGCTAAAGGGACCCTTTAGCACCGGTTATTCAATCCGGTGCTAAAGGGGTACCCCTTTAGCCTCGGTTTAGTTGCACCGGGTGGGAAACCCGGTGCTAAAGGGCTTTCCCACCCGGTGCAGATGTTGATCATTCTGGTAGTGTAAACAGTGAGCACATGCATGCGTCAAGATTCCTATTCCTAATTTGTCTCATCCCGCGGTGCCGTCATGTCATGGTTGTGCATTTGCACCCCCTCTGCAAAAGGTGATATCGGTTCACAACGTGCTATTAGCAATAACAACATATCAAGCTTAACAACCAGCACATTGTCATTGGACACGTGCCACGTAGGAGCCGGGGTGCATGTACCACCGTGTTCACGGTATGTTTTCCGCATGTGATTTTGCTCAATTTGTTTTTTTGTTTGCATGTGTTGGCAAGAGTTCGAGGTTGAGTTTTCTTTTCACAGATTAGAAATGTACTGTACTAATTTAGGAGTATTCAGAAAAGTGCATGGACATTTACATTGTATTTTTTCGAGGCAAATGTTTACATTGCCTTATTTGCAAAGCACTCTCATGGTTTGTTTTTGTATTGTCTGGTCATTGAGGTATCACATTTATAAGTCGTTTTGGACAAAGTTTTAGTCAAATATTAGAAATACAAATCATGAATAACTTTTAAGTCGTTAAGTTTGGAAGTGTAAAAACTATATGAATATATTTGTCTTAAAAATATTTTTATAAAATATACATATATTATTTTTTCAGAAATATTTTTTATAAAAATAACAAGTCAAATTTACATTTTGGAGACTGTGTCGTTGCCCAAAACGACTTCTAAATGTGATATAGAGGGAGTATGGTGCCTTCTTCTGTTACAAGGGAGGTGTCGGTATTTAGAAATCGTGGTCCCGACACCAATCAGAAATACTCTGTGTTCCCTCCCCTGATGGTTGATGCAGAAGATAAAGCAAGACACAGATTTATCCTGGTTCCGGTCGTAAGACCGTACTTCCAGCAGGGTGGTATGTGCGATGTGTTATTCTGCACCGGACTGCAAGTAGTAGGGGATACAAGCAGGTTGGGAGAGGAGGCTAGACCTCCAAGTTCCAGATGATTGAGGCGGAGTGCCAATATCGTAGTCTTTCGGAGTGTGTGCGAATTCTCGATCCCCATGCAGGTCGTCCGCCCCCTTCTTTTATAGGCTAAGGAGGAGGGGTTACAGGTATGTGTTGCTGTGCAAGCGCAGTTGCCGCACAGTAGTAGGTATGGCGCCGGGCGTGCTTCTTTGTCCTTGTCCGCTGTTGCGCGATATTGCCATCCCCGTGGTTGATTCTTGTACTGGTGATGACGCCAATGAGTGGTTTTGAGGATCCGAGCCGTCCTTTGTGCGGTAACAACTCATCCGTACATTATTTCGAGGGTCTCCCATGCCTGTGTACAGTCTATTCTGTGGGAAATCACTGTGGGAGTTGATAGCACATGGAGTCGGACTTACCTGGCCCTGTTCGTACAGTGGCGACGTGTGCGCACAGTGCCAGGGATGGTCGCATAGTGCTCGGGATGGCCCGCCATGCCTCCGTTATCCTCTCTTCTTCTCCCGCTATTTATTCAAGGATTTCTCTCGCCCGATGGAGAGCTTCGGGTCGTCAGAGTTGGCAGCACAGGAGCTTGGAGTGACGGGCTCTGTTCGCACAGCGCTTGCCTGCCCGCACAGACCCCCGGTTGGAAGCATAGTGACGAGAGTTGGCGGATGCGACGGGGTGGTCGTGGCTGTCAGGGCGGCATGGCGAGAGATTTGCCTTTTGACTTTGGACGCACGGCTGTGGTGAGCGCCATTAATTGTCTGTCAGAGCGGGAGTCTCGACCGAGGCGGAGCTCTCCCCATTTCGTGAGTTGCTCGAGGCTCGATCCTCAGGCCTCGACCGAGGCGGAGTTCTCCGATTCGCTCGGGGGGCGGAGATTGTGGTTCGCGTCGAGGCACACCACGGGGTGCCTTGACCGGGCCTTCGTTTGTTGCTGGGCCGCGGGCCTTAACTTCCGTTTCTCTTGTTCTGGTCATGCATATGAGTTTAACGTTTAACAAGGGTGATTATCCATAGGTTTGGGTACCCTAATAATCGCCCCCAACAGGAGGATAGCAATGCGATCCAATGGCTTCTTCATCTCGATCCTACTTATATGCTTTGTCCTTCTTTTTGGCTAAATACAGTGTTATAAATACCTTATTCTATCTGAGGCACAATCACGGAAGGGAAAGGATTTCTTCCTGACTGGTTGGTGGGGGGCATAATGTTGTGGGCTTGTGGCAATAGACCTGTCCTACCAATTTATGCACGATTTCCGTCATGCATCTGGTCTTTCCAATCACATTTTCATCTCAACTTTGGTGATTGTGGGTTTTTTTGGTGAGCTTCCGAGGGAAATTGAACCGTTTCCCGGATTTGGGCCATAACCAGGTTACAGAGAATTAACAGTGTTAGAAATTTTGGCTCAAGTTGCAACTGGAGACTAGCATGACAATATCTCTCTCTTTTCTCCTGTCCATTTATGTTTACCTCTACGATATATTTTTCAGAAAAAATGTATCTTCTGTACTAGAGTCTATGCTCTACATATACATTAAAAATTATAGTACAACAATATAGAAACTACAACAGTATGTAGTGGTGTAATTATGACATTTGTGACGTATAGAGTTTGCTTTGTCATCACCTGCATGTTTTTATTCTATTGTCATCATCATCATACCTGTTCCATTTATCTTACAGATCATCCCTTTTTTCAGATCAGTGGAATATTTCTTTTGCCTCTACCCTTTTTTTAGTCTGTGGATAAGGTAATTCTAAAAACTTGCGACTTTAACTTAGTTTTACATACTGTAAAATTAGCGCTATATCCTCTGCAAGCTCTTTTCTTTTCCCACTGCAATATGTACATGACAATGATAGTTAGCTGTGTGTGTGTAGGGGGGCGGGGGCGGGGGGGGGGGGGGGGGGGGGGTAATTATCTGTAAGTTCTAAAATGGGAATGCACTGATGATTGGTAATCCTTTACTTAACAGTTCTGTAACTAAGATAATTTATATATTTTTTGAGGAAGTTTTAGCTGCTTTCTTTTTTGGTTGTTGTTGTGGTAATTTCATCAAGTAGGACAAATGTGTAACAGGTTATGTCAGTGCTTACGTCCATCATATAATATGTAACTTTATTTTATTAACACTTATAGTTTCGTGTCAAGAAAGTATTTATACTTTAAGCTTTTATTACAATGTAATTTATTACTATTCTCTCTATTACCTGCATGTGATACATTCTAGGAAATATGTATGACTTTGGGTTTCACTTCTTGAGTTTGCTTTATGTCAATTAAAGAATCGATGGCACACATTATTGAATTCCTTTTTATGTCTTGATTGTACTAACATTTCTGCGGGTCTACAGCTTTCCATTCATGGCAAGGGCCCCCATTTTATCCAATCATGAGTGTTTCATGTCCAAGAATTTGCCCTTTTTTTATATACCCTGCATATAAACATTAGATTTGACACCAATTTTGCCTTCTTCTTTTTTCGACACAACTGAACAAGGGCATCCATTTTGCAGACTATGGCACTCCATAAAACACTATGCTTTTTGTATAATTTATAAAATTGTATATATTGTTCTGTATAATTTGATTTTAGAGTATATACATCATGTATCTAAATGGAAGTAGCATACATCATATGCTGTTTTACTGTTTACTTAGATTTGTTCACTATGAGTATATATACATCATATATCTAAATGGAATTAGTATACATCATATACTGTATATACTGTTAGAATTGTTCACTGTATTTTTTTTGTAGTTCAAAATGGAAGTGGTATACATCATATATCTATTACTTAAGAACTGCATATACTGTTTTACTTAGAATTGTTCACTGTAATTTTTTTTGTAGTTCAAAATGGAAGTGGTATACATCATATATCTATTACTTAAGAACTGCATTAATTAAAAATTTGTTTCCAATTGTACTTCACCGACTTGAACTAAAGTTCCAAGTCAGTGTGTGGCTTCGTAAAGAAGTATAGAAAAGTCAAATTTGTTTATTTATGGTCTAGTATGCCAAACATTTCAGTGTTATTATGCTATAATTTCCGTAGTCATTACCAGTCCATGGCACATTATACCCTGACACATTTCATATAAGTATTCCATTCTTCCTTTTCTCATCGTATATGTGGTGTTCTCTGCTTTGCAGGTTGATGTATGCAAATAGCTTGGTTACTCGTGTAGTTTTCCCTGGTGAGTTGTTTCCTACGTGCTATATTACCTTTGCATCTTGGAATGTAGCATCTTGTGTTTTTATCAAGATTTTTCCTACTGTTTTTTTGTGAATGTGTGCAGTCCATCTAAGTTGTTTCCTACTGCTTATTGTGTGGGCGTGCAGTCCATTGTTTTCTATATTTGGATTGCCATTGCGAAAGATTTTATCTGTGTGTGAGAGAGATGCTTTATTGTGTATTTGTGCTACTGTTGTTTTTCTCTTGGATGCTCGTGTTACTACTGATTAGCACAAACGGCCTGTTGTTTCGTAATAGCAATTATGTCTACGTATGATGCATGCCATTCCTACAAGAAAGTTTGGGCATGTCTGCATTAGCTGATAAGCTAAACATTTATTTTATTTCTATTATATTGTAGTTCACTATACAACTATGTGTGTTGCCATGTCCAAATTTAAAAAAGTTCACTAAACACGTTGTATTAAATTTACACCCTATCGTAGCAGTATTTTTTTTGTGTCTCTTGTATAACGAAAATCCATATTACATTCTAAAAAAATATATGTGGTCCTCTATCATTCCACGAAATTTTAACTTAAACACCACTTATGCATCGAGAAATAAAAAAGTAAATCTTACGAAGGGATGAAAACATGATGTAATTCTTGTTATTTGTTTATTCTTATATCATTCTTATTTTTCTCTCTTCTAGATTGATAGCATTTCAAATGGGATGTCATTATCTGCTGGGACATAGACTATCTTCTATCAGGTGTATCAAAATATGATACACACTTCCAAGAAGTCCTAGAATGGGTGTATGGTGAAATGTGTTGTACGTATGAGCTTAATGTAGAAAATAGATAGACATGTTGTTATTTATGCCTATAAATGTGTTATTTGTGTTGTGTGTGTGAAATGCGGGTAAAAAATGGACAGAGTGAATCGAGCCCCATCTTTTCAAAATTTGTACCGTTGACCAGGCACATAGGATTGTTGGGCCTGTTATTGGGCTTATTTGTACCTATAGATAGCTGTAAACTAGTCAATGCTAGCCCTAACGGGTCCAAAATGGACCGACGCTGGACCTGTTAGGGAAACAGGGCGCGCAACACGTATTATGCAAGCCCGTTCCGGAAACTGGTGCAATAACCTGTAATGGCGGAACGGTATGCGGTGAGAAGAATAGATATGGCTGCGATTTTAATCTGGGTGGTTGGATTTTGATCCAACGGCCCAAATGGATGACTGACGGGAATGCTATTCCTCAGTCGCCTGACCAGGAGACACGTCCTATTTTTATTGAGGTTAGACTGTTAGAGTTTATTATTGTAGATATAGTCATTTTTCCCTAACTCAGGGGCACTAATGACTACTGTAATTGTGCTTTTAGTTTTCCAGCGCAAAGCTTATAGAATATATCCATCTGGCAGGGAGAAAAAGGAGCGGAAATAGTGCGATGTGTTTATAGAAACAGATAGTGGAGCCACCGTAGCGACAATTCTAACAATGATAAGAGAACTCTAATAATAAACCCAAATGAGTTGGCTATAATTGTTGTGGTGGAGATACAACCTAATATCAACAATACGGAAGATACTCGTCAGATGCCGCCGACGAGACACCGCGACGATGCTCCGGGGAACGGGGACTAAAGGCAACTGGGGCTGAACGCACTAGAGTCAGGTACGTTGGAGTCCCGCGCCGCAGAGACCCGCCCGCCTTTCTCGCCTGCGGCGGCGCGCACACCCTCTTCCGCATCTTCTCTTAGCACCATTATTGTCTAATGCTCATTTAGGCACTGTTTGACAGAACTCTCATAGCTGATTCTCCGGTGAATACAGGAGGAGCTCTGCCAAACAATTTTTCAGCGAAAAGTGATTCTCTGCTGATTCTGAGAAGTGATTCTCTGAAATAAACTAAGGGGCCGGGAGCTGAAAAAACTAGCTTCTCCTGATTCTGTGAAGTGATTCTCCGTCCTGATTTTGATAGTTTATATTAGGGAATTAAAGAGAATCACTTTCAGCCACAGAATCACTTCTCTCAGAGAATCAGCTCCCACGGAGACATAGAAGCAGATGGAGCTCTACCAAACAGGCCCTTAGCTGCACACATATCTCGGCCAGATTTTCAGCTAAATTGCATTGGAGTGTTTGTTATACAGAAAGGAACTTTTGGAGTATAAAAGTATAAAATTCTTCAAGTAACCGGGAATCTTTACTTCTGCGACTATTGTCTACTCCCTCGGTCCTTAAAAAAAAGACACTCTTGAATTCAAAATTTGCTCTAAAAAATAAATCATTCTACTATATTAAATACATGTGCATGCAACAACCAATCAATATCAAATATGGCTAATAATTAGAAACAGTTAAGGACACTTTACTCTCTCCTTAATTTGTCCTAATATTTCTTCTTTTTTGGATGGAGGGAGCAGGTGCAACCTCATGCATGGACCAGCGTGGGACTCACACATGCAAGATATGATCTCAGGACACGCGCAATCGGGTTCCTTAAAAGGAGGCCGCTCCTCCTCGCACCAGACGCATTCCGTACGCCCGTTCTCGCACGCCCTCGTTTTGCGCGGCCATTTTGCAAAAACACCTTCATTTTCTGAGAAATCAACCCACAGTCTTATTTTTCGAGGACCCCAGTCTCCAACCCTACCTGCCCCGATGCTCTCCTCTCCCAGACACCCCGCGACATCACCCCCTTCGCTGCCTCCCCCCTCCCCCCCTTCGCAGATCGGGCGGAGACCTCGTCGGCCATGACGCCGGCCAACTCTTGCACTTCATCAGCCCCACCCATCCCCGTTGGCATCCCTGCGAGCAGATCTCAACATCCTGCGGGTCACAGGGTGCCTCGCAGTCCGTGCACTACGGCGTCGGCCTCACCAACGCCGACCTCCGCAAGCCGCAGGTCGGGGTCTGCTCCGTGTCTCTCTCCTCTCCCTCTCACGCTCAGATCCAAGCGGCAAGGAAGGCGGCGGCGGTGCGGCTGGTGGCCCCCTCAGCTCGATGGTGGCCGCCAGCACTCGCTCAGCGCGGCGCCCGAGTCTCTGCATGCAGCAGCCGGGGTCACCTCGGTACGGAGGGTGGCCCTTGGCGTGTTGGTGGCCAAGGGGTTAGGCGTGGAACCCTAGCACCACCTCTACAACGCGCGCCCGGCTTCTCGTTGCCTCTCCGCGCCATTGCCGGTGGCGCGTGTACGCCGCACCGCGCGGATTGGACGTGGGATGGATGATCTAATCGCGTCCCGTTCTCCGTGGACCCCTTTGATATAGTTGGTTTACTTTTTTTTTTGAAATCCTCGTGTGGAGCGATCTAGCTTTAGTGGGTTTGGATTTTGTCTTTCACCGGGCCTGATCTGAGGCTAGAGTGATTTGGAGGAAGTGCCATTAGATGAGTTCATGGTTGATGAGCTGGATTTGATATTTGTTTGAGTCATCGTATTGGAACTTTGGTAACCTTTGATCTTCTACGCGCGTTGTTCCTGTGGGTTAGGGTAGCAAGTTGTGAATCATTTAGGTTTGAAATGAAAACAAAAGAGATTCTTTTGCTGATTAACTAGTGAATTGATTAGTCGGTGAGGGCAAGATCAATGGGATGCTTAACTCCAGATGATGCTAAGGTTCAGGTTAATTGTTAGACTTGTCTGCTTATGAGTTGTACTTTGCCAACTGCCAATTGACCATTTCTAAGGACCAAACTCCCATGAACAAGTGACATCGCGTTGTATCTGTTGCTCTCCTCTGCACATTGGTATGCAACATTTGGGAACTGGGTGAAGCTAAAGCATCCGACCATTTATGGATGATGGGAAAGGTTTATGTGACTATTTTTTTATTCATGGGTCAAGTTATCCTGTGACTGTCATTTTTCATGGATCAAGTTATTCTGTGACTAGGTATAAGACAAACTTTTATTCATGGTATAAGTACACAAACTGGATTGGTGAAGTTAATAAAATAGACGTTTTCTGGGTGGGATAGATACAAGAACGGGGGGCAGCCATGCCAAGGCACTGGTATGCCTATAAGGCTACAGCATGGTGAACTGATGTGCTACTCTATTCCTAGCGAGTCCTAAAAAATATGCAAAGCATGCCCTTCTGTTGACGTCAATTTCGGGCCAACACACGAATCGCACTTGAACGTGCGGCGCACGGAGGGGCTCCTTGCTGCTCCTCCAAGCAGGTCGGCGGCGCCCGGCGAGAGACCAACGAACGTCCGCCCGGGAGGGACCCCGTCGGGGCAGGCGCACCTTGGTTTGCCCTAGGCTCGGCAGGCCAGCTAGGGCGTCCTCAGACATCGCGGAGATGAAAGAAGAACAGCATGGTAGGGTTGGAAGAGAAGGGTAAAGAGATAAAAGTAAAGACAAAACGATAAAAGGTAGATTTGATAGATTCGATTGGATTATTCTCAATCGGCCTTGGCCCTTTATATTTATAGGGTGGGATGGTCTTACCCCGTTGAGTTGGTTACAATATGGTATAAAACTCGGAGTCCTAAACCTACTCAAATTCAGATCCAAACCGGTCAGACCGGATTGGGAAACCGGTCTGACCGGTTTTCCCATGTGCAGAATCTTCCCGAAGCCATAACTCTCTCATCCGGAGTCCAAATTAGGCGTTCCACATATGCATCTTGATCGTCTCGACGAGAGCTACGCAATGGTGAAGTCCAATTCATATTTTGACAATATTACCTAAACCGGTCTGACCGGTTTGTGCATACCGGTCAGACCGGTTTGCACCCCCGGGCCAATTTTGGTCGTCAACACCTTCCAATCGGCCATCGATATCAATTGCATATAGGGGATTCAATCTTAAGGTACGCTAAATCTTCAGGCATGGGTGGATATTCAGTTCCTCTCATTACCTGACGTACCGTGTATGTCAAAACTTCCTGCATCAGCCTCAGTTCCATCATCGAAAACACTATCTTACTCTGCACCATGATGGTGGAAGAACTCACCAGCGGGGCAAGGCACTTTGCCCACACGGGAGATTTTTTTTTTGAAGCAACCGGGCAGGAGAGCTGCCGATTATATTAAAAAGAAGATGAAGTCTAGACTGGACGTTACAACCAAAGAAAAACAAACACAACAAGGTACAAAAACCGGCGGGTTGGATTGGGACCTCAACTCACGTCGGCAACAACTCAACTCAGTCCGGTCGGACTGGGACATTGACACGGAACACAACAACTCCTCCCGTCAGACGCGGCACCCACTAACATACATACCCACATAGTCGTCGAGAACCTGCAAACGCGACCCGGGGTCGATAGAAAACCGATAGAAGCACACTACACCACACCGAGAAAGCCACCGCCATGCGGGACCCTCCGTCGTAATGCCGTTGTAACACCACACTCCACCTGACGGGGTGATACCACCGAATCCGGAACTCTCGCAGGCTGCCACGCAGTCGCCACCACGAAAACACAACGCATGGGGGCCTCGCCAGATCTGTCATTGGACTCCACCTCTCTCATCGCCTCGAGGAAACTCCGCATGCGGGGGCCTCGCCACGCCCGTCTCAGACACCATATTCTGGATGTGTTTATTAAATCACCGTCAGGGTGGTGAGCGAAGTTGCCCCGCCAACCCGGATTCCATTGTACCACCAAGCCATCGCTGCAAGCCGACCTCCATCCTTGCTTGACCCCCGCACGTAGCCTCCACTGCCATGGCAGAAAACTGAAGAAGTCACTTGCGCCATCCTCCGACGATGTGCTGCCCCATATAGCCCAGCCAAGCTGAAACAATCCGCCGCAACCCGCTGCAAGCCAAGTCATCCCACAATGTCGATGCCACAAGTGTCGTCCAAAGACGAGGTCCCATGCCACACTGACCATTGCGAAGCAATGCCAGCTGCCACGGTCCGCTAGAAGCAACCCAACCAACAACCATGCGACGACCTCCAACCGCCCACATGACTACGAACGCCTCCACGTGGGCTCAACGACACCCGTCCAGCTTGCCACGCGGCGAGATTGCCGCCACCGGCAGCGGCAGCCCATGACCAATCAAACTAGAGATGCCAATAATTGAGATGGGTCTCTAGAGATGATGCCTCCAAGGAGGGTACGGCACCAACGGCGTCGCCACCACTCGTCCAGGATCTGGACAGGGTTTTCACCAAGAAAACCCCATGCAACAGGGTTGAAGCTCCAAAATTACGCCCCCGACAAGGAAAAACGACGCCCTGAAGCGCCGCCGTCATCTCCACTGGCAATAGAGACGGTGAGGGCTTACGCCCGGAGTATCTTCACCCCACGCTACACGCTCAATCTCAACATTCCCGTAACATGGCCAAGGCAGCCCGACCATGGTGGCGATATCACCATTCCTCCGCTCGCCTAGCCGCATCTGCTGCGGTGGAGCGCCACCACCCGCGGCTGACTCGCCCGCGCTCACTGCCGGGCGCCCCGGCCGCCGCTGCTAGCGCATCTGGCCACTGGCCATCGCCCACATGCCTGTACCGGCGCTACCAATGGCTGCCGCACCGCCTGTCGCAGTCCTAGCCCCGCACGCCCGGCGGCCGACAGCCGCGCTGGCTCCCCGCGTGCCCCGACTATCGGCCGCCGACTATCGGCCGCAGCTGGGCCCCTGCGCCCTGGCCACTGCTCGCCACCGGTCCTCTGCGCTCGCGGGATGCAGCACCGACCACGCTGGCGCCGGCCTCCGCGCCGGTCGCACCGGTCGCATCCCCTCGCTCGCGTCGGCAGTCCCCTTGCGCACCGGCTGTAGCTGGGCCCACGCGCCCTCGCCACCGCTCGCCGCCGGCCCACACTTCGAGGTTGCCGCCCCGTCTGCGCCCGTGCTAGATCCACGTATAGGCGGCCTGTATTGCCGGAGAGCTCCCCGTTGCCACATTTCCAGGGGCCAACCGGACTTCCGGTGGCAGCCTCCGGCAGCGGCGAGGTGGGGAGGAGGGACGCGTCGGCGACGCGGGATGGAGGCGCCGCCCGAGTCGCCCGATGCGGGGGCCTTTTTTTACGTTACCCAATATTTTTGCAGCCATCAATCAAACAATCGAAAATTGAGACATTAACTCTGCTCGGATACAGCGATCTATTCGAGACATTCACAAGTGAAGTAATTGTGAGTGGAATTGCAAGAACGAACCTCTCCAGGTCAGTTGGTCGAGATGCGCAGGATCTCCGCGAGAGCCGCAGCCTGCTTGTACGACACCCTGATTCCGCCGCGCAGCCTGTCAGATGACGGCTGGCACGGTGGCGGCGAGCATCGCATGTGGCAGCGGGCGGCGGCGAGCAACGCATGTGGCAGCGGCCACGGCGGCGGCAAGCAGCACATGTGGCAGCGGGCAGCGGGCAGGGCAGCGGCGGCGGGCGACGGCGGCAGATGGCGGGCGGCCGGTGACGACGGTGGTGGTGGCGACGACGACGGGGGCAACGAGGGAGCTGTGTCGATTGAAAAAAAAGCTAACCATTTTTTACGTAACCAGTGGTACGTGGGTAATATTTCATCTCTACGATAAAAGCTGCTTTTGGATGAAGTCACTAGTTACTTTTGGATCCTTTGGTTGGCTTTTGGCTTTTGTGAAAGCAAAAACAGGTTGAAAAGGCCATCGAAAGGGACCCTAAAGTAAATAGCATAGTTAGCAATGCACTCTAACTGTTCGGTAAAATGCAAAGGTTTAAAATTTATTAAATGTTGACGGTCATATATTGAGTGGGATTCACTTTTTTTAAAAAATAGAATTATTTTTTTTGAACATCCGTGCTTCCCGCACGGACGGTCTTGGTAGTCAAAATGCAAAGATTTAAAATTCGTATTGAAACCACCTGGGGGCAACACGGCTCACATGGCACTGGCTGACTGTATAGGCAGGCGTCGCGCTTATACTCCTTGGCATGGCTTGTGAAGGTAGGCGTGCCGACGTTTCCACTTTCCATTCCCATCCTTCATTTTGGGATGGCTAATAGAAAAAGGCGACCATGGATAAACTGGCGCAGAGCAGCGGCTATTACGTGGAATCTTCCTACAGTTTCAGTATGTCACAACAATTAAACATTTTTTTATCTTGTATCATCTGAAACTAAACAATGCTGTGCTGCCATGTTTGTTTTTCGCTACACTATACTGCTGGTGACTGAATAACAAAAACAGAGTAGGTGAAAAGATACTATCATTCCATCTATGCCAGCTGAGCAAAACAAAATAAATTGACGAGTTTCCTTGCTTGTGTCCTTGACTAGCTTATCAATGAATATAATAGTTAAGAAACCAAATGAGCTATAATACGTAGGGCTCATCGAAACATAACAAAATTATTCGGGACGATACTAGCATATACTACAATGATTTAGACATTCATCTTTGAAAGAGTTTGAGTGGGGTTCCTGATTACATTATGACGTTGACCCATCAACACAATATACATTTGCATGGACTGATTTGTGTGCATAGATATTCTTCTACTATACATCATGTAGCCACTGCACATTTAATTACAGGGAAAAGAATTCTGGATAAAAACCGATTGATTAACTGAATATGGGCCACCCCCTTCTTGTGTCATGTACCCTGGGCACCTAACGTCAGCTTTGGCTCCCGTGGAAGACTGATCATGAGCCGCTCCACCTCAATCACTACATGAAATTCCGTATTCGCTGAGTGCCTCACTCTTTGCTGAGTATATTTTTTCAAGCACTCGGCAAACAACCTCTTCACCGAGGATAAAAAATGAAAACACTCGGCAAACAATATACACATGGCAAAAGAGCTTGTACACTCTTTGTCGAGTGTTTTATATTTGACACTCAGCAAAGACTTAAGTATATTTTCTTTTTAGCCTCAAAATAATAAAATATAATGAGTAGAAAAATTTATATTCATGTTATTTGCCGAATGTCAAAAAACACTCGGCAAAGGCTTGTTTGCCGAGTATTTTTTTAGGCACTCGAGAAACAAACTCTTTGCCGAGTGTTTTTTCTTTGACACTCGGCAAAGACTTAATTTTTTTCTCTTTTGGCTTTGAAACTTTTCTACTCTCCACGTACAATATGTGTTACTCTATATTAAGATTTGGTACATTTTTGTATTTCTTAGCTATATTTATTTAATTAATTACATTTTAAGCAATTTTTTGGATGAAGTTAAATTTGAATGGTAAGTGGTTCAAATAATAGAATACAATGAGTAGAAAAATTATATTCATGTTATTAAGCCCAGTTTAAGGCCTTATCCATGAAATGAAAAGAAAATTTGAACATCTTGTTCAAGAAATATGACCAGTAAAGTGGATCCAAATGATTTTTAAATTATAAAAAACAAATGAAGTCTGAAAATCATGAGATTTGTCATTATATCATACGTAGAGTCCGTGGTAAAAAAAATGAGAATGTTTCAGATAAGTTGTCGCGCCCGTTGCTTGTAAATCGAAGAATCTTCAAAGAAGTTTTAGAGCGTTGAGAGTACTCATTAGGATTTAGAGTCAAATTGATGGTCGAATTTGAATTTGACTTCAATTCATTTTGTATAGGTCATAGATTATATAAATTGTGTGATACCAAAATTTGATTATTTTAAAAATTTGTTTGACAATTTTATATTTTTTTGAAACATGATGGAAAACTTGTTTGCCGAGTGCCTGTAAAAACACTCGGTAAAGTATCTGTTTGCCGAGTATTTTTTTAGAGACTCAGCTAACCGTCCACGTCATCGATCCGTCCCACTAGAATCGCGGATTTCTATTGGTGCGCCGCTCCCCCTTCGTATCCTTCTCTCTCTCCACCAGCGACACAGGCACACCGCGCCACCCCTTCGGATAAGACCTCCCGTCTCTCTCTCTCCCTCACAGCCACACTGTCTTTTTTCTCTCTCTCTCCCGCACGCCGCCTGACGCCGCCTGCGCCTGCCTCCGCCACATCCTCGCCGGCACTCCCGCCCGCCCTTGCGCTCCGCCTCGGCCTCGCCTCGCTCCCGCCCCTCTCGCCCTCGCCCTGCCCCGCCACAGCCCATAGCGCATGAAACAAACCGGATTCCCAACGACGAGAATCCGACTCTCTGTACCCTCGAGATAGTCCCAGGAATAGCAGCTATCTCGTACAGAACTCATCTCAGTCGAATATCACATCCATACAACGATAAAAGATCCAATACATGACATATATAAAACATAGCGTCTGGTACAAGCCCTCTAGGCTAAATCGACAATAAGAAACAACTGCGCAGCGGTAGCTAGATCATCAGGGTCCACTCCTCCACAGGCATCCTTGAGCATAGCGCGCACCCTTCAGTCGTACCACCCGTCCTGGTTGAACTCGTTGTCGGGGTCTTCACCTGAGAACCCAAAGTCTGTCCCCAAGGAAATGGGACAGGTCCACGTCACCAACCATAATATGAAGCAAGCTTTAAAGTGGCCTATTCTAGGGTATAGAAATAATCAAGGTTTGAGCCAGGGTTTTCTTATGCGAGCAGCAGCAATAACCCAAGTTCATCTCATCACCAACTCCTTCTCTCACACGCACATCCACTCCCCAAATCCAACCATCAGCCTCACATTCCTATCGGGCTCGTCCTGCCACAGCAGGTTCCCGCAAACATTATTCACCAACGCCTTTCACTCTCTAGTCGACTCGGTGAGCTCCCTCCCCACCTTGTCTCATCAGCAACGCTGGACCAATCTCTCATAACCCATATCAAAGGATGAGGTAAGAAAGCAGATTCCCATGCTAGTCGAAACTTATCAGAAATGGGTCGTCCGTAACCGTGGACACGGCTATACGTATAGTTTACACTCTGCAGAGGTGGCACTCCAGGAATCCATCCGGGCTGCAAGGCTAGTCCGCAACCAACCCGAGACACAGCCCACAGCAAAGACCCTAAACAGTAACAGCGCCAATCCTGTCTCCCTGGGCTCGGGAAACATCTGATCTAACATCTGCCCCAGGGATGTGAAACCTTCCCACCGGGGCCAGTCGGGGGCCGTGGTAAATCAGGGAGATTACGCCACAACGAATCCCACTTACACATATCAAGCTCGATCCTCCTACAGTCTCGGCGCCGCACTAGAGTAGGCTTGCTGGAACCCTCCCCATACTGGGTAGATGGTGAGCACGGTATTCCCACGTCCAAAGTTGGAACTCGACTCGGTCCTTAATTGTCGGTAAAGCGAGTATCAGCGTCACAAGCGATCCGCCGCAACGGTCCGCAATCGGCACCCATAACAGGTATTGCCGCCCAAACTCCTCAAATAACCCAGTATCCAAATAACCATGTACCCGCAACAGGTACCCCATAGGGACTGCCCAAGTGCAGCCCCCCAGCACCTCGATCAAACGATCGAGTTGTTATTACTCGCTTACACCGCCTAGCTGCACTACTCCTCCCATACCACCCACAACTCACGCCAAGAGGATCAAATCACAACCATCCCAACACATGCATAGCATAGCATATTCCATAAAGTGAGTAGTAGGTAGCAAGGTAAGGACGAAGACTTTTGCCCAGGTGTTGGGATCAAATCACAACCATCCCAACACATGCATTGCACTACTCGAGTTGTACCTAGTTTGTTTACTCCTGTCCTTGTTACCTTGGGATTTATTGCATATGGGTAGAATCTTTGCTACGCGCAGCTACTGTCACTATTTTTAAATTGTTAATTATGAAATAATGGTTCACTTCAATATTAATGATAAAACTTGCTTTTTAGCAACATGGTTTAGGGAACTGGAGCATTTGATGTATGCTTTGCTCTAGTGTCTCTCCGTAAGGTCCGGTTCTTAAAGCGGCAACCCAGGAGCCTGTCGCCACCGCTAGAACTATCATGGCTCTGGTCTTGGTCAAGTAGCTTGTACGGCTCTAGCTTGTCAGTTGTTACCGTCGGGGCCAACGGCGTTATGGGAAGCATGGGTGAGAGCATGTCTTGATCCACCGAGGACGGATTATCCGTTGGCTATGTCTCGTTAGGCACAGTCCCGTGCGGGGAGCCCTCGCGTTGGAGCTCCACACGTTGAGCATTGGTTGGCTTGCGTAGCCCGGGCTCTGGACGCCATTGACCCCCTCACATTGCGCCCTAAGGGTCAGTCAATCTCGGTGCCTGGGCCATACTGCGTGTATTGTACCATAATCGGCCACTGTCTTGTTAGGGTGTCTTGTGAAAAGCCTCGTAGCGTCCCTATGTGTTGACACCAAAAATTGGCACCAGGAAGAGGCTGACATGTGGGCCGGATTTGGTAGAAGGATGCCATTCGGCTAAAAGGGTTTTTTTTCTGAAGCATTCGGCAAAGATGCTCTGCGGTCGGGAACGCGTCGCCATTCGGCTGAAATGTTCGGCAGAGATACTCTGCGGTCGGGAATGCGTCATCATTCGGCAGAGGCATTGTTCCGCAGGCGAAGAGTGGTAGCATTCGGGAAGACATGATGACGTGGATCAACATAAGGAAAAGGCCGGTTCGAACAAGGAAAGCAATGTGGGCACGAAGATTCGTCATTTATTTTTAGAAACAAGTGTTGTAGTCGTGTCCGACTAGGAGTTGTATCAAGACCTGGGTATAAATATAAACCCATGGCAGCTGTAAAAGGGAATCGAATCAATCATACAACAAACCGGCCCCGTGCCAACATCGAGTCCTTTAGTCAAGTCGTCGAGTTCTTCGAGAGGAGTCATCGATCCGTCGACCTCCGTAAGTACCGGCAACCTTGTATCATGCTTAGTATCATGCGGTGGATTTAAGCTTTGATGCAAGTAGTCTTGTTACCATGCTTAGTATCATCCGGTGGATTTAAGTTGTGGTTTCAAGAAGGTTCCTCTGTTAGGTCATGAGCCATGCGGTGGGCTAAGATCTAGTATGGACCAAGTTATCGGCTCTGTTAGATTTCGGCAAGATCTAACAGATTCATTAAGTTACCCCGTGTTGCTCCTTTTTTACTATGTGCTTAATTCATGCAACACACCTTTGCCCAATCTAGATCGGCTAGAATCGGCTCTGCTTTACGGTGCGACGACTTATCCCCTCATAGCCGAATCCGAAACCGATCTAGGTTGCTACGTGTCGCGGGTTCAAGCTTGTCGGTATCGTGTAGATCTTGACAGAACCGGGTATCATGTGGTAGATGCAGGTTTTTGGATCGTCTTAGAGCTAATCATCCGGTGGATTAGAATTCGATTCGATCTGATAGATTTATCTTTACCGATTAGGCTTGTTCCTTCGCCATGGATCCCGATTCGGCTAATTAGCCGTATTCGGCAGTGCTCTCACGAGTGAACGTGTGTTCGTGGGTTTGCATTGGACAATGAATGCTTTTAGCCTTTCACGATTAGATTGTATCATGCGGTGGATTGATCTAATTTGATTGGTGGTGTGGCCTCAAACGAGTTGTATCATGCGGTGGATTAACTCGTTCGTTGTCATGCTTGACGGGTGCTGCTTTCGGCCTATGCATTCTTGTTTTCAATGTAAATTCGTGACTGTATTGTGGGTTCATAACTAAACATTGAATGCTTTTAGCTTCTCATGATTAGATTGTATCATGCGGTGGATTAATCTAATCTGATTAGTGGCGTGGTTACAAACAAGTCGTATCATGCGGTGGATTAACTTGTTTTGTTATCATGCTTGACGGGTGCTGCTTTCGGCCTATGCATTCTTTGTTTACTGCGAATTTATGATCATGTTTCACCCTTTTATTTATTTATCATGCTCTGTTTCTCGTTAATCGGCTATGAGTACGTGTTCATTCGGTTGAAAGCCGATCTTTCGTCATGCTTACGTCACGCATTCGGCAGTGCGCTCCTTGCGTGCCTTGCCGATTGCCGAATGAGGTTTTAACTGCCGACAGATAGCTTCCCTGTAGCTATATGTCTCTTAAGATTGGCTTCAACGCCGCAAATATGGAACTGTCTGGTCTCACCCGGCACGTTCCAGGTTTTAATCTAAACGTTTTTATCCCTTTGTTAGTTTTCAGGCAAACTGACTGGCACGCTTCCGGATTCGAAAGCCCGGGCCACGTTTGAAGCCAGCTTTGTTCGGCTTGCTGTGTGCTTGGCGTGAAGTGCGGATTTTACGTCAACACACTTTTTGGCACGCCCGGTGGGACACACACAAGTTTTCAAAGATGCCTGAGTTGAGCGACATCATGGATGTCACTTTGGAAGAGTTGTCTGAAGAACATCAACAGATGGTAAAGGTTGCTGCCAACCAATTCATTAACAAATGTTTACTGTCTTTCGCCAAGAACAGGAGTGGTGCACCTTTTCTCAAGTCTGATCTGCCAAGAGTTCTCCTTCCTGGGCAATCTGATCTTACTGAAGAAGAAGAGAGGGAGAGATTCTCGGGCTTGTTATACAAAGCTTTGGGAGAGACAATGACCAATCACAATGCTGCGTTCTTAAACAGTTTTCGGCATATAATGATAAGCATTTTTGGTCAGCATGTAGATAAACCCTTTGAGCAGATACATGGGCAATTGGGTGGCCCGACATACTTCAATGTTCAAGCACCAGTTCAGAAACCACATGGTAAAGGAAATGCTGATGAAACTGGAGGTTCTGGTGCTAAAGATATAAATGGACAACCGATTCGGCAAGATCCTCAGCTTGCACTGCCGAAAACTCGCACATACGGTGATATGGCATTCGGCACCACAGGGAATCCGCCTGCTTCTGCTTACAAGATATCTCCCTTGAACAACAGACTGCAGAGGGATTTGTATGGAAACGGATATTCAGAGTTTATGGATTACAATGCTATCGACGCTCTCCCGAATCCTGGATATGTTGGTACTGCAGGTATGCTTGCTGGAAAACCAGGGAATCAAGATACCAATATTGACCTCATGGTGCAAAAAATGACCGATGTATTGCAAAATCAATTCGGTCTGAAGCCTAAAAGTCAGGGGTACATGTATTCGTCTCCTTTCCCGGAATGGTACCAAAGGGTATCATTGCCGAATAGAGTCAAAGTGCCTACAGAGTTTACTAAATTCTCAGGACAAGATGATACAAGCACTGTGGAACATATAGCTCGATATCTGATGCAGCTTGGAGAGGCTTCGGCAGACGAGGCTTTCAGAATCAGATACTTTCCTTTGTCACTGACGGGTCCAGCTTTTACATGGTTTGCTTCTTTGCCTGCTCAGTCGATTTGTACTTGGAAAGACCTGGAACAGAAATTCCATGCTCATTACTACATTGGCAGTACCGAGAAAAAGTTGGTTGATTTGACCAGCTTAAGGCAGAGGAATAATGAAACACCTACAGAGTTCCTCAGGAGGTTTAGGGAAACTAAGAGTATGTGCTTTTCTCTGAACATACCTGATGATCAACTGGCTGGTATGGCTGTAGCTGGAATGTTGCCTGCCATTCGGGAGAAGCTGTTCGGGATGGAGTTTGATGATCTGGGCCAGTTGTCGCACAGATTGGCCTTGATGAGTAACCAGGCGTATGGTTTCAAGAAAGATGTCAGATTTGCTAAAAATAATGATGTAGCTGACATCTATAACCAATTCCTTGAAAGAGCAGATCAAGAAGATGAGTATGAAGATGGCGAGGAGATAGCTGCAGCAGAGATAGTGTGGAGCAAAGAACCAGTTACAATGACTCAAAGATGGATCAAACAGATGAAAGGAACATATGATTTTGATGTGACTAAGGCAGACAAATTGTTTGAGTTCCTGGTGAAAGAAGGCCGAATCAAATTGCCAGAGGGGCATTCTATGCTTCGGCCCGATGGAGTGAAAGATAAGAGGTACTGTGGGTTTCATGATAGAAATTCTCATTCCATTAATGAATGCAGAGTCTTTAGGATGAAGATTCAGAAAGCTATCCAGGAAGGACATCTGAAATTCGACAACAAGATGAAACTGGATAGTAACCCTTTCCCTCAGAATATGATCGGGTTCTCGGTTAATATGGTAAATGCTGTTCCATCTGGAGAAAAGGGAAGATTGAAAGTTTTAACCTCAAAGAAGGCAAAGCAGGATGGTTCAGTTGATCCTACTCGGCAGATCACAATGGAACAAATTCGCCGGAAAAATCTTCGGTTCCCGAATAGCCGATTTGAAGTGGGCAAATCCTTTAAACCTAGAGTTACTACACGTATTCTCCTCAACAAATGGCAGCGTCAGCAAGAAAAAGAGCGTTTTCAAAGGCGTGAATACGAGGAGGAGAAAAGAAGGCGCGAAGAAGAAAGGTTTGAGGAAGAACAAGAAGAGTATGCTCGAGAGCAGGAACGAGCGCATTGGGGGTGTGCATTCTTCAGACACTGTTGGAACGAAGGTTTAAAGCTGCCTACAAGGAATAACTGTCCTGAGTGCAATAATGGGTATGTCGAACATAGGCAAAATGTTGCCAATCGCCGATCTGTCCATGAAAGAATTGGTGGGGTGCATCTTAGTGATGATCGGCGTTTTGATGATCAACCAAGAAAGAGACATGCTGATTGCAGATGGATTGATCATGAGGAAGAAGATCGTGAGTATGTTTGGCAGAAAGGACAGTGGTGTCCACCTGGTTTAAGAAGGAGTCAGAAGAGAAGAGTTCAACGCCTGAGGAATCAAGAATTAAAGCAAGCAAGGCCTAGGGTGAAATCAATATGGCTCCCAAAAGACAGGCCTGACGAACATGGTCATTCGGCTCCTACATGTATGGTATGTTTTCTGCCGAATGAATTCATGGCTCCAGCTAACCAAATTGTACAGGAAGAGGTATTGCCCGATATAGATGACGCCGAACAATTTGGGTTAATGGCACAATTGATGTTGAACAAACAAGCTGTTTTTGAGAAGCCAACCCAGAATCGGCACATGAAGCCACTGTACTTGAAGGGATATGTTAATGGCAAACCATTGACCAAAATGTTTGTCGATGGAGGAGCTGCTGTCAATGTAATGCCATATACCACATTCAGGAAGCTTGGTATGGGCCCTAGAGATTTGACACCAACGAGCATAATTCTAAATGATTTCGCTGGAAATCCTTCGGACACCAAGGGATGCGTGCATGTTGATCTGATGATTGGGTCCAAGACTCTGCTTACGACTTTCTTTGTCATTGAGGGCAAAGGGGCATATAGCTTGCTGCTTGGAAGAGATTGGATTCATGCAAATTGTTGTATTCCATCTACTATGCATCAACAGCTTATTCAGTGGATAGATGATGAGGTGGAGATTGTCCAAGCAGATGACTCAATAAGCGTAGCAAATATGGAACCAGCTTTCTGGGAATATCAAGGCATAGATTGTTTCTCAGGCAAAGACTGGGGAGAAGGTCCTGTGGCACCAGCCAGCAGTGATCAACAGCCGATCGAAGCAGTCGGCTCTCATAGTAATTTTTGATGGAAAATCCAATTGATGGAACTGATGGAAAATTAGGACGTGGATTTGTGTCGGCCGATAAATTAGAAGAAGTGGACATTGGAGATGGTGACAAGCCAAGGCCGACATTTATCAGTGCTAATTTGGATTCGGTTTTCAAAGAAAAGTTGGTGACATTGTTAAAGGAATACAAGGACTGCTTTGCTTGGGATTATTCGGAGATGCCCGGTCTAGACCGTTCTATTGTTGAGCATCGGTTGCCAATCAAACCTGGATATAGGCCTTACAAGCAACCACCCCGAAAAATCTACAAGGAAGAAGTGTTGGCCGATGTGAAAAAGGAGATTGAAAGATTACTAGATGCAAATTTCATTCGGCCATGTAAATACGCGGATTGGATCTCTAATATTGTTCCTGTCTATAAGAAAAATGGAAAGATGAGGGTTTGCATAGATTTTAGAGACCTAAACAAGGCTACACCCATGGATGGATATCCAATGCCTATTGCTGATTCATTGGTTGATGCTGCTGCTGGATACAAAGTGCTCAGTTTCATGGATGGTAACGCAGGATACAATCAGATTTATATGGCATTGGAAGATATAGTAAAGACAGCTTTCAGGTGTCCTGGACACATAGGGTTGTTTGAGTGGGTTGTCATGACCTTTGGATTGAAAAATGCCGGTGCAACTTATCAAAGGGCTATGAATTATATTTTTCATGAGTTGATCGGCAAGATTGTGGAAATATATATTGATGATGTGATGATCAAGTCATTAGATCATGAGTCTCATTTGGCCGACATAAGGAAAACTCTAGAATGCACCAGGAAACATGGGCTTAAGATGAACCCGAACAAGTGTGCTTTTGGAGTTTCGGCTGGAGAGTTTCTGGGATTTTTGATACATGAAGGAGGAATAGGAGTTGGTAAGAAAAGCATGAAGGCAATTGATGAAATTGTTCCTCCAACTAATCTTAGAGAGCTACAATCACTGCTTGGCAAGATAAATTTTGTGAGAAGGTTCATATCAAACTTGTCACAAAAGGTGTTGCCCTTTTCCTCACTGTTAAAAATAAAGAAGGATCAAAAATTTGTATGGGGTGACGAACAACAGAAGGCTTTTGATGAAATAAAGGAGTACATGAAGAAGCCACCAGTATTGGTGCCTCCACAATTAAACAAGCCTTTTAAGTTGTACGTGGCGGCCGATGCCCAAACTATTGGATCGGCCCTCATTCAAGAATTTGAAGGGAAAGAAAGAGTAGTTGCATACCTTAGCCGAAAGTTATTAGATCCAGAGACAAGGTATTCGGCTATAGAGAAGCTTTGCTTATGTGTTTACTACTCCTGTACAAAATTTCGGCACTATTTACTACATGCCGAATGCGTTGTGTATTCAAAGTTTGATGTGATAAAACACATGTTGTCTATGCCAATTTTGAACGGAAGGATTGGCAAATGGATTTTAGCTTTGTCTGAATTTGAATTAAGATTTGAATCGGCAAAGGCTGTTAAGGGACAGATTATTGCCGATTTCATTACTGAACATCATAATACATCGTTAAATTTGCTTAACATTGTTCCTTGGGTGTTATTCTTCGATGGATCTTCATGCAACAAAGGTGGTGGAGCAGGTATCTTATTAATTTCACCCAAAGGAGAAACATTTGAGTTTGCTGTTCCTATTCAATCTGCTGTTACTAACAATCAAGCTGAGTATGAGGCATTGCTCAAAGGGCTCCAATATTTGAAAGAAGCAAAGGCCATTGCGGTTGAAATTTTTGGAGATTCAGAATTGGTCATAAAGCAATTGAATGGTGAATATGAGTGCAAAAGTGATACCTTGAGGAATTACTATGAAGAATGCAAAGAAATATTGAAGAGCTTTCGGTCAGTAATTCTACAACACATTCCTAGAGGGGATAATGGAGAGGCAAATAGATTGGCCCAAAGTGCATCAGGTTATAAAGAGCTTCGAGAAGTTTTTGCTAATGATGTATATGCATTCGGGAGTAATCTGGCAGAAGATGATTGGAGAAAAGAGATTGCCGATTATCTGGAGAATCCGTCCCGAAAGGTTTCTAGAAAGCTCAGGTATAAAGCTTTAAAGTTTGTTCTTCTTGATGATAATTTGTATTATAAATCCCTGGATGGAGTGCTGTTACATTGCTTAAATCATGAAGAAGCAAAAAGGCTGATGAGAGAAGTACATGATGGGTTGTGTGGAGCACATCAATCGGCCTACCGAATGAAGTGGGTTATTAGAAGAACTGGATATTACTGGCCGACAATGTTGGAAGATTGTTTTGAATATTATAAAGGATGTCAAGACTGTCAGAAATTTGGAAACATTCAGAGAGTTCCGGCATCGGCTTTGAATCCCATTGTCAAGCCATGGCCATTCAGAGGATGGGGAATAGATTTGATTGGCCAAATAAATCCTCCATCTAGCAAGGGGCATAAGTTTGTGCTTTTGGCAACCGATTATTTTACCAAGTGGGTTGAGGCAATTCCATTAAAGAAGGTGACGTCGGAGAATATGGTTGAATTTGTTAAAGAACACATCATTTACAGATTTGGGATTCCTCAGACAATCACCACTGATCAAGGGACTCAATTTACATCTTCAGAATTCAGAGATTTTGCTGAAAGTATGGGCATCAGATTGTTAAATTCTTCTCCTTATTATGCCCAAGCTAATGGTCAGGCAGAGGCTTCTAACAAGATTATGATTAAAATTATACAGAAGAAGATTGATCAGAAGCCGAGAAAGTGGCATTCGGTACTCAGTGAGGCTTTATGGGCTTACCGAATGGCTCCACATGGGGCTACACAGACGTCTCCCTATGAGTTGGTGTATGGGCATCATGCTATCTTGCCATGGGAAATACAATTAGACTCAAGGAGAATAAAGTTGCAAAAGGATTTAAGTTCTAAAGATTATAATGATTTAATGATGGACGAATTAGAAGATTTGCATATGATTCGTCTCAGGGCCTTGGAGAATATTGAGAAGAACAAAGAGAAGCAAGCAGCTACTCACCTGCGGCGAGCGCCGGCACGACTTCCTTCGGCCTCATCGGCGGCCGGGCGCCTCCTGTTGTTGTCGGCCATTGGAAGTTCCTCGGAAATACTGTGGATGGGGAAAAGAATGGCTTGGGCCGGCAAGAACTTGGAAGGCGAAGAACTTGGTGAAGAAACTGTGGGCTGCCTGGGTGTTTATTTATGGAACCCGCAGAGGAAATCATGGCCAAAGATCGTGGCACGTATTCCGAAGAGTTCGGAAGGTGGAAAGGATTTTCCAGCCGATCGGTTCTCATGTCGTTTGAGATTCTTATCGAGTCGTATTCGGCTTTGACTGGATGGGATTCGGCTATGTCATAGTTGAAGCGTTTTCGGGTCTAAGTACTATTATGGCCAACTTTGCCGAATGAGTCATCCACAATGAAGGAAAACAGAGTTAAAGGGATAACAAGATTACAGGGTTAATAAAACATTCGGCTATCAAACATAATTCACACACCCAAGAACTTTGAGATTACATTTTTGGCATTTGATATCATGTTGCTGATGTTCTCTAATAAGTTTTTATCAGCTTCTTGGGTTCTGGTCAGGGCAGCGAGCTTCGCCTTGAGTTGTTTGTCTTCGTTTAGAGCTGCTAAGGCTTCCTTTCGCCTCTTCTCTGTTAGCTTGGGAAGCTCTACTATTTTCTTTTTGTCAGCTTCAATTTCGGCCGATAGATTTTTCAATTCGGCTTCAAGTGCAGCTTTTCTGATCTCCTTCATTTCAAGTTCAGATTCCAATTTGGTTAATAATTCCTTATCATTCTGGACTTGAGTATGCAGATCTTTTACAGATTGCTTAACCAAAGTTCTCCTTTGCTCCAAGGCTGGTTGAGCCGATTGATTCTTCAGAGCTTGCTTCACTGCGATAAAATGATCATCCAATCTGGAGATTGGATCTAAAGAAGTTTTGAGATCGGCAGGAAGGTTTTGGTCAAATGATTCAAGCAAATCTCTTAAAAGATCAGCATTGGTAACTTGTTCCCGAGTGTCCTTATGCAGAAAAAAGAGGATTTCCTTCAATTTTGCTTGGTTCTCCTCTGACAAAGTTTGATCAGAAGAGGTTTCTTCTCCTTGTTCGGCAACTAAATCATCCACAGCAAATGAATAGCTGGGTGAAGAAGTGGTTTTCTCCTGAAAGAAGATTATGCCGAATTATTGATGATTCATTGAATAAAGAACTGGAAGACTGAGTAATTATCTCTACCTCATTCCTGGTCTCTTGGATGGAAAGAGAGGGCAGCTCGAGCTCAGGCAAAGATTCTTGTATGTCATGCTGAGGAGAGCTTGGAAGATCCGTTGGTAGAGAAGAGGCTTCTAGTTGAGGAACATCAGGAGAAGCTGAAGCTAGTTCTTGAGGACTCTCCGAAATTGGGTCTATTGAGATTTGCTCTGAAACTGAAAATGAATAAATGCCGATGGAGAGGAACTTTAGAGACAAAAATGTGAGAAAATTTTACCAATCATTGAAGCATCGGCAGGACCTGTACTGATTGCTAGCTGTTGTTCTTTGGACTGAAATCAAAAAGAAATAAAGCTGAGCAAAAAACACCAAAAGCATTATAGTCAAAGAAAAAGGACTCTGACCTTGATTTTGCTACTTGTTCTTTTCTTCTTTGCAACCGAAGGAGCAGCTATAAGGAGGGTTTTCCTCTTGACAGATGATGGTCTAGTGAGTATTGGATCTGAAGAAGCTTGTCTAGCCATCAGGTGAGCCAAGGTAGGGGATTGGTGCCCCAAAGCAGAGATTGGGCCTGCAGTTTTGTATAAAATTACCCTGGCAAGAGGGGCAGGTGTTATGTCCTGCAAAATGATAGAGTCAGAATCAATTGGGGCTAATGTTGTTAAGACAGATAAAGGAATAAGCATATTACCTCTGCAGTTGGCTGATAATCAGGCATTAATTCGAGACAGAAGGGATGAATTGGCATGTTGAAGATATGATCATGGAATTCTTGCCACCAGAGAGTGAAGGAAGGATGAGCAGATGTTATTAGCACAAAAGGATCAGGTGCATAAATAGTTCCACAGCATTTATAGTTGAAAATCCTTCTTGTTTCTGTGAAATCCTTGATTATCTCCCTAGGCCTGAGGAATTCATGAAGGAATAGCCTAGGGGGCACTTGGCCACATCCCAACTGTCTAGCCATCATGTTTGGCTGATAATATTCATAAGTGCTTTGGACTAGCCTCCCTCCACAAAATTCGGCTGGCAGGATGCAGGGCTGGATAAAGGCATTAAAAATTGCTACAGATTGTACATCAGTGCATCCAGTCTCAAAGCTGAATTCGCAAGGGAGAGTAAGATTGTCATTGTCCGAATAAGGAAACCAAAGAGGATTGGCAAAACCTCTGAAGAAGAGCTCAAACAGTTCACCAATGTTCTTGTTGATGGATACGGTGGAGGCGGCTTCTCCATAAGTTTGACAACCTTTGGTTTTCCGGGTTTCTCCTTCTTTATAATTGATTGAGGGAAAGTCTCGGCTGTTGAGATCAATAGCAACGATTTGGTGCATGTACAATTGCAGCCACATTTGAACAAACCACCAGGGACCATTGACACAGGGGATCTTCTTTCTAGTGTGCATCAGGTGGGTGGTTTGATTGAGCATATGATAGACGCTTCCCAGGAGGTATTTCCCAAGTGGGATGACTTTTCCAGCAGCCAACTCTTCAGCCATTACAATGTGATTCAAGGTTGGCTCATTGGCTTTGCCACAAAAGACTGATCTGCATAGCCACATATTCAGGAAGGCCCTGTATTCAACATCGGTCAGAGGGCCATCAGACATATGATTCTGAATGTATCTCTTATATCCAACCCCTGTTTTCACTCCTGTCTGCTTGGAGGAACCTTTGTGATCATATGGGTGTACAGTTCCTGTAACATTCAGGCCGGTCATCATGTAGACATCGGCCAAAGTAGGAGACATTGGGCCATGACCAAAAAGAAAGGTATTTGTACCATTGGACCAAAAGTGGTAAGCTGCAATCAGGAGGTTCTCATTCTTTGGTGTTTCAGCTAATGACAGCTCCAGGCAATAAGAAATACGCAAATGATCCCAATTCTGTGTTTGAGGGCTTTTATCATCAGACATCCTTTTATACCAATTTCTCCATCCGGCGATTGGGGGCAAAGGCCAGTTCTTGAAGGCATCTTGCCACTCCTGAGGTTTTGTCAGTGAAATCTTAAAGGGAATCCGCTGAGATTCAGCCGCAATGATTTCAGAAGGATCTGAATCTCCTACGGGACCGAGGAAGTAGGATGGAGATTTTTCCTCAACAGGGATGAGGATTTCGGCAGCTAGGGCCTATCAAGAATGAAAGGGGATAAGAAGAAATTTAAAATGCAAATCGAAAGAAGACTGCCGAACATGCTTGAGGGGATTGAAGTTTACCTGGAGAGCAAGATCTTGGTCCGCCATTTGAAGGTTGGATCTTGGAAGACGATGACTTAGGGTTCGGATCCGGATGAGAGCTCTGAAGATTCGGAAGGAGAAGCGGGTGCCGAGCAGAACCAACTTGGAAATGTTAAGTGCTTTTGGTCAATTCCGAGATAAAAGTTACCTCTTATCCCGAAATTGAAGGGGCATGTGTTGACACCAAAAATTGGCACCAGGAAGAGGCTGACATGTGGGCCGGATTTGGTAGAAGGATGCCATTCGGCTAAAAGGGTTTTTTTTCTGAAGCATTCGGCAAAGATGCTCTGCGGTCGGGAACGCGTCGCCATTCGGCTGAAATGTTCGGCAGAGATACTCTGCGGTCGGGAATGCGTCATCATTCGGCAGAGGCATTGTTCCGCAGGCGAAGAGTGGTAGCATTCGGGAAGACATGATGACGTGGATCAACATAAGGAAAAGGCCGGTTCGAACAAGGAAAGCAATGTGGGCACGAAGATTCGTCATTTATTTTTAGAAACAAGTGTTGTAGTCGTGTCCGACTAGGAGTTGTATCAAGACCTGGGTATAAATATAAACCCATGGCAGCTGTAAAAGGGAATCGAATCAATCATACAACAAACCGGCCCCGTGCCAACATCGAGTCCTTTAGTCAAGTCGTCGAGTTCTTCGAGAGGAGTCATCGATCCGTCGACCTCCGTAAGTACCGGCAACCTTGTATCATGCTTAGTATCATGCGGTGGATTTAAGCTTTGATGCAAGTAGTCTTGTTACCATGCTTAGTATCATCCGGTGGATTTAAGTTGTGGTTTCAAGAAGGTTCCTCTGTTAGGTCATGAGCCATGCGGTGGGCTAAGATCTAGTATGGACCAAGTTATCGGCTCTGTTAGATTTCGGCAAGATCTAACAGATTCATTAAGTTACCCCGTGTTGCTCCTTTTTTACTATGTGCTTAATTCATGCAACACACCTTTGCCCAATCTAGATCGGCTAGAATCGGCTCTGCTTTACGGTGCGACGACTTATCCCCTCATAGCCGAATCCGAAACCGATCTAGGTTGCTACGTGTCGCGGGTTCAAGCTTGTCGGTATCGTGTAGATCTTGACAGAACCGGGTATCATGTGGTAGATGCAGGTTTTTGGATCGTCTTAGAGCTAATCATCCGGTGGATTAGAATTCGATTCGATCTGATAGATTTATCTTTACCGATTAGGCTTGTTCCTTCGCCATGGATCCCGATTCGGCTAATTAGCCGTATTCGGCAGTGCTCTCACGAGTGAACGTGTGTTCGTGGGTTTGCATTGGACAATGAATGCTTTTAGCCTTTCACGATTAGATTGTATCATGCGGTGGATTGATCTAATTTGATTGGTGGTGTGGCCTCAAACGAGTTGTATCATGCGGTGGATTAACTCGTTCGTTGTCATGCTTGACGGGTGCTGCTTTCGGCCTATGCATTCTTGTTTTCAATGTAAATTCGTGACTGTATTGTGGGTTCGTAACTAAACATTGAATGCTTTTAGCTTCTCATGATTAGATTGTATCATGCGGTGGATTAATCTAATCTGATTAGTGGCGTGGTTACAAACAAGTCGTATCATGCGGTGGATTAACTTGTTTTGTTATCATGCTTGACGGGTGCTGCTTTCGGCCTATGCATTCTTTGTTTACTGCGAATTTATGATCATGTTTCACCCTTTTATTTATTTATCATGCTCTGTTTCTCGTTAATCGGCTATGAGTACGTGTTCATTCGGTTGAAAGCCGATCTTTCGTCATGCTTACGTCACGCATTCGGCAGTGCGCTCCTTGCGTGCCTTGCCGATTGCCGAATGAGGTTTTAACTGCCGACAGATAGCTTCCCTGTAGCTATATGTCTCTTAAGATTGGCTTCAACGCCGCAAATATGGAACTGTCTGGTCTCACCCGGCACGTTCCAGGTTTTAATCTAAACGTTTTTATCCCTTTGTTAGTTTTCAGGCAAACTGACTGGCACGCTTCCGGATTCGAAAGCCCGGGCCACGTTTGAAGCCAGCTTTGTTCGGCTTGCTGTGTGCTTGGCGTGAAGTGCGGATTTTACGTCAACACACT
Organism: Echinochloa phyllopogon; assembly: GCA_033239725.1. Classification (NCBI taxonomy): domain Eukaryota; kingdom Viridiplantae; phylum Streptophyta; class Magnoliopsida; order Poales; family Poaceae; genus Echinochloa; species Echinochloa phyllopogon. The sequence goes on along the minus strand of BTCW01000015.1, from coordinate 27,320,048 downwards.
TTTTGGCACGCCCGGTGGGACACACACAAGTTTTCAAAGATGCCTGAGTTGAGCGACATCATGGATGTCACTTTGGAAGAGTTGTCTGAAGAACATCAACAGATGGTAAAGGTTGCTGCCAACCAATTCATTAACAAATGTTTACTGTCTTTCGCCAAGAACAGGAGTGGTGCACCTTTTCTCAAGTCTGATCTGCCAAGAGTTCTCCTTCCTGGGCAATCTGATCTTACTGAAGAAGAAGAGAGGGAGAGATTCTCGGGCTTGTTATACAAAGCTTTGGGAGAGACAATGACCAATCACAATGCTGCGTTCTTAAACAGTTTTCGGCATATAATGATAAGCATTTTTGGTCAGCATGTAGATAAACCCTTTGAGCAGATACATGGGCAATTGGGTGGCCCGACATACTTCAATGTTCAAGCACCAGTTCAGAAACCACATGGTAAAGGAAATGCTGATGAAACTGGAGGTTCTGGTGCTAAAGATATAAATGGACAACCGATTCGGCAAGATCCTCAGCTTGCACTGCCGAAAACTCGCACATACGGTGATATGGCATTCGGCACCACAGGGAATCCGCCTGCTTCTGCTTACAAGATATCTCCCTTGAACAACAGACTGCAGAGGGATTTGTATGGAAACGGATATTCAGAGTTTATGGATTACAATGCTATCGACGCTCTCCCGAATCCTGGATATGTTGGTACTGCAGGTATGCTTGCTGGAAAACCAGGGAATCAAGATACCAATATTGACCTCATGGTGCAAAAAATGACCGATGTATTGCAAAATCAATTCGGTCTGAAGCCTAAAAGTCAGGGGTACATGTATTCGTCTCCTTTCCCGGAATGGTACCAAAGGGTATCATTGCCGAATAGAGTCAAAGTGCCTACAGAGTTTACTAAATTCTCAGGACAAGATGATACAAGCACTGTGGAACATATAGCTCGATATCTGATGCAGCTTGGAGAGGCTTCGGCAGACGAGGCTTTCAGAATCAGATACTTTCCTTTGTCACTGACGGGTCCAGCTTTTACATGGTTTGCTTCTTTGCCTGCTCAGTCGATTTGTACTTGGAAAGACCTGGAACAGAAATTCCATGCTCATTACTACATTGGCAGTACCGAGAAAAAGTTGGTTGATTTGACCAGCTTAAGGCAGAGGAATAATGAAACACCTACAGAGTTCCTCAGGAGGTTTAGGGAAACTAAGAGTATGTGCTTTTCTCTGAACATACCTGATGATCAACTGGCTGGTATGGCTGTAGCTGGAATGTTGCCTGCCATTCGGGAGAAGCTGTTCGGGATGGAGTTTGATGATCTGGGCCAGTTGTCGCACAGATTGGCCTTGATGAGTAACCAGGCGTATGGTTTCAAGAAAGATGTCAGATTTGCTAAAAATAATGATGTAGCTGACATCTATAACCAATTCCTTGAAAGAGCAGATCAAGAAGATGAGTATGAAGATGGCGAGGAGATAGCTGCAGCAGAGATAGTGTGGAGCAAAGAACCAGTTACAATGACTCAAAGATGGATCAAACAGATGAAAGGAACATATGATTTTGATGTGACTAAGGCAGACAAATTGTTTGAGTTCCTGGTAAAAGAAGGCCGAATCAAATTGCCAGAGGGGCATTCTATGCTTCGGCCCGATGGAGTGAAAGATAAGAGGTACTGTGGGTTTCATGATAGAAATTCTCATTCCATTAATGAATGCAGAGTCTTTAGGATGAAGATTCAGAAAGCTATCCAGGAAGGACATCTGAAATTCGACAACAAGATGAAACTGGATAGTAACCCTTTCCCTCAGAATATGATCGGGTTGTCGGTTAATATGGTAAATGCTGTTCCATCTGGAGAAAAGGGAAGATTGAAAGTTTTAACCTCAAAGAAGGCAAAGCAGGATGGTTCAGTTGATCCTACTCGGCAGATCACAATGGAACAAATTCGCCGGAAAAATCTTCGGTTCCCGAATAGCCGATTTGAAGTGGGCAAATCCTTTAAACCTAGAGTTACTACACGTATTCTCCTCAACAAATGGCAGCGTCAGCAAGAAAAAGAGCGTTTTCAAAGGCGTGAATACGAGGAGGAGAAAAGAAGGCGCGAAGAAGAAAGGTTTGAGGAAGAACAAGAAGAGTATGCTCGAGAGCAGGAACGAGCGCATTGGGGGTGTGCATTCTTCAGACACTGTTGGAACGAAGGTTTAAAGCTGCCTACAAGGAATAACTGTCCTGAGTGCAATAATGGGTATGTCGAACATAGGCAAAATGTTGCCAATCGCCGATCTGTCCATGAAAGAATTGGTGGGGTGCATCTTAGTGATGATCGGCGTTTTGATGATCAACCAAGAAAGAGACATGCTGATTGCAGATGGATTGATCATGAGGAAGAAGATCGTGAGTATGTTTGGCAGAAAGGACAGTGGTGTCCACCTGGTTTAAGAAGGAGTCAGAAGAGAAGAGTTCAACGCCTGAGGAATCAAGAATTAAAGCAAGCAAGGCCTAGGGTGAAATCAATATGGCTCCCAAAAGACAGGCCTGACGAACATGGTCATTCGGCTCCTACATGTATGGTATGTTTTCTGCCGAATGAATTCATGGCTCCAGCTAACCAAATTGTACAGGAAGAGGTATTGCCCGATATAGATGACGCCGAACAATTTGGGTTAATGGCACAATTGATGTTGAACAAACAAGCTGTTTTTGAGAAGCCAACCCAGAATCGGCACATGAAGCCACTGTACTTGAAGGGATATGTTAATGGCAAACCATTGACCAAAATGTTTGTCGATGGAGGAGCTGCTGTCAATGTAATGCCATATACCACATTCAGGAAGCTTGGTATGGGCCCTAGAGATTTGACACCAACGAGCATAATTCTAAATGATTTCGCTGGAAATCCTTCGGACACCAAGGGATGCGTGCATGTTGATCTGATGATTGGGTCCAAGACTCTGCTTACGACTTTCTTTGTCATTGAGGGCAAAGGGGCATATAGCTTGCTGCTTGGAAGAGATTGGATTCATGCAAATTGTTGTATTCCATCTACTATGCATCAACAGCTTATTCAGTGGATAGATGATGAGGTGGAGATTGTCCAAGCAGATGACTCAATAAGCGTAGCAAATATGGAACCAGCTTTCTGGGAATATCAAGGCATAGATTGTTTCTCAGGCAAAGACTGGGGAGAAGGTCCTGTGGCACCAGCCAGCAGTGATCAACAGCCGATCGAAGCAGTCGGCTCTCATAGTAATTTTTGATGGAAAATCCAATTGATGGAACTGATGGAAAATTAGGACGTGGATTTGTGTCGGCCGATAAATTAGAAGAAGTGGACATTGGAGATGGTGACAAGCCAAGGCCGACATTTATCAGTGCTAATTTGGATTCGGTTTTCAAAGAAAAGTTGGTGACATTGTTAAAGGAATACAAGGACTGCTTTGCTTGGGATTATTCGGAGATGCCCGGTCTAGACCGTTCTATTGTTGAGCATCGGTTGCCAATCAAACCTGGATATAGGCCTTACAAGCAACCACCCCGAAAAATCTACAAGGAAGAAGTGTTGGCCGATGTGAAAAAGGAGATTGAAAGATTACTAGATGCAAATTTCATTCGGCCATGTAAATACGCGGATTGGATCTCTAATATTGTTCCTGTCTATAAGAAAAATGGAAAGATGAGGGTTTGCATAGATTTTAGAGACCTAAACAAGGCTACACCCATGGATGGATATCCAATGCCTATTGCTGATTCATTGGTTGATGCTGCTGCTGGATACAAAGTGCTCAGTTTCATGGATGGTAACGCAGGATACAATCAGATTTATATGGCATTGGAAGATATAGTAAAGACGGCTTTCAGGTGTCCTGGACACATAGGGTTGTTTGAGTGGGTTGTCATGACCTTTGGATTGAAAAATGCCGGTGCAACTTATCAAAGGGCTATGAATTATATTTTTCATGAGTTGATCGGCAAGATTGTGGAAATATATATTGATGATGTGATGATCAAGTCATTAGATCATGAGTCTCATTTGGCCGACATAAGGAAAACTCTAGAATGCACCAGGAAACATGGGCTTAAGATGAACCCGAACAAGTGTGCTTTTGGAGTTTCGGCTGGAGAGTTTCTGGGATTTTTGATACATGAAGGAGGAATAGGAGTTGGTAAGAAAAGCATGAAGGCAATTGATGAAATTGTTCCTCCAACTAATCTTAGAGAGCTACAATCACTGCTTGGCAAGATAAATTTTGTGAGAAGGTTCATATCAAACTTGTCACAAAAGGTGTTGCCCTTTTCCTCACTGTTAAAAATAAAGAAGGATCAAAAATTTGTATGGGGTGACGAACAACAGAAGGCTTTTGATGAAATAAAGGAGTACATGAAGAAGCCACCAGTATTGGTGCCTCCACAATTAAACAAGCCTTTTAAGTTGTACGTGGCGGCCGATGCCCAAACTATTGGATCGGCCCTCATTCAAGAATTTGAAGGGAAAGAAAGAGTAGTTGCATACCTTAGCCGAAAGTTATTAGATCCAGAGACAAGGTATTCGGCTATAGAGAAGCTTTGCTTATGTGTTTACTACTCCTGTACAAAATTTCGGCACTATTTACTACATGCCGAATGCGTTGTGTATTCAAAGTTTGATGTGATAAAACACATGTTGTCTATGCCAATTTTGAACGGAAGGATTGGCAAATGGATTTTAGCTTTGTCTGAATTTGAATTAAGATTTGAATCGGCAAAGGCTGTTAAGGGACAGATTATTGCCGATTTCATTACTGAACATCATAATACATCGTTAAATTTGCTTAACATTGTTCCTTGGGTGTTATTCTTCGATGGATCTTCATGCAACAAAGGTGGTGGAGCAGGTATCTTATTAATTTCACCCAAAGGAGAAACATTTGAGTTTGCTGTTCCTATTCAATCTGCTGTTACTAACAATCAAGCTGAGTATGAGGCATTGCTCAAAGGGCTCCAATATTTGAAAGAAGCAAAGGCCATTGCGGTTGAAATTTTTGGAGATTCAGAATTGGTCATAAAGCAATTGAATGGTGAATATGAGTGCAAAAGTGATACCTTGAGGAATTACTATGAAGAATGCAAAGAAATATTGAAGAGCTTTCGGTCAGTAATTCTACAACACATTCCTAGAGGGGATAATGGAGAGGCAAATAGATTGGCCCAAAGTGCATCAGGTTATAAAGAGCTTCGAGAAGTTTTTGCTAATGATGTATATGCATTCGGGAGTAATCTGGCAGAAGATGATTGGAGAAAAGAGATTGCCGATTATCTGGAGAATCCGTCCCGAAAGGTTTCTAGAAAGCTCAGGTATAAAGCTTTAAAGTTTGTTCTTCTTGATGATAATTTGTATTATAAATCCCTGGATGGAGTGCTGTTACATTGCTTAAATCATGAAGAAGCAAAAAGGCTGATGAGAGAAGTACATGATGGGTTGTGTGGAGCACATCAATCGGCCTACCGAATGAAGTGGGTTATTAGAAGAACTGGATATTACTGGCCGACAATGTTGGAAGATTGTTTTGAATATTATAAAGGATGTCAAGACTGTCAGAAATTTGGAAACATTCAGAGAGTTCCGGCATCGGCTTTGAATCTCATTGTCAAGCCATGGCCATTCAGAGGATGGGGAATAGATTTGATTGGCCAAATAAATCCTCCATCTAGCAAGGGGCATAAGTTTGTGCTTTTGGCAACCGATTATTTTACCAAGTGGGTTGAGGCAATTCCATTAAAGAAGGTGACGTCGGAGAATATGGTTGAATTTGTTAAAGAACACATCATTTACAGATTTGGGATTCCTCAGACAATCACCACTGATCAAGGGACTCAATTTACATCTTCAGAATTCAGAGATTTTGCTGAAAGTATGGGCATCAGATTGTTAAATTCTTCTCCTTATTATGCCCAAGCTAATGGTCAGGCAGAGGCTTCTAACAAGATTATGATTAAAATTATACAGAAGAAGATTGATCAGAAGCCGAGAAAGTGGCATTCGGTACTCAGTGAGGCTTTATGGGCTTACCGAATGGCTCCACATGGGGCTACACAGACGTCTCCCTATGAGTTGGTGTATGGGCATCATGCTATCTTGCCATGGGAAATACAATTAGACTCAAGGAGAATAAAGTTGCAAAAGGATTTAAGTTCTAAAGATTATAATGATTTAATGATGGACGAATTAGAAGATTTGCATATGATTCGTCTCAGGGCCTTGGAGAATATTGAGAAGAACAAAGAGAAGCAAGCAGCTACTCACCTGCGGCGAGCGCCGGCACGACTTCCTTCGGCCTCATCGGCGGCCGGGCGCCTCCTGTTGTTGTCGGCCATTGGAAGTTCCTCGGAAATACTGTGGATGGGGAAAAGAATGGCTTGGGCCGGCAAGAACTTGGAAGGCGAAGAACTTGGTGAAGAAACTGTGGGCTGCCTGGGTGTTTATTTATGGAACCCGCAGAGGAAATCATGGCCAAAGATCGTGGCACGTATTCCGAAGAGTTCGGAAGGTGGAAAGGATTTTCCAGCCGATCGGTTCTCATGTCGTTTGAGATTCTTATCGAGTCGTATTCGGCTTTGACTGGATGGGATTCGGCTATGTCATAGTTGAAGCGTTTTCGGGTCTAAGTACTATTATGGCCAACTTTGCCGAATGAGTCATCCACAATGAAGGAAAACAGAGTTAAAGGGATAACAAGATTACAGGGTTAATAAAACATTCGGCTATCAAACATAATTCACACACCCAAGAACTTTGAGATTACATTTTTGGCATTTGATATCATGTTGCTGATGTTCTCTAATAAGTTTTTATCAGCTTCTTGGGTTCTGGTCAGGGCAGCGAGCTTCGCCTTGAGTTGTTTGTCTTCGTTTAGAGCTGCTAAGGCTTCCTTTCGCCTCTTCTCTGTTAGCTTGGGAAGCTCTACTATTTTCTTTTTGTCAGCTTCAATTTCGGCCGATAGATTTTTCAATTCGGCTTCAAGTGCAGCTTTTCTGATCTCCTTCATTTCAAGTTCAGATTCCAATTTGGTTAATAATTCCTTATCATTCTGGACTTGAGTATGCAGATCTTTTACAGATTGCTTAACCAAAGTTCTCCTTTGCTCCAAGGCTGGTTGAGCCGATTGATTCTTCAGAGCTTGCTTCACTGCGATAAAATGATCATCCAATCTGGAGATTGGATCTAAAGAAGTTTTGAGATCGGCAGGAAGGTTTTGGTCAAATGATTCAAGCAAATCTCTTAAAAGATCAGCATTGGTAACTTGTTCCCGAGTGTCCTTATGCAGAAAAAAGAGGATTTCCTTCAATTTTGCTTGGTTCTCCTCTGACAAAGTTTGATCAGAAGAGGTTTCTTCTCCTTGTTCGGCAACTAAATCATCCACAGCAAATGAATAGCTGGGTGAAGAAGTGGTTTTCTCCTGAAAGAAGATTATGCCGAATTATTGATGATTCATTGAATAAAGAACTGGAAGACTGAGTAATTATCTCTACCTCATTCCTGGTCTCTTGGATGGAAAGAGAGGGCAGCTCGAGCTCAGGCAAAGATTCTTGTATGTCATGCTGAGGAGAGCTTGGAAGATCCGTTGGTAGAGAAGAGGCTTCTAGTTGAGGAACATCAGGAGAAGCTGAAGCTAGTTCTTGAGGACTCTCCGAAATTGGGTCTATTGAGATTTGCTCTGAAACTGAAAATGAATAAATGCCGATGGAGAGGAACTTTAGAGACAAAAATGTGAGAAAATTTTACCAATCATTGAAGCATCGGCAGGACCTGTACTGATTGCTAGCTGTTGTTCTTTGGACTGAAATCAAAAAGAAATAAAGCTGAGCAAAAAACACCAAAAGCATTATAGTCAAAGAAAAAGGACTCTGACCTTGATTTTGCTACTTGTTCTTTTCTTCTTTGCAACCGAAGGAGCAGCTATAAGGAGGGTTTTCCTCTTGACAGATGATGGTCTAGTGAGTATTGGATCTGAAGAAGCTTGTCTAGCCATCAGGTGAGCCAAGGTAGGGGATTGGTGCCCCAAAGCAGAGATTGGGCCTGCAGTTTTGTATAAAATTACCCTGGCAAGAGGGGCAGGTGTTATGTCCTGCAAAATGATAGAGTCAGAATCAATTGGGGCTAATGTTGTTAAGACAGATAAAGGAATAAGCATATTACCTCTGCAGTTGGCTGATAATCAGGCATTAATTCGAGACAGAAGGGATGAATTGGCATGTTGAAGATATGATCATGGAATTCTTGCCACCAGAGAGTGAAGGAAGGATGAGCAGATGTTATTAGCACAAAAGGATCAGGTGCATAAATAGTTCCACAGCATTTATAGTTGAAAATCCTTCTTGTTTCTGTGAAATCCTTGATTATCTCCCTAGGCCTGAGGAATTCATGAAGGAATAGCCTAGGGGGCACTTGGCCACATCCCAACTGTCTAGCCATCATGTTTGGCTGATAATATTCATAAGTGCTTTGGACTAGCCTCCCTCCACAAAATTCGGCTGGCAGGATGCAGGGCTGGATAAAGGCATTAAAAATTGCTACAGATTGTACATCAGTGCATCCAGTCTCAAAGCTGAATTCGCAAGGGAGAGTAAGATTGTCATTGTCCGAATAAGGAAACCAAAGAGGATTGGCAAAACCTCTGAAGAAGAGCTCAAACAGTTCACCAATGTTCTTGTTGATGGATACGGTGGAGGCGGCTTCTCCATAAGTTTGACAACCTTTGGTTTTCCGGGTTTCTCCTTCTTTATAATTGATTGAGGGAAAGTCTCGGCTGTTGAGATCAATAGCAACGATTTGGTGCATGTACAATTGCAGCCACATTTGAACAAACCACCAGGGACCATTGACACAGGGGATCTTCTTTCTAGTGTGCATCAGGTGGGTGGTTTGATTGAGCATATGATAGACGCTTCCCAGGAGGTATTTCCCAAGTGGGATGACTTTTCCAGCAGCCAACTCTTCAGCCATTACAATGTGATTCAAGGTTGGCTCATTGGCTTTGCCACAAAAGACTGATCTGCATAGCCACATATTCAGGAAGGCCCTGTATTCAACATCGGTCAGAGGGCCATCAGACATATGATTCTGAATGTATCTCTTATATCCAACCCCTGTTTTCACTCCTGTCTGCTTGGAGGAACCTTTGTGATCATATGGGTGTACAGTTCCTGTAACATTCAGGCCGGTCATCATGTAGACATCGGCCAAAGTAGGAGACATTGGGCCATGACCAAAAAGAAAGGTATTTGTACCATTGGACCAAAAGTGGTAAGCTGCAATCAGGAGGTTCTCATTCTTTGGTGTTTCAGCTAATGACAGCTCCAGGCAATAAGAAATACGCAAATGATCCCAATTCTGTGTTTGAGGGCTTTTATCATCAGACATCCTTTTATACCAATTTCTCCATCCGGCGATTGGGGGCAAAGGCCAGTTCTTGAAGGCATCTTGCCACTCCTGAGGTTTTGTCAGTGAAATCTTAAAGGGAATCCGCTGAGATTCAGCCGCAATGATTTCAGAAGGATCTGAATCTCCTACGGGACCGAGGAAGTAGGATGGAGATTTTTCCTCAACAGGGATGAGGATTTCGGCAGCTAGGGCCTATCAAGAATGAAAGGGGATAAGAAGAAATTTAAAATGCAAATCGAAAGAAGACTGCCGAACATGCTTGAGGGGATTGAAGTTTACCTGGAGAGCAAGATCTTGGTCCGCCATTTGAAGGTTGGATCTTGGAAGACGATGACTTAGGGTTCGGATCCGGATGAGAGCTCTGAAGATTCGGAAGGAGAAGCGGGTGCCGAGCAGAACCAACTTGGAAATGTTAAGTGCTTTTGGTCAATTCCGAGATAAAAGTTACCTCTTATCCCGAAATTGAAGGGGCATGTGTTGACACCAAAAATTGGCACCAGGAAGAGGCTGACATGTGGGCCGGATTTGGTAGAAGGATGCCATTCGGCTAAAAGGGTTTTTTTTCTGAAGCATTCGGCAAAGATGCTCTGCGGTCGGGAACGCGTCGCCATTCGGCTGAAATGTTCGGCAGAGATACTCTGCGGTCGGGAATGCGTCATCATTCGGCAGAGGCATTGTTCCGCAGGCGAAGAGTGGTAGCATTCGGGAAGACATGATGACGTGGATCAACATAAGGAAAAGGCCGGTTCGAACAAGGAAAGCAATGTGGGCACGAAGATTCGTCATTTATTTTTAGAAACAAGTGTTGTAGTCGTGTCCGACTAGGAGTTGTATCAAGACCTGGGTATAAATATAAACCCATGGCAGCTGTAAAAGGGAATCGAATCAATCATACAACAAACCGGCCCCGTGCCAACATCGAGTCCTTTAGTCAAGTCGTCGAGTTCTTCGAGAGGAGTCATCGATCCGTCGACCTCCGTAAGTACCGGCAACCTTGTATCATGCTTAGTATCATGCGGTGGATTTAAGCTTTGATGCAAGTAGTCTTGTTACCATGCTTAGTATCATCCGGTGGATTTAAGTTGTGGTTTCAAGAAGGTTCCTCTGTTAGGTCATGAGCCATGCGGTGGGCTAAGATCTAGTATGGACCAAGTTATCGGCTCTGTTAGATTTCGGCAAGATCTAACAGATTCATTAAGTTACCCCGTGTTGCTCCTTTTTTACTATGTGCTTAATTCATGCAACACACCTTTGCCCAATCTAGATCGGCTAGAATCGGCTCTGCTTTACGGTGCGACGACTTATCCCCTCATAGCCGAATCCGAAACCGATCTAGGTTGCTACGTGTCGCGGGTTCAAGCTTGTCGGTATCGTGTAGATCTTGACAGAACCGGGTATCATGTGGTAGATGCAGGTTTTTGGATCGTCTTAGAGCTAATCATCCGGTGGATTAGAATTCGATTCGATCTGATAGATTTATCTTTACCGATTAGGCTTGTTCCTTCGCCATGGATCCCGATTCGGCTAATTAGCCGTATTCGGCAGTGCTCTCACGAGTGAACGTGTGTTCGTGGGTTTGCATTGGACAATGAATGCTTTTAGCCTTTCACGATTAGATTGTATCATGCGGTGGATTGATCTAATTTGATTGGTGGTGTGGCCTCAAACGAGTTGTATCATGCGGTGGATTAACTCGTTCGTTGTCATGCTTGACGGGTGCTGCTTTCGGCCTATGCATTCTTGTTTTCAATGTAAATTCGTGACTGTATTGTGGGTTCGTAACTAAACATTGAATGCTTTTAGCTTCTCATGATTAGATTGTATCATGCGGTGGATTAATCTAATCTGATTAGTGGCGTGGTTACAAACAAGTCGTATCATGCGGTGGATTAACTTGTTTTGTTATCATGCTTGACGGGTGCTGCTTTCGGCCTATGCATTCTTTGTTTACTGCGAATTTATGATCATGTTTCACCCTTTTATTTATTTATCATGCTCTGTTTCTCGTTAATCGGCTATGAGTACGTGTTCATTCGGTTGAAAGCCGATCTTTCGTCATGCTTACGTCACGCATTCGGCAGTGCGCTCCTTGCGTGCCTTGCCGATTGCCGAATGAGGTTTTAACTGCCGACAGATAGCTTCCCTGTAGCTATATGTCTCTTAAGATTGGCTTCAACGCCGCAAATATGGAACTGTCTGGTCTCACCCGGCACGTTCCAGGTTTTAATCTAAACGTTTTTATCCCTTTGTTAGTTTTCAGGCAAACTGACTGGCACGCTTCCGGATTCGAAAGCCCGGGCCACGTTTGAAGCCAGCTTTGTTCGGCTTGCTGTGTGCTTGGCGTGAAGTGCGGATTTTACGTCAACACTATGCAATCACACCTGGGAAGTGTTGATGTGTGTGGTTGGGTGCAAAGTTCTTTTGAACTTTTACGCGACTGGTGGGTAAAGGGAGAAACCTATGCAGAGTGTAAAATCTATCATGATAGCCTTGCTCAGGGTCACGAGCGGCCTGGATCCTTTTTTATTAGAAGATGATGTTTATACATGGTTAATGTCACTTATACTTTATTAATTGGGTTACAATTGGGTTTTATTCACTTGTAGTAATTTGGTTAATGTTTAAATGAACCAACTAAAAATGCTAATGTAGTTAAGCCGTGTCTAGCCTATTTTGAGCCTTCATACACGTGTTATACTTGCTAAGTAATTGTTTACTTACACTTGTCATTTTATTCAACAAAATCCCAGATGGGTAAATAGATTGGGCTGGGCATGAGTCTGCTGCTGAGTTCCCCAAAGATTTACCGTACTACTGAGTTGTGGTCTCCTAGTCAGAGTCCTTGTGGATTGCGGCTCCATTAGTTTGAGAGTTTACTAGTCTTCCGCTATTATTGCTTAGTTCATTTATGAAGCACTTTGATGTAAACACTTTATTTAATGAAGAATTATTTCCAGCATATGTTCTTTGTTTATCATATTTGTTCGCTATGTGTGTACTAAGACTTCCTGGGCACACATATGGCCACATTCGGGTTTTTGTGAAAACTCGGGTGTGACAGATTGGTATCAGAGCTATGCTGACTGTAGGGCTGCAGCCTAGATAGTACTAGTCGTCATCTATTGGTTATTTTGCCATACAACCCTTGCTTTCTCTATCCTTTAGAGTTTTATTCATAAAAAGTGCTATCCTTGAGCATTTTACGCTTCTTGATGACTTATCTTTTGGTCATTATCTCCGTGGTTGTTTTACCCTCTCCTTGATAATTACTTCTCACCATTGACTTCTGATTACTTACCTACACCTTGGTTTGATAAACTGCTGATCTTAAATTCCTGTCTTGATAACTCCTCCTTGCTTATTGCTTTACCTTGGTCCTTTATCCCCCTTCTTGAGATTTGTGTTACTCTTGTGAGTATCTGTTGGCACTTCTTATGATCTAATATCAGAATTGAGAATCCTAGTACTGGGGTTAGGAGTGTTTCAGTGGTTTTCCTTATGGCTTAGTAAAATATAGAAATATTCTGCAAGCGCACAGAATCACCGCTGTAGCACTTCACCTGGGAGTATCCCGAGGTATCGTAATTTATATTTCCGCAGGGAAGCTTTGGCAAGATTACTAGTGAACAGATATTCGAGACTATCATGGAAGGGTACACGACTAGACAAGATAGGGGATAACAGTATTGGATAGGAGTGGATATACCGGACACACAGCTCAAGGGATACTCTGGTAAGGGAGAGAAGAGATAGATAGCTGGGAGGACAACGAGAAGAGATAGAGGACTCCTGGATACTTTATCTACCTGTGTCACTCTAGCTTAGAGATACAGCGGCTACAGAGCCAGCACTAGGAGATTTGGGATAACTCGAATGACTTAGCTTCGGGACAAGGGAACCGGTGAACACACAGAAAGGGATGAGAAGGGGTGCCACTATTTCCCAACTGGGGAATCCTACGGACCGGAACTAACGTGATGGGCTACAAAGACCGAAAGGGCTGTCACCACCTCCCGGCTACCACCTCCATTGCGACGGGAATAAACTAAGGCCACCGACTAGTCTAGGAACCACTCCTACACTAGGCAACGACTACTTACTCTGCTAGCAAGAGCAAGCAACCTTGTCAATACTCTTGGTGACAATTCACCTCCAGTATCAAGCAAGATCGAAGAACCAGCCAAGACAAAGAATTAAACAAGACTACAAGCACTAGAACTATAACTGACTATAGTCTAAACAAGATATATTTGCAACTAGGATAAAGTAGAAGCAAGATATAAATGACAAAGGCAAAGTGATAAAGATAACTATATTGATACTCAATGTCTTGCAAAAGGAAAAGGTAAAAGATACAAGAGCTTACACCAGAGCTTCTGAAGACGACTCCGGAACCTCCGAGGCACAGCTCGACTCAACTCTAACTCCTAACTAAACTATCCTAACTCTACTAGAATGAAAGTTGAAATGAGCTCCTTGGCTTGGTGTGTTTATGGCCCAGAGGTGATGTGGTTGTGGCCCGGGAAGAGATGGCTGCCGTCCTCATGTCATTTGTCGTGTTCGCTTGATATTCGTTGGACGACTCCCGGTGACGTGCACGGCTAAGGGGGGGTAACCAGCCGAACGGAGTCGTTTGGCCGATTCGGTCATTTTCGGCCCCAATAGCGTGTATTTGTCGTAGTTGTACCTGCACAGGTGTCACTCACCAAAACTCGTGGAACTTTATTAGAAATAAAACCTAAGTACATGGAATGTTGCATAAAACCTCATTTATTCCTGAGTATTGGTGGTCGGATTTGGGCTGTAACGACCGCCAACAGTATCCTTGTTTACTTACCCCACCTTGACATTATTTTCAATTTAGTCTACTTGCCTTATTTCACCCTCCTTGCCCACTAGTATTGTCACCTTGGATTTGTTCCTTGATTTTAAATTCCAAAGTGTCTCTTCTACTCTCCCTTTTATTCTCAGACACTTAGATTGTCTGTATCGTCCCGATGCATTCCCAAGTCACTTGAAGAATGAAGATACTAGTCTACTATAAGAAGTTCAAGCCTGAGCGACTTCAGAGTACAATACGACGTCGCACTCATTACCGCTACAACTAAGAAGTTGGACACCACACTAGACGAGTCTGAAGATGTAGGGTGAAGAAGACCGAAGAGATAACCTTACACAGGAGGATTCCCTTGACATTATTGACAACATCTAGAGTCGCTTTTATGCTTGTGTGTTTAACTTTGGTTGAGTGTGCTTGTAATGCCTGTTCTTATGCTTTTGATTGATTTGCTTCTTTGGAATGATTGTGTAGTTGGGCTCTCTCTGTTTTCCCCGCACATCCTTGTTCTTCTTGCTATCTATTCACGTAAATCAAGTGAAGAACATCAAGAAGGAAACCCGAAGCCAATCCCCGTAATGAGGAAACAAAGCTAAAGAAGATTTGACGTAGAGACTTGGCAACTGCATCAACAAAGAATATGAAGAAGATGGAACCAGCTACATCAAGTGATACATTTTGATATCATGTTTTCTCCCTTCTAGAATCTTGCTGTCTCGTTCTCCTCCTTGTCCCTAGTCCTTGCGAATCTCGGGATGAGATTCTTTTTAAGGGGAGTAGTTTGTCACACCCCAAAATTTTTGGATTTTGGGATGTGAATTGGTAGCATAATTAATACAATGATTTTCTCAATTTTCTAAAATTTTCTAAAATTTTCTAACCTTTAAATAAATAACAGGGAATTTAGTATAGGAAAATTTTGTTTTCTGAGTTAAATTAAAACAACATAGGTTAAATATTGAGTGCTTTGCATTCATATCGGTTGCATTTAGTGGTTTTATGTGTGTAAAGTTTTCAAAAAAGCCTTTAGAAGCCTAATGGGAATTTCTCAGAGTTTTCTGGCATTTATTCCTATTTTCCTTAGAGCAAATTCCAATTTTTGGAGTAGGCTAAAATCCATTTCGTGAGGTTCAAATATATTATTTGGGTTCCTCATGTCCAACTCTATCTCTGGAATTTTTTCTAGGATTTATAGAATTTTCAGAATATTTTTCATGGTTTTAATATCAATTCTGGACATATCTAGAATTGTTTAATAACCAGAAAAATAATTATTCCGAAAATTAAAATCACCCTAAATCTTAGTAGACCAGCTTTGGCCCAAAGTTGACCCAATTTTAGGCCAAATCCATCCCATCACTTTATTGGGCCAAATTTCAAAGCACATTCGCATTGGAATGGGGCAACCCACCTTTAGTCCCATATTACTAATGAACCTGGAAGTGAGAGGTTTTTTCCCTATATATACGAACCACCTATCCTCTCAAAAAGGCACGCCATCGACTCCTTTACAGGGAAGCCCCTTTGTTTGGGATTCCCTAAGGTAGTCTTCTTCCACCATATCTTCCACTACTGCCCATTCTTCGTCTTGTCGTTGCGCCGAGCCTTCCGTCGTTTTTGGCCTCAAGATTTTCAGTAAGTCTCTCAGCGAATCTTGTAATTTTCTACCATATTCGTTTAGTCTATACTCTTTCGTAAAAAAACCCCTGCTAGTTTTAAGCACTGAAAATCTTGTTTAGTCTATAGTTTCCACGTTTTAGATTCGTTTTAATCCTTTTTCGTTGTGTTAGATTCATGTCAACTTAAACTAAACTTAGCAACTAGTTCATGTTGGTCACAAGGGTACAGATTCAAAGAAATCTAACACCTAAATCCTGAATAGCCGATTCCAACGTTTTTTAAAAATTCGACTAGACTTCATAGTTGCTCACTGTTTTGACCATAACTTTTGATCTGCTTAACCAAATCTAGAAAATAAATACATTTTCGATATCTACAGAAACTTTCCTACAACTTTCATTGAAGAAGTCAGGTCAAAATATTCCTATAACTAAGCAGAAAATATTTAAACATATTCCTGTACACTTTGACTGAAGTGGTTTAAAAATTTTCTTATTTGTTTGAACTCAAGTTTTACCTCGGTTTTAAGCAGGGAAGTGCATGATTCCACAGGGTAGAAAAAAGAGGACAGAGGCGTTGATATGTCTAGTACAAATATGGGTTCAGTCGGGACATAGACGTACAGACCATTTGCTGCAGGATCTCATCTGGTTGCATTGCTGAAGAAGAGAGAATGGATATTAGACCAGGGTATTGCTCAAAGTGTTCTGAGTAAACTCAGTAGCAGCCATTTTTTAGACTTGGGTTTTATTTAGTTCTATTTTTTTCGAGAAACAAATTGGATTCATAGTAAATGTGGTGACCAGTCCTCTTACTATGGTTCGGGCCCTGTTCTTCTTTTCTGGACTGCCGATTAATCCTTTCGTGATAAGAGCTTAAACTTCATATTTGATGTCGCTTCATTCATACTTGAAATGTCAAATTGCGTTTTTTTATGATTTTTGCTAGTGTTCTGTACTCGCATGCAGAGAAAGTCTTTGTGATGAGCTCAATTGTGCATGCATTATTCATAACTAACAGAGTAGTGGTCTAGCAGTCGTAGGGATTCAAATCTAAGTGATCAAAAATCCGAATCGTTAATGTCGAAATCTCCATCAATCGACGTATTATCAGTGTACCTTATGAAAGATCGTCTAACGCCTCCATCATATGGGCACTGATATAATTGTTTATTCCATGCACTATTTTTGCAAAAAAAAAAGTTGCTTTAATCACTACCGCATGGACGTGCCATCATGAAATCCTCGATTATACCAGTGATGCGAATAAGGATCTGTTATTTGTGCCGATGTCAAAACTGATAGTAACTTCGGCCGGTCTCGGTGCACATTACTACACGATTACCTATATCAAAAACTAGGTAACCATGTCAAAAGAGTTTTGTGATGATAAAACTTCTCTCACAAACCATAAAACTCTTCGTTCTCTCTTGTATGCCACGTCAGCGCGTTTATTGAACATATCATAACAGTAGTCGTACATAATGATGCTTCAAACAATCAATTCAAATTAGGACATAATCTAACTAGTGTTTTTTATGCGATGACACGTTTGGTAATAAGGTCAGTCTCAGCGGAGTTTTATTAGGAGTTTCATGACATTAAATGTAATATGAATAACTACAACTACTGCTATGATATGTTCAATAAATGTGCTGATTTTTTAGTTAGCATTTTTGTCCGGGTCACAACCGCAGTAGTACGAATGCAATTAAAGCACCGATGTGCTTTGCACTGGCATATATGTGCCGATGCGAACGAGAATCTCTACATCAGTGCATAATCATATTGCTTAGGGCCCATTTGGAACATAGGAAATGGGCTGTATTGGAATTGCTTTCTAGATGAAAGGTAGGAGGCTGATTGACGGGATCAGAAACTTCATTTTAGGATATTTAGGAATTCCACTTGAATTTGTTTTCGATGCAACATAGCCTTTGAATATGCGATAGTTTAGAACACTGGAATCGGTTTGCTAGGATTTCGTGACAATTATCGTCGTATCTCTATCTAATACTAAAGCAAAGATTGTCTGGTCCATCCCTCTCACAATGCCGATAGGTGAGAATCACGTGCATATTTCCATAATCACATCTATTACAGAGACCAAATACAAGTATAATACGTTGAAATTAAATTAAAACATGAGAGAAAAGAAAAAAAATCTACATGGATCGGGACTGGTTAAATCTCTCAATATATATCTATGCTGTCTATGTCTGTAGCAACGCACGGGCACATTTGCTAGTATTTTTTTTAAAAAAAGACTTATAAGTTTTATCCCCCAAAATTTTTAAATTTGTATTGAACCCACCTGGTGCTGGAGTCAAAATGGGAATCAACAGGGCCAACACGGCCCACATGGCATTGGCTGACGGTATAGGAAGCCGTCCCGCTTTGACGCTTTGTACTCCTTGGCATGGCATGTGAAGGCAGGCATAGCACCCACACTGCCGTCTTTTTCACTTTCCAAATTACTATTCGTTGTTGGCTTTCTCATTTAATGTTTGATTATTTGTTTTATTCAAAAAATTTCACAAGTATCATTTATTTTACATGTGACTTGCTTTATGATCGTATATACTTCAAGTATAACTTGTCGGTTTATATATTTGGATAAATTTTTTGAATAAGATGAATGGTCAAATATCATTAAAAAGTCAACAACGAATAGTAATTTGGAAGGGATGTAGTACATTATTAGCGGTTGCTATTACAGCAGATACGTGTAGAAAAAGCAGACCACGGATAAACTGGCGCAGAGCAGCGGCTATTGCGTGGAATCTGCCTACAGTTTCAGTGTCACAACAAAACATATTTTTTGGTATCATCTGAAACTAAATAATGCTGCGCTGCCATGTTTTTTTTTCGCTACACTACACTGCTGGTGACTGAATAACAAAAACAGAGTAGGTGAAGAGATATTATCATTTCCTCTATGCCAGCTGAGCAAAACAAAATAAATTGACGAATTCCCTTGCTGGTGTCCATGACTGGGCTTATGGGTGAACCTATCTGTATCTATAAATACATCTTCCTCTCCATTCCGTCACAGAACAAATAGGGTAATACTCTCTTCTTTCCAGAGCCAACAAATCCCCTCCAATGGCCCATCCTAGCCACATGACCATCCTTTTGATGGCCTTGGCCATGGCCACTTCATCATTTTCATGCCCCTACACTTGTGAAAATGAGATAAACTGGCTCTTATATTTGAAACAAGTTGTCAGTTCTGGACCAGATAATAACCAAGACACAATTTTTGCACCAGCACCCCTAAAAAGTTTGGTTCAGCTGTAGTTAACAATTGGACCGTAATAGATGCGCCAGTTCCCAATGCAAATGTTGTTGGACATGCACAAGGTGTGCATGTCTTGTCTGATCTAGCCAATGTGGGCTGGTACAGTTCCCTCAATATAGTGTTTCAAGGTGACAGGTAATAAGTATGCTGCCTGCATGTAACAGTGATTTAATTTGTTATTTTTATTCATTGCATCAAAATACGGTCTCTACATATTTCTGTATATCAGGTTCACATCTTGAAAACTATATGGCACGTGGATGATGAAATGTTGCATAATATTTCCATACATGTGAAATAGGTTCAATGGATCTACACTCCAAGTGATGGGAGTTCTTCCACCAGCAGGAGAATGGGCTATTGTTGGAGGGACAGGAGAATTGGCTTTGGCCCGTGGTACTATTAAGCACAAAATAGTTGGTACAGCACCCAACACAAATTTTCGAGAAATAGATATTCATGCGTTCTACCTCAACAGCAACATCAGCTGTAAGTAGTTCTTTTTAGCTTTATATTGTTGCTTAACAGTCGAAGCTAGTTCATTCCATGCATTTCTGGGTATCCCATTAAGTAATTTACTCAATTTCATAGTTAACATATCCTTTTATCTATTTGGCCTAGTTATACATTTTGTATATGTGTCATCTTGTGGTTTTCATGGACAAACTTCAGTTTATAATCTTGTCTGTCTTTCTATGCATGCTAAATGATCTAAGATTCTAACTAAAATATGGTTCCTCTCAATATAACTACAAAATAAATGATTAAATGGAAATGGCATAGCATTCGAAAATGCATCTGCAGTATCTACTAATTTATTTCATATACGTAGTATATTTATACTGGTTCTGATACAGGGATTGTCGAGAGTGCCCAAGACAAATAATGCCATCAGAAAAGCTGCATCTTGGATGTGGAAAACCTAAAAGGAACCCGAATAATCACTCGGACAGATATATGCCATGAAGTAAATCAAGTGTATTAATGGCGTCCTTTATTTAATGAAGATTAGGCATTTGCACTATTCTCTATGATGATCTATGTGGCAGTTGTTGTACGCTACTGTTGCTGTATTGTGGTGGTTGTTGTAACGCAGTGTTGTATATTGTGAACTTATATGTATATTGTCTACAAAATAATCAAGGAGGTAAAGGTTTGTATAACGTCTAAGTTGTTTTATGGATACAAAACTTTTTTCATCCCATGAGGGAAATGGAAGTGTTTTTTAAATATTTTTTGTCCAGCCTAATATTTACAATAAAATGTTTTTACGGGAGAATTTAATTTTTACACTTCTTGGCCCAATTGTTGGCCCATCAATATGCTCTTGTTTAAGATTACTTTTGATTTGCAACAAAATAGAAAATCATAAAAAATCTAGTTATCATGTATAACTCTTCTCTCGCCTTCACATATCCTCAATCTAACACGTCACCAAAATCTAAGACAAGGGAACAATCTGGATTGAGGATGTGTTTGCCACCGTACGTGGTGACAACAATCAGCCAGGTTGAGATTATTTTTCATCATACAGGAGACCTACCAATCATTATATTCGAAAGAATAAAAGAGAACACACACACACACATCACCAGGTTGGAGATTCTGTCAGGTGGGACAAGCCGCCCATGACGGGATTGAACCAACCGTTAGTAGAAGAATTAGCTGGAGTTGTGGACTCTGCTAGGCAATACAGGCGTCCCCGAGACAAACGAGAAGTGCGGTGCTTGAGCTTAGATCCGACGAGAAAATTTTCACTAGTGGCTTTGCATGAGGTGTACGTACATGGTGAGTGGTGGAAAACGACTAGGGATCGAGAAACTTTTCTTCATGAAACTATGAAAGGTTGCTCACATACACATACGTATCATGAACACACAATCCTATTCGTATGAACACCTTCAAGCCGTTCTCAATGTTAAAGCAGCTTATGATTTGTCACATAGTTGACAGTTCCCAATTTTTAATTAAGGATCTGAACTCTTGAAACCCTGACTATTGTTGCTCGTTGGTTGTGAAATACTCAACAGATGATGGTTCAATTGCTCGCTGCAATTAAAATGGGGAATAACAGCAAGAACATAATGCAGAATTCAATCACCACCCTTTACGTACCTATGAGCCATAGCCAATCCAGAACGGCTCCAAAGAAAATTCCTCCCAAAAGGGAAAGCACAAGCAAGTTGCCCAAAGCATTTTGTTCTGGTCCCTGCAAGTATAATCACGAGCGCCGTCGTCGCCTCACCCTCGCACCACATCCAGGGACTTTCGACTCTGATGATTCGCAGGCATGCTTTAACGTCTCTAGTGCATTGTCTAACGTAGCAGTGGCGGAAGATCTTCACCAAAACAACCTGGAGCTGGTGAACAATGGAGATGGCGTTTCTCTGCATGACAACAGCATCACCAAAGGTAAATCTGTGGATGAGGAAATGGTCTTCCAAGAAGCAATGCTGTCAGGGTTCTCTTCAGATGAAGCTTGCAATTTCGTCAGGGAACAGAGAGTGGCCACTGCCGCGCTGTTACCGACGAAGAACAAAATGCAATCGGATGCACTTCTGATAGAAAACTTTTGGTGTGAGATGGGTTTCCCGAAAGGGACTCGATGGTGGGAGCTTCAGCATTTGACGGATCATGGACAGGACTATGTTACCTGTGTCGCACCGGGATCAAAGCGAAAGTTTGCCCCCATTGACGGATCATGTACAGGATGCATCCACTGTCTCGGATCCTGATCAATACGGGAGCGCAGCTCTTTCGGCGACCCAGAGCCTGAGCGCATCGTCGCATAATGGTCCCGGTGGCCGGGTGGCTCCAAAACGTGGCTCGGTGATCCAGCCATGGAAGCACCACATGGAACCGGACGTTGGACACTCGGCAAATACCCAAAAACACTCGGCGAACTCTTTGCAAAGGTCTCACGGTAAATTAGGTGACGGCAAAGGCGGCCTTTACCGAGTGTTTTTTATTGGGCACTCGGCAAAGTCTTTGCCGAGTGTTACATCAGACACTCAGTAAAATAAAGCACTAACAGACGGCCGCGGACAGCGCGACGGCGTCCGGGGCCGTCTGAACAAGGTTTCTACGGAGCCTTTGCCGAGTGTCAGGGTCCCACACTCGGCAAAGGAGTGGCTTTGCCGAGTGTTAGAGGCCCACACTCGGCAAACAAGTGGGTTTGCTACAGGCTGCCCACTTGTTTGCCGAGTGCTTTGGCTTTAACACTCGGCAAAGCCTCAATGTTTGCCGAGTGTTAAGTCAAAAACACTCGGCAAACAGTCAACACTCGGCAAAGGCTATTCCAGAAATGACAGAAACAACCTGTTTGCCAAGTGTTAATGCCAAAACACTCGGCAAACAGGCCCTTTGCCGAGTGTAACACTCGGCAAAGCGGCCAATCTACCCCTATTTTTATTCATTTATCGCGAAAACGACCCCCTCAAAACAAACATTACAGGAAGTTCATATATATTATAATAAGCATCACAGACAGTTCATATATATATATATATAACCTCCCACAACCAAAAATCCACAGTAAACATCACAGACAGTTCGACAAACATATATAAGTCACTAAACCATCCAAACATTCGCAGGTACACCATTTGTAACGACACAAAGCCACCAATATTCACAAACGTTCACAAACGGCACCAACTCACTGAGGAGGGGGTCCGAACAGCGATCTAACTGCCCGCGCCGCAATGTCTTCATCTTGAAGGCCCTCATTTGACGCCGCTGAACCAGGAGCCTGCCCAAAAAGATTTTCCATTTGTGATACAAGATTTACGATAGGAATGAGTTGTGAAATGAAATTATAAGGTTCTCAAGTGACTCACGGGAGAAATGGGAACACGTGGTGGAGGCGGGGGTGGCATCACCGGCGGCGGACCTTCACCCACCCGCGCACCAATGGTCTGCATGTAGGCATACATCTGCTGCTGTCACTACTCCATCTCCTCAATCTCCCTCTGTTTCTCAGCCTCCACCTCCTGCATCCGCTGCACCTACAACTCCAGGTGCTCCCTTCTTTGCCTCTCTTCATCCAACCGAGTCTGCAATATTCAATTAGAATGTTACCATACATTATAAACGTAAGTAAACTGTACATACGATGAACAAAACAGAAATAACCTGTAGTGCTTGCATCCTAAAGTGTGAACCGGGAAGAGGTTGGCGGATGGCTGGGGAAGAGCCCGTGCTCCTGGCTCGAATCTGGGAGAGTGGGGGTAGCGGCTGTGTCGATGGTGCTGTCGCCGATCAAGTACCGTCCATGCTTCTTGCCTCCTCCCGCCCTCATGACCACTTCTCCATCAATGTCGTGGGCGGTCAGATCGAAGTCTTGCCCATGGACCTCCCTCGCCACCTCTGTGTATGCAGTGAGGCGACTGTGGACGCTGATGTTGCTGTATGCCGAGGGCGGGTCCTCCAAGTTGTACTGGACGTCGGAGGTCGCCTTGCCCTTGTGGGCCAGAGGAAACGCCATGAACTGGTTGCAAGGCGCACCACTATGTGATGACGACTGAGAAAATAAACAATAAGAGTAAGATTAGTAATTATACAGAATTGAGTGAGCAAATTTAGAAATGACTCGACGTAGCCATTTTGCCCGATACTCGTCGAGAATTGTAGTGCAACGAATACTTACCCACGGCTCGGCCTTTACCCGCTCAGCCTTATTGGTGAACCTCCTACCTTCCCGATCCTCCGCATCGGGAGCGACGACGTAGTGGTCAAAGGTGTAGGTTGGCTCCTCCGTGCCGCCAATCTGAACCAGACCCGGAAACAACTCCCTGCATAGAAGACCCAGGATGCCGTTGACTTTGCGGTCGTGTGTGGCGCCCGGGGTGACAACCACCCAACTCCTGGTCAAGTGATTAAGATAAATTGTTAGTTCATATTGTGATTTCCATCATATGAAATGGATAAGGTACTTATAACATCTAAAATTACTTACCTTTTTTGCCAATAGGTGCAACTACAGGGCAATGCTCCATGGGTATTGGTCACTTCGAGAGTTGTGAGGGACCTCGCTGCCAAAGGGCCGACAGCTCACTAGAGGTGGACCCCTCTGCTGCCTCCCCGTCCTCGGCCCTGTGCTCCTCGGCCCCGTGCTCCTTAGCCCCATACTGCTTGGCCCCGTGCTCCTCAGCCCCATGCTGCTCATCCTCGCGCTCCTCTTCCTCCGCGGCCCATCGGTCCTCTGCCAAAGGAACAAACTCCTCCTCGGATGAAGACGACGAAGGTTCAGGGGTCCGTTGTCGCCTATTGCCTCGCCCCCTGCCTCGGCCCTTCTTTCACCCCCTGCCCTGGCCACCAGACGACTCAGCTACATCGGACCCTCCATCTTTGAGCCTGTGGTAGAGCGACATGACGTTCCTCATTGCACCCCATCCACCATCTTGGTTAAATCACCTGCAATCAACAAAAACATACATCTATTAGAAAGAGATGTAATATATAAAAAAATATGAAGCAACATAAATTATTAGAAAGAGATGTAATATATAAAAAATATGAACCAACACAATATATACAAAAGCTCGTACATTTATTAGAAATAATCATCTGGATCAGAATTATCTGGATCAACAGCTGCATCATCACTATCGTACATTTCGAGATGTTCATGCTCGTCCTCTAAAGGAGGAGGAATGTCGTCGTCACTGTCATTGCCTAATTGTAATCACTGTAGTAACTCCAAGTCCTTGGCATTCTGAACCACATCTCCAGTGTCCTCGTCAACAAACATTTCTGTGTCTAAATCCATTCCGACAGCTTGGGTTAAGTCTATCTCAAAAGACCCTTCTAGCCCATTTTCTTGGAAGAACTCTCCATCATAGGTGTTTGGATCTATGTTATAATCTTCATTGTTTGGGACTGGTAGTTTACCGCGAGGCGACACTTTGTATACAACATCCCAACCCTCAAGACTTTTGTCCTTTTTGCATGGGTATGACAAATAATAAACTTGGGTGGCCTGTTGAGCCACAATATAGACAAAGTATCCGGGTAAGACAGATGACTGTCTAAATTCGACTAGCCCCAGATTACGGGTTCCTCTCACCACGGAGGGATCAAACCAATGACATTTGAAGATAACAGGATTAAGAGGTTTGATTCCACCGAAATTAAGCTTGTATGTTTCTTCAAGTCTGGCATAGTAATCGACCCCATCAAGGCCTGGAGTATAGACTCCGGTATTTGTGGTCCTTCGATTAGGCATCCTCTGCTCATGACTTGTTGTGCGAAAACGATAACCATTCACGTCATATGCGGTAAAAGAGCTGACTTTGTACGCACAACTGTCGGCAACCTGTCTCAACTCGGCACTCATCTGACCCATCGGATTGACCCTTTCGTTTGAACCAAGAAATAAAATCAGGGTTGGAATTCCCCGCGCCCTGTCTAAGAAGGTTATCAACTTCATGCGGGGTAGGATCCCTCCTATTACGCCAGAACCGCTGAAGAAATTCCCTATATGAACAAGAAACAAGAGTGTTGGATGCAGAATAGTGACTAGGTACTCGAGAACAAGTTTGTTGTGAACGTACGGCATGTACGGCTCAACTTCGGATAGGTTGGTGAGCACATATAGCATGACAGCCTACCACTCTGCATTTGTCAAGTTTTTGTTCGTGCCTTCACTTGCACTTCCAAGTTGCCCTCGGAAAAGGCTGAGGTTCAATTCAACTTCACCAACATTGTAACGAGGCGGTGGATTGTGCATGCTAGGAAGGTTGTCAGCATAGTATTTTGTTGTGAAGTTTGACACCTCCTCTAGAATGTATGCCTCTGCAATAGAAGCTTCAATTTTGCATTTATTTTTGCATTTAGTTCGAAGAACCTTTTGACATCTCTCAATTGAATAGCACCAACGGTTCTGCACAGGCCCCCCATTCGTGCCTCATACGGAAGGTGCAAAATCATATGCTGCATCGGGTTGAAAAAACCCGGTGGAAATATCTTCTCCAACTTGCATAGCAACACGGGTGCAAGCTTTTCCATTTCTGCAATCACAATTTGGATACCTCCTTAGCACAAAGCTGGCGGAAGAAATTGCTCAACTCTGCCAGCACTAGCTAGATATGCTCGGGGACATAGCCTCGAACCATGACCGGAAGAAGCCACTCAAGCCATATGTGGTAGTCATGACTCTTGAGTGTTGGCGGTCTTTAAAGACCGATTTCCGACCTCCAACCAAGTATAAAATGAACACAATGGAATCACACACCATAGCTATAGGGCTTATTGCTAACCATTTCCACGAGTTTTGGTGTTTATTCGATTCCAGGAGGCACATGACCAAAGTTGAGGCAAAAAGCATATGAAAAGATGGATTCGGCTGAATCGCGAGATT
This sequence comes from Echinochloa phyllopogon, assembly GCA_033239725.1. Lineage (NCBI taxonomy): Eukaryota > Viridiplantae > Streptophyta > Magnoliopsida > Poales > Poaceae > Echinochloa > Echinochloa phyllopogon. Next base: position 27,293,512 of record BTCW01000015.1, on the reverse strand, counting down.
CGACCGAACTCTGTCTATTAACCCAGGGGACCAGAAGTCCGGAGAGGCTCAATTCCATCTTGAACGAAGCCCGCCAGTCCATCGGAAGGCCTCCAACTCAGCCCAGACCAAGGAACCGACTTGCCAACCGACCCAGGGGGTGATCCAGCACGTGGAAGGGACGAAGGCGGTGCAGAGGGCGGTTCGGCCGAACTCCACGGGTTCGGCCGAACCCACCATTTCGCCCGAAGGCACCAACCGCCTCAAAACCGCCTCTGGGATGACATCTAGGCCATATGAGAGCAAGGGCGGTGGATCCTATGGTTCGGTCGAACTGGGCAGTTCGGCCGAACCGACCTAGTTCGCCTGAATCCCCAGATTCGGCCGAACTAGGGGGGAACCGGCCTGAGCTTCCTTGCATGCTACTCTGCCTCCCACCGACCCTGGCCAGCTATAAATAGAGCTCTCCTTCACCTACATCAACACACAACATAGGAAGAAGAGAGTAGGCGTCGCTAGGTTCCGCCACTCATATCAGTAGAAATAGGGAGAGAGGAGAGGTGAGCATCCCGGAGATGAGCCGAAGTGTCGGCCCCTCTTCCCGCTGTACCTCTACGGATGCGACTTCACTTCGTGTAACATCCAGGTCTTGTCTGGTAACTCTTGTATCTCTCTCTGATTAATTGAGCATTCAGTTCTTACTTTTATATGCTTGCTGGTTCTTCGTTCAATGCTTAGTTGTGTAGTATAATTGTATACTAGCTGCTTAGCTTGAGTGCTTATCTGTCTGCAGTAGATAAGTATTAGTCAACTAGTGTAGGCGTGGTGCCTATACTTGAGGCTAAATTAGTTTCTGCCCGTCGCAACGGAGGTGGTAGCCGTAAGGTGGTGACAGCCCTTTCGGTCTTCGTAGCCCATCATGTTAGTTCCAGTGTCTTAGGACCCAAGGTTCAGGGTAACCGGCACCCCTTCTCACCCCTTTCTGTGTGTCGGAGGCTCTGTAGTCCCGAAGCAAGTATCTATTTGTATCCTCTGATCTGCTCAATCAATCGGTAGAATACCTTTATCAGACCCGTACCCTCTCTACCCTCTTACCTCTTCTCTTCTCTCCTTGTTGTCGTCATCTATCTCATCCATTCCATTTCATCCACACCATCTACCTAGGACAACTTAGTTTAGGATTAGTACACTTCTCGTTCTCTGTGGAAATCGATACTTTGGAATACTCCCGGGTGAAAGCTACATCGGTATCCGTCCGCTTGCGGATTTATCTGTAGGCCGTAAGGAGTGCCAACAAGCTTTCTGGCGCCGTTGCCGGGGAATGGTAGCTGTTCTGATTCCGAACCCAAGTTGTCCGTGTATCCCACCACCATCTACCATCCATATGGATCCCACTCTTACCTTACACCAACACTCGACTCCAAAGGACGCTTGTTTGGAGCCACCACCATCATCACATCCCATATCCACACCCGGCTATGAGCTACGTCCCGGCTTCATAGCCATGGTTCGTGAGCAATCGTTCTCAGGAACGAAGGCCGAGAGTCCATACGCGCATTTGCGTGAGTTTGAGCAACTCTGCTCATGCCTGACCATTGCGGGCATGACACAAGAGACACTCAAATGGAAGCTATTCCCGTTCTCATTAACGGGAGGAGCGAAGAAATGGTACTCTCTGGCTGTCGGTACGATGGAAGGGAGTTGGTTAACTCTTAGAGAGAAATTCTTCCTAAATTTCTTCCCAATTTCCAAGGTAGCCAGCCTCCGAATCGAAGTTCTTACCTTTAAGCAATTAGAGGGAGAGTCGTTAGGAGCTGTCTGGGCTCGTTTCAAGCAAATCTTGGCATCCGGACCAGACCTAGGCCTATCTGAACCTATCATTCTACAACATTTCAGCCTTGGCCTCTGTCCCGTAGCCACCACTTTCTTGGACTCTGCTTCAAAAGGGTCATTTTTTCATTTGACTCCCAGTGAAGCGAGGAAAGTCCTGGAGCGTATCCTGGACGACACTCCCTACACTGGAGTCTATGACGAACTCCCCGATGAAGAAGAGAAGCAGCCTAAACCTAAAGAGCCAGTACAGTCCTAATCCAAACCAATTAGCTCTTCCATTCCATCAGAACCTGAAGCTCATTTCGAACCACAACCATATCCTAGCCCAGACTACTATGATTCACTCTACACCACTCCCTATGATTTTGACGAAGATCTATTCGATGACATCGGGAGTGTAACGAGTTTCCCTCAAGGACACCGTGTAGAGGCCATAGATCAAGCCCCCGACAAGGAAGAACTCGAATACCAGAGAGAATACCTTGGACGTCTCTCTGCTATCACGAGTCGGGAGTGGCTAGAAGAGGCCGAAGCCTCAACCGAGGTCGTCAAGATGCCCAGAAAGATTCAAAGGATATATTGTGAGGTCCTGGGCAAAGACAAAGAAATTGGGTATGACCCGAGCCTTGGGATCAACATAATCTCTAGCTCGTTGGTGCACGACCAACTCCCTGGTGTACCTTGGTCATTTTCTCAAAAACGACTAAAATTCACTTCAGGAAGAATCCTGGATTGTTTGGGGATCTTGCGGGTCACACCCGTTAAGATTAACGACCCTGAGCTCTTCATGGATTTCCATATCTTTGACCTACCCAACGACACCACGCATCCCATCTTCCTAGGTAGACCAATCCAGAAGATATTGGAAAAGGCACCAACAAATCAGCTAGTAGAGCTCAGGATCGGCAAAGAACTCATCCCGGTCTCCTATTCTCAATCCTTAAACACCCCATTAGAGGCAGACCCCGATCTTGACCCATTAGAGGAAGTTAGGTCAGGTCACCTATTAGACCTAGAGCAGCCTATTCCAGAAGAAGATCTCCCGTTTTTCTCGGAAGAAGAGGAAACACATCCTCCGATTGAGCTTGACACAAACGAAACTCCAAAACCATCCCCAATCGAGCTCAAACCACTTCCACCTGGACTTAGGTATGCTTTCCTCTTTGGAGATAAGCAAACTCCAGTGATCATCAGTGATAAGCTCTCCGAACTAGAAACCCAACAACTCATCACTGTCCTGGAGAAGAATCGATCGGTCTTAGGATATTCTCTCCAAGACCTGAAAGGGATTAGCCCAAATCTCTGTACTCATCGCATCCCGATCGATTCTGAAGCAATGCCGTCTCGGGAACCTCAAAGACGGCTGAACAATGCCATGAGAGAGGTCGTGAAAAAGGAAGTTCTCAAGCTCCTTCATGCTGGGATCATCTACCCAGTCCCCAATAGCGAGTGGGATAGTCCCGTCCAAGTCGTTCCAAAGAAGGGAGGAATGACGGTAGTGCGCAATGACAAGAATGAGCTCATTCCTCAGCGCACTATTACCGGGTGGCGTATGTGCATAGATTATCGTAAACTCAACAAAGCCACCAAGAAAGACCATTTCCCTCTTCCGTTCATAGACGAGATGCTTGAACGGCTAGCCAAACACTCCTTCTTCTGTTTCCTTGATGGTTACTCTGGATATCACCAAATCCCAATCCATCATGAAGACCAGAGTAAAACCACGTTCACATGCCCTTATGGGACGTATGCCTATCGGCGTATGTCCTTTGGGTTGTGTAACGCACCTGCCTCTTTCCAACGTTGCATGATGTCCATCTTCTCTGACATGATTGAGGAGATTATGGAAGTGTTCATGGACGATTTCTCAGTTTATGGAAGGACCTTCACCGAGTGTCTGAAAAATCTGGACAAGGTCCTCCATAGGTGTAGAGAGAAGCACCTCATTTTGAACTGGGAAAAGTGCCATTTTATGGTGCGAGAGGGTATTGTCTTAGGACATCGGGTGTCGGAACGTGGAATCGAGGTAGACAGATCAAAAATAGAATTGATTGAGCAACTTCCACCTCCCACAAACGTTAAGGGAATCCGAAGCTTCCTTGGTCATGCCGGATTCTATAGGCGCTTCATCAAAAACTTTTCCCAGATATCTCGGCCCTTGACCAATCTTTTAGCCAAAGATGCCCCCTTCATTTTCAATGAGGAGTGTTACGCCGCTTTTCACACCCTCAAGAAGGCACTCATTTCCGCTCTCATTATCCAGCCTCCCGACTGGAGCATCCCATTTGAAATCATGTGTGATGCGAGCGACTATGCCGTAGGAGCTGTGCTGGGCCAAACTAAGGACATGAAGCACTATGCTATCTCATACGCTAGCAAAACGCTCACCGGCCCTCAGCTCAACTACGCGACCACGGAAAAGGAACTCTTAGCGGTCATATTTGCTATAGACAAATTCCGGTCCTACCTAGTCGGGGCCAAGGTCATAGTCTATTCAGATCACGCTACTCTGAAGTACCTTCTGACCAAGAAGGATGCAAAGCCGAGACTAATCCGCTGGGTTCTGCTACTCCAGGAGTTCGACATCGAGATAAGAGATAAGAAGGGAGTAGAGAACTCAGTGGCTGACCACCTGTCCCGAACGGAAGTACCGTCTGATCTTCCGATCGACGATCACTTGCGGGATGACACGCTCCTTAAGGTCACCACTGGCGATCCGTGGTACGCTAACATAGTAAACTTCATGGTCATGGGGTATGTCCCTCCTGGAGAAAATAAGAAGAGATTAGCTTATGAGAGCCAACTCCATCTCTGGGACGACCCGTACCTCTTCCGGATATGTAGTGACGGACTCCTCAGAAGGTGCATCCCTGCACATGAGGCATATAAAATCCTAGAGAGGTGCCACACAGCTCTGTACGAAGGACACTACGGTGCATTCCGGACTAATGCCAAAGTCTGGCAGAGCGGATTTTATTGGCCCAGCATGTACGAAGATGCAAGAGCATTCGTCATGCGATGCCCCCGCTGTCAGAAACACGGAAACATTAACACTAGAGACGCGATGCCACTCACTAGCAATCTCCAAGTAGAAATTTTCGATGTTTAGGGAGTGGACTTCATGGGTCCCTTCCCAATTTCCGAGGGTTGCCAGTTCATCCTAGTGGCAGTAGACTATGTGTCTAAGTGGGTGGAAGCTCTACCTTGTGTAGCCGCCGATTCTAGGAACGCGAGACGAATGTTTCATGAGTACATCTTTCCGCGTTTCGGCGTTCCTAGGATAGTCATTAGTGATGACGGATCCCATTTCATCGATTCAGCCTTCCGTAAGTATCTTTCAAGTCTGGGGGTGCAGCATAATGTTGCTACACCCTATCACCCTCAGACTAGCGGTCAAGCAGAAACATCAAACAAACAAATCAAAAATATTCTGCAGAAGACCGTAAATGAGATGGGTAGGCAATGAAAGGATAAACTCCCGGATGCACTCTGGGCATATCGTACGGCCTATAAGACGCCCATAGGCATGACCCCATATCAGCTAGTATATGGCAAGACCTGCCACTTACCAGTAGAGATGGAGTTCAAAGCTCACTAGGCCATTAGGAAGTGGGGTATGAACCTTCCAGCTGCCGGCCTCAAGCGGAAGATCCAATTGGCCGAATTAGATGAAATGAGGGAACGAGCTTACCACAGCTCCTGGCTATATAAGGAACGGACCAAGAGATGGCATGATAAGAAAATCAAGGTCAAGACGTTCAAGCTGGGAGATAAGGTCCTCGTTTTCAACTCCCGTGTCAAACTTTTCGGTCACGGGAAGTTGAGGAGCAAGTGGGACGGCCCATTCAGAGTAATCAATGCTGCATCTCATGGGGCCGTCACTTTGCAAAGCGAGGACGGAAACACCTTTAAGGTCAACGGACAGCGGTTGAAGGTTTTCCTAGAACCAGAACCTCTGCCACTCGACGAATTAGATGTCGTCGAGTTCATAGAACTCTGAACCCCGTCCGTGTTTAGATAGAGCACCGGTTAGTTCAGTTTAGTTTGGTGTGTTAGTTAATTGTGTGATTCATTTATTTTCCTTAGATTCATGATTAGAGTGCTCTGAATTTTCCCTTCCAATCATTTGTTTTTCCAAATCTTAGCTTGATGAATAAATAAAATTAGAGTTGAATGCAAAAAGAATAAAATTGTCGCTCCGGTTGGTGCATTTGAGCCAACCGGAGATTGCCCTGTTTAACAGAAAGATACATGAGTACAGGCATGACACAGTGGAGGAGCAGGATGAGGATGAGCAGGCCGACCAGCTAACTTAGTACCTTTCAAGGTTGAATCCCTACCAGTGAAGAGTCCAAGCTTGGGGGAGGAGCCCCATCAGGTACAATCCGAATTACTCGGCACTTTGGTCATTCAATTGAAAATACTTCCTTTGAATAAACTCCCAACCATGCATGGAATGAAACATATGCCTCTCACTTTGGAAATGATGAATAGTTGCTCTGTCATTAATTTTGCTAGTACTTTGTTGCAACTAGTTGCTTGACTATGCTTGAGTTATTTGGCATGAGTAGAAATGAACCTGAAAACCTTGTGGGAGCACATGCTTTATTCCAAGTCTAGGTTGTTGTGGGGATTGATATAGTGAGACTTCGGTTGAACTCTATTTCTGCTCTTAGTATGGTGAAAATCTCAGACGTTTATGCTTTCAAAAAAAACAAAGTTCCTCATTGGTCAAAAATTCCTACCAGAGCCATATGATAGGATTAGTTCTAAACTTTCTACCATATGCTGCTTGTCATCTTAGTGAGCCTTGTCAATTTGTTGTGACCTTTGTGTGGAATCTTTCATGCTCTCAAGATCGAGATTCACCTACTGTTGAAGTAAAATCCGCACCTCACGCCAAGCACACAGCAAGCCGAATTAGCTAGCTTCACACGTGGCCCGGGCTTTTGAATCCGGAAGCGTGCCAGTCAGTTTGCCTGAAAACTAACAAAGGGACAAAAAAGTTTAGATCAAAACCTGGAACGTGCCGGGTGAGACCAGACAGTTCCATATTTGCGGCGTTGAAGCCAATCTCGAGAGACATATAGCTACAGACAAGCTATCTGTCGGCAGTTAAAGCCTCATTCGGCAATCGGCAAGGCACGCAAGGAACGCACCGCCGAATGCGTGACGTAAGCATGACGAAAGATCGGCTTTCAACCGAATGAACATTGTAACACATACTCATAGCCGATTAACGAGAAACAGAACATGATAGATAAATAAAAGGGTGAAACATGATCATAAATTCGTAGTAAACAAGGAATGCATAGGCCGAAAGCAGCACCCGTCAAGCATGATAACAAAACAAGTTAATCCACCGCATGATACGACTTGTTTGAGACCACACCACTAATCAGATTAGACCAATCCACCGCATGATACAATCTAACCATGAAAAGCTAAAAGCATTCAATGTTTAATTACGAACCCACAACACAGTCACGAATTTACATTGAAACAAGAATGCATAGGCCGAAAGCAGCACCCGTCAAGCGCGGCAACAAACGAATTAATCCACCGCATGATACAACTCGTTTGAGGTCACACCACCAATCAGATTAGATCAATCCACCGCATGATACAATCTAATCGTGAAAGGCTAAAAGCATTCATTGTCCAATGCAAACCCACGAACACACGTTCACTCGTGAGAGCACTGCCGAATACGGCTACTTAGCCGAATCGGGGTCCGCGGCGAAGGAACAAACTTAATCGGTAAAGATAACTCTATCAGATCGAATCGAATTCTAATCCACCGGATGATTAGCTCTAAGACGACCCAAAAAACCTGCATCTACCGCATGATACCCGGTTCTGTCAAGACCGACACGATACCGACAAGTTCAAACCCGCGACACGTGGCAACCTAGATCGGTTTCGGATTCGGCTATGAGGGGATAAGTCGTCGCACCGTAAAGCAAAGCCGATTCTAGCCGATCTAGATTGGGCAAAGGTGTGTTGCATGAATTAAACACAGAGTAAAAACGAAGCAACACGGGGTAACTTAATGAATCTGTTAGATCTTGCCGAAATCTAACAGAGCCGATAACTTGGTCCATACTAGATCTTAGCCCACCGCATGGCTCATGACCTAACAGAGGAACCTTCTTGAAACCACAACTTAAATCCACCGGATGATACTAAGCATGGTAACAAGACTACTTGCATCAAAGCTTAAATCCACCGCATGATACTAAGCATGATACAAGGTTGCCGGTACTTACGGAGGTCGACGGATCGATGACTCCTCTCGAAGAACTCGACGACTCGACTAAAGGACTCAATGTTGGCACGGGGCCGGTTTGTTGTATGATTGATTGTCTCTCTCTTTACAGATGCCATGGGTTTATATTTATACCCAGGTCTTGATACAACTCCTAGTCGGACACGACTACAACACTTGTTTCTAAAAATAAATGACGGATCTTCGTGCCCACATTGCATTCCTTGTTCGAACCGGCCTTTTCCTTATGTTTTTCCACGTCATCGCGCCTTCCCGAATGCTACCGCTTTTACCTGCGGAATCATGCCTCTGCCGAATGACGACGCATTCCCGACCGCAGAACGTCTTTGCCGAATGCCTCTGGGGAAAAACTCCTTTGCCGAATGACATTTCTTCGACGACTCCGGCCCACATGTCAGCCTCTTCCTGGTGCTAATTTTTGGTGTCAACACATGCCCCTTCAATTTCGGGATAAGAGGTAACTTTTATCTCGGAATTGACCAGAAGCACTTAACATTTCCAAGTTAGTTCTGCTCGGCACCCGCTTCTCCTTTTGAATCTTCAGAGCTCTCATCCGGATCCGAACCCTAAGTCATCGTCTTCCAAGATCCAACCTTCAAATGGCGGACCAAGATCTTGCTCTCCAGGTAAACCTCAATCCCCTCAAGCATGTTCGGCATTCTTCTTTCGATTTGCATTTTAAATTTCTTCTTATCCCCTTTCATTCTTGATAGGCCCTAGCTACCGAAATCCTCATCCCTGTTGAGGAAAAATCTCCATTCTATTTCCTCGGTCCCGTAGGAGATTCAGATCCTTCTGAAATCATTGCGGCCGAATCTCAGCGGATTCCTTTTAAGATTTCACTGACAAAACCTCATGAGTGGCAAGACGCCTTCAAGAACTGGCCTTTGCCCCCAATCGCCGGATGGAGAAATTGGTACAAAAGGATTTCTGACGATAAAAGTCCCCAGACGCAGAATTGGGACAGTCTTCGTATTTCTCATTGCTTGGAGCTATCTCTAGCTGAAACACCAAAGAATGAGAACCTTCTGATCGCAGCTTGCCACTTCTGGTCCAATGGTGCAAATGCTTTTCTTTTCGGCCATGGCCCAATGTCCCCTACCTTAGCCGATGTCTACATGATGACCGGCCTGAATGTTACAGGAACTGTGTACCCATATGACCATAAAGGTTCCTCCAAGCAGACAAGAGTAAGAACAGGAGTTGGATACAAGAGATATATCCAAAATCATATGTCTGATGGTCCTCTGACTGATGTCGAATACAGAGCTTTTCTGAACATGTGGCTATGCAGATCAGTCTTTTGTGGCAAAGCCAATGAGCCAACCTTGAATCATATCGTGATGGCCGAAGAGCTGGCTGCTGGAAAAGTCATCCCACTTGGGAAATACCTCCTGGGAAGTGTTTACCATATGCTCAACCAAACCACCCACCTGATGCACACTAGCAAGAAGATCCCCTGTGTCAATGGTCCCTGGTGGTTTGTCCAAATGTGGCTGCAATTATACATGCACCAAATCGTTGCTATTGATCTCAACAGCCGAGACTTCCCTTCAATCAATTATAAAGAAGGAGAAACCCGGAGAACCAAAGGTTGTCAAACCTATGGAGAAGCTGCCTCCACTGTACCTATCAACAAGAACATTGGTGAACTGTTTGAGCTCTTCTTCAGAGGTTTTGCCAATCCTCTTTGGTTCCCATATTCGGACAATGACAATCTCACTCTCCCTTGCGAATTCAGCTTTGAGACTGGATGCACTGATGTACAATCTGTAGCAATTTTTAATGCCTTCATCCAGCCCTGCATCCTGTCAGCCGAATTCTGTGGAGGGAGGCTAGTCCAAAGCACTTATGAATATTATCAGCCAAACATGATGGCTAGACAGTTGGGATGTGGCCAAGTGCCCCCCAGGCTATTCTTCCATGAATTCCTCAGGCCTAGGGAGATTGTCAAGGATTCCACAGAGACAAGAAGAATTTTTACTTATAAATGCTGTGGAACTATTTATGCACCTGATCCTTTTGTGCCAATAATATCTGCCCATCCTTCCTTCACTCTCTGGTGGCAAGAATTCCATGATCATATCTTCAACATGCCAATCCATCCTTTCTGCCTTGAATTAATGCCTGATTATCAGCCAACTGCAGAGGTAATATGCTTATTCCTTTATTTGTCTTAACAACATTAACCCCAATCGATTCTGACTCTATTATTTTGCAGGACATAACACCTGCCCCTCTTGCCAGGGTAATTTTATACAAAACTGCAGGCCCAATCTCTGCTTTGGGGCACCAATCTCCTACCTTGGCTCAGCTGATGGCTAGACAAGCTTCTTCAGATCCAATACTTACTAGACCATCATCTGTCAAGAGGAAAACTCTTTCTTTAACTGCCCCTTCAGTTGTAAAGAAGAAAAGAACAAGCAGCAAAATGATTGCACAGGTCAAATTTCTCCTTCCTCGAGTAAAAAATGCTAATTTCATTCTGCTCATTTTCTACTCCTTTATGGTTTCAGGCCAAATCACAGCAATTGGCCATTAGCACAGAACCTGCCGATGCTTCAGCGATTAGTAAAATTTCTCACCATCTTGTCTTTTAAAAACTCTTTTCGTCGGCACTAACTTTCTTTTAGTCACAGAGCAAACTTCAATGGATCCAATTTCGGAGAGCTCCTCTTTTCACCAAGAACCAGCTTCATCTCTACCTGATGAACCTCAGCTAGAAGCCTCATCTCCACCAAAGAACCTTCCAAGCTCTCCTCAGCATGACACACAAGAACCTTTGCCTGAGCTTGAGCCGCCCTCTCTCTCCATCCAAGAGATCAGAAATGAGGTAGAGATAATTTCCCAGTCTCTCCAGTTCTTTATTCAATAGATAATCACTAATTCGGCAATATCTTTTTCCAGGAGAAAATAACTTCATCACCCAGTTACTCATTTCCCTTGGATGATCTTGTTGCCGAACAAGCAGAGGAAATTTCTTCTAGTCAGACTTTATCAGAAGAAACCCAAGCAAAATTAAAGGAAATCCTCTCCTTTCTGCACAAAGACATCCAGGATCAAGTCAAGGATGCTGATCTTCTGAGAGATATGCTTGAGCCCATTGAACAAAACCTTCCTGTTGATATTCAAGCTTCTTTGGAACCAATCTCTCAATTGGATCAAAAATTTGCTGCAGTCAGACAGGTTCTGAAAAGTCAATCTTTACAACCAGTTTTAGAACAAAGAAGAGCCATAGCTAAGCAATCCTTGAAAGATCTGTATATCCAAGCTCAGAGCAATAAAGAATTGTCAGCTAGACTGCAGCCAGCACTTGATCTGAAGAAAATCAGAAAAGCTGAACTAGAAGCCGAATTGAGGACTCTGTCAACTGAAATCGAAGCTGACGAGAAGAAGTTAGCCGAACTTCCTGATCTGACAGAGAGGATACGAAAGGAAGCATCGGCAATTCTATCTGAAGATAAACAGCTCAAAACGAAACTCTCTGCTCTGATAAAAACCCAAGAAGCAGGCAAAAATCTTTTGGAGACCATTAACAAAATGATATCTGATGCTAAAGATGTAATCTCCAAGTACTTGGGTGTGTAGTTGTATTGAATATTTAATTAGCCGAATGTCTTACCAACTTTGTAGTTTCACCAATCTTTGCTTTCTCTCCATTGTGGATAACTCATTCGGCAAAGTTGGTTTTAATAGCGTCAGACCCGAAAACGCTTCAACTATGACATAGCCGAATCTCATCCAGTCAAAGCCGAATACGACTCGATAAGAATCCCAAACGACATGAGAACCGATCGGCTGGAAAATCCTTTCCACCTTCCGAACTCTTCGGAATACGCGCCACGATCTTTGGCCACGATTTCCTCTGCGGGTTCTATAAATAAACATCCAGGCAGCCCACAGTTTTTCACCAAGTTCTTCGTCTTCCAAGTTCTTGCCGACTCAAGTCATTCTTTTCCCCATCCACAGTAACTCCGAGGAACTTCCAATGGCCGACAACAACAGGAGGCGCCCGGCCGTCGATGAGGCCGAAGGAAGTCGCGCCGGCGCTCGCCGCAGGTGATTGGCTGCTTGCTTCTCTCTGTTCTTCTCGAGATTTCCTTTCTCTTTCTTGACGAATCTTCTTTGTTCTTTCAGGGTAATCCAATGGATTGCCGGCGCTGGTGCGCCAGTTGCGGCTCCAGCCGCTGCTCCTGTGGCGCCCAACTCCTCGAGTTCGTCCAATCGGACTCGTTCATCGGACGACTTCCGCTACTCAGACGGCGATGCTCGCCGATTCAAGGCGGAGCGTGACGACTCTCGTCGCGAACTGGAGATCATCTCCAAGCAAGCCGGGATTGCTGACCTTGAATGGCAGCATGAGCGCAAACAGTTGCTTGAAGTCATTGATGGTGAGTCCTGCAATCTGCTCAACCTCAATTCTCATCCTCCAAATGATATTAATCTGTCATCTCCTTGTAACTTCGCAGCGCGCGATGCTGAACTTGATCGACTGAAGGCGCTGGTGGAGGAGCTGGCGGACAAGGTGAACGCCCAAGGGGACACACCCGAGGCACGCCTTGGTGCGGTGGCAGGTCGTGTCGACGAAGTGGCTTCCCATGGCGTTCGCCTGGGCGTCGCTACGGGTCTCGTTGCTATGTCGACACACACCGGCACTGACTATTCCAGGATGCCGGTTGGTTTTGCCAACAGCAACCCAGAAGACATCGATGATATTGACGCCTCCATTGATCGTCTTGATGGCCATGGCGCTGCCATTGCCGATTCCATTCATCCCCAGTCTGTTTTGAACAGGCTCTTTCAGTAGTTTGTACTAGGGATTTATGGAATTTCGGCAATAAAACTTATCTTTTGCGTGAACTCTTGATGTAACATATTTTGTGCTAAGGGCAATACATTCAGTACTAGCCATTTTCCTTTTCTGTCAACATTTGTTCTGAAGGCGATTTCTTCCCGAATATCGGCTGTTCGGCAATTTGATATATCAATCATCGATCGATTTCAATACTGGGATAATATCTCTTCAAATATCTTCCATTTATAGCAGAAGCAAATTCTTCTCCCAATAACGTCTTCAAAATATATGCATTTCCAGGCACGCACCTAACCACTCTGAAAGGACCTTCCCAATTTGGAGACCATTTGCCGAATGCTGCATATTTGGTTCCAATCGGCAATATCGCTTTCCAAACTAAATCACCTTCTGTAAATTGCTTAACTTTCACCTTTTTATTGTAATACTTAGCAACTCGCATTTTGTTCCTCTCAATATTCTGCAAGGCCCTGAGACGAATCATATGCAAATCTTCTAATTCGTCCATCATCAAATCATTATATTCTTTAGAACTTAAATCCTTTTGCAACTTTATTCTCCTTGAGTCTAATTGTATTTCCCATGGTAAGATAGCATGATGCCCATACACCAACTCATAAGGAGACGTCTGTGTAGCCCCATGTGGAGCCATTCGGTAAGCCCATAAAGCTTCATTGAGTACCGAATGCCACTTTCTCGGCTTCTGATCAATCTTTTTCTGTATAATTTTAATCATAATCTTGTTAGAAGCCTCTGCCTGACCATTAGCTTGGGCATAATAAGGAGAAGAATTTAACAATTTGATGCCCATACTTTTAGCAAAATCTTTGAATTCTGAAGATGTAAATTGAGCCCCTTGATCTGTGGTGATTGTTTGAGGAATCCCAAATCTGTAAATGATATGTTCTTTAACAAATTCAACCATATTCTCTGACGTCACTTTCTTTAATGGAATTGCCTCAACCCACTTGGTAAAATAATCGGTTGCCAAAAGCACAAACTTATGCCCCTTGCTAGATGGAGGATTTATTTGGCCAATCAAATCTATTCCCCATCCTCTGAATGGCCATGGCTTGATAATGGGATTCAAAGCCGATGCCGGAACTCTCTGAATGTTTCCAAATCTCTGACAGTCTTGACATCCCTTATAATATTCAAAACAATCTTCCAACATTGTCGGCCAGTAATATCCAGTTCTTCTAATAATCCACTTCATTCGATAGGCCGATTGATGTGCTCCACACAACCCATCATGTACTTCACTCATCAGCCTTTTTGCTTCTTCATGATTTAAGCAATGTAACAGCACCCCATCCAAGGATTTATAATACAAATTATCATCAAGAAGAACAAACTTTAAAGCGTTATACCTGAGCTTTCTAGAAACCTTTCGGGATGGATTCTCCAGATAATCGGCAATCTCTTTTCTCCAATCATCCTCTGCCAGATTATTCCCGAATGCATATACATCATTAGCAAAAACTTCTCGAAGTTCTTTATAACCTGATGCACTTTGGGCCAATCTATTTGCCTCTCCATTATCCCCCCTAGGAATGTGTTGTAGAATTACTGACCGAAAGCTCTTCAATATTTCTTTGCATTCTTCATAGTAATTCCTCAAGGTATCACTTTTGCACTCATATTCCCCATTCAATTGTTTTATGACCAATTCTGAATCTCCAAAAATTTCAACCGCAATGGCCTTTGCTTCTTTTAAATATTGGAGCCCTTTGAGCAATGCCTCATACTCAGCTTGATTGTTAGTAACAGCAGATTGAATGGGAACAGCAAACTCAAATGTTTCCCCTTTGGGTGAAATTAATAAGATACCTGCCCCACCACCTTTGTTGCATGAAGATCCATCGAAGAATAACACCCAAGGAACAATGTTAAGCAAATTTATCGATGTATCATGATGTTCAGTAATGAAGTCGGCAATAATCTGTCCCTTAACAGCCTTTGCCGATTCAAACCTTAACTCAAATTCAGACAAAGCTAAAATCCATTTGCCAATCCTCCCATTCAAAATTGGCATAGACAACATGTGTTTTATCACATCAAACTTTGAATACACAATGCATTCGGCATGTAGTAAGTAGTGCCGAAATTTTGTACAGGAGTAGTAAACACATAAGCAAAGCTTCTCTATAGCCGAATACCTTGTTTCTGGATCTAGTAACTTTCGGCTAAGGTATGCAACTACTCTTTCTTTCCCTTCAAATTCTTGAATGAGGGCCGATCCAATAGTTTGGGCATCGGCCGCCACGTACAACCTGAAAGGCTTGTTCAATTGTGGAGGTACCAATACTGGTGGCTTCTTCATGTACTCCTTTATTTCATCAAAAGCCTTCTGTTGTTCGTCACCCCATACAAACTTTTGATCCTTTTTTATCTTCAACAGTGAGGAAAAGGGCAACACCTTTTGTGACAAGTTTGATATGAACCTTCTTACAAAATTTATCTTGCCAAGCAGTGATTGTAGCTCTTTAAGATTAGTTGGAGGAACAATTTCATCAATTGCCTTCATGCTTTTCTTACCAACTCCTATTCCTCCTTCATGTATCAAAAATCCCAGAAACTCTCCAGCCGAAACTCCAAAAGCACACTTGTTCGGGTTCATCTTAAGCCCATGTTTCCTGGTGCATTCTAGAGTTTTCCTTATGTCGGCCAAATGAGACTCATGATCCAATGATTTGATCACCACATCATCAATATATATTTCCACAATCTTGCCGATCAACTCATGAAAAATATAATTCATAGCCCTTTGATAAGTTGCACCGGCATTTTTCAATCCAAAGGTCATGACAACCCACTCAAACAACCCTATGTGTCCAGGACACCTGAAAGCTGTCTTTACTATATCTTCCAATGCCATATAAATCTGATTGTATCCTGCGTTACCATCCATGAAACTGAGCACTTTGTATCCAGCAGCAGCATCAACCAATGAATCAGCAATAGGCATTGGATATCCATCCATGGGTGTAGCCTTGTTTAGGTCTCTAAAATCTATGCAAACCCTCATCTTTCCATTTTTCTTATAGACAGGAACAATATTAGAGATCCAATCCGCGTATTTACATGGCCGAATGAAATTTGCATCTAGTAATCTTTCAATCTCCTTTTTCACATCGGCCAACACTTCTTCCTTGTAAATTTTTCGGGGTGGTTGCTTGTAAGGCCTGTATCCAGGTTTGATTGGCAACCGATGCTCAACAATAGAACGGTCTAGACCGGGCATCTCCGAATAATCCCAAGCAAAGCAGTCCTTGTATTCTTTTAACAATGTCACCAACTTTTCTTTGAAAACCGAATCCAAGTTAGCACTGATAAATGTCGGCCTTGGCTTGTCACCATCTCCAATGTCCACTTCTTCTAATTTATCGGCCGACACAAATCCACGTCCTAATTTTCCATCAGTTCCATCAATTGGATTTTCCATCAAAAATTACTATGAGAGCCGACTGCTTCGATCGGCTGCTGATTACTGCTGGCTGGTGCCACAGGACCTTCTCCCCAGTCTTTACCTGAGAAACAATCTATGCCTTGATACTCCCAGAAAGCTGGTTCCATATTTGCCACGCTTATTGAGTCATCTGCTTGGACAATCTCCACTTCATCATCTATCCACTGAATAAACTGTTGATGCATAGTAGATGGAATACAACAATTTGCATGAATCCAATCTCTTCCAAGCAGCAAGCTATATGCCCCTTTGCCCTCAATGACAAAGAAAGTCGTAAGCAGAGTCTTGGACCCAATCATCAGATCAACGTGCACGCATCCCTTGGTGTCCGAAGGATTTCCAGCAAAATCATTCAGAATTATGCTCGTTGGTGTCAAATCTCTAGGGCCCATACCAAGCTTCCTGAATGTGGTATATGGCATTACATTGACAGCAGCTCCTCCATCGACAAACATCTTGGTCAATGGTTTGCCATTAACATATCCCTTCAAGTACAGTGGCTTCATGTGCCGATTCTGGGTTGGCTTCTCAAAAACAGCTTGTTTGTTCAACATCAATTGTGCCATTAACCCAAATTGTTCGGCATCATCTATATCGGGCAATATCTCTTCCTATACAATTTGGTTAGCTGGAGCCATGAATTCATTCGGCAGAAAACATACCATACATGTAGGAGCCGAATGACTATGTTCGTCAGGCCTGTCTTTTGGGAGCCATATTGATTTCACCTTGACCTTTGCTTGCTTCAATTCCCGATTCCTCAGGCGCTGTACTCTTCTCTTCTGGCTCTTCCTCAAACCAGGTGGGCACCATTGTCCTTCTTGCCAAACATAAGCATGATCTTCTTCACAATCAACCCACTTGTAATCAGCATGTCTCTTTCTTGGTTGATCATTAAAACGCCGATCATCACTAGGATGCATCCTGCCAATTCTTTCATGGACAGATCGGCGATTGACAGTTCCCTGCCTATATTCATCATACCTATTATTGCATTCAGGACAACTATTCCATGTGGGAAGCTTCAAACCTTCGTTCCAACAGTGTCTGAAGAATGCACACCCCCAATGCGCACGTTCCTGCTCTCGAGCATACTCTTCTTGTTCTTCCTCAAACCTTTCTTCTTCGCGCCTTCTTTTCTCCTCCTCGTATTCATGCCTTTGAAAACGCTCTTTTTCTTGCTGACGCTGCCATTTGTTGAGGAGAATACGTGTAGTAACTCTAGGTTTAAAGGATTCTCCCACTTCAAATCGGCTATTCGGGAACCGAAGATTTTTCTGGCGAATCTGTTCAATTGTGATCTGCCGAGTGGGATCAACTGAACCATCCTGTCTTGCCTTCTTTGAGGTTAAAACTTTCAATCTTCCCTTTTCTCCAGATGGAACAGCATTCACCATATTAACCGAGAACCCGATCATATTCTGAGGGAAAGGGTTACTGTCCAGTTTCATCTTGTTGTCGAATTTCAGATGTCCTTCCTGGATAGCTTTCTGAATCTTCATCCTAAAGACTCTGCATTCATTAATGGAATGAGAATTTCTATCATGAAACCCACAGTACCTCTTATCTTTCACTCCATCGGGCCGAAGCATAGAATGCCCCTCTGGCAATTTGATTCGGCCTTCTTTCACCAGAAACTCAAACAATTTGTCTGCCTTAGTCACATCGAAATCATATGTTCCCTTCATCTGTTTGATCCATCTTTGAGTCATTGTAACTGGTTCTTTGCTCCACACTATCTCTGCTGCGGCTATCTCCTCGCTATCTTCATACCCATCTTCTTGATCTGCTCTTTCAAGGAATTGGTTATAGATGTCACCTACATCATTATTTTTAGCAAATCTGGCATCTTTCTTGAAACCATACGCCTGGTTACTCATCAAAGCCAATCTGTGCGACAACTGGCCCAGATCATCAAACTCCATCCCGAATAGCTTCTCCCGAATGGCAGGCAACATGCCAGCTACAGCCATACCAGCCAGTTGATCATCAGGTATGTTCAGAGAAAAGCACATACTCTTTGTTTCCCTAAATCTCCTGAGGAACTCCGTAGGTGTTTCATTATTCCTCTGCCTTAAGCTGGTCAAATCAACCAACTTTTTCTCGGTACTGCCAATGTAGTAATGAGCATGGAATTTCTGCTCCAGGTCTTTCCAAGTATAAATCGACTGAGCAGGCAAAGAAGCAAACCATGTAAAAGCTGGACCCGTCAGTGACAAAGGAAAGTATCTGATTCTGAAAGCCTCATCTGCCGAAGCCTCTCCAAGCTGCATCAGATATCGAGCTATATGTTCCACAGTGCTAGTATCATCTTGTCCTGAGAATTTAGTAAACTCTGTAGGCACCTTGACTCTATTCGGCAATGATACCCTTTGGTACCATTCCGGGAAAGGAGACGAGTACATGTACCCCTGATTTTTAGGCTTCAGACCGAATTGATTTTGCAATACATCGGTCATTTTTTGCACCATGAGGTCAATACTGGTATCTTGATTCCCTGGTCTCCCAGCAAGCATGCCTGCAGTACCAACATATCCAGGATTCGGGAGAGCGTCGATAGCATTGTAATCCATAAACTCTGAATATCCATTTCCATATAAATCCCTCTGCAGTCTGTTGTTCAAGGGAGATATCTTGTAAGCAGAAGCAGGCGGATTCCCTGTGGTGCCGAATGCCATATCACCGTATGTGCGAGTTTTCGGCAGTGCAGGCTGAGGATCTTGCCGAATCGGTTGTCCATTTGTATCTTTAGCACCAGAACCTCCAGTTTCATCAGCATTTCCTTTACCATGTGGTTTCTGAACTGGTGCTTGAACATTGAAGTATGTCGGACCACCCAATTGCCCATGTATCTGCTCGAAGGGTTTATCCACATGCTGACCAAAAATGCTTACCATTATATACCGAAAACTGTTCAAGAACGCAGCATTGTGATTGGTCATTGCTTCCCCCAAAGCTTTGTACAACAAGCCCGAGAATCTCTCCCTTTCTTCTTCTTCAGTAAAATCAGACTGCCCAGGAAGGAGAACTCTTGGCAAGTCGGACTTGAGAAACGGTGCACCACTCCTGTTCTTGGCGAAAGACAGTAAACATTTGTTAATGAATTGGCCAGCAGCAGCCTTTACCATCTGTTGATGCTCTTCAGACAACTCTTCCAAAGTGACATCCATGATGTCGCTCAACTCAGGCATCTTGAAAACTTGTGTGTGTCCCACCGGGCGTGCCAAAAAGTGTGTTGACGTAAAATCCGCACCTCACGCCAAGCACACAGCAAGCCGAATTAGCTAGCTTCACACATGGCCCGGGCTTTTGAATCCGGAAGCGTGCCAGTCAGTTTGCCTGAAAACTAACAAAGGGACAAAAAAGTTTAGATCAAAACCTGGAACGTGCCGGGTGAGACCAGACAGTTCCATATTTGCGGCGTTGAAGCCAATCTCGAGAGACATATAGCTACAGACAAGCTATCTGTCGGCAGTTAAAGCCTCATTCGGCAATCGGCAAGGCACGCAAGGAACGCACCGCCGAATGCGTGACGTAAGCATGACGAAAGATCGGCTTTCAACCGAATGAACATTGTAACACATACTCATAGCCGATTAACGAGAAACAGAACATGATAGATAAATAAAAGGGTGAAACATGATCATAAATTCGTAGTAAACAAGGAATGCATAGGCCGAAAGCAGCACCCGTCAAGCATGATAACAAAACAAGTTAATCCACCGCATGATACGACTTGTTTGAGACCACACCACTAATCAGATTAGACCAATCCACCGCATGATACAATCTAACCATGAAAAGCTAAAAGCATTCAATGTTTAATTACGAACCCACAACACAGTCACGAATTTACATTGAAACAAGAATGCATAGGCCGAAAGCAGCACCCGTCAAGCGCGGCAACAAACGAATTAATCCACCGCATGATACAACTCGTTTGAGGTCACACCACCAATCAGATTAGATCAATCCACCGCATGATACAATCTAATCGTGAAAGGCTAAAAGCATTCATTGTCCAATGCAAACCCACGAACACACGTTCACTCGTGAGAGCACTGCCGAATACGGCTACTTAGCCGAATCGGGGTCCGCGGCGAAGGAACAAACTTAATCGGTAAAGATAACTCTATCAGATCGAATCGAATTCTAATCCACCGGATGATTAGCTCTAAGACGACCCAAAAAACCTGCATCTACCGCATGATACCCGGTTCTGTCAAGACCGACACGATACCGACAAGTTCAAACCCGCGACACGTGGCAACCTAGATCGGTTTCGGATTCGGCTATGAGGGGATAAGTCGTCGCACCGTAAAGCAAAGCCGATTCTAGCCGATCTAGATTGGGCAAAGGTGTGTTGCATGAATTAAACACAGAGTAAAAACGAAGCAACACGGGGTAACTTAATGAATCTGTTAGATCTTGCCGAAATCTAACAGAGCCGATAACTTGGTCCATACTAGATCTTAGCCCACCGCATGGCTCATGACCTAACAGAGGAACCTTCTTGAAACCACAACTTAAATCCACCGGATGATACTAAGCATGGTAACAAGACTACTTGCATCAAAGCTTAAATCCACCGCATGATACTAAGCATGATACAAGGTTGCCGGTACTTACGGAGGTCGACGGATCGATGACTCCTCTCGAAGAACTCGACGACTCGACTAAAGGACTCAATGTTGGCACGGGGCCGGTTTGTTGTATGATTGATTGTCTCTCTCTTTACAGATGCCATGGGTTTATATTTATACCCAGGTCTTGATACAACTCCTAGTCGGACACGACTACAACACTTGTTTCTAAAAATAAATGACGGATCTTCGTGCCCACATTGCATTCCTTGTTCGAACCGGCCTTTTCCTTATGTTTTTCCACGTCATCGCGCCTTCCCGAATGCTACCGCTTTTACCTGCGGAATCATGCCTCTGCCGAATGACGACGCATTCCCGACCGCAGAACGTCTTTGCCGAATGCCTCTGGGGAAAAACTCCTTTGCCGAATGACATTTCTTCGACGACTCCGGCCCACATGTCAGCCTCTTCCTGGTGCTAATTTTTGGTGTCAACACCTACACTCCACCTCTCACTTGCAATTCCTACACTGGGAGTTAGCAAAACCATGCCATCACCCATTCCACAAAATAAACTTCATGTTCTTTGAGTCCCTCTCCAAATATCTTTGAAGTAGAGGCATGGGCTATGAAAAAAACAAAGAGAGAGAAGAAAAGCATGCCAAGTGGCATGGCAAAAATATGAGAAAAGAAAAGCATGCCAAAAAGTCATGGCAAAAATAGAATAAAAGATAGCCCCTGCTCTCGAAAAATAAATCAAGGAGAGGAAGAATCATTCTATGAAGTTCCACCAAATTCCACTCCACATATTCCACTCCGCATATTCCACACACTTGCACTTCTTGATCTAAAAGTGTGATTTGATTCTCCTAAGGTGCGGTTTTTGACTTAGCAAAATATAAGATGCTTGTATGCCTTCATTCTTTGTCCCTGAGCCACACAAAAAGCCAAATTAGATGTTAGGATGAAAAGAAGGCGAAGCCTTTGGTGAGGATTCAAATACACTTGAGCGATTGAGTGAGCCAATGAGGAACAACTTATCTTTTCACAAAAGGGTGAAAACTCCGAGATAGGATCCTGAAAAGAGTAGAGTGGAATAAAACTAAGTTAACTTATTCATCCTTTCAACTGCCCAAGATAAGGAGATTGCTATAAGCCCCATAGGTAAAATGGTGAATTATTACCTTGCTAGTGATTCAAGTAAAATTTGAATACTAGTTGTTCATAAAGTTACCTGTAAGAGAAATGACATTGTAGCAACTCCTGATCCACCGAGCCTAAGTTTTTATCTTTGCTCGAGGACGAGCAAAGAGCTAACCTTGGGGGAGCTTGTTGGCAGTCGTTACAGACCGATTTCCGACCGCCAACCAAGTATAAAATGAACACAATGGAATCACACACCATAGCTATAGGGCTTATTGCTAACCATTTCCACGAGTTTTGGTGTTTATTCGACCGAGCTCTGTCTATTAACCCAGGGGACCAGAAGTCCGGAGAGGCTCAAGTCCATCTCGAACGAAGCCCGCCAGTCCACCAGAAGGCCTCCAACTCAGCCCAGACCAAGGAACCGACTTGCCAACCGACCCAGGGGGTGATCCAGCACGTGGAAGGGACAAAGGCGGTGCAGAGGGCGGTTCGGCCGAACTCCACGGGTTCGGCCGAACCCACCAGTTCGCCCGAAGGCACCAACCGCCTCAAAACCGCCTCTGGGATGACATCCAGGCCATAGGAGAGCAAGGGCGGTGGATCCTACGGTTCGGCCGAACTGCCCAGTTCGGCCGAACCGACCCAGTTCGCCCAAATCCCCCAGATTCGGCCGAACTAGGGGGGAACCGACCTGAGCTTCCTTGCATGCTACTCTGCCTCCCACCGACCCTGGCCAGCTATAAATAGAGCTCTCCTTCACCTACATCAACACACAACACAGGAAGAAGAGAGTAGGCGTCGCTAGGTTCCGCCACTCATATCAGTAGAGATAGGGAGAGATGAGAGGTGAGCATCCCGGAGAGGAGCCGAAGTGTCTGCCCCTCTTCCCGCTGTACCTCTATGGATGCGACTTCACTTCGAGTAACATCCAGGTCTTGTCTAGTAACTCTTGTATCTCTCTCTGATTAATTGAGCATTCAGTTCTTACTTTTATATGCTTGTTGTTTCTTCGTTCAATGCTTAGTTGTGTAGTATAATTGTATACTAGCTGCTTAGCTTGAGTGCTTATCTGTCTGCAGTAGATAAGTATTAGTCAACTAGTGTAGGCGTGGTGCCTATACTTGAGGCTAACTTAGTTTCTGCCCGTCGCAACGGAGGTGGTAGCCGTAAGGTGGTGACAGCCCTTTCGGTCTTCGTAGCCCATCACGTTAGTTCCGGTGTCTTAGGACCCAAGGTTCAGGGTAACCGGCACCCCTTCTCACCCCTTTCTGTGTGTCGGAGGCTCTGTAGTCCCGAAGCAAGTATCTATCTGTATCCTCTGATCTGCTCAATCAATCGGTAGAATACCTTTATCAGACCCGTACCCTCTCTACCCTCTTACCTCTTCTCTTCTCTCCTTGTTGTCGTCATCCATCTCATCCATTCCATTTCATCCACACCATCTACCTAGGACAACTTAGTTTAGGATTAGTACACTTCTCGTTCTCCGTGGAAATCGATACCTTGGAATACTCCCGGGTGAAAGCTACATCGGTATCCGTCCGCTTGTGGATTTATCTGTAGGCCGTATGGAGTTCCAACATTGAGCCCATTGATTCGTAGAGTAGATAAGTTCACCCCCCCTATTCAAATTCTCTGCGTACCCATCAGGGAACTTTAACTTTTCGAACCAACGTAGCACTTCCTTCCTTTGGTCCCTCGTGAGGACGAAATCAGCCTTATGTTTTTTCCATGTTTTGCCATCCCTGAGAGGCGGTATCTCTAGCTTCGGTCGATTGCATATCCGCTTCTAATCCACTCTAGCCTTGACATTGTCTTTGGTTTTATCAGGAATTTCCATGATTGTACCCCAAAGTGCATCGGCAAGATTTTTTTCGGTGCGCATTACATCAATGTTGTGTGGAAGCAAGAGATCTTGCATGTACGGTAGCTTCTACAAGCCCAACTTATGAATCCAGGCATGTTGCTCACCATATCCAACAAAAGCACCATCCTCCCCGACCTCAAGAGCATCTAACTGTGCACGGACCTCTGCACCTGTCATCAGCTCTGGTGCAGGGTCTTCAACCCTGACACCTTTCGTGAAGTTCTTGATATCTCGTCTGAATGAGTGGTCAAGAGGGAGAAATTGACGATGTTTGTCAAAGCATGAATATTTGCCACCCTTCGTCAACCAGATAAACTTCAGAGATGCCTTACATATTGGACATGGGAACTTCCCGTGAACACACCAGTCGCAGAATATCCCATACGCCCGCATGTCGTGCAGGGAGTACTGGTAAAAGACATGCATTTTGAAGTTTGTTTTTGTATCTCGGTCGTATGTGCATACACCTTCCTTCCAAGCACGGTCCAAATCATCAATGAGAGGGTCCATATACACACTCATCTTTTCCCCGGGTAATTAGGAATAATTAACGACAAAAATATGTTCTGTCGTTGAAAGAGGACGCCGGGAGGGGGGGGAGATTGAGAGGGATCACGAACATGGGCCAACAAGAGTATGGGGCAGCCGTCATTCCATAAGGATCGAACCCATCTGTTGCCAACGCAACACGTACATTCCGAGCCTCTAGAGTCATGTCACGATGAACCTTATCAAAGTGTTTCCATGCTTCACCATCGGATGCATGTACGAGCTTATCAGGATTGTATCGACGTCCACTCTAGTGCCATGTCATCTGTTTCACGGAGTCCTCGGTCATGTAAAGCCGTTGGATCCTCGGTATAGGTGGAAGGTACCATAGGATATTCACGGGGATTGTACTTTGGTTCTTTTTCCCATCACCACCGACTACTTCCACGAATCTAGATGCCTCACACTTTGGACAGTGCTTTCCTTCTGCATATTCTTTCCTAAATAAGATGCAGCAATTCGGAGAGGCATGTATCTTCTGATATGGCATCTTAAGTGCATTAAGAAGTTTTTGTGCTGCGTACATGTTCTTTAGTAGAATGTGACCTTCTGGAAGCAGGCCACCAAAAACTGTCAGGATGACATCAAAGGTCTCGACCCAAGCTAAACTGCGACTTGACGGCCAACAGACGTGCAACGTCATCCAATTGAAAAACCTTAGTATGCGAGTGAAGGGGTTGTTGTGCCGCTGACAACATGTTATAGTAAGCCTTTGCAGTGGCCTCCGGCTCCTCCTCCGTAGGTCCATCATTGAAGTGTGCTGCGCCATAGTCATCTAACATGTCCCCTACCCTGGCATCATCATCAAAAGCCTGGATGCGCTGCCTCACGACCTCGTCTCTCACACGATCCACAGCCTCACCATGACACGTCCCTAGGGTATAGTTCTCCGTAAATCCATTCTTGATGAGATGTTTAGCCATGAACTCTTGTGTTTGGCGCTTACGGTTCTCACAAACCGCACATGGACAGAAAGTGGAAGGCGCCCCTTTCGCATTGGCAAAAACTTGCTTCAAGAACGCATCGGTCTTGACAATCCATTCATCTGTACACTCACCTTTACTTGAGTGGGCAGTGTACATCCACTCACGGTCATCCATCCCTTTACATATCACGGGTAATAAATTATAATAATGAAATGCATCTACCGGATGCCTATATGTCTAATAGGTCAAGATAGGTCCTAATCCCACCCGAGAATTTGTAGACGGGTTAGTTTCCATGATCTACTCGTATCCGAGACAGAATTTCGGCAGCACCTCCCCATTGTTCTCCAAATACACATCCAATGACGGAGATTGTGTATTCGGAGAACAACAGGGAGATGATGTCGAAACTCAGCCTCGGATACAAGTAGAGCATGGAAACTACCCATCTACACATTCTCGAGCTGTCCAAAAAACGTGGACAATTCGAAATAGATACGGTTAGACATATGCAAAGATTCGCATATTCACAACCGTATCTCTTTCGAATGGGAGACGCCTAACTAGGTTACGTGACCGTATTCGGAGAACAACAGGGACATGATGCCGAAACTCAGCCTCGGATACAAGTAGAGGATGGAAACTACCCATCTACACATTCTCGAGCTGTCCAAAAAACGTGGATAATTCGAAATAGATACGGTTAGACATATGCAAATATTCGCATATTCACAACCGTATCTCTTTCGAATGGGAGACGCCTAACTAGGTTACGTGACCTATGAACACGATATGAAAAGATCTTTGACATGCTCACCTACGGGCTCGACGACGGGCGAGTCAGGGACGCTCGTGTCGGTGCAGGCGGCGGAGAACGGCGTGCGGCAGATCTACAAGCCGAAGACGATGCTACACTCTCCCTGAAATAAAAACAAAATTTTGTCAAATAAAAATTTCGGCAGCACCTCCCCTGCACGGGCAGGTTACTGAAACCCCATCCTACAAAAAACAACAGCATGAAGGCCGACAACCACATGCATTGTCCAAATTTTTGACAAAGATAGAAAATATGCTAGCATTTCTTGATAAATAAAAATTCAATCATCCATTCCTATATATATATAAGCATCAGTGCATTCAGCGCTACAAGCAGGAGGGGGAGCGGGACGTGATGGACCTGCTGGAGGATGACATCGGCGGCAAGACTGGTGGGCGTTGGGCTCGTCGGGGCTGGAGGGCGACCGGGGCGGAGGCCGGCGTCGGCATCGGGCTCGTCGGGGCCGCGGGGTGGAGGCCGGCCTGGGCAGGGCGGCGGTGCCAGGGCGACGTCGGGCTCGTCGGGGCTGGAGGCCGGCCGGCGCGGGGGCGGCCGGGGGCACGCCGGCGGGGCGAGGTGGCACCAGCGGCAGCGGGCCGGGGCGACGGAGCCGGGTGGCCAGGGGCGCGCGCTAGGCGGGGCGTGGGGCGGCAGCAGGCGGGGGCGCGCGCGCGGGGTGGGGGCGGCGGCAAACAACCCAAGGATGAAACCAATAGCATTTGAATACGATAGGTTTAAGAGGTTGTGAAACATGAAACTTGAGTTCATATATTTCTTTAACTCTTCCATAGTACTCGAGTCATTGTCTCCTGGAGTAACGATTGCAGAATCTATGGTTCATCGACTGCGGTGACTTTGCTCGTGCCTTGTTGTATGATAGCGATATTCATTCACGTCATAAGCGCCAAATGACTTGACCCAATAGGCACAGCCATTGGCAACCTGTCTCAACTTGGCACTCATAGACCCATCGGTTTTGTCGGATCTTAGGACTGGCAATCCACCTGGGGGTACCCGAGTGGTTGATTTGTAGGCGAGGGATTGTCGAGCGAGTAGCTTGATGGTACACAGGAGGCACTGATTTAGACAGGTTCGGGCTACCCGGAGGTATAATACCCTATGTCCTATGTCGGTGTTTGTGTTTGTGTTTGTATTACTGGAACTCGGCCAAGCTTCAGGAAGCAAGGACGAGCAGAGGGTTACATGATGGCGTATTGGTTGTCCTTTTCGGGGTTGCCCTAGGCCACCTTATAGGGTGACAGACTAGGGTTTACAAGTCAGTTTTAATCTAAACCTACCGGATTATGACTAAGGAATATACCCGAGTCAGTTACAACAAGATATCCCGAGATACCCAACCGCGCCGTTGGCCGTGTCTTCATCAAGCTTGTTCATCAAGTCGGGGATTCCTTGTAGGCCACCTAGGTGTCAGCCCACTACCTTGTCAGGCGTGGGCCCAAGTCGGCGTAGTCTCCTCTGATAGTGGGCCCAGTGGTACCCATATCCCACAAGCCCCCGAGCAACGTGCAGGCACGGGTCGAACTGTTGATGAAGAAATGAGGCTGCAACACATGGTCGGCGGTGCTCCAAAAAAAGAAGAGTATCCCAACGTGATGCCGAGTTACTTCGAGGTGGTTGACCAGTTCTCATGAGGACTGGATACATGGCATCGATCAAGAGCACCATATGTACAGTAGCCTCCAAGCATTGGGTTCGTAAGTATAAGCAAGCCAAGGCTCAAAAAGTAATCGGACAACATGTTGCCCAAGGGTTGGTGGAAGCATGCAGCCACCGCGAGGAGCCAAAACAAAGAAGCAAGTCGGACAACATGTCGTCGGGAAAAGTAGGTGAAAGAGTGCCTTTCGCCTCGAGAAAGGCCAAAACATTCAGTGCCCATGAAGCAACGGGTGCTTGATGACAATGCGGAAAAAACGTTTACCAGGCATGCCCGGTCAAAAGCGCAATCAATGACTGCACAGAAAAAATGCAACGCGCATGCGCATATATGCCCCGGCTGCTGGCGGGCCACGAGCGAACAGTAGCTAGCCTACTGTGCCTATAAATACACGCCTCTGCCTAGTTTACCAGAACAACACACTTGAAGTCACCAGCATGTGGTGTCTCAAAATTCATCCTCCTTATGTATTCTTGAGTGGGAATGAAGTAGCCATAGTGATGCACAGAAACATGCACCACTGATGCCAGAAGAAAGCTAGCGAGCGGCGAAGCAGAAGCTGGGCGAGAGCGGGGGGTGAAGATCAATGTTGCTGAGGTGGGGGTTGACTTAGCTTGGAAGCTAGCGAATGGCGTCACCCAGGGTCAAATCTCTGCGCCGAGGGTAACTCAAACGCCGTCCTCTTCCAGCAATGTAGCCGCACAAGGTTCTTCAGTTGGTGTGATGCCACAAGAAAGCCAGCGAGAGGTCCGTACAGACTAGACTGGTTTTGCTTGGGCAAAAAGCCTAACTGTAGTGACTTGTGTACTACCATGTAGGCAGTTTATCTCTTTGCATTTGCAAACAGCCCATTGCCGACTATAGTTTATCTTGTAAACCCACCGAGTTTGAATCTGAACATGTCCAATTGCAAGGGGAAACTCAGCGTCTGACCCTTCTGAGGAGAATTGAGTCAAAGTGGTCTTGAGAACACGCCGTATCCTGATCCAGCACCCAGCCCCCGAGCATGCAAAAGGTCTGGCATGGCCTTAAAGGCACGCCGAGTCCAGGTCGAGCGCCCAGCACCCGAGCATGCGAGGTGTCTGGCCTGGTCCCTTTGGACGCACCGAGTCCATGTCGAGGGCCCAGCCCCCGAGCATGCGAGGTGTTTGGCCTGGTCCCTTTGGACGCGCTGAGTCCATGTCGAGCGCCCGGCCCCAAGCATGTGAGGTGTCTGGCCTGGTCTCTCTGGACGCGCTGATTCTGTGTCGAGCACCGAGCCCCCGAGCATGCAAGGTGTCTGGCTTTGTCCCTCTGGACGCGCCGAGTCCGTGTCGAGCGCCCAGCCCCGAGCATGCGAGGTGTCTAGCTTGGTCCCTGTGGACGCGTCGAGTCAGTGTCGAGCGCCCAGCCCGAGCATCCGTGGTGTCTGGCTTGGACCTTGTGGACGCGTTGAGTTCGTGTCGAGCGCCCAGCCCCGAAGCATGCGAGGTGTCTAGCTTGGTCCCTGTGGACGCATCGATTCCGTGTCATGCGCTGTCACACTCGAATTTTCACAAAAACCCGAATGCGGCCATATGTATGCCAGGAAGTCATAGTACACATATAACGAACAAATATGATAAACAGAGAACATATGCTTGAATAAATTCTTGAATAAATAGAATTTTACTTCAGTGTGCATCAAAAATAAACTAACTAATATAGCAGAAGACTAATAACTCTCAAACTAAGCGGAGCCGCAATCCACAGGGACTCTGACTGGGAGATTGCAACTCAGTAGTATGGCAGATCTTCTGGAAATTTAGCAGCAGACTCATGCACAACTCAATCTGTTTACCCATCCAGGATTTTGTTGAATAATAGCAAGTGTAAGTAAAACATTTACTTAGCAAGTATAGCACAGTTGTATGAAGGCTCAAAGTAAGGCTATTCACGGCTGAACTGCATTAGCATTTTTAGTTGGTTCATTTTAACATTATCCAAGTTACTACAAGTGAATGAAACCCGGTTGCAACCGAACTAATAAATTATAAGTGAAATTAAGCATAAATAAACATCACCTTCTAATAAAAAAGGATCCAGGCCACTCGTGACCCTGAGCAAGGCTATCATGATAGATTTTACACTCTGCAGAGGTTTTGCCATTTACCCACCAGTTGCGTAAAAGCTCAAAAGAACTTTAATCCCAACCACGCGGAGGTGGATCTGACCTCACAAATCACACATCAGAGGTGTGACCGCATAGGGACGCTATGAGGCTTTCCACAAGACACCCTAACAAGACAGCGGCCGATTATGGTACAACATAGGCAGCATGGCCCAGACACCGAGATTGACGTACGCATACAGAGTAACATCATAGGGGGGTCATTGGCGTCCAGAGCAAGGGCATCGCACCCAACAATGCGCAACGTGTGGAGTTCCCCATCACAGGGACTCCCAGCACGGTACTGTGCCTCACGGGGGCATAGCCGACGGATCACCCGTCCTCGGTGGATCAACACATACTCTCACCCATGTTTCCCATAACGTCGTCGGCCACATCGGTAACCATTGACAAGCTAGAGAAGTACATGCTACTTGACCAAGACCAGAGCCATAATAGATCTAGCAGTGGCGACAGGCTCCTGGGTTGTCGCTTTAAGAACCAGACCTTACGGAGAGACACTAGAGCAAAGCATACAGCACATGCTCTAGTTCCCTAAACCATGTTGCTAAAAAGCAAGTTTTATCGTTATGTTAAAGTGAACCATTAAGACAAGGTTAACAATTAAACAATGGTGATAGTAGCCGAGCATAGCAACGATTCTACCCAAATGCATAAACTCGGGGTAATCAAAGGAACATGATATACAAAACTAGATACAACCTTAATGGGACATCAATTTAGACACATGCATATGAAATTAAATAAGTGTAAAAGGTGGGTTTAGGTAGCAAGGATTGTCCGTGCTATAACTTGCCTTCCTCAAAAGGCAGCAGCTGCTGCTGCTCTGAGTCCTCCCCTGGAAGTCTTCCTCGTACTCGAAGTCCAATGGAAATGGCTCACCGACTGGACACGAATCACTACGCAAGCATCCACACAAGCTAATACGTGTAACTAACTAATATTATATTAGAACAGTACACCAATCAGTAGAAACAATACAAATAAAGGCTTTAGAATATATCTACGCTTTACTACGAATACATGAGCATAAAAATCACTCTAATCGGAGCTAAAACGAAAAAGATATGGGGTTTCTAAGTTACAAGGACCCGCTGGAAAGTTTTAAAAGTTTCCAGGGGCTTATTTGAGAAAAACCAGGGTCTAAAACATAATTAAACATAAAAATTCAGGGGCCTACGCGTGAAAAATCCTAAATAGGACGGCGGGCACTAATTTTCAAAAGCTCAGGGGGTCATTCATAAAAGCAGGGACCTACTGGTAATTATTTTTGAACAGGGGTGGACGTCGGGTTGATTTGCAAATAGTAGAGGGACTCTTTAGCAAAATTGCCAAGGAGGACTAGGATTGACCGGTGTTGACCGGTATCTGACTTTGGTCAGATCAAATCGTGACCGTTGGTTTTGAATCGGATGGCTAGGGTTTGGTGGGGAGGGTTTGGTCGCCGGCGGGAACAAGAAGACGGCGGCGAAGGATCGTTGGCGTGGGCTCGAAATTTAGTTAGGAAGCTCGGTTTGCGACGGGACTAGGTCGGGGAGAGGGCTGGGGCTATGGCGTGACCTATTAAGGTCTTTACGACGGTCGGGGAGGCACCTAGGCGGCGGACGTCGAGGACCGGCGGGAGGCCATCTCCGGCGAGGCACTGGCCGGGCTACGGGGCGAGAGAGCGAGCGGGAAATGGCTTGGGATGATCCTTACCGCAGCGCGAAGCCCACCGAGGGGTAGAAGGTGGCGGAGTGGCACCAAGACGAGAGATCGACGACGGCGGGCGAGCTCGGAAGGCGGCGCTCGAGCTTGGGGCGAGGGGAGGGTGCTGCGGGCTAGGGAAGCTCGGGGCGAGGGCTGGGATGTGGCATTGGGGTGCGGGGCACGGCTTTTATAGCCCCGGGAGGTGATCCTTGGCGTGCGAGCCATGAAGATTGGGCGGTGGCCCGTGGTCCTTCCTTTCCATGCGGGGAGAAGCTTTCCATGGGAGGAGAGACGCCCAAAAGGAAATAGGGGCACAGGGAAACTTCGCGCGAAGGCTCCTGGGTGGGCCACGGCAGCGCGGGAAGGCAGCCCTGGTGCTAGGCGCAGTCGGACTTGCGCGGCGTGGCGTCGAACTTGACTCGGTGTGGTTGGCCGGAGGTAGAAGACAAGCCTGACCAGCGGGGCCACCTGGCAGTGGCCGTAGGGAGGGACAGCAAGTTTGGGCCGCGTTGGGCCGCAAGCTAGCGGGGTGAGCAGATCTGGCCGAGTGAAACAGCTAGGCTGAAACAGGGCTTGTGAGGCTGCTGGGCTGGCTCGGGAAGAGGAGTAGCAGGAGTGGAAGTGGGCCCGAGAAAAGGTTTAGGGGGCAAAAACGGACTCGGCCAGAAACAACTTTTCTAAGGCTCAAACAAGGGTAGTTCAAATTCGAATTTAAACTAGTTTTAAATTCTTATTTGATCCTCTAGCAAATAAAACTCAGTGCAGCAGCATGAATACAACAAAAATGTTTCTACAACTTATATTTGATTTTAATATTTATAAATAATTTATTTAACCTATATTAATTATGAACAATTAAACAAAAAGCAAATTAATTACTAAAAATTTTTAAATGGGCTATTTTTGGGTGTTACAAACCTACCCCCCTTAAGATGAATCTCATCCTCGAGATTTGGATATGGATGCGAAGAGCTGTGGGTACTCGGCCTTGAGATCTTCTTCCCTTTCCCAAGTCGCCTCATCATCTGAGTGACGGCTCCACTGTACCTTGCACATCTGGATGACCTTGTTTCTTGTCACCCTCTCAGATACCTCCAAAATCTTGACTGGAAACTCCTCATTGGTGAGATCTTCTTGTACGTTCAGCTCATCTATCGGGATCTGCTCCTCGGGCACCCGCAAACATTTCTTCAGCTGAGACACATGAAACACATCGTTCACTCCTGCCAGTTTCTCGGGCAGTTCCAACTGATATGCCACCTCGCCTTTCCATTCATGTACCCGACAGATCCCAATGTAACGATGTGCTAGCTTGCCCTTGTCATTAAACCTCTTCACGCCTCTCATTGGTGACACCTTGAGGTACACAAAGTCTCCAACTTCGAAGCTGAGATCCCTCCGTCTGATATCAGCATAACTCTTCTATCGGGACTGTGCCACCTTTAGATTATGCCTGATCACTTGCACTTGACGTTCTACCTCCCTTAGTATCCCAGGCCCAAAAACTTGGCTTTCTCCAGTCTCATTCCAGAACAGTGGCGTTCTGCACTTTCTGCCGCACAGAGCCTCGAATGGTGCCATCTGCAGACTCTTCTGGTAGCTGTTATTGTATGAGAATTCTGCATAGGGTGAACTCTTGTCCTAGCTAACACCATACTGCAGAGCACATGCCCTCAACATGTCTTCTAGAATCTGGTTGGTTCGCTCTGTCTGTCCATCTGTCTGGGGTGATAAGCTGAACTAAAATGCAGCTTAGTGTCCATAGACTCATGTAGCTTCTACCAGAAGTGTGATGTGAACTGAGTACCACGATCAGACACTATCTGATTTGGCACTCCATGCAAACACACAATTCTCTCCATATGCAGCTCCGCTAATCTGGCGCCTATGTAAGTAGTCTTCACTGGAAGAAAGTGTGCCACTTTTGTCAAGCGATCAACGATTACCCAGATGGGGTCAAATCCTCTCTGAGTGTGAGGTAGACCGGTGATAAAGTCCATTCCGACTTCCTCCCACTTCCATTTAGGTATCTTCAAGGGCTGGAGTAATCCGGCTGGCCTCTGATGTACAGCCTTGACTCTCTGACATGTGTCACATATAGCCACGTATGTTGCCACATCACGCTTCAACCCATACCACCAGAATCTCTCCTTGATGTCTTGGTACATCTTCGTACTTCCCGGGTGGATCGAGTATGCCGAATCATGTGCTTCTCTTAGGATCGTGTCCTTGATCTGCGCCATGTCGGGTACACATCCTCTTCTCGTGCCACAAGGTTCCCTGTTCATCCACTCGAAAACCAGTGGCCTTTCCTAGTGCAACATGCTCTACTATCTCCTTGATCATTTCATCCTCAACCTGACCTTTTCGGATTTCTTGTTCCAGAGTCGGTTCTACTACCATCTCTGTGATGCTAGCCACGAATCCCAGACTCATCCTCTCAAACTCCAGACTGAGTTCTTCTGGCAGACACCGTCTGGTGACCTTGTTCACATAGCTCCTTCTACTCAGAGCGTCTGCCACCAAGTTAGCCTTCCCTGGGTGGTAGTGAATCTCCAGATCATATTACTTGATCAACTCCAACCATCGGTGTTGCCTCATATTCAGGTCCGACTGGGTGAAGACATACTTGAGGCTCTTATGATCGGTGTAGATGTCACACTTGTGTCTAATCAAATAGTGCCTCCAAATCTTCAGAGCATGTACTACGACTGCCAACTCCAGGTCATGCGTCGGGTAGTTCTGCTCATGCTTTCTCAACTGCCTTGATGCATAAGCCACGACTCTCTCATCCTGTATGAGTACACACACCAGTCCTAGACGTGATGCATCGCAGTAGATAGAGAACCTCTTGGCTATGTCAGGCAAAATCAGCACAGTGTTGTTGTCAGCCTCTTCTTCAACTCCTCGAAGCTAGTTTGGCACTCCTCTGTCCAGACAAACTTAGCATTTTTCTCCAATAATGCCGTCAGGGGTTTAGCAATCTTGGAGAATCCTTTGATGAACCTTCGGTAATATCTGACCATCCCTAGGAAACTCCTGATCTCGCTCACATCCCGAGGCGGGTTCCAGCTTAACACATCGCTAACCTTCTTCGGGTCGACTGCCACTCTGCCATTGGACAACACGTGTCCCAAGAATGCCACTTCCTTTAACCAGAACTCACACTTGCTCAACTTGGCATACAACTGATGTTTCCGGAGTCTCTGCATCACCAATCTCAGGTGGTCCTCATGTTCTTATTCATTCTTGGAGAAGACCAGAATATCGTCAATGAACACCACCACGAACTTGTCGAGGTAGACCATGAACACACTGTTCATCAGGTACATAAAGTATGCAGGAGAATTGGTCAGTCCAAAGGACATGACCATGAACTCATATAACCCATACCGAGTGGTGAAAGCCATCTTGGGTATGTCCGACGACCAGATTCTCATCTAATGATAGCCCGATCGAAGATCTATCTTGGAGAACACACAAGCTCCCTTCAGCTAATCAAACAGATCATCAGTCCTTGGCAGTGGGTACTTGTTCTTGATGGTCACTTCGTTGAGGGCTCGATAGTCCACACACAACCTCTGTGTCCCATCTTTCTTGTCCACGAACAACACTGGTGCTCCCCATGGTGATGAGCTAGGACGAATATACCCCTTGGCTAGCAAGGAGCTCAGTTCTTCCTTGAGCTTTTCTAGTTCCTTTACTCCCATCCTTTATGGTCTTTTAGCTAAAGGTGCAGTGCTAGGTTTAAGTTCAATAACGAATTCAACTTCACGATCCGGGGGCATACCTGGCAATTCATCTGGGAACACATCCGGGAACTCGTTCACCAATCTGATGTCTGCGGGAGCTGCACCCTCGGCTTGATTAGCTTGGCACTATTCTGAAGACTTGACTGCCTAGTACTCCACTTTGTCACCGCCTTTTGCCACCAGCTGTACTGCCCTCTCGGAGCAATGGATCACAACAACACTATACTTGGCTAGCCAACTCATTCCCAGAATTAGATCGAATCCAAGGGAATTCAGGACTATGGGGTATACCTCAAAATCTACCCCCCTTATTGTAATGATGACCTTGGAGCAGCGTAGACTGGCTCGTTGTTCTCCCCCAGGTGAACTAACTGACATGGGATTTCCCATGGGTTGCAGGGTCAACATACTCTTGTGTACAAATGCAGCAGAGTTGAAAGCATGCGAACCTCCAGAATCGAATAAAATGGTTGCAAGGGTCAAGTTGACAAGGAACGTACCCACAACCACGTCAGTAGCTCCTTCTGCGGTTTCTGCGCCCATGTGGTTGACCTTGCCTCTAGCGGGGTTCTACGGTCCTCGGTTGGCCTGCACCTGCTGCTGTCCGGCCTGCTTATTGGCGTTCTGGGTCTTCTTGGGGCAGACATTGGCAAAGTGCCCCTGCTCTCCACAGTGGTAACACACCCTAGGCCCCACTGGTGTGTTGTTGACGGGGTTGGGGCGTTGAGCAGGACCTTGCTGCACCTGGTTGTGCTGAGCTGGAGCATTATGCAGGAGTCGTTGTTGCTGTTGCGCCTGGGGTACTGGGGGCACTGCTGGTACTGGTCACGGTTGAGCGAACTGGGCTGACTCTAAAAGTGCTACTGATTCCCCGTCTGCTAACTCCCCTGAGGAGGAACGAAACGAGGGCGACTGCTGCTCCCAGTCTGCTAGCCCTGGAACTTCCTCTTCTTCTCCTCGATCTCATGGTGCTTGTGTTCCAGCATCAAAGCGTCGTCCACCAGTTCCTGAAAGTTGGGGAACTTGGTGCACATCAGCTTGTACTGTAGTGCATCCTGCAATCCATCACGGAACCAGGTATGCTTCATCTTGTCGGTGGCCACGTCCTCTGGAGCATAACCGGCCAGCTCGATGAACTTGTCACGATAAGCGGTGACACTCATCCCTTCCTGCTTCAGCACCAGGAACTCCTTCTTCTTCAGGGTCATCAGGGCCTCTGGCACATGGTGGGAGTGGAAGCTGCTACGGAACTCCTGCCATGTGATCTGAGTACGGTCAGGGTT
Source organism: Echinochloa phyllopogon (assembly GCA_033239725.1). NCBI lineage: Eukaryota > Viridiplantae > Streptophyta > Magnoliopsida > Poales > Poaceae > Echinochloa > Echinochloa phyllopogon. Next base: position 27,256,694 of record BTCW01000015.1, on the reverse strand, counting down.
AGCGTAATGGTACGAATCCCACCAGTTCAGTGCTGGTCCTTGGAGCTGTCCTCATGCGTACAACACCTTCTCCCGGTCATTGCACTGTGCAAATGTCGAGCTGTCTCTTCACCACCTTGAGCCAGTCATCTTCCTGTAGGGGGTCACTGGCCTTGCTGAAGTGGGAGGACGTCCCTTCCGAAATTCACCCCTCTTGTCCCGGGGCGGCACGTGGGGCTTGTGTGGTGGATTCTTCTGGTCCTGCTGCATCAACGCCATAGTCTGGGCCATCTGCTGCATCAGCTGGGTCTGCGTGAGCATCATCTTCTCAATGGTGGGAGGTGGTGGCAGCAGTGGTCCTCCGCTGGCACCGGCATTGCTCCTTGTGTTCACCATCATCAATAAATAAGTCACATAAAAATTCCGTTGGATATAACCTAGTAGGATTACTAACTTGTAAGGATAGAGGACTTGATAGAAAAACAGCAAGAGAAGTGAATACCCCCCTCTATGTAATCATTAATGTCATTAAACCTTAGTCCAACATCTAGATTGTGGTAGACTCGTGTCTACGCCCATCACAATCATTACAAAAATCCAAATCAAGCATAAGCATAATGATAACCATATCAAGCACCTAAGGACATGATCCACACAAGACTCGACAGAACTTGGGTTTTGAATAGTGAGTCTAGACGATCCATATCACATAATCATGGTGGTCTTCTAAGGTTTAATCAACCGTTCTAACTAGGCTGCGATCCTACAGTCAGCACGGCTCTAATACCAATCTGTCACACCCGAATTTTCACAAAACCCGAATGCGGCCATATGTGTGCCCAGGAAGTCATAGTACACATATAACGAACAAATATGATAAACAGAGAACATATGCTTCAATAAATTCTTGAATAAATAGAGTTTTACATTAGAGTGCATCAAAAATAAACTAACCAATACAGCGGAAGACTAATAACTCTCAAACTAAGCGGAGCCGCAATCCACAGGGACTCTGACTGGGAGATCATAACTCAGTAGTACGGCAGATCTTCTGGAAACTCAGCAGCAGACTCATGCACAGCCCAATGTGTTTACCCATCTGGGATTTTGTTGAATAATAGTAAGTGTAAGTAAAACATTTACTTAGCAAGTATAGCACGGGTGTATGAAGGATCAAAGTAATGTTAGACACGGCTGAACTACATTAGCATTTTTGTTGGTTCATTTTAACATTATCAAAGTTACTACAAGTGAATGAAACCCGATTGCAACCCAATTAATGAAGTATAAATGACATTAAGCATAAATAAACATCATCTTCTAATCAAAAAGGATCCAGGCCGCTCGTGACCCTGGGCAAGGCTATCATGATAGATTTTACACTCTGTAGAGGTTTCGCCCTTTACCCACCAGTCACGTCAAAGCTCAAAAGAACTTTAAACCCAACCACGTGGAGGTGGATTAGACCTCACAAATCACACTTCCGAGTCTTTTCACAAGACAACCTAACAGTGGCCGATTATGGTACAGCAGAGGCAGCATGGCCCAAGCACCGAGATTGACGTACGCCTACGGAGTCACACCATAGGGGGGTCAATGGCGTCCAGAGCGCAGGCATCACAGCCAACAATGCGCAACGTGTGGAGTTCCCCATCGCAGGGACTCCCAGCACGGGACTGTGCCTCACGGGGGCATAGCTGACGGATCACCCGTCCTCGATGGATCAAGACATACTCTCACCCATGTTTCCCATCACGTCGTCGGCCACATCGGTAACCACTGACAAGCTAGAGATGTACATGCTACTTGACCAAGACCAGAGCCATAATAGTTCTAGCGGTGGCGACAGGCTCCTGGGTTGCCGCTTTAAGAACCGGACCTTACGGAGAGACACTAGAGCAAAGCACACAGCACATGCTCTAGACTCTAGTTCCCTAAACCATGTTGCTAAAAAGCAAGTTTGATTGTTATGTTAAAGTGAACCATTAAGTCAAGGTTAACAATTAAACAGTGGTGATAGTAGCTGCGCATAGCAAGGATTCTACCCAAATGGATAAACCCGGGGTAATCAAAGGAACATGATATACAAAACTAGATACAACCTTAATGGGACATCAATTTAGACACATACATATGAAATTAAATAAGTGTAAAAGGTGGGTTTAGGTAGCACGGATTGTCCATGCTATAACTTGCCTTCCTCAAAAGGTGGCTGCTGCTGCTGTGAGTGCTGTCCCTGGAAGTCTTCCTCGTACTCGAAGTCTAACGCAAAAGGCTCACCGACTGGACACGAATCACCACGCAAGCATCCACACAAGACAATACATACAAACAAATAATATTGTATTAGAACAGTACACCAATCAGTAGAAACAGTACAAATAAAGGCTTTAGAATTAATCTACACTTTACTAAAAACACATGAGCATGAAAATCACTGTAATCGGAGCTAAAACGAAAAAGATATGGGGTTTCTAAGTTACAAGGACCCGCTGTAAAGTTTTAAAAGTTTCTAGAGGCTTATTTGAGAAAAACCAGGGTCTAAAACATAATTAAACATAAAACTTCAGGGGCCTACATGTGAAAAATCCTCAATAGGACGGCGGGCACTAATTTTTAAAAGCTCAAGGGGTCATTCATAAAAGCAGGGACCTACTGGTAATTATTTTTGAACAGGGGGGTGGACGGCGGGTTGATTTGCAAATAGTGGAGGGACTCTTTAGCTAAATTGCTAGGGAGGACTGGGATTGACCGGTGTTGACCGGTATCTGTCTTTGGTCAGATCAAATCGTGGCCGTTGGTTTTGAATCGGATGGCTAGGGTTTGGTAGGGAGGGTTTGGTCGCCGGTGGGAACAGGAAGACGCCGCCGCCGCCACACCACGCTGCGGAGGATCGTCGGCGTGGGCTCAAAATTAAGCTAGGAAGCTCGGTTTGCGATGGGACTATGTCGGGGAGAGGGCTGGGGCTATGGCGAGACCAATTAAGGGCTTTACGGCAGTCGGGGAGGCACCTAGGCGGCCGGGCTACGGGGCGAGAGAGCGAGCGGGAAATGGCTTGGGATGATCCTTACCATAGCGCGAAGCCCACCGAGGAGTAGAGGGCGGCGGAGTGGCACCGGATCAAGACATCGACGACGGCGGGCGACTCGGAAGGTGGCGCTCGAGCTTGGGGCGAGGAGAGGGCACTGTGGGCTAGGGAAGCTCGGGGCGAGGGCTGGGATGTGGCATTGGGATGTGGAGCTCGGCTTTTATAGCCCCGGGAGGCGATCCTTGGCGTGCGAGCCACGAAGATTGGGCGGCGGCCAGTGGTCCTTCCTGGCAGCAGCCGAAGGGAGGGGGGGCAGCAAGTTTGGGCCGCGCGCTGGCGGGGCGAGAGGAGCGGGCCGAGCGAAATAGCTAGGCTGAAACGGGGTGAGTGAGGCTGCTAGGCTGGCTCGGGAAGAGGAGTAGCGGGAGCGGAAGTGGGCCCGAGAAAAGGTTTAGGGAGCAAAAACGGACTCGGCCAGAAACAACTTTTCTAAGGCTAGACAAGGGTGGTTCAAATTCAAATTTAAACTAGTTTTAAATTCTTATTTGATCCTCTAGCAAACAAAACTCAGTGCAGTAGCATGAATGCAACAAAAATGTTTCTACAACCTGTATTTGATTTTAATATTCATAAATAATTTATTTAACCTATATTAATTATGAACAATTCGATAAAAAGCAAATTAATTACTAAAATTTTTTAAATGGGTTATTTTTGGGTGTTACATGCGCCCAGCCCCCGAGCATGCGAGGTGTTTGGCCTGGTCCCTCTAGAAGTGAGGAGTCCGTGTCGAGCGCCCAGCCCCGGAGCATGCGAGGTATCTGGCATGGTCCCTTTGGACGCGCCGAGTCCGTGTCGAGCGCCTAGCCCCCGAGCATGCGAGATGTCTGGCTTGGTCCCTTTGGACGTGTGACTCCGTGTCGAGCGCTGTAGGATCTAGGATACCGACTAGAGGGGGTGAATAGGCGGTTTAAAACTTCAAACACAACACTAGATATATTTAATTAGAAACACAAGGAGAATTAATTCTCTAGCTATTCTAAGCCTACGTTGAGGGGCTTCCAACATAGGATGACAAGGTATGGTTCAAGCTCTATATAAATAACTTGCTCAAAGTAAATTGCTTAAGGTAAATAGCAATGAACAAACCACAAACAAGAGACAAGAGTTTATCTCGTGGTGTCGATGACTTTCCGGTCACCCCTAATCCATGTTGAATGGATTCAATGTTCAACCGCTTCTCTACCAATACTCTACTTGATCTCTAAACCAGTTAGAACCAAATAAACACTCCAAATTCTGATTCCACTAGAGTTGCTCTTCACCGCTCCGGTGAGGTGAGCACACGAACCTCTCACACCAATCTTCCAAGGCAACTTCACAATCTTCTTGAAGTGCTCAACGGAATCAAGAGCTCCAAACTGTCTAGGAGGCGGCAACCTCCAAGAGTAACAAATCAACTCACTCGCTTGATGAATCCCTAGTGCCATAAAGATCAAATCCTTGATGCAATGCACCAGATGCTCTCAACCTCACAAAGAAATGCAATCTCAAAGCAAGTGAGTCAGAGAGAGGAGAACAAAGGCTCTAGAATGTCAAGTAAGCTTATCAAAGTACCGAGAGAGCTCACACACCCACGGGGGTGGAGTATATATAAGCCCTCTCCTCAGAACTAGCCGTAACGTTCAAAACACGTGAAAAATGGCTCTCGTGAAAAATGGCTCTAGCGGTCATATTCGCGCAATCAAACGTGTGTCAGAGATGACCATTGGTGTCTGGCGGACTGTCCGACCGCCACCCGGCGCGGATGGACTGTCTGACCCCCTGCATCATTCAAAACCATCTCTGGTAACAACGAGGCCATTTTACGGATTGTCCGAGACTAGGTGCAGACAGTCCGACCTTTATAACAATCACTCGGTGATTTAGCACACGTGGGCCCATCTGTCAGCACAGGTTACGGACAGTCTGACCTCAACCCCCGGACTGTGCGACAGACGAAATTTAATATATTTTCTATATAAAATTTCTCTCACAATTATCGGACGGTCCGGGCCAACCCATCAGATTGTCCGACCAGTCTCGACATAAGTGGATTTCCACCAGATTTTCAACACGCTCTTTCTACGATAAGTCACCACTCATCTAAATGCACAACATGCAAGTTAATGATCAAAGTGGCACTATAAACACGTCAAGCCAATGATGTTGATCCCTTTTGATAGTACGACTATCTAGCCTATCAACCCAGTCATTATTCATCCTCTAATCACCTCATGACCGGTCAAAGCAAAAAGCCCTATCTTATACCTTTGCCTTGAGCTTCCCATGATCTATAGCACACATGCCATCCACACATCATCTTTTGAAGCTAATTCCAACTCTTGGGACTAACCTATTCTCATATTCTCAAATGAAATTGTTAATCCACAAAGGTTGTCATTAATTACTGTTGGCACTCCTTACGGCCTACAGATAAATCCGCAAGCAAATAGATACCGATGTAGCTTTCACCGGGAGTATTCCAAGGTATCGATTTCCATGGGGAATGAGAAATAAACTAATTATAAACTAAGTTGTCCAAAAGTAATGGGATGGAGTAGATGAAATGGATGACAACAACAAAGAGGGAAGAGAATCGATGAGAGGGTAGAGAGGGTACAAGCCTGGTATAGGCACTCTGCTGATTAACTGAGCGGATCAGAGGGTCTAACTAGATACTTGCTTCAGGACAACAAAACCTATGACACACAGAAAGGGATGAGAAGGGGTGCCACCAATCCTGCACTCTGTGATCCTACAGGCCGAGAAGAACGTGATGGACTCGTAGGCCGTATAGGGTTGTCACCACCTAACGACTAACGTTTCCACAGACTCAGGGCTAAACTAAGTTAACCTCAAGTCTAGGCACCACGCCTACACTAGTCAGCTAATACTAATCTCCTATAGAAAGATAAGCACCCAAGCCAAGCAACCAATATACAATTATATCAACCAACTAAGCATTGAACGAATAACTTGCAAGCAAATAGAAGTAAGAACTAAATGCTCAAATAATCAGAAAGAGATACAAGAGTTACCAGACACGACCCGGATGTTACTCGAAGCAGAGCCGCATCCGTAGAGGTACAGCTAGAAGAGGGGCCGACACTCCGGCTCCACCCCGGACGGTCACTTCTCTCCTCTCCCTATCTTTTAAAGATACAAGTGGCAGCGCTTCGCTAATGCCTAACTCTCTTGTGTTGTGTCTTGAAACAGGCGCTAGGGGCTTCAATTTATAGTGGCCAAGGGCGGTGGAGGATGGAGCAGCGGCCAAGGGACCGAGAGGCAGTGCCCGGCCGATTCGGCCGAACAAGCCGGTTCGGCCGAACCGATGTGATTCAGGCAAACTGCCATGTGGCATCACCTCAACTCCTACGACCTAGATCAGTGCTCAGGGTCAATTGTAAGGCGGTGGACCTAGTTCGGGTGAACTGGGGGGGGGGGGGGGGTTGGCCGAACTGGCCCAGTTCTGCCGAACCACCCGTTCCACCGCCATCGCTTCCTTCGGTCCAGATTGCATCCCTGTGTCGGTTTGTAGGTCGGTTTGCTTCAGGCGAACTCTGGGCCTTCTGCCGAAGTGGGCTCGGGATCCTGCTTCCCTCTGCTCCATGGTCCATGTGTTGGTTGTTGGCCTTGATGAGCCATGTAGGCCCAGGACACTAAGGTGGACACCTGTCTGAATCCAGAGACTTGAGCGGAACCGCGATCTTGAAGTGTTTTTTCGATGCATTGATAGTTTTCCTCTTGAAATCAAATAGACACCAACGCTCGTGGAAATGGTTAGAAATAAGCCCTATAGCTATGGTGCATTGTTCCATTATATTCATTTTACACTTGGTTGGGGGTCGGAAATCAGGCCGTAACGCGTGCAAACAATTACCAAAACAAAATTAGGGGGCCAAGATGCCTTCAATCTCCCCCTTTTTGGTAATTGATGACAACCATTTCAAAGGAGTGATTTAATTGAGGGTGAAACTTGAGTCACTTACTCATGGCAATGAATTCATAATCTTAGATTGAGTAGATGGCTTCAAATTTCAATAATAGAGAATAGCTCCCCCTACATGTGTGACTGGATTTTGTATTTCAACTTTCACACATTTATAAATATCACAATTTTGGCAGAGCTTCCCCTACAAAATGGAGATCAAGGCAACCACATATGTATATCCAAAATAGAAAAAATTAAGCTCATCATGTGTTAGCTTTAACTCCATAAAACCACTAGAACAAGCCACGAGATAAACATATAGCAAATAGTTCATCACACAAGTTGAAAGTAAACAAAAGTTCTAGCTTATTACAATCCACATCTCACACAAAGTCCATCACACATAGCAAGTAAATTAAACATGCAATGCAAAGTTCAAGGTTTTCATGCTCATGCAAAGAGGCTCCCCCTAAAGATCACATCATCACATCACTCCCAATATCTCTCCCCTTGGCATCAAGTACCAAAAGATCTACTCATCATAAGGTGGAGGAGGAGGAAAAGATGGCCGAGAATAGAAGCTGTAGAAGTGGCCACTGAAGTCTGTGAAGGCGGTGTTGAAGGCGTCAAATGAAGTCTCAAGCTATGACTGCCTCTCAACAAGCTGCTGGTGCTGCTCAGCAATGGACAACCCATCAAATCTAGCAGTCAGTGCTTCTATGTCATAGTAAAAAGTTTGTTGCATGCCCTGAACCTAAGTCATGATGGGCTGGAAGTACTATGAGCTCATCTGCTTCTCATATGCATTAAAGCGCTCATCAAGCTGTTGTTGGAACCCCTGCTGCGTAGTTTCTAACCCAGTAGTCATCTGTGCCCCAAAAATCTGAGCCATGCTATCAAAGTAAGGAGTGAAGTAGCCCTCTGGAGGAACACAATAATTCTATGGCTGCACGGGAGGAGGAGGAGGAGGAGGCATCTCAGGAAGACCCATATCAACATCCTCATGTGCTTCTGCACCAACATTTTGAGCACCCTCGGCATCACCAATATTTTCATATGGAGTTAGTGACCTACTCAGAAATTCCTTAGCATTGTTGAAGGGTTGAAATAACCCATGATGAACTTCACAAGGACCATTGAAACCAGTTTTGTCTATGATCAATGACATGATATATGGAGCAAAGTACATGTTGCTAACTAGAGTCATTCTCTTTTTAATCATTTTATCAAATAGCATTTTAACCACATTGAGTCTTTTTCCAGTCATGATATAGTGGATGACATTCCAATAATGATCTCTAATGGCATCCTTGTTTCCAATTTTAGGCATGAAGGTGCATCTAAGAATGTAATTGATTGCAGCTGGATGATGTCTAAGCCCAGTAGGTGTACCAAACTTAACCTTAATGCCAAGATGAGCAGGCTCATAATATATCTGAGAGTTGTCAAAAATGTCTTGCTGAGAAATGTCACACCTAGATTTACACAGAAACCCGAATGCTGCTATATGTGTGCCCAGGATATCCACAGAACACATACAACTTACAAATATGGACACAACGGAAGTATAGTTATTAACTCTCTTGACAGGTAGAGCCTCAAGTCCACAGGGACACCGACTGGTTGACCACAACTCAGAAGTATGGAAATCCTCAGGAAACTCAGTAGTTGTCTCAATCACTGATCCATCTGTTACCCATCCGGGATTTTTTTGAATAATTGGCAAGTGTAAGTAACTCAATTACTTAGCAAGTATAACACGGTGTATGAAGGCTAAAAAAAGATAAGGCATGACACGGCTAAACTGCATTAGCACTTTTAGTTAACTCATTTTATCATCATCCAAGTTACTACAAGTGTATGAAACCCAGTTGCAACCCAATTAATAAAGTAGAAGTACATTAAGCATAATAAACATCATATTAATTAGGGAACTACTAATCAAAAAGGATCCAGGCCACTCGTGACTGTGAGCACGGCTATCATGATAGATTTACCCTCTGCAGAGATTTCACCCTTTACCCACCGTTCGCGTAAAAGTTCAAAAGAACTTTGAACCCAACCATGCTGTGTTGTGCAGGCACGTATCACACTTCCTTTGGTGTGACTGTGGACGCTACGAGGGTTTTCAAAGAGACCCTAACAAAACAGTAGCCGTTACGGTACAACATAGGCAGCATGATCCAAGGCATCGAGATTGACTGACTCTCAGGGGGCAATGGCGTCCAGAGCGTGGCCAATGCATGCCAACAATTAAAATGAAGAGCGCAACGTGTGGAGTTCCCATACCACAGGGACTCCCAACACGGGACTGTGCCTGACGAGACATAGCCGACGGATCTCCCGTCCTTGGTGGATCAAACCATACTCTCACGAGTGCTTTCCACAGCGCCGTTGGCCCGTCGGTAACTACTGTCAAGCTAGAGCCGTACACGCTACTTGTCCAAGACCAGAGCCATAATAGTTCCTGCGGTGGCGACAGGCTCCTCGGTTGCCGCTTTAAGAACCAGGCCTTATGGATAGACACTAGAACAACGCACGAAGCATATGCTCTAGCTCCCCGAACCATATTGCTAAAAAAGCAAGTTTTACAGTCATCATTGAAGTGAACCATTAAGTCAAGTTAACAGTTGAATAATTGGTGACAATAGCTGCGCCTAGCAAAGAACTACCCATATGCATGACCCTGGGATATCAAAGGACATGATATACAAATCTAGGTACAACCTTAAAGGTACATCAATTTAGACACGTGCATATGAAAATAAATGATTAAAGGGGTGTTTAGGTAGCAAGGATTGTTCGTGCTATACTTGCCTTTATCCTACAGAGATACCGCTACTCAGAGTCTTCAACTCTTGCTCTTTTAATCTTCAGATCACTTGAGCTGGGTTCCTTCTTCTTGAAATCTCTTGATGACGTTCCTCTATTCACAGCAACCAAAGGCACAAACATACAATCAAACAAACAAGAACAACTAAGAACATTACACCATTCAAAAGAAAAGCTTTAAAAGAGCATACTAAAGGATATGGCTCGTTACTACGGTCACATGAGCGCAAGAAACACTAAAAACGGAGCTACGGTTGAAAAGATAAAGCTATCCGAAGGATTTTATAGTTATAAAACAATACAAATATATGCTTGATTGATTTTAATTAAACAAAATAATATGTAAAGATTATTTCAAATAATTATATTTGAATTTGTAAAATCAAGGTAAAACTTAATCATATTTTATTTATAATTGTTTATGTACCAATTATACCAAATTAAACATTAATTTGGAACAAAACATCTGAGAGCATCTAGTCGAAACATATTGATCATATATCGTGTTGGACTAACAATCTTTATTCACAAAACATATTTATGTTAGTGTTAATCAAATTAACATTTATTTACGTAACCTCAATGTTTAACTAAGTTGCTTTTAATTAGAAAAGCTAGTTGTCATAAACATTGATCACATTAATATTAGTTTGTGAAAACCGAGACGTAACCTAGTTGATTTTTATTTGTAAAATGGACTGAATAAATATTAATCAAATTAATATTAAATGAAAACCGAGTATAAACTTAATTAGATTTTAATTTAGAAAACATATTAAAATACCCTTTAAAGGGGCTCGGGCTGCAAAAAAGGGTAAAACCTAGGGTTCGATCTGCAAAGGGGCTCGGGCTGGGTTTATGTGCGACTAGGGAAATCTCGTAGGGGGTCAAGTGCAAAAGCTCTTGGAGCTTTGACCATGGCGGCGGCGGTTCTGGCGTTCGGCTCGCCGGCGATTGGGCGCACTAGAGTCGCGGTGGGGTTGCACAAGGGGAAAAGGAGGTTGTGGGGATGGCACAGGTGTCCTCACCGGCAACGGGAGTGAGCGGTTATGGCCGAAATCGGCGACGTCGGCAACGTCCAACCGAAGATGGCGAAGATGACGGCGGGGCGGCACTCAGGCGACCGATTGGCGATGAGGACTACTGGGATGGATGCGACTCAACAAGGGGATGCTCGTGGTGTGGTCGGCTTTGCCTGAGGGGGCTCGACGGCGGTGAATCGAGGCAGAGGGCGGCCGGCGGCGCTCGGCTCACGGCGGCGGTGCAGCACAGAAGGCGGTGGCGAGGGTGGGGCCTAGGGCACGAAGCCTTGGGCACTCGCACTTGTAGGCACGGAGGCCGAGGATGGCCTTGGCGCGCTTGCCAAGGCTTGGCCTGGCGGCGGCGGCGCTGCCGAGTCCTGCCGTAGGACGGTGTTGGCGGTTGTTACGCCCTGTTTTCCGACCTCCAACCGAGTATAAAATAAACACAATGGAATCACACACCATAGCTATAGGACTTATTTCTAACTATTTCCATGAGTTTTGGTGAGTTTCACATGTGCAGGTACAACAACGAGAAATACGTGCTATAGGGGTCAGAAATGACCGATTCAGCCGAACGAGTCCGTTCGGCCGGTTACCCCCCTTAGCCATATACGACACAGAGCACAACCGGGAGTCATCCACGTCAACAATGACCAAGCGATGACGACTCATGACACATGGGCGACCGCCATCTCATCCTAGGCCAAATCAACACGAAGGACATCAATCCAAGCCAGCCCTGGAGGTCCACAAGCAAGAGGCAGTGCAGGGGAGCGTTGCTTGGACAAAAGCCCAATTCGGCTGAATCCTACAATTCGGCCAAACCGCCCCCAGTAGAGCACCGCCTCCCAGTAGTTGATCCAGACCGTAGGCACCTAAGGCAGTGCACGTGGCAGTTTAGCTGAACTCCCTGGTTCGGCCGCACCGGAGGATTCGGTCGAACAGCCCGGCACCACCTCCCAGTTGCCTTGGTTGCCAATCTGCCTCCCACCGTCCTTGCTTGCAATAATTTAAAGCCTCCAGCCCATGCACAAGACACACAAGAAGAGAAGAGTCCACTAGCGAAGCGCTGCCACTCTTATACTTAGAAAATAGGGAGAGGGGAGAGGTGAGCGTGCCAGAGAGGAGCCGGAGTGTCAGTCCCTCTGCTCCACCTGTCCCTCTATGGATGTGCCTCTGCTTCGAGTAACATCCGGGTCGTGTCTGGTAACTCTTGTATCTCTCTCTGATTAATTGAGCATCAATTCTACTTTTATATGCTTGTTCGTTCCTCGTTTACTGCTTAGTTGATTGGTATAATTGTATACTGGTTGCTTAGCTTGGGTGCCTATCTTTAGTATACGGGGTAGGTACTAGCCGACTAGTGTAACTGTGGTGCTTATACTTGAGGTTAGCTTGGATTGTCCCTGAGTTGGCACGAAGGTGGTAGTCGTTAGGTGGTGACAGCCCTATACGGCCTTCATAATCCATCACGCCTGGCTCGGCCTGCAGGATCCCCAAACGTGCAGGGTTGGTGAGACCCCTTCTCATCCCTTTGTGTATCGCCGGTTCTGTGTGTCAACACAAGCATCTATCTATAGTACCTGGCTGGTTAGTTAGTCAAGGGAGATACAGGTTCTATACACGTACCTTCTCTACCATCCTATCGCTTCTCTCTCTTCTTCTCTGTGTCATCCACTTCACCATACCATCCTTGGACAACTTAGTTTAGATTCGATTAACTTCTCGTTCCCCGTGAAAATTGATACCTTGGAATACTCCCGGGTGAAAGCTACATTGGTATCCGTCCGCTTGCGGATTTATCTGTAGGTCGTATGGAGTGCCAACAAGCTTTCTGGCGCCGTTGTCGGGGAACGGTAGCTGTTCTGATTCCAAACCCAAGTTGTCCGTGTATCCCCATCATTATCCATATGGATTCCACTCTTACCTTACATCAACACCCGGCTCCAAAGGGCAATTGTTTGGAGCCTCCACCATCATCACATCCCATATCCACACCCGGCTATGGGCTGCGTCCCGGCTTTATAGCCATGGTTTGAGAGCAAACGTTCTCGGGAACAAATGCTAAGAGTCCATACACGCATTTGCGCGAGTTTGAGCAACTCTGTTCGTGTCTCATCATTGCGGGCATGACACAAGAGACGCTCAAATGGAAGCTATTCCCATTCTCATTGTCGGGAGGAGGGAAGAAATGATACTCTCTTTCTGTTGGTACTATGGAAGGGAGTTGGGAAACCCTTAGAGAGAAATTCTGCCTAAATTTCTTCCCAGCTTCCAAGGTAGCTAGCCCCCGAATCGAGGTTCTTACCTTTAAGCAATTAGAGGAAGAATCGTTAGGAGCTGCGTGGGCTCGTTTCAAGCAAATCATGGCTTCCGGACCAGACCTAGGCTTCTCGGAACCTATCATTCTTCAACATTTCAGCCTTGGCCTCTGTCCCCCAGCCAACACTTTCTTGAACTCCGCTTCAGGAGGGTCGTTCTCTCATTTGGTTCCCAGTGAAGCGAGGATAATCCTGGATCGTATCCTGGATGACACTCCCTACACTAGAGTCTATGACGAACTCCTCGATGAAGAAGAGAAACAGCCTGAACCTGAAGAGCATGTACACCTGCAATCTAAAACCATCAGCTCTTCCATTCCAACTGAACCCGAAGCTCATTTCAAACCACAACCATACTCTAGCCTAGATTATTATGATCCACTCTACACCACTCCCTATGACTTCGACGATGATCTATTTGATGACGTCGGGAGTGCAACAAGTTTCCCATTGAAACAACGTGTAGAGCAGAGGGATCCATCCCCTAACAAGGAAGAACTCAAATACCAGAGAGAATATCTAGGACGTCTCTCTGCTATTATGAGTCGGGAATGGCTAGAGGAGGCCGAAGCCTCGACCGAGGTGGTAAAAATGCCCAAAAGAATTCAAAGAATATTTTATGAGATCATGGTCGGTAACCAAGAAATCGGGTACGACCCGAACCTCGGAATAAACATAATTTCTAGCTCATTGGTGCGAACTCAACTTCCCAATGAACCATGGTCCGCATCACAAAAACAACTAAGGTTACCAGGAAGGATCCTAGATTGTTTAGGGATCTTGCGGGTCACACCCATTAAGATTGATGACCCTGAACTCTTTATGGATTTCCACATCTTCGACCTACCTAGTAGCACCACACACTCCATCTTTATAGGTAGGCCAATCATGAAAATCCTGGAGAAGGCACCAACGAATCAGCTAGTAGAACTCAGGATCGGTAAGGAACTCGTCCCTGTCTCTTACTCCCAATCCTTGAACACACAAGTAGAGGCAGATCCCGATCCTAACCCCATGAAGGAAGTCATGGCACCCTCATGGCTAGAACTAGAGCAACCCATTCTAGAGAAAGATCTCCCAATCTTTTTAGAGGAAGAGGAAACTCATCCTCCGATTAAGCTCGATACGAATGAAACTCCAAAACCATGTCCAATCGAGCTTAAGTCTCTCCCACTTGGGCTTAGGTATGCCTTCCTCTTTGGGGACAAACAAACTCCAGTGATGATTAGCGATAAACTATCCGATGTAGAAACCCAACAGCTCATCACAATCCTGAAGCAACACCGTCTCGGGAACCTCAATGATGGTTAAACAATGCTATGAGAGAGGTCGTGAAAAAGGAAGTTCTCAAACTCCTTCACGCTGGGATCATCTATCCATTTCCCAACAATGAATGGGTTAGCCCGGTCCAAGTCGTTCCTAAGAAGGGAGGAATGACAGTCGTGCGCAATGACAAGAATGAGCTCATTCCTCAGCGCATCGTCACTGGTTGGCGTATGTGTATCGATTATCGTAAACTCAATAAAGGCCCCAAGAAAGACCACTTCCCCCTTCTGTTCATTGACGAGATGCTTGAACGGTTAGCCAAACATTCCTTCTTCTGCTTCCGTGATGGTTACTCTGGATATCACCAAATTCCAATTTATCCCGAAGACCAGAGTAAAACCACGTTCACATGCCCTTACAGGACGTACGCCTATCGGCGGATGTCCTTCGGGCTATGTAATGCACCAGCCTCTTTTCAACATTGCATGATGTCCATCTTCTCTGATATGATCGAAGAGATTATGGAAGTGTTCATGGATGATTTCTTAGTTTATGGGAAGACCTTTACCGAGTGTCTCAAAAATCTGGACAAGGTCCTCCAGAGATGCCAAGAAAAGCATATCGTCCTAAACTGGGAAAAGTGCCACTTCATGGTGAGAGAAGGGATTGTCTTAGGAGATAGGGTGTCGGAACGTGGAATCGAAGTAGATAGAGCGAAGATAGAGGTCATTGAGAAACTTCCACCTCCCACCAACGTTAAGGGGATCCGTAGTTTCCTTGTGCAACACCCAAAAGTAGCCCATTTAAAATTTTTAGTAATTTATTTGATTGTTCATGATTAATATAGGTTAAATAAATTATTTGTGAATATTAAAATCAAATATAAGTTGTAGAAATATTTTTGTTGCATTCATGCTTGCTGCATTAAGTTTTGTTTGTGTGTAGTTCAAATAAGAATTTAAATCTAATTTAAATTCACATTTGATCTGCGTTTGTTTGAGCTCTAGAAAAGTTTTTTAAGTAGGAGTTCGCTTTCGCTCCCTCAAGTCTTGCCCTAACTTCCTTTTGCCCCTCCAATTCCTTGCCCAACCCTCAGCCCCCTCCCTCAACTCTCCCCGGCCCAACACCCCTCCCCTCCTTCCTTCTCCCCGCCTGGGCCTCCATCCACCGAGCCGGCCCACGCCCTCTCCTCCACCAGCCCCGCCCCCCACGCACGGCCTAGCCTCGAGCCTCCCCTCCCCTCGCCTCTCTCTCGCTGTGCAGCGGACCCCACCTGTCGGATCCCTCTTCTTCCTCTCCCCACTTTCCTTTCTTCCCCTCCCCCCCTGAGCGAATGGCACCCCGCCGAAGGAATGCGCCGCCAGCCGAGCCTTCCCCGCGCCCGTGGCCCACCCAGGAACCTTCCCCGCACCTTCCTCGCCCCCGCCCGTTCCTTTCCGACCTGCGCCCCACAAGGAAACGTGCCCTCCGCTTGGAAAGGGAGATCCGCCGGGCGCCGCCCATTGGACGTAGCCCGCACGCCGAAGGAGCACCCCAGGGGCTATAAAAGCTGGCCCTCGCGTCCCCTGGAACCTCACCAGCCTCTCCTCGAGCTCCCAGTGCCTCCCTAGGAGCTCCCAGCCCCGCTCAGTGCGCTGCCGTTGCTCCAAGCTCCAGCCGCTGTCGAACCTGTACCTCCAGCGCCGCTCCGAGCCCCTCGACGCCTCGGGCGACTTCACAGCCAGGTGAGGAACTCCACCGCTCCATCAATTGGACGATTGGCGCCCTAACCGTGCTACTCCCGTCCACCCGAGCTTTCCTGCGCCGCTCACTGTCGCTGCCGCCACTGCTGCACAATCCATAGCTTGAGCACCACCATTGCACTCGCCACTCCCCCTGAAGCTGTAGGGCCAGCTCCCGTCCCAAACCGAGGCCTGTAGCACCGGAATGGCCCTACTCCGGCTAAGCGCCGCCGTCCCTTGAGCCCCCGCCGACGACCCAGCGCCCCCGCTTCATCCTGACCCTTGGATCCAGATCCAATGGTTGGATCTAACCCCCAAACCCCAGGTCCAATCTCCCTATACCGGTCAACCGTGGCAGTTTCGCTTAAGAGCCCTTGCGCTTTCCATGCATCAACCCGCCGTCCATTGCCGTAGAAAAATAATTGCGCTTAGGTCCTGATTTTAACAGAAAACCCCCTCAGCTTTTGAAAAATATAACCCGCCATCCTGTTTAGTTGTATTTATGTGTAGGCCCCTGTAGTTTTATATAAAATTATGTTTTAGCCCCTAGTTTTTCACAAATAAGCCCCTGGAACTTTTGAAAACTTGCCAGCAGGTCCCTAGATCTTAGGAAACCCATATCTTTTCCGTTCTAGCTCTAATTTAGGTGATTTTCGCGCTCATGTGTTCATAGTGAAGCGTAGATTAGTTTTAAAACCTTTTTATGTGCTGTTTCTACTGTTTGGTGTACTTTTCTAATAGAATTATATTTGTTTGCATGTATTGGTTTGCGTGAATGCTTGTGTGGTGATTCATGTCCAGTCGGTGAGCCGTTCGCTTTGGAGTTTGAGTACGCGGATGACTTTCAGGAGCAGGACTCATAGCAGCCACCTTTTGAGAAAGGAAAGTTATAGAATGGACAATCCTTGCTACCTAAACTCACTCTTTACACTTATTTAATTTCATATGCATGTGTCTAAATTGTTGTGCCATTAAGGTTGTACCTAGCTTTGTTTAATCATGTCCTTGTTTACCTTGGGTTCATGCATATGGGTAGAATCTTTGCTATGCGCAGCTACTGTCATCAATGTTTAACTGCTAATCTTGATCTAATGGTTCACTTTAATGATAAAGATAAAACTTGCTTTTTAGCAACATGGTTTAGGGGACTGGGGCATGTGCTGCGTGCTTTGCACCAATGTCTCTCCCTAAGGTCCGGTTCTTAAAGCGGCAACCTAGGAGCCTATCGCCACCGCTAGAACTATTATGGCTCTGGTCTTGGTCAAGTAACTTGTACGTCTCTAGCTTGCCAGTGGTTACCGGTGGGGCCGACAGCGTTATGGGAAGCAAGGCGCGAGGTGTTTCTTGATTCCACCGAGGACGGTAGCCCCGTCGGCTAGGTCTCGTTAGACCCAATCCCATGTTGGGAATCCCTGCAATGGGGAACTCCGCATGTTGCGCATTGTTGGGTGCGATGCCCGCGCTTTGGATGCCATTGACCCCCTTATGGTGTGACTCCGTAAGCGTAAGTCAATCTCGGTGCCCAGAGTCTCACCACCTTGTTGTACCTTAGCGGCTACTGTCTTGTTAGGGTGTCTTGTGAAAAGCCTCGTAGAGTCCCTATGCAATCACACCTCGGAAGTGTTGATACGCGTGGTTGGGTGCAAAGTTCTTTTGAACTTTTACGCGATTGGTGGGTAAAGGGTGAAACCTCTGCAGAGTGTAAAATCTATCATGATAGGCTTGCTCAGGGTCACGAGCAGCCTAGATCCTTTTTGATTAGAAGATGATGTTTATTTATGTTTAATGTCACTTATACTTTATTAATTGGGTTGCAACTAGGTTTCATCCGTTGTAGTAACTTGGTTAATGTTAAAATGAACCAACTAAAAATGCTAATGCAGTTAAATCGAGTCTAGCCTTATTTTGAGCCTCCATATACCCGTGCTATACTTGCTAAGTTATTGTTTACTTACACTTGTCATTTATTCAACAAAATCTCAGATGGGTAAACAGATTGGGCTATGCATGAGTCTCCTGCTGAGTTTCCAGAAGATTTGTCGTACTACTGAGTTGTGATCTCCCAGTCAGAGTCCCTATGGATTGCGGCTCCATTAGTTTGAGAGTTTATTAGTCTTCCAATGTTATTGGTTAGTTTATTTATGAAGCACTCTGATGTAAAACTTTATTTAATGAAGAATTTATTCAAACATATGTTCTCTGTTTCTCATATTTGTTCGCTATATGTGTACTATGACTTCCTGGACATATATGTGGCTGCATTCGGGTTTTGTGAAAATCCTGGTGTGACACCTTGGCCATGCTGAATTCTATAGGCGTTTCATCAAAAACTTCTCCTAGATCTCAAGGCCTTTGACTAATCTCTTAGCCAAGGATGGCCCTTTCATTTTTGATGAAGAGTGCTATGCAGCCTTTCACACTCTCAAGAAAGCACTCATTATCGCTCCCATCATCCAGCCTCCCGACTGGAGCATCCCATTTGATGTGAGCAATTTTGCCGTAGGAGCTGTGTTGGGCCAAACTAAGGACAAGAAGCACTATGCTATCTCATATGCTAGCAAAACACTTACTGGCCCCCAGCTCAACTATGTAACCACGGAGAAGGAACTCTTAGCAGTCGTGTTTGCTATAGACAAATTATGGTCCTACCTAGTTGGGGCCAAGGTCATAGTCTATTCAGACCACGCCGCTCTGAAGTACTTTCTGACCAAAAAGGATGCGAAACTGAGACTCATCCGCTAGATCCTTCTACTCCAAGAGTTCGACATTGAAATAAGGGATAAGAAAGGAGTAGAAAACTCAATAGCAGACCATCTGTCTTGGATGCAAGTCCCGTCTGACCTTCCAATTGATGATTATCTACGGGACGACATGCTCCTTAAGGTCACTACCTCGGATCCGTTGTACACCAACATAGTGAATTACATGGTGTCAGGGTACGTCCCCCCTGGAGAAAATAAGAAGAGACTGGCTTATGATAGCCGACTCCATCTCTGGGACGACCCGTATCTATTCAGCATATGCAGTGACGGACTCCTCAGACGATGCATACCAGCACACGAGGTATACAAAATCCTCGAAAGATGCCATGCAGCCCCATATGGAGGTCACTATGGTGCGTTTCAGACAAATGCTAAGGTCTGACAATGTGGATTCTACTTGCCAGTATGTATGAGGATGCCAAGGAATTCATCAGAAGATGTCCTCATTGCCAGAAACATTGAAATAGAAACGCTAGAGACGCAATGCCACTCACTAGCAATCTGCAAGTAGAGATTTTTGACGTTTGGGGAATCGACTTCATGGGTCCCTTTCCCAACTCAGGAGGCTGTGAATACATACTCGTAGCAGTGGACTACGTCGTTGAGTTTGTGGAACTCTGAAAGACGTCCAACCCTTCGACCCAAGACATCCACTTCCAAATCCCTTCGAGCCAACGCCAAGGCCACAGGACACTTGGACCTTTACGATCCACCTGTATAATAGTGTCATGCGGTCGTTTCATTTTAGATAGAGCACCATTACTTTAGCTCGTTAGTTTGATTTAGTTTCATTCAGTTTATTTCCTTAGAATAATGTTTAGGGTGCTCTAATTTATTTCCCTTCCCAATCAATTTGTTTCCAATTCTTAGTTTGATGAATAAAATAAAATTTGAGTTGAATAAATAAAAAGTGACACTCCGGTTGGTGCAGTTGAGCCATCTGGAGTATGCCCGGCTTAACAAAAACAGTACATGAGCACAGGACGACACAGGAGTGACACAGGACAAAGAAGCACGCACCGAGCCAATTCGGCCGAACCAGTTGGTTCGGGCGAATTGGGCAATTCGGCCGAACCAACCTGTTTGGCCGAACCAGCCCGGCTCGCCCCCTTCGCGCACATGCACACTGGTTTGCAGTCCTTACCCCTGTCCATCTTTTCTCTGTTGACACGCTTCAAATTTTCAACATGCACACATCATTTAAATGAAACGTTCTCGCTTTTTCTTTCATGCCATGAACTCTGTTTATTGTTCGTTTCAAAGTATCCACATGCCTGTGAAATCTTTCATGTTAGGATCCCCTGGTCTAAGTTGTTGATGTTTGTGATACGTCTTGATAAAACAAACCACCTTTTCATTCCATCATTCTGGAGAATTTATTTTGAAAACTTAAAACTATACCCTATCCTTTCATCCTATGCAAACAATCTATCTTCTTCCACTTCACGCATTTGCTTGAGATATCATTCCCTGAAAAAGCTTGACTTGACTAGTATTGCCCAGATCATTTGCAAGCATATATCTATCATCAGAGTTGCATTAGAAGCCCTCATGCCTTGGTGATACCTTGAAAAAAAAAGAAAAATATAATAATAAAGGACTCATGAAAGTCCAATGATTCGAAAAGAAGAATTCCCAAAAAGGGAAAGAAAAAAAAGAAAGGGGTCACGAGGCTGAGGACCAACGATGAACTCTTCATCTCAAACTTTCAAATTGATCGAAGGCAATAGACACACCTCCAGGAACCAGTCTTCGACTCGACAAAAATATATGTCTTGATAAGATCACCACTTGAGAGACAAAGAGAAAACACATAAAGAGAGAGTGAGTGAAAAGGAGTGACTGCAGAGAGTGTGAGAATACTAAGGAAGAAAGGACAAGGGTCATTTATTTGCAAAAATTAGAAAACCCCGAATGCAGGAGGACCAAGATGGATCTGGTTGTAAGAGCTGTTCCCTTCATCAACCGCCCAAGACCCAGGGAGTAGCCACTTCAAATCCACAGGTATGGAGAAAGGTTTGAAATAAACAATACACATTTGTTCATATCATGAAAGAACCCTTATCTTAGTCTTGCTCTTGTTTTAATTCTTTACTCGGGACGAGCAAAGATCTAAGTTTAGGGAAGCTTGTTGGCGGTCGTTACGTCCTGTTTTCTGACCTCCAACCGAGTATAAAATAAACACAATGGAATCACACACCATAGCTATAGGACTTATCTCTAACTATTTCCATGAGTTTTGGCGAGTTTCAATTGTGTAGGTACAACAACGAGAAATACGTGCTATAGGGGTCGGAAATGACCGATTCGGCCGAACGACTCCATTCGGCCGGTTACCGCCCTTAGCCGTATACGACACAGAGCACAACCGGGAGTCATCCAAGAGATGACGACGCATGACATGTGGGCGACCGCCATCTCAGCCTAGGCCAAATCAACATGAAGGACATCAACCCAAGCCAGCCCAGAAGGTCCATAAGCAAGAGGCGGTGAAGGGGAGTGTTGCCGGGCCAAAATTCCATATCGGCCGAATCCTACAATTCGGCCGAACCGCCCGCAGCAGAGCACCGCTTCCCAGCAGCTGATCCAGACTGTAGGGAGCTAGGGCGGTGCACGTGGTAGTTTGGCCGAACTCCCTGGTTCGGCCAAACCGGAGGATTCGGCCGAACAGCCCGGCACCGCCTCCCAGCTGCCTAGGCTGCCACTCTGCCTCCCACCGTCCTTGCTTGCTATAAATTGAAGCCATCAGCCCATGCACAAGACACACAAGAAGAGAAGAGTCCACTAGCAAAGCGCTGCCACTCTTATACTTAGAAAATAGGGAGAGGGGAGAGGTGAGCGTGCCGGAGAGGAGCCGGAGTGTCGGCCCCTCTTCTCCACTTGTACCTCTACGGATGCGGCTCTGCTTCGAGTAACATCCGGGTCGTGTCTGGTAACTCTTGTATCTCTCTCTGATTCATTGAGTATCACTTCTACTTTTATATGCTTGTGCGTTCCTCGTTCATTGCTTAGTTGATTAGTATAATTGTATACTGGTTGCTTAGCTTGGGTGCCTATCTTTAGTATACTGGGTAGGTACTAGCTGACTAGTGTAAGCGTGTTGCTTATACTTGAGGTTAGCTTGTCTTGTCCCTGAGTTGGCACAGAGGTGGTAGTCGTTAGGTGGTGACAACCCTATACGGGCTTCGTAATCCATTACGCCTGGCTCGGCCTACAGGATCCCCAAACGTGCAGTGTTGGTGATGCCCCTTCTCATCCCTTTCTGTGTATCACCGGTTCTATGTCCCGACACAAGATCTATTTGTAGTACCTGGCTGGTTAGTTAATCAAGGGAGATACACGTTCTAGACCTGTTCCTTCTCTACCCTCCTATCACTTCTCTCTCTTTTTCTCTGTGTCATCCACTTCACCATACCATCCTTGGACAAGTTAGTTTAGATTCGGTTCACTTCTCGTTCCCCGTGGAAATCGATACCTTGGAATACTCCCGAGTGAAAGCTACATCGGTATTCGTTCGCTTGCGGATTTATCTGTAGGCCGTAAGGAGTGCCAACAGACGGGCGCAGTGACTGGGCCAGATTAGGCTCGAATCGGGCCTCGCAGGCTCGGCCCAAGAGAGGGGTGGCCCAACACGCTTAGAGGGAGAGGGGAGAGCAGGCCGGGTTGGGTTAGGTTTGAGATTGGGCTAGATCCGGCCCAGTAGGAGTTTAGGGTTTTCTCTTTTTATTTTTCAAAATAATATTTTCGTAGGCAAAGATAAATCTTGAAAATTCCGGATAAATCATTTAGGCCACAAAAAATGCTCCAAAAATTCCAAAAATCCTGGGAAAAAATCCAGAGAATAAGATGGACATGAGGAACCCAAATAAAATATTTGCAGCTCATGAAAAAGATTATAGGACGTTCAAAAAATTGGAATTAGCTATGGGAAAAATATGAATAAATCCCAGAAGGCTCTGGAAAAATTCCCATTGGGTTTATAATCGCATTTTTGAAAAATTTGCACACTCAAACACACCTAATGTAACCAGCATGAAGGCAAGACAAGAAATCTTATGACCTATATTGTTTTATTTTAATTTAGAAAAATGTTTTTCCTGTACTAAATTCCCTATAAATTAAAGAAAAATTTTAAAATTATGAGAAATTCTTTATTTAATTATTCTTCAAAAATACATCCTGAAATCCAAAAATTTCAAGGTGTGACAATAAACATCAAGAGTAGCTTGTTCATCAGCGAAATAGCTATAGTCAAGTTCATTTGCTACTGCATATTCCTCAAATGTAGCTGAGTACCTTCTTTTGCCTGTCATCCACTCTAGCCTCTTTTCCTCAATATCAAGTTCATAGGTGGCCTAAAACTGTCTAATAACGGTTTCATTCCAATCACATATATGCTCTAGAAAAGGTCTGAGCCCAAGATTCTCAAACATGACAGCCACTCCCGGTAAGACTTCTTTATTTGCAAGATATGGAAAGTCAATCCTTTTGTGAGAGTACACGGTGCAACCAAGCAAATGACCAAAGAAAGCATCTTCTTGCACCATTGTATGAAAATAAAGATTATTGGTATTGCTATGTTGGGCAAAGGCATTGTCATTCCTTACCCTAGCATACTCCTTTTGGGTCCCAACCTTCCTTGGTGCAGTGTGAGAATGAATATCAATGATGTCATCATGAACACCACCTTCCCCGTGATGCATGCCTACATCTTCTTCTACCACAAAATCATGTTGATCCATTGAAGATTCGACCTCTATCTCACCCACGTAATCACTGTCATGAGAATCATCATCTTCAGAACTTGAGACTATACGACGTCTCTTGGAGGAACCCTCATCTCCTTTCTTAGTCATCGCCTTCTTGATTCTACTAGCCAGTGTTTTGATGACCTTGCGACCACTTCCATGAATCAATCATTTGATTCAATATAATAATACAAATGTATAATAGATGATGAATGAATCAACCTAAGATACACTGTCCAAATCTATCACCGATAGTGCCTGGCGGACAGTCCAACGGACCACCTCGGACACTCCGTCGTGCACTGACAGAGAGTCTGCGGTGAAGCCTCGGACAGTCTGCGAGATACTGTAGCGGCGACGAACATGAACAGGGGTCCAAGAAAATTTGATCCCCATAACTCAAGAAATAATCAATTCCTTCCAACCAAACTTTTGTCATAGCATCACTACATCATAACTAGAATCTTCCCCAATCATATTTTCAAAGCCATTGCCAGATTTCAGATCAGGACCCCAAACCCTAACCACGTCCATCCTCAGATTCAAAAAAATATGAGTGATTCAACGAAAATACCCGGATGACATGGTGGGGAATCTTGTGGTGAGTCCGTGGATGTCCTCGGACCATCCGGAAAGCGCTTTAGTAAAAAATCCCAAGGATGGGTCCCTTTCTGCACCAAGAACAAGAGAGAGAAGATAGAGATGGGTTTGATGCATTTTGGGAGGAAGAAGAGGGCAGCCTTGCCTTTTAGGTCCCGTAACTGGTGGCCCCACCTGCGCTCGGGGTCCGTGGACAGTATGAGGTCCAAGGTCAGACTGCCTGACCCTGTGGAAAATGAGTCCCCAAACCTTCTGTTAGAAATCTTGCAATTTTTGGATAGTTCGAGGTCCCTGGCGGACAGTTCGAGAGTCTTCCCTCGGACGGTCCGTTGTCCATTGACGGACTGTGTGGCCCTTACTTCTTTTTCAGCCTGAGATACATCCTTTTGATGAACACTTTGATGGATCTTTTGGGTTCATTGCTTCAACAAGTATGATGTATAAAGTAACACTCATGCATATGAATATAAGAAGATTATTTGAGAGAAAAACACAATGCAAACAAATACTCATGTGCTAGATCTCATGCCACATTTGAGAAGTCAATGACATTCAATTTATTTCTCAATTTACAAAACTGAGATTCATCCAAAGCTTTGGTGAAGATGTCAGCCAATTGATCATCCGTGCTCACCCCGTCAATCTTGATGTCACCCTTGCTCACATGATCTCTAAGAAAATGATACCGTATATCAATGTGCTTGGTTCAAGAATGTTGAACCGGATTGTTAGCAATCTTGATGGCACTTTCATTATCAAATAAGAGAGGAATTCCATTAAATTTCACACCATAATCTAGAAGTGTTTGCTTCATCCATAATAATTGAGCACAAGAACTCCCCACCGAGATATATTCTGCTTCGGCGGTTGAAAGAGCCACCGAATTTTCCTTCTTTGAAGACCATAATACAAGAGAACAACCAAGAAGTTGACAACCACCGGAAGTACTTTTTCTATCAACTTTAAAATCAGCATAATCCAAATCCGAGTAACCAACTAATTCAAATTGAGCACCCTTTGGAGTGAATTTCAAGTATCTCATGATTCTCTTCACGGTGGTCAAATGACATTCTTTAGGTGCAGCTTGAAATCTAGCACACGTGCATACACTAAAAATGATATCGGGCCTAGATGCGGTAAGATAAAGCAAACTACCTATCATGGATCTATAGAGTTTAACATCAACCGGTTTACCTCCCTCATAAAGATCAAGATGTCCATTTGTAGCCATAGGTGTCTTGATTGGCTTTGAGTCTTCCATACCAAATTACTTTTATATATCCTTCACATATTTAGATTTGCAAACAAATGTGTCTTCCTTAACTTGCTTGATTTGAAGGCCAAGAAAGAAACTCAATTCACCAATCAGACATCTCATCATTTCTCCAAATTCTTTGCAAAAGGATTCGTTAGTGGAGCCAAAAATGATATCATCAACATATATTTGATAAATGAAAATATCTTTTCCAATTTTCTTAGTGAAAAGTGTAGTGTCAACCCTTGCCAATTTTGAAGCCCTTTGACACAAGAAAATTCCTAAGCCTCTCATACCAAGCACAAGGAGCTTGCTTCAATCCATAGAGAGCTTTAGAGAGCTTGTAAACATGATTAGGCATATTAGGATCTTCAAAACCGGGAGGTTGCTTAACATACACTAGTTCACTAAGGTCACCATTCAAGAAAGAGCTTTTAACATCCATTTGATAAAGTTTCATGTTATAAGAGCATGCATAGGCAAATAACATTCTAATAGCCTCAAGTCTAGCTACGGGAGCAAAAGTTTCATCGAAATCCAAACCTTCAACTTGAGTGTAGCCTTGAGCAACCAATCTTGCCTTGTTTCTTAGCACAATACCATCTTCATTTTCCTTGTTTCAAAAGACCCATTTAGTGCCAATGACATTGTAATTCTTGGGCCTCTCAATCAATTTGCAAACTTTGTTGCGGGTGAAGTTATTCAATTTTTCTTGCATGGCCATCGCCCAATCTGGATCTTCTAGTGCTTCATCTATACATTTAGGCTCAAGAGAAGATACAAAAGAATAATGTTTGCAAAATGAAGCAACACGAGATCGAGTTTGGACACCATTGCTAATGTCACCCACTATTTGATCAATAGGATGATCCTTGGCAACTTGACCATGAACTCTTGATTGAGCGATTTGATCTTGAGATGATGTAGATGGTGGTGTATTAGAGACCAATTGCTCATTATCTTGAGAAGAATCATTTGCATTAGATTGACCATTTTCTTGATTATTAGAAGAAGAGGATGCATTCACTTGAATAGAGATGATTGGTTCCTCATCTAAATCTTCTACTTCTTCTTCTTCTTCTTCTCTAGGTCGAATGTC
Organism: Echinochloa phyllopogon; assembly: GCA_033239725.1. Lineage (NCBI taxonomy): Eukaryota > Viridiplantae > Streptophyta > Magnoliopsida > Poales > Poaceae > Echinochloa > Echinochloa phyllopogon. The sequence continues at coordinate 27,230,085 of BTCW01000015.1, read as the reverse complement.
ACCAATAGACATATCTTTCATGGCCTTTTTCAACCCTTCACCTCTCACATCATCCAAGTTTCCCTTCTCATCTTGTGACCCATTTGTTTCATCAAATTGAACATCATAAGCCTCCTCAACAAATCCCTTGGATTTATTGTAAACTCTATAGGCCTTGCTACAAGATAAGTACCCAAGGAAAAACCCTTCATCACACTTGCTTTGGAACCTGGATAACCGAGAGCCTTTTCTTAAGATACAACACTTGCATCCAAAAACCCAAAAATAAGAAATATTAGGCTTTCTTCCAAAAAGCAGCTCATATGGGGTCTTGTTGAAGAACCCATGACAATATAGCCTATTTGAAGAATGACAAGCGGTGTTGATAGCCTCAGCCCAAAAAGAATCCGACACATTATATTCGGATAGCATTGATCTTGTCATTTCAATCAAAGTCCTATTCTTTCTCTCAACCAATCCATTTTGTTCCTGTGTATATGTGGTTGAGAATTCATGCTTGATCCCCTTCTCATTGCAAAACTCTTCAACTCGAGTGTTCTTGAACTCACTACCATTGTCACTTCTTACTTTCTTCAATTTTTGATCAAATTCATTTTCAGCTCTAGTGACAAAGTTCTTAAGGTATCACATGCATCGACTTTGTCATGAAGAAAGAATACCCCTGTACATCTTGAGAAATCATCCACTATCACAAGACAATAACTATTACCACCAATGCTTCTATAAGTTGTAGGACCAAATAAATCCATATGCAATAATTCCAAAGATCTTGTGGTGGACATGACACTCTTCGTTGGCTGAGCATTAGCTACTTGTTTTTCGGCTTGACAAGCACTACACAACTTATCCTTTTCAAATTTGACATCTTTCAAGCCAAGTACTAGATCATGTTTTATCAACTGACTGAGTTGTCTCATGCCCACATGACCTAGTCTTCTATGCCATAACCAACCCATAGAGGCTTTAGAGAATAAACAAGTGAAAAGATTTGCCTCTTTGGAAGAGAAATCCACAAGATATAAGCTATCATGACGAAAACCCTTAAAGATAGTTTCTTTTCCATCCAAAGAGGTTACTACAAAATCATTGCGAGTAAAAGAGCATCTATATCCATTATCACAAAGTTGTGCAATAGATAATAAATTAAAGTTCAAGGAATCTACTAGAAAGACATTGGATAGATTAAAATCATTTGAGATAGGTACATCACCAATGCCTCTTACTCCTCCCTTGCTATCATCTCCAAAAGTAATATTATCAAAGTCAGAGATATCTTCATCAAGACATGAGAATAATTTCTTTTCACCAGTCATGTGGTTCGTGCAACCACTATCAATCATCCAATGTCTTCCTCCGGCTTTGTAATTCACCTACACAAAGAAATCACTTCCTCTTAGGTACCCAACTTTTCTTTGGTCCTTCAATGTTAGTGATCAAGACCTCAGGAACCCAAATAGATTTTAATTTTGAATTGGCCACGGACCGACCAACAAATTTAGCACTAATAACACCTTTTGAATTTTTCTTAAGTATGTAAGATGGATCAAATGATACAGTCTTCTTGCTCTTGCATTTGTGATTCACTTCAACTTTTGTCTTGCATATGTGACATGTCTTGAACTTCCCTTCTTTTTCAAGTGTCACACTAGACTTGACAAAAGTTGTCTTCGTGGGAATGAAAGCTATTTTCCCTTGCTTGGGAACATAATCAATGCCATTCTTGTTCAATGTAAATTTTTGACTTGTCCAACAATGGTTAAACTTGACATGACTTCCAAACCATTTAGAGAGATCCTTGCACAAGCAATCAACTTATTTTTTCTAAGATTCATTCTCCAATAATACAAGAGAAGCATCACTAGAATCTTTTTCACTAATGAAAGAGCTAGTGCTTGTGCTACAAGAGATGTTAGTTGAGCTAGACAAGCAAGTATTACATTTATCATTGTTAGGAACAAATTTTCCTTTGGCCTCTTGCGCAAGGAGTGAGTTGTGAGCTTCCTTAAGCTCCTCATGCTTTCCTTTGAGAATTCCCAATGACGTGTTGAGGGTATCATGGGATTCCATTAGATTAGCATCAGAAGTCTTTAGCTCCTCATAGGAATTTTTAAGTGAAACATTTTTTAGCTCCATATCCCTCAACTTTCCTTTCTCTTTGTGCAAATTTTCATCAGATTTAATAAGAAAATTCACAAGATTTTATAAGAAAGAACATTGTCATCATAAATATCATCATCATCATCATCATCATCATCATCACCATCATCATCACCATTCATTACCTTTGGTTCACCTCTTGCCATGAGACAATATGGCTTGGAGAAGAGTGAAAGGTCTTCCTTGATTACAATTCTGGCAAGGCTGATGAGGATATCACCACGTTACACATACACGAGTCGGACTCGTCTCCAAGTTACAAGTCGTCGCCATGTCGGACATCATCTTCGGTTCGGTTTCAGCCGACATGTCTGCGCTTCAACTGTAATTTCTCCTTCATACGACGTCCAGACAAGGCATTCATGGATGCGTTGGAATCGTGAAGACGAGACGCTTCTTTTGGTTCTGGTCCTAGCTCCAGAAGATTTGTGGATCATACTGTGTGACCATAAAAAGATGTTGCATCACCTGTTTTGGGCCTTTTCAGGCTTTGTATCGTTTCGGGCCTCTCGGCCCATGTTGTGGATGCCCCCCTGGCGTGCCCTCAACACTAGCTTGACCTTAGACTATTAAATTCAGTAGCCGCCATTGTTTAGACTCATGTTTTTCTTAGATTAATCTGTCGAGAACAGTTTCGCCGTTATCGGTTTGTAGAACCCCAACTTTTGATCTTAATCATACATCTGCAGTGTCACCTCGTATTGAGAGCTGCTTCTTTCGAATTCTTGCTTGTGTTCTTCATTTCACAGGCAGGGATTAGCCTTCTTGGCGAGGTCAATCGGGTTGTGACATGGTTGATAACCAGAGGAGCCATGGTGCTCAGATTGCAGGGTTCGAGTTGCTGACTTGAAGCCAGATCGGTGTGTTGCGTTCCGCCCCAAACGAGTTATCCATCTCCTGACCGAAGATTGGGAACCCTAGTCCCCATCAAGTGGTATCTAGAGACAGGTTTACCATCAGGTATATCCATCCTTTCGCCTTCATCCTATAGTCCAGAAAATTGCCCTACAAAAAAAAATTGGTTTGTTTATTGTATTCCGCTATCCTAATACCTTTTTAGCCTTTGCAATTTCGTTTCAGATTCGCTTGGTTGAGTTTGTGTCCGTGGTTGAGTCTTGTTGCTGGTTTTAGTTGTGGTCGTGTCATAGTTCAATCGCCCATTGCGTGATTTGTTTTGTTTCCGCCGCTATCCCTTCCACCGTGACCAGATTACAAGTCTTGCCACCTCATAACTCAACTTGCCCTCGCTAGCCGCCTTGAGTGAACTCCTGCCGTTCAAGCCCGAGATAGGTTGCGAGCCGCCGTGTGTTTATGGCCTTGCATCGCAGCCCTTAATGGTTCATCTTGCATACCCCTAACCGCTGTCGCGCATCCTACCGAATTGAGCCTCCACAAAACCATATCGTGTGCCTCCCGAAAACCATAATTTGAGGTACCTTCAGTAAAACGGGCATAACTTTTCGCTCGGTGCTCCGTTTTGGCTCAATTTTTTACAGCAGCTTTATGACTCCATTGTGTGGGGACCCAAACTAGGCTATGCCCTATTTTCCTGAGTCAAAAAATTCAACAAAAATTGTGAAGATAAAGAAAAAAATTGATCAAGTTGTTTTAGGGTTTTCAGCGTTTGTTCCTGAATTTCCCTAGGTCGCATCTCACCTAAAAAATGGGTGCAACTTTGTGTGCTTGGAGAGTTTGGTATCCCTGTTAAGAGAAAAATATAAAAAAATAGTTGAAAATATAAAAAAAACTCATGATTCCTACTAGTCCTGAGGTTTTGCAGGGAAATTGCTGAAAAGATTAAAAACAATTGCATAGAGTGTTGTTTTTCTTGTTCTGTGAGATTTTTCCATCATTTCTTGTTCCAACACGTATAAGCCAGCAATTGTGACTTGTACTTTGGATACTTATTGAACTTTGCTATTCTGCAGTCGTTATTTGCTACTCCTTGCTACATATTGTGCCTTCCCAAAGCTCCACATACACTACTTCAGGTCAGTACAGCGAAGAGCCTTTGCAATCTTGGTACTACCTCCTCACAGGTATCACGAACCAGCCACCAATTGTACCATCCACTGCCTGCATTGGTAAGAACTCGGTAAGATGTATGTGAGGGTGTGGTTCCACCAAGCAAACTGTATAGTTCCTAGGGCATTTGTTGATCACTAACCATGCCAGACGATGTTCCTATTTTGTCTAGTCAGTTGGTGCAGGTAACGAACGAGCTGAAGGACCTCTTCATGAAGGAGCTAACGGCGGAGGTCAAGGCTGCCTGTCACACATTTGAGGGTATGGACAAGCGAGTCTCCACGCTGACAACAAGGGTTCAACAACTCGAGTCCAACCCCCCCCCCCCCAAGCCCAAAGAAGAGGAACCCTATGACGAGGATGATGATGATGATGTTATCTATGGGTCTGATGGCGAGGCTGATCCCATCAAGACCCAAGCGGAGAAGCTACGTCGTCTCCGTCATCGCAAAAATACAACAGGTATGGCAGGTAACAGGAACCGACGCCATCAAGGTAATGATGATCCTTACGCCAAAGTTAAATTTACTATACCATATTTTTATGGGCGTTATGATGTGGAGGAATATTTAGATTGGGAGATGACAATAGAACATAAATTTGCTTCCCATCTTGTTCCTGATCAGCATATGGTTCAGCAAGCCACTAGTAAATTTAAGGATTTTGCAATAATCTGGTGGCAGGAATGTGCTTCTTTAAACATACAACCTACTTCTTGGAACGCGCTTAAACTTGCTGTGCGTGATCGATTTGTTTCTACCTCTTATAAGTGTGATTTGCGTAAGAAATTACAACATTTAGAGCAAGGTAATTTGTCTATTCAGGAGTATTATGCCGAGTTACAAAAGGGCATGGTTCGTTGTGGGGTAGTAGAGGATCCTGAGGATAAAGTGTGTCGTTTTTATGGTGGCTTGAAACGTGAAATTCAGGATATTGTTGACTATAAAGAATTTCCTACCACCAACTAGTTGTTCCAGCTTGCTATGCTTGCAGAAAAAGAATTGCAGGGACGACCCAAGACCGTCACGCCAACAGCAAGTACTCGAGCGACGCCACCATCCAGTACACGTTCGACGCCATAAGCGCTGGCACCAGTTTCTGAGGTACGGAATATGTCTAATGTGCAGGCCCAACAAAACAAGAAACCAACTACTACTGACAAGAGCTCATCGAGTAAGTATGCCAGCATCGTGTGCCACCGCTCCAAGGGCATGGGACATGTCATGAAGGATTACCCAAGTGTTTGTCCTTTCATCGCTACACCCGATGGTACTGGATATGTAAGTGCTAGTGATGTTGAAGATGATTTAGTTCTTGGGACTAACGTTGTTGCAGATTTGGAGGACGATGAGGGTGAGGCAATTGACTCGGTTGCCGCATCAGCGGGATTCAATAGCTTGGTTCTTGTGCAGCGTACATTGAGTTTGTAGGTGGAACGTGAGGATGCGGAGAAGATCCAATGCAAGAATTTATTCCACACGTTCCTCGTCGTCAACGATTATCGTGTGCTCACCATAATTGATAGTGGGAGTTGCAACAACTTGGTGAGTTTAGATTTGGTAGAGAAGCTTAACTTGCCAACACGCCTCATTTCAAATCTCTACCACTTAGAATGGTTGAACAGTAGTGGTCAAGCTAAGGTAACAAGATCGGCACGTATACAATTTTCTGTTGGTTCTTACCATGATTATGCTGATTTTGATGTTGTCCCAATGCAAGCTTTATCTCTTTTGTTGGGTAGACCATGGGAATTTGATAATGATGTTGCACACCTTGGTAGAAATAATAAATACACTTTCATGCATAAGAACAAGAAAATTACTTTGCTTCCTTTATCGCCTGCTGATATTAGGAAACATTTTAGAGAGCTTGCTGAAAAAGATAGAGCTAAATCTGCTACTGTTGCATCTTGTGATGATAAACCAAAAGGGATTAAATTAAAAAGATGTGCTTTTATTGCTACTACATCTGTTGCTACTACTTTATGTGATAACCCTGATGCTCCATGTTATACAATGCTTGGTCGAGATTGAAATCTGTGTCTTGCTACAAATTATTTTATGTCTCGTACTTTGCAGTCCCCTGCCGCTAACCTTTTGTAGGAGTTTGATGATGCAATGGAGTCAAGGATGACTCCAATTCAAGAAGGGGAGGATAATGAGGACATCACCACGTTACACATGCACGAGCCGGACTCGTCACAAGGTACACATCATCTTCGGTTTGGTTTCAGCCGACATGTCTGCGCTTCAACTGTAATTTCTCCTTCATACGATGTCCAAACAAGGCGTTCTTGGATACGTTGGAATCATGATGATGAGACGCTTCTTTTGGTTCTGGTCCTAGCTCCAGAATATTCGTGGATCATACTGTGTGACCATTAAAAGGTGCTGCGTCACCTGTTTTGGGCCTTTTCAGGCTTTGTATCGTTTCGGGCCTCTTGGCTGATGTTGTGGATGCCCCCTGGCGCGCCCTAAACCCTAGCTCAAACCATGACTATTAAGTTCAGTAGCCTCCATCGTTTAGACTCGGGTTTTGCTTAGATTAATATGTCAAGAACAGTTTCGTCGTTATCGGTTTGTAGAACCCCTACTTTTGATCTTAATGATACATCTGCAGTGTCACTTCATATTGAGAGCTGCTTCTTTCGAGTTCTTGCTTGTGTTCTTCATTTCGCAGGTAGGGATTAGCCTTCTTGGTGAGGTCAATTGGGTTGTGACACGATTGATAACCAGAGGAGTCATGGTGCTAAGATTGCAGGGTTCGAGTTGTTGACTTGAAGCCGGATCGGTGTGTTGCGTTCCACCCCAAACGAGTTATCCATCGCCTAGCGGAATATCGGGAACCCTAGTCCCCATCAAAGGCTCTTGGATGGCTTGACTTCTTCTTCATCCTCATCATCAGAGCTTGCATCGGAATCCCACTCAACCAAATAAGCTTGCCCATTCTTCTCCCTCCTGTAGTACTTCTTCTTCTTCCTCTACTCACTTTTCTTGTCTTTGTTCTTGCCATTCTTGCATTCTTTCTCGTTTGGACAATTATTTGATATATGTCTCATTTCACCAGAAGTGAAGCACTCTTTCCCTTCAAATGGATCCCTCTTTGAGAATTGACCCTTCTTTCCAAATTTCTTCTCAAGAATTCTTTTGAGCCCTCTAACAATAAGAGCCATTTCCTCATCCGAATCATCTTCCTTTTCTTCGTGATCATTATCTTCTTGAGTGGCTTTGGCCTTGTGTGCGATATTTTTCTTCTCTTCACTTGGTGATTGACCATGAGCATCTTTTTGTGATTGCTTCAAAATGTGATGTGTAAGCACTTCACCAAGTACCTCCGTGGGAGTCATGTTCTTCAAGTTTTCCCTCACATGCAATGTAACTATGGTCTCACATTTTTCCGGGAGACACCTAAGAAATTTTTGAGAGAAATCTTGATTGGGTATATCATGATTAAGACACTTAAGCTCATTCACAATATCATTCAATCGATTGAACATGGTTCAAATGTCTTCATCCTTCTTCATGGTGAACTCATTGAACTTGCCCTTGGAACACATATAGCTTGGCTTCCTTTACCGAAGATGTTCCTTCATAAATTTCCGCAAGCTTATTCCAAACATCACGTGCAATGGTGAGACCCTTGACACGATTGAATTGCTCAAGTGAAAGACCCTCATATAAGATGCACAATGCTTCTTCATTGAGATCTTCATTCTCCAAATAAGTTGGAGTTTTGTTATCCTTGTTTAGAATGACAAATCCATTCTCAAGTATGTTCCAAACCTTTCTCCCTGCTGTCCTTAAATAGGTTGTCATTCTTGATGACAAGTCTAGGAGGCCACAACCTCCAAGAGTAACAAATCAATTCGCTCGATTGATGAATCCCTAGTGCCACAATGATCAAATTATTGATGCAATGCACTAGATGCTCTCAATCTCACAAAGAAATGCAGTCTCAAAGCAAGTGAGTGAGAGAGAGGAGAACAAAGGCCTAGAATGTCAAGTAAGTTTATCAAAGTGCCAAGAGAGCTCACACACTCGCGGGGGTGTAGTATATATAAGCCCTCTCCTCGGAACTAGCCGTTACGTTCAAAACGCGTGAAAACGGCTCTCGTGGACTGTCCGACATGCACCCCTGGATTGTCCAAGCTTGAATCTCATGGTCATATTCGCGTAGTCAAACGTGTGTCAGAGATGACCGTTGGTGCCTGGCGGACTGTCCGACCGCCACCGTTGGACAGTCCGAGACGCAACGCGGATGGTCCGCCCAGTGCGGATGGACTGTCTGACCCCCTGCATTGTTGAAAACCATCTCTGGTAAAAATGAGGCCATTTTACGGACTGTCCGAGACCAGCTACGGACAGTCCGACCTTTGTAACAACCGCTCGGTGAGTTGGCACACGTGGGCCCACCTGTCAGCACAGTTCACGGATAGTTCGACCTCAACCCACAGACTGTCCAACATATGAATTTTAACTGATTTTCTATATAAAATTTAACTCATAATTCTCAGACAGTCCGTCCCACCCATCGGACTGTCCGACCAGTCTCAACAGAACTGGATTTCCACCAGATTTTCAACACGCTCTTTCTACAATAAGTCACCACTCATCTAAATGCACAACATGCAAGTTAATGATCAAAGTGGCACTATAGACACGTCAAGCCAATCACGTTGATCCCTCTTGATAGTATGGCTATCTAGCCTATCAACACGGTCATTATTCATCCTCTAATAACCTCATGATCGATCAAAGCAAAAAGTCCTATGTTATACCTATGCATTGAGCTTCCCATGATCCATAGCACACATGCCATCCACACATCATCTTTTGAAGCTCATTCCAACTCTCGGGACTAACCTGTTCTCATATTTTCAAATGAAATTGTTAGTCCATAAAGGTTGTCATTAATTACCAATACTCAATTAGGGGCCAAGATGCCTTCAAGCGCCCAGCCCCCGAGCATGCGAGGTGTCTGGGCGGTCCCTCTGGACGCGCCAAGTCTGTGTCGAGCGCCCAGCGCCCGAGCATGCGAGGTGTCTGGCCTGGTCCCTTTGGACGCGCCAAGTCCATGTCCAATGCCCAGCCCCCGAGCATGCGAGTCCATGTCGAGCGTCCAGCCCTCGCTACTTTGAGGTTGAGGGCATCATCGAAGTACAGGGTCCAGTGCTCGGGCGGCTCTATCGGGGTCAGCGCCTGGATTTCCGTCCATTCTGCTATGAAGTTGACCAACACTTGTGACTTGATCGATTTCCTTGACTTGAAGGTAATGTCGAACTTGCCAAGCTCCACGGCCCATTTCACCACTCAGCCATTGATGTCACGGTTACGAAGGGTTTCTAGTGGGAAGTTGGACACCACCAGGATTGGGTGTGCCTGGAAGTAATGGCGCAACTTCCTCGAGCAGATCAAGAGTGCGTATAGCAACTTCTTGGGTGCTGGTAGCGGATCGTGGAGTCAACCAGCACTTCGTTGACGTAGTAGACCGGTCACTAGATGTGGTATCCTAGGCCTTCTTCTTGTCGTTCTATGACTAAGACCGCGCTGATGACGTAGGTGGTTGCTGCTATATATAGCAGGTGTGACTCTTCCTTGTTTGGTCCGGTGAGCACCGGTGGAGTCACCAAGAAGGCCCTGATGTCGGCCAACGCTTGGTCGGCTTGAGGCGACCAATTGAAGTTGTCGGCCCGGCACACTACAAAGGCCCAAGATTTGCCGTGTGTCTGGCCCCTGGCACATGGCAATGTCTGATCACTTTGCCGTGTGTCTGGCGGCTGGTCACTTTGCCGTGTGCTGGGCACACGGCAAAGTGACCATATATGGGCCAGTTTTGTTTATATTTTGACGTAAGTGGGACCCCCAAATAGCACAAAATCATCACAGGCATTTATATATCATAATAAGCATCATAGGCATATATAATAGCACCATAACCATCACCATATACATCACAGACAGTTTATAATCTACAAATGCATAGTAAATCATTCGTTCAATCCATATAAGTCCATACGAGTCCACAAACAAGTTCACATGCAAATAAGAGTCATACAAGTCCACATGCAACGTCAAAGTCCGCGTCCAAGTTCAAATACAAACTCATGGAGTTGGCGGTGGCGGTGGCGGCGGCTGCAACCACGGTCCCAGCCCCCAGACACCCACGGAGGCTGCAACCACGGTCCCAGCCCCCAGACACCCACGGAGGCTGCGACCCCGTATAGGTGGTGGAGTGAATGCTGGCGACGGTCGACCCATCGCCTGCCCTAGACTTGCTATGTACACTATTGGCACTTCTTACGATCCAATATCAGAATTGAGAATCCTAGTATTGGGGTAAGGAGTGTTTCAGTGGTTTTCCTTATGGCTTAGTAAAATATAGAAATATTCTGCAAGCGCACAGAATCACCGCTGTAACACTTCACCTGGAGTATCCCGAGGTATTGTAATTTATATTTCTGCAAGGAAGCTTTGGCAAGATTACTAGTGAACAGATATTTGAGACTATTAGAGAAAGGTACACGACTAGACAAGACAGGGGATAACGGTATTGGATAGGAGTGGATATACCGGACACACAGCTCAAGGGATACTCTGGTAAGGGAGAGAAGAGATAGATAGCTGGGAGGACAACGAGAAGAGATAGAGGACTCCTGGATTCTTTATCTACCTATGTCACTCTAGCTTAGAGATACAGCGGCTACAGAGCCAGCACTAGGAGATCTGGGATAACTCTAATGTCTTAGCTTCGGGACAAGGGAACCGGTGAACACACAGAAAGGGATGAGAAGGGGTGCCACTATTTCCCAACTGGGGAATCCTACGGACCGGAACTAACGTGATGGGCCACGAAGACCGAAAGGGCTGTCACCACCTCCCGGCTACCACCTCCGTTGCGACGGGAATAAACTAAGGCCACCGACTAGTCTAGGAACCACTCCTACACTTGGCAATGACTACTTACTCTGCTAGCAAGAGCAAGCAACCTTGTCAATACTCTTGGTGACAGTTCACCTCCAGTATCAAGCAAGATCAAAGAACCAGCCAAGACAAAGACTTAAACAAGACTACAAGCACTAGAACTATAACTGACTATAGTCTAAACAAGATATATTTGCAACTAGGATAAAGTAGAAGCAAGATATAAATGGCAAAGGCAAAGTGATAAAGATAACTATATTGATACTCAATGTCTTACAAAAGGAAAAGTAAAAGATACAAGAGCTATTATCAGAGCTTCTGAAGACGACTCCGGAACCTCCGAGGCAAAGCTCGACTCAACTCTAACTCCCAACTAAACTATCCTAACTCTACTAGAATGAAAGTGGAAATGAGCTCATTGGCTTGGTGTGTGTTTACAAGTGAAAGTGACCCTCTATTTATAGTTGCACAGGTCGGTTTGGGGCTGAGTAACCGCCAAGGCATCCAGGGAATCTCCCCCCTTGATTCGGGCGAGGAGAGGCGGTTCGGCCGAACCAGGGAATTCGGCCGAACGCAGGATCCACCGACCTGGCCACCAAGGGCCAGGATTCGCCCCTGGAGGCGGTTTGGGCAGGGGAGTCGGTTCGGTCGAACCGACCTATTCGGCCGAACGGGCCTGGCCCGTGGCCGGCCCTCCCCTGCGCCGCCTTTGCTCTGTGGGCCTTCTGGGCTGCCTCCTGGTGATTGGCTTCGTGTGTTTATGGCCCAGAAGTGATGTGGTCGTGGCCCGGGAAGAGATGGCTGCCGTCCTCATGTCATTTGTCGTGTTCGCTTGATATTCGTTGGACGACTCCCGGTGACGTGCACGGCTAAGGGGGCAACCGGCTGAACGGAGTCGTTCGGCCGAATCGGTCATTTTCGGCCCCAATAGCGCGTATTTGTCGTAGTTGTACCTGCACAGGTGTCACTCACCAAAACTCGTGGAACTTTATTAGAAATAAAACCTAAGTACATGGAATGTTGCATAAAACCTCGTTTATTCCCGAGTATTGGTGGTCAGATTTGGGCTGTAACGACCGCCAACAAGCTCCCCCAAGCTTAGCTCTTTGCTCGTCCTCGAGCAAAGATATAAACTTAGGCTTAGTGGATCAGGAGTTGCTACAATGTCATTTCTTTTGCAGGTAACTTTATAAACAACTAGTCTTCAAAAATAATTGAATCATAGGCAAAGTTCCAAATCACCTTTTTACCTATGGGGCTTATAGCAATCTCCTTATCTTGGGCGGTTGAAAGGACGAACAGTTTAAACTCAGTTTTATTCCACTCTACTCTTTTCAGGATCCCATCTCGGAGTTTTTCATAAGTTTTGAAAACTACAAATTGTTCCTCATTGGTACACTCAATCACTCAAGTGTATTTGAATCCTCACCAAAGGCTTGTGCCTTCTTTTCATCCAAACATCTAATATGGCTTTTTGTGTGGCTCAGGGACAAAGGATGAAGGCATGCATGCATCTTATATTTTGCTAAGTCAAAGACTGGATCTCTGAGGAGACAAATCACATCTTAAGATCGAGACGTGCAAGTGTGTGGATATGAATGGAGTGGAATATGGTGGAATGGTGGAATGGAATATGGTGGAATGGTGGAATGGAATATGGTGGAACTCCTTGGATGAATTTCCCTCTCCTTGATTTATTTTCGAGAACATGGGCTATCTTTTATTCTTATATTTTTGCCATGCCATTTGGCATGCTTTTCTTTTTCTCCTTCTCTTTGCCATGCTCTTTGGCATGCTTTTCTTTTTCTCTTATTTTTGCCATGCTTCTTTGGCATGCTTTGCTTTTTGCATAGCCCCTATCTCTATCAAGAATATTTGGAGAGGAAAATCATAGAACATGGAGCATTTATTTTTGTGGATGGATGATGGAAAATGTTTGCTAACTCCCAGTGTAGGAATTGCAAGTGAGAGGTGGTGTGTGTACGTGAGTCTCGATCTTTAAGAATATGAAAGCTTCACTCAAAGGTCACAACAATTTGACAAAGCTCACTAAGATAACAAGCAGCATGTGAGTAGAAATTTTCAACTAAGCTTATCATATGGCTCTAGTAGGTATTTTGACCAATCAGGAACTTGTTTCATTTTGACAGCATAAATTTCCGAGATTTTCCCCGTACTAAAAGCAGAATAGAATTTAACCAAATTCTCACTATATCATTCCCCACAACAACTTAGACTTGGAATAAAGCATGTGCTCCCACAAGGTTTTCAGGATCATTTTTACTCATGCCAAATAACTCAAGCACAATCTAGCAACTAGTTGAAGCAAAGTACTTGCAAAATTAATGACAGAGCAACTATTCATCATTTCCAAGGTGAGAGGCATATGATTCAAGGGAAATATTGTTTAAGGGAAATATTTTTGGTATTTTCAATTTTTTAATGCAAACTATCATGAAGGGAAATGAAAGGGAAATTAAATGATCAAAGTGCTAGATAAATCGGGACATACCTAGTGGGGGTCCTCCCCCAAGCTTGGACTTTCACTGGTAGGGGTTGAGCCTTGAGAGGTACTGGCTCAGCTGTTCCGCTTGCTCGTGGACGTCATGCTGGATGGATGCTACCATCCCGCTATTCTCTTGATGGTACTGAGAATGGCGGGCTAGCGTTTCTTGAATCTCTCGGGTACGATCGTCGATGAGCTCGACTCGATCGGAGATGTAGGACAGCTCCCGGCCGTAGTCGAAGCGTGCGGACTGTGAGTATCCGGAGTAGTATGGCTGGGAGGCACTGTCGTATCCCCCTCCATACCGACTCCCGGACCACTCAGAGTCCGTGTCCTGGCCGTAGCCCCAGCATCTTGAGGTGAAGTAGTTCGGCTCCTGATGCTGCCCGGAGCCTCCTGCTCCGGACGTCCCAGCGCCGGTGTACATGTCATAGGTGGCCTCAAAAGCGGAAGTGTGTCGGTGCGGCATTTGTGGTGCATCTTCCGGCTCCTGTGAGGTGGCGAGCCTAGCATCACACCTGGCTCGTCCCCTCATGACGGGTCCGTCACCTGCAACGCTGTGCCGAGCGGGCTCTGTCCAAGGTGGAGAGTCGTCCGACTCGGTCCTCAATTGAAGAGTTAGTTTCGGCGTGGTATACAACCTTTGTGCTGCACAAGGCAAGGGCACTTTAGTTGTATAACCATGGTAAATCATAGCTAGCATTGCGTCAGGCGTCCGCCGTATCATGTGGGCTTGCACGAAGTGCTCGGCATCCATGACGGAACGCGCTGTCTCGATGTACGTGAGCCGGGCGCCTTGGAGGACGCCAAGATGGTTAGCGAGGCGAGTGACTAGAGAAGTCATCGTCATGCTACCCGCACGAGAAATATGACACAGCCAGTGACCAACCATGTCTTTCACAGGTTAATAGGGAATCTGCTTGACCATGGCAAAAAGAACCCGCAACTCGATGGTGTTGACAGGGCGCAAATCTGCCCGGGGGAATACCGTCATAGACACCCAACGATGCATGAAACGCAAAGTGGGATTATGTATGTTGTTCGTGCGTGGCGCATGACAGTTGGTATCCCCCGAAATCTTTTTCCAACATGCCACCCGGTCAAATCTTTTAAGTGCTTTGTTCGGGTCTAAGGAACAACGGCTTGAAAATCCGAGACCCGAACTAAAATCCCTCCAAGAGTAGAAGAACTCTTGGTTGAAGAACCGAAAACGAATCCCCCCAGTTTCAGAAACCAAAGTCGAGAGGAATTCAAGGGTGAGCAGGTACGACCCTTCTTCGTTGATGTGCCAGAAATTCCCCCAGCCAATGGCTTGTAAGATTTCCGCGAACTCTACATCCATCCCCGTGTCCCTGAGCAAGTCTTGCTCAAACACACGGGTGTGCTCGAACTCCTTCAGCCGAAGCTCGTTGAGGGTGTTCTGCTCCCTTTCTGTTCTAAGGTTGATGTCACTCTCACTCAGGAGCTGCCTGGCCGGGGGCGTGGCATGGCCCCATCCCGAGCCGGCTGCTCCGTACTCATCTGAGTCCATCCGGCTCGAGCCTCGAGACGGAGCTGGGGAGCTCCCAGCATCGTCCGATCGTCGGCCTAGCCGGGCGGAACGACGGAGCGATGTGAAGAACTTCGACATGATTCCTGCAAAAGGTTAGTGCAACAACAACTACCCGAAGGACTGAATATATATATGGTTAGCACAAGAAAATCAAGTCAGTCGTTCAAGATAGTTAATCATTCTTGCGGGGATGAAAACCACCACAAAAGGTTAGTCGTTCTTGTGGGTGTCGGTGACCACCACAAAATCGTCCAGAAATTCAGCACAAAGATCACAACAAAAGCAAAATACTTTTGGGATTTTCTCGTGATGCAAGCGAACCAAAACTTGAACAAGAACTTTGGGAAGAACTTGAGCAAGCACTTGAGCAAAGAGGTAAGAGAGAGAGAGAGAGAGCTTCCTAGCAGAATTTTCAGAGTGTATGAGTGTGTGAGGCAAGCAAGGAGGCGAGGGGTTGCATTTATAGGCAGAGGGGGCAGCGCAGGCAGGTTCGGCCGAAGTGCATGGTTCGGCCGAACCAGTGCATTCGGCCGAACTGGCCCATGTGCCTCCTGCGCAACCTGCCTCCCACCAGCACAAAAATCCTTAATGGGTGCAGCACTAGGCCATGAAAATTTGGTGGTTTGTGTTAGGTGAGATGCAAAATTGACATGACCAAAGTGGACTTTAGTGGAGTCATCCCCATGCTGCCATGTTTGTGATAATTGGTGAGTGTGCAGCCATTTTTAGTGGGGTAGACATGTTTGGTGCTGGTTGGTGGTGATGGTAAGTAATTGGATTGTTCTAGAAGGGATGAAAATGATAAAAGTTACCAATTACATCCACCCTAGGTAAAATTTCAGCATGTGTCCAATTATTTCTAACCAAGCTTGCAAAATTTTCTACTCTCTCTCAACTTAATTACTCAAGTGGTTCATTTATTTTGAACAGGGGAAACATGCAAATGCAATTGAGAATTTAAAAATTGGAAGGGAAATATGGGATACATACTGGTTTTCCTCGCGGTGAGAGCTCAGCTTTTAAGTCCACGAGCGGGACTTCTCCTGTCTTCAGTTGCTCTTGTCATCGTCCGGCCCCAGAGTGGATGACTCGGAAGATGCAACCTTCTTCCGCCACATCTTCTTGTTCTTCTTCTTCGATGTCGGTGGCGGTGGGATCGGCATCTCTGGAGAATTCCAGAGGGCTTGTTTTTTCTCGTATTCTTTTACGAGGAAATCCATTTCTTCTGCACTTGTTGGTTTTGTCGGCTCGTTCCACTTGAGCTGCTCACCACCGAGTATTTCCAGCTCTCCATTAATGAGAGCCTTAAGGAAACACTCGGCGCTCCTCTGCTCCGGTGTGAGTGGCTCTGCCTTCTTCTCTTCCCGGGGTTGAAACTTGAAGTAAGTCAACCTCCCGTCGATACGGAACGAGATTTCTCTCGTATCCATATCGATCCTAGCCCGGGTGGTGTTCAAGAATGGCCGGCCCAACACAAGGGGAAACGAACACTCGTTCCCCGTGTGGAGGACAACGAAGTCCATAGGGACTTATCGTCCCCAGATCCGGACCGGTACATTCTCGATCAGCCCCTCGGGGTAGCGGATGGTTGAGTCCGCAAGCTGTACCTGGGCAGTAGTAGGTGACAAAGTAGGGTAGCGTAATTTCTTAAATAATACCTTAGACATGATGTTGACGCTTGCCCCCAGATCACAAAGTGCATCATCAATGCGACGATTCCAGATCGTGCACTGAATGATGGGCACTCCGGGATCTTCCTTCCTATGCGGAGAGGTCTTGATGATCGCCCTTTTTGCAGCTCTTGGCAGGCGGGTCCATCTTGGTGTCAGCACTTGGACGCGTGCGACCTTCCCCGCGTGGTTAGTTCGGAAGACACTACGAGGCAACTTACCATGCCTTGTAGTGACGGCTTTCACTATTTCGATGGAAGGTTCGGGTTGCCACGGAATCTTCCCCGATTCAGTGACAGGAACAGCAGCAGCTAACTGAGCGACTTGAGTTTCTATCATTTTATTAAAGCTCAGTTGACTTTTCATAGCAGAAGAAAATGATTCCATCCTAGAGTCTATGCTTTCCAGCATTTTATCATTAGCAGCAAGCCTCTTATTGATGTTTTCAGTTATTTTCATCTGGCCAAACACAAGATCTCTAAGAGACGGCTGATTACTGAAATTGCTGGAATTGAAATTGTTACCTTGTTGAGGCCTCTCAAAAGGGAGGTTTGGGCACGGATTCCAGCCTTGGTTGCCGTAGTTGTTCGGTCGGTACCCGTTGTTGTTGGAGTTGTTGACGTAGTGGGCATCTTCTCGCGTTTCGGGGCACTCATTCCCCGAATGGCCAGTGTTGCCACAGACTTCGCAGGTCATGCGAGCGTCCATGGCTTGCACCGTTTCTTGAGCAGGGGCCTATAGTTTCTTCATTAGGAGGTCCATCTTGGCAGCGAGCATGTTCAGAGCTTCAAGTTCGTGAACTCCTCGGGTCTTTGGTTGAGTCCGGTCATCGGACCAACCTTGGTTCTCGACCATCTTCTCTATGAGGGCCTTCGCACGACTCTCCTCAAGAGAGAAGAACGAGCCTCCAGCAGCAGCATCCAGGTACTCACGGGCAGAATTTCTCAGCCCGTGATAGAAAGTTTGGATTATGAACCAACTCTGCATACCATGGTGAGGACAAGCAGAAATATAGTCCTGGAGGTGATCCCATGCCTCCGGGACTGTTTCATCTTTTAACTGCTGGAAACTAGCAATTTTGTTCCGGAGGGCGTTGGTCTTCCCAACCGGAAAGAACTTTAGCAAGAAAGCACTAGTGCATGTATCCCAAGTGTCTATTGCTTCGCGGTTAGCATAAAACCATTGTTTCGCCTTGCCTAATAATGAGAATGGGAATAAACAAAGGCGAATGGCATCGATACTTACTCCGCGGATGGTGAAGGTGTTGCAAATCTCCAGGAAATGCTGGAGAGGAGCATTGGCATCTTCGTGTGGCTTGCCGCAGAATGGGCTAGCCTGTATCATGTTGATGAGGGCTGGCTTCAGCTCGAAGTTACCATCTCCGACTGGCGGAGCTGGTCCGACACGTACGTTCTCGCTTGATGGAGCGAAGAACTCACAGATCGTCTTGGTTGCCATCCTCGATGTAGCCTGGTCAACGACGGGAAGGACTGGGTTCGTCGGAAGGAGTTGCTTCTGAGGAGGTACAACACGGGGTCGTACGTTCCTCACAAGTGACTCCGGATTTTCTTGGAAGTTTGACGGTAGTTGGAAACCAGTCATGCACTGCTCTGTTCCACAAAGACCAATGAACAGAGCAAGGATAAACCCGCTTGAGTAGCGGTACTCAACTAAGATAGCTCAAGATAAAAATTCAAAAGTAATCTAGCCAAAGACTTCCCCGGCAACGGCGCCAGAAATGCTTGTTGGCACTTCTTACGATCCAATATCAGAATTGAGAATCCTGGTAATGGGATAGGAGTGTTTCAATGGTTTTCCTTATGGCTTAGTAAAATATAGAAATATTCTGCAAGCGCACAGAATCACCGCTGTAGCACTTCACCTAGGAGTATCCCAAGGTATCGTAATTTATATTACGCAGGGAAGCTTTGGCAAGATTACTAGTGAACAGATATTTGAGACTATCAGAGAAAGGTACACGACTAGACAAGACAGGGGATAACGGTATTGGATAGGAGTGGATATACCGGACACACAACTCAAGGGATACTCTGGTAAGGGAGAGAAGAGATAGATAGCTGGGAGGACAACGAGAAGAGATAGAGGACTCCTGGATTCTTTATCTACCTATGTCACTCTAGCTTAGAGATACAACGGCTACAGAGCCAGCACTAGGAGATTTGGGATAACTCTAATGTCTTAGCTTCGGGACAAGGGAACCGGTGAACACACAGAAAGGGCTGAGAAGGGGTGCCACTATTTCCCAACTGGGGAATCCTACGGACCGGAACTAACGTGATGGGCTACGAAGACCGAAAGGGCTGTCACCACCTCCCGGCTACCACCTCCGTTGCGACGGGAATAAACTAAGGCCACCGACTAGTCTAGGAACCACTCCTACACTAGGCAACGACTACTTACTCTGCTAGCAAGAGCGAGCAACCTTGTCAATACTCTTGGTGACAGTTCACCTCCAGTATCAAGCAAGATCAAAGAACCAGCCAAGACAAAGACTTAAACAAGACTACAAGCACTAGAACTATAACTGACTATAGTGTAAACAAGATATATTTGCAACTAGGATAAAGTAGAAGCAAGATATAAATGACAAAGGCAAAGTGATAAAGATAACTATATTGATACTCAATGTCTTACAAAAGGAAAAGTAAAAGATACAAGAGCTATTACCAGAGCTTCTGAAGACGACTTCGGAACCTCCGAGGCAAAGCTCGACTCAACTCTAACTCCCAACTAAACTATCCTAACTCTACTAGAATGAAAGTGGAAATGAGCTCCTTGGCTTGGTGTGTGTTTACAAGTGAAAGTGACCCTCTATTTATAGTTGCATAGGTCGGTTTGGGGCTGAGTAACCGCCAAGGCATCCAAGGAATCTCCCCCTTGATTCGGGCGAGCAGAAGCAGTTTGGCCGAACCAGGGGATTCGGCCGAACGCAGGATCCACCGACGTGGCCACCAAGGGCCAGGATTTCGCCCCTGGAGGCGGTTTGGGCAGGGGAGTCGGTTCGGCCGAACCGACCTGTTCGGCCGAACGGGCCTGGCCCGTGGCCGGCCCTCCCCTGCGCCGCCTTTGCTCTGTGGGCCTTCTGGGCTGCCTCCTGGTGATTGGCTTCGTGTGTTTATGGCCCAGAGGTGATGTGGTCGTGGCCTGGGAAGAGATGGCTGCCGTCCTCATGTCATTTGTCGTGTTCGCTTGATATTCGTTGGACGACTCCTGGTGACGTGCACGGCTAAGGGGGGCAACCGGCTGAACAGAGTCGTTCGGCCGATTTGGTCATTTTCGGCCCCAATAGCGCGTATTTGTCGTAGTTGTACCTGCATAGGTGTCACTCACCAAAACTCGTGAAACTTTATTAGAAATAAAACCTAAGTACATGGAATGTTGCATAAAACCTCGTTTATTCCCGAGTATTGGTGGTCAGATTTGGGCTGTAACGACCGCCAACATAAGCCATGCAATCGTTGAGTCTCTTGCGTTGTACCTCTTGCTGGTGCTGAAACTCTGCCACCAACTTCTTCTGCTCTTCCTGCCACCTATTCTGTTGCTCCTCCTCCCGAGCTTTAAATTTTACCTACAATATTTGATCAAATGTTAAAATACAAAACAAACATATGGAAAGATCGTTAAACGATGGTTGAAACAGAAATAACCTCGAGTGCCTCCATCTGGGTCTGGACGGTGTCTGGTCGTGGGCGTATGGTCGGGCTTGAGCTAGTTCTCCGAGCTCATGTCTGCGAGAGAGTAGGCGTACTGGCCGCGTCGAGTGTGCTGTCGCAAACCCAGTATCGGCCATGCTTCTTGCCTCCTCCCACCCTCATGACGACTTCTCCATGAATGGGCTGGGTGCTCGGATCAAACTCTGGCCCATGGACCTCCCATGCCATCGCGTTGTAGTCACTGAGGCGGCTGTGGATGGTCACATTGGTGTAGGCCTTAGGCGGGATCTTCTGGCTTGTAGGTGACGCCGGACGTCGCCTTGCCCTTGTGGGCCAAAGCCCATGCCTGGAGCTGGGAGCAACGTTGGTCACCATGTGACCGCGACTGTGACAAGAAAGCCGTGACAATAAGAATTTATGCAGAATTATGTTCGAATGAAGAATTGACACATTCACGTACCCATCTAGTCGCGTACTCGCCGAGCTGACGGTTGCCTTGATGGTGTGGTGCACATGGCATCATCAAATGGTGCACACGAAAAGAGTTGTGGATCTCCACCCAACCATCCGCACACCACATGTCAACCATCAATCCCCATCACTGAGTTTTCCCGGCCAACCACCACGGAGGCACCTGCACGTAATCGAGAACATGACATATGAGAATATTACATGGAGCATGCTTCATCTCTGAAAAAAATTGTATTAATATTTACCTTCATGAATTATTCCCGGGTCAGCCTCATGTTCCTTGCCTCCTCTTTCTTCACCTTCCGTCCTTTGAAGTGTCGTTGTATGTCATGATGGCCTGGACGCGGGCCTCATATATCATATCAGATACCAGCTTGTGGCACGCTGTGTCAGCCACCTAAATCGCCACGGTCAAGGCTCCCTCCTCTTATCTGAAGAAATGATGCACATAAACGTGATGTTATTATTTGAACAATGTCCAATGCATGTGATGTATAGAGCAATGTAGTTCAAGACTTACCCAAAACTCGTTCAGGACCCGTTGCGCCTTGTTTGCAAAGATCATGCCGTCCTGATCTGGTGCATCGGCGGCATCGCGGTGGAGTGTCCATGACACCGGCGCCTGAAGTCTCCCGGCAATGTCCATCGCGCCAGGGTAGTGAAGCTTGCATTGGAGCCCCGGGATGCCATTGGGCATGCGGTCATGAGTGCCTGGGGCGACGACTGAAAAGTTCTTACAAAAATGATTAAAATGAATTATTAGATTCAATTGTGTTTGATCGAGCATATCAAAAGAAAACGTAGTGATAACTGCAAAGATTACTTACCTTTTCTTGTGTGGCGGAATAATTGGTCATCCCTCTAAAGGTACCGACCGGTCTGGGAGCCTCGACGGGCCTCGCAACCAAACAGTAGAGATCTTCGCCGACCCCGCCTCCTGCCAGGCCTATTCCTCCTCGTCACCCGAGGCATTCGCTTCAGGTACCTCGTCCTCGTCCTCCTCCACCTGCTCCTGCTCCTCCTCCTCCTCCAACTCCTCCACCTCAGACGAGGGTGACCTCCTGTGAGCCCCCCTCTTACCCCTCCTCCCTCGAGCCGTGCTGGAATCCTCAGCTACTGCAGCAGGTGTCGAACCCACTGCCTTGCCCCAGGGTCAAGTTGACCGGGAGGAGGAGCCACTGCCGCCAAATCTACCGAGTACCTCCGTGAGTGACCTCATCAGACCTCCGTCGTGCCCCACCATCTTCGATCAACCACCTGAAATTAAAAATAGAAACCAATCAGTACATTTATTAAAAATTCAATAGTACAACTAGTAAAATAAACAACTAATTAGAAAATAACATAATACGGATCATACATGTATTAAAAAAAATCATCATGGTCGGGATTTGCTGGATCATATGTCTCATCGTCACTATCACGCATCTCGATAAAATCAACGCCATTCTCCAAAGGACCATCACTATCATCATCACTGTCACCGCCAAAATGTAATCGTTCAAGTAATTCTATGTCCTTCACATTATGAACATCATCTCCGGCGTCCTCATTGTGGGGCCAGGATCCATAGGGCCACTCATCTAAGGAATTAAACTACTTGACATGGAGAGTTATGATCTGACTGCTTCGGACTAGCCAGATAAGGTGTAGGACGATGTAGTCAAGTAGTAAAACTACTCGTATTCGAATAGTATACATGATAGATTACCTTATTGTAACCTTCCAGGTCGCATACGAGTAGTCTTTGTAATCAATTTGTTACTCTGCTCCCTGAGTATATAAGGAGGAGTAGGGACCCCCTCAAAACAACTCAACTCACATACAATACAATCAAGCATACAGGACGTAGGGTATTACGCTACTCGCGGCCCGAACCTGTCTAAATCTTTGTGTTGTTCGTGCACTGTCGTTCCTAGAACTCGGTGAGACCCACTAATATACTCCCTGGGATACCCCCAGATAGACGTGCTCGACATAAATTGTCGACACTTGGTGCCCACCGTGGGGCGTCTCGCCGAAAGCTCACCATCAGGGACGATGGGATTCACCACCTTCAAGATCGCCGACGTCGAAGAAGGAGCCACCTTCGTTTTTGGTGCATGGACCTTTGTCGCTGAAAGCGATGGTAGGTTCGCAAGCTACCTTGCGAACAACCCCGGCTCCTGCTCGGCGACTACTTCCAATTCGATCTCGGCTTCAACTCCGAGTTCGATCTTAACTCCAAGTTCACTCGGGATTCTCCAGGCCGAGTCCGGGTACAACTCGATCCCAGTCATGGAAAGAGCAGGGAACTCCGAGCTGGCCACGCCATCGGACAACCCCCCAAATCGGCTCCCAATCGAACTCTCCAACGCAATGAATTCACATAAACAGAGGCGTACCACAAAAGCAGAGGCAAGGATGACTCAGTAGTCCCACTCAAAGCCAAGTCACCCCGACGACCTCGAGCTGGCATCAACGCCATCGAGGGACAACGACGATGACTTCACCATCCTGCTAAGTGATGCTCTTGATAACGTCGCACGCCTACACCATTACGCTCACTTCGACACCAAGTTCGTGTTGGAGGAACCACTCGTTCGCCTCCCGTCTGGACTAGTCGTAACCAGAACACCAGGAGGACTCGCCGTCCACTGGCCCGGAGCGATTCCGGTTGACACCTCCCGGGACAACGATTCAAGGCTTGCTGCCGTTATACTGGAAGAACTCCCCTTCCAAGACAGCAAGACTGCATCGCTCACCACCCCAACTGAAAGCTCGAGCGACAACTTCTCAACCACTTAGATCGTCCTCAGCGAACAAGATCCAAGTCGTCAGGTGTTCATGGCGGGCAATGAAGACCAAGGCACTCAATACAACCGCGAGCTAATCATCGACGTTTCTGAAGAGGAACGCACTGCTGACGGAGAAATAGAGGTGCAAAAGACAGCGCGTCAAGCAAGGAATGCCAAGCGCAAGCAGAGGCGTCTTAACGCCGTGATACGGGTCAATGCCATGTGAAACCTAACACAGGATTTCGATATGGTCGGAGACCAGTTAGTATCCCAAAACGCGCCATTAAACATCTCCGTCGCAGTAGAACTCGTCAGGGCCATGCCCGACACCCCTGCCGTCAGACAAGTACTCTCACTCCTCGACACAGCTCAGAAGGCTACGAACCAAGCGAATCCTAGCCACCACACACCAGACACCAGACGCCCAGACGCTAAGAGGCCTCCCCCACATGAAGCCTCAATCGCCACCACAGGAGGACATCGACGTGGGCAAGACTCTGATCGCAATCACCAGAAGGGGAGAGGACGCAGTAACAATCAAGACGATGCAAGGCCACGAGACCAAGACCTCCGCAACGTCATTAATGACAACCGCGATGCTCGTTCTGTCATTCAGTCGAGTCAACAACGGCGCGTGGAATCCGAACTCCGTTGCCGCGCAGACTACGACCGTAACTACGGGCCTCCACCCCATCACAATTACAGAAACCGACCACGCAATCAAGAATGCCATTATGACTGTCACGAAGAACGCCGCAACAATCGCCGAGGAGAGCACCGTAACAATCGCCACCGACATCAACAGTCCTAAAATTATAGCGATCGACCTCCCCAAAACCGCAATCATGGACGACAATACGACTCCGACCACAACACCTCTAGCTTTCGGAGTGATCGATCACCAAGCGATAAATATGACGGCTTCCCAGCTTTCTCCAGGCGCATAAAAGAAATCCAATGGCCAAGCAAGTTCAAACCTACAGGAATTGAGAAGTTCACGGGCAAGCAAGACCATGAACAATGGCTCCAAATTTATTCTACAGCCATCCAGATGGCCGGGGGCTCCAACGACATCAAAGTCAGCTACTTCCCCGTTATGCTAGATACCACGCCCCTAACATGGCTCGCGGGCCTCCGCCCCAGGTCTATCTACTCCTGGGACGATCTTACCAGGAAATTCACCACCAACTTCTAGGGAACCTGGGCTCGGCCCGAAACCCGTTATGAACTGGCAGCTTGCAAGAAAGGAAAAGGAGAAACCTTGCGAAAATACATCAAGAGATTCTTCGATAAAAGAGCTACAATCGTGGATATCTCTGACCGGGAAGTAATCGACTGCTTTCATGACGATCTCTACACCCGGGAATTACACCGTGAATTCGGCCGACGTCGTCCAGAAAACATCAGCGAGCTACGACACATTGTCGCTGAATGGGCAGACCAAGACGACCGCGAGCGGGAGCGCTTTGACAGACTTCGCGATAACAACACCAACAATCACAACAAAGACAACGGCGACCGACGCAATGATCGCCCAAACAATCGGGACTTCAATCACGATAATAGGAAGTGCAAGCCAGACAACACAACGCGGTAGTCCAGCGCCCTAGTCGTAAGACTCGTTCAGCGGCAGACGCCATGAACGGTCCTTGCCCTTACCACCCCAATGGCAAGCACACAATGGCAAAGTGCTTCCACCTAAAACAGGAATTCGACAAGCAAACACTAGATGCTCCCAAAATGACAAAGACCCTGGCAACAACTTCCCAAATGTCGAGAACGTCGTGGCTGTACTATTCAGTGGAGAAACCCTAAACTGGTCGAAGCGCGCCAAGAAGCTCACCCTGCGAGAGATCATGGCGATAGAGCCTGCCGCCCCAACATACTTAAAGTGGCCAAAAGTGCCTATCACATTCTCCAGAACAGATCAATGGACAAACTTTGCAAATCCTAGGAGATATCCTCTTGTCTTAAACCCGGTCGTGGCGCAAGCCAGACTGACTAAAGTACTCATTGATGGAGGCAGCAGGCTCAATGTCATCTTTGCAAACACGTTTAAGAAGACGGGCCTAGACATTACAAAATACCTCAAGCCTACAGACGCTCCATTCTATGGCATTGTCCCAGGCAATGCAACAATCCCCCTGGGTCAGGTCACACTACCAGTTACCTTCGGGACGGAAGCAAACTTCAGAACCGAGTACATCAAGTTTGAGGTTGCAAACTTTGAAACCTCATACCACGCGATTCTTGGGCGACCAGCCCTCGCCAAATTTATGGCGATCCCGCATTATGTATACTTGGTTCTCAATATGCCTGCTCCTAAAGGAGTACTTTCCCTAAAAGCAGACTTAAAAGTGTCGTATGACTGCAACGTCGAGGCAGTAGAATTCGCCGCCACTTCACACGTCCCTACCCAGATGCTGGAAGTACTCGCCTTTGCCAAGAAGTCGAAGGAAGACGACCTAGAAGTACCCAGCAAGAAGTCGACAAGTACCAACTTCAAGCCCTCTAAAGAAGTTCAGCTCAAAATTGTAAATCTTGGGACGGGCGATCCGTCCAAAACTGCCCTTATAGGGGCAGATTTAGACTGTAAATAAGAAGACGTGCTCGCCAAGTTCCTCCGAGATAATAAAGATATTTTTGCTTGGAAACCATCTGATATGCCCGGTGTTCCTAGAGAACTTGTGGAGCACAAACTAAACGTTGACAAGAATGCAAAACCCAAAAAATAGCGCCTCCGACGATTTGCACAAGATAGACGTGAGGCAATAAAAGAAGAACTCGCTAAACTACTCGCCGTAGGCTCCATCAAAGAAGTCTTCCACCCCGAGTGGTTGGCTAATCCAGTCTTAGTTCAGAAGAAAAACAACAATGAGTGGCGGATGTGTATCGACTACATAGATTTGAACAAGTATTGCCCGAAAGATCCCATGGGACTCCCACGCATTGATCAAGTCGTCGACTCCACGGCAGGATGCGCACTGCTCTATTTTCTGGACTGCTATTCAGGATACCATCAGATAGCTCTAAAGAAAGAACATCAGATCAAAACATCTTTCATCACCCCCTTCGGTGCTTACTGCTATACAAATATGTCTGTTGGATTGAAGAACGCCGGCGCCACATATCAACGTGCCATACAAACGTGCCTATCCAAACAAATTGGGCGCAATGTAGAGCCATATGTTGATGATGTGGTCGTCAAAACAAGGCAGTCAGAACATCTCATCAATGACCTTCAAGAAACATTCGACAATCTTAGAACATTCCGTTGGAAACTAAACCCGACCAAATGTGTCTTCGGTGTTCCGTCAGGGAAAATTTTAGGGTTCATGGTCAGTAACAGTTGTATTGAAGCCAATCCGGCAAAGATTTCAGCAATCCTTTCCATAGAAGTACCAAAGAATGTAAAAGATGTCCAGAAGCTGACAGGATGCATTGCGGCCTTAAACAGGTTCATCTCAAGATTAGGAGAAAAAGGCCTCCCTTTCTTCAAATTTCTTAAAAAGCAGGATAAGTTTTCATGGATGAATGAAGCACATACGGCATTCGAAGAACTCAAAACATATCTATCCACTCCGCCAGTACTCACAGCACCTTTGAAGGGTGATCATCTATATCTATACATTGCAGCGACGACCCATGTGGTCAGCACTGTAATAGTAGTTGAAAGACAAGAGGACAGGCATGTATTCCCAATACAGTGGCCAATTTATTACATCAGTGAATACTCTTCGAGTCCAAGATTCGTTATACTCAAGTCCAAAAACTACTCTACGCCGTCTTCATCACATCACGGAAGCTACGACATTATTTCCAAGCTTTCCACATCACAGTCGTAACTAAATTCCCGCTAGGTGAAATTCTCAATAATCCAGACACAACAAGTCGAATCTGCAAATGGAAGGCCGAAATTGGAGCATACCACCTTGACTTCACATCTCAAACAGCCGTCAAGTCCCAGGCTCTTGCTGACTTCACAGTCGAATGGATAGAAATTCAAAATTCTACGACAACCACCTGACCTGAGCACTGGGTCATGTATTTTGATGGATCACTCAAGCTTGAAGGAGGAGGCGCAGGCATACTCCTTATATCTCCTAAAGGAGATCAACTCAAATACGTTCTACAAATACTATTTCAGATCACCAATAATGAAGCAGAGTACGAGGCTATGTTGCACAGGCTCCGCCTGACTGCATCACTCGGTATCAAGCGACTTGTTGTTTATGGCAATTCGGCTGTGGCCATCAACCAAGTTAATAAAGACTGGGACGCTTATAAAGAGACAATGGATGCCTACATTCACGAGGTTCTAGGCCTGGAGTTTCACCACGTTGTCCGTGACTACAACGTCGCGGATGCCCTGTCAAAGCTAGGATCACGGCAAGCCGACGTCCTAGCAGAAATATTCGTCCAACAACTACTCCAGCCATCCATTAAGGGACCAGCACGAGCTGAGTCCATGCAATCCCAGTCCCAGCCGCAAACTCAGATCATGGTGATCGACACTGACTGGATGACTCCTTTCATTGAGTACTTGAAAGACCACGAATTGCCAAAGCAGATGCCAGAGCAAATAGGTATTCAACGACGAGCTGCTAATTACGTAGTAGTGGACAATGTACTCTATAGGCGTGGGGCTTTGGCCAACGTCTTAATGAAATGCATCACAATTGACCAAGGAAAAGCCCTGCTACATGAACAACACTTTCACTATCTACTTCCATCACGTCGGTTAAATCTATCGCAAAACTCCCTGAAAGTCCATCTTCCTAAAAGAAGTCCCTGACATAGTTGTTTGGGTCTATGTTGTAATCTTCATTGTTTGGGACTGGTAGTTTGTCGTGTGGCGACACCTTGTACACAACATCCCAAACCTCAAGACGTTTGTCCTTTTTGTACGGGTATGACAGATAATAAACTTGGGTGGCCTGTTGAGCCACAATATAAACATCATCTCCTGGGTACACTAACGATTGTCGAATTTTGACTAGCCCAAGGTTCGCCGTCTGTCTCACAACCCGAGGATCAAACCAATGGCATTTGAATATGAAAGGTTTAAGAGGTTGTGAAACATGAAACTTGATTTCATATATTTCTTTAACTATTCCATAGTACTCGAGTCATCGTCTCTTGGAGTAAAGACTCCAGAATTTGTGGTTCCTCGATTGGGGCGACTTTGCTCGTGCCTTGTATGTAAGCGATATCCATTCACGTCATAAGCACCAAATGACTTTACCCTATAGGCACAGCCGTTGGCAACCTGTCTCAACTCGGCACTCATAGACCCATCGGTTTTGTCGGACCTTAGGATTGGCAATCTACCTAGGGGTACCCGAGTGCTTGATTTGTAGGCGAGGGATTGTCGAGCGAGTAGCTTGATGGTACACAGGAGGCACTGATTTAGAAAGGTTTGGGCTACCCGGAGGTATAATACCCCACGTTCTATGTCGGTGTTTGTGTTTGTATTGCTGGAACTTGGCCAAGCTTCAGAAAGCAAGGATGAGCAAAGGGTTACAGGATGGCGTATTGGTTGTCCTTTTTGAGGTTGCCCTAGGCCGCCTTATATAGGGTGACAGACTGTTGGCAATTCTTATGATCCAATATCAGGATTGAGAATCCCGGTACTGGGGTAAGGAGTGTTTCAGTGGTTTTCCTTATGGCTTAGTAAAATATATAAATATTCTGCAAGCGCACAGAATCACCGCTGTAGCACTTCACCTGGGAGTATCCCGAGGTATCGTAATTTATATTTCCATAGGGAAGCTTTGGCAAGAGTACTAGTAAACAGGTATTCAAGACTATCAGAGAAAGGTACACAACTAAACAAGAAAGGGGATAACGGTATTGGATAGGAGTGGATATACCGTGACACACAACTCACGGGAGACTCAGGTAAGAGAGAGAAGGTATAGATAGCTGGGAGGACAATGAGAAGTGATAGAGGATTCATATGTCACTCGGGCTTAGAGATAAAGTGGCTAAAGAGCCAGCACTGTAAGGTCTAGGTTAACTCTAATGTCTTAGCATCGGGACAATGGACACCAGTGACACGCAGAAAGGGATTAGAAGGGGTGCCACCAGCTCCACACTGGGGGATCCTACAGGCCGAGACTAACGAGCTGGATTACAAAGACCGTATAGGGTTGTCACCACCTAACGGCTACCACACGTTTGTTGAATCGGGGGCACACCAACGCCACTGACTAGTCTGGGTACCACACCCACACTAACCAACGACTACTTACTTCACTAGCAAAAGCAAGCAACCCGTCAATACCCCTGGTGACAGTTCACCGGCAAATATTGAGCTAAGTCGAAGAACCAACTAAGACAAAGACTTAAACAAGAACTAGAAGCACTAGAACTAGAACCGACTATAGTCTAAACACGATATAGATGCAACTAGAATAAAGTAGAAGCAAGCTATAAATGACAAAGGCAAGATGATAAAGATAATTATATTGATAACTCAAGTCTTACAAAAGGAAAAGGAAAAGATACAAGAGCTTATACCAGAGATTCTAAAGACGACTCTGGAACCTCCGAGGCAAAGCTCGACTCGACTCTAACTCCCAACTAAACTATCTTAACTCTACTAGAGAGAAGTGGAAATGAGAGCTCCTTGGCTTGGTGTGTGTTGAAATGAGCCGTGGACACCTCCATTTATAGCACCAAAGGGCGGTTGAGTGGAGTAACCACCACGGGACGTTGTGGCGATTACCGGCCAGTTCGGCCGAACTGGATGGGTTCGGCCGAACTCATCCAGTTCGGCCGAACGTCGGATTCAACCGCGTTAACCTTCTACGGCCTTGATGCATCCCTGGAGGCGGTTTTGGGTGCTGGGGGCGGTTTGGCCGAAGCCCTACAGTTCGGTTGAACTGGGCTTCTGGCCCAGGGCCGCCCCCGACCACCGCCTCTGCTTCCTGGGCCTCCTGGCTAGCATGTCCTAGTGTTCTTAGGTGAATTTGGCCCATGGAATGATGTGGTGGGATTCCACGTGGCTTCCACGGTCATCGCATCATCATCGCTGACGTGGACGACACCTCGTGTGCTTGCATGATGGTTAAGGGGGGTGGTTCGGTCGGAAATCGGAAAGTTTCGACCGAAACAGAGTTTTACCCCCCTTAACGGGCTTTTTCTGACTCGGTCCCTGCAAATGAGACACTCACCAAAACTCATGGAACTTTATTAGAAGTAAAACCTAAATGCATGAAATGTTACATAAAACCTCTTTTATTCCCGAGAGTTGGTGGTCAGATTCATACCGTAACGACCGCCAACACAGACTAGGGTTTACAGGTCGGTTTTAATCTAAACCTACTAGATTACGACTAAGGAATATATCCAAGTCGGTTATAACAAGATATCTCGAGATATCCGGCCGCCTGCATTTCCGTCCATTCTACTATGAAGTCGACCAACACGTGTGACTTGATCGATTGCCTTGACTTGAAGGTAATGTCGAACTCACCAAGTTCCATGGCCCATTTCACCACTCGGCCGTTGATGTCATGGTTATGAAGGATTTCTCTGAGTGGGAAGTTGGACACCACCTGGATTGGGTGTGCCTGTAAGTAATGGCACAACTTCCTCGAGCAGATCAGTAGTGAGTATAGGAACTTCCGTGGGTGCTGGTAGCAGATCTTGGAGTCAGCCAGCACTTCATTGATGTAGTAGACCGGTCATTGGACGGGGTATGCATGGCCTTCTTCATGTCGTTCTATGACTAAGACTGCGCTGACGACATAGGTGGTTGTTGCTATATATAGCAGGAGTGGCTCTTCCTTGTTTGGTACGGTGAGCACTAGTGGAGTCACCAGGAAGGCCCTCATGTCAGCCAATGCTTGGTCGGCTTCTGGCATAAACTCTAAGTTGTCGGTCTTCTTCAAGAGCTTGAAGAAGGGGCCGCCTCGTTCACCTAGCTTGCGGATGAATCGGCTTAAGGCTGCCATCATTCCCGTGAGTTTCATCACGTCTTTCTTGCTCTTGGGTTGCGGCATATTCTGAATAGCGGTGATCTTAGTGTGGTTTGCCTCGATGCCACACTGGCTTACTAGGAAGCCCAGGAGCTTGCCAGATGGTACCCCAAAAATACACTTGGTCAGGTTGAGTTTCCATCTGAAGCGCCGTAGGTTGTTGAACGTCTCCTAGAGGTCGGCGATCAGGGTTTTTGAGTCATAGGTCTTGACCATGATGTCATCCACATATGCCTCGGTGTTTCGCCCAATCTGGGTGGACAAGCAACTCTGGATTGCTTTCTGATAGGTGGCCATGCGGTCATGGGGTTGTCGCAGTATATGCCATGCGGCGTGATGAACGTCGTCTTGTCTTGGTCGGCCAGGTTCTAGGTTATCTGGTGATAGCCAAAGTAGCAGTCAAAGAAGGATAGGAGTAAACATCCAGCCGTAGAATCGACAACCTCGGTGTCGGCTGGGTTCTTAGGGCATTATCTATTGAGATATGTATAATCGATGCACATTCTCCATTCACTGGTTTTCTTTCTTACAAGTACAGGTAGGGGGTATGAGCCCGGCTCGGGCAGGTAGACCCAGTGCTCGCCCATGGAGAAAGTGATTGGCATCTCTGACCAATGCAGGTACTCCACCTCCTTGGTGTTGATCAGATGGATCTCACGGCTGTGGAGCTTCTTCTTCCTTCGGTCTGCGAAGGCGTCCGGGCCACCCACGATGATGTTGACCTCTCGGTCGGCATGCTAGAAATTGCTATGGGGCTCGTTGGACGGCCCTGTAGCTAGATCCAGCTGGTTGTTGGCATTGGCGGCGCATGGCCAGTCGTTGTGGCGGTAGCCGCCGTCTCTGTGATTGTTGCGGCGGTCGTTGCGGTGATCAACGTCTCTCTTGTCACCGCGATTGTCATTTTAGCGCGGCTTCTTTGGAGCGAGGGGGACTCCGAGTTCTTTCTTTACGGTCTAGCAGCCCCGGAATGAGTGCTTCACGTCCTTGTGTAAAGGGCATGGCTCGTACATCCGCGTCAGCTCGGTTGGCAGGAGTCTTGACTCTACCCTGCCATCACTTTCGGTGATAGCAACAATGTCGGCCCTACTGCGCCTGTTGTGTGATGGCTCCCCCTTTTTGTGCTCGGTGCTTGGCCGATCCTGGTGGTCGGTCCTTCTGTCCCTGGGTCAGAACCGGGCTATATGCGCGGCGACGGCATTGGCTTCCACTTCTACCACCTTCATCATCTCCCCTACCGTCTTGGGGGCGCTCTTGAACATGGTGCGGAAGACATCCTTGTCATAGATGCCGCGGCGGAAGGCGTCAATGATGTCCCTTTCCTCGACGTCCGTAAGCTTGTTACAGTTATCAAAAAAGCGGTTGGTGTAGTCCCAAAGACTTTCACCTTTGGACTATTGTAGCAGATCCAAGTCAGACCTGGTGCCCAGGCGAGTGTAGGTGGCCTGGTAGTTTTGCGTAAAGACTTTGCAGAGGTCGGCCCATGTGTCGATGGAGTTCTTCGGTAGGCCTAAGAGCCAAAGAAGTGCCGCCTTCCCGAGCATGACCGGGAAGTAAGCAGCTGCTTGGTCGATCGAGCCACGTGCTGCTTTGATAGCCGTGATGTAAGTCTGGATCCAGAGCTTGGGGACGGAGCGTCCGTCGAATTTGTCGACCATGGCCGGTTTAAAGGTGTCTGGCCATCGGATAGCTCGGAGTCATGGGGAGAACGCTTGGAAACCATCAAACTCGAAGTCGTCATCGTTGAAGTCGTCGTTTCTGTCCCTGTTGTCGCGGTGGCACCCATGGGCGCGAGGTGATCCGTAGCGATGATCATAGCAATCGCGTTCATCGAGTTCGCAGCGTGCACGGCGATCGTCATCGTCGTTGGAGTACTCGGATCGGTCGCCATGCTTGTCGGGTCGGCCGTAATCACGGTCGTACCCCTCACGATGTTCCAGCTCGGCTGCGCCGGGCTCTCTGTGGCGGTTGTTGAGGTTCCTCCACATATCGCGGTCCAGCCTATGGAGGCAGTCGCGGAGGTCGCCATTTGGTCAGCGATCTTCCCGTCGCCTATCGCGGTTGCCCCTTATGCGGTTGCGAGGGTGTCTGCCTTCGGATTCATCTGGGCGATGGTCGTCCATATGCTCCTGGTCGACTTCCTCTTTGATGACCTCCATGGGTGCGGGTGTGGTCGGTGCTGGTCCCGATCAGATCTGCTGTACCCGGACCTGTGGGAGTGGGATCTGCTCGAGTACGACCTTCAAGATCTTGATCTGGCCTGTCCGTTTTCCTCTTCCAGCTCTTGGGCCACTATGAGGCAAGCTCTAATGCACGCCGCTTCGGGGGTGGCCTCCATGTGCTCCAGCTCAGCGAGGGCTGCTGCCCTTAAAGCGGATGGGGTGCTGAACGCCACCTTCGCCCTGTCGAACTCGCGCTGTAGGCTGCGCGGGCCTAGGGGGTCGTCGTTGTCTTGGTCCGTGTCAGCCACGGTGTTGTCTCTGGTTTCTGCGACACGTCATTGAGCTCGGTCTGCCTCAACTCGGTGCTGCTGCTGGGACTGGGTCTCCCGTTCTGAGATGTCTTGTCCTCAGATACGAACACCTCATAGTCAGGCAGCATGGTGTAACTTGCGTCGGCCGAGTTCTCGGCGGATGGAACGATGGTCGTAGCGACCTGAAACTCACCGTAGTCTGGAAACTGGGTGGGTTCAAGTGGGTTCTCAGATCGGATCTGGGTCGCGCATCGCGGGCTCCGACCGGAGTTGTTAGTGGCCGTGTTCTTGAGCCCAAAGGGGAACTTGTTCCCTGAGCGATCCAGCGCCCGCTTGGACATTGCGATGCATTCAGCGAGCGTGTCACTGATGCGATCCAACTCGGCGATGATCTCATTGGGTGGTGGGACTCGGCGTCGGGGGAGCAGATATGGGATCCGATCCCGGAGGCTAAGCTGCTTGACCTACTGCAGGAGCGGGCCGGCAACATCGGGGGAAGCCCCCGAGCCTGGCAAAGCAGAACCCGCCGGTGACGGGTCGGCGTTAGCGAAACTGGAGCTCCTTGAGTCGGCAAAGAAGCTGATGCCCGGGAGGTGCTTGGGGCTTTCTTTCATGCTCCCCAGGAAAGTGACGCCTAATTTATCTGGCATCAAGCTAACTAGATTGAAAAACTCAACAATCACCCCTACCTGACGTGCCAACTGTCGGACCATAGGACCAGCAATCCACCTGGGGGTACCCAAGTCGTTGATTTGTAGGCGAGGGATAGTCGAGCGAGTAGGTTGATGGTACACAGGAGACACAGGAAAATATCCGAGTCGGTTACAACAACAAATCCCGAGATATCTGGCCGCGCCATCGGCCGTGTCTTCATCAAGCTTGTTCATCAAGTCGGGGATTCAACTTTGTCAGGTGTGGGCCCAGGTCGACGTAGTCTCCTCTGACAGTGGGCCCAGTGGTACCCATATCCCATAGGTTTGGCTCTGCAAGTTCAAGCAGGATAGTAAGGATGAGCAAATTGTGATGTCTAAGTACGACGAGCTAAATTGAAAATTACCTTCTGATTGAACCAAGAAATGAATCGGGCCTTCCATTTCCTATACCGTGTCTAAGAAGGGTGTCAGCTTCCTATATGGTAGCTACCCTTGATGGACGCCAGAATTTCATATGGCATTCCCTGTACCAAAGAGGAACAATGGGGTTGAGAACTCGAGAAGAGTGACTACTCGAGAACATATTTGTTGAGAACTTATTGTATGTACGGCTACACTTTGAAAAGGTGGTCAACACATATAGCATGATAGAGCACCACTCTTCAAGGCTCAAGGTCATAATGCGTGCTTCACTTGCACTTCCGAGTTGCCCATGGAAAAGGCTGAGGTTTGATTTAGCTTCCCCAGCATTGCAATGAGGGGGTGGATTATGCACGCTAGGAAGGTTGTCAGCCAGTATTTTGATGTGAAATTTGACACCTCCAGAATGTATGCCTCAGAAATGGAAGCTTCAATCTTGCATTTATTTTTACATTTACTTTGAAGATCCTTTTGACATTTCTCAATTGAATAGCACCAACGATTCTGCACAAGCCCCCTCCCGCATTCGTGCCTCATACGGGAGGTTGTGGGATATACATCCCCAGGTACCCTCAAGACAGAAGACCGAGTCCTATTAGAACTACTCGGAGAACTCCTACTCCAAGTAGAACTACTCGTGTACTCTTACTAGGACTCACATATTGTAACCGACTAGGAAACTTACCGTGTAACCCTACCCCCTGGGATATATAAAGGAGGGCAGGGGTCCCTAGCTCGGCAGAGACGATACAACTCAACCCACGTGCAATACAATCAAGCACACAGGACGTAGGGTATTATGCTACTCGCGGCCCGAACCTGTCTAAATCCTTGTGTGTTGTGTCTTCGCGTTAACCACCAGATCCGGTGATCCCCACAAATCTACTCTCTGGGGTACCCCCAGGCAGACGTGCTCGACATAAATCGTTGATACTTGGCGCCCACCGTGGGACCGATCGCAGAGATCAATGGGAGAGCTTGATGGACCTATCTCATCAACAAAATCAGTCACTTAGCGAGAAAATTGGATTCCATGTTCGGTGTTCCTACTACTTGCCGACAACATCGAGGAACAGTATCACAAGATCATCGACATATCTCCTGTTTGATCCCTTATCCAAGTCAGGTTAATTATTTTGTATCCCACTCGGTAAACTGTGCGTCCGTTTTGGGCATGGAATTGGAGGCGGAGATCAAAACGTTCAGACTAGCTTATCTAAAAAAGCTGCGATGGACACAGCCGGAGGCGCAGAGCCAAGCGGTGGTGCATCAAGACAATCTGCGAAAAAGCGAGACAGAGCTGCAGAGCCCAAGCATCAAGATCGACAAAACCTGTTGACGCCGCTGATCCTCTTGATCGAACCGTAAATTCAGCACTTTCTCTATGCCACGTGCACCAAAACTATTTTATGGAATTATACTACGGCCACATGCAAAGCTGGCAGGAAAGCTTCAAGATTTCCATTTTACGT
The DNA here is from genome assembly GCA_033239725.1 of Echinochloa phyllopogon. Lineage (NCBI taxonomy): Eukaryota > Viridiplantae > Streptophyta > Magnoliopsida > Poales > Poaceae > Echinochloa > Echinochloa phyllopogon. Next base: position 27,193,333 of record BTCW01000015.1, on the reverse strand, counting down.
ACAAGATGTACGCAGATACTACTACGACTATATCCGGCTGCATCAGTTCACCGTCGACTACTTCAACTACTCGAGTACAACTGCATTGACTTGCCGGCGATATCCTCGACTACTCATATTGACTAGAAAACTAGTCGAGGTTGACTACAACACCATCAACAACTAGTCGAAATCAACTTCGACTAGTCGGCTGCATCGACTCGCCGGTTCGCCGCATGACTACTTCGACTACCCATCTCGACTAGAAAACTAATCGATGTTGACTAGAACGCTGTCAACAACTAGTCGAAATCAACTTCGACTAGTCGGCTGCATCGACTCGCTAGCTTGCGACTTCGACTATTCATCTCAACTAGTTAAAAACTAGTCGAGATCGGCTATCGCGCCATCAACAACTAGTTAGATTCAACTCTGACTAGTCGACTTCAACAATAACCATCGCGGCTCCATCGCCGACCGCCACGGCTTCACCGACACTCGTCCGCGAATCAAGCTAAGTCTTATTTAATAATTATTTTCTTTATAATAATTTAATCAGCTTGTTTAAAAACATGCTTGGCCATGAGCCAACTACTCTAAAGGAGTACATCCCTAAACAACAATAGTTCTTGCGGGTTACAAACCCTTGCATGAACTCTCACCGACAGGTTACAAACCCTCTCGCGACCTCTTCTACAGGAGAAAAGTCCTAACCGACTACTTTATTATTTCTCTGCACTCTTAATGACCAATGCCGCTTGGTAGCATGCACCTTAATCCGTAAATCTTCGGTAATTCGCAACACCTATGCACCTTAAAAGGACTAGTTAAGCGGGACAAAGTGTTTAAACATAACATGGCTACTACTCGAGTGGTTACAAGTCTAACAAGAGCAACGAGCAACAAGTTTAAAACATGCATTACAAATTCTATTATTATCCTTCGTGGATATTTCTTGATTGGATATTACTCATCCTATGTATTTAAATTGCAGGGTTCATAGCTGAGTACTCACACCAGTGAGACTTGGCACCAACTCGCCTCTTCATGACACCAAGGAGTCGCTCGAGTACTTATACCAGTCGGTGTTCACATGCTGAGTATTTCAACTAGTCGCTTGAAGCTCGGGGGCTACACAGTACAAGCCAAGAGATGAAGGTAAGTACTGGAACTAGTCGATACTCAAACGGCGCGACCCTACAATGCCAGCCGAGTACTTTAAGCTAGTCGGTGCTTGCATATTATGATAACTCGAAGATTATGTTCTTGACCCTCGGACCGAATGAACAACCATTCGCTTCGAGGCTCGGGGGCTATACGCAAGGGGTACGCATTTTTTGTGTCTATTGTTGATCAATTCAAGACAAAGATTTGAAGATTTTTCAAGACCCTCAACCTGATTATTCTAATCAACTCGAGGCTCGGGGGCTAAGCATATATGCTTCACCTTCGGTGAGCATATTAATTGAAGACATTTGTGGAGCTCTCCACAGCCACTCAGTAACCACAACCATTCGGCGAAAGATAGAAGACTTTGAAGGAGGTTGCTGTTTGGCTATGAAGCGCTCGGGGGCTTGTGGGATATACATCCCCGGGTACCCTCAAGACAGAAGACCGAGTCCTAGTAGAACTACTCGGAGAACTCCTACTCCAAGTAGAACTACTCGTGTACTCTTACTAGGACTCACATATTGTAACCGACTAGGAAACTTACCATGTAACCCTGCCCCTGGGATATATAAAGGAGGGAAGGGGTCCCTAGCTCGGCAGAGACCATACAACTCAACCCACGTGAAATACAATCAAGCACACAGGATGTAGGGTATTATGCTACTCGCGGCCCAAACCTGTCTAAATCCTTGTGTGTTGTGTCTTTGCGTTAACCATCAAGTTCCAGGTCCTGTGATCCCCACAAATCTAATCTCTGGGGTACCCCCAGGCAGACATGCTCGACATAAATCGTCGACAGAGGTGCAAAATCATATGTTGCATCAGATTGAAGAAGCCTGGTGGGAAGATCTTCTCCAAGTTACATAGCAACACAGGTGCTAGTGTTTCCATTTCTACAATGTCGACCTTAGATACCTCCTTAGCATAGAGCTAGAGGAAGAAATTGCTCAACTCTGCCAGCACTACCCAGACATGCTCAGGGACAGTAGCCTCGAACCATCACCGGAAGAAGCCGCTCAAGCCATATGTGGTAGTCGTGACTCCTGAGCCCGTTGATTCGCAAAGTAGATAAATTCACCCCCCCTCCTCAGATTTGCTGCATGCCCATCAGGGAACATTAACTTTTTAAACCATTCTAATACTTCCCTCTTTTCGGACCGCTCAAGGACGAAATCAGCCTTAGGCTTCTTCCATTTCTTGTCGTCTTTGGGAGGCAAAATGTTGAGCCTTGGTCTATTGCATAACCTTGTTTGATCCACTCTAGCATTCACATTGTCCTCTATCTTATTTGGAAGATCCATGATTGTACCAAAAAGTGCCTCGCCAAGATTCTTTTCAGTGTGCATTGCGTCAATGTTATGTGGAAGAAGAATGTCTTGCATGTACGGGAGCCTCCACAAGCCCAACTTATGAGTCCATGCATGTTGCTCACCGTATCCCACAAACCCACAATCTTCATTGACTTCAAGAGCATCTAACTGAGCACGAACCTCGACGCCAGTGAGAAGCTGTGGTGGAGGTTCTTTAACTACGACCCATTTCGTAAAGTTCTAGGTGTCTTCTCTGAATGCATGGTCAAGAGGGAGGAATTGTTGATGTTTGTCAACCGAAGAATATTTGCCACCCTTCATCAACCAAATGAACTTCAGAGCTGCCTTGCATACTGGGCATGGAAACTTCCCGTGAACTCACCAGCTGCAGAATATACTATACACCGGCAAGTCATGCTAGGAGTACTGGTAATAGACATGCATTCTTAAGTTTGTCTTTGTAGCTCGGTCGTATGTCAGTAGCCTTCCCAACCACGTTCGAAATCATCAATCAGAGGCTCTATGTACACACTCATATTGTTCCCCAGGTATTCATTAATGATGAATGAAAAGAATATGTTCTGTCATTGAAATAGCACACCCGGGGGAGATTGTGGGGGATAACGAACATGGGCCAAGAAGTGTATGGGGTAGCCATCATTACATAAGGATTGAACCCATCTGTTGCCAGCACAACACATACATTACGAGCCTCTAGAGCTTTGTCAGGATGAATTGCATCAAAGTGTGCCCATGCTTCACCATCGGATGGATGTACCATATTCACAGGATTGTATCTACGTCCAGTTTGTGCCGTGTCATATGTTTTATAGTTCCGTCGTTTTTGGCCTCAAGATTTTCAGTAGGACCCTCAGCGAATCTTGTAATTTTCTACCATATTCATTTAGTCTATACTCTTTTGTAGAAAAGCCCCTGCTAGTTTTAAGCGTCGGAAATCTTGTTTAGTCCATAGTGAAAGGGAGGTGAAGGATAGCAATAAGTCACAGCGGAGTTTTTCACCCTCAAAAACAGATTCTGAAAGGTGCACTAAATCATGTGCCGATTCTAGACAGTAGCTCCTAAAATCGTGATGTTTTGTCAGAAGATAGACTATCAAATTATGAAGCTAACCCAACTGAAATCACATTAATCAGATGTCTAGAACTCGAGATATAAAATAAACAAGCATACTATGTCAGATGGTGACGAGAATTGATCAAGCCCTAATTTTGTGATTAAACAAAGTACGTATGGAATTAAGCAACCAAACTTTTCAGACCTAGTTCTTGATGCCTTAGCAATATTCTGGATGGATTAGACCAACACATCCATCGACCGCGAGTCTCAAACCCTCACATCCACAATCTTCACGTGCACCGTTCTCTAGCCCGAACATCTGGCGAGACATCCTTGACCAATAGGACCTCCGTTCCTCCAAAACTTAGTCCTGACCCTTCCGCTTAGCATGCTCTTTTAAAGCTTTTATTTTGATTGGTGTACTGATCTTAGTTGTATATTGTTTGCTTGCTTTATTAGCTGCATGTTGTGCTTGTGTCGTTGATTGTTGCGGGCAGAGGAACGTCATCAAGAGGTTGCAAGAACAAGATTAAAGACTCTGAGTAGCGGTATATTTGTTGAATAAAGGCAAGTTATAGCACGAAAAATCCTTGCTACCTACTCACCTTGTACTAAATTATTTCATAAATGCACGAGTCTAATTCAATGTACCATTAAGGTTGTACCTAGTTTGATTATCCTATCCTTGTTTACCTTGGGTTTATGCATATGGGTAGATCTTTGCTATGCGCAGCTACTATCACCATTATTTAACTATTAATTTTGACTTAATGGTTCACTTTAACAGTAATGATAAAACTTTATTTTTAGCAACTTGGTTTAGGGAGCTAGAGCATGTGCTTCGTGCTTTGCTCCAGTGTCTCTCCCTAAGGTCCGGTTCTTAAAGCGGCAGCCCAGGAGTCTGTCACCACCGCTAGAACTATTATGGCACTGGTCTTGGTCAAGTAACTTGTACGTCTCTAGCTTGCCAGTGCTTACCGGAGTGGCCGACGGCGTTATGGTAAACATGGGTGAGAGTATGTCTTGATCCACCGAGGACGGGTGATCCGTTGGCTATGCCCCCGTGAGGCACAGTCATGTGCTGGGAGTCCCTGCGACGGGGAACTCCACACGTTGCGCATTGTTGGGTGTGATGCCCGTGCTCTGGATGCCATTGACCCCCCTATGGCGTGACTCCGTAGGCGTACGTCAATCTCGGTGTCTGGGCCATGCTGCCTGTGCTTTTCCATAATCGGCCACTGTCTTGTTAGGGTGTCTTGCGAAAAACCTCGTAGCGTCCATATGCGGTCACACCTCGATAGTGCAATTTGTGAGGTCTGATCCACCTCCGCGTGGTTAGGTTTAAAGTTCGTTTGAGCTTTTACGCGACTGAAGGGTAAAGGGCGAAACCTCTGTATTGTGTAAAATCTATCATGATAGCCTTTTGAGGGTCACGAGCGGCCTAAATCCTTTTTTATTAGAAGATGATGTTTATTTATGTTTAATGTCACTTATACTTTATTAACTGGGTTGCAACTGGGTTTCATTCACTTGTAGTAACTTGGTTAATGATAAAATGAACCAACTAAAAATGATAATGCAGTTCAGCCGTGTCTAGCCTTATTTTGAGCCTTCATATACCCGTGCTATACTTGCTAAGTAAATGCTTTCCTTACACTTGCCATTATTCAACAAAATCCCTGATTGGTAACAGATGGATAAGTGATTGAGACAGCTACTGAGTTTTCTGGGATTTCAATACTTCTGAGCTGTGGTCAACCAGTCGGTGTCCCTGTGGACTTGAGGCTCTACCCGTCGAGAGAGTTAGACTTCCGCTGTGTTTTATTTAGGTAAACTCTGATATAAACTGTTTTATTCGAGCATATGTACTCTGATTTCCATATTTGTAAGTTGTATGTGTTTTGTGGACATCATGGACACACATATGGCAGCATTTGTGTTGCTGTGAAAATCCAGGTGTGACATATTGGTATCAGAGTCGTGCTGACTGTAGGGCCACAACCTAGATAGTACTGGTCATCCTTTATTGGTTATTTTGCCATACAACCCTTGATTTCTCTATCCTTGAGATTTTCATTCATAAAAAGTGCTATCCTTGAGCATTTTAACCTCCTTGATGACTTATATTTTGGTTGTTTATCCTCTCCTTGATTAATTACTTCTGACCATTGACTTCTGATTATTTACCTACACCTTGGTTTGCTAAACTGTTGATCTTAAATTCTTGTCCATTTAACTCCTCCATGCTTATTGCTTTACCTTGGTCATTAATCCCCCTCCTTGAGATTTGTGTTACTCTTTTGAGTATCCCTGTTTACTCAGTCTTTCCTTGACAGTAATTCCATTTCACTCCTCCTTGTTCTTCTGTCACTTTGGATTCTTTCCTTGGCCTTTGACCCCAAAGTGTCTTTTCCACTCTTCCTTTATCTTAAAACACTTAGATTGTCTGTATCGTCCCATGCATTCCCAAGTCACTTGAAGAATGAAGATACTAGTCTGCTACAAGAAGTTCTAGCCTGAGCGACTTCAGAGTACAAGACGATGTCGCACTCACTACCGCTACAACCAAGAAGTTGGACACCACACTAGATGAGTTTGAAGATGTAGGGTTGTTGGCACTTCTTACGATCCAATATCAGAATTGAGAATCCTGGTACTAGGGTAAGGAGTATTTCAGTGGTTTTCCTTATGGCTTAGTAAAATATAGAAATATTCTGCAAGCGCACAGAATCACTGCTGTAGCACTTCACCTAGGAGTATTCCGAGGTATCGTAATTTATATTTCCACAGGGAAGCTTTGGCAAGATTACTAGTGAACCGATATTCGAGACTATCAGAGGAGGGTACACGACTAGACAAGACAGGGGATAACGGTATTTGATAGGAGTGGATATACCGGACACACAGCTCAAGGGATACTCTAGTAAGGGAGAGAAGAGATAGATAGCTGGGAGGACAACGAGAAGAGATAGAGGACTCCTGGATTCTTTATCTACCTATCTCACTCTAGCTTAGAGATATAGCGGCTACAGAGCTAGCACTAGGAGATTTGGGATAACTCTAATGTCTTAGCTTCGGGACAAGGGAACCGGTGAACACACAGAAAGGGATGAGAAGGGGTGCCACTATTTCCCAACTGGGGAATCCTACGGACCGGAACTAACGTGATGGGCTATGAAGACCGAAAGGGCTGTCACCACCTCCCGGCAACCACCTCCGTTGCGACGGGAATAAACTAAGGCCACCGACTAGTCTAGGAACCACAACTACACTAGGCAACGACTACTTACTCTGCTAGCAAGAGCAAGCAACCTTGTCAATACTCTTGGTGACAGTTCACCTCCAGTATCAAGCAAGATCGAAGAACCAGCCAAGACAAAGACTTAAACAAGACTACAAGCACTAGAACTATAACTGACTATAGTCTAAACAAGATATATTTGCAACTAGGATAAAGTAGAAGCAAGATATAAATGACAAAGGCAAAGTGATAAAGATAACTATATTGATACTCAATGTCTTACAAAAGGAAAAGTAAAAGATACAAGAGCTATTACCAGAGCTTCTGAAGACGACTCCGGAACCTCCGAGGCAAAGCTCGATTCAACTCTAACTCCCAACTAAACTATCCTAACTCTACTAGAATGAAAGTGGAAATGAGCTCCTTGGATTGGTGTGTGTTACAAGAGAAGTGCGACCCTTTATTTATAGCTCCAAAGGTCGGTTGAGTCAGGGTAGCGGCCAAGGCAACCAGAGAGGCGGTGCCGGGCCTTCGGTCGAATTTCCCGGTTAGGCCGAACTGGCCAGTTCGGCCGAACCGTGGGATCTGCCGCCTCTGGCTCCCACGGCCAGGATCCACCCCTGGAAGGCGGTTGTGCACTGGGGGCGGTTCGGGCGAACCCCCTAGTTCGGCCGAACTGGGCTGGGAGCCCAGGCCCGTCCCCCTGCACCGCCTTTGCTCTGTGGGCCTTCTGGGCTGCCTCCTGGTGATTGGCTTCGTGTGTTTATGGCCCAGAGGTGATGTGGTTGTGGCCCGGGAAGAGATGGCTGCCGTCCTCATGTCGTGTTCGCTTGATATTCGTTGGACGACTCCCGGTGACGTGCACGACTAAGGGGGGTTAACCGGCCGAACGGAGTCGTTCGGCCGATTCGGTCATTTTCGGCCCCAATAGCGCATATTTGTCGTAATTGTACCTGCACAAGTGACACTCACCAAAACTCGTGGAACTTTATTAGAAATAAAACCTAAGTACATGGAATATTGCATATAACATCATTTATTCCCGAGTATTGGTTGTCGGATTTGGGCTGTAACGACCGCCAACAAGCTCCCCCAAGCTTAGCTCTTTGCTCGTCCTCGAGCAAAGATATAAACTTAGGATCGGTGGATCAGGAGTTACTACAATGTCATTTCTTTTGCAGGTAACTTATAAACAACTAGTCTTCAAAAATACTTGAATCATAGGCAAAGTTTCAGATCACCTTTTTACCTATGGGGCTGTAACACCCTAAAAATGCCTATTTTAAAAATTTTAGTAATTAAATGGTTTTTATTTGATTTATGCTCATATTTAACTAAGAAAAATAAATTATTTATGATAAATACAATTAAATATAAGGTTAGAAACATTTTTGTTGCATTCATGCCGACTGTATAGTGTTTTGTTTGTGTGTGGTTCAATTGGAATTTAAATTCTGTTTAAATTCGAATTTGAATCGCGGAGTTTGGAGCTCTAGAAAAGTTTCTGCGGCCCGAGTCCGTTTCTCCTCCCTTAACTATTTTCCCCGGCTGATTTTGGCCCTCCTACTCTTTTCTCTTCGCAGCGGCCCACCTCCCTCAGCCCCACTTTTGGCCGCAGCCGGCCTGCTCCGCGCCAGCCCGTTCCGCCCGCTCCGCGGCCCAAGCCCAGCAGGCCGCACAGCGCCCCGCCTTCCTTTTCCCTTCGCTCGCGGCCCAGGAACCGGCCTGCTGCGCAGCCCAGCCAGCCGGCCGCCGAAACGCCTCGCCCCCCCCCCTCTGCCGACTGCCAGGCGGGACCCACTGGTCAGCCCCGTCCCTGAGCTCCAGCCGAGTCCGGCTCGGTCCCGACCGCCGGTGTTCGGTCCGGCCACGACGCGAACGCCGAGGCCACCAGGACTCCCCTCGTCCTCCTTACAAATAGACGCGCCGCCTCTCGATCCTCCCCTGCCCCGAGAACCCTAGCCCTAGCCGCCCTTCCGAGCTCGCGCCGCCGTCCGAAGTCCGAGCTCGCCGCCGCCGTTGATCCGCCGTCTCGCCGTCGCTCCGGTCGATTCAACCGCCGGGGAAGATCCGCCAGGTGGTAAGCTCGCTCCCAAGCCCGATCTCGCTCTGTTCCGCGCACCGTAGCCCCGTCGCCGTCACTGCCCGAGCGCCGCCGCCGCCATAGCTCGTCGCGAGCTCGCTCCGTCGCTCTCCGCTTGTCCACAACCCCCTGTCTAGACTCGTCGTGCCGCCCTGCAGCCGTAGGTGCAGCCCGCGCTCAAAACCATGCTCCGCAGTGCGTTTTCGAGCAACGCCGGCGACCCTCCGCCGCGCGCGCAGGCGGCGCCGCCGCAGTTCTGCTCGCCGGCGACACCCCCCTCTCCCCGATCTAATCTGAGCCGTCCAAGTTGAAACCGACGACCCGGATCGAGTCAACCGAAGCAAGTCAAGTTGACCATACCGGTCAACTTAGTCAGCTCTGGGCGTTTTTCAGAAGAGCCCCTGTTCTTTTTCAAAATTAACCCGCAGTCCAAATCCATTTAAAAATAATTACAGTTAAGTCCTGATTTTTACAGAAAACCCCCTGACTTATTTAAAAATAGTGCCCGAGGTCCTGTTTTGGTCAAATTGCAAATAAACCCTCCTATTTTTATATAAAATTATGTTTTAGCCCCTGAGTTTTTGCAAATAAGCCCCTGGAACTTTTAAAACCTTGCCAGCAAGTCCCTGAACCTTAGAAAAGCCATAACTTCTTCGTTTTAGCTCCGATTTGAGTGATTTTCGCGCTCACGTGTTCGTAGCGAAGCGTAGATTAGTTTCTAAGCCTTCTTTTGTTTTGTTTTTATTGTTTGGTGTACTGTTCTAATAGATTAATATTGTTTGCATGTACTGGCTTGTATGGATGCTTGTGTGTTGATGTATGAGTCCAGTCGGTGAGCCGTACACGTTTGAGTTCGAGGGTTACGAGGAGCAAGACCAACAGCAGCAGCAAGAGCAACAGCAGCAGTTGGACGAAGGCAAGTACAGCACGGACAATCCTTGCTACCTAAACACACCTTTACATTACTTACTGCATATGCATGTGTCTAAATTGTTCCTATTAAGGTTATTCCTAGCTTTGTTTATCCTATACCTTGATTACCCTGGGTTATTGCATTTGGGTAGAACTTTGCTAAGCGCAGCTACCTGTCACCAATGTTTAACTGTTAATCTTGACTTAATGGTTCACTTCAATGTTAATGGTAAAACTTGCTTTTTAGCAACATGGATCAGGGAGCTAGGGCGTATGCTTCATGCTTGGCCCTAGTGTCTCTCCGTAAGGACTGGTTCTTAAAGTGGCAACCCAGGAACCTGTCGCCACCGCTGGAACTATAATGGCTCTGGTCTTGGTCGAGTAGCATGTACGGCTCTAGCTTGACAGTAGTTACCGACGGGCCGACGGCGTTATGGGAAGCATGGGTGAGAGTATGGTTTGATCCACCGAGGACGGAGTATCCGTTGGCTATGTCCCCGTGAGGCACAGTCCCGTGTTGGGAGCTTCCGTATGGCGGAGGTTCCACACGTTGCGCTATTTATTTTGTTGTTGTTATTCTTTACCGCGCTTGGACGCCATTGACCCCCTCATGTTGCGACATGGGCGTCAGTCAATCTCGGTGCCTTGGGTCATGCTGCCTAGGTTATACCATAACGGCTACTGTTTTGTTAGGGTGTCTTGTGAAAAGCCTCGTAGCGTCCCTATGCAGTCACACCTCGGAAGTGTTGATATGCGTGGTTGGGTGCAAAGTTCCTTTGAACTTTTACGCGACTGGTGGGTAAAGGGCGAAACCTCTGCAGAGTGTATAATCTATCCTGATAGCCTTGCTCAGGGTCAAGAGCGGCCTGGATCCTTTTTGATTAGAAATTGATGTTTATTATTGTTTAATGATTACTTCTACTATATTAATTGGGTTTCAACTGGGATTCACATAATTGTAGTAATCTTGGTTTATGTTAAAAAGAATCAACTAAAATTGCTAATGCAGTACAGCCGTGTCAAGCCTTTCTTTTAAGCCTTCATTACCCGTGTTGTATTTGCTAAGTAAGACAATTACTTACACTTGCCATTCAACAAAATCCCGGATGGGTAACAGATGGATTAGATGGTACTGCTGCTATTGAGTTTCCTGAAGATCTGCCATTCTACTAGCTGTGCTCAACCAGTCAGAGTCCCTGTGGATTATGGTGTTCGGCTTCGTCTTCGTCTTCGTTTAGAGAGAGTTAATAAATAGTCTTCCGCTGTGTTATTTAGTTATTTTAGTCAAACTCTGATGTAAAACCATTTTATTCGAGCATATGTACTCTGTTTATCATATTTGTTATCTATATGTGTTCTGTGGACTTCCTGGGCACACATATAGAAGCATTCGGGTTTCTGTGTAAATCCGGGTGTGACAGATTGGTATCAGAGCCGTGCTGACTGTAGGAACGCAGCCTAGTTAGAACGGTTGATAAACCATTAGGAGACTACCATGATTTAGTTTCAGATCATTTAGTTACGTTTTTCAAAACCAGTGCTGTCGAGTCTTGTGTGAATCATGCCTTTGGGTGCTTGATTTTACTGTTATTATGCTTATGTTTGATTTGGATCTTTGTAATGATTGTGATGGTCATAGATGCAAGTCTATCTCCATCTAGATATAGGACTAAGGTTTAAGGAATATTAGTGAATAAATCGTTGGGTTAGCTATCTCCTTTGCACCTCCTCTGTCTTACTCTCTATACCTCTGAATCATATCTTTCCAAGTACTGCTATCTTCTTATGCACCATCTGCAAGCATGGGTTATCAAATACCAGTTGGCGGGAATACTGATGGGAGATTTCTTGATATGGTAGATGGTTAACACCAGAAGCAACCCCGGAGGCAGTGGAAGCATCCAGAACCAGAACCCACCACCTCCACCACCGCCACTCACCATGGAGCAGATGATGCAGATGCAACTCCAGCTGACACAGCAGATGGCGCAAACCATAGCACTGATGCAGCAGAACCAGCAGAACCCGCCCCAACAGCACTACGTGCAACCTAGAGATAAAAGGGGCGAGTTTATGAAGGGACGCCCTCCTACATTCAACAAGTCTAGCGACCCAATGCAAGCAGAGGACTGGCTCAAGGCAGTGGAACGACAGCTGGACATCGCACAGTGCAACGACCGGGAGAAGGTGTTGTATGGAAGTGGACAGCTCCAGGGAGCAGCTTTGGATTGGTGGGATGCGTACCAATATGCTCACCCCAATCCTGATCAGATCACTTGGCAGGAGTTCCGCGACAGCTTCCGTTCTCACCACGTGCCGGAAGCGCTGATGACTTTGAAGAAGAAGGAGTTCCTGGCATTGAAGCAAGAAGGTATGAGTGTCACCGCTTATCGTGACAAGTTCATTGAGTTGGCCCGTTATGCTCCAGAGGACGTGAATACGGATAAGAAGAAGCAGACCCGATTCCGTGATGGCCTACATGACACACTCCAGTACCAGCTCCTGTGCTCTAGGTTCGCCACTTTCCAAGAACTGGTGGATAGCGCACTACTGCTGGAGCACAAGCGCCGTGAGATGGAGGAAAAGAAGAGAAAGCTTCAAGGCGCACCGTCAGGAAGCAATGTTCGCCCTCGCTTCAATCCTCAGCAAGGAAACCAGCAGATGGTGACTCCACAGCGTTTCCAGGGACAGTCCGGTTTGATGAACCGCAACCAGTATCAGCAACGTCCCCAATACCAGCCACGTCCCCAGTACCCCTCAGCACTACCTCAGCAGCGTCCCCAGAACCAACCACAGAGTGGTCCTGTCCAACGCCCCAATCCAACCAACAATGCACCTACGGCTCCGAGGTGTTTTGGTTGTGGTGAGCTGGGACACTATGCCAGCGCTTGTCCTCGCAAGGCACAGAACGCCGTTGGTCAGAACAGCAATCAGAGGGTTGGACAACCGCAGCACCAGAACGGGAACCAGCAGCAGAACCCAGCGAGAGGAAAGGTCAACCACATGGGTGCGGAAACCACAGAAGGAGCAACGGATGTCGTTGTGGGTACGTTCCCTGTCAACTCATCTCTCGCAACTGTTTTGTTTGATACTGGAGCTTCGCATGCTTTCATATCTGCTGCTTTCGTGAAAAAGAACATGATGATCTTGCAACCTATGGGAAACCCCATGGTAGTTAGTTCACCTGGGGGAGAACAGCGTGCCACTTTACGTTGCCCCTGTATCACCATCACAATAAGGGGGGTAGACTTTGTGGTGAACCCGATAGTCCTAGAAACTCTTGGGTTTGACATGATTCTGGGTATGAGCTGGTTAGCCAGATATGATGGGGTGATTCAATGCTCCAAAAGAACAGTGCAGCTGACAGCAAAGACTGGTGAGAAAGTGGAGTATCAAGCAGGTAGTCCCTTGGGACACAATCAGATCTACCAAGCCGAAGGTGTAGCACTGGAAGACATCAGAGTGGTGTGCGAATTCCCAGACGTGTTTCCAGATGAGTTACCAGGTATGCCCCCAGACCGCGAAGTTGAATTTGTTATTGATCTTAAGCCTGGTACTGCACCTATAGCTAAGAGGCCATATAGAATGGGAGTAAAAGAACTAGAGAAACTTAAGGAGGAATTAAGGGCATTGTTAGCAAAAGGGTATATTCGTCCTAGTTCATCCCCTTGGGGAGCACCAGTTTTGTTTGTGGATAAGAAAGATGAGACCCAGAGATTGTGTGTGGATTATCGAGCTTTGAATGAAGTGACCATCAAGAACAAGTACCCGCTGCCAAGGATTGATGATCTTTTTGACCAGTTGAAAGGAGCGTGTGTGTTCTCTAAGATCGATCTCCGATCCGGTTACCATCAGATGAGGATACGAGTGACTGACATCCCCAAAACAGCCTTCACAACCCGATATGGTTTATATGAGTTCACTGTCATGTCTTTTGGTTTGACAAATGCACCGGCATACTTCATGTATTTGATGAACAGTGTGTTCATGGACTATCTTGACAAGTTCGTGGTAGTGTTCATTGATGACATTTTGGTTTTCTCCAAAAACGAGGAAGAACACGAAGAACATCTGAGGTTGGTGATGCAGAGACTTCGTGAGCATCAGTTGTATGCCAAGCTGAGCAAGTGTGAGTTTTGGTTGAAGGAAGTAGCATTCTTGGGACACGTACTGTCCAATGGTGGAGTGGCAGTTGATCCAAAGAAGGTTAGTGATGTGTTGAGTTGGAATCCGCCTAAGGATGTGAGTGAAATCAGAAGTTTCCTTGGAATGGCTGGATACTATCGGAGGTTCATAGAAGGATTCTCCAAGATTGCTAAGCCCTTGACGGCGTTATTGGAGAAAAATGCTAAGTTTGTCTGGACTGAAGAATGTCAAGTCAGCTTTGAGGAATTGAAGAAGAGGTTAACAACGGCACCCGTGCTAGTGTTGCCGGATATAACCAAGAGCTTCTCTATCTACTGTGATGCGTCTCGTATAGGATTGGGATGTGTGCTCATGCAGGAAGGCAGAGTAGTAGCATATGCATCGAGGCAGCTGAGGAAACATGAGCAGAACTACCCGACACATGATCTGGAGTTAGCAGCTGTAGTACATGCCTTGAAGATTTGGAGGCATTACTTGATTGGACATAAGTGTGACATTTACACTGACCACAAGAGTCTCAAGTATGTATTCACACAGTCAGATCTGAATATGAGACAACGTCGTTGGTTAGAGTTGATCAAGGACTACGATCTGGAGATTCATTATCATCCAGGGAAGGCCAATCTGGTGGCAGATGCTCTGAGTAGAAGGAGTTACGTGCATAAGATCACGGGACATTGCTTACCGGAGGAACTCAGTCTAGAGTTTGAAAGGATGAGTCTGGGATTTGTGACCAGCGTCACCGAGATGGTAGTAGAACCGACCTTGGAACAAGAGATCCGAAAAGGACAGCTCACAGATGAGAAGATCAAGGAGATCGTAGAACTGGTGGCATTAGGAAAAGCCCCTGGTTTTCGAGTAGATGACCAAGGAACCTTGTGGTATGAGAAGCGGATCTGTGTGCCAGATGTAGTGCAGATCAGGGATGCAATTCTCAGGGAAGCCCATGAATCGGCGTATTCAATACACCCGGGTAGTACCAAGATGTACCAAGATATCAAAGAGAGATTTTGGTGGTACGGATTGAAGAGAGATGTGGCCACATACGTAGCTCTATGTGACACATGTCAGAGAGTCAAGGCTGAACATCAGAGGCCAGCAGGTTTGCTCCAGCCCCTGAAGGTACCTGAATGGAAGTGGGAAGAAGTCGGTATGGATTTCATCACTGGCTTACCTCGCACTCAGAGGGGATTTGACTCAATTTGGGTAATTGTGGATCGTCTGACCAAGGTGGCGCATTTCCTACCAGTAAAGACCACCTATTCGGGAGCCAGACTAGCAGAGTTGTATATGGAGAGGATTGTGTGTTTGCATGGGGTACCGAAAAGGATAGTGTCAGATCGAGGTACCCAGTTCACATCGCACTTTTGGCGACAATTGCATGAGTCTATGGACACTAAGCTACAGTTCAGTTCAGCTTACCATCCGCAGACAGATGGGCAGACAGAACGGACGAATCAGATATTGAAAGATATGTTGAGAGCTTGTGCTCTACAATATGGTGCCAGTTGGGACAAGAGTTTACCGTACGCGGAATTCTCGTACAACAATAGCTATCAGAAGAGTTTGCAGATGGCACCATTTGAGGCTTTGTATGGCAGAAAGTGTAGGACACCACTATTCTGGAATCAGACGGGAGAAAGTCAGGTATTTGGTCCTGAAATACTAAGAGAAGCAGAGCGACAAGTGCAGATAATCAGACAGAATCTGAAAGTGGCACAATCCAGACAGAAGAGCTATGCGGATAACCGACGGAGAGATCTCAGCTTTGAAGTTGGAGACTTCGTGTATCTCAAGGTGTCACCCATGAGAGGCGTGAAGAGGTTCAACGTTAAGGGCAAGTTAGCACCTCGATACATTGGACCGTTCAAGGTACTTGGTCGGAAAGGTGAGGTGGCATATCAGTTAGAGCTACCAGAGACGTTAGCGGGAGTACATGATGTGTTCCATGTGTCTCAGTTGAAAAAGTGCTTGCGAGTACCTGAGGAACAGATTCCGATTGATGAACTAAATGTGGAGGAAGATCTTACCTATACTGAGCATCCTGTCAGAATTTTGGAAGAGTCAGAGAGAGTCACCAGAAATAAAGTGATCCGGATGTGTAAGGTTCAGTGGAGTCGTCATTCAGTGGATGAAGCGACTTGGGAAAGAGAAGAAGACCTCAGAGCTGAATATCCACAACTATTCCCATCCACGTCCGAATCTCGAGGGCGAGATTCATCTTAAGGGGGGTAGGTTTGTAACACCCTAAAAATGCCTATTTTAAAAATTTTAGTAATTAAATGGTTTTTATTTGATTTATGCTCATATTTAACTAAGAAAAATAAATTATTTATGATAAATACAATTAAATATAAGGTTAGAAACATTTTTGTTGCATTCATGCCGACTGCATAGTGTTTTGTTTGTGTGTGGTTCAATTGGAATTTAAATTCTGTTTAAATTCGAATTTGAATCGCGGAGTTTGGAGCTCTAGAAAAGTTTCTGCGGCCCGAGTCCGTTTCTCCTCCCTTAACTATTTTCCCCGGCTGATTTTGGCCCTCCTACTCTTTTCTCTTCGCAGCGGCCCACCTCCCTCAGCCCCACTTTTGGCCGCAGCCGGCCTGCTCCACGCCAGCCCGTTCCGCCCGCTCCGCGGCCCAAGCCCAGCAGGCCGCACAGCGCCCCGCCTTCCTTTTCCCTTCGCTCGCGGCCCAGGAACCGGCCTGCTGCGCAGCCCAGCCAGCCGGCCGCCGAAACGCCTCGCCCCCCCCTCTGCCGACTGCCAGGCGGGACCCACTGGTCAGCCCCGTCCCTGAGCTCCAGCCGAGTCCGGCTCGGTCCCGACCGCCGGTGTTCGGTCCGGCCACAACGCGAACGCCGAGGCCACCAGGACTCCCCTCGTCCTCCTTACAAATAGACGCGTCGCCTCTCGATCCTCCCCTGCCCCGAGAACCCTAGCCCTAGCCGCCCTTCCGAGCTCGCGCCGCCGTCCGAAGTCCGAGCTCGCCGCCGCCGTTGATCCGCCGTCTCGCCGTCGCTCCGGTCGATTCAACCGCCGGGGAAGATCCGCCAGGTGGTAAGCTCGCTCCCAAGCCCGAGCTCGCTCTGTTCCGCGCACCGTAGCCCCGTCGCCGTCACTGCCCGAGCGCCGCCGCCGCCATAGCTCGTCGCGAGCTCGCTCCGTCGCTCTCCGCTTGTCCACAACCCCCTGTCTAGACTCGTCGTGCCGCCCTGCAGCCGTAGGTGCAGCCCGCGCTCGAAACCGTGCTCCGCAGTGCGTTTTCGAGCAACGCCGGCGACCCTCCGCCGCGCGCGCAGGCGGCGCCGCCGCAGTTCTGCTCGCCGGCGACACCCCCCTCTCCCCGATCTAATCTGAGCCGTCCAAGTTGAAACCGACGACCCGGATCGAGTCAACCGAAGCAAGTCAAGTTGACCATACCGGTCAACTTAGTCAGCTCTGGGCGTTTTTCAGAAGAGCCCCTGTTCTTTTTCAAAATTAACCCGCAGTCCAAATCCATTTAAAAATAATTACAGTTAAGTCCTGATTTTTACAGAAAACCCCCTGACTTATTTAAAAATAGTGCCCGAGGTCCTGTTTTGGTCAAATTGCAAATAAACCCTCCTGTTTTTATATAAAATTATGTTTTAGCCCCTGAGTTTTTGCAAATAAGCCCCTGGAACTTTTAAAACCTTGCCAGCAAGTCCCTGAACCTTAGAAAAGCCATAACTTCTTCGTTTTAGCTCCGATTTGAGTGATTTTCGCGCTCACGTGTTCGTAGCGAAGCGTAGATTAGTTTCTAAGCCTTCTTTTGTTTTGTTTTTATTGTTTGGTGTACTGTTCTAATAGATTAATATTGTTTGCATGTACTGGCTTGTATGGATGCTTGTGTGTTGATGTATGAGTCCAGTCGGTGAGCCGTACACGTTTGAGTTCGAGGGTTACGAGGAGCAAGACCAACAGCAGCAGCAAGAGCAACAGCAGCAGTTGGACGAAGGCAAGTACAGCACGGACAATCCTTGCTACCTAAACACACCTTTACATTACTTACTGCATATGCATGTGTCTAAATTGTTCCTATTAAGGTTATTCCTAGCTTTGTTTATCCTATACCTTGATTACCCTGGGTTATTGCATTTGGGTAGAACTTTGCTAAGCGCAGCTACCTGTCACCAATGTTTAACTGTTAATCTTGACTTAATGGTTCACTTCAATGTTAATGGTAAAACTTGCTTTTTAGCAACATGGATCAGGGAGCTAGGGCGTATGCTTCATGCTTGGCCCTAGTGTCTCTCCGTAAGGACTGGTTCTTAAAGTGGCAACCCAGGAACCTGTCGCCACCGCTGGAACTATAATGGCTCTGGTCTTGGTCGAGTAGCATGTACGGCTCTAGCTTGACAGTAGTTACCGACGGGCCGACGGCGTTATGGGAAGCATGGGTGAGAGTATGGTTTGATCCACCGAGGACGGAGTATCCGTTGGCTATGTCCCCGTGAGGCACAGTCCCGTGTTGGGAGCTTCCGTATGGCGGAGGTTCCACACGTTGCGCTATTTATTTTGTTGTTGTTATTCTTTACCGCGCTTGGACGCCATTGACCCCCTCATGTTGCGACATGGGCGTCAGTCAATCTCGGTGCCTTGGGTCATGCTGCCTAGGTTATACCATAACGGCTACTGTTTTGTTAGGGTGTCTTGTGAAAAGCCTCGTAGCGTCCCTATGCAGTCACACCTCGGAAGTGTTGATATGCGTGGTTGGGTGCAAAGTTCCTTTGAACTTTTACGCGACTGGTGGGTAAAGGGCGAAACCTCTGCAGAGTGTATAATCTATCCTGATAGCCTTGCTCAGGGTCAAGAGCGGCCTGGATCCTTTTTGATTAGAAATTGATGTTTATTATTGTTTAATGATTACTTCTACTATATTAATTGGGTTTCAACTGGGATTCACATAATTGTAGTAATCTTGGTTTATGTTAAAAAGAATCAACTAAAATTGCTAATGCAGTACAGCCGTGTCAAGCCTTTCTTTTAAGCCTTCATTACCCGTGTTGTATTTGCTAAGTAAGACAATTACTTACACTTGCCATTCAACAAAATCCCGGATGGGTAACAGATGGATTAGATGGTACTGCTGCTATTGAGTTTCCTGAAGATCTGCCATTCTACTAGCTGTGCTCAACCAGTCAGAGTCCCTGTGGATTATGGTGTTCGGCTTCGTCTTCGTCTTCGTTTAGAGAGAGTTAATAAATAGTCTTCCGCTGTGTTATTTAGTTATTTTAGTCAAACTCTGATGTAAAACCATTTTATTCGAGCATATGTACTCTGTTTATCATATTTGTTATCTATATGTGTTCTGTGGACTTCCTGGGCACACATATAGAAGCATTCGGGTTTCTGTGTAAATCCGGGTGTGACAGGGGCTTATAGCAATCTCCTTATCTTGGGCGGTTGAAAAGACGAACAATTTAAACTCAGTCTTATTCCACTCTACTCTTTTCAGGATCCCATCTCGGAGTTTTTTCATAAGTTTTGAAAACTAAAAATTGTTCCTCATCGGCACACTCAATCACTCAAGTGTATTTGAATCCTCACCAAAGGCTTGTGCCTTCTTTTCATCCTAACATCTAATATAGCTTTTTGTGTGGCTCAGGGACAAAGGATGAAGGCATGCATGCATCTTATATTTTGCTAAGTCAAAGACCGGATCTCTGAGGAGACAAATCACATCTTAAGATCGAGATGTGCAAGTGTGTGGATATGAATGGAGTGGAATATGGTGGAATGGAATATGGTGGAACTCCTTGGATGAGTTACCCTCTTTTTGACTTATTTTCGAGAACATGGGCTATCTTTTATTCTTATATTTTTGCCATGCCACTTGGCATGCTTTTCTTTTTCTCTTTCTCTTTGCCATGCTCTTTGGCATGTTTTTTTCTTTTTCTCTTATTTTTGCCATGCTTCTTTGGCATGCTTTTCTTTTTGCATAGCCCATGTCTCTATCAAGAATATTTGGAGAGGGAAATCATAGAACATGGAGCATTTATTTTTGTGGATGGATGATGGAAAATGTTTGCTAACTCCCAGTGTAGGAATTGCAAGTGAGAGGTGGGTCTCGATATTTAAGAATATGAAAGCTTCACTAAAAGGTCATAACAATTTGACAAAACTCACTAAGATAACAAGCAGCATATGAGTAGAAATTTTCAACTAAGCTTATCATATGGCTCTGGTATGTATTTTGACCAATGAGGAACTTGTTTCATTTTGAAAGCATAAATTTCCGAGATTTTCCCCGTACTAAAAGCAGAATGGAACTTAACCAAATTCTCACTATATCAATCCCCACAACAACTTAGACTTGGAATAAAGCATGTGCTCCCACAAGGTTTTTAGGATCATTTTTACTCATGCCAAATAACTCAAGCACAATCTAGCAACTAGTTGAAGCAGAGTACTTGCAAAATTAACGACAGAGCAACTATTCATCATTTCCAAGGTGAGAGGCATATGATTCATTCCATGCATAGTTGGGAGTTATTTTATTCAAGGGAAATATTGTTTAAGGGAAATATTTTTGGTATTTTCATTTTTTTAAATGCAAACTATCATGAAGGGAAATGAAAGGGAAATTAAATGATCAAAGTGCTGGATAAATCGGGACATACCTGTGGGGGTCCTCCCCCAAGCTTGGACTCTTCACTGGTAGGGGTTGAGCCTTGAAAGGTACTGGCTCATCTGTTCTGCTTGTTCGTGGACATCGTGCTAGATAGACGCCACCATCCCACTATTCTCTTGATGGTACTGAGAATGGCGGGCTAGCGTGTCTTGAATCTCTCGGGTACGGTCGTCGATGAGCTCGACTCGGTCGGAGATGTAGGACAAATCCCGGCCGTAGTTGAAGCGTGCGGACTGTGAGTATCCGAGGCAGTATGGCTGGGAGGCACTGTCGTATCCTCCTCCATACCGGATCCCGGACTACTCAGAGTCCGTGTCCTGGCCGTAGTCCCAGCGTCCTGAGGTGAAGTAGTTTGGCTCCTGATGCTGCCCGGAGCCTCCTGCTCCGGATGTCCCAGCGCCGGTGTACATATCGTAGGTGGCCTCAAAAGCGGACGTGTGTCAGTGCGGCATTTTTGGTGCATCTTCCGGCTCCTGTGAGGCGGCGAGCCCAGCATCACGCCTGGCTTGTCCCCTTGTGATGGGTCCGTCACCTGAAACGCTGTGCCGAGCGGGCTCTCTCCAAGTTGGAGAATCGTCCGACTCGGTCCTCAACTGAAGAGTTAGTTTCAGCATGGTATACAACCTTAGTGCTGCACAAGGCAAGGGCACTTCAGTTGTATAGCCATGGTAAATCATTGCCAGTGTTGCGTCAGGCGTCCGCCGTATCATGTGGGCTTGCACGAAGTGCTTGGCATCCACGACGGAACGCGCTGTCTCGATGTACGTGAGTCGGGCGCCCTGGAGGACGCCCAGGTGGTTAGCAAGGCGAGTGACTAGAGAAGTCATCGCCATGCTACCCGCACGAGAAATATGAGACAGCCAGTGACCAACCATGTCTTTCACAAGTGAATAGGTAATCTGCTTGACCATGTCAAAAAGAACCCGCAACTCGATGGTGTTGACAGGGCGCAAATCTGCCCGGGGGAATACCGTCATAGACACCCAACGATGCATGAAACGCAAAGTGGGGTTATGTATGCTGTTCGTGCGTGGCGCATGGCAGTTGGTATCCCCCGAAATCTTTTTCCAAAATGCCACCCGGTCAAATCTTTTAAGCGCTTTGTTCGGGTCTAATGAACAACGGCTTGAAAATCCGAGACCCGAACTAAAATCCCTCCAAGAGCAGAAGAACTCTTGGTTGAAGAACCGAAAACGAATACCCCCAGTTTCAGAAACCAAAGTCGAGAGGAATTCAAGGGTGAGCAGGTACGAACCTTCTTCGTTGATGTGCCAGGAATTCTCCCAGCCAATGGCCTGGAAAATTTCCGTGAACTCTACGTCCATCTCCGTGTCCCTAAGCAAATCTTGCTCAAACACACGGGTGTGCTCGAACTCCTTCAGCCGAAGCTCGTTGAAGGTGTTCCACTCCCTTTCTGTTCTAAGGTTGATGTCACTCGCTCAGGAGCTGCCTGGCTGGGGGCGTGGCATGGCCCCATCCCGAGCCGGCTGCTCCGTGCTCGTCTGTGTCCATCCGGCTCGAGCCTCGAGACGGAGCTGGGGAACTCCCAGCATCGTCCGATCGTCGGCCTAGCCGGGCGGAACGACGGAGCGACGTGAAGAACTTCGACATGATTCCTGCAAAAAGTTAGTGCAACAACAACTACCCGAAGGACTGAATATATATATAGTTAGCACAAGAAAATCAAGTCAGTCGTTCGAGATAGTTAGTCGTTCTTGCGGGGATGAAAACCACCACAAAAGGTTAGTCGTTCTTGTGGGTGTCGGTGACCACCACAAAATCGTCCAAAATTTCAGCACAAAGATCACAACGAGAGCAAAATATTTTTGAGATTTTCTAGTGATGCAAGTGAACCAAAACTTGAACAAGATCTTGGGAAGAACCTGAGCAAGCACTAGAGCAAAGGACTTGAGAGCGAGAGAGAGAGCTCCTAGCAGAAACTTCAGAGTGAGCAGGTGTGGGAGAAGCAAGCAAGCTTGCACCAGCTTTTATAGGCCGAGGGGGGGCACCCTTGGCCGTTCGGCCGAAGGGCCTGGTTCGCCCGAACCAGGTCTGGTGGCCAGCCCACCCCCATATGGGTGCAGCACTCTCCTTTGCTTTGATTCCATGCCAAAATGTGTGGCCACAATTCCCAAGGACATTTTTAGTGGATTTTAGTGGTAGGTAAGATGGAAATGTGACATGACCAAAGTGGAAATTAGTGGAGTCACCCCCATGCTGCCATGTTGGTGATAATTGGTGAGTGTGCAGCCATTTTTAGTGGGGTAGACATGTTTGTTGCTGGATGGTGGTGATGGTAAATAATTGGAGATGTTCTAGAAGGGATGAAAATGATAAAAGTTACCAATTACATCCACCCTAGTTAAAATTTCAGCATCTGTCCAATTATTTAAACCAAGCTTGCAAAATTTTCTACTCTCTCTCAAATTAATTACTCAAGTGGTTCATTTAATTTGGAAAGGGAAACATGCAAATGCAATTGAGAATTAAAAAATTGGAAGGGAAATATGGGATACATACCGGTTTTCCTCGCGGCGAGAGCTCAGCTTTTAAGTCCGCTAGCGGGACTTCTCCTGTCTTCAGTTGTTCTTGTCATCGTCCGGTCCCGGAGTGGATGACTCGGACGATGCAACCTTCTTCCACCACATTTTCTTGTTCTTCTTCTTCGGTGTTGGTGGCGGTGGGATCGGCGTCTCTGGAGAATTCCAGAGGGCTTGTTCTTCCTCGTATTTCTTTACGAGGAAATCCATTTCTTCTGCACTTGTCGGTTTTGTCGGCTCGTTCCACTTGAGCTACTCACCACCGAGTATTTCCAGCTCTCCATTAATGAGAGCCTTAAGGAAACACTCGGCGCTCCTTTGCTCCGGTGTGAGTGGCTCTGTCTTCTTCTCTTCCCGGGGTTGAAACTTGAAGTAAGTCAACCTTCCGTCGATACGGAACGAGATTTCTCTCGCATCCATATCGATCCTAGCCCGGGTGGTGTTCAAGAATGGTCGGCCCAACACAAGGGGAAACGAATGCTCGTTCCCCTTGTCGAGGACCACAAAGTCCACAGGGACATATCGTCCCCAAATCCGGACCGGTACATTCTCGATCACCCCCTCGGGGTAGCGGATGGTTGAGTCCGCAAGCTGTACCTGGGCGGTAGTAGGTGGCAAAGTAGGGTAGCGTAATTTCTTAAATAATACCTTAGACATGATGTTGACGCTTGCCCCTAGATCGCAGAGTGCATCATCAATGCGACGATTCCAGATCGAGCACTGAATGATGGGCACTTCGGGATCTTCCTTCCTATCCGGAGAGGTCTTGATGATCGCCCTTTTTGCAGCTCTCGGCAGGTAGGTCCATCTTGGTGTCAGCACTTGGATGCGTGCGACCTTCCCTACGTGGTTAGTTCGGAAGACACTGCGAGGCATCTTACCATGCCTGATAGCGATGGAATTCACTGTCTCGATGGAAGGCTCGGGTTGCCCCGGAATCTTCCCCGATTCAGTGACAGGAACAGCAGCAGCTTACTGAGCAACTTGAGTTTCTATCATTTTATTAAAGCTCAGTTGACTTTTCATAGCAGAAGAAAATGATTCCATCCTAGAGTCTATGCTTTCCAGAGTTTTATCATTAGCAGCAAGCTTTTTATTGATGTTTTCAGTTATTTTCATCTGGCCAAACACAAGATCTCTAAGAGACGGGGCTGATTATTGAAACTGCTGGAATTGAAATTGTTACCTTGTTGAGGCCTCTCAAAAGGGAGGTTTGGGCGCGGATTCCAGCCTTGGTTGCCGTAGTTGTTCGGTCGGTACCCGTTGTTGTTGGAGTTGTTGACGTAGTGGGCATCTTCTCGCATTTCGGGGCAGTCATTCCCCGAATGGCCAGTGTTGCCACAGACTTCGCAGGTCATGCGAGCGTCCATGGCTTGCACCGTTTCTTGAGCAGGGGCCTCCAGTTTCTTCATCAGGAGGTCCATCTTGGCAGCGAGCATGTCCAGAGCTTCAACTTGGTGAACTCCTCGGGTCGTTGGTTGAGCCCGGTCGTCGGACCAACCTTGGTTCTCGACCATCTTCTCTATGAGGGCATTCGCACGACTCTCCTCAAGAGAGAAGAACGAGCCACCAGCAGCAGCATCCAGGTACTCACGGGCAGAATTTCTCAGCCCGTGATAGAAAGTTTGGATTATGAACCAACTCTGCATACCATGGTGAGGACAAGCAGAAATATAGTCCTGGAGGCGATCCCATGCCTCCGGGACTGTTTCATCTTTTAACTGCTGGAAACTAGCTATTTTGTTCTGGAGGGCGTTGGTTTTCCCAACCGGAAAGAATTTTAGCAAGAAAACGCTAGTGCATTTATCCCAGGTATCTATTGCTTCGCGGTTAGCATAAAACCATTGTTTCGCCTTGCCTAATAATGAGAATGGGAATAAACGAAGGCGAATGGCATCGATACTTACTCCGCGGATGGTGAAGGTGTTGCAAATCTCCAGGAAATGCTGGAGATGAGCATTGGCATCTTCGTGTGGCTTGCCGCAGAATGGGCTAGCCTGTACCATGTTGATGAGGGCTGGCTTCAGCTCGAAGCTACCATCTCCGACTGGCGGAGCTGGTCCGACACGTACGTTCTCGCTTGATGGAGCGGAGAACTCACGGATCGTCTTGGTTGCCATCCTCGATGCAGCCTGGTCAACGAAGGGAAGGACTGGGTTCATCGGAAAGAGTTGTTTCTGAGGAGGTACAACACGGGGTCGTACTTTCCTCACAAATGACTCCGGATTTTCTTGGAAGTTTGACGGTAGTTGGAAACCAGTCATGCACTGCTCTGCTCCACAAGGACCAACGAACAGAGCAAGGATAAACCCGCTTGAGTAGCGGTACTCAACTAAGATAACTCAAGATAAAAATTCAAAAGTAATCTAGCCAAAGACTTCCCCGGCAATGGCGCCAGAAATGCTTGTTGGCACTTCTTACGATCCAATATCAGAATTGAGAATCCTGGTACTGGGGTAAGGAGTGTTTCAGTGGTTTTCCTTATGGCTTAGTAAAATATAGAAATATTCTGCAAGCGCATAGAATCACCGCTGTAGCACTTCACCTGGGAGTATTTCGAGGTATCGTAATTTATATTTCCTCAGGGAAGCTTTGGCAAGATTACTAGTGAACAGGTATTCTAGACTATCAGAGGAGGGTACACGACTAGACAAGACAGGGGATAACGGTATTGGATAGGAGTGGATATACCGGACACACAGCTCAATGGATACTCGGGTAAGGGAGAGAAGAGATAGATAGCTGGGAGGACAACGAGAAGAGATAGAGGACTCCTCGATACTTTATCTACCTATGTCACTCTAGCTTAGAGATACAACGGCTACAGAGCCAGCACTAGGAGATCTGGGATAACTCTAATGTCTTAGCATCGGGACAAGGGAACCGTTGAACACACAGAAAGGGATGAGAAGGGTTGCCACTATTTCCCAACTGGGGGATCCTATGGACCGGAACTAACGTGATGGGCTACGAAGACCGAAAGGGCTATCACCACCTCCCAGCTACCACCTCCGTTGCGACGGGAATAAACTAAGGCCACCGACTAGTCTAGGAACCACTCCTACACTAGGCAATGACTACTTACTCTGCTAGCAAGAGCAAGCAACCTTCTCAATACTCTTGGTGACAATTCACCTCCAGTATCAAGCAAGATCGAAGAACCAGCCAAGACAAAGACTTAAACAAGACTACAAGCACTAGAACTATAACTGACTATAGTCTAAACAAGATATATTTGCAACTAGGATAAAGTAGAAGCAAGATATAAATGACAAAGGCAAAGTGATAAAGATAACTATATTGATACTCAAAGTCTTACAAAAGGAAAAGTAAAAGATACAAGAGCTATTACCAGAGCTTCTGAAGACGACTCCGGAACCTCCGAGGCAAAGCTCGACTCAACTCTAACTCCCAACTAAACTATCCTATCTCTACTAGAATGAAAGTGGAAATGAGCTCCTTGGCTTGGTGTGTGTTACAAGAGAAGTGCGACCCTCAATTTATAGCTCCAAAGGTCGGTTGAGTCAGGGTAGCGGCCAAGGCAACCAGAGAGGCGGTGCCGGGCCTTCGGCCGAATTTCCTGGTTTGGCCGAACTGGCCAGTTCGGCCGAACCGTGGGATCTGCCGCCTCTGGCTCCCACAGCCAGGATCCACCCCTGGAAGGCGGTTATGCATTGGGGGCGGTTCGGGCGAACCCCCCAGTTCGGCCGAACTGGGCTGGGAGCCCAGGCCCGTCCCCCTGCACCGCCTTTGCTCAGTGGGCCTTCTGGGCTGCCTCCTGATGATTGGCTTCGTGTGTTTATGGCCCAAAGGTGATGTGGTTGTGGCCCGGGAAGAGATGGCTGCCGTCCTCATGTCGTGTTCGCTTGATATTCGTTGGACGACTCCCGGTGACGTGCACGGCTAAGGGGGGTTAACTGGCTGAACGGAGTCGTTCGGCCGATTCGGTCATTTTCGGCCCCAATAGCGCATATTTGTCGTAATTGTACCTGCACAAGTGACACTCACCAAAACTCGTGGAACTTTATTAGAAATAAAACCTAAGTACATGGAATGTTGCATATAACCTCGTTTATTCCCTTGTATTGGTGGTCGGATTTGGGCTGTAACGACCGCCAACAGGCGGTTCGGCGGAAGGGCCTGGTTCGGCCGAACCAGCCCTGGCCCGTGGCAGCCTCCCCCAGCACCGCCTCTGGTCTTGGGCGTCCATGGGCCGGCCTCTGCTACTTGGTCTTGAATTGATTCGGCCCAGGATGACGTGTCAGTGCTCCGGGATGAGTTGGTGTCGTCCATGTATCGTTTGTCGTGTTCATTTGGTGCTCGTTGATGTGGACGACTCCCGGTGGCATGCACGGCTAAGGGGGATAACCGGCCGAACGGAGTCGTTCGGCTGATTCGGTCATTTTCGGCCCCAATTGCGCGTATTTGTCGTAGTTGTGCCTGCACAAGTGTCACTCACCAAAACTCGTGGAACTTTATTAGAAATAAAACCTAAGTGCATGGAATGTTGCATATAACCTCATTTATTTCCGAGTATTGGTGGTCGGATTTGGGCTGTAACGACTGCCAACAAGCTCCCCCAAGCTTAGCTCTTTGCTCGTCCTCGAGCAAAGATATAAACTTAGGCTCGGTGGATCAGGAGTTGCTACAATGTCATTTCTTTTGCAGGTAACTTATAAACAACTAGTCTTCAAAAATACTTGAATCATAGGCAAAGTTCCAAATCACCTTTTTACCTATGGGGTTTATAGCAATCTCCTTATCTTGGGTGGTTGAAAGGACGAATAGTTTAAACTCAGTTGTTCCTCAAGATCCCATATCAGAGTTTTTCATAAGTTTTGAAAACTACAAATTGTTCCTCATTGCCACACTCAATCACTCAAGTGTATTTGAATCCTCACCAAAGGCTTGTGCCTTCTTTTCATCCTAACATCTAATATGGCTTTTTGTGTGGCTCAGGGACAAAGGATGAAGGCATGCATGCATCTTATATTTTGCTAAGTCAAAGACCGGATCTCAGAGGAGACAAATCACATCTTAAGATCGAGATGAGCAAGTGTGTGGATATGAATGGAGTGGAATATGGTGGAATGGTGGAATGGAATATGGTGGAATGGAATATGGTGGAACTCCATGGATGAATTTCCCTCTCCTTGATTTATTTTCGAGAACATGGGCTATCTTTTATTCTTATATTTTTGCCATGCCACATGGCATGCTTTTCTTTTTCTCCTTCTCTTTGCCATGCTCTTTGGCATGCTTTTCTTTTTCTCTTATTTTTGCCATGCTTCTTTGTCATGCTTTTCTTTTTGCATAGCCCATGTCTCTATCAAGAATATTTGGAGAGGGAAATCATAGAACATGGAGCATTTATTTTTGTGGATGGATGATGGAAAATGTTTGCTAACTCCAGTGTAGGAATTGCAAGTGACAGGTGGTGTGTGTACGTGGGTCTCGATCTTTAAGAATATGAAAGCTTCACTCAAAGGTCACAACAATTTGACAAAGCTCACTAAGATAACAAGCAGCATATGAGTAGAAATTTTCAACTAAGCTTATCATATGGCTCTGGTAGGTATTTTGACAAATGAGGAACTTGTTTCATTTTGAAAGCATAAATTTCCGAGATTTTCCCCGTACTAAAAGCAGAATAGAATTTAACCAAATTCTCACTATATCATTCCCCACAACAACTTAGACTTGGAATCAAGCATGTGCTCCCACAAGGTTTTCAGGATCATTTTTACTCATGCCAAATAACTCAAGCACAATCTAGCAACTAGTTGAAGCAAAGTACTTGCGAAATTAATGACAGAGCAACTATTCATCATTTCCAAGGTGAGAGGCATATGATTCATTCCATGCATAGTTGGGAGTTATTTTATTCAAGGGAAATATTGTTTAAGGGAAATATTTTTGGTATTTTCAATTTTTTTAAATGCAAACTATCATGAAGGGAAATGAAAGGGAAATTAAATGATCAAAGTGCTGGATAAATCGGGACATACCTGGTGGGGGTCCTCCCCCAAGCTTGGACTTTCACTGGTAGGGGTTGAGCGTTGAGAGGTACTGGCTCAGCTGTTCCGCTTGCTCGTGGACGTCATGCTGGATGGACGCTACCACCCCGCTATTCTCTTGATGGTACTAAGAATGGCGGGCTAGCGTGTCTTGAATCTCTCGGGTACGGTCGTCGATGAGCTCGACTCGGTCGGAGATGTAGGACAGCTCCCGGCCGTAGTCGAAGCGTGCGGACTGTGAGTAGCCGGGGTAGTATGGCTGGGAGGCACTGTCGTATCCCCCTCCATACCGACTCCCGGACCACTCAGAGTAAGTGTCCTGGACGTAGTCCCAGCATCCTGAGGTGAAGTAGTTCGGCTCCTGATGCTGCCCGGAGCCTCCTGTTCCGGACGACCCAGCGCCGATGTACATGTCGTAGGTGGCCTCAAAAGCGGAAGTGTGTCGGTACGGCATTTGTGGTGCATCTTCCGGCTCCTGTGAGGTGGCGAGCCCAGCATCACGCCTGGCTCGTCCCCTCGTGACGGGTCCGTCACCTGCAACGCTGTGCCAAGCGGGCTCTCTCCAAGGTGGAGAGTCGTCCGACTCGGCCCTCAACTGAAGAGTTAGTTTCGGCGTGGTATACAACCTTAGTGCTGCACAAGGAAAGGGCACTTCAGTTGTATAACCACGGTAAATCATAGCTAGCATTGCGTCAGGCGTCCGCCGTATCATGGGGGCTTGCACGAAGTGCTCGGCATCCACGACGGAATGCGCTGTCTCGATGTACGTGAGCCGGGCACCTTGGAGGACGCCCAGATGGTTAGCGAGGCGAGTGACTAGAGAAGTCATCGCCATGCTACCCGCACGAGAAATATGAGACAGCCAGTGACCAACCATGTCTTTCATAGGTGAATAGGGAATCTGCTTGACCATGGCAAAAAGAACCCTCAACTCGATGGTGTTGACAGGGCGCAAATCTGCCCGGGGGAATACCGTCATAGACACCCAACGATGCATGAAACGCAAAGTGGGGTTATGTATGCTGTTCGTGCGTGGCGCATGACAGTTGGTATCCCCCGAAATCTTTTTCTAAAATGACACCTGGTCAAATCTTTTAAGCGCTTTGTTCGGGTCTAAGGAACAACGGCTTGAAAATCCGAGACCCGAACTAAAATCCCTCCAAGAGCAGAAGAACTCTTGGTTGAAGAACTGAAAACGAACCCCCCCAGTTTCAGAAACCAAAGTCGAGAGGAATTCAAGGGTGAGCAGGTACGAACCTTCTTCGTTGATGTGCCAGAAATTCTCCCAACCAATGGCCTGGAAGATTTCTGTAAACTCTGCGTCCATCCCCGTGTCCCTGAGCAAATCTTGCTCAAACACATGGGTGTGCTCAAACTCCTTCAGCCGAAGCTCGTTGAGGGTGTTCTGCTCCCTTTCTGTTCTAAGGTTGATGTCACTCTCGCTCAGGAGCAGCCTGGCCGGGGGCGTGGCATGGCCCCATCCCGAGCCGGCTTCTTCGTGCTCGTCCGTGTCCATTGTTGGCGGTCGTTACAGCCCAAATCCGACCACCAATACTTGGGAATAAATGAGGTTATATGCAACATTCCATGTACTAAGGTTTTATTTCTAATAAAGTTCCACGAGTTTTGGTGAGTGTCACTTGTGCAGGTACAACTACGACAAATATGTGCTATTGGGGCCGGAAATGACCAAATCGGCCGAACGACTCCGTTCGGCCGGTTATCCCCCTTAGCCGAGCAGACCAACGGGAGTCGTCCACGTCAACAATGACCAAGCGAACACATCACACGACACGTGGGCGACCGCCAACTCATCCTGGACCATGCCACGTCATTCTGGGCCAGATCCACACGAAGTCATGCATCAGGAGGAAGCCCAGGGGGGTCCAAGCAGCAAAGGCGGTGCTGGGGAGGCCGGCCATGGGCCAGGCCCAGTTCGGCCGAACTGGGCCCTTCGGCCGAACCGCCCCCAGCTGGGAACTGACACCAGGGAGCAAATCCTGACCGTGGGAAGCAAGGTCGGCGGATCCTCTGGTTCGGGCGAACTGGGGAGTTCGGCCGAACCGACCTGTTCTGCCGAACCGCCTCCCCTCGCCCGAAATCCCAGGGGGTACCCCCCCTGGCTCCCTTGGCCGCTACCCTACCTCAACCGCCTTGGACTCCTATAAATAGAGGGTCACTTTCACTTGTAAACACACAGCAAGCCAAGGAGCTCATTTCCACTTTCATTCTAGTAGAGTTAGGATAGTTTAGTTGTGAGTTAGAGTTGAGTCGAGCTGTGCCTCGGAGGTTCCGGAGTCGTCTTCAAAAGCTCTGGTATAAGCTTTTGTATCTTTTACCTTTTCCTTTTGCAAGACTTTGAGTATCAATGTAGTTATCTTTATCACTTTGCCTTTGTCATTTATATCTTGCTTCTACTTTATCCTAGTTGCAGCATATATCTTGTTTAGACTATAGTCAGTTATAGTTCTAGTGCTTGTAGTCTTGTTTAAGTCTTTGTCTTGGCTGGTTCTTCGATCTTGCTTGATACTGGAGGTGAATTGTCACCAAGAGTATTGACAAGGTTGCTTGCTCTTGCTAGCAGAGTAAGTAGTCGTTGCCTAGTGTAGGAGTGGTTCCTAGACTAGTCGGTGGCCTTAGTTTATTCCCGTCGCAACGGAGGTGGTAGCTGGGAGGTAGTGACAGCCCTTTCGGTCTTCGTAGCCCATCACGTTAGTTCCGGTCCGTAGGATCCCCCAGTTGGGAAATAGTGGCACCCCTTCTCATCCCTTTCTGTGTGTTCACCGGTTCCCTTGTCCCGATGCTAAGACATTAGAGTTATCCCAGATCTCCTAGTGCTGGCTCTATAGCCGCTGTATCTCTAAGCTAGAGTGACATAGGTAGATAAAGTATCCAGGAGTCCTCTATCTCTTCTCATTGTCCTCCCAGCTAGCTATCTCTTCTCTCCCTTACCTGAGTATCCCTTGAGCTGTGTGTCCGGTATATCCACTCCTATCCAATACCGTTATCCCCTGTCTTGTTTAGTTGTGTACCCTTCTCTGATAGTCTCGAATATCTGTTCACTAGTAATCTTGCCAAAGCTTCCCTGCGGAAATATAAATTACGATACCTCGGGATACTCCCAGGTGAAGTGCTACAGCGGTGATTCTGTGTGCTTGCAGAATATTTCTATATTTTACTAAGCCATAAGGAAAACCACTGAAACACTCCTTACCCCAGTACCAGGATTCTCAATTCTGATATTGGATCGTAAGAAGTGCCAACATCCATCCGGCTCGAGCCTCGGGACGGAGCTGGGGAGCTCCCAGCATCGTCCGATCGTCGGCCTAGCTGGGCGGAACGACGGAGCGACGTGAAGAACTTCGACATGATTCCTGCAAAAGGTTAGTGCAACAACAACTACCCGAAGGACTGAATATATATATGGTTAGCACAAGGAAATCAAGTCAGTCGTTCAAGATAGTTAATCGTTCTTGCGGGGATGAAAACCACCACAAAAGGTGAGTCGTTCTTGTGGGTGTCGGTGACCACCACAAAATCGTCCAGAAATTCAGCACAAAGATCACAGCAAAAGCAAAATATTTTTGGGATTTTCTAGTGATGCAAGTGAACCAAAACTTGAGCAAGAACTTGGGGAGATCTTGAGCAAGCACTAGAGCAAAGAACTTGAGAGAGAGGGAGAGAGCTCCTAGCAGAATTTTTTTCAGAGTGTATGAGTGTGTGAGAGCAAGCAAGCAACGCACCAGTATTTATAGGCCGAGGGAAGGCAGGTCCCTGGTTCGGCCGAACTGGGTGGTTCGGGCGAACCAGGCCCTGGTGGCCAGTCCACTCTTCCCTGAGTGGAGCACCTCCCCTTGCTTTGATTCCACGAAATTTTGTGTGGCCAACAATCCCCCAGGTCATGTGAGTGGTTTTTAGTGGTAGGTGAGATGCAAACTTGACATGACCAAAGTTGGTTTTAGTGTAGTCACCCCCATGCTGCCATGTTTGTGATAATTGGTGAGTGTGCAGCCATTTTTAGTGGGGTAGACATGTTTGGTGCTAGTTGGTGGTGATGGTAAATAATTGGAGATGTTCTAGAAGGGATGAAAATGATAAAAGTTACCAATTACATCCACCCTAGGAAAAATTTCAGCATGTGTCCAATTATTTCTAACCAAGCTTGCAAAATTTTCTACTCTCTCTCAAATTAATTTCTCAAGTGGTTCATTTATTTTGAAAAGGGAAACATGCAAATACAATTGAGAATTTAAAAATTGGAAGGGAAATATGGGATACATACCGGTTTTCCTCGCGGCGAGAGCTCAGCTTTTAAGTCCGCGAGCGGGACTTCTCCTATCTTCAGTTGCTCTTGTCATCGTCCGGTCCCAGAGTGGATGACTCGGACGACGCAACCTTCTTCCGCCACATTTTCTTGTTCTTCTTCTTCGGTGTCGGTGGCGGTGGGATCGGCATCTCTGGAGAATTCCAGAGGGCTTGTTCTTCCTTGTATTCTTTTACGAGGAAATCCATTTCTTCTGCACTTGTCGGTTTTATCGGCTCGTTCCACTTGAGCTGCTCACCACCGAGTATTTCCAGCTCTCCATTAATGAGAGCCTTAAGGAAACACTCGGTGCTCCTCTGCTCCGGTGTGAGTGGCTCTGCCTTCTTCTCTTCCCGGGGTTGAAACTTGAAGTAAGTCAACCTCCCGTCGATACGGAACGAGATTTCTCTCGCATCCATATCGATACTAGCCCGGGTGGTGTTCAAGAATGGTCAGACCAACACAAGGGGAAACGAATACTCGTTCCCCGTGTCGAGGACAACGAAGTCCACAGGGACATATCGTCCCCAGATCCGGACCGGTACATTCTCGATCACCCCTCGGGGTAGCGGATGGTTGAGTCCGAAAGCTGTACCTGGGTAGTAGTAGGTGACAAAGTAGGGTAGCGTAATTTCTTAAATAATACCTTAGACATGATGTTGACGCTTGCCCCCAGATCACAAAGTGCATCATCAATGCGACGATTCCAGATCGTGCACTGAATGATGGGCACTCCGGGATCTTCCTTCCTATCTGGAGAGGTCTTGATGATCGCCCTTTTTGCAGCTCTCGGCAGGTAGGTCCATCTTGGTGTCAGCACTTGGATGCGTGCGACCTTCCCTGCGTAGTTAATTCGGAAGACACTACGAGACATCTTACCATGCCTTGTAGTGACGGCTTTCACTGTCTCGATGGAAGGTTCAGGTTGCCCCGGAATCTTCCCCGATTCAGTGACAGGAACAGCAGCAGCTAACTGAGCGACTTGAGTTTCTATCATTTTATTAAAGCTCAGTTGACTTTTCATAGCCGAAGAAAATGATTCCATCCTAGTGTCTATGCTTTCCAGTGTTTTATCATTAGAAGCAAGCTTTTTATTGATGTTTTCGGTTATTTTCATCTGGCCAAACACAAGATCTCTAAGAGACGGCTGATTATTGAAATTGCTGGAATTGAAATTGTTACCTTGTTGAGGCCTCTCAAAAGGGAGGTTTGGGCGCAGATTCTAGCCTTGGTTGCCATAGTTGTTCGATCGGTACCCGTTGTTGTTGGAGTTGTTGACGTAGTGGGCATCTTCTCGCGTTTCAGGGCAGTCATTCCCCGAATGGCCAGTGTTGCCACAGACTTCGCAGGTCATGCGAGCGTCCATGGCTTGCACCGTTTCTTGAGCAGGGACCTCCAGTTTCTTCATCAGGAGGTCCATCTTGTCAGCGAGCATGTCCAGAGCTTCAACTTGGTGAACTCCTCGGGTCTTTGGTTGAGTCCGGTCGTCGGACCAACCTTGGTTCTCGACCATCTTCTCTATGAGGGCCTTCGCACAACTCTCCTAAAGAGAGAAGAACGAGCCTCCAGCAGCAGCATCCAGGTACTCACGGGCAGAATTTCTCAGCCCGTGATAGAAAGTTTGGATTATGAACCAACTCTGCATACCATGGTGAGGACAAGCAGAAATATAGTCCTGGAGGCGATCCCATGCCTCCGGGACTGTTTCATCTTTTAACTGCTGGAAACTAGCTATTTTGTTCCGGAGGGCGTTGGTTTTCCCAACCTGAAAGAATTTTAGCAAGAAAGCGCTAGTGCATTTATCTCAAGTGTCTATAGCTTCGCGGTTAGCATAAAACCATTGTTTCGCCTTGCCGAATAATGAGAATGGGAATAAACGAAGGTGAATGGCATCGATACTTACTCCGCAGATGGTGAAGGTGTTGCAAATCTCCAGGAAATGCTGGAGATGAGCATTGGCATCTTCGTGTGGCTTGCCGCAGAATGGGCTAGCCTGTACCATGTTGATGAGGGCTGGCTTCAGCTCGAAGTTACCATCTCCGACTGGCGGAGCTGGTCCGACACGTACGTTCTCGCTTGATGGAGCGGAGAACTCACGGATCGTCTTGGTTGCCATTCTCGATGTTGCCTGGTCAACGACGGGAAGGACTGGGTTCGTCGGAAAGAGTTGGTTTTGAGGAGGTACAACACGGGGTCATACGTTCCTCACAAGTGACTCCGGATTTTCTTGGAAGTTTGACGGTAGTTGGAAACCAGTCATGCACTGCTCTGTTCCACAAAGACCAACGAACAGAGCAAGGATAAACCCGCTTGAGTAGCGGTACTCAACTAAGATAGCTCAAGATAAAAATTCAAAAGTAATCTAGCCAAAGACTTCCCCGGCAACGGCGCCAGAAATGCTTGTTGGCACTTCTTACGATCCAATATCAGAATTGAGAATCCTGGTACTGGGGTAAGGTGTGTTTTAGTGGTTTTCCTTATGGCTTAGTAAAATATAGAAATATTCTGCAAGCGCACAGAATCACCGCTGTAGCACTTCACCTGGGAGTATTCCAAGGAATCGTAATTTATATTTCCGCAGGGAAGCTTTGGCAAGATTACTAGTGAACAGATATTCGAGACTATCAGAGGAGGGTACACGACTAGACAAGACAGGGGATAACGGTATTGGATAGGAGTGGATATACCGGACACACAGCTCAAGGGATACTCTCGTAAGGGAGAGAAGAGATAGATAGCTGGGAGGACAACGAGAAGAGATAGAGGACTCCTGGATTCTTTATCTACCTATGTCACTCTAGCTTAGAGATACAGCGGCTACAGAGCCAGCACTAGGAGATCTGGGATAACTCTAATGTCTTAGCTTCGGGACAAGGGAACTGGTGAACACACAGAAAGGGATGAGAAGGGGTGCCACTATTTCCCAACTGGGGAATCCTACGGACCGGAACTAACGTGATAGGCTACGAAGACCAAAAGGGGTGTCACCACCTCCCGGCTACCACCTCCGTTGCAACGGGAATAAACTAAGGCCACCGACTAGTCTAGGAACCACTCCTACACTAGGCAACGACTACTTACTCTGCTAGCAAGAGCAAGCAACCTTGTCAATACACTTGGTGACACTTCACCTCCAGTATCAAGCAAGATCGAAGAACCAGCCAAGACAAAGACTTAAACAAGACTACAAGCACTAGAACTATAACTGACTATAGTCTTAACAAGATATATTTGCAACTAGGATAAAGTAGAAGCCGAACCGACCATCCAACCGTCCTTGCATCCAACGGCTGTGGGCAGCTCCCTGGAGGCGGTTACGTGCTGGGGGCGGTTCGGCCGAAGGTCCTGGTTCGGCCGAACCAGCCCTGGCCCGTGGCAGCCTCCCCCAGCACCGCCTCTGGTCTTGGGCGTCCATGGGCCGGCCTCTGCTGCTTGGTCTTGAATTGATTCAGCCCAGGATGACGTGTCAGTGCTCCAGGATGAGTTGGTGTCATCCATGTATCTTTTGTCGTGTTCATTTGGTGCTCGTTGATGTGGACGACTCCTGGTGGAATGCACGGCTAAGGGGGATAACCGGCCGAACGGAGTCGTTCGGCTGATTCGGTCATTTTCGGCCCCAATAGCGCGTATTTGTCGTACTTGTACCTGCACAAGTGTCACTCACCAAAACTCGTGGAACTTTATTAGAAATAAAACCTAAGTACATGGAATGTTGCATATAACCTCGTTTATTTCCGAGTATTGGTGGTCGGATTTGGGCTGTAACGACCGCCAACAAGGGTGAAGAAGACTGAAGAGATAACCTTGCATAGGAGGATTCCCTTGACATTATTGACAACGTTTAGAGTCGCTTTTATGCTTGTATGTTTAACTTTGGTTGAGTGTGCCTGTAATGCCTGTTCTTATGCTTTTGATTGATTTGCTTCTTTGAAATGATTGTGTAGTTGGGCTCTCTCTGTTTTCCCCGCACATCCTTGTTCTTCTTGCTATCTATTCACGTAAATCAAGTGAAGAACATCAAGAAGGAAACCAGAAGCCAATCCCTGCAATGAGGAAACGAAGCTAAAGAATATTTAAAGTAGATACTTCGCAACTACATCAACAAAGAATACAAAGAAGATGGAACCAGCTACATCAAGTGACACATTTTGATATCATGTTTTCTCCCTTCTAGAATCTTGTTGTCCCTAGTCCTTGCGAATCTCGGGACGAGATTCTATTTAAGGGGGTAGTTTGTCACACCCCAAAATTTTTGGATTTTGGGATGTGATTTGTCAGCATAATTAATATAATGATTTTCTCAATTTTTTTAAAATTTTCCAAGCTTTATATAATTAACAGGGAATTCAGTACAAAAAAATAATTTAAAATAAAATAGCATAGGTTATAATATTGAGTGCTTTGCATTCATGCCGGTCGCATTTAGTGGCTTTATGTGTGTAAAGTTTTCTAAAATGCGTTTAGAAGCCTATTGGGAATTTTCCAGAACTTTCTAGGATTTACTCCTATTTTTCTATAGCTAATTTCAATTTATGGAAGGTGCTAAAATATTTTTCATGAGCTTCAAATATTTTATTTGGGTTCCTCATGTCCAACTCTATCTCTGGATTTTTTCCTAGGATCTTTAGAATTTTCAGAATATTTTTATGGTTTTAATATCAATTATGGACTTATCTGGAATTATTTTATAACCAGAAAAAAAATTATTCCGAAAATTAAAATCACCCTAAATCTTACTAGACCAGCCTGGGCCCAAAGTTGACCCAATGTTAGGCCAAACCCATCCCATCACTTTATTGGGCCAAATTTCAAAGCCCATTCACATTGGAATGGGGCAACCCACCTTTAGTCCCATATTGCTTATGAACCTGGAAGTGAGAGGTTTTCTCCCTATATATACGAACCATCTCTCGTCTGGAAAGGCACACCATCGACTCCTCTACAGGGAGGCCCCTTTGTTTGGGATTCCCTAAGGTAGTCTTCCTCCACCATATCTTCCACTACTGCCCATTCTTCGTCTCGTCGTCTCGCCGAGAGTTCCGTCGTTTTTGGCCTCAAGATTTTTAGTAAGACCCTCAGCGAATCTTGTAATTTTCTACCATATTCGTTTAGTCTATACTCTTTCGTAGAAAAGCCCCTGCTAGTTTTAAGCGTTGGAAATCTTGTTTAGTCCATAGTTTCCACGTTTTAGATTCGTTTTAATCCGTTTTCGTTGCGATAGAATCATATCGACATGAATTATGATTAGAAGTGTTATTTAACTTGTTGTAGGATCGAAACCCTCTAATATAAGCTATCAAAGGAAGGTGAAGGATAGCATTAAGTCGCAGCGGAGTTTTTCACCCTAAAAAACAGATTCTGAAAGGTGCACTAAATCATGTGTCGATTCTAGACAGTAGCTCCTAAAATCGTGATTTTGTGTCAGAAGATAGATTATCAAATTATGAAGCCAACCCAATTGGAATCACATTAATCGGATGTCGAGAACTCGAGATATAAAATAAACAAGCAGACTATGTCAGATGGTGATGAGAATTGATCAAGCCGTAATTTTGTGATTAAACAAAGTACGTATGGAATTAAGGAACCAAACTTTTTTCAGACCTAGTTCTTGATGCCTTAGCAATATTTTAGATGATTTAGACCAACACATCCATCGACTGCGAGTCTCAAACCCTCACATCCACAATCTTCACGTGCACCGTTCTCTAGCCCGAACATCCGGCAAGACATCCTTGACCAATAGGACCTCCGTTCCTCCAGAACTTAGTCCTGACCCTTCCACTTAGCACGCTCTTTAAAACTTTTATTTTGATTGGTGTACTGTTCTTAGTTGTATATTGTTTGCTTGCTTGTTTAGCTGCATGTTGTGCTCGTGTCATTGATTGTTGCGGGTAGAGGAACGACATCAAGAGATTGCAAGAACAAGATTGAAGACTCTGAGTAGCGGTATCTTTGTTGGATAAAGGTAAGTTATAGCACGGACAATCCTTCCTACCTACTCACCTTGTACTAAATTATTTCATAAATGCACGAGTCTAATTTGATGTACCATTAAGGTTGTACCTAGTTTGATTATCCTATCCTTGTTTACCTTGGGTTTATGCATGTGGTTAGATCTTTGCTATGCGCAGCTACTATCACCATTATTTAACTATTAATTTTGACTTAATGACTCACTTCAACATTAATGATAAAACTTGCTTTTTAGCAACTTGGTTTAGGGAGCTTGAGCATGTGCTTCGTGCTTTGCTCCAATGTCTCTCCCTAAGGTCCGGTTCTTAAAGCAGCAACCCAGGAGCCTGTCACCACCACTAGAACTATTATGACTCTGATCTTGGTCAAGTAACTTGTACGTCTCTAGCTTGCCAGTGGTTACTGGAGTGGCCGACGGCGTTATGGGAAACATGGGTGAGAGTATGTCTTGATCCACCGAGGACGGGTGATCCGTCGACTATGCCCCCGTGAGGCACAGTCCCGTGCTGGGAGTCCCTGCGATGGGGAACTCCACACGTCGCGCATTGTTGGGTGTGATGCCCGTGCTCTGGACGCCATTGACCCCCCTATGGTGTGATTCCGTAGGCGTACGTCAATCTCGGTGCCTGGGCCATGCTGCCTGTGCTGTACCGTAATCGGCCACTGTCTTGTTAGGGTGTCTAGCGAAAAACCTCGTAGCGTCCCTATGTGGTCACACCTCGGTAGTGTGATTTGTGAGGTCTGATCCACCTCCGCGTGGTTGGGTTTAAAGTTTGTTTGAGCTTTTACGCGACTGGTGGGTAAAGGGCGAAACCTCTGCAAAGTGTAAAATCTATCATGATAGCCTTGCTCAGTGTTACGAGCGGCCTGGATCCTTTTTGATTATAAGATGATGTTTATTTATGTTTAATGTCACTTATACTTTATTAATTGGGTTGCAACTGGGTTTCATTCACTTGTAGTAACTTGGTTAATGATAAAATGAACCAACTAAAAATGATAATGCAGTTCAGCCGTGTCTAGCCTTATTTTGAGCCTTCATATACCCGTGCTATACTTGCTAAGTAAATGCTTTACTTACACTTGCCATTGTTCAACAAAATCCCGGATGGGTAACAGATGGATCAGTGATTGAGACAGCTACTGAGTTTTCTAGGATTTCAATACTTCTGAGCTATGGTCAACCAGTCGGTGTCCCTGTGGACTTGAGGCTCTACCCGTCGAGAGAGTTAGACTTCCGCTGTGTTTTATTTAGGTAAACTCTGATATAATCTGTTTTATTCGAGCATATGTACTCTGATTTCCATATTTGTAAGTTGTATGTGTTCTGTGGACATCCTAGGCACACATATGGCAGCATTCGGGTTTCTGTGAAAATCCGGGTGTGACAATTCCTCAGTCATGTACAACCGTTGGATCTTCTGTATGAATGGAAGGTAGCGTATGATTTTCATGGGGATTGTGAGCTGCATCTTTTTGCCATCATCAGAGTCTACCTCCATAAACCTAGAGAATTCACACTTTTGACAACACTTTGCTTCTGCATGTTCTTTCCTAAATAAGACGCATCCGTTTGGACAAGAATGTATCTGCTCATAAGGCATCTTAAGTGCACGAAGGAGTTTTTGTGCTTCATACATGCTCTTCGGCAGAACGTGACCTTCCGGGAGGAGCGTGCCGAACACTGTCAATATAACATCAAAGGCTTCATGACCCAAGTAAAACTGGGACTATACGGCCATTAGACGCGCAATGACATCAAGTTGAGATACATCGGTGTGCTCATGAAGGGGTTGCTGTGCTGCAGCCAACATGTCGTAATACGCTTTCGCGGTTGCCTCTGCTCCTCCTCCCTAGGTCCTTCGTCGAAGTTTGCTTCATTAAAGTCATCTAGCATGCCTCCTACCCTCGCATCAGCATCAAGATCTTGGATATGTTGTCTCACGACCTCGTCTCTCCTACGCTCGGTTTCACCATGGTAGGTCCACCGAGTATAGTCTGTCGTAAATTCATAATTGCAAAGATGATTTGTCATATCTTGCTTTGTTTGTCGACGTGTGTTTCCACATCTCCTACAAGGACACCATGTGGTCTTGGCTCCTTTTGGCTTTGCAAATGCTCGATCCAAGAAAGCCTGGGTTTTTCTTAATCCAATCCGGGGTCATGTCACCCCTAGATTTCCAGCCCATGTACATCCACGCACAGTCATCCATCCTTTATTGTATATTAGCGAGCCATATAAAAATCATTTGCTTATACAAGATGTCTACACTTTCTAATAAGTAAAGATACATCCAAATCCCACCCAATGATGCATAGACGAGTTAGTTTCCATGGCCTACTTTGATCTGGGACAAAATTTCGAAAGCACCTCCCTACTGTTCTCTGAATACACGTCCTAGGGGGGAATGTGTATCCGGAGAGCAATGGGGAGATGGTGCCAAAACTATCACGGATCAGAATAAACCATGGAAACTAACTCATCTACACATCATTGGGCTGTCTAAAAAATGTGGAGCATTTGAAACAGATACGGTCATAGATATGCGGAATCATGCATACCTCCAATCGTATCTGTTTCGAACGGGAGACGTCTAACTAGGTTACGTGACATAGTTGTGCACCTTCTTGGCCTCTTGGAATTTTCTTTACGGTATGGCTTCTTTGTCATGTTCTTGCGTTTCCTACAGTAATAAGATGGAGGATCATCTTGGCGGAAGATGCTCCTCCATCTTAAATATGGCAAAGAAGCCAGATGGTAAAGAGAATTCCAAGAGGCCAAGAAGGTGCACAACTTAAATATGGATCTACGAATTAAATACGGATGGTGTGGGGTTTTGCATGTGCTCACCTAGGGCTCGATGGCGGACGAGGCAACGACGCACGTGTCGGTGCAGACTACGGATGACGACGTGCGGTGGAGCGTAAATGCCGAAGACAGCGAGACAGGGGCGGTTGGGGCTGGGCCAGCGGTGGGCTCCTGCAAAAAAACAAGAAAACACTAGTGTGAATTAAAAATTTTGGTAGCACCTCTGTCCCACCCAGAAATTTTTGGATTTCAGGATGTGTTTTTGAAGAATAATTAAATAAAGAATTTCTCATAATTTTAAAATGTTTCTTTAATTTACAAGGAATTTAGTACAGGAAAAACATTTTTTCTAAATTAAAATAAAACAATATAGGTCATAATATTCCTTGTCTTGCATTCATGCTTGTTGCATTAGGTGTTCAAAGTTTTCAAAAATGCAATTAGAAGCCCAATGGGAATTTTTCCAGAGCCTTTCGGATTTATTCATATTTTTCCCATAGCTAATTCCATTTTTTGGAATGTGCTATAATCTTTTTCATGAGCTCTAAATATTTTATTTGGGTTCCTCATGTCCAACTTATTCTCTGAAATATTTCCCGGGATTTTTGAAATTTTTGGAGCATTTTTCGTGGCTTAAATGATTTATCCAGAATTTTCTGGATTTATCTTTGCCTACGAAATTATTATTTCGAAAATAAGAAGAAGAAAACTCTAAACTCCTACTGGGCCAGATCTAGCCCAATCTCAAATCCAACCCAACCAGGCCTGCTCTCCCCTCTCCCTCTCAGCGTGTTGGGCCACCCCTCTCTTGGGCCGAGCCTGCGAGGCCCGATTCGGGCCCAATTTGGTCCGGTCACTGCGACAGTCCTGGTGCAGGACTCGGCAGAACCGCCACCGCCAGGCCAAGCCTTGGCGAGCGTGCCAAGGCCATCCTCAGCCTTCGTGCCTAAAAAATGTGAGCGCTCGAGGCTTCGTGTCCTAGCACCCGCCCTCGCCGCCACATTCTGCGCTGCACCGCCGCCAGGGCTCTGCGCCGCCGTGAGCTGATGGCTGCCACCAATCGCGCGAGCTCGTCGTGGAGCCAAGCACCGCCGGCCGCCCTCCGCGTAGATTCGCCGCCGTCGAGCCCCCCTCTAGCGAATCCGACCACACCACGAGCATCCCCTTGTTGAGTTGCGTCC
Source organism: Echinochloa phyllopogon (assembly GCA_033239725.1). Taxonomy (NCBI): domain Eukaryota; kingdom Viridiplantae; phylum Streptophyta; class Magnoliopsida; order Poales; family Poaceae; genus Echinochloa; species Echinochloa phyllopogon. The sequence goes on along the minus strand of BTCW01000015.1, from coordinate 27,149,936 downwards.
ATCCCGCCGGTCCTCAAGCTAATCGGTCGCCATAGTGCCGCCTCGTCGTCGTCTTCGCCATCCTTGGTTGGACGTCGCCGATTCTGGCCGTCACCGCTCACTCGCGTCGCCGGTGAGGACACCTGTGCCATCCCCACGACCTCCTCTTCCCCTTGCGTAAGCCCACCGCGACTCTAGTGCGCCCAATCGCTGGTGAGCCGAACGCAAGAACCGCCGCCGCCATGGTCAAAGCTCCAGGAGCTTTTGCAATTGACCCCCTGCGAGATTTCCCCGGTTGCACATAAACGCAGCCCAAGCCCCTTTGTAGATCTAACCCTAGGTTTTACCCTTTTCACGCCCACTATTCTCGGTGTCTTGCAAAAATCCTTTGCTAACCCCTGTAAGCTATAGATAATCTCATCCAGGTCCCTGCAACTTTGTTTAACCCATAGATCGCGCGTTTTAAATCCGATTTAGTCCGTTCTTGTTGCGTTAGATTCATATCAATCAAAACTAGGATCTAGCACTGTCAATTACCATATTCCATGTTTTTGAATTTATTTAATATTAACTTGATTAAAGGGTATTTTATTATGTTTTGTAAATTAAAATCGAATTAATTTTATACTAGGTTTTCATGTTAATATTAATTTGATTAATATTTATTCAGTCCATTTTACAAATAAAATGTAACTAGGTTACGTCTCCGTTTTCATAAACTAATATTAATGTGATCAATGGCAACTAGCTTTTCTAATTAAAAGCAACTTAGTTAAACTTTGAGGTTTCGTAAATAAATGTTAATTTGATTAACACTAACATAAATATGTTTTGTGAATAAAGATTGTTAGTCCAACACGATATATGATCAATATGTTTTGATTCGATGCTCTCACATGTTTTGTTCCAAATTAATGTTTAATTTGGTATAATTGGTACATAAGCAATTATAAATAAAATATGATTATGCTTAACCTTGATTTTAAAAATTCAAATAGAATTATTTGAAATAACCTTTACATATCATTTTGTTTAATTAAAATCAATCAAGCATATAGTTGTATTCTTTTATAACTATAAAATCCTTCGGATAGCTTTATCTTTTCAATCGTAGCTCTGTTTTCTGTGTTTCTTGCGCTCACGTGACCGTAGTAACGAGCCCTATCCTTTAGTGCACTCTTTTAAATCTTTTCTTCTGAATGGCGTAATGTTCTTAGTTGTTCTTTTTTGTTTAATTGATTGTTTGTGCCTTTGGTTGCTGCGAGTAGAGGAACGTCATCAAGAGATTTCAAGAGGAAGGAACCCAGTTCGAGTGATCTGAAGATTAAAAGAGCAAGAGTTGAAGACTCTAAGTAGCGGTATCTCTATTGGATAAAGGAAAGTATAGCACAGATAATCCTTGCTACCTAAACACCCCTTTAATCATTTAATTTCATATGCATGTGTCTAAATTGATGTACCTTTAAGGTTGTACCTAGACTTGTATATCATGTCCTTTGATATCCCAGGGTCATGCATATGGGTAGTTCTTTGCTAGGCGCAACTATTGTCAGCAATTATTCAATTGTAAACTTGACTTAATGGTTCACTTCAATGATGATTGTAAAACTTGCTTTTTAGCAACATGGTTCAGGGAGCTAGAGCATGTGCTTCGTGCTTTGTTCTAGTGTCTCTCTGTAAGGCCTGGTTCTTAAAGCGGCAACTCAAGAGCCTGTCGCCACCGCTGGAACTATTATGGCTCTGGTCTTGGACAAGTAGCTTGTACGGCTCTAGCTTGACAGTAGTTACCGTGAGAGTATGGTTTGATCCACCAAGGACTGGAGATCCGTCGGCTATGTCTCGTCAGGCATAGCCCCGTGTTGGGAGTCCCTGTGATATGGGAATTCCACACGTTGCGCTATTCATTTTAATTGTTGGCATGCGTTGCCCGCGCTTTGGACGCCATTGACCATCTTATTGCTGCACCCTGAGAGTCAGTCAATCTCGGTGCCTTGGATCATGCTGCCTGTGTTTTACCATAACGACTACTATTTTGTTAGGGTGTCTTGTGAAAAGCCTCGTATCGTTCCTATGCAGTCACACCAAAGGAAGTGTGATACGTGCCTACGCAGCACAACATGGTTGGGTTCAAAGTTCTTTTGAACTTTTATGCTACTGGTAGGTAAAGGGTGAAACCTCTGCAGAGTGTAAATCTATCATGATAGTCGTGCTCACGGTCATGAGTGGCATGGATCCTTTTTGATTAGTGGTTCCCTGGTTAATATGATGTTTATTATACTTAATGTACTTCTACATTATTAATTGGGTTGCAACTGGGTTTCATACACTTGTAGTAACTTGGATGATGATAAAATGAGTCAACTAAAAGTGCTAAAGCAGTTCAGCCGTGTCATGCCTTATCGTTTTTTAGCCTTCATACACCGTGTTATACTTTCTAAATAATTGAGTTACTTACACTTGCCAATTATTCAACAAAATCCCGGATGGGTAACAGATGGATCAGTGATTGAGAAAACTACTGAGTTTCCTGAGGATTTCCATACTTCTGAGTTGTGGTCAACCAGTCAGCGTCCCTGTGGACTTTAGGTTCTACCTGTCGAGAGAGTTAATAACTAGACTTCCGTTGTGTTCATTTATTTTGTTGCGATAAACTCTGATGTATAACTGTTTTATTCGAGCATATGTACTCTGATTTCCATATTTGTAAGTTGTATGTGTTCTGTGGACATCCTGGGCACACATATAGCAGCATTTGGGTTTCTGTGTAAACCTGGGTGTGAGAACCTCACCTACATTAGGAGGTATCCAAAACCCCAAACCTGCAAGAAAACAACGTCACGATGGCTGGATACAACGGCTCGATGGCAGAACACACATCTCACCTACGGCCGGGGGCGGAGCTGTCGGGGCGGCCGGGAGCGTCCGGGCGCGGCTGAAGGTGGCCAGGTTCGGCCAGAGAAGGCCGAGCAGCTGCTGGGGGACGCCAGGGGCGCGAACGCGCGGTCGGGAGGCATGAACGCACGGCTTGAGGCGCGAACGTGCGACTGAAGGTGGCCCGCAGCCACAGGCAACTCGGCCTATGGCGCGAAGGACAACGCGAGGTGGGGGTCGGACAGTAGGGACAGATGTCGGGTCGAGGGCGGGTGCCGGGGACGGCCGCCGGGGCGGGGCCTGGCGCCGGAAATGGTCCAAGGTGGCGGCAGACGGAGGGGACGGCCACCGGGGGGGGCGAGGCGGGGCGGCGCGGGCGAGGTGGTTCGGGCGGGGCGGGGCGGTGGTGGAGGGCCGGTGGGGAGATCTGGCACACGGAAAATGGGCGCATGTTTGTCGTGTGCTGGCCCCGTGTGCCAGCACATAGCAATATTCAAGTTTTTCATTTTTTTCAAAATTTTGCCTAAACTACTCTAATATTTCATGTTTCAGTTACTTTGTCACATTCTTTACCTTCCCAAAGTTGCTTAATAATTTATTTTTTATGAGTTTATGCAAAAAGATCTATTATTTCATGTGTTTCAATGTTTATCATACGATATTGTTTTATGGAAGAAAAAAATAAAAATTATCAAACGGATCCAAAAAATAGCCAAACTTTGGCACGAAGCAATCTAGCTTGTTTGTTGCATATACAAAAAGTTTTGAAGTCAAACCCAAATTCAAATTTGAATTTGCTTCAAAATTTGAACTTCTCCTCAACTCTATGGATATTCTCCATAGATGCTTCGATTTTTATGCAGCGTACGTGACAACTTTTGTGAATGCTTCTCAATTTTTTATCACAGCCCGTATGCATGAAATCATGAGTTGACAACAAATCTTGGGATTTTCAGAATTCATTTGCTTTTTATAGAATTTTAAAACATTGCGTCTGCACGTTCGTGACTATGGTTAGTGGGCAAAATGGTCAAAAAAATTTAGCATCTCTTAGATATGGCTTCACATCATGATCAATAACGTGAATATCATTTTTTGGTTCACTATATTCAATGATTCGAGACACTTGTAGCTCAAATTTGAATTATTTCCAAGAAATCCATTTAATGAAATAAAATAACTAAATATGGCAAAACAACCCAAAATATACCAAATTTAAACATAGAGTTAAACATAAAGTACGTATATACCACAAAAATTTGGGAAGGAAAAAACATTTTTTTAAAATCTTTAAGCACTCGGCAAAACAAGCACAGCGCATGGCAAAAATGTTGGGTTGCCGTGTGCTTGCATCAAGGCACATGACAAACACTTTTTTTGGCCGTGTGCGTATTTTTGCCGTGCGCCTTCCTGGACAGGCACATGACAAAGGTTCACGGCAGCCAACGGCATGAACCTTTGCCGTGTGCCAGACCTTTGTCGTGTGCCAGACCTTTGTCGTGTGTTGTCCAGGCAGGCACTCGGCAAAGGCTATAAAAGCCGTGTGCGATGTGTTTGTCGTGTGCCACGTGGAAGGCACACGGCAAACACATCATTTGTCGTGTGCCCGATATAATGCACATGGTAAAGGCCGTGGCACACGGCATATAGCCAGTTTCTGGTAGTGACATTCACCTTGGAGGATGAGGGTTTTGCACCAGCATCCCCTCTACTTGAGGATTTTGACCCAATGGAACGAGATGACAGCGGTGATGATAAGGGAGGATCAACAGAAAAGGACCTCGAATCCGGATCAAAGAAGATGAGGAGTGGGCTGGGTGTTAGCGACAAATCTCACTAGTTCTTTATCACAAGTAGCTTTTCAAACTCCTGACATATATTCAAGGTGTGGGATCTCATATGATTTGTTTGTCTTTTTAAATACTTACATTTTATCAACTCCAGATATTTGTGCTAACTTGGTTGGATCAAATTAGTAGTTAGCTACTTCGCTCATTTGGTAGTTTTATTATGTTGGACTTATATGATTTAGTAGTTAGCTACTTCACCTCAACTTATGTCTCAATGAGCTCTAGTAAAAAAACATCAACGTTTCAGACGGCAGTCGAATCAGTTTCATCTTTCCTTTCTATACAACATCGCCCTATATTTATGATTTATGATCTTTTTAGTGCCTTTGTATGTATTTTCTATGTACAATATTTGAAATATTGAGGAAACATGTAGTCATCGTGTGTGTATAACGGTAAGGCTTCATTTTATTTGAGCACGTGATGCATAGACATGTAGTCTCTTGTTTTTATAAACTTCATTTTTTTATTACGACTTGCACTTTGCATTTACTTTCTAATGTAATATCAATGGGCTTTATGGTTGTTTTTGTAATGTTAATTTTATAATTAGTAATGTCAGTACTTAGCTTGGATACTTTACTGTAATTTTGTTTCTCTTTGAATCTACTAGTAGATTTTTCATCCATTGTACTGTTCATATTTTTTTTGAAATTTTGTTTCTAGTCTAGCAATATCACGCTGCTAAATTATTTTTTGCATCCGTATATTTGAATTATCTTGTAGCCACATGATATATTCTGATTCATAATTTTCTGATGTATCATTATTGTAGTTTATAGGTAATGGATGATACTTTTGTTCTCATAAAACAGGTTGATTAGTTCTAAGTTTAGCACTATGATATGTCAACATGTCTTTGAGTTTCATGTAATCTTGTATTGTTGTGGTGCTATGTTGACTTATTTCATTAGGGTTTGAGTCAATTTTTTTTGTCTATTCCTTCTGCAGTTTGGCAGTAATAAGTGGCGATTTGGGAGGACTTCTACAAGCAAGACTACTTTAGGCAAGGTATTTATCATCTTTTGTGGATTTGTGCGGTTTGAATTAGTTAAGTTTTTGCTGTTGGGTATTGTCCATTTTTTGTTAGTACAATATCTTCTTTGGACCTTGTAATTTCATTTATAATGGACATAAGACAATGTTATAGTTGAAATTTGTTGTTGTATAATTAGAACTTTAGTATAAGGTAGGATTATTCTTCCTGTCACTTATAGATTTGATAAGTTTGTCCATGATGTAATTTTCATTTATATTGAATGTAAGTTGGTTGGTCCAGTTATTCCAAAATTGTTTGTCTAATTAGGTATGCTGCATTTTAGTTTTTTTATCATGTTAAATTTTTTTAGTTTTTTTCTATGAAAATGACCTTTTCGAATCAATGTTGTATGGTAACTCGTAGAGTATCAAGAAGTATAACAGCAAAAAAACATAAAAATTGAGGATCACATCTACACCACACAACAAATCCACATATTTTATTATCAAGACCTTGGCATTTGGGCTTTCTGTTTGAGATTTTATATATGTAATTACCATGAAATAAAAGTATGTATTGATATATTATTTTTTAGTGTGGATTAATATATCATATATATTTGTATTCTATAATTAAGAAAAGAAGACTATATATGAGATTTGTGTTCCAGTGAAGTCTTTGATTTCAGTTTGGCATTAAAATTTCACTACTAGATTATTGGTTTGCAATTACCTCGTTTGGTAGTAATAGCTAATCATTGCATTACAAACATATGTAATAGCAATACCGTGACTATTAAAAAATAAAATTATTAAATTGTTGTAGGATGGAATTGAACAAAGGATCTATTAGCCCACAATACTTTACCACCACACCACAAGTATTTTTGTTATGTATTTTTCTATTTTTTCTTATCCACAACCAGAGTGCACGTAGAAATTGATACAAAATCATTGCACTAATTACAAGAGTGTGCCAATAGTATCCATGTATTGCAATGATACTTCTATCATGACAATAATGACTTTTTATTGCAACCTTTTTTTGGGTATTACAACACTAGTAAATTATGGTAATACAGTTACCGTAATGCAAGGATATACTTTTATCGTAGCAATAATACCTATCTTTTACAACGAAACTCAGTATATTTAGAACGTAAACAATTATATATGGTCATATGGCCTACATATTGCCATCATTTTTAAAATGGTGGCAATAACACCTATGTGTTATAACAAATTTATATTGTTGTAAAGAGTTCTATTGAAATAGGTTAAATTTCTATTATTTTCTCAATGGATTTGGATGTTATTGTACCAACGAGTGTTCATTAGCCTAGTAACAAAATCTGACATATTTTTGTTATTAAAATATGTCATTTTTTCTTATGTGTCAGTTTATGATTTGTTAAAAATATGATAGATTTAGACAGTACTAATCTTTCAATAAATACGTAGATAATCTCTAAAAGTAATATGCCACGTGAATAACACACGCTCAGATTATTTAGCTGTGTCCAGTGAATTGTTTTTTTAATTCGGCAGCTCGTGTCTGATATATACGTGGATGAGTATTTTACTGTCGGCATAACAAGACATCGGTACTCAAATGATAAAAACATTCATTATTATTATCTTTAGTAATATGTACATATAGAAATGTTCTGCAGATGGATATATATACACTGAGAAGAAACTAAGGGTGCGTTTAGTTCCTTGAAAAGAGGGTGAAAAGGGGTAAAAAAGTCACGTCGGATATTATAGCGTACTGTAGCACTTTTCGTTTGTCCTATCATGACTTAACTAGGCTCAAAAGATTTGTCTCGTCGTGTACATCAAAACCATGCAACTAGTTTTTTTTATTTATCCACGTTTAGTGTTTTATAAGGAGAGAGATTTGATGTGACAGGTGAATAGTAAAGTGAGAAAGTTTAGGAACTAAACACAGCGTAAGTCAAGTCAGAATTGAACCCTCTCGAGTCCTGTTCTGTAGGCCTGTAGCCAGAAGGGTCCAACCGTCCTAGACTCCCCCGAAACAACCCTTCCTCGCATCGCCTCTTCCGGCCACACCTTCACGAGACGTGCGTCTTTGGCAGGTTGCCTCGTGTCCGGGCACTTGTCGCGGCGCTACGCGTGTCTCCCCACGTGCAGAGCGATCGTGTCATCACGGGGGCACTTCTGCATGTGCACGCTCGACACCTCTGTCCGCAGCCGCTGACCTATAAATTGGCAACAAGCCTGAATCATCTGCATCACTCGGCTATCACAAATCCATCCCTTCAATTTTACTAGCCTCCGCTGACGTCGGCGCTGCTACTTGCAGCGAGCGAGAGAGAGAGAAGAATAAACAGACATGCAGGCCGGGAAGAGCGCGATGGAGGCGACCAAGGAGGCCGCGGCGAACCTGGGCGCGTCGGCGAACGCCGGCATGCAGAAGACCCGCGCCACCGTGCAGGGCCAGGTGGAGAAGGCCACGGCGCACAACGCGTCGGACAAGGCAGCCGCCGAGGCGAACCAGCGGGAGCGCGTGCGCGCCGCAGAGGAGGAGAAGCAGGGCGCCATGCGTGCCAACGCCGCCGCCAAAGAGCGCGCCGCCGGCGCTCACCCGTCGCAGGGCGCGCCGGGCATCGCCGGCGCCGCTGGGCACCAGCAGCAAGGCCTAGGCGGGGACGCCCCCGCGGGCGGGCACGTCGAGGCCGGTGCCGGCGAGACCAGACCCGTCGCGAGGGCCACCGGCACCGCGCGGCCCGGCACCGCGCGGCCCGCACGTTGGCAGCGACTTCTCTCAGGCGCGCGGTACCGGCGGGCAGTACCAGTGAGCTCAGCGGGCTCAGCAACGTATGGAGTCCGGTGTATTGTATATATCATCGTGTGACGTATGTAGTAGACAGATATCCTAGCTTGTACTACATCATGAATAAGTTTGTTCGCGCCTAATAATGGAATAATCCTATGTTACCTCAGATCATCTACCATGTCAGTTATAAGTAAATGATTCGAACAGTAAACTTCTTACAAGCAAGAAGAGATACCCCTGCGGGAGTTTTTAAATAAAAGTAAATGATTCGAACAGTAAACTTCTTACAAGAAAACTAGGTGATACCCAGCTGGAAGTTTTTAAATAAAATTTTAAGGCGAAATTAAAAGCAGAAACACTAAGATAATTATATTTTGATTTTAAATAAAATATTAAAGTTAAATAATTGTATGGTGATAATATTTTGATTTTAAATAAAATTTTAAAGTGAAATAATTGTATGTGATAATATTTTGATTTTAAATAAAATTTTAAAGTAAAATTGAGAGTAGAAACACTAAGATAATTGTATGGCAATATTTTTTGCAATAAGGTTTGTGAAAATTCCAAATTTGATAGGGAGGATAGTGTGAAATTGATGATTGTATGATAATATTTTTTTTAAAACATATGAGGTTCGTGAAATGTAACATCACCAATGTTAAAAACTCCGTAAACACAATTAAAGATAAATTAACTTCAAAAAATATATATATAATATATAGTCATTATGGGTTAATAAGCTCAATAGTTAAAATAAAGTAAATTTGAATTCAAATTTTGATGAAATTTTGTAAAATATGGATAATTAAGTGAAAATGTGGCAAATCTTGAAATAAGTTACTTATAGCAACATTATGGAGCTGAGAGTTCAAAATATAAGTTTAAATTTTGAAATTTGGATGAAAATTTAAAGAAAACAGTAAAATATCTAAATATAAACAATGTCAAGAGGTCATCTTTAAGCTATGAATTGGAGGAAATTTATATATAAAATTTGATCAAGTACTAGCAAAATGGAAACTAGGAACCTTGCACTACGACATGGATTAGTTCTTGATCAAAAAAATATTGTTTGCTATTTAATTTGGAGGCTCAAAGATTGAAACATAAATTGTCCTTGCCATCTACAGTAAACTGAAGAACTGAACCCAAAGTTCAGAAAAAATCACGAAATTCAGAGCATCATATCTTTTGAATCATGGGGATTTGGACTTAACTTGTTGTACAAGATTTACAGCCTAATGTACCATCTACAACTTTGCTTAAGGGTGGTTGAGCATTTTATACATGAAATAGTGATCTTTGGATCGAGATTAAGAGAAAGAAAAAGAAGAGAAGAAAAGAGAGAACAAAGTGGACACGACAGTCTCGCCGTGGTTTTGCGCCGCCTTGACCGGAGAGGAGAAACCTCACTGCCACGCGCCGACGAGCATGAGTGCCAAAGCAACTCGAGCAGCAAGAGGAGGCAAAGATGATCACGGTGAAATTTTCATAAATACCAAGCTCGTCGTCATCCTCCCGCCATTGCCGCCTTTGCTCACCATCGCCGTCACCTCTGTCTCGCCTTCGATTCACTGTCCGTCCTTGCACCACCGCCCAATTCCTCTCGCCCACGACTCCACTACCTCCACAGCTACAGCCCTGACCCCTTCGAGTTCAACCAGCAGCTCCACCATCGCCATACACCGTCATCTTCAACCTCTCGCCACTGCCGACCCTCTGTCAGGTGAGCTCTCGAGGGGAGCAAGGTTAGAGTGTCGTAAGAGTCTCGTTGAGCTTGCTGTCGGGTTCGCTAGGTAGTAGTGATGCTCCAGAGCTTGTTCAAGACCCAATCACAAGTGCCGTTGAGCCGGAACGCCAACGCCGCCGTGGAGCACCGCCGCGCCATGGCAGGACATCGAGGGGAGGAGGTCGACTTGCTGCTAGCGCATCACGTAGAGGAGGTCGTGGTGAAGCTTTTGCGCCACTTCAAGTCACTGGAATCGCCGCCGTTTAGCCGGCCGGCAAGCCCGAGCGAAGCGCCACCACCGCCGCCGTCGCGCATCGCAGTCCGATCACCGTTGCTCAGGGTTCAACCCATGGGAGTGCTCATCGTGACGAGCCGAAGCTGTTGGGGCACCTCCCGTCGCCGGAAACCTCGCCGTCGGGGAGATCGACGCCGATCCACCGGCGCCGGCCATGGATGAGATCGGGAGAACCCAATTGCGAAGAAATAAAAAGCTTCAAGGGGTTGTTTGCTAAGTAAGGCACGGGAGGACTTGTTTGTGAAGTTTTAATTCTTGCAGGGGTTCTTTTGCAAAGTGATTTTGTTTAACTTGTTTTATTTATGTTTTTAAATGCTGAAATCTTGTTTTAATCATCATAATTAGTAGAAGTGTCCAAAATTAGTGAAACTAATTTTGTTAGCTTTGTTAGATTTTTCTCTATACATTAAAAATGATAAACTTTAGGAAAGTTTGAATAAAAATATAAGTTATTTAACATGCTTTTCTTTAAAGCTTTGAAATAAATAATAGGGTTCCTAAATAAATAAAAATGTGATAAAAGTCTATTAAAAATTGTAACACCCTAAAAATGCCTATTTTAAAAAAATTAGTAATTAAAATGTTTTTATTTAATTTGATGCTCATATTTATCTAAGGAAAATAAATTATTTATGAGAAATAAAATTAAATATAAGGTTAGAAACATTTTTGTTGCATTCATGCCGACTGCATTGAGTTTTGTTTGTGTGTGGTTCAATTGGAATTTAAATTCTGTTTAAATTCGAATTTGAATCATTTAATTTGGAGCTCTAGAAAAGTTTCTGCGGCCCGAGTCCACTTTTCCTCCCTTAACTCTTTTCCCCGTCCAATCTTGGCCCTTCTTCTTTTCTCTTTCGCAACGGCCCAGCCACCCACGCCCCGCTTCCGGCCCAGCCCGCCAGCCAGCAGCGGCCTGCGCGTCGCTTCGCTCCCGGCCCGGCGGCCTGCTTCTCCCCGCGCAGCGCCCGCCTTCCCCCGCTCCGCTCGGCCCACCTAGCGGCCCAACGCGCCGGCCTGCCCCGCAGCCCGCAGCGTCTCCCTCTCTCTCCACGCCGACTGCCAGGCGGGACCCACGGGTCAGACCCGTCTCCCTCCCCGCGACGAGTCCGACCCCGCCCCGACCGTGGAGACCGAGTCCCGCCCGGCCACGGCACGCCGCCGAGGCCACCAGGACTCTCCTCGGCCGCCCTCAAATAGCTGCGCCGCCTTTTCCCCCCAACAAATCCACGCCCAAGCCGCCCCACACGAGTTCCGCTCGGCCGCCGCCCTAACCGCCGCCGCCGAGATTTGCACCGCCGTGGGCCCGTCGATTCGCCGTCGCTCGGGTCGAATTAGTCGCTCGAGGAGCTTCCCCTGCAGGTACTCGTGCTCCCGAGCCCCTCCTTGCCTTTCTTCTTCCTCTGTCGCAAGCCCGCCGCCGCACCCGAGCGCCGCCGCCGCCATAGCTCATCGCGCGCCCCCTTCCGCTGCTCCGCCGTCGACTTGAGCCCCCTGGACGAGTTCGCCGAGCCGCGACGCCTCCGTAGCGCCAATTCCCGACCCGAACCGACGCTCCTAGCTCGGTTTCCATCTTCGCCGGCGACCCTCCGCCGCGCGCGCAGGCGGCGCCGCCGCAGCATCCCCCGCCGGCGACCCTCCCCTCTCCCCGATCTAATCTAGACCGTCCAAATCAAAACCAATGGCTCAGATCGAGTCAACCCAGCCAAGTCAGACAGTCAATACCGGTCAACCCCCGGTCAGCCGAGCCGCTTTTTCAAAAGAACCCCTATCTTTTTTCAAAATTAACCCGCAGTCCAAATCTATTCAAAAATAATTACAATTAAGTCCTGATTTTTACAGAAAACCCCCTGCCTTATTTAAAAATAGTGCCCGAGGTCCTGCTTTGGTCAAATTGCAAATAAACCCTCCTGTTTTTATATAAAATTATGTTTTAGCCCCTGAATTTTTGCAAATAAGCCCCTGGAACTTTTTAAACTTTGCCAGCAAGTCCCTGAACCTTAGAAAAGCCATAACTTCTTCGTTTTAGCTCCGATTTGAGTGATTTTCGCGCTCACGTGTTCGTAGCGAAGCGTAGATTAGTTTCTAAGCCCTCATTTGTTCTGTTTTTATTGTTTGGTGTACTGTTCTAATAGATTAATATTGTTTGCATGTACTGGCTTGTATGGATGCTTGTGTGCTGTTGTACGAGTCCAGTCGGTGAGCCGTACACGTTTGAGTTCGAGGGTTACGAGGAGCAAGACCAACAGCAGCAGCAAGAGCAACAGCAGCAGTTGGACGAAGGCAAGTACAGCACGGACAATCCTTGCTACCTAAACACACCTTTACATTACTTACTGCATATGCATGTGTCTAAATTGTTCCTATTAAGGTTATTCCTAGCTTTGTTTATCCTATACCTTGATTACCCTGGGTTATTGCATTTGGGTAGAACTTCGCTAAGCGCAGCTACTGTCACCAATGTTTAACTGTTAAACTTGACTTAATGGTTCATTTCAATGTTAATGGTAAAACTTGCTTTTTAGCAACATGGAACAGGGAGCTAGGGTGTATGCTTCAAGCTTGGCCCTAGTGTCTCTCCGTAAGGACTGGTTCTTAAAGCGGCAACCCAGGAACCTGTCGCCACCGCCGGAACTATAATGGCTCTGGTCTTGGACAAGTAACTTGTACGGCTCTAATTCAGCAGTGGTTACCGGTGGGCCACCGGCGTTATGGGAAGCATGGGTGAGAGTATGGTTTGATCCACCGAGGACGGGTTTCCGTTGGCTTTGCCCTCGTGAGGCACAGTCCCGTGTAGGAGCTTCCGTTTGGCGGGGGTTCTGCACGTTGCGCTATTTAATTCTGTTTCTGCATTACTTTTCTGCGATTGGACGCCATTGACCCCCTCGTGCTACGGCACGGGCGTAAGTCAGTCTCGGTGCCTCGGGTCATGCTGCCTAGGTTGTACCATAACGGCTACTGTTTTGTTATGGTGTCTTGTGAAAAGCCTCGTAGCGTCCCTATGCCGTCACACCTCGGAAGTGTTGATGTGCGTGGTTGGGTGCAAAGTTCCTTTGAACTTTTACGCGACTGGTGGGTAAAGGGCGAAACCTCTACAGAGTGTATAATCTATCATGATAGCCTTGCTCAGGGTCAAGAGCGGCCTGGATCCTTTTTGATTAGAAATTGATACTTATTATTGTTTAAATGTTCACCTCTACTTTAATAATTGGGTTTGCAACTGGGATTCACTTAAATTGTAGTAATCTTGGTTTATGATAAAATGAATCAACTAAAATTGCTAATGCAGTACAGCCGTGTCAAGCCTTTCTTTTAAGCCTTCATTACCGTGTTGTATTTGCTAAGTAAGACAATTACTTACACTTGCCATTCAACAAAATCCCGGATGGGTAACAGATGGATTAGATGGTACTGCTGCTATTGAGTTTCCTGAAGATCTGCCATTCTACTAGCTGTGCTCAACCAGTCAGAGTCCCTGTGGATTAGGGAGTTCGGCTTCGTCTTCGTCTTCGTTTAGAGAGAGAGTTTATAATTAGTCTTCCGCTGTGTTATTTAGTTATTTTAGTCAAACTCTGATGTAAAACCACTTTTATTCGAGCATATGTACTCTGTTTATCATATTTGTTATCTATATGTGTTCTGTGGACTTCCTGGGCACACATATAGAAGCATTCGGGTTTCTGTGTAAATCCGGGTGTGACAGATTGGTATCAGAGCAGTGCTGACTGTAGGAACGCAGCCTAGTTAGAACGGTTGAAAAATCACTAGGAGACTACCATGATTTTTGTTTCGGATCTTTTAGATACGTTTTTCAAAACCAGTGCTGTCGAGTCTTGTGTGAATCATGTCCTTGGGTGCTTGATTTTACTGTTATTATGCTTATGTTTGATTTGGATCTTTGTAATGATTGTGATGGTCATAGACGTAAGTCTAATTCCATCTAGTTATAGGACTAAGGTTTAAGGAATATTAGTGAATAAATAGTTGGGTTAACTATTACCGATTGACGGGAATACTGATGGTAGATTTCTTGCTATGGTAGATGGTTAACACCAGAGGCAACCCCGGAGGCAGTGGAAGCATCCAGAACCAGAACCCACCACCTCCACCACCGCCACTCACTATGGAGCAGATGATGCAGATGCAACTCCAGCTGACACAACAGATGGCGCAAACCATAGCACTGATGCAGCAGAATCAGCAGAACCCGCCCCAACAGCACTACGTGCAGCCCAGAGATAAAAGGGGCGAGTTTATGAAGGGACGCCCTCCTACCTTCAACAAGTCTAGCGACCCAATGCAAGCAGAGGACTGGCTCAAGGCAGTGGAACGACAGCTGGACATCGCACAGTGCAACGACCGGGAGAAGGTGTTGTATGGAAGTGGACAGCTCCAGGGAGCAGCTTTGGATTGGTGGGATGCGTACCAATATGCTCACCCCAATCCTGATCAGATCACTTGGCAGGAGTTCCGCGACAGCTTCCGTTCTCACCATGTGCCGGAAGCGCTGATGACTTTGAAGAAGAAGGAGTTCCTGGCATTGAAGCAAGAAGGTATGAGTGTCACCGCTTATCGTGACAAGTTCATTGAGTTGGCCCGTTATGCTCCAGAGGACGTGAATACGGATAAGAAGAAGCAGACCCGATTCCGTGATGGCCTGCATGATACACTCCAGTACCAGCTCCTGTGCTCTAGGTTCGCCACTTTTCAAGAACTGGTGGATAGCGCCCTACTGCTGGAGCACAAGCGCCATGAGATGGAAGAAAAGAAGAGAAAGCTTCAAGGCGCACCGTCAGGAAGCAATGTTCGCCCTCGCTTCAATCCTCAGCAAGGAAACCAGCAGGTGGTGACTCCACAGCGATTCCAAGGACAGTCCGGTCTGATGAACCGCAACCAGTATCAGCAGCGTCCCCAGTACCAGCCACGTCCCCAGTACCCCTCAGCACTACCTCAGCAACGTCCTCAGAACCAGCCACAGAATGGTCCAGTCCAACGCCCCAATCTGACCAACAATGCACCTACGGCTCCGAGGTGTTTTGGTTGTGGTGAGCTGGGACACTATGCCAGTGCTTGTCCTCGCAAGGCTCAGAACGCCGTTGGTCAGAACAGCAACCAGAGGATTGGACCACCGCAGAACCAGTACGGGAACCAGCAGCAGAACCCAGCGAGAGGAAAGGTCAACCACATGGGTGCGGAAACCACAGAAGGAGAAACGGATGTCGTTGTGGGTACGTTCCCTGTCAACTCGTCTCTCGCAACTGTTTTGTTTGATACTGGAGCTTCGCATGCTTTCATATCTGCTGCTTTCGTGAAAAAGAACATGATGATCTTGCAACCTATGGGGAACCCCATGGTAGTTAGTTCACCCGGGGGAGAACAGCGTGCCACTCTACGTTGCCCCTGTATCACCATCACAATAAGGGGGGTAGACTTTGTGGTGAACCCGATAGTCCTAGAAACTCTTGGGTTTGACTTGATTCTGGGTATGAGCTGGTTAGCCAGATATGATGGAGTGATTCAATGCTCCAAAAGGACAGTGCAGCTGACAGCAAAGACTGGTGAGAAAGTGGAATACCAAGCAGCTAGTCCCGTGGGACACAATCAGATCTACCAAGCCGAAGGTGTAGCACTGGAAGACATCAGAGTGGTGTGCGAATTCCCAGACGTGTTTCCAGATGAGTTACCAGGTATGCCCCCAGACCGCGAAGTTGAATTTGTTATTGATCTTAAGCCTGGTACCGCACCTATAGCTAAGAGGCCATATAGAATGGGAGTAAAAGAACTAGAGAAACTTAAGGAGGAATTAAGGGCATTGTTAGCAAAAGGGTATATTCGTCCTAGTTCATCCCCTTGGGGAGCACCAGTTTTATTTGTGGATAAGAAAGATGGGACCCAGAGATTGTGTGTGGATTACCGAGCTTTGAATGAAGTGACCATCAAGAACAAGTACCCGTTGCCAAGGATTGATGATCTCTTCGACCAGTTGAAAGGAGCGTGTGTGTTCTCTAAGATCGACCTCCGATCCGGTTACCATCAGATGAGGATACGAGTGACTGACATCCCCAAAACAGCCTTCACAACCCGTTATGGTCTATATGAGTTCACAGTCATGTCGTTTGGTCTGACAAATGCACCGGCATACTTCATGTATCTGATGAACAGTGTGTTCATGGACTATCTTGACAAATTCGTAGTGGTGTTCATTGACGACATTCTGGTTTTCTCCAAGAACGAGGAAGAACACGAAGAACATCTGAGGTTGGTGATGCAGAGACTTCGTGAGCATCAGTTGTATGCCAAGCTGAGCAAGTGTGAGTTTTGGTTGAAGGAAGTAGCATTCTTGGGACACGTATTGTCCAATGGTGGAGTGGCAGTTGATCCGAAGAAGGTTAGTGATGTGTTGAGTTGGAATCCGCCTAAGGATGTGAGTGAAATCAGAAGTTTCCTTGGAATGGCTGGATACTATCGGAGGTTTATTGAAGGATTCTCCAAGATTGCTAAACCCCTGACGGCGTTATTGGAGAAAAATGCCAAGTTTGTCTGGACCGAAGAGTGTCAAGTCAGCTTTGAGGAACTGAAGAAGAGGTTGACAACGGCACCTGTGCTAGTGTTGCCAGATATAACCAAGAGTTTCTCTATCTACTGTGATGCATCCCGACTAGGATTGGGGTGTGTACTCATGCAGGAAGGCAGAGTAGTAGCTTATGCATCGAGGCAGTTGAGGAAACATGAGCAGAACTACCCGACACACGATCTGGAGTTAGCAGCTGTAGTGCATGCTTTGAAAATTTGGAGGCATTACTTGATTGGACATAAGTGTGATATTTACACTGACCACAAGAGTCTCAAGTATGTGTTCACACAGTCAGATCTGAATATGAGACAACGTCGTTGGTTAAAACTGATCAAGGACTACGATCTGGAGATTCATTATCATCCAGGGAAGGCCAACCTGGTGGCAGATGCTCTGAGTAGAAGGAGTTACGTGCATAAGATCACGGGACATTGCTTGTCGGAGGAACTCAGTTTAGAGTTTGAAAGGATGAGTCTGGGATTTGTGACTAGCGTCACCGAGATGGCAGTAGAACCGACCTTGGAACAAGAGATCTGAAAAGGACAGCTCACAGATGAGAAGATCAAGGAGATCGTAGAACTGGTGGCATTAGGAAAAGCCCCTGGTTTTCGAGTGGATGACCAAGGAACATTGTGGTATGAGAAGCGGATCTGTGTACCAGATATAGTGCAGATCAGGGATGCAATTCTCAGGGAAGCCCATGAATCGGCGTATTCAATACACCCGGGTAGTACCAAGATGTACCAAGATATCAAGGAGAGATTTTGGTGGTACGGATTGAAGAGAGATGTGGCCACATACGTAGCTCTATGTGACACCTGTCAGAGAGTCAAGGCTGAACATCAGAGGCCAGCAGGTTTACTCCAGCCCCTGAAGGTACCTGAATGGAAGTGGGAAGAAGTCGGTATGGATTTCATCACTGGCTTACCTCGCACTCAGAGGGGATTTGATTCAATCTGGGTAATTGTGGATCGTCTGACCAAGGTGGCGCATTTCTTACCAGTAAAGACCACCTACTCGGGAGCAAGACTAGCAGAGTTGTATATGGAGAGGATTGTGTGTTTGCATGGGGTACCAAAAAGAATAGTGTCAGATCGAGGTACCCAATTCACATCGCACTTTTGGCGACAATTGCATGAGTCTATGGACACTAAGCTCCAGTTCAGTTCAGCTTACCATCCGCAAACAGATGGCCAGACAGAACGGACGAATCAGATATTGGAGGATATGCTGAGAGCGTGTGCTCTACAGTATGGTGCCAGTTGGGATAAGAGTTTACCGTACGCGGAATTCTCGTACAACAACAGCTATCAGAAGAGTTTGCAGATGGCACCATTCGAGGCTCTGTATGGCAGAAAGTGTAGAACACCACTATTCTGGAATCAGACGGGAGAAAGTCAGGTATTTGGACCTGAGATACTAAGAGAAGCAGAGCGACAAGTACAGATAATCAGACAGAATCTGAAAGTGGCACAATCCAGACAGAAGAGCTATGCGGATAACCGACGGAGGGATCTCAGCTTTGAAATTGGAGACTTCGTGTATCTCAAGGTGTCACCCATGAGAGGCGTGAAGAGGTTCAACATGAAGGGCAAGTTAGCACCTCGATATATTGGACCGTTCAAGGTACTTGGTCGGAAAGGTGAGGTGGCATATCAGTTAGAGCTACCAGAGAAGTTAGCAGGAGTACATGATGTGTTTCATGTGTCTCAGTTGAAAAAGTGCTTGCGAGTACCTGAGGAACAGATTCCGATTGATGAGCTGAATGTGGAGGAAGATCTTACCTATACTGAGCATCCTGTCAGAATTTTGGAGGAGTCAGAAAGAGTCACCAGAAATAAAGTGATTCGTATGTGCAAGGTTCAGTGGAGCCGTCATTCAGTGGATGAAGCGACTTGGGAAAGAGAAGAGGACCTCAGAGCTGAATATCCACAGATGTTCTCATCCACGTCCGAATCTCGAGGGCGAGATTCATCTTAAGGGGGGTAGGTTTGTAACACCCTAAAAATGCCTATTTTAAAAAAATTAGTAATTAAAATGTTTTTATTTAATTTGATGCTCATATTTATCTAAGGAAAATAAATTATTTATGAGAAATAAAATTAAATATAAGGTTAGAAACATTTTTGTTGCATTCATGCCGACTGCATTGAGTTTTGTTTGTGTGTGGTTCAATTGGAATTTAAATTCTGTTTAAATTCGAATTTGAATCATTTAATTTGGAGCTCTAGAAAAGTTTCTGCGGCCCGAGTCCACTTTTCCTCCCTTAACTCTTTTCCCCGTCCAATCTTGGCCCTTCTTCTTTTCTCTTTCGCAGCGGCCCAGCCACCCACGCCCCGCTTCCGGCCCAGCCCGCCAGCCAGCAGCGGCCTGCGCGTCGCTTCGCTCCCGGCCCGGCGGCAAGCTTCTCCCCGCGCAGCGCCCGCCTTCCCCCGCTCCGCTCGGCCCACCTAGCGGCCCAACGCGCCGGCCTGCCCCGCAGCCCGCAGCGTCTCCCTCTCTCTCCACGCCGACTGCCAGGCGGGACCCACGGGTCAGACCCGTCTCCCTCCCCGCGACGAGTCCGACCCCGCCCCGACCGTGGAGACCGAGTCCCGCCCGGCCACGGCACGCCGCCGAGGCCACCAGGACTCTCCTCGGCCGCCCTCAAATAGCTGCGCTGCCTTTTCCCCCCAACAAATCCACGCCCAAGCCGCCCCACACGAGTTCCGCTCGGCCGCCGCCCTAACCGCCGCCGCCGAGATTTGCACCGCCGTGGGCCCGTCGATTCGCCGTCGCTCGGGTCGAATTAGTCGCTCGAGGAGCTTCCCCTGTAGGTACTCGTGCTCCCGAGCCCCTCCTTGCCTTTCTTCTTCCTCTGTCGCAAGCCCGCCGCCGCACCCGAGCGCCGCCGCCGCCATAGCTCATCGCGCGCCCCCTTCCGCTGCTCCGCCGTCGACTTGAGCCCCCTGGACGAGTTCGCCGAGCCGCGACGCCTCCGTAGCGCCAATTCTTGACCCGAACCGACGCTCCTAGCTCGGTTTCCATCTTCGCCGGCGACCCTCCGCCGTGCGCGCAGGCGGCGCCGCCGCAGCATCCCCCGCCGGCGACCCTCCCCTCTCCCCGATCTAATCTAGACCGTCCAAATCAAAACCAATGGCTCAGATCGAGTCAACCCAGCCAAGTCAGACAGTCAATACCGGTCAACCCCCGGTCAGCCGAGCCGCTTTTTCAAAAGAACCCCTATCTTTTTTCAAAATTAACCCGCAGTCCAAATCTATTCAAAAATAATTACAATTAAGTCCTGATTTTTACAGAAAACCCCCTGCCTTATTTAAAAATAGTGCCCGAGGTCCTGCTTTGGTCAAATTGCAAATAAACCCTCCTGTTTTTATATAAAATTATGTTTTAGCCCCTGAATTTTTGCAAATAAGCCCCTGGAACTTTTTAAACTTTGCCAGCAAGTCCCTGAACCTTAGAAAAGCCATAACTTCTTCGTTTTAGCTCCGATTTGAGTGATTTTCGCGCTCACGTGTTCGTAGCGAAGCGTAGATTAGTTTCTAAGCCCTCATTTGTTCTGTTTTTATTGTTTGGTGTACTGTTCTAATAGATTAATATTGTTTGCATGTACTGGCTTGTATGGATGCTTGTGTGCTGTTGTACGAGTCCAGTCGGTGAGCCGTACACGTTTGAGTTCGAGGGTTACGAGGAGCAAGACCAACAGCAGCAGCAAGAGCAACAGCAGCAGTTGGACGAAGGCAAGTACAGCACGGACAATCCTTGCTACCTAAACACACCTTTACATTACTTACTGCATATGCATGTGTCTAAATTGTTCCTATTAAGGTTATTCCTAGCTTTGTTTATCCTATACCTTGATTACCCTGGGTTATTGCATTTGGGTAGAACTTCGCTAAGCGCAGCTACTGTCACCAATGTTTAACTGTTAATCTTGACTTAATGGTTCATTTCAATGTTAATGGTAAAACTTGCTTTTTAGCAACATGGAACAGGGAGCTAGGGTGTATGCTTCAAGCTTGGCCCTAGTGTCTCTCCGTAAGGACTGGTTCTTAAAGCGGCAACCCAGGAACCTGTCGCCACCGCCGGAACTATAATGGCTCTGGTCTTGGACAAGTAACTTGTACGGCTCTAATTCAGCAGTGGTTACCGGTGGGCCACCGGCGTTATGGGAAGCATGGGTGAGAGTATGGTTTGATCCACCGAGGACGGGTTTCCGTTGGCTTTGCCCTCGTGAGGCACAGTCCCGTGTAGGAGCTTCCGTTTGGCGGGGGTTCTGCACGTTGCGCTATTTAATTCTGTTTCTGCATTACTTTTCTGCGATTGGACGCCATTGACCCCCTCGTGCTGCGGCACGGGCGTAAGTCAGTCTCGGTGCCTCGGGTCATGCTGCCTAGGTTGTACCATAACGGCTACTGTTTTGTTAGGGTGTCTTGTGAAAAGCCTCGTAGCGTCCCTATGCCGTCACACCTCGGAAGTGTTGATGTGCGTGGTTGGGTGCAAAGTTCCTTTGAACTTTTACGCGACTGGTGGGTAAAGGGCGAAACCTCTGCAGAGTGTATAATCTATCATGATAGCCTTGCTCAGGGTCAAGAGCGGCCTGGATCCTTTTTGATTAGAAATTGATACTTATTATTGTTTAAATGTTCACCTCTACTTTAATAATTGGGTTTGCAACTGGGATTCACTTAAATTGTAGTAATCTTGGTTTATGATAAAATGAATCAACTAAAATTGCTAATGCAGTACAGCCGTGTCAAGCCTTTCTTTTAAGCCTTCATTACCGTGTTGTATTTGCTAAGTAAGACAATTACTTACACTTGCCATTCAACAAAATCCCGGATGGGTAACAGATGGATTAGATGGTACTGCTGCTATTGAGTTTCCTGAAGATCTGCCATTCTACTAGCTGTGCTCAACCAGTCAGAGTCCCTGTGGATTAGGGAGTTCGGCTTCGTCTTCGTCTTCGTTTAGAGAGAGAGTTTATAATTAGTCTTCCGCTGTGTTATTTAGTTATTTTAGTCAAACTCTGATGTAAAACCACTTTTATTCGAGCATATGTACTCTGTTTATCATATTTGTTATCTATATGTGTTCTGTGGACTTCCTGGGCACACATATAGAAGCATTCGGGTTTCTGTGTAAATCCGGGTGTGACAAAAATTAAAAATGCTTTATTATAATTACAATAATGTTAATTCCAGTACATAAATAAATTAAAGTAATTCTTTTATGATTTTTAAATTGTTTTTAAATGGTTTTAAATGTAGGAAAAATACTAATAAGGTTTAAATGAGAGTTTTTATTGCTGTCTTGCAACTTTATCGTGAAGGGAAGTTGTAGATCTAGGTTTTCTAAACTTGCATATTGCATTCATGGCATATGGATATCGAGTCTGTGGAATCGGAAATACGTCAAGTTCAGCCGAAGGAATCCCAGGAATACGAGGGAGTAATCACGGAGAATCCAAAGCCTGAAGTCGTTGCTAACAACCCTAACATCGTTGCTAATCCAGGCAAGCACCGGAGCATCTCTACCTACTATTTTACTTATTATTTCATGCGTCCAATTTCAGTACATGCATTAGGTTTAGGAATTGTTATGGAACCCTTTGAATGCATGACATCCTTGACTAAGGACATCTTTGACACCTCTTAATAGATATGATGAAACCCTCCTTAGTAAGCTTAGTAGTTACCTACCAGGTACTTGTGATACTCATCTCTATGATAACAACACATAAAATATGGAGATTGGCAAATATGGAGATTTGCTTGGTAAGTTGGACGAGGACTTGAAAGATTTGATTGTGAGTAGGTTTATTGGATAGCCTTGTCTAACTTTTGAAATTGGACAAGGATTCAGTAGTTGTTGACCTGAGATCACTAATCACATACTGGGTGAATGCGACCAGTAAACCGACGTAACTCAGTCACACCAGGATTGGAACTATGGCTTGCCCAGTCGGAGAGAGGCAGTAGGCGGGAGTGTAGTCTGAAACTCATAAGTGGGTCAGGCCAGACGTGGGGCCGCTTATGGGGATGCACTCCTGGACCCTGGCAATAATAGTTTCGATCGCTGGAAGTGATGTGAGCGAAAGGTTGCCACGTGCGGTTCAATGATTCGTGTGCATGTCGTGTGATTAGGTTTTTCCCTGCAGGATGTACAGTTGGTCATGATCGTCGCACTTCTCGTTATGAATATCGCATGATCACTGATGAACAACTTAGTAAAGTAATGGTGGTTAATGGATAGTATGGTATTGGTTATCATAGAAAGCCTGTTTGAAAAATGTTATTTCATGTCACCTTACATCTACAGGATCAACTATAATATGAGTAAAATACATAAAATATAAGAACCAATTATTAGTAAGCATTTCGCAAAACCTAAAGTATACCGGTCCAATAAACAGCCTTGCATACCTGTGTCTTCAGTTATTTTACTGGTTGGACGGGTAAGTCTTGCTGAGTACCCTTGTACTCAAGATTCTAATTGTTGTAGAAGAGAAGCCGGAGAAAAGTTTAAAGGCTCGCGAAGGCCAAGAGACACGAAGGGTCTACGTGATCTCTTAATGACAAAACTTTTATTTCAAACATGACCGGTATAATTTAACTACCAGAACGACCTGTTTGATTTCCAAAACTCTTAGCGTTGTTAACTTGCATCTAAGTTTTATGCTTTATGATCTGTAATAACTCGTATCCCTAGGTATTTTTGTAAAGAATGTAATGTCTGTAGAGAGCTTCATATGCGAACGATCCTGTGTGCATAGACTTGTTCTTGAATATGGTGTTTTGTGCGTCTTCTGACACCTGACAGATACCTGGTTTACACTGTTTCATGTGCATTAAGTCCTGAACCGACTTGGGACGGTGATTAATGCACCTGAACCAGTTTAAACTGAACGGTTCTGCCACATGAAAATTCAAAATTTGAGAGGGAGGATGGCAGTGTGAAATCTTTTACTAGTTGGAAAATGTGACCAGTAGTAACTGGTTGTGCGAATATTGATGGTTGAGCATATTGTATTGCTACGGAGTCTGGAGGAAGTGATCACACATATATGAATATAAGTATGGAGGAATAGAGAAAAAAATATAGCATGGAGTACAAATTGGTCTAGAGCAACCTGTGCTTCTAGTACCATTCATTCATGCTATACATCTGCGTCGGTTCTCATGAGTAGTATCACGATCAACTTGAGGAGTGAGAACATGGGATGTACGACGTCGTGGTCATCCACCGTCAAGTGAAGAACGTGAAGAAGTCTTCCCAAGATCCATTCAACTTATTCTTAGGAATCTGGAAGTAAAACTGATTGATTGGAAGTAACAAAATAAAGAAAAAAGGATGCCCAAAATAATCAATCGAAGAATCTGAGTGACTCCAGATGAGAAGATGAATGGCATACCTTGAGTGAATCGAAAGGAGATGAATGACATACCAGCAGGGTGCCCAATGGTGTAATACTTGAAATTTTAGAGCGGGAGTGTGGATGGTTCGTAGAGGATTAATTAGCAGTTGTGTGGTCTCTTGGTCTGATTAGCGGTGGTGGTCTGTTGGTCTGACAAAGCTAATGCCATTAGTATTAGTCTCGTGGTCTGATTAGCAGTGGTGACTGTTGGTATGGTCTTTGATCTGGCGATGCTTCAAATTTTAGGAGTGGGAACGTGGATTGTTGATAGAGGATTAATTAATGTCATTAGCAGTTGTGGTTAGTGCCATTAGGATGGGATGGTCAACATGATAATGTGAATGATGTGGCTCGCCGAGGTTTGAAAGAAATAGAAATCAATGCTTTGTAGTGGAGTTCTTCTGTATAGGAGATAGAGATAAAAGATACGTACATTTAATAGAAAATAAGATTGCATAACAGATAGTTCGCTAGAGACCTATTGGTTACGAACTCGACGAGACGGACAAAAGAGGTGGAAGGTTTGACCAAGAAAGGTCTAAGAGGTGAGGTCGTTAGGAGGATAGTATTTCAATAACTGGTAGGTCTATTGGTTGTCAAAAGTTTGACGAAAAAATATGATAGGTGGGGTCGCTAGGAGGGTAGTGTTTTAATGATTGGTCCATCGATTGTCAAGAGTTTTAGATCTTTATAGTATAAATAGGTTTCTTCATATATCATTTGCACTGTGTCAGCCCGTCACTTTACTACCTAGTGGGACCACATCTCATTTCTAGTGAGAAGAGGGGAAAGATGTAAAGGAGAGGAAGATAACCGACCGTTGGATTTAGATATTACATGCATAAATTAGTGTCGGATAAAAATGATACAAAACTCGTGACTCGTTAGTTCGGCTCGACAGTGGCTGGGCTCGGCTTGGTAACGATTAGCGCGCAATTGCTCAATTCAAAAATATAAAACAATCAATTTAAACCTTAACAATGAAGCACAACACAATTCAGCTATCTTCATGCCCTATTGCCTATGCGCTAGCGGTGGTGGTCGGCCAGTCCCATCATTATCCATCCATATGACTGTATCTACATCTTCGCTCCTCATTTCATAGTTCCGACTCTTTCCGATCTTATTCACCAATGAAGCGAACAATATGTGATAACTTTATTCACCAATGAAAACCAATAAAATGAACATTGTGTGTGGTCATTTTGTTTGTGGGGGGTTTTTCCATTTATTCTCTTGATTACTCTTTTTCTCTTCTATTCCTCCCGTGAGAGAGTTGGGGCCTGATGCCATACAATTAATTGTTTATAATCTGCAAAATTGAGGGGATTCTGATTACATCTTTCAATACTAAGAATAATTTATGAATCTTGTATTTTTTACTTTAATTTACTCTACACTTTTTTTATCAAATTAGCTCACGAGCTAAATTCTGAACCTGTAGCTCGTTACGATAACAAGCCGAGCCAAGTCAGCTCATTATTTTTACGAGCTAGCTCGAGCCAAGCCCAGTCAAATCAAGCCGGCTGTTGGCGGTCGTTATGACACGTTTTCGACCACCAATTCTGGAGAATAAAAGATATGATATGTATCCATTGTGTAGGTATAATATCGACAAATATGTGCTACATGGGTCAAAATTGACTGATTTGGCCGAACGACTTGGTTCGGCCGGATTACCACCCTTAACCATGCACGTCACACGAAGCGAAGCACAACCAGGAGGCCGCACACTCAAGTCCTTGACAGCAGTGACAGAGCGATGACAGTGAAGCCACATGGGCCGAAGACATCAGCCATCTAGGGCTAAAACCACGCAACTCGGGCCAAGTGAAGCAACCCAAGACCAGACACAGTGCAGGGGGCGCCACTGGGCTGAGCCCAGTTTAGCCGAACCGCCCCCACTGCACAAACCACCTCCAGGTTGAAATCTCATGCGTCCAAGCAAGAGGCGGTGGATCCACTGGTTCGGCCGAACCGACCCAGTTCGACCAAACTAGGGAATTCGTCCGAACTGGCCGAGGGATCCCCTCGGTCCCTTGGTTGTACTGCTCTCAACCGACCTCTCCAACTATAAATACAGTGGTCCAAGCCCCGGTTCAACACACACCAAGCCAAGGAGCTCCACTCTTTCATTTGTTCTAGTAGAGTTAGGATAGTTAGTCTGAAAGTTAGAGTTGAGTCGAGATGCGCCTCGAAGGTTCCAGAGTCATCTTCAGAAGCTCTGGTATAAGCTCTTGTATATTTTCCTTTTCTTTCTGTAAGACTTTGAGTTATCAATATAGTTTATCTTTGTCATTTTGTCTGAGTTATTTATACCTTTCCTCTACTTTATTCTAGTTGCAAGTATTTCATATTTAGACTATAGTTGTTGTGATTCTAGTTCTTTCCGTTCTTGTTTAAGTCTTTTGTCTTAGTGGGTTCCCCGTTTCTTCTCAATACTTGTGGTGAATTGTCACTGGGGTATTGACAGGATTGCTTGCTCTTGCTAGTGGAGTAAGTAGTCATTGTCTAGTGTAGGTGAGGTACCTAGACTAGATAGTGACCTTCGAGTGCTTCCGAGTTGGCACAGAGGTGGTAGCCGTTAGGTGGTGACAGCCCTATACGGCCTACGTAACCCACCACGCCGGTTTCGGCCTGTAGGCCCCAACGTGCAGTGATTGGTGACACACATTCTCATCCCTGTCTGTGTGCCGTAGGTTCTCTGCCCTGAAGCTAAGGCATTAGAGTTAATCGTGATCAGTAAGAGCTGCTTCTCAGCTGTTGTATCTCTTTACCCATGTAACCCAGATAGGCAGAGTACCTAGGAATCCTTTTCTGTTCTTGTTGTCCTCCCAGCTAGCTAATCCTTCTGTCTCCTTTTTGAGTTATCCTTGAGCTGTGTGTCATGGTATATCAATCCTTTCATTACCGTTATCCCCATCTTGTTAGTAGTGTATTCCTCTCTGATAGTCTCGAATACATGTTTGCTAGTACTGTTGCCATAAGCTTCATTGTGTAAATATAAATTACAATACCGCGGATTACTCCCTGGTGAAGTGCTACAGCAGTTATTCTGTGCGCTTGCAGAATATTGATTTATTTTACTGAGCCATAAGAAAAACTACTGAAACACTCCTTACACCATTACCGGGTTCATAATCTTGATAGTGGACCGTAAGAAGTGTCAACATCGGCTCGATATCCACCCTTAGCATAAATTGTGCAAGGCAAGTCGTTTTGATTTTAGGTCAATCAAGAATTAATTGTGCAAGGCAAGTCACTCCAAGATATGCACAAACGCACGACACTATATGCATAGTTGTTCAACTAGCTACTACATATACTAGGTGAATTCCCCGCGCGGGTTATTTTTGTAGTTTTTTATGATTATTTGATGCAGTGGGAAAAGAGTTAATGTTGACATAGCTACAAGTAAAGAGATACATGAGGTTTGTGGAAATTCCAAATTCGACAGAGAGGATGATAGCATGAAATCTTTACCGGTTTGGAGATCAGTAGGTTGTGCGAATATTGATGGTTGAGCAGATTATATTGCCATAGAGTTTGAAGGAAGTGATCCCATGTATATGAAAATGTAGCAAGGAGTATAAATTGGTCCAGAGCAACTTGTGCTTCTAGTACCATCCATTTGTGCTCTACGTCTACATCATTTCTCATGAGCAGTATCATGATCAACTTGCAGAGCGAGAACATGACCAAGCGAATAACGTGAAGAACTCTCCCATACATCCATTCTACTTATTCTTAGAATTTTAAATGTGGGACACCAATGTCATGTCAAACTGGAAGTAACAAAATAAGGGAAAAATTGATTGGTTGCCGAAAGTAAGGGTGCCCACACAATAATTAATCACCAAAACTAATCGAATCAGGACAAAGTTGGAGCACAATTTGTTACCTGAATGACTCATGGAGGCCAATGTCATTGCTATTTCAATGGTGAAATCATCAACCTACGGATTTGCAAAGAAAATTCAGTATGGTTTGGTAATAGATCAAACAAGTTGGGTGCATGAAACCATGGGCAAGTTTGAAATGGCAACAATGAACAAAATAATCGATCCAAGAAACTGAGTGGAGGAGATGAATGTCAATGCACAAAATAATTGATCGAAGAACCTGAGTGAATCCAAATGATGAGATGAATGGCATACCCTGATGGGAACTAGGGTTTCCCGATCTTCTGAAAGGTTCTGATAACTCTCAATTTGGTGGAGTCGTAACTCAAATCGATCCGGCTTCCGAACCACACGTTCCGAACCCCGCAATCGCAGTACCACGTCTCATCAGGTTATCAACCGGCGTTGCATGGTTGACCTCGCCCAGAAGGCTAATCCTTGCCTACGAATCGAAGAACACAAGCAAGAACGAGAAAGATTGCAACACAATTGCAGATGTATCATTAAACTCACGAAGTTGGGGTCTCACAAACCAACGAGCGGCGACAATGTTCTTGACAGAATTGATATAAGCAAAACCCAAACCCTAACTTGGGCAGTGATTACTGTTTTAAAGAGTCTAGGGTCATGGTCGACCCCCTGGACGTGCCCCTATTGGGCTCAACACGATACACGGCCCAGAGACCAAAATACGACGACGCAGCGCCGAAACAGATTCTGGACGTCAACTTGTTTCGTCGATTCCCGATGATTCCAGATGAATTTTGACATGAGACCAGTGCCATTGCAAAGATTATCTTCTTAGCTTTCCAAGCATATCAAGAACGTCCAAATCCGAGCCGTATGCGACCTGGGCGTCCAATTTAGCGCTGACTGCTCCTGGACTCCGAGGTGGACTCGATGTCAAATTGATTTGGGCCTCTATCTTGACTTGCACGCCCTTGCTGGTCCTCTCCACCTTGAAGCCCTTCTCCAACTATCCTCTGGTCCTCTCCATGGTTCCTAATTACAATATAATCATTAGGTAGCAATCTATTCTCATAATCACATAGAAAAGTACTTAGGAACGAGCTCACCTCTAAATTCAATTTTCGCGCACGAGCTCTAGTGATTGGACCTTAAACGATCAATGGAGGATTGTTGTGAGTATCCATAGGAGTGATGTCCTCATCATACCCTGAGTGAATAAAAAGGAGGAGATGAATGGCATACCAGCAAGGTGCCCAATGGAGTGGGATGCTTCAAACTTTTAGGAGTGGGGACATGGATGATTGATGGAGGATTAATGCCATTAGTTGTGGTGGTCTCTTGATCTGCCAAGATGCTGTGTAAAGAAGAGGCTCTTGATCTGCCACCGTACTGAGTAAAGTAGAGGGGAGGTTCTTTTGATTTGCCAAGGTCTTGAGTAAAGAAGAGGGGCTAATGATATGACTCGCTGAAGTTTGAGAGAAATATAAATCAATGCTTTGTAGTCGGGTGCTTCTATATAGGAGATATAGATTCATAGCACAAATTGCATTCATATTGAATATAACCTTTTTATTAATCCTAAGAAACTGGCACAAACTATTTTCATATTGAATCACTGTTTCTAAACGGTGTTTACGACCGTTGTTTATGTTTAATTATATGTTTAGATGATTTAATTATTCATTTGGCCATTTAAATGGTAGTTTAGTCCACTTATTGACCAATAAACAATAGCGGTTAGACATTGTACTGAATCTAACCTTTTTCCGTTAATCCTAAACAACCCCTTATATGGTTATGAATAAGATGAATAAATAGTTTAAAAGAAAATAACATTTGAAAACTTGGAATTAGGACCAAACTTCCTATGCGCCCTAAAGCCAAATGCCATGTGCTTTTGACACTCTACCTACTTCTTAAAGAAAGACTAGCTCCATTTCAAATTACTATTTATTTTTATTTTTTTGTTAGATCATTCATCTTATTTAAAATATTATACAGGTATATATATATTAGGTTTTTGGTTGATTTTACCTCAAATATACTTTAAGCGTGACTTATTCATATATTAGGACTAAATTTTTCAATAATAAAGGATTCAATGTTATTAGAAAACATCAACCATGAATAGTAATTTGGAACGAATAGGGTACATAGACACGGTTAAACGACATTCGTAGGAGCAGATGAGCAGATGGAAGGCCCCTTCCTACCTTTTGCGGGTAAAATAGTGTATTCGCACAGACGGGTCATTCGTACAAAGCGAGTCGTCCATACAAATTTGATTCCAAAAGTGAAGGAGCCATATGTAGGAACGGATCAGGAACCCCTAAAAGTCAAATAAAAAACACACGTTGTGACTTCCTGAGCCACCATGCCCGCGTGAGGTGCAGAGGTGGTCATGTCCGCTATTGTTGGTATTTCTTACTATCATAGAATTAATCAGCAAGTGTATGCATAACACAGTAGCTTACACCCAAAAGTATTCAGGTATCAAATCCACAAGGAACATGACTACCAATCTTATAAGCTAGTTCATCAAAAGATAACAAGAATTAGGTTGGTCAGAGTAGGGATGATTTCTATGACTTAAGGACTTTTATGGAAAGTAGGTTCAACTCCTACTCGCTTACTTAGGGCATTAGGTTACCTTGTCTTCTAGATATACTGACCTACAACTCTACGTCAAACCCGAACATGGTAGATTACAAATACCAGACAGGGTTGTCACCACCTATTGGCTACCACTGCAAATCTATGGGGAACGGGGAACCTCTAGCCTAGACACCACATCTTTGCTATTAACTATACTACCTTAGACTCATGAGTAAGTAAAGCATCCACTAATGATTAATGAACGATGACACCATAAGCAAATCAAGGAAAGAACTTAATCAAGACTACTCAAATACCATAAGAAATTTATGAACACTGTCGAGGTACAATATTGGAAAAGATACCATATAGGCCCAACACTCCTCTAGACTACCCATCACTCTCTTCATACTCTAAACAATATTGACACGAGGTTTTGCCTTTGGAATGGATCTCAATACTTCTTGTGTGTTTTGAACCTATCACCAATTTATAGCACTAGGAGGTAGTGGAGGATCAGCTCAAGGCGGTTGGAGCCGGTGGTCCCCACTCTTGCTTCAGCCGACCGTAGGTGTCGACCGACCCAAGGATGCACCACCTTGACCCATGTACAAGTGGGATGCATCCTAGAAGGCTGTGGGAATGCACACATCAAAAGATGGGTGCGAACCGCCTCAGGATGGCGTCCGCCGAAGGGTGGGGTCAGGCAATGGCCACCTAGTGTCATTAGGCCTCATCTTCTACCAGGCTCTGTCTGGTGGACCCTAGGCTTGTGAGCATGGCTGGATTGCCCTTTTTGGGTACATTTAGTTGGGTTGTGGGCGGCTAAATCCATGGGTCAACCATGTGACCATGTTCTCGTCCCTTAGTTCAAACTAACGTTGAATTAGTGGCCAAGATGATGTGGAAGTTTGCTTCACCATAGGTCGGCTGACGTGGTGCATCGATCGACATGGTGTGGACCCAATTTGGTCCATCTTTTGCTGGTGACCTCACACACATATATATATATATATATATATATATATATATATATATTCACCAAAACTAATGAAATTGGTTGGATATAATGCCTATGAATATAGTGTATATTTATTTCTATACTGAAGTGGTAAAATATTGTGGGTTAGTGACCGTCAACAGCCAAAGGGGTCATGTGGCATCGTGACCTCGTGAGCTTCCAATGCCTTATGCACCTTCACACCCGCTGAGGCCGCTTCCCCGGCGGTGTCGTATGCAGGGAGGAAGGAGAATGAGGACCATATGTGTCCGAGGGACTGAGTGGATGGTCACTTTCCTTGTGATGAGTGATTGACAACTTGGTGTGGATTAACGTTCGCCTTGGCTCAAGTGTTGCAGGTGTAGGATGCGGCTTGGTTTGCATTGGTGCAGGTGAAGAACATGTGCGAAAGGTCTTAGCCGGAGCGGCCTCCCAGGAGCGGAGAGACAAGTAGGCTTGGTTCGAGGGACCCGGTGGCCAGTGGGATCAAGTGTGGTTCACATGGTGCAAGAACAAGTAAGGCAATGTGGATGTAGTGTTCGAGCCGGTACATTGGGCGCGCCCGAGTCAAGGAACGAGGCAAGACCGAGTAGACTGTCCGGGAGCCAGAGGTGAAAGGCTTGGCGTGCTCAAGGCTTGGCTTGGACACCGGACCAAGTGCGCGGGGTTTACTGGTTCACCACAAAATCAGAGGAGGAGGGTTTCTTGGTTTGGGCCACAAAACCAAGGCCGAAGGACGCGGAGAGCTAGGACCGGTCTGACTAGTTTGCAGAACTGGTCTGACCGGTTGAAGTGGTCTGACCGGTTTGCAGAACCGGTATGACCGGTTTCAGTCTGGGCATCGGGAAGCTTTGAAGCGGAGGACACACGGCGTGATCTCGGAGGTTGTGTCGGAGGGAAGCGACTCCAGATGGATGCGTGCCTTGTCGGAGGAAAATATTTGCAGCTTTACCATTTTATCCTTAAGGGCGTGTATCTTAGGTTTAAGTTGTAAGGGTAGTTTAGTCTTTCGGCGGTGGCTATATATACTCACCTATGTGGGAGATGGCAGCCAACTCTTGGAACCCTAGTTCATTTGCTCTTTCATTTCTTAGGCTAGCCAAGTGCTTCATGTGGTGAGGAAGAGAGGAGGGGTTCTCTCCACTTCTATTTCCTCCATTTTCAAGTGAGTTGGATGAAGGGAGGAAGCTAGCCCTTTGTAAAGATGTTGACCTCGTGATGTTCTAGTGATTTCCTTGCGATCTAGTCTTGTGTTCTTGCTCCTTCACGTTTTTTTTTGGGATTTTTGGAGGATTTTTTGGCGAATTTGTGTTCATCATGTTTGAGGCCATTTCTTTAGGGGATTTCATTGGGGATTCACTCTTGGGTCTTTAGTGATCCTTTTCTAGTGATTTTCCCCTCTTAATCCTTGGGAAGTGCCTTTGATTTGATGAATTTTGTTTGAACCCGAGCAAAAGGTAGCCATGTCTTAGATCTTCGATTACTCTTGGTTCGGTGCGAATTTTGGGAAGATTTCATAGCCATGACTAGTTCATGATGTATCCCACCTTTCCCAAAGTTTCGTTTGAATCTATGGAGCCAATCGGGAGATCGATTAAGGATAAGATCGAGTTCTTCTTGCGGGCAGTTTTTCTTGGTCTGGCTGGGCAAACCGGTATGACCGGTTTTGGTGCTGGAGGTGCTAAGTTTTGGTTCTTAGTGTCTTTGGTTGTGATTTGCTAGGTGCTGCC
Source organism: Echinochloa phyllopogon (assembly GCA_033239725.1). Classification (NCBI taxonomy): domain Eukaryota; kingdom Viridiplantae; phylum Streptophyta; class Magnoliopsida; order Poales; family Poaceae; genus Echinochloa; species Echinochloa phyllopogon. Next base: position 27,116,249 of record BTCW01000015.1, on the reverse strand, counting down.
CTAGAAGTTGATTCGGAGTGTTTTGAGCACGTTTGTGGCTGCAGCTTCACACTTGTTGGACACGTCAGAAGCGTTACAGACCAAATCTGGCCTGACCGGTTTCTAAACCTGGTCTGACCGGTTTTGCTCTGTGTGTTGAGCTGAAGATTGATTCGTGATTTCCGCTGTGTGTTTGCTAAGTGAGTAGATTGACACTTGCTCCTAGGTCCAGAAGCACTCCAGTGGCTTCATGGATTTGGCATGGAAGAGTTGGACACGTCGGAAGTGTTTTTGGGACATAGGCCTGATTTGCTCTTTCGAGAGAAAATTTTATCGGCTCTCATTCACTCCCCCACCCCTCTCTGGTCGCCATTTCGATCCTTTAGAGAAGCGGATGTGGAAAGTTGCAAGGAGAGATAGAGAAGTAGACGTGGAAAGAGATATAGAGAGAAGAATGAAGAGAGGAATGAGATAAGATCTTGTGCGGAGGTAGATTAGGATAGAATCATTTTAACTGCCTCCGCTACCATAAATCAATTTTCTAAAGGTGGCTTCATTGGATGTGTTGTCTCTTGAAATGATTAGAGCATATGTGATGCTTTCAAAAAAAAAAAATTGACACAAGCACTCCGAACTCTACAGTTTACGGGAATTGAACCCAAGATCTCTTGCCTCGTGTATACTCTCTTCATTCCATGAAAAGTACAATTATAATTTTTTCATACAGATTAGCATCGTTGGCTAAGTGACTAAGCTATTCTTTAAATGTCTCAGTCCTATTAATTTAGGCATGAAGGTTGTTACTGAATACACATAATTATCTATTTTGATGAATAAGACACGTAGTTTCAGCTAGAATTGCATTCTTTTATAGGATTTTAAATATTTTTAATATCAGAATTGCACTCTGCATGGGATGGAGGGAGTAGCTTCCTTATCACCCCCACTACACAATACATGTGATTCTAGATATGATGCTTTTCTTTTAAACTAACCCATGGAGAACTCTTTAGTCCTGGTTAGTTGGTTTTTAGTCGTGGTTGGGAACACCAAACTAGACTAAAAGGGTCACCCTTTAGTCCCGGTTCAAGGTTTATCTCGTGTTGCTGTTACAAATTGGGACTAAAAGAGCTCTCGGGTCTATAAAATTTAGACATGGGCTACGGATTAGTCCCAAGTCTAAACTCTACTAAGAGGAACAAGGGAGATGGATATGGGATTCTCTGCTACTAGTGTTAGACCCATATCCCGCGGTCACAAAAATATAATGGAATCCATTAAACCCATATCTAACTGAAAAAAGTAACACATGGACCTCGAAGTATAAACATTTCCATTGTTACAAATAAGTGATTAAAAAATGATACTTTAGACATCAATAAGTTTGGCAAAAATGTGACGCAAAAAGTCGGTGATGACACTCTGCGTGAACACACGATCGGCCTCGAAGTATTGCTTTACTTCGATGACGAGCCGGTAATCTTGAGGTTCAGGGCATGCCAGTCAATTTGACCTGTAATTGACAAGGAGGATGAAATCGTGTAAAACTAACAGATTGGATATGATTCCGAATTGTGGTTCTGTAGATCTGATCAGCCAAAACAGCAGATGAATGGTTTAAAGTCCACTTTCAAGCTTAAATAAGCTATTCGCTTAAAAGCTTTAAAGCCGATTCAAATCTTGTAGGTAGACTAGATATATTCGTGATACAAAATAAGACTTAATAGAGCGGATCTATCAAGAACTAGCTAATATCGATAATTTTGAATGAACAGCAAAACAGAGCAAAATAACCTAAATCGGCTAATCTGATCGGCTACGCAGCAACGTTCCATATAGGGGTGTAACAAATAGATCTAGATAAAAGTGAGGCACTTAATCCTATAATCTAAAAATGATAACTTTGTGAACAAGCTAGATTAAGAAGACTAGAGAGCACCAGGTAAAAGCGGAACTTACAAGCAAGGTAGAGATCATGGAGATGCAGCCCAACGAAGACTTGGAAGAACTCGTAGAACTACTGAAACTAGGGTTTAAAAGTAGATTCAATGCGAGTGGAGTAAAGGTTTATTTGATTGGTGTGTGTGTACAAACTTTATTCGCATGCCAGTGGCCACTATTTATAGTCTAAGATACAGACTCCATGTCGACTTACAAACTTGATAAAAAAGAAAACAATACTTTCCTAATACAAAAGACTCCTAAAATAAGTCAAATTTCATGTGACCCCACTACCACGTGTATCGACCAAATCCACGCCCATCAACTCTGTTAGCTTCATCGGCTCCCCAGTAAATTTGTTGTATTCCTTGGGCTCCATCGTCTGCTTCCTTAGCTTTGACGTCTGAACGTCGGCCTTCATCGGCCTGACTCCTCTGGCAGTATCTTTGACTTGGTGCCAAAAACGGTGCCAACATATGCCCCCTGTTTTGGAATAAAATATTATTTTATTTCAAAATTATTTTCTCCTTATGCTCAGACCCAAACAATATTTTGCTTTTTCCCCTCACATGGCGGCTGGTGCTTTGCATCTTGTGCCAACGTATCTTGGAAATCGGGTCCTTCTCTCACTTGAAGTAAAAATGCTTTCAGCTATCCCTCTTTTATTTCGTATCTTGTTTATTTTCCCTTTCTCAACAGAAACGATGGAAAACCAGCATAGTACCAACGATGGCCTATCCAAACATCATTTGCTCCTTCACCAGCAAGGGTAAGAAATCTCTTTCCCACTCTTGGATGTTATCATCTTTCGATTTTGTTTCAGGAGCAAAGATAATCAATCTTAATCTTTTCCCCTGTCTGATCTTTGCTCCTTCAAGCTCATCCTCTCCCGATTTGATCTCTTCTGATTCCTCGGTCAAGAAAAGGATGCACCTCATCAAGAAAGTTACCCGAGATGAACATCAAGCCTGCAACCGCTACTCCAAAGCATCTCAAAAAATAGAGCATCTCAAGATCTGCTTGGAAACAACCCAGGCCGCTCTCTCTGCTTCTGGAAGCGAGATGTCTGCCGTCCGCGCCCAGCTGATGGAAACCAACAGTAGGATAGCAGGTATATTCCTTCCTTTAGCACGAATCCTCCATGATTTTTGTGTTGAAATTTCCTAATTTCCTCTTGTCGGCCTTGGAATTGGAGCTACAAACCCTTTGCCAAGCGGCAAACGTTGCCATTTCTACCATAAATGCTAGGGGAACCAATCTTGCTGAACGCCTTCAGGACATTCCAACTTGTACCAGGGAAATTGTTGGGCACATAATTCACTATAGGGCTTCTGCAGCTCTTGTTGCAGCGCAGACCCAGTTGGGATTCGAACTCCGCAAGTTTCATCCAATCATTCCTGATGATCTAGAGCATGAATCTTTTAAAGAACCGATCAACGACTTTGATGGGCCAGCAGCAGCAATTCAATCAGCAATTAACGCCGATGATGTGGTAATCAAAGTCTTTTTAGACTAAATCTTTCTTAATGCTGCTCTTTTGAAGAATTGTTGACACGAAAACGCGCCAACAAACTTGAGATCGATCGAACGCGCAGCACGGCCGTCACAACGGCCAACTCCTGAGCTCCTCGGGCAAACCGGTCAGACCGGTTCCTGAAACCGGTCAGACCGCTTTCAGACAGGAACTCGTGAAGACCTAGAAACTCGAGCTCGGGAGGGACCCCGTCGAAGCTCAAGCAAGCTAGGGTTGCTCTAGGGTCGGCAGGCCACCTAGAACGCCCTTGAACGCCGTAGAGACGAGTAAAGAACACAATATGGGGGTTGGAAAAGATTAGGGTTTGAGAGATAAAAAAGTAAAGGATAAACGTGTTTGATTCGATTGGAATACCTCTCAATCGGCCTTAGCCTTTATATTTATAGGCCGGGGAAGTCTTACCCCTTTCGAATAGGTTACAATATGGGATTAAACTCGGAATCCTAATCCTACTCGAATTACAGAACCAAACCGGTCTGACCGGTTTGGCAAACCGGTCAGACCGGTTTGGCCGGGCCAGAGCCAATTTTGACTATCAACACATGCCCCCTGCGTTTTTAGTGAACTTGAGAACTAAAAAGCAAGTAATTACAACTCAGGAGCTAAAATTTATGCTAAGGGCGATATCAACAATATATCGGCCATTGGTCTTCATGCGTCTTGCCAAACACTTGGATATAATTTCTTCAAATATCTTCCGTTGATAGCTTTGGGCAAATGATCTTCCTTCAGTGTCTCTAGCATATAAGAATTCCCAAAAATGACTTTGACAACTCTATAAGGTCCTTCCCAACTTGGTGACCATTTACCAAACTTGTTGCTCTTCGTCCCAATAGGCAAGATCGTCTTCCAAACAAGCTCACCAATCTGAAAATATTTTCCTCGTACTTTCTTGTTGTAAGCTTTAGCAACCCGAAGCTTATCTTTCTCAATCTCCTTCAAAGCTTTTAATCGTTTGTCGGTTACCTCATCAATATTGTCCAACATCAAATTGTGGTAATCAACAGCATCAAGGTCATTTTGTTTAGCCAATCTATAAGCGTCCAGATTTACCTCAACGGGTAAAACGGCCTCTTGACCATACACAAGCTCAAAAGGAGTAACTTTAGTAGCACCATGTCTAGATATACGATGAGCCCACAATGCTACGGATAAAACTTCATGCCATCTCTTAGGATTTTCTTCTAACTTTTTCTTGATTAATCTAATCAAAGTCTTATTACTTGACTCGGCTTGTCCATTAGCCTGAGCGTAATATGGAGATGAATTGAGCAACTTAATTCTATAGGATTCAGCGAATTCACGTACCTCTTTAGACATAAACGAAGTACCTTGATCCGTAGTCAAAGTTTGAGGAATACCGAATCTATGAATAATGTTTTGTGTAATAAACTCAATTACCTCTCGATGCGTCATATTCTTCAAGAGAATCGCTTAGGTCCACTTAGTGAAATATTCTGTAGCAACTAACACAAAACGATGTCCTTTTGATGATGGAGGATTAATTTGTCCAATAAAATCCAATCCCCAACCTCGGAACGGCCATGGCTTAATGATAGGATGCATCAATGCAGCAGGAACAAGTTGCAAATTTCCAAACTTCTGACATTCCTCACATCCTTTGTAATATTTGAAACAATCTGCCATCATAGTAGGCCAATAGAAACCGGCTCGTCTAAGTAACCACTTCATCTTTGGAGCCGATTGATGTGTACCACAAATACCTTCATGGACCTCACCCATGGCAACTTTGGCCTGATCCGAATTAAGACATTTCAACAGCAAATCTTCGACGTTTCAACGATAGAGTTCATCGTCAAGCAAAACGTATTTAAACGATATTCGCCGAATATATCTTTCTGCACCACGACCAGGATCTCTCAAATAAGTAATAATAGCACCCTCCAATCGTGATCTTCAACTTTGGATTGATTAGCATCATCCAAAGGATTTTTGCTTCTGTCAGAGGACGAAGCGGTCAGACCGGTTTCAGAACCGGTCAGACCGGTTCTGGCAGTCAGACCGGTCAGACCGGTTTCTAAAACCGGTGTGACCGGTTCGTCCAGAACCAGAACCTCGGCTTTCGTTTGCATCGGTTTTTGGAGATAGAAATACTTCTTTGCAACCATATAACCAGATGCTTTCTGAGCCAGAGTATTTGCCTTGTCATTCTCTTCTCTTGGAATATGTTTGATAGTAAATTCATCAAAAGAAGCAATGATATCAAGACATCTATCAAGATATGCATTTAATGAACAATTATAACATTGGCATACCTTTGACACTTGTTGTACCACCAGGAGCGAATCACCAAAAACTTCAACATGCTTAATCCCCATGTCTTGCAAAAATTCCAATCCAAATAGAAGAGCTTCATATTCAATTTGATTATTGGTACGCTTTTCTTCTAATCGGTTTGAAAACTCAAAAATGGCACCACTTGGAAAGACCAAAACAGCACCAATTCCTTGTCCATCATTGCAAACCGATCCATCGAAGTATAACTTCCACGGTGTACAAGCAACATAGCCGACGTCGAAGTTGTTTGTATCATTTATCCGATGTTCAACAATAAAATCAGCTACAATTTGGCCTTTCATGGATTTTAAAGGTTCACAAGCCAAATCATATTCAACTAAAGCATAAGCCCATTTACCGACTCTTCCGCTAGAAATCGGCTTTTGCAACATATGTTTAATTACATCGGTTTGACACAACACGATGCAAGTGCTAGATAATAAATAATGCCTCAATTGAGTACAAGCATGGTACAAGGATAAACACAACTTCTCAATGAAAGTATACCTTGTTTCTGCATCGATGAGCCGTCGGCTTACATAAGCAATCACATACTCCTTGTTGCCGATTTCTTGAGTCAAAACAACCCCAATAGTTCTATCTTCAGCCGCCACATAAAGTCTGAACGGAACCCCTCTCTTAGGCGCCCTAAGCACTGGTGGTGAAGACAAGTACTCTTTGATCTTCTCAAAAGCTTCTTGCTGTTTTGCCCCCAGGTAAAATCGGCTTCATTCTTTAACCGAAGTAAAGGAGTAAAAGCATCAACCTTTCCAGACAAGTTAATTATAAATCTTCTCAAGAAATTTACCTTGCCTAGAAACTTTTGCAAATCTTTCTTGCAAGTAGGAGCTTCGACTTTCTTCATAGCTTCAATTCTTTTGGGATCAACTTCTATGCCGTTCTCATGAATAATAAATCCCAAAAACTTCCCAGCCGAAACACCAAAAGCACATTTGAGTGGATTCATCTTCAAGCCATACCGTCGCATCCTCTCAAGAGCAAGTTTTAAATCGGCTAAATGAGAATCCAAGCCATCCGATTTAACTACGATATCATCAATATACACTTCCACAATAACACCAAGTAAATCATGAAAGATTAAATTCATAGCCCTTTGATAAGTTGCACCGGCATTCTTTAATCCAAAAGTCATAACCACCCACTCAAACAAACCAATAAATCCTGGACATTGAAAGGCCGTTTCGTGCATATCTTCTTCGGCCATGAAGATTTGATTATATCCAGCATTACCATCAAGGAAACTAACAACACGATGCCCAGAAGCTTCATTGATTAAGACATCGGCTATAGGCATAGGATATGAATCTTTCGGAGTGGCTTTATTAAGATCTCTAAAATCAATGCAAACTCTAAGTTTTCCCGAATCTTTCTTTTCAACGGGAACAATATTAGAAATCCACTCCGCATAACGACAAGTCCGAATAAAACCAGCATCTAGCAAATGATTAACTTCTTCTTTTATTCGGTCATAAATAGCGGGATTAAAACGTCTAGCCGATTGTTTAAAAGGTCTAAAACCGGCTTTTATTGGTAAGCGATGCTCAACTAAATCACGACTCAAACCGGGCATCTCACGGTACTCCCAAGCAAAACAATCGACATACTCTTTCAACAAATTTATTAACTCGGCTTTAAACTCAACCGATAAATTTTTGTTTACAAAAGTTGGCCTAGGAATAGTACCATCACCAATATCTATTTTTTCTAAAGGGTCGGCTGACGTGAAACCCTGACCCAACTTATCCATATCACCGAGATCTTCAATGGCTTCAAACATACCGGCCGAATGTGCTCGATGATGATCAATTCGGTCTTGAAGCCACTGTCCAGACGTAAACCGGTCTGACCGGTTCCCAGAAGCGGTCTGACCGGTTTGGCTTGATCGGCGCTGTTTAGGTCTAAACCGGTCTGACCGGTTTCCAGAAGCGGTCTGACCGGTTTGTCTCTGTTGATTTGTTCACTTCATTAATTACAGCAAGTAATTCAACCGATTCTCCATCGGCTTTAATGTAGCAGCAACAAAACCATCCTTGGTGCAACTGATCAGCTCATAGTCGGTCAAATCCATGCCCGACAAACATTTGACCTTCTCATTCGCACTAAGAGAATCGGAATCGGCCGTTGCAACGAAGGAAGAAGTATCACCATGTACAACTTTAACTTCATCGCCGATCCACTGAATAAGATATTGATGCAAGGTAGATGGAATACATTTATTTGCATGAATCCAATCTCGACCAAGGATTAAACTGAAGTTACCTTGCACCTCGGAGATGAACAAAGCCGTAGCAATAGTCTTGCTCCCGGCGGTCAACTCCATAGAAGCCACCCCCTTGGCACCAATGGGATCACCTCCACCAACTCCACTGACCGTCATGTTCGTCTTGATCAATTCTTCGTCTTTTCCGCCAATCTTTTTGTAGAGAGTATGACATAAGATTTACAATAGCTCCACCATTAACCAACATACGAGAAATTGGCTTCCCGTTGATGTGCCCTCTCATATATAAAGCCTTGAGATGATTCTCTGATTCACTAGGCTTCTGAAAAATGGCATCTTGAGGCCCAAGTTGAAGATGAGAGACCTCCTCCTCCGGTATCACATAATAATCAGAAGACAAATATACAACATTGATTTCCATGTTGCCATGTTCTGGAGAAGGCTCAAAATCAACCAATTCTTCATCTTCAACCACCGGAGGAATTGGCGAAGTAGTATTGATGGTTGAAGTAATCTCAGCTCCCGCTTCTGTCGTCAAACCGGTCTGACCGGTTCCAGAAACCGGTCTGACCGCTTCTGCAGCGGTGGGCTGATCCAAACCGGTCTGACCGGATTCAGAAACCGGTCTGACCGGATTCAGAAACCGGTCTGACCGGTTGTGCTGCTGATTGCACAACGGGCTTAGCTTGCCAGATCTTGGTCTGAGGAATCATAGGCCTGTAATTGTTGAAGTATTCATCCCTCAGCTTCTCAGCTTCCTGTTCCCTTTTTCTTTGTTCCGCAGGCGTTGTAACTTCCGCTTCTACATATGAGTCAATCCAGAAGGACACCACCTTGGTTGAAAGACCTTCTTTACGCCCTTGCTACTGCTAGCCTCACGATCATTAACCATGACCGGCTTTTTGACTGGAACAGGAGCCGAATTCCCAATGACTATCGGCTTTCTACCCAAATCTTGCATAGCCACTGGAATACTACCAATTGTTACAATCCCACTGGCTTTGGATTGCACGTCCTCCTTTTTCTCCTTGACACGGTATTCTTGCTTAGGAGGAGCTTGGAACCTCTGCTCAGACCGAAACCGGACTGACCGGTTCACAAAACCGGTCTGACCGCTTTTGGGAGCAGCCGAAGGACCTGATTGGTATGAGCCCAATCGGTCATGTACCGAAGTCCCAGTAACATCACCACGACGCTTATAAGCTGTAGAATTGATCCAACACTGCGGTGACCTCTGTCTCTTTTTTGTTGGCCGATCAACTTGAACGACCTTTGTGTACTTGTTCATGAGCTGAGAGAAAGTAGGTCCTTGCTTCAGAACCCTTCCTTGAACATTTGGCTCATTAAACTTCCAAGTACCCACTTCCGGGCGCTTGGGCTTGAAAGTCCTTGAACGGTCTGGAGACAAACCGGTCTGACCGGTTTCGGAAACCGGTCTGACCAGTTTCGCCTGACTAGCGAACCGATTCTCTTCCAAGGAACTTCCTTGCCCCCCGAGCCTTGATGTGTTAATTGTAATCTTCAGAGACTCTTCACCATCAAGAGTTCTCCCAATCATCACTGTTCTAACCGGAACTTTGTCATTAACTTTTTCCGGCCTTGGGTCTCCAATCACCACGTTCTTTCCCTTAGCTCCATCGGCTTGTGACGGCCGAATCAACACCTTAGTATTCAAATCCAAGGTATGAACAGGGAAAGGAGCCTTATCGACTTGCATTTCAGCTAGTATTAATCGACCTTCTTTAAGGGCCGATTGTATCTGTCGCCGAAAAACATTGCAATCGTTGGTCGCATGAGAAAAAGAATTATGCCACTTACAATATGCACGATTTTTCAATTGATCGGCTGGTGGAATTGCATGAGAAAGTTTAATAAAACCATTCTTAAGCAATTCATCAAAAACACGATCACATTTGGCTACATCAAAAGTAAACTTAATTTCTTCTTGCCGATTTTTCTGAATCGGCTTCAACGAGGGACAAGAACCAGGTTTACTCTTTGATGACCAAACAAATTCAGTAGCATAAATTTCTTTATCATCGTCCAAACTATCAGAATCATTATCAACAACATTCACATTGGACCAATGAGGTTTAGCAGATTCTTTTGAATTTTTAAACTTAAGCTCTAGAATCATAGCCTTCATTTGCAAGTGATTAATAGTAAGGAAATCAGAACCCTCTAGTTTTTCCTTGAAATGAGACCGTAAGCCCGCAAAAGCTAAATCTGCTAAATCTTTTTCAGAAACAGTTATGTTAAAACATCGGTTCTTAACATCTTTAAATCTTTCGAAGTAATCAAGAACTGATTCCTCTCGGCTTTGCCTAACCGATGTTAAATCAGACAATTTAGCTTCGTTTTCTCCGCTAAAGAAATGATCATGAAATTTGCGCTCCAATTGAGTCCAATTTTGAATAGAATTAGGAGCAAGCGAAGAAAACCATGAAAAAACAGTTCCAGTTAAAGATAATGAGAACAACCGTATACGCAATGGTTCATAAAATGATGCTTCTCCTAATTGCAAGATATATTGACTAATATGTTCCCAAGGAGTTCTATTATCTTCACCACTGAATTTAATAAAATCAGGAACACGCCAACCATTAGGATAAGCAACTAAATCAAATTCAGGCGGATACGGTTTTTGATATAAGCGTGAATTACCCAATTCAAGCCCGAGTCTTGTTCTAAGTGTATTAGCTATATCTTCTTTAAACTTAGCTAACTCAGCTTGGTAGTTCCCATCACCTCTGTTTTGTGGAATACGGGGAACATTATACATCGCATTTTGAGAAGTATTCGGAATTTGCCCGTGAGACGCGCCAGATCCGTGGGGTATACTTCCCACAACCGTAGTGCGTGGAGTAGTGTAAACAGGACCAGAAGCAACTATATTAGATAAAACCATCGCACCCGGTGCCCCTGCACCCATGGAACCGGTCTGACCGCCAGAGGAGGCCAAACCGGTCTGACCGGTTGTGAAAACCAGTCTGACCGGTTCGTGGACCGAACCAAGGTGAAGTGATTGTCCCGCATAGAAATTCATCGGCATGCCTAAATTAGGATCTAAAACATGTTCTGGCACGCCTGATGAGCTAGGAGTTGGGTTAGGTAATTCATTAGATTCTAAGTTATTTTTACCTTTATCAGAATTACCCGACATACTAGCAATCAACTCACTAATAACAGTTTGTGCAGCAAGCAATTTATCATCCATCATGCGAGTAATTTGCTGCATTAAATCAGAGGATTCGCCAGTTACCTTTGGAAGTTCTTCAACTTGGTCGTTTGCCAGCTTGAAAGCCGGCATGACGAATTCCTCCACTCTCTTGACAAGACCACCGCGATCTTTTTTGAAGCCCTTCAAGAATTGCGCCCTGAAGTGCTCCTCGGCGATCAGGTACCGCTTCCGCTCCTCGTCCGTGAGCTCTTCCATCGTCGCAGTGATGATGTTGTCTTTGTCAAGGTCGCACATTGATCCAGACATCATTGGAGTAGATTGAATCGGTCTTGAAACCAGATTAATCTGTTCCCCAGCGGAGTCACCAAAAAGTATGTTGACACGAAAACGCGCCAACAAACTTGAGATCGATCAAACGCGCAGCACGTCCGTCACAACGGCCAACTCCTGAGCTCCTCGGGCAAACCGGTCAGACCGGTTCCTGAAACCGGTCAGACTGCTTTCAGGCAGGAACTCTTGAAGACCTAGAAACTCGAGCTCGGGAGGGACCCCGTCGGAGCTCAAACAAGCTAGGGTTGCTCTAGGGTCGGCAGGCCACCTAGAACGCCCTTGAACGCCGTAGAGACGAGCAAAGAACAGAATATGGGGGCTGGAAAAGATTAGGGTTTGAGAGATAAAAAAGTAAAGGATAAACGTGTTTGATTCGATTGGAATACCTCTCAATCGGCCTTAGCCTTTATATTTATAGGCCGGGGAAGTCTTACCCCTTTCGAATAGGTTACAATATGGGATTAAACTCGGAATCCTAATCCTACTCAAATTACAGAACCAAACCGGTCTGACCAATTTGGCAAACCGGTCAGACCGGTTTGGCCGGGCCAGAGCCAATTTTGACTGTCAACAAGAATGACCTAAGAAAACTTCAACCTTTTGTTCCAACAATGGATTGTATGCATAATTACGGGATTCAATCGGCTCTTATTTCTTTGTTCTACCAATACTCGGTGCATTTCGCCTTTTGTGCTTTAGGATGACATATCATATTAGCCATGTCCGATTGCTATCGGCTCCCAACATATTTACTTCATACGTTACTGCTTTTCCCCAACATCTCGCCCTCATAAGCTGATAATGGGAAACTTCAATTGTACCATGACAAATCATCTATCTGCACAAGAATATTAGCCGATCTAAAGAACGGCCGATGAAAATCAACAGACGACGTGATGATAACAAAATCTGTTTGTGCGCTACAGAAGGAATTTATGGCTCTCTAGGTCTAATGCAGCAGGATAAAGTTTATCTTTGAAACTTCATATTGGCATCCTGTCGTGCGAACAATATCCTGTTTCTGTAGAAATTTTTTGCTCTAAGGGCGACTCATATTGTATCGGCCATAACCGATTTTATCGACTCGCAACGCTTTTACTGCATATGTCACTTGTATTTTCCTTTCAATTTTTATTCTAGAGGCGATATCTTATATCGGCTATATCTGATGCAGCACGATTGGCTTCCTCTGCTATAACTTTCTTCAGGATGTTTCATCAAAACCGATCATCTGGACCGATTGTAACCCATGCTCTGACATCTTGATGAAATATTTGTCCCAAATCTTCCTAGAAAAACACTCAACACCATCATAGCCCCAGATCTGTGGATCGACTGTAGAAATGATGAACGAAGAATCAGCATACACAACTTCCATGGTCTCTTCATGCCATTGCACCAAGCATTGATGCATCGTCGAAGGAATACAACAATTGGCATGGATCCAGTCTCTTCCCAAGAGCAAATTATATGAACCCTTTCTGCTAACGACGAAGAAAGTAGTAGGAAGAGTCTTACTTCCAATTGTGAGTTCCATGTTGGTTGCCCCCTCCCCCCCCCCCCCCCCCAAGCTGGCGAGATCTTTCCTTCAAAATATTTGAGCACCATGTCAGTTTTGATTAGCTCCTCTTCGCTTCGACCAAGCTTCCGGTACGTCGCATACGACATCACATTGACAGCAGCACCTCCATCGACTATCATCTTGGTCATTGGCTTACCATCAACATATCCCTTCATGAACAAAGGCTTCAGATGTTGTCGCTCCCTTTGTTCCGGTTCGCTAAAAGTGGATTGCATTGGCTTAAGGTTTAATTGTGCCATAGCTATCTCCTCATCATTATCTTCATCATCCGGGATCATGAACTCCTTTGGTAAGATAAAGACCATGTTAACCGATGGAACATCTTCCCTACCAGCTTGCTTCTTTCTATGCCAGACTTTGGGCTTGATAGCTGTGTCTTGAGTTATTTCTTCTTCATCCTAGAGCATCTCTTCTTCCATTTTTTCTCTGGCACAAACGCTGAAGTCTTTGCCTTTGGGACATAGAAAGACCACTGGGGCACCAGTCAGGGTATACTTCTGGATCATAATGATATCCTTAAATTCTTCCTAGTTCACACCCTTGCTCAGGTTGTTATTTCGTCTTGCGTTGCTTTTCTGGCTTGCAACACAAGACATCTTCATCAGGCTCACGTGCATCGGCTAGCTATTCAATCTGATCTTGTACATCTTCTCTGCCCCGCAATCGATCATGCACAGGAATACGCCTTGAATATCCTTGTGTATTTCTATAAATCGGTCGATGATCCCCATCACAATGCAGCCTTTTATGATCAATGCACTTAGGGCAGTCTTCCCTTAAAGGCAATCTGAAACCTTCATTCCAGCAGAATACGAAGAAAGGACATTTCCAATGGCCTTCACTCGAATCCCTTCTTTCATATAAATCTCTTTCCCTAGCATGGAATTCTCTTTCTTCCTTTTCTCTGAACTGCATCTCCCTTTCCTCTTGCCTTCACTGCCATTTTTCATACTTTTCGATCAACATTTGAGAAGTAACAGGTCTGTGAGACTTCGAAGAACATTCTCCATGCTCAATTCTTTTATGTTTATCGCTCGATGGCTCATTTTCTGATTGGACCACATCAGCCTTTGCTTTGTAGTCGATTTAGCATCGACCATATTCACCGGAAAAGGGTGTCCATCGATCTTCATTGGCTTAGAAGGGTTCTCAAACTTCAATCTTCCTTGATCAATAGCCGACTGGATTTGCTGACGAAACATGTTGCAATCATTGGTGTCATGAGACACCGAATTGTGCCACTTGCAATACTTGTGTTTCTTCAATTCTTCAATCGATGGGATTGTATGACCAGGTGGTAACTTGATATGTTGTTCTTGCAGCAATAAGTCAAAGACCTTATCGTCTTTAGTAATGTCAAAGCCAAACCTTTCAGGTTCCTTTTTCCAAAAGGGCATGAAACTAACTTCTTGCTTTTACTCCATTCAGCTAGCCCGATCTCAGCGTCTTCGTCAGAACTAGAGTCATCGCTGACAAAATAAACTCTCTTCTGGAACGGTTGATCCCTTTGCTCTTGAAAGCGTACATCTATGCTTGACATCCCCTGTATCATACGATTGAGGCTTTCAAATTCCTAGGCTGAAAACTTTTCTGTGATGTGAGGCAAAAGCCCTTCAAAAGCTAATGCAGTCATCTGGCTATCTGTCAAGTTTAAGCTGTAGCACCGATTCCTTACATCTCTGAACCTCTGAATGTATTCAGGCGCAGATTCATCATTCCTCTGCTTGATGGCTGTCAGATCTGTAATCTTCATCTCATATATCCCAGCAAAGAAATATTTGTGGAACTGCCTCTCTAGATCACCCCATTTGATAATGGAGTTCACTGGCAAAGATGTAAACCATGCGAAGGTCGATCCAGAAAGAGAGAGTGGGAATAAACGGATCTTCAAAGCAACTTGAGAAGCAACCTCCCCACATTGAATCAAGAACCGTCCAATGTGCTCCACAGTAGATACGCAGTCATGTCTAGAAAATTTGGTAAAATCTGGAACTTTGAAGCGATGAGGCATTGGGATCTGATCATAAGCTCCAGGATATGGCCTCTGGTACATGTATGTTTGTTCCTTGGGTTTGAGACCAAGCTGATTATGTATGACATCAGTTATCTAATCAACTAATGTGCTAGTATCAAGCTGTTGGTATATTGGCTGCACCGTGTGCATCATCGGCTGATCCCCCGCCTGAGAGCTAAAATTCCCACTGTCCTGTATTTGATTTTGAGCCGGTGAACCTTGCTGCGTGTTTATCGGCTGTGATGTTTGGACAGTATGCTGAGAATTAGAGCTTCTCGTCTGTTTCCCTTCAAACGGAGAGTGAGGGACCAGGACTAGCGACTGAGCATTCAGTGTTTGGAAGCCTGCCAGCTGGCCATTCTGAGCCGATCCTTGTTGGAATGGAACCATCTGTTGTTGTGGGATAGGAGTACTCATCGGCTGTGAAGCCAGAGGAGTAGTCTGTTGTCCCTAAGTTACTCCTGCTCCCGTCCCCAAAGTTGATGCCATATACTCCTTAGGCATTCCTAGGTTAGGATCTGGTGTGAACCCTTCCGAAAGGAAAAACCCTGAGAAAGTTGTTGACATTATGGGAGGAGGTGTATGTAGGGCTGGATATCGAGCTGGCTCGGCTCGGCTCGTTAACGAAGCGAGCTAGAGAAGCAGCTCAGCTCAGCTCGATTAGCTCATGAGCCCGCTCGTTTATCATTAGCACACATGCATTTCTCATACAATATATATATATATATATTCAAGCTCAAAAACCAAATAGAAACAATAGTAGTTCACAACATGATATCATAACAACACAAATTACTATAATTATATAGCATATTTATGGCCACCACCATTCACTATTCAAGAATCAGGACATCTCACAAACAAAATACATGATGTGTTATAGGCTCTGTCTTGTTATAGCTCACGAGCTGGCTCGTTAACACACCGAGCTAAAACCTTGGCTCAGCTTGTGAACAATACATGTGATTCTAGATAGGATGCTTTTCTTTTAAACTAACCCATGGAGAACTCTTTAGCCCTAGTCAGTGGGTTTTTAGTCACAATTGGGAACACCAAATAGGACTACGGTTCGAGGTTTTAGCCCCGCTTGATGTTAGGAATTGGGACCAAAAGGGCTCTCGGGTCTATGAAATTTAGAACTAAGCTAGGGGATTAGTCCCAAGTCTAAACTATAGTAAGAGGAATGAGTGAGATGGATATGTTTTCTCTACTAGTATTAGACGCATAGCCTGCGGTCACAAAAAAGCATAATGGAATCCATTAAAACCCATATCTAATTCAAAAAAAGTAACACATGGACCTCGAAGTATAAACATTTCTATTGTACAAATAAGTGATTAAAAATAACACTTTAGACATTAATACGGTTGGCAAAATGTAACTTAAATTATAACCCATAGCCTATTGTCGCAATATATATAATGATATTCATAAAAAACATATCTAATGGAAAAAAAACTAAAAACATGGATCTCAAAGTTTCAACATTTCCATTGTTATAAGTGATAAAAAAATGATATTTGGACATTAACATGGTTTGTAAAATGTAACTCAACTTATTTACCTTTCGCATATATAATATTTTTAAAAATGCAAAAGTATAATTCTATGGAAATTTTTTCTTAATAAATTTTAATATGTCATTTTCAAATACCCAAAGTACAATACAAGTTTGCTACTATGTGAATTTTAGAACACATATAGTAAAGATAGTTCCAACCTTCCATCTCAGGTAGTTTCTATTGTATTATAAATATATGATGTCATGTAAGAAAAAACTGAGAGGGCAAGTGGGTTGATAAGAAGACATAAAAAAACTAAGAAACCATGTCTGATATAAGAAATCCCCACTATGCAAGAATTAAGAAAGAAAAAGAGATGATACGAGAGGAAAGCAAAAAGGAAAAAACAAGATTAAATTACTCACTAGAAATATAAATAATATTTGTGTTATGAAAGCTATGCGATGATTTTTGGATTAGAATCAAATTAACGGGCTAGCCATGCTTGAATTATTAGCTGGGAGGAATGCCTCCGGTTTCTTGACCGCTTTGGTAGGCATGGGAATGCCAAATTTGAGTAGACATATGAAAATTTGGAAGCGAGGTAAGAGCAAGGTTAATAATAGAACAAGTGATTGGCTATTAGTCAAGATATAAGAGCCAAGTCATACAACAACAGTATATTACTTGTCTACATAATACTATTTTTTTACTATTCATTACATTCTCTTTCCTATTCACTCTCACATCCCCTCTCCTCTTGCCCCCTTCCTCTCCCCCGGCTATTTCGCCGCAACGAGGAGGAGGTGGGCCGGCCCCGCTCTGCTAGTCTGCTAGTTTAGTTTTAGCTTTAAATCTAGTAGTTATCTGCCCGGATGGCTCGCTGGCCGCTAGAGCTCGGCCATCTTCTTGTCATCACTACCGCCGCTACCGTCGCTGGGTTTCTCGTCGTCGCGTTCTCCGGTAGTGAGGTGAGCTTGTATCCAATAAAGCTCTCCACCCTCCTCCTTCGCTACTGAGTGGATGCCCCCTGCCACCAGCTGCTCGGATCCACACAACTCCGACCATGATTTGGCTTGCCTCGCCGTGGATCAGGGCTTCTCTGCCTCGGATCGTTCAGAGAGCTTCCAGGCCATCGACCTCGTCTCCACCATCATCTCCACGAGCCCTCAAGAAGCAAGAGCTTAGCACCAAGCAATTCATCGTCGGCTATCTTAGGGATTCAATGAGTTGATCTACTATTCAACTTCATCAAATGTACCTGAGATGCTTGATTCTTGCGGCTCGGAAGCCCCTTCTTCAACCTTAGCTCTCAGAAGCAGGAGGCCCTCTTCATCATGGCGTTTCTTAGTGTTGGCGGTCGTTACCGCCTGATTTCTGACCTCCAATCGAGTATAAAATGAACACAATGGAACAATGCTTCGTAGCTATAGGGTTTATTTCTAATCATTTCCATAAGTTTTGGTGTTTATTTGATTCCAGGAGGCGAACTACTAAAGTCGAGGGAAAACCATTCGAAATGATGGGTTCAGCCGAATCCCGAGATTTGACCGAATTCCATCCTTGAACCCGGAGCGTGCCACAACACGAAGGAGGTGGGCCGAAATGCAGCAGAGGCCCAGGCCCAGTGCACCCGAAGGCCTCCAATTTTCCCGAACCATAGAACCGACTTATGAACGGCCTCAGGGAGTGATCCAGCACGTGGGAGGCAAGAGGCGGTGCAGGAGGTGGTTCGGTTGAACACGTGGCATTCGGCCGAACGCCCAGTTCACCCCAACCAAGTCCACCGCCTCACAACTAACCCTGGGGACCAATCCTGACCGTTGGAGGAAGAGGCGGTGCAAAATGGGTGGTTCAGCCGAACCGAGCCACTTCGGCCGAACCCGTCGAGTTCGACCGAAGAGTCCGGGACCACCCCTGAGGTTGCTTGGCCACTCCTCCACTTCAAACTGTCTTCCCTTGCTATATAAGGAGCCCTCCAGCATCTGCAAAAGACACACAAGAGAAGAGAAGCTCATTAGCGAAGCGCTGCCACTGCTACACTTAGTAATAGGGAGAGAGGAGAGGTGAGCATGCCGAAGAGGAGCCGGAGTGTCGGCCCCTCTTCCACCTGTACAACTACGGATGCGGCTTCACTTTGAGTGACATCCGAGTCGTGTCCGGTAACTCTTGTATCCCTCTCTGATTAATTGAGCATCAGTTCTTACTTTTATATGCTTGTCGGTTCCTCGTTCAATACTTAGTTGATTGGTATAATTATATACCGGTTGCTTTGTTTGGGTGCTTATCTTTCTTAAGGAGATAAGTACTAGCTGACTAGTGTAGGCGTGGTGCCTAGACTTGAGGTTAGCTTGGGTTGCATCCGATTCAACATACGTGTGGTAGCCGTTAGGTGGTGACAGCCCTATACGGTCTACGTAGTCCACCACCACGTTAGTCTCGGAACCGTATGAGCCTTACAACAGGTATTGACACCACCCTTTCTCATCCCTTTCTGCATGTTGTAGGTCCTGTTTCCCAACGCGAGCATTTATGTGTATTAACTGATTAGCTCAGTTAGTCAAGAGGACACTACTACCAGACTCGTGCCTCTCTACCCTCCTATTGCTTTTCCTTCTCTTCATCGTCATCTATTCAATCACACCATTCTTGGACAACTTAGTTTAGAATGAGTACACTTCTCGTTCCTTGTG
Source organism: Echinochloa phyllopogon (assembly GCA_033239725.1). NCBI lineage: Eukaryota > Viridiplantae > Streptophyta > Magnoliopsida > Poales > Poaceae > Echinochloa > Echinochloa phyllopogon. The sequence continues at coordinate 27,096,953 of BTCW01000015.1, read as the reverse complement.
GAAATCGATACCTTAGAATACTCCCAGATGAAAGCTACATCGGTATCCGTCCGCTTGCGGATTTATCTGTAGGCTTTAAGGAGTGCCAACACTGACATGGGCGTATGACATTTTTTATTTAGTCCTTATCCTCAATCAATTATTGGCTAGTACTTCTCACCTTCTATGAGGGTGTTTCAGTAATGCTATTTTTTATTATAGTTTTATATAAAAAGAAAAGTGAGGATGTTTCAGTAATGCTACTTCTCCACTACTAATAATTACATATCGGGGCGACCTCACCTATCATCGCTCTGCCAATCTCCCTTCAGTCTGCAATCCATTGTGACCATCAAAATAGAATCCGACGCTTGTGATGCACTCCAGCCCGCCCACCCTTTGCCGAACCCCGCAGACCTCCGCCGCACCCCATCCCCTCCGCAAAACCGCCGCCGACCCCTGTGCCCCCTCCACCAAACCCCCGTGTCGAAACCCCTCTCCTCTCCGTCGCCACCAGGTTCCATGTTCGTCTTTGCCGCAGTCACTGGCGGAACTAGCGCCCGGCGAGCCTGGGCGACAGCCCGGGCTCCCGCACCGCACCTGAAAGCTAGAGTTCGTGTTCGTGTCACCGTGTGTGTCGTGTAGTAGTGCATACGTCTTTTAGAGTTTATGCTAGCTTTCATGTAGCTAGTGTGCGTTAGTTTGTTTGTGTAAATACATATGACCGGTTTACGTGCGTATCCATGGACCGCATGTTACTGTGTTAGCACTGGTTCGCCCGGGCTCTTTTCGATTCCTGGGTCCGCCACTTGCCGCGGCCACTATGTTACTACGAGTCACGAGACCACGTGATCTCCTCCTGCTTCTCCAGCTCCGCCTCGGACGACGACGACCACCGGCGACAGCGCTGGGATGGAGCCGGCTTCGCCGCTGAGGCGCTCGACGTGTGGACGTTCAAGCCGGCGACCGTGCAGGAGCAACGCCGGAGGCTGCTCCAGATGATGGGGCTCGCCAGGGGGGGCGCCCTCCCCCACCTCACGCCGATGCCCCTGCCGACTCCCCCTCCCCTGCCTCGCCCAAACCACGCCCATCCCCACAGCCGCTCCACGCCCATTCCCATCTTCCTTGCCCAAAGCCGCCGCCGCCGCTGTTCCACGCCCGTCCCCGACCTCATGTGTGCCGCCCCTCCAACCTCCCATGCAAGCAAGCCCACGTCCGCTGGCTGCCGCTAGGAAGCCTGCTGCCACGGCGACGAGATTGCAAACCCTAGCGCCACAAGATCGCAAATCCTCGTGCTGGATCAGAGGCAACCCTCGCGTGCGATCTGAGGCACTGCCAAGGGTTCGTGGATCTGATTGTCGTGTTAATTAAGCTCCCTGCGATTCAATCTCCATGTCCTCCACGTTCTCTTGCTAAAACAGACTCCATGTCATCCGAGGCCGCGGCAGGAGTGCAAGACTGATCGAGAAGAAGGTACGCCCAAGCATCAGCAACCGCCCTCGGCTGAAGGAGGCCTGGGACGTCCATAACGACCCAGCGTCGCCGCCGCTTCTGCCAAGCAGATCTCGACAACAATTCGATTCACCAGGGGAATCAATTTGGTGAGTAAATGCAGTGCAAATCAATTAGGACATCAATTCCTTTCAACGTTCTTCATGCATTATTAAGATATCTGAGTACACTCAGTTTACTCAACAGATCCCCTCATCGATTTTGATTCTGGATTCTGTACGTGGAGTCCGTTGTTGATATTGTCAGCTGGTTGAAAAAAATAGTAGTCTGACCATATGTTGGACGTGGCAATTAGTGGCTCAGAAATGTTGGTGTGTTCATTTTTTTAATTGATCTAGCTTTGGTTCTATGCTCTGTCATTGTATGTTCATGTGTGTTGTGTGCTAATATAATCAGGTGTGCTGGTGATTCGAGTCGTTGGTGGCATATTCTGAGGAGATTGCAGTCCTCAGCAATGCTGAAAATGGCTCTAACATTTCTTTAGGGGAGAAGGATAGAAAATTAGAAAGAACACAGAACAAGCTTAAGTTAAAATCTTAGTGTTACCTCCAAACATTTCCTTTGGCTTGCTCTGCCTGAAAAATACATGATCTATATAAAGCCTCTATACTAATGTCTGCACCTGACTGTACAATTATTTGGGCAGGCCCGTCTTGATGATTGCAAAATCAAGCCTGAAGCCAGACATGATGGAGTGATGTCATTGTAAGGCTACAATCTTTTGGTTGTTAATTAAATAAAGAGAACGATTTTGTAGACTGGAACACGTCTATAATCAAAAGACCATTTTTTCCATAAACATTAGTTAGGCAGTATTAATTAGTTCATGATGATATGATAATATAAGGGCAGAGTTGTTTGGTGCTAGAGCTTGGAGCTGTATGATGTATGAGTGGTGAAATGACAAAAAAAAAGCCCAAAGTGGATTGTCTTAAAGCAATTACTAAGCAGTTTTTTTCAGTAATGTTGGGAGACAAAACTTTTCCCAACATTTTAGTTTGCGATCTTTTGGTAACTTTGCAGAGCCCATATGGTTGGATGGTGGCTTATAATTGCACATATGAGACCTTGCTGATTCCTTATAATTTCCTCTGCAGATCGGGCAATACTAAACTGTTTCAATTTTGGAAGGACGATGAGATATTGTATCAGCTACCAATAGAAAGGTAGCTTTCTCAAATTTTAATGGAGTGACAATTTGACTAATTTAAACTATCTGGGCATGCAATATCTTTGGAGTTTTGATGTGCAATGTATGAATTAGTCATGAACAATCATTTTCTCATATCAGTGATGCGCCTCATTATGTGCTGTGGTTTCGTTATAGATTTCCATCAGTTCAGAAATTGAGAATCTTTTTTATTGCAAAACTTTTGCATTCAACTGACCCATCATTAGATTTTCTATAGTTAGCTTCTTGACAGTAGCATATATCTACTCATTGCCCATTGCCCTTAATTTCTGTTGTCTCCTACTGAAGAATATTCTTTTGATTTGTAAAGTAAATAAGTCAAAAATACGTGTTAATAATTTGCCCATTTTTTATTCGATTCTACAATTAGAATCATAGATATCTTTGATTTTTATAATTTTAGCACACAAATGAAAGTTAGCTTCAAATTTATGCAGACGCTTGAACATTAAAATTATTCTATTATCTGTTTCTCATGTAAATATTGCAGTTAACCTTGCAGTAAATTTTCTGATTTACCATGTAGTAGCATTTTCTATAGTCATGAACCTTGAAATTTGTTTGTTGCCTCATGATTATATTACTTAGTTATTGCAGTTAACCATGCAAGAAAGTTTCTGATTAACCAGGTAGCAGCATTTTCTATATTCATGAGCCATGAAATTCGATTGTTCCCTAATGGTAATATTACTTAGTTGTTGCAGTGAACCTTGCATAATAGTTTCTGGTTTTTTGTGCAACTGCGCGCACAAGGTGATGATCACCAACATGAATTATTAGAACATTAGTATGCTTCAGTCACTACCAGAATGCTTCACATCCGCCCGCCTCCTCCGCCTCGGCCATTTTTGGACCCGGTGCTGATGGGGCTTCAGCACCGGGTCCAACGGCTAGGAGCGGGGGCGGCGCTGCGGGGTGTCAGGGCGGACACATTAGCACCGGGTCGTGGCGAGACCCAGTGCTAATGCTCCCCCTTTAGCACCGGTTGCAGCCAGCAACCGGTGCTAATGTGCCCGAGGCCATTTAGCACCGGTTGCTGGCTGCAACCGGTGCTAATTGGTGCACATTAGCACCGGGTCTTGCCACGACCCGGTGCTAATGTCTTTTGTATATAGCACCTTCTTCCTCCCCCGGCCGAGCCAGCTGAACACTTAGGCGCTGTGTTCATGCTGCTCGGCCGTGGGAGGGGAGGTGCTGCCCAAATTTTTTTCAAATTTTGTGAAGATTCTACTCATCTAAGGAGCACTATAAGGTACATTCTTTCATTCTCTAATGTTTTATTTAGGTTGTAATCCTTCTATGATTTAGAAATAGAGGGATTTGTGAATCAAAGTAAAGCTAGCTAGAGAGAGCTTGTGTTCTTGGAGGAGAGAGAGGAGAGAGCTTGAGTTCATGGTGGAGAGAGTGTTCATGTTGTGTTTTAAATGGAGAGAGAAGGCAAGCTAGTTAGTATTTTGTTTTGTATGACTTGTGAATAGTTATAAGGCTTATGTATTTTATTGATTAGAGAGGTTTATTTATTAAAAGTTGGAATAGTTATTTATTAATTTAATGAAATATATATTATTAGTTATTTATTAAAAGATAGAATAGTTATTTATTTATTTAACGGAAGGTATATTTATTTATTTAATGAATATATAAATGTAGTTTTAGAAATTTATTTATATAAAGGAATATATATTATAATTTGTATTTATTTATATATTAAATTTTTTTATCTTTAAATTGTATTGTATATTTGTTATTGGTTAATAATCCAGATGAATAGACAATGGATGTACGGGGACCCCCACGCTCAGGCGTTCCGTGATGGCCTTAGGACGTTTCTCGATGCCGCCGAGGCTAACAGGACGCCGTCCGGTTTCATGTTCTGCCCATGCACCCATTGTAAAAATATACAATCGTACAAACAAAGAGGTTGTCTTCAGGTGCATTTGATGAGGCATGGTTTCATGAGGAATTATTTTGTTTGGACGAAGCACGGTGAAAGAGGAATTCTAATGGATGAAGATGAAGAAGACGAGGCCGATGACGACATTACGTTATTGGCTCAATACTATGGTTCCTTTGCATATGCTGCAATGGGTGATGCCGATGAGGAAGATGTTGCTCGGGAAGGCGATGCTCAGGAAGATGTTGCTCAGGAAAATGAACCTACTGATGGACTCGGGCAAATGTTGCGTGATGCCGAGAAAGACTGCGGCAATGATAAGGAACTGAAAAAGATACAGCGCATGTTGCAGGACCACAAGACTGACCTGTACCCAGATTGCAAAGAGGGGCTAAAGAAGTTGGGTAGCACACTTGAACTTCTGCAGTGGAAGGCAGCAAATGGTGTTACTGATAAGGGTTTCGAGGAGCTACTGAAACTCGTAAAGAAGATTTTTCCAAAGGGTAACAAATTGCCATCGACGATGTATCAAGCAAAACGTGTTGTTTGCCCTCTCGGTTTGGAGGTGCAGAAGATACATGCGTGTCCTAATGACTGTATCCTCTATCGCGGACAGTACGAACACTTGGATCGTTGTCCGGTTTGCACCTGCGCACGATACAAGATCAGGCGGGACGACCCTGGTGATGTTGGGGGAGAGCGTTCTAAGAAAAAAATCCCTGCGAAGGTGATGTGGTATTTCCCTCTGATACCCCGTCTGAAGCGTTTGTTCAGGAACAAAGACCATGCCAAACTGATGCGCTGGCACAAAGAAGAACGTAAGCAGGATGGCATGTTGAGACACCCCGCCGATGGATCCCAGTGGAGGAACATCGACAGAGCATTCCCAGAGTTTGATGCTGATGCGAGGAATGTTAGGCTTGGTTTAAGTACCGATGGCACGAACCCTTTTGGTGAAATGAGCAGTAGTCATAGCACTTGGCCCGTGACTGTTTGTATCTACAACCTACACCCCTGGCTCTGCATGAAGCGGAAGTTCATTATGATGCCAGTACTCATCGAAGACCCAAAGTAACCTGGCAATGACATCGACCACGAAGAAGCTGAAGGATGTCAAGTTTCACATCACTCGAGTGGAGGATGACGGGGAGCCAGTTGAGCCCCCAAAAGTGGCCAAGAAATTTGTATCTGAGTGCGGGGTAATTGTACGGGACAATGTGCCCATTAGTATCAGAAAATGGAAGTCCACGGACCCCACTGAGGAGTACGTGCTCCCCGATACAGAGAAGGAGATGCTATGGAGGGAATTAAAGGCAATATTCGACTGGCCTAGCACTCATGAAGCAGAAGTGAGGGATTGGACAATGAAGAAGATGGCAGTTCTGTTTCAGGATTTCAAGAAGAAGTTGTACTCGCATTTAATTTGTCTGGCTGAGGTTTCAGGATATATATGAGCTGTACCACCGCGACGCCATGGACGTGGATTTGATCACCTGTTGGACACTGTAAGTACTTTGTTGTTGCTTATAATTCACAGTTTGAAAACAATAATTCCAATCTATGCTGACGCGGGCTTTATTTATTGCTTAACATATGCAGAATGGATATTCAAAAATGTCGGAGATCCTCAATATATGACGTTGGTTTCGTGGATCCTCGAAGGATAAGTGAACAAATGATATTGATGAATCCTGAGGAAACATATGGAAACCTATACAAGTATATTAAGAGACAAAATTACTGCGACTCCAAACTAATCCCATACAACATCGAGTGAGTACATACACAGGCTTCTTCTTATACTGTCTGTGTACTATTTCATTTCTGATTACAATGTATACATGTATACAGATTCCACTGGTTCCTAATAATATTGTGTCCTGACCGGGGTGTCGTGAACGTCTTTGATTCATTGCACACTCCAATAGAAAAACTACAAAACATCATGGATATGATGACAAGGTGATGTATATTTTCTCCTACTTAATTCACCCCTTACACTCGCAATGACTTAACTCAATTTTTTTGTTCGCAGGGCCTAGAATCAATTTCGTCAAGAACACCCGGGTATTCAACATGAAACACTAAAATGGAACATTGGCTTTCCGGTAAGCAAGTAATTTGTACATGTGGGCCTCGGCTAATATATTATATGAATTTATTTAATTTCTTTTGGTCGACAGTGTGCCAAACAGGGGAAGGGAAATAATTTATGTGCATACTATGTTTGCGATTACATGTGGAATTGAAGACATAAAAAGCTTACACAACACGATATTATGGTACGTAATAATAAACATATTTCCATTATTATTAAGTGCACAATTATTGTCTCCAACTCGGCGGATTAAATATCTTTCAATTATTTGTAAATTATAGATGTTGAGCCTGAAGGAAGAGTCTCTAGAGCTAGAAAGAATTGACGCAATTGCAGAACAGCTCATCGGATGGATCTGGGATGAGGTCGTCAATCCCCGAGGAGAATTCCACACGCCACTGGAGGACGTGCCGGACAGTTCAACAAGTCGTCAATCTTAATTAAGTAGAAAATACAGTTTAAATATATATAACTCGAGTTGACATGCATGAATATCTACTTTTGTAATATATATGTCTTCTATTTTAATGAAATGTCAGCTAATATGAATATAGAGTCGGCCGAATACGCATTAGAATACACGTATTAGAATATATACGTATATACATGTATATAGACGTGCATGCATGGCTACTGAAAAAAGCAAAAAAAAAAGAAATCCGGGGCCTTTAGCACCGGTTGCAGACTGCAACCGGTGCTAAAGGCCCTGCTAAATGCGCTGCGGGGCAGGCCCTTTAGCACCGGGTTGTGTCTGAAACCGGTGCTAAAGGGTCCCTTTAGCACCGGTTATTCAACCCGGTGCTAAAGGGGTACCCCTTTAGCCTCGGAAGATCTGCACCGGTTGGGATACCCGGTGCTAAAGCCGGTTCCCAACCGGTGCAGATGTTGATCATTCTGGTAGTGAGTTTGAATCAGGAGGATGCTTTTGTTCAGATTCCTGCCATGGTGATGCTTTTGTTTAGATTCCTACTATGCTTTTGTAGGCAAAGAAGAATTTTCCAACCTCAAGAACGTTGTGGCCACAGGAAATCCGAGGAGAAGCTGCGAGGACCCACTGCTGCAATGTCTTCCGCTGAGCCAAACGCACCACCACCAAAGCGTATGTCGATGCAGCCACCGGCAGTGGCCACGAGCAATCCAAGCAGCTGTGTGGTGCGGACCTTTACTGTTGCTCGATTCAGACGACTGTGTCGGAGGTACCTACATCCTCTCCATCTAATTTCAGTCTGAAAAAGCCACCAGATTAACTGCTCCATTTGTCCACGGGAAATACGAATGCCCCACCACATTAGCAAATGTATCTCAGTCTGATTCTATGAGCACTCTGATGGTAATTATTTCTATTATTTTGCTTAGGCCTGCTACTGAAAAGAGATATTGTTTGATGTTACAGAGTTACAATGAGCTCGAGTTTGAAACAACAAGGTAATGCCCTTGTCTAATGTTCTAGGTTCAATTTTCAGGGAATTTAATTACACTTAATTGCTCGTACCATAGGTTCAATTTTCAAGGAATTTCTAATTGGCTGGTGTATATATTGCAGTGCAAGTCTGCTTAGCTCAACTTGTTTTGCTGGCATGGACCAAAAGGAAAGATCATTATACATACTGATGAAAAAAGCTTCTTTGTGCATCATACATTCCTCAGAAAAGTTGGATGCTCTGTTCTTTTCAGTTTTCTATTCATTTCCAGATAGGCAAAGATACTTTGACCTTGTTATTTGTTTTGTTTAGTTACAGTAATTAGTTTTTGGACAATTAGTGTTTGAAAAGCAGGATGCCAGACCTTTGAATATAAGTTATCAGTTAGTGTTTGCCTGTTTGGACAATTTTTTTCCAGCGTCCCATTTGAGGACTCATAGAGCAAAAGGCGTGCTAATTAGAAGTTTTTACTAGCATAAGAATTTGCTGTGCAAGCATCTGGAGTATATTACTTCATAGGAAAAATCTTCAAAGGTTCTAACTAAAAAGGATAGTGTGGAATCTGTTGCTTACTCTCCAAAATCAACAGGATAATATAGGCAGGCAAGTAAATTTCTTCCATGGTATACCATACTGTTGCATTTTTGTGTGTCAATTATAGATATTAACACATTATTTGTGCCATTAGAGATAAAAGATCAGCTGAGAAAATAAATTGGGCATGGCGGCAGCCTCCTCATCACCAGAACCTTCCGCAGCACACATGAAAAGCCTGTTTCTACTATCAGTGGCAGAGGACCAGCATGGCAAGGTATGGCAATTGCCATAACTTAATTTTCCATGTTAGCCTGATCCTCCAGCTACTTCTCCTCACTTTTGCTATGTGTACTACTGCCATGGATCACATTAATCGTCAAGTATGCAGCAAGAACAGAAGACAAGTGGCATGCACACATTTGGTTGAAGATCAATTAACCTTCCGCTACACCTCAATTTTCATCCGTCCTCCGCCGCTGTCTACTATTCTCCTTGCACAATTGGACAAATGCCTCTCCTCAACTTCGTCACAATCAACAGTATGTTTCAAATCCATTAGCTTGTGCTGCATCTAATGAATTCCCATTGATTGCCACCAGCTTGAAGTTTAATATGATTTTTTTGGTTTTTAAGTCCCATGTGCCTCTTCTTGGAACCATACCTAGAGACACATCTGGAAATAACCTCAATTGGCCTGAAATCGTCACCTAAGATTGATGACACAGTGTTTAAAATTTACATATTTCCTTCCAATTATTAAACAAAGTATTTGCCATAGATGAGAGAACATGAAAATGTTTGATTTTGTTACATAGAAGTGACATGTATCATAGGCAAATAACTCATATGCCACCTAAAGGCCAAGAAAGCTAAAGTGATTTTCATATGAATTATCTATACAACTTGCGGCGGTGGAGGCATCTTCTAACACTGATCTATAGTGATTAATTTTAGTCTATCATGGTACTATGCCCCCAATGAGTTAATGAAATTAAGAATATTATCTGCAAATGCATAGCATGCATGGTAATTTCGTTCTTGAGAATCTTGTGACCTTGTCTTCTTTGTAATTCCGTGGGGCTTTGTTAAAACTGACAAATGGGTTGTGCTTCCATGTCTCTTATTTTTGTTAGGGGTCATACGTTAGATTATTACAGTAACTATGGTTTTAGTCAACCATGTGTAAATCCATATCGCCATATCTTTTCAATGTCACACTACATTTTGTTAGTTCAATAGTTATTATTTGGAGAAAGTTTGGAAAGAGTTTATATCCTAGGGAGCCCTTTGAGTTAGAGTCCACAAGTTGTCCTGAGACTACCATGGAAGTGAAAGCTGAAGCTACAGAGGGTGATGTATGTGAGATGTAAGGGTCAATATTGCTTTTTCTGATATTATTTTTTCTTCTGGCAGATCCTAAATTTGTCCATTGGATCTTTGAAGGGTGCAGAAATGTTCCTGAAACATCATTTCTTCAGTACATTCTTCTACTAAGGTTAGCTAATCACATTTTGGCTTCTTGTATTGCACATATAGAATTCCATTAAAAATATTGGGAATATCGTCACAATAATCTAATTACTGGTTTTCAGCAATTATTCCTGTTTTGCCCAAATCAATGTAACTCGTATCAGCAAGTTCTCTATTGGTCCCTGGCAACAAGTTCGATTTGCAAAAATATATCAAATGTCCTGCCTCAGACTCAGAGATCCTTTTCTAGCTACTATCACGGCGATGTGACAATAAGTAGACATGGCAGTCCACTGGCTTAACAACACCAAGGCAGGACGCTGGTGCTCTGACACCGGCGCGCTCGCCAGGGATCGAAACATTCTTCACAGCTGTTGATGAGCATGAGCTTGCGTCCACGTCGCAGCGTCGCGACGCTCTGATCCTTTGCCATCGGTTGAAAATCTGTCATGAAAATTATAATCTTGGTCAGAGTCTTCCTCATTCATATCTGTACTACTAATAAATAATTATGTACTGAAGAACCGCGTCCGCACCCAGCGTCGCTCTGCCTCCGATCCTCCCTCCGTATGCGGTAGCTGCGCCGTTGCTTTGTTTTTTTACGGCGTGCGATCCATCCCGCGAAGCCCGGAGGATCTCCCTGTCCCACGCTCGATCGCCCGCAACTACACGTGCCGTTCGCTTTCTTTCCAACGCCCGGGATCACCCATTCACCCTCCCCTCGCGACGCACTCAAAACCGTAGAGGCCCAGGACGGAAGCGCCGCCGCTGTTCTCACAACGCTCACCGATCTCCTAAAGTTGCATAGTCGCCCACGCATGTGCCCTGCGAGACGAAGCTAGCGCCGTGCCCTAAGGCGCGCCCGCGCGTGGCCTGCGAGACGAAGCAAGCGCTGCGAGGAGACGGAACCCTCCAGCCCTGGTTCTCCTTGTGGATGCGACAGAACCCCTCCAACGCGGCAAGACGAAGGTACGTCCCAGATCGTCACAGGGTCACCAGAAAAGCATGCCGTCGCCCATCATCGTTGTTTTGCACCAAGTCTGAGCCTTGATGTGAACCAGTGGCCTCTCTTCCTCTCTACGTCATCCTCCCGAACAGCACCTTCGCTGCCCTCTACGCTCCCCTAGGCACGATCCCCTTTCGGTATGCATTCTGTTTTTTCCGTTCCTTATCAAACCCCAACGTTGGCCGTTTTAGATTTTCTCCCGTGAAGTTCCAGCGGCATGTACGCGTCGTCTGTTCGTCGTCATCTGGCAAGGGAAAGAGATGAAGCTGCAGCCCTTAGGTTCAAAACAGATGGCCCAGATTAGATCGAGTAGAGGTTGACACACCAAAACCCGTTGGGATGGCCTCTGCATGCTCCTTGATCTGGTGTGCATGTCTTATCTCCTTTCCCGTCGATCAGTGTGAAGTCTCTTGCATCTCCATGCGTCTTGATTTGGTATTTGAACCCTCTTGAAATGTTTTCTTCCTTTAATTAATCTTTTTTCTGTTGCGTCTAGAACTTCCAATTTGCAGTCATGCAATATGGCAGTATAGTTCTCACGTGGCCGATGATATTAGCATGAGAGTCAAGGGAAATTTGGTGATATATGGGAAGTCTCAATAATATATCCCGCTTCAAGATAGCTATACCTCAATGAAAAGTGTGTTTAAGCATATGATGCAGAATACTCCATGTATTATATTTTTGCTGCCACTGATAAAAAAAGAAAATGGTTCAGGCCATATCTTGTCTTTGGTTGATGGCATTATCCGCTGAGAAGAAATATCATGATTGAATAGGTGAACGCCAAGATATATAGACTTCATCCATAGTTTGTGAATAGCATGGGTAATTAGTCATTACTTGATTAGAGTATCTGTCTGTGGTTAGTGCAGGTAATATCTCAGAGAAGTATGTTGTTCTTTTTGGTTCACAAAAATCATGATCATGGTAAGAATTGCCAGTTAGTAGTAGTATTTGTATTGCCTATATTTCAAGCCTGACCAGTATAGTGTGCAAAATGTTTCTGAAACAATTGTCCTCATGTAAAAGCCATTTAATCAATGTCATTCCTTGTCGATCTTCCTGTCCAAGCAGTGCACCTAAAAGTTACAGCCCATGGTTCATCTTTTTTAGATGCAAGAACTGAGACCGATGAACAATGTCTCCCTACAAGTGGATGAAGAAACAGAGATCAAGCAGATGATGAAGTAATATGCGTCAACAACACATCTCTGGTGATGGATTTTACCAGGCCATTTAATTTGTTTCTAGAAGGTACAAGATTTGAATCCTTTGTACTATCGATCATTCAATAATTATATATAGCTTCAGTGAGTTAGTTCCAAGTCAATGATGCGTTTATGCCAGATTAGCAATGAATCGTAGTCTTTAGATACAAATAGTTCTGGACATTGCTTTAGGGTGGATTTCTTGGATTACTCTTCAATGGGATCCCTTCTTGAATTGCCCCCAATTGGTTTGTTCTATGGTTTATTTGTTCCTTTCCAACAGTTTTAGTGAACAGTGAACCGTTGACAAGTTATAGATTGATTACAGTTTTAGGAATCCTTGGGTTCAGCTTAGGCTTTTTTTTTGTGCTCTCTCTACTACCAATAATTTACCGGGACGCTCGTCCGCCAAAATCAAATTCCACGCCTGCTATCGCCCCCACCTGCGTGCGAACGGATCACTCCTCTGGCCTCGGGGCTTGCACCCTCCAACCCCCAATCAGGGTCCACAACTGTTTCTCAAGTTCAGAACGAAATGCACAGTTCCTTTCTCAAGTGTAACTTGGTGTCAATTTCAGAACGAAATAATCATGGATGACTTTCCTAAAGCAGCACATGTGTAGTTGATATCTGGTTCTCTGCTTAGTTTTGACTGAACTTTAACTCTTCTTGTAGTAAGCTTTCAAATACCCAAGTACTCGTAAGGATAATTTGAAATGTTTGTATCCTGCAACATTTGTTGCCAAAATTATTACGTCACCTATCTTTTTTTTGTTTGTTTATTTTCCTTTTCTCTTCCCAATGCTCCTTTCCCTACAGTTTCACCTGCTAGGCCTCAAGATGATGTGTTACTTTGCTCTTGCTGATCCTTACCAGGGGATGTTTTGGGTATGATGCTGCACTTTTATGATGCTATGGAAATCGAAGAACATATAACTTCTGCAAGTTCAGAAGTTCAGGAAGGTTTACAGACTTTATTGTAGAAACATTTCGGGTATAAACTTTGAACTGCCCATTCACAAAATGAATACTTAGGTTTTCACAAAATGAATACTTTAGGTTTTCATTCTCTCAGGTTCACCTTTTCCTATGCCTACTTCATAGCCTATAATTTTACAGAATATACCCTATCTATCAATGCTTCATACATATGCAATTTTGTATGTCTTAATTGACAAAAGGTTCAGTCAGTGATGCCAGGCCACAGCCATCTAGAGTGAGGCTAGACATTGCAGGATGTGGCCACGGCCGGCAGTGACCAGGCTATAGATGGGAGAAAATTCTCTGTGTTCCATCAAAAATTATAGTTATCCTTATGCCATTGAAAATATAGCTATCCCTTCATTGCCATCGTTTTGTAATTTCCATCCCTTCAACACCATTCTGCTAAATTTCACCGTTACTTTCTATTCCTCCGTGTAAAACACCTAACGCCATCGCCACTACGGAATCTCGGACTCACCTGCGGCCAGGCTGCCAGGAACAGAACAAGGGTCTCGCCTTGACGGAGGATTAGCACAAGTAAACAGCCCTCTACTACAACACCCGATTGATCTTGCATGCTGAATTGATGGGATTTTCGTGGCCATTAACTTTCTCTGCTTGACTGATGGGTCTGAAGAAGTACGGCAGAGAGAACTCCAACAGCGTCTAGCGCAACTTCGTAAAGAGTTGGCCAACGAAAAACCTCTCGCACCCGTAATCAGCATAGCCTGCTCCAGGGCGGGATCAGCACAGCCTGCTCCAGGGACGACCGCCGTATCTGCTGCTTTGGGCACACGCCTCGATTGCCGGCAGCAGTTTGGCGAGCTGGCCGAGAAATCTCAAGGAATCGCACCCAGAGTCCCAGATCGAATCTTCGATACATGAAATAGAATTCAGTCATTCAAATTATCCCGGCCATGGAGGCCACGAGCCACCCTGTCCATGGAGGGCCGCCGCGCTGCCGCAGTTGCTAGCCGCCCCATCCATGGGGGCAGTCATGCTGCCGCGGCCGCGCGCCACACCATGGAGCACGCCAAGGGAGTAGCGGCGGGATTTGGTGCTCGGTTGCTCGGCGCATCGTCCACCGGAATGGAAGGGAAGGGGAAGGCCGGAGTAAAAAAAAATTAATTCCTTTTGCCACTGACGCCTGGGGTCCATTGTAAGGTCCTTCAGAGATAACGGAAGAATTTAATAGAATGGCATTCAAGGGATGAAAATTATAAAATGATGGCAATGAAGGGATGACTATATTTTTAATGACACGTAGGGGATGACTATAATTTTTTATGGTATACAGGGAATTTTTGTGGCGTGGCCGCGGCTGGCTGAGCCTGTTCAAAGGTGTCTGGGTGCGGCCACGTATTCTGGACTGGCGTCCAAGATTATGACACGGCTGCATGGACTTCATCTACATAGGTTTGGATAATAAATTGTTTTTGTTGACTCTTCTTTCGTGTTTCAGATATAGCTTGTGCAATCTGTAGAAACAGTGATTTCAGAAAGAGGTAGCCATACTCGATGATCTGAGTAAGTATCATGTAATGTATGATGTGACTCTTGTCTAACTAATGTTAGTATAGACCTGTATTTTATATTTGACGAATGTATGATGTGTATGGCATTATAAATATTCTGTCTCCTGTTGCAACGTACGGCATTTTACCTATCTCTATCTCTATTACTAAAAAGTACAAGCAAAGGAACCACGACCACTAAAAATCTTCGGTTTGCCTCCGATTTCCTCCGCCTGCGATCCCTCCCCTGTCAAAACCAATTTTGACGATTGCGATCGAGTCCATGAAAACCCGAACGTGATGGCCCCGCTCACCTGCATCGAACGCGTGTGATCAAACGTGCAAGAACCTTCACTCTGCCCTCCGCACCTCCCGTCTGCAAACCGGGACCATCAGTTTTAACGCGGACGATTGAGTGCGCAAGAACCGGAATCGATCACCCACACCAGCCCGCGAAGACAGCAAAACTCTCGACGTGAGCGGCCCAAACCCTCGACGCATCTGTCCGCCGCCGCTGCCATTCCCACGTCGATCCTCGCCTGCCGTTCGATGTGGAAGCGTCCAGCAGCGCGTCCATGAATGGCTAGACACCCCCATCATGGCCCGGAGCATCACCTCGTTGGCCTCCCTGTCCTAGCATACTAGGCACATAGGCTGGGTTGCCGTTGGTGCGGGTGGAAGCTCGGGTCCCGCAGGGTCCAGCACGGCCTCATGGAGGCGAGGCCACTCCGCTACCAGCACGTCCTGGTGGTGCTGCACTTATTCCAGGTGGCTAAAAGGTACTTTGTGTAATTTTTTGTGAAATTAAAAAGGGATAAATTTGAGAAACCATGTGTGTGTTTTTCTGAACCAAAAAGAGATAATTTTTTGAGAAACCATGTTATCAAATTATAATTCTATAGTGGATAGAAAATTAGGCAATAAACTTAGAGTTAATGGCTATCTACTTTAAAACCTGTAATAATTGGCTGGGACCTTGCATCATACTTTATCCCATTGATTGGTGCCCTTTGCTCTCTAGACCGACTGTCATCCATGGAGAATCTCAACTTTGCCGTCGCTGGGAGGCTGCAGAAGACCATTCCTTTTCTGTCACCGTAGAGTTTGCCTGCCATCTCCACAGGTCGAGGCACAGAGGTTGGATTTATATCGTTATTTATTGGTTTAATGCTTGTGTGCTATTCTTGTTTCCATCTGTGATAACATAGTAGACACTTCTCTGCAGGTTTTGTTTTATGATGCTGATATTGGATGGCATCCTATGAACTTCCGAGATGTATTCCTTTGTAGCCTGCACTTGAGGGTATTACTCTGTCCATGATGAGTTAGTTAACACTTTAGCATGCTATCCTAGCTGTCAAGAATTCAAGATACCATAAAAACTTGCTCATTTTAGATGCCTGCTTGTTAGATACCATCTGTCTTGCTTGTGGTTGTCCTCTTCTTGATATTGAGATGCCTGCTTGTTAGATACCGTCTCCCTTGCTTGTGGTTGTCCTCTTCTTGGTATTGAGATGCCTGCTTGTTAGATACCAAGTGAAGTATCTTGTTAGAAAACCAAAGATCGCCGGTGTTACATGAAATTTATGGAAAACATAATTTGATATTTAGTGGCGCCGCCACCGTTGAATTAATAGCTTGCACTATATAAAAATTAATAGAGTCATAGCATATAAAGCAGAATTAACCACGGTTTTGTAGCCCACCATTCATGCCTTTGCGAAAAACAAAAGTACTAACTTCCATGGACTTCGGTGCGACCCTACAGCCATAAAAATTTAATTTTTCATGTGGTCTATTTATCTTTACTCCATGTATCATACCCGTAGCAACGCACGGACACTTACCTAGTGGAAGTCATAAAGTAGTACTCTTCCTTGTCATTTCTCGATGGCTTATTAATGCTGAAGGTTATAGACTATTTCTTTGGTTTCTCATAAGTAAATATCCAACTTAACAGTCCATCACATTGTGGTAATTTTCTATGGTAACTGTGTTTTGTTCATTGTCTCAAACATATCTACACTGAAGCTTGGTAAAGTGAAGGGAGTAATGAGTATACTTTTGGTTACTATCAATTTGGTAACTCGGCAGACGAAAGTAGGCCACCTCTCCCATTTTCCTGTTATTTATTTTCTAATCTTTGAGGATTGTATGTGTCGTGAAATTTAAATTATAGATGCTACCAGATCATATATGTCAGTTCATGCTTTGACCATGTGAAAAGTTTCAGGGTATTCTGAAATGAGTCCATGACCAGTGCCTTGTGCCTTGCACTGAGGGACGTTTAATTCCCGAACCAGGTCCACAGATACAATCTGGCCCAAAGCGGAGAATCAGTTTGAGCATCTTGCTGTCGACACGTACCTCCATACGATTGGGAAGAGAAAGGACGATGGGCGTCAACGCTTGGAAATTCAAAGACGGCGCTTTCCATTGTCTAGGTTTATGATGGCATTTCTTTCTCGGTTCTCAAATTCTAGGAATCGTTGAAAGTTCCATCCCGGTCCAGGGTTTGAAGCATGACACATTAAAACAACGTCTGGTGAAACTGTGAAAGTCTCAAACCATGGTCGAGTTTTTTTATAGTATTTCTTTCCGTTGCTCAAATATATCAGTATGAACAATAATGACGAGTATAGCTTGTGAAAGATGGTGCTCTATAGGAATCGTTTTGGAACTGTTGGTGGAGTTTGTTTACAAAAATTGAAAAGAATAGTTTATGGCTTTTTCTTATCCCCATTCCATATTTTTCTTTTGTTTTCTCCCTCACTTGGAGCTACAGAAAAACACACTGATGCACTTATCTTTAACATATCACTGAAATGGAAATATTAAGGAAGACAATAATTAAAGCAATGTTTGCTGCATTTCGGTAAAAGCACACAATGCCTGCTTTCTACGAAAACTGCTCCAGTCATTTTAGGCCTACGTGTATGCATTAATTGCTACAAATTGTTATAAATATCTTGGTGCTTACATAGAGAGAATTTATCTCGTCCGTAGCAACACACAGATATTTACCTATCTTTTACTCAATCTTCACCATGAAAATGGGCTCATCCTTAGTTTCGAGCGAGATTCGCCTCCTCCCAATTTGGATTTCATTGGTAAAGGTTGGTGATTTTGGGTTTTAGAGTGACGAAGGTTGGTCTGGCAGAAGGATGCTGAGATCAAAATGCTTGGTCGCAGGATATTGAGACGGAACATATGACAACAGGCATAAAAGAGGCAAAGCAGCTGGTTCAGTCACCAACAAACCTCGGCAACATCATCGGATAGAAATGTCATAACTCATTCTCAACTCAAGAGAAACATCAACGGTGTGTTTGGTTCGCGTCATAGAACGGTGTGGAGCTATCCGATCCTCCATCCAAGACCAAGGGCAAGCCCAATGTTTATGGTCAATGTTACTTTAGGGGTGTAGAGAGACAGAATAGGGGGAAACACCACACCCAATCAGGGGGTGACCTCTCATATATATAGCTAATATGACTTGTGTTACAAGGAAACAATTCTAGTACAAGTTAATCATATCAGCTATACAAGGTAAGCTACAATCAGCTATACATTTTCTAATACCCGCCCACAGTCGCAACGGGAAGTGTACGGACGCAAAGACTGGTCCGAAACTCTGTGAAGAGCTATATAGGGAGGCCCTTGGTCATGATGTCAGTGAACTAATGAGCGGAGGGAACATAAAGAACCCGGACCTGTCCAAGCGCCACTTTCTCATGGACGAAGTGAATGTCGATCTCGGTGTGCTTTGTACGTCGGTGGTGGACAGGGTTGGCCGTCATATAAATAGCACTCACGTTGTCACAGTAGACAACGGTGGCGGAAGAGAGGGGGACATGGAGCTCTTGAAGAAGCTGTCGAATCCAGGAGCACTCAGCGACGGCATGAGCAATAGCTTGGTACTTAGCCTCGGCGCTGGACCTGGACACCGTGGTCTGCCGTTTTGAAGACCATGAGATCAGGTTGTTGCCGAGGAACACGCAGAAGCCGGAGGTCAAACGTTGAGAGTCTGGACAGCCAGCCCAATCGGCATCGGAATAGGCTGTGAGACTGTCCATGGAATTGGTGTCGATGTGGAGGCCGGAGGAGAGCGTGCCCATCACGTAGCGGAGGATGCGCTTGACCAACACGAGGTGAGGCTCGCGAGGATCATGCATGAAGAGGCACACCTGCTGGACTGCATACGCCAGGTCTGGCCGAGTCAGGGTGAGGTACTGGAGAGCACCCACCAGACTCCTGTAGTCAGAGCTGTCAGAAGCCGACAGCTTGGTGCCGTTAGACGCCGAGAGCTTGGCGTGAGTGTCAACAGGGGTCGTCGTAGAGTGACACTCAGCCATGCCGGCGCACTAGAGAAGATCCACGGCGTACTGTCGCTGGGACAGGAACAGGCCATCAACAGAGCGCGTGACAAAGATGCCGAGGAAGTGGTGCAAGTCGCCGAGGTCAGTCATGGCGAACTCGGAGGCGAGCTTGGCCATGATCTGCTGGAGCAGAGTCGAGGACGAGGCAGTGAGGATGATGTCGTCGACGTAGAGTAGCAAGTAGGTGAGCACAAAGAGGGAGGTGTCGGAAGTCGAGGCAACAAAGCCGAGCTAACGAATGAAGGAGGCAAAGTGCCGGTACCACGCCCGCGGTGCCTGGTTGAGCCCGTACAAGGACTTTTGCATGTGGCAGACGTAGTTAGCAGCGGGGGGGGGGGGGGGTCGACGAAGTTAGGTGGCTGCTGGCAGTAGACTGTCTCGTCGAGGTGGCCGTGAAGAAAGGCGTTCTTTACGTCGAGCTGATGAATGGGCCAGGCGCGGGAGGTGGCGATGCTGAGGACAGCCCGGATGGTCGCCGATTTGACGTGAAGTAGTTGGACCACTTGGCGAAGTTGCCACCCTTGAGCTCCAGGGTGATCGGCACATGGTGCTTGACATTGACTAAGGCGAATGGGTGGATGAACATAGGGTCGACGGAGTCGCCCTGAGTTCCTGGAGAAGAGGGGCTGGTGTCGGCGGAGAGGGTGGAGCCAGAGCCGATGGACGTCATGGCGGTGCCCGTGGATTAGCAGATGGGATCGGGAAGGGGGAGTGCTGCGGCCAGGAAGGATGGCAGCAGCAAGGGAGAGGAGAAGATCGTGGCCTGGAGGGCAGTCGAGGGAAGGCTCGGCGCGGTGTGGGATTCGTTGCGGTCCGGCGGCGGCGACTGGTGGGTTTAGCGGAAGGAGGAGCCAGGGGGGTCCCGGACTCTTGATACCATGTAGACAGACAGAATAGGGGGAAACACCACACCTAATCAGGGGTGACCTCTCATATATATATATATATATATATATATATATATATATATAGCCAATATGGCTTGTGTTACAATGAAACAATCCTAGTACAGGTTAATCATATCAGCTATACAAGGTAAGTTACAATTAGCTATATATTTCCTAATAAGGGGTAGGACCCAGATAAATGAGCTTCAGCTATTTCCTCGGCCACAATGTGTAAAGCTAAAAAAGTTTTAAGGTGGGTCCCACCATTACGTAAAAAAGCGAGGGCCATATCTACCGAGTGCATTCTAATCGAGGATTCCAACTGCCCCCTTCCCCTCCCAGCGGCGGTCACCGTCGCTTGGATCCCCGGTGAATCGACGCCCCCTCCACGGCTTCCCCTCCCTACAACTCCCCTAGTGGCCAGATCCAGCTCTTCCCCGACCAAATCAAGCCTCAAGCGATTTCTGCGACCTCTTTTTCGCCGGCCTCCACTTGCCGTGCCACTTCACCGAGTACGGCTACGAGAGCTTCGTCCCATACTTCCGCGCCGACGAGCACCGGGCACGTGCAGCCACGCGCCGTGCCACTGCCCGGCGCCCGGATCACGTTCTACGCGCTGCCACCCACGGAGGCGGCAGACCTCGATGTCGACGGGGCCTGCTTCTCCGCGACCGTGCTGGTGCGGAGCAGCGCTCTGGCCGACGGCGACGGTGTCGCGCCGGAGATGAGGCTCTACTTCGCGGTGCCCGGGGAGATGTTGTGCTTCTTCTTCCCCCTATCGAGCGATTTCTGCTGTTTCATTTGTGTTTGCGGCGGAGTAGGGATCTGACCGGCGAGCTCCCGGCGGTGGCGCCAACACCAACGACCTCACGGGAACAGGGCAAAGAAAGAGCGAGAAGAGAGAAATTATTTTTTATCTTCTTATGGTGCACCTCAAACCTAAGGCGCACTGTAAGCTAAGGTCACTTTGAACAGTATATCTGGCTCATTTTACAGGTGCTAACTTTTTTATACATTGGAGCTGCCCTAATCTTGTTGTTTGGTTTGACGTGCCAGACGAGTCCGTCCGTCGTCGGATCACTCCACAAACAGGCTACAATAACGGACCCACGAATCAGCCAGAATCATCCGATCCTATTGATGCTCATGCCATGCGGAACCAATTGTACGGTTAGTATAATAATATTTTTTTATTCTTGCCTTATTTCTAAGACACGAAACTATGCTACACTTTCTATTGATTTACATATTTATCTGACTCATATGCAGGATGATAGGACAATTGGGCAAAACTTTGTGATCAATGTCTTAACGAACGAAGAAAATAACTACCGTAAACTACTTTCACAAGACGTGAAAACATGTCTTAGTCAAATTACAGGAAAAAAAATATATTAGACTGTCCTGTTTCCTATCAAAACTATAGCATCGATTAATTCAATACTTTGCCGGAGATTGGATTGCTTGATTTGAATGTATGGTTGTTGACAAGAGATTGCGCTTTCTTGCATTGGTTATTTTCTACAGCACTTGTGTGAGCTAAAATATCTTTATCGTTTGTACGGGATATTTAGAGCAACTCCAACAGATTGAGAAAAACCTATTTCCCTATACTTGTTAAAGGGGATTGAGAAAATAACTTTGCAATATATAGAGGAGAGGTGCTCCAGCAGACCCCCTTTCTCATTTTCCTTTTCCATCCTTCCTGACATATGCGACCCACTTGCCATTGGGACAGTCCAGCTTTTCTTTTTTTTCTTTTTATCTTCTCCTCACTCTTCTCTCTCATCGGCAACCGGCCAGACATGGGGCAGGCACGACGATGGCGACAGCGCGGGCTCCCGACGGCCGGATGACGCGGCGTGCGACTGTGCGGGTCCCCGGCGGTGAGGCGACGCGGGCCGGTGCCCGGCCGGCGGCGCGCTGCGGCAGACGGCTTGAGGGCGGCGGGCGGTGCGGTCGACGGCGCGCGGCGGCAGACGGCTCGCCGGCTCGCCGGCAACTGGCTAGGCGTGGCGGTGCGTATCGCGGGCGCACGCCGCGGGCGTGGGGCGCAGCGGCTCGTGGACGCGCGCGGCGGACGCGGTCCAAGGCAGAGCAACGCCGTCCGAGATGGCGGGCTCGCCGGCGCGCGGCGCGCGGCCGAGCACGGCTTGCAGGTGGGCGGCGCGAGGTGGCACGCGGCCGGTGGGGCAACGCGGCTCGCCGGCACGTGCAGCAACCGCGGTCCAAGGTGGTGGGCTTGCCGGCGTCCGGCCCACGGGTGAGCGTGGCCATGTGCAGCTGGCGGCTGGCCAGTGCGAGGGGCAGCACGCGATCACCCGTGGCTCACCAGCGTGGTGACCGGAACGGGCATGGAAGAAGGCAGTGGAGAGGGAGAGGAGGAGGAAAGGGGATTGAGAAAAATGTTGAGATGATTGAGAAAAGAAAGGGGAGAAGAATAGAGTTAAAGGGGATTGAGAAAAAATATAGGGAAAGGGAATTAGAAAAAGGATCTGTTGGAGCTAGATTTTAACTCTGATCCCCTTTAACGAAAAATATAGGGAAAATGGATTGGTTTTCTCAACCTGTTGGAGTTGCTCTTAAGCTATTTATTATATTGAATCATGGAGTCAGCCTGTAGAAACGCATGGACACATCATATGAGAGTGACCATAAAAGTGGCCATGTCATCAGAAACACCCAAGGATAACACATAGCGATGCCATCAACGCTAAACTACTGAATTCAACCAAACTAGATAATGCGGATGTACTGTAACAGTATAAAGATCTGAAGTCATCTGTGGAGAAACATGTAAGTGATAATGTTTGAATTGAATATGCGGTAAAACCAAATGTCATAATGTCACACATTTGTTTTTGTGAAAACAAAAGTACTAACTTTTATGGACTTCGGTGCGACACTAAAGCCATCAAAATTGAATTTTTGTATGCCCAATCTATCTTTGCTCTATGTATCATACCCGTAGTAATGCGCGGACACTTACCTAGTTTTATTATAATTTTATATAAAAAGAAAAGTATGTCCAAACGTGCTAAACCATACCATCTATTGCTACACTGCCACTATACCCATCATTCGAGTGTCACCTTCACTGCTTGGGCTGGGCGCCCCACTTGGTCCATCGCCATGACGACACGTTGAGATAAACTCCTTTGACTATCCCATGACTCATCGACTTTCTAATATGATCAAATATCAAACGGTTACAGCTACGAACATTACTTGAATTTATAGAAAAATGATCCAAGTACAAAAACCCGTCAGAGATAACTTTTTGAAAATACCTGTTGATCTCGAGCATAGAGGACCGAATAAACTGCGTTGCCTCTGCCATCTGCCCTCTGTCCAGATATAGAACTACTAGAAGCCCGTGCTCATATCCACACATGGTCCAAACCAAAGAGTCTGTCTGTTTCACTGTCTGCAATACTGGAGTACTCCAGGTTGCCACCACAAATTGCTCAAGAAAAAAAGTTGCTACCACACACGCTCACGTGTCAATTCGCCAACCATTCAGTGTCCCTACGGATAGCAGAGCATATAGCTACCACCAACCAGGACCTTTATACTCTCTTTGCCTGCCTGCCGCCGCCGCCCATTGCCATGGCCACACAACTCCTCCGGCTGCTACACCTACTCTTCCTCCCCTTCGTCCTCTTCAGCCGCGGCGCCACACCGCCGCAGCCCAGCCAGCACACAGCCCACCACACCACACAACATTATACTCAAAATACATGCATTTTTTATGGCCACATAGCAATTTTAATGTTCACCAACAATATCTAATTATAAGATTTATTTAATCCATTTGTTTTATAAATTTGTTATCATATGGAGTAACAATATATATAAAAATATTATCGGTCGCATAATACAAGCACATGTATTTTGAGGGCCGTGCTTAGACACGGCACGAACACGGGTCACCGTGCCACGGGTCGTGCTTGGGCCTAGATAAAAGCTTATCGTGTCGTGTCGGCACGGTATGCGCGTGCCTAAAAGTCTAGGCACGAAGCGGCCCGCAGCACGCGAGGGCCGGGCCATGCCGTCACGACACGGCTAAAGTCCCACCTCTATTCAAATCTATACAACCTATATAGATGCACCCCACTAACTATTTCTTTTAACATGCAAGCTAGCCACGTCATCAAAGAACTCATTATATCAAATGACATGTCACCATCCACTAGGACCATCTATTTATGTCATCCATCGATCTTTACGAGTACAATGCTATAAAATTTGCATTGTAGATGTCATCCAACGATCTTCTATGACCAACAGCATCCATGGTCTTTGCGAGTACAATGCTACAAAATTCACACAGTAGAAATACATAAATGATCAATCATTTAAGAGTCATTCTCTCTCAACAAAATGAACATATTTTTATGTATAATGTCGTTTGCAAAAGAACGTTGCCATGCAATCACCTTAGTGTTTCTGCTTTCAAATTTCATCTTAAATGATGTATAATATCGTTTGCAAAAAAATATTACCATACAATCACCTTAGTGTTACTATTTTTATTTTTTTCTTTAAAATATTGTTTAAGAAATTCTCGTGCATTGCGCGGGGTATCACCTGGTTATAGTGGCTAGTCAATCATTATATGGCCCGTGGAGATTGATTTTATATACACAATTTTGTTTGTAGGAACAAACAGTCAATCACAACATTTGTATATAGCTAATATAACTAAACTCTTCGTAAACACCCACAACAGATGTCTACTTAGTAAATGGTTGTACAAGCTGACTAATGGGGATGGAGTGTGGCAGGACCTTTTAAGAAAAAAATATTTGAAGGATAGAATGGTCACACAGGTCCAACAGATGTCGGGGGATTCACAGTTCTGGACTGGCCTCGTGAAGGTTAGAGATGAGTTTCTCAGGTTGGGTGGGTTTTCTATAGGTGATGGTTCTCAAACTAGGTTTTGGGAGGATAATTGCATTACACCTCGACCTTTGAGAGTTTTATTCCCTTCTGTATACATTATTGTGCGGAAAAAGAGTGCTACAGTACGGACCGTTTTATCCTCAATACCTTTGAATGTGGCTTTTAGATGGTCTCTCACCGGAGGTAACTTGCAGGCCTGGCATCGGATAGCAGCTATCTGATCAGAGAGATCGGTTTATTTGGAGGTTACATCAAAATGGGGTGTTCACAGTTAAATCTATGTACATGGCACTAGCGGTAACACAAGCAAATCTCCCTGACACACTATGGAAGCTTAAAATTCCCCTAAAAATTAAAGTTTTCATGTGGTACCTAGTTAAAGGGGTAGTTCTAACTAAAGACAATTTGGCGCGTAAACAATGACATGGTAATAAATCTTGTTCGTTTTGCTCCCATAATGAGTCTATTCAACACTTATTTGTTGACTGTCATCTTGCATCATTTTTCTGCAGAGTTGTTCAAGTTTCTACTAATTTACCTCCCCCGATCAGTATAGAACACATATTTAATAGCCGGTTGGCGGGTATAAATAGGAAACTCAGACTTTAGATATTGGCAAGAGTTGGTGCCATGTGTTGGGCAATCTGGTTATCTAGAAACGAAGTAGTATTTGACAAGGGTTTAGTGCCTTCATACTTGCAGGTACTATTCAAAGGAACACATTGAACTCGGTTATGGTCTTTGCTACAGAAAGAGAACAACATACCTGCATTGATTATAGGGTGTAGGATGCTTGAGACAGTGGCCATAAAGATCTTTGTTGTACATGGCTGGAGATTTCAAAATAGAATTGTGTTTTGATGTGTTTCTATGTGATGTCGAAGTCAGAACATTTTATTTATAGCTTGTACCTTCAGAATTATGTTTTTCTCATTTCTTGGCTTGTTGAAGTCATAGACGTGTAATAATAAACTTTTGATGTGTTTCTTTGTGATGTCGAAGTCAGACCATTTTATTTATAGCTTGTACCTTCAGAATTATGTTTTTCTCATTCCTTGGCTTGTTGAAGTCATAGACGTGTAATAGTAAACGGCTATATGCATTGATTGATGCAGCGGCTGGGATATTAATAAATATTCACCATTCTAAATAAAAAAACTAAACTCTTCGTAATGTTCTGGTCCTTTTGTCCAGCCAATGATTTTTAGGAGAATTCGATCAACTCCACCTGTCCCTTAAAAAGGCTCCTACTCAAAACATTTAGATATATCGGGTAAAATAACATCTGCACCCTCTTCCAAAATACTGTATTGTTTATGAAAAATGAACTGACATCTACACTTTGACAAATTTTAATATGTATTAATGAATTTGGAAAGAAAAATGTCTTATTTTCAATCTCTAAGTATAATGAAAGTCTATTTATTTTGGAAACGAAAAGGTCCTATTTTCAACCTCTAAATATAATGGAAGTCTGATTTTCAAACCCTCAACTACAAAACCGGAAGGGACATCCGATCCTTAGGTGGTTTTATTTTTTTAGATTTTAATTTTTTGGTAATTTTAAAAATTCATAAATAATTTGTTTTATACCAAAAAACATAAAATTGGTACATTTTTAAAAAAATATAAACTATTTGTTGCTACTTTTTTGAAGTTATCTAGATCTTATTTGTTCATGTTCCTAGTCTGCTATGGATTGTATTCATGCCTAATATTTACTTGAATTGATACCAAAAATTTTCTAAAAATGTAATTCCAATTAACTAGATCTTGTTTGATACCAAAACTTTTCTAAAAATGTAATTCCAAAATGTTTTTCCACCTTGAACATTTAGATGGTACTTTTGGCTGACGTGACATACGCTAGTTGTTCTATACGTAGCGCCACATCACCTAAAGATGATGTCAAAACCGCAAAGACCAATGCCAAAACCACTCGAGTAGGAGGGGCACCAATACCCAGTTTTAAACTGAAGGGTAAAATTTAGGTTTCAACAATAGCGGGGAGTTAAACAGATTTTTTCTCTAAATAAATACATTATATATGAACAATTGCCTTTCTCTTTCTCTTTTGGTGCTTGGCTAACTTCCCCTAAATCTACCATCGTGGATCATATCACTGTGGCCACATCATCATAAAATCAAAGCCCATGCCGCTTAAGGAATTCCTTTTCAACCCATCCGTTCTCTTTATTAGCATCTAGGCAAAAGCAGATTGAATAAGGAGCGACCTTCAGGATTAAAAAAAGGTGAACTATTCATGCATTCTTCATATCATTCTAGCCTGTAACATTACATGTATCAAATAATAGTCTTTAGCTCATTGGTCTAAGCGCTGGTTGGTGAGTTGTAGGTCGTGGGTTCGACTCCCGCATGGAGCCATGGAGCACATTTTGTTATGTGTTTTCCCTTTGGGCTGGCGTCTGGTTTGGAGCGCTGGGCTCGGCCCAAAAAGGTGAGGATGCCCGTGGCTGAAAGAGGGGATGCCAGACCAGAACTCAAAATGTTTAAGTAAAACTAAATTACAAATATTGGCACAAACGAGGTGGTAGATGAGCTTGAAACCTGCTTCGCAAGTGCATGGTTGGAATCCTAAGTGTGCCACACTTTTTTTTTGTTCGTGAACCGACAATGCAAATATGATAAAAAAATAAATAGGTCCCTGACTAGACACAAATAAGCAGGTAGCCGTCTTGGGTTCAAACCCTCTTCGCGACACATTTTTTGGATCAAAATTCAAGAGAAAAGACAAGTGAAACTAGAAGAAAAAACAACTGAAAATGGTATAAGTAAAGGGAATGTCTTGAAGTAATCATGAAACACATTGTAGCTCAGTGGTGTGTGGTGGCCTTTGCTTATGCATACCCCTAGGTTTGAATCTTAGTTTGGGCACTTTTTTTTGCTATTTTTATTACATTTATTGAACGCACCAAACATAACCACTTTTTGCACTTTTTTACTCTAAAATGCTGATCCATGATGGATTTTTGAGAACATCACTAGTTAGTTGGCCATATTGTGACGGATTCGTTAAAACATCACTATATTTTGGGCCTAGTATCCATTGATACAAATCTGTGATGTTTTCTGAATCTGTCACAAAAAGTCCATCATAGATTTTAATGGTTTGTTGTAGTGATCTTCGCCTCGGCTAAACCAAAAGTGAACATGGAGCCAATGTGGCTACCTTTTTTAAATCCAATCGGCTTTTGAATTGCTCAAACACATCATGAGATATTGGTCCTAAGTTAACAACTGGTTTTACCGTTCTTTGCACTTGATTTATTTCTACAATTATATTATCTCTCCTACGTCTAAAATGAGGACCATTTTTGCGGTAGTTTTGACTTTTGGTCCGTCATAAGACACCGACGGGTGGGCCCTTATGTCCTAAAAAATAAAAAAACAACAAAGCATACTAGGATTCATATCTTCTTCCAACCCGATCATTGACATGCGAGCAACACGACTCCACTAGGTAAGATTTGATCCTAAGCCCTCCCGTCTCGCACATGCTTGTCTTGCCACCACCGCCCACTTCAAATCATACAACATTGCTTTTTAAGGTGACATAGTTGTTCATCGCTACTACGAAGAATTAGTAGGAAATCCTCTGTACATGTCTTGATGCTATTGGAAAATAGACAAAACCATTGTTGATCCACCAATGCAAGCGATAAGTTGTACCTGTATCAGGCTTTGATATTGCTGAGGGATCACTGAGCATGACTTTAAATTATGTTAGGAGACTATACGTATAACTTTGAATTCTATGTGTCTTTCACCTGTAGTATCGCACGAGTATATTTGCTAGTTACAATAACACTATTATTACTTTATTTAAAAAAACTAGTAGAGTGCACATGTGACACGTACGTGGTCAAAAAAAGTTATATTAATAAATATTATATTATTTCAATTCAACGATTTTTTCTATAGAAAGTAGCTAGTGCCGCTGCAAGTAATTCTTGGTGGTCCTTAGAGGTAAAACAAAACGCCACGTTCTAATATGTAGACGTTCTACCTAGGAATAAGACCAAACTAAACAATGTTGTGATCAAAGATACGAGGTTCCAACCCTAGCTAGCTTGACGCTCATCATTAATTTTTCAAAGTGTAATTGTACATTTAACATGTTGGGGGCTGATAATTCATTGTGAAATTTCCGTAACCCGAACAATGAGTGTAAAAAAGTTGGGAATATCGGAAGTTTTCATTATTGCTTTAGGTGAGACCCTATTATGAAAGTACACGCAAAATTTTAAATTCAAATTTGAGTGGCCTAAAAGATAAGAGAAGTTTACAAATCATATCTCTCTCGTAGATCAAAATATGAATCTAAAGTTTTATGTACATAAACATTACAGGCTCATCTGTATCTGTGGAAAATTTAAAGAAGGAATTCCTTTCAAGAAACAAGTTCAGGAATTGGATGTTATATACTCTCTTGATCCTCATGGTTAATAGTTGGTTGCACGTGCGGCACGCACGTGTGTAAAAAAACACGGTGAATACCTATGACACAAAAATAATCCATCTGTATCAATTATAAACGTTGATGTGATGAAAAATAAATAAATATAGATAAAATATAAAACAATAACTATATTCACTTCACAGTATGTCATATATACATTTGATAAAAATTAACATCTCTGTTTCACAGGATGCTGGCAGCCTAGTCTTAATCATCAGCCTCGACGACTTCTCATGCCGCCTTGCCAGCTCGCACGTCATCTCCATGAAACAAATGATAATCAATTACTTACTTCATGTAGGAAAAACATGATGGATCTGAACATTGGAAGCAGCTACCACTCATTATCCAAAAGAAATATCCACATTTGTGCAGTTTCATGACAACTACATAAAGAAATAAAAATTAATATTGATCTATGTGGCAGCACCTGTGGATACATAAATATCCACCTTATTTTACCCAAACAGTACAAGATGCATTCTTAAGATAGGCTTCTTCACATACATGGTATTGATAATCTAGTCACAATCACAATATCCACCTCCCAGTTAAGCTTTGAAAAATGAAAAATATACATTGCACCCCTAAGGGAAAAAATACTTTATAACTCTAGTCGTCGGATAGTAGCCAAATAACACAAAATATTTTATAAGTCTAGTAGTAGATTTGTAAATTCAGGTGGTTTAAGTTCCAGAAAGCATTCCCCTATAAGCTTAACTTGTCACAAATCATTGTCTTTTCACACAGGCTAATCTCCAAATCAAATGGCCAGGGGCGTATCTATGATATAATTTGTCAAATACAACCATGGAAATAGGTCATTAGGGTTTGGCTATATTGATAGATATATAATAATCCAGATGGCAAACTTCATACTATAAAGATCATGGAGCCCAAAGAATAAAAATAAACCCGTAATCATACTACTAAAAATTCTTAGAAAAAGATAATTTCTGAAACTACAGTAAGCAGATCTCTAAAGCAACATCTGTCATAATCCACACCATGTTTGCTACTTGTATGGTCCAAGACAGTTTCCGTCTTTCAGGTTGCCTAGAAGAAATATAGAATCCTAGTCTTGGCCAATACAATCATGAAGTGGATTAAAACCCTTCCCATTGTCCTTAATTAACATGGTCATTATTCTATCTTAGCATGCCCAATGAAATGAAATAAACTCAGACACATTAATGAGCCTAGAACTATGACTATTTAAAAAATTTGGAGTAGCATATATCTAGCAGAGTAATAATTAGAAAAAATGCGAATAGGCCCGGGATTTTGAAAGATATTGTATGCAAAAATGCGACGTGCTAACCTTCTTGTACCAGAATGTATATTGAAGAAAAAACATTTCAAGTACCTTCGAGGCACCCTGTCTACCCTCTCCAACAATTTAACATACAAATAGATGACTTGCAAGGAGAAAAAAATTAACACCAGAGGTAGCATTTTTTTTCGCTGAACAGCTAGAGGCAGCGATGAACAGATATGTCAAACCATAATAGAGCATATGTTGTTCAATAGTAGAGTGCACGTGGGACACACACGTATATAAAAAAGCACACACAAGTTAAATCCATGACACACAAAAATTATTCATCATAAGTGTTGACTGAGATGAAAAAAACCTAAGTAAACAGAACACGTGTAATTAAGGTAAATATGTAGCATTTAACCACATAATGTTTTTGAACAAATTAGTTAAATATATTTTTTTTGCTCAAGATGACAACTAGATGTTTCAAGGTAAATAAATAGGACACAACATTAACGAATGACTATACATTTAAACGAAACATTATTGCTTAACACAATCTCTTGCATCTACTCATGGTCAACCTCAAGACCAAACAACACAAACACATTGTGACGCACACATATAACCAAATGGAAGAAGGACAAATTACTTATGCCATCACGGAGAGGTATATTAGATTGATGCAGCGGTGGTGGCCGGAAACAAGAATTTTATATCTAATTATATGCAGCAGTGGCGTATTTTCAAAAATTCTAACAGTTTTTTAGATTTAGTAACCAATTCAGTATAACGCATATAAAAAATATTTAATCTTTATCTAATAATAAAGCAAGGACCAAATCCTTCAGGTGTTCTGCCTCCTTCGATTCTTCGTCCGTTGTCCGTCCAAGAGAACAAAAGAGCTCGTTCGCAAACAAATGAGCTAGACCGAGCCAGACTCGAACTCGTCACAGCCGCCTCCAATGCAAGGATATAAAACCGACTAAGTTCGCAGCCTATGTGTATCTTTTTATTCCAAGTCGCATCATTGTGGTATGTCGCCTGTGCCCTAGCGTCATTGAATCAGGGCCGTAATCGAATCGCCGCAGTTCACCAAAAGTAGTCGCCACCATCGAATCGTCATCATCGCCTCTCCGTCCTACAAAACTCGACGCCGAGCACTGCACTAAGGTGAAGAAGCTTCCCTCCAAGTTCCATCTTCTCTCTCTGTAATATAGCCACCTTTAGCGTTGGGGTCCAAGCGCAGGCCGAAGGGTACATGGGGGATCGAAGTAGAGGAGTGAGGAGGCCGTGCTTCTTGTGGCCATCGGAGGGGCTGTTGTACTGCAGTGGGCCGGTTTAATCAGCATGCTGATGCTGGATCTCGGCCATGTAGCCCGTAGGTGGTGACTTGCTGATCCAGGACGTGTGGTAGTATTGGTCCAAGGCCACGCCTCGGACGTACGTAGTAGACGCGCAGGGTGCCGGCACGCCGTGCGCCACCCTATGGCGTTGTTGGCCTCCACCATCAAGCGACAGCTGACGAAGTAGGAGGCGCCGCCCCCGCCGATCGTTGGCAAGAATTAACCACGGCATCCCCTCTATGGCGTCCAGCGCACCATGCAGCCATGCGAGGAAGACTACGAGGGCACGTCGAGCTTATTTACAGTGAACCGACAAAGGCCATCAAAGGCAACACACGAGCACGTCAAGCACGTCTAGCCTGAGTGGAGTGAAATCGTGTGATTGGTTTAGGGTGACACACACAATAAACTTCCATTAAGCTTCTCTATCTATTAACCAATGATCGGTGCAGTACATTACAGCCGCAGCCTTTAAGTATACGTTTATTGCCTTATTGTGTAGCAATCTTGGTGCATGCATGTATGCACATGGGGTTTGGGACTTCTATTCTGCACTCCACTCCCACAATCTTTAATTCTGATATATATTAGTTTTTGTATAATATCATTATAGTATTAATTTAAGGTACCGTTTGTTGCAACATTAACTAATCACTGGCGTTTTCTTCCTGTAGATGGTTTCTTCAAAACGATCCGAGGACCGCACTCCACTAAAAGACCTAAGCAGCAACAACGGCACAAGTAATATATTGATAGCTATTGTCTACAAATGATTTGATACTACATAACTAAAAGGCATATTTTACCTGATGGGAACTAGGGTTTCCCGATCTTCCGAAAGGTTCTGATAACTCTCGATTTGGTGGAGTCGTGACTCAAATCGATCCGGTTTCCGAACCACACGTTCCGAACCCCGCAATCGTAGCACCACGTCTCCTCAGGTTATCAACCGGCGTTGCACGATTGATATCGCCCAGAAGGCTAATCCTTGCCTGCGAATTGAAGAAAAACACAAGCAAGAATGAGAGAGATTGCAACACAATTGCAGATGCATGATTAAACTCACGAAGTTGGGGTCTCACAAACCGACGAGCGGCGACACTGTTCTTGACAGAATTGATCTAAGCAAAACCCAAACCCTAACTTGGGCGGCGGCTACTGTTTTAAGGAGTCTAGGGTCGGGGTCGACCCCCTGGACGCGGCCCTAATGGGCTCAATATGATACACGGCCCAAAGGCCAAAATACGACGACGCAGCACCGAAACAGATTCTGGACATCAACTTGTTTCGTCGATTACCGATGACTCAGCACGAATTTTGACACGAGACCAGTGCCATTGCAAAGATTATCTTCTTAGTTTTCCAAGCATATAAATAACATCCAAATCCGAGCCCGTATGCGACCTGAGTGTCCGATTTAGTGCTGACTGCTCTCTGGACTCCGAGGTGGACTCGAAGTCGAGTTGATTTGGGCCTCTATCTTGACTTGCACGCCCTTGCTGGTCCTCTCCACCTTGAAGCCCTTCTCCAACTATCCTCTGGTCCTCTCCATGGTTCCTAATTACAATATAATCATTAGGTAGCAATCTATTCTCATAATCACAAAGAGAAGTACTTAGGAACGAGCTCACCTCTAAATTCAATTGTCGCGCACGAACTCTAGTGATTGGACCTTGAACGATCAATGGAGGATTGTTGAGAGTATCCATAGGAGTGATGTCCTCATCATCCTCCCCCTCTTGAATTGGAGTCGTCCTCGACTCAAGCTCATCCTCTTCTCCCAAGTATGACCTCAAATCTGAAACGTTAAAGGTGGGACTAACCCCAAACTCGGAAGGCAACTGAAGTTTATATGCATTATCATTAATCTTTTCAAGTATTTTAAATGGGCCATCAGCTCTTGGCATCAACTTAGACTTTCTCAAATCTGGAAATCTTTCTTTTCTCAAGTGCAACCATACTAAATCACCTGGTTCAAGCTTTACTTCTTTCCTACCTTTACTACCAGCAATTATATACTTGTCGTTCATCTTCTCAATGTTATGCTTAGTTGTTTCATGCATTTTCAAAATAAATTCAGCACGTTTCTTGGCATCATTATGAATCCTTTCACTAGTAGGCAAAGGCAAAATATTAATAGAAGCACGAGGGTTGAAACCATATACTACCTGAAAAGGACTTACCTTTGTGGTTGAATGTGTTGCTCGATTATATGCAAACTCGACATGAGGCAAACATTCTTCCCACATCCTCAAATTTTTCTTCAAAATAGCTCTCAACATAGTACCCAAAGTACGGTTTACGACCTCCGTTTGTCCATCAGTTTGTGGATGACAAGTAGTAGAAAACAACAATTTTGTACCCAACTTGTTCCACAGAGTCCGCCAAAAATGACTCAAGAATTTAGCATCGCGGTCTGAAACAATAGTAGACGGCATACCATGCAAACGAATAATCTCTTTGAAAAAGAGGTCAGCAATATGTATAGCATCATCACTCTTATGACATGGTATAAAGTGTGCCATCTTAGAAAAAAGATCCACCACAACAAATATGCTATCACTCCCCCTCTTAGTCCTAGGCAATCCCAAAACAAAATCCATAGAAATATTTGTCCAAGGAATAGAAGGAACTGGAAGAGGCATGTATAACCCACGTGGATTCAAGCGAGACTTAGCTTTTTGACATGTGGAGCAGCGAGAAACAAACCTCTCAACATCTCTCTTCATATGAGGCCAAAAAAAATGTGAGGCCAAAACATCCGCGGTCTTCTTAGCACCAAAATGGCCCATCAACCCTCCTCCATGCGCTTCCTGTAACAATAAAAGACGAACGGAACCAACTGGAATGCATAGGCGGTTAGCTCTAAACAAGAACCCATCATTAACCATAAATTTGTTCCATGCACGTCCCTCTCTAAAATTCAGCAACACATCTTTAAAATCAGGGTCAAGCGCATATTGGTCTTTTATCGATTCAAGTCCAAAAATCCGACAATCAAGTTGGGACAACAAAGTATATCGTCTAGACAAAGCATCAGCAATCGCATTATCCTTCCCCTTCTTGTGTTTGACAACATAAGGGAAAGTTTCAATAAATTCAACCCACTTAGCATGTCTACGATTTAGATTATTTTGAGAGCGAAGATACTTCAGCGATTCATGATCAGAATGAACAACAAATTCTCTAGGCCACAAATAATGACTCCACGTTTCTAAAGAACGTACAAGTGCATACAATTCCTTATCATACGTAGAATAATTCAGAACTGGACCATGCAACTTTTCACTAAAATATGCAACGGGTTTACCATCTTGCATCAAAACACCTCCAATGCCAACTCCACTAGCATCACATTCTAACTCAAAAGTCTTACCAAAGTTTGGAAGTTGCAGCAATGGCGCGTGCGTAAGCTTGTACTTCAAAGTTGCAAAGGACTCCTCTTGTGCTTTTCCCCAATGAAACACCACACCTTTCTTCGTTAACTCGTGCAACGGTGCAGCGATGGTGCTGAAATCTTTGACGAAGTGGCGATAGAAACCTGCAAGACCAAGAAAACTCCGTACTTGTGTGATGGTTTGGGGCAACGGCCAGCTCTCAATGGCCTCAATTTTCATCGCATCCACCTCAATTCCCTGTGGAGTAACAACATAGCCAAGGAAAGAAACTCTATCGGTGCAAAAGATGCACTTATCAAGATTAGCAAACAAACGTGCATCTCTCAAAGCATCAAAAACAACACGTAAGTGTTCCATATATTCATCCAAAGACTTGCTAAAAATTAATATATCATCAAAGTAAACCACCACAAATCGCCCAATAAAAGACCGCAAAACCTCATTCATCAATCGCATTAAAGTACTAGGTGCATTGGTTAAACCAAAAGGCATAACTAACCACTCATATAACCCAAATTTGGTTTTAAAAGTTGTTTTCCATTCATCTCCAAGTTTCATTCTTATTTGGTGGTAACCACTACGCAAGTCTATCTTTGTAAAAATTATAGCACCACACAACTCATCAAGCATGTCATCTAGCCTAGGAATAGGATGACGATATCGAATGCTAATATTATTGATAGCTCGACAATCAACACAGATACACCAAGTACCATCTTTCTTGGGAACCAAAAGCACAGGAACAGCACAAGGACTAAGGCTTTCACGGACATACCCACCATCCAACAGTTCTTGGACTTGTCGTTGAATCTCCTTAGTCTCCTCGGGATTGGTGCGATAAGCAGCACGGTTCGGCAATGTGGCTCAGGGAATCAAATCAATTTGATGCTCTATCCCTCTCAAAGGTGGAAGGCCCAGTGGTAACTCAGCTGGAAAAATGTCATCATACTCCTGCAAAATGTTAGTGACAACAGGAGGCAAAGAGCTAGCAATATCATCAAACGAAAACAAAGCTCGTTTGCATACCAAAGCATAGCACATATCATCATCAGAAAGTTCAGCAAGTTCATATTTCATTGCGAGCATAACTCCCCCCTTTAATTTAATTCCCTCGACCTTAGAAGTTGGTGCAGACTTATCCTTTTTAGGTGGGTAAATAGATTTAGCAACTTGCTGATTTTCAGATTCCTTATCATGCAAACTAGCAGCTTGGTCTTTATCAGCTTGTACAATTTCAGCAGGTGTCATAGGTAGCAAAGTAATTTTCTGTTCTTTATGTATGAAAGTGTATTTATTACTTTTGCCATGGTGTATAGCATCATTATCAAATTCCCAAGGACGTCCCAATAAAAGAGAACAAGCATCCAT
Organism: Echinochloa phyllopogon; assembly: GCA_033239725.1. NCBI lineage: Eukaryota > Viridiplantae > Streptophyta > Magnoliopsida > Poales > Poaceae > Echinochloa > Echinochloa phyllopogon. The sequence continues at coordinate 27,060,111 of BTCW01000015.1, read as the reverse complement.
AGGTACGACATCACAGTCAACAGAATCAGCATAGGTACCAATGAAAAAAAACTCTACAGGTTTGTGTTACCTTAGCTTTCCCCGCATCACTAAACCACTGAATACCAGATGGATGGGGATGAGGGCATGTGGCCAATCCAAGCTTCGTGACCAAATCAGAACTCACCAAATTATTGCAACTACCTCCATCAATGATGACACATGCGCGACGGTTGTTGATGACAAAAAAAATTTGGAATAAGTTATGGCGTTGGATCTTCTCAGGTTGTTGTACTTGTGCGCTGAGTACTCACTGCACAATAATGTTTCTAAAGGCCGTCGTGTCCTCACTACCAAATACAACGCCACGATCCTCATCAATATCATTTGTCTCATCATCTTCAACGTCGGAGGTGCTTATGTATCCATCTTCTGTAGCAATGTATGCCCGCTGACTAGGGCAATCCTTCTGCACGTGGCCAAGCTCATGGCAACGGTGGCACTAAATGTTGGAAGTGCGTGGTGTCGAGGTGGTAGTCCTGCTGCCCTCCTGCAAAGAAGGTGTGAATCGCTTGCTCGCTGGTGGGGGTGCTCGAAAAGAAGTTGGCTTGGGCAGCCCCGAAGATGGCGTTGTACGTGGCATGTAGGAGGTGCTTCCCACCTTGTTCTTGCCCTGCTGCTCACGCTCCTGAATCTCCTTTTCTGCAAGCATAGCATATCGAAACAACTGGTCGACAGTGTTAAAGTCCTTATAATCAACTATGTCCTGAATATCACGCCTCAAGCCTGAATAAAAATGACAGATAGAATCATCAGGCCCTTCTACAATACCACAACGCATTATGCCTTTTTGCAAAGAACCATAGTAATCCTGCACAGAAGTTTCTCCTTGTTCTAAACGCTGCAATTTCTTATGCAAATCTCTATGATATGAAGGAGGAACAAAACGATCACGCATAGCCACCTTAAGCTCATTCCAAGACGTAGGTGCTCTACCATCGCCAACTAGACCAGTCCACCAAATAATAGCAAAGTCCTTAAACTCACTAGTGGCTTCTCTAACTTGATGTTCTTCTGGTACAAGGTGGGCAGAAAATTTTTGTTCTACTGTCATCTCCCAATCAAGGTAACCCTTAGCATCATAATGACCCAAAAAAGATGGAATGGTAAACTTAATCTTAGCATCAGGGTCATCACGATTGTTATTACCTTGGTGAGCGCCACCCATACCTACCCTGTTATGGCGAAGGCGATGTTGTAGTCGTGTATTTCAAGTAGCTGCTTCATCATAATTACCATTGTCATCAAACACCGCGTCATCTAGAAAACGTGGAGGTGGTGGTTGTTGTGGCTGTGGTTGTGGACGTGCCTCCACTACAGCAACCCGTCGGTCCACCCTCTCTAACATGGTGCCAAGCTTCATAGCGATAAGCGCGTCAGTGACAGCCTTGTTGATTGTTTCTTCCATCTTGTCACGAGAAGCTTCTAGCTCTTCTCGACTAACACATTCACTGAAATCTGCGGGAGCCTTCGGTGCATCATCTCCTGCCATCGAAAAGCACCAAAACAAGAACACACAGTGAAGGTTATCTCTAATAATCCGACTACGTGCTCTCAACACAGCAAAGGAAGCGTCTTTACCAAGCTCTTGAAAGGTTCTTACCAACAAGCAAGACAAAGGATACCTGGAAGGCGTGTAGTCCGTGATTGCAAGGGTCAAAAACCAGTGACGTCCAGAAGGTGTATGTGGAGCTTTGGGAAGGCACAATATGTAGCAATGAGTAGCAAATAAGGAATGTAGAATAGCAAAGTTCAATAAGTATCCAAAGTACAAGTCACAATTGCTGGCTTAGACGTGTCCAAGACGTAGCACAACAAGTTGGAAAAAGCTCACAGGACAAGCAAAACAGCACTCTATGCAATCGTTTTTAATCTTTTCAGAATTTCCCTCTAAAACCTCCGGGCTAGTAGGAATCACGAATTTTTTATTTTTTCAACTATTTTTTATATTTTTCTCTTAACAGCGATACCAAAAGCTCCAAACACACAAATTTGCACCCTCTTTTGAGGTGAGATGCGGCCTAGGGAAATTCAGTAACAAACGCTGAAAACCCTAAAACAGCTTGATCAATTTTTTTCTTTATCTTCCTGATTTTTTTTTAATTTTCTAAGTCGGGCAAACAGGGCAAAGCAGAGTTTGGGTCCCCTCACAATGGAGTCACGAAGCTCCTGTAAAAAAATGAGCCAAAACGGAGCACCGAGCGAAAAGTTATGCTCGTTTTACTGAAGGTACCTCAAGTTATGATCTTCGGGAGGCCGACGATGTGGTTCTCTGCAGGCTCAATTCGGCAGGATGCGCGGCGGCAGACAGGGTATGCGAGATGAACCAAGAAGGGCTGCAATGCAAGGCGATGGACACACGGCGACTCGCAACCTACGTACGGCTTGCACGGCAGGAGTTCACACAAGGCGGCTAGCGAGTGCAAGTCGAGTTATGGGGTGGCACGACTTGTAATCTGGTCACGGTGGAAGGGATAGCGGCGAAAACAAAACAAATCACGCAACGGGCATGAACTACGACACGAACACGACTAAAACCAGCAACAAGACTCGACCACAGACACAAACTCAACAAAGCGAATCTGAAACGAAATTGCAAGGGCTAAAAGGGTACTAGGACATCGGAAAAATTTTTTAGGGCTATTTTCTGGACTATAGGACATAGGTGAAAGGACGAACCTGACAGTAAACCTGTCTCTGAATACCACTTGACGGGAACTAGGGTTTCCCGATCTTCTGAAAGGATCTAATAACTCTCGATTCGGTGGAGTCGTGACTCAAATCGATCCGGCTTCCGAACCACGCGTTCCGAACCCCGCAATCGCAGCACCACGTCTTCTCAGGTTATCAACCCGCGTTGCACGGTTGACCTCGCCCAGAAGGCTAATCCTTACCTGCGAATCGAAGAACACAAGCAAGAACGAGAAAGATTGCAACACAATTGCAGATGTATGATTAAACTCACGAAGTTGGGGTCTCACAAACCGACGAGCGGCGACACTGTTCTTGACAGAATTGATCTAAGCAAAACCCAAACCCTAACTTGGGCGGCGGCTACTATTTTAAGGAGTCTAGGGTCGTGGTCGACCCCCTGGACGCGCCCCTAATGGGCTCAACACGATACACGGCCCAAAGGCCAAAATATGACGACGTAGCACCGAAAAAGAATCTGGACGTCAACTTGTTTCATCGATTCCCGATGACTCAGGACGAATTTTGACATGAGACCAGTGCCATTGCAAAGATTATCTTCTTAGATTTCCAATCATATGGAGAACATCGAAGTCCGAGCCCGTATGCGACCTGGGCGTCCGATTTAGCGCTGACTGCTCTCTGGACTCCGAGGTGGACTCGAAGTCGAGTTGATTTGGGCCTCTATCTTGACTTGCACGCCCTTGCTGGTCCTCTCCACCTTCAAGCCCTTCTCCAACTATCCTGTGGTCCTTTCCATGGTTCCTAATTACAATATAATCATTAGGCAGCAATCTATTCTCATAATCACAAAGAGAAGTACTTAGGAATGAGCTCACCTCTAAATTCAATTGTCGCGCACGAGCTCTAGTGATTGGACCTTGAACGATCAATGGAGGATTGTTGAGAGTATCCGTAGGAGTGATGTCCTCATCATTACCTCTTTAGATGGTGATGACATTGGCAATGGCAGTGAGTTGACTAAGTCAGGTTTCTCAGATCCTAAAGAACGTAAGAGGCAACATGAAAGGGATCGGTATGCACAACTATCTGACCAACAAAAGAATGAATTACTAAAAAAGCGTCGTGAAACTCGTCAGCAAAAGAAAGCTACACCTGATCTTATTAATGTAGAAGACTGTGATCGGATGAGGTTAGGGAAATTTGTGCAAGAAAAACTAAAATGTGAATCTGAGCAAATTGAAGCAAGACGTGCAAATGCTTGGGCACGCTATGCAATTTTAAAAACTAAGCAGAGACAGTGAAACGAACCGAATTCTCAAAGACGAGAATCCGACTCCCTGTACCCTCGAGATAGTCCCCGGAATAGCAGCTATCTCGTACAGAACTCATCTCAGTTGAATATCACATCCATACAACGATAAAAGATCCAATACATGACATATATAAAACGTAGCGTCTGGTACAAGCCCTCTGGGCTAAATCGACAGTAAGAAACAGCTGCGCAGCGGTAGCTAGATGATCAGGGACCACTCCACCACAGGCATCCTTGAGCATAGCGCGCACCGTTCAATCGTACCACCCGTCCTGGTTGAACTCGTGGTCGGGGTCTTCACCTGAGAACCCAAAGTCTGTCCCCAAGGAAATGGGACAGGTTCACGTCACCAACCATAGTATGAAGCAAGCTTTAAAGTGGCCTATTCTATGGTATAGAAATAATCAAGGTTTGAGCCAGGGTTTTCTTATGCGAGCAGCGTTGACACCAAGAATTAGCACCAGGAAGAGGCTGACATGTGAGCCGGATTTGGTGGAAGGATGCCATTCGGCTAAAGGGCTTTCTCTGAGGCATTCGGCAAAGATGCTCTGCGGTCGGGAACGCGTCGTCATTCGGCTAAGGGGTGTTCTCTGAAACGTTCGGCAGAGATACTCTGCGGTCGGGAATGCGTCATCATTCGGCAGAGGCATTGTTCCGCAGGCGAAGAGTGGCAGCATTCGGGAAGACATGATGACGTGGATCAATATAAGGAAAAGGCCGGTTCGAACAAGGAACGCAATATGGGCACGAAGATTCGTCACTTATTTTTAGAAACAAGTATTGTAGTCGTGTCCGACTAGGAGTTGTATCAAGACCTGGGTATAAATATAAACCCATGGCAATTGTAAAAAAAAACAATCAATCACACAACAAACCGGCCCCGTGCCAACATCGAGTCCTTTAGTCGAGTCGTCGAGTTCTTCGAGAGGAGTCATCGATCCGTCGACCTCCGTAAGTACCGGCAACCTTGTATCATGCTTAGTATCATGCGGTGGATTTAAGCTTTGATGCAAGTAGTCTTGTTACCATGCTTAGTATCATCCGGTGGATTTAAGTTGTGGTCTCAAGAAGGTTCCTCTGTTAGGTCATGAGCCATGCGGTGGGCTAAGATCTAGTATGGACCAAGTTATCGGCTCTGTTAGATTTCGGCAAGATCTAATAGATTCATTAAGTTACCCCGTGTTGCTTCGTTTTTACTCTGTATTTGATTCATGCAACACACCTTTGCCCAATCTAGATCGGCTAGAATCGGCTTTGCTTTACGGTGCGACGACTTATCCCCTCATAGCCGAATCCGAAACCGATCTAGGTTGCCACGTGTCGCGGGTTCGAACTTGTCGGTATCGTGTCGGTCTTGACAGAACCGGGTATCATGCGGTAGATGCAGGTTTTTGGGTCGTTTTAGAGCTAATCATCCGGTGGATTAGAATTCGATTCGATCTGATAGATTTATCTTTACCGATTAGGCTTGTTCCTTCGCCATGGACCCCGATTCGGCTAAATGGCCGTATTCGGCAGTGCTCTCACGAGTGAACGTGTGTTCGTGGGTTTGCATTGGACAATGAATGCTTTTAGCCTTTCACGATTAGATTGTATCATGCGGTGGATTGATTTAATCTGATTGGTGGTGTGGCCTCAAACGAGTTGTATCATGCGGTGGATTAACTCGTTCGTTGCCATGCTTGACGGGTGCTGCTTTCGGCCTATGCATTCTTGTTTTCAATGTAAATTCGTGACTGTGTTGTGGGTTCGTAATTAAACATTGAATGCTTTTAGCTTTTCATGATTAGACTGTATCATGCGGTGGATTGGTTTAATCTGATTAGTGGCGTGATCACAAACAAGTCGTATCATGCGGTGGATTAACTTGTTTGTTATCATGCTTGACGGGTGCTGCTTTCGGCCTATGCATTCTTTGTTTACTGCGAATTTATGATCATGTTTTACCCTTTTATTTACCCATCATGCTCTGCTTCTCGTTAATCGGCTATGAGTATCTGCTACAATGTTCATTTGGTTGAAAGCCGATCTTTCGTCATGCTTACGTCACGCATTCGGCAGTGCGCTCCTTGCGTGCCTTGCCGATTGCCGAATGAGGCTTTAACTGCCGACAGATAGCTTCTCTGTAGCTATTTGTCGTTCGAAATTGGCTCTATAGCCGCAAATATGGAACTGTTCGGTCTCACCCGACACGTTCCAGGTTTTGATCTAAACGTTTTTATCCCTTTGTTAGTTTTCAGGCAAACTGACTGGCACGCTTCCGGATTCAAAAGCCCGGGCCACGTGTGAAGCCAGCTAATTCGGCTTGCTGTGTGCTTGGCGTGAGGTGCGGATTTTACGTCAACACACTTTTTGGCACGCCCGGTGGGACACACACAAGTTTTCAAGATGCCTGAGTTGAGCGACATCATGGATGTCACTTTGGAAGAGTTGTCTGAAGAGCATCAACAGATGGTAAAGGCTGCTGCTGGCCAATTCATTAACAAATGTTTACTGTCTTTCGCCAAGAACAGGAGTGGTGCACCGTTTCTCAAGTCCGACTTGCCAAGAGTTCTCCTTCCTGGGCAGTCTGATTTTACTGAAGAAGAAGAAAGGGAGAGATTCTCGGGCTTGCTATACAAAGCTTTGGGGGAAGCAATGACCAATCACAATGCTGCGTTCTTGAACAGTTTTCGGCATATAATGGTAAGCATTTTTGGTCAGCATGTGGATAAACCCTTCGAGCAGATACATGGGCAATTGGGTGGTCCGACATACTTCAATGTTCAAGCACCAGTTCAGAAACCACATGGTAAAGGAAATGCTGATGAAACTGGAGGTTCTGGTGCTAAAGATACAAATGGACAACCGATTCGGCAAGATCCTCAGCCTGCACTGCCGAAAACTCGCACATACGGTGATATGGCATTCGGCACCACAGGGAATCCGCCTGCTTCTGCTTACAAGATATCTCCCTTGAACAACAGACTGCAGAGGGATTTATATGGAAACGGATATTCAGAGTTTATGGATTACAATGCTATCGACGCTCTCCCGAATCCTGGATATGTTGGTACTGCAGGCATGCTTGCTGGGAGACCAGGGAATCAAGATACCAGTATTGACCTCATGGTGCAAAAAATGACCGATGTATTGCAAAATCAATTCGGTCTGAAGCCTAAAAATCAGGGGTACATGTACTCGTCTCCTTTCCCGGAATGGTACCAAAGGGTATCATTGCCGAATAGAGTCAAGGTGCCTACAGAGTTTACTAAATTCTCAGGACAAGATGATACTAGCACTGTGGAACATATAGCTCGATATCTGATGCAGCTTGGAGAGGCTTCGGCAGATGAGGCTTTCAGAATCAGATACTTTCCTTTGTCACTGACGGGTCCAGCTTTTACATGGTTTGCTTCTTTGCCTGCTCAGTCGATTTGTACTTGGAAAGACCTGGAGCAGAAATTCCATGCTCATTACTACATTGGCAGTACCGAGAAAAAGTTGGTTGATTTGACCAGCTTAAGGCAGAGGAATAATGAAACACCTACGGAGTTCCTCAGGAGATTTAGGGAAACAAAGAGTATGTGCTTTTCTCTGAACATACCTGATGATCAACTGGCTGGTATGGCTGTAGCTGGCATGTTGCCTGCCATTCGGGAGAAGCTATTCGGGATGGAGTTTGATGATCTGGGCCAGTTGTCGCACAGATTGGCCTTGATGAGTAACCAGGCGTATGGTTTCAAGAAAGATGCCAGATTTGCTAAAAATAATGATGTAGCTGACATCTATAACCAATTCCTTGAAAGAGCAGATCAAGAAGATGGGTATGAAGATAGCGAGGAGATAGCCGCAGCAGAGATAGTGTGGAGCAAAGAACCAGTTACAATGACTCAAAGATGGATCAAACAGATGAAGGGAACATATGATTTCGATGTGACTAAGGCAGACAAATTGTTTGAGTTTCTGGTGAAAGAAGGCCGAATCAAATTGCCAGAGGGGCATTCTATGCTTCGGCCCGATGGAGTGAAAGATAAGAGGTACTGTGGGTTTCATGATAGAAATTCTCATTCCATTAATGAATGCAGAGTCTTTAGGATGAAGATCCAGAAAGCTATCCAGGAAGGACATCTGAAATTCGACAACAAGATGAAACTGGACAGTAACCCTTTCCCTCAGAATATGATCGGGTTCTCGGTTAATATGGTGAATGCTGTTCCATCTGGAGAAAAGGGAAGATTGAAAGTTTTAACCTCAAAGAAGGCAAGACAGGATGGTTCAGTTGATCCCACTCGGCAGATCACAATTGAACAGATTCGCCAGAAAAATCTTCGGTTCCCGAATAGCCGATTTGAAGTGGGAGAATCCTTTAAACCTAGAGTTACTACACGTATTCTCCTCAACAAATGGCAGCGTCAGCAAGAAAAAGAGCGTTTTCAAAGGCATGAATACGAGGAGGAGAAAAGAAGGCGCGAAGAAGAAAGGTTTGAGGAAGAACAAGAAGAGTATGCTCGAGAGCAGGAACGTGCGCATTGGGGGTGTGCATTCTTCAGACACTGTTGGAACGAAGGTTTGAAGCTTCCCACATGGAATAGTTGTCCTGAATGCAATAATAGGTATGATGAATATAGGCAGGGAACTGTCAATCGCCGATCTGTCCATGAAAGAATTGGCAGGATGCATCCTAGTGATGATCGGCGTTTTAATGATCAACCAAGAAAGAGACATGCTGATTACAAGTGGGTTGATTGTGAAGAAGATCATGCTTATGTTTGGCAAGAAGGACAATGGTGCCCACCTGGTTTGAGGAAGAGCCAGAAGAGAAGAGTACAGCGCCTGAGGAATCGGGAATTGAAGCAAGCAAAGGTCAAGGTGAAATCAATATGGCTCCCAAAAGACAGGCCTGACGAACATAGTCATTCGGCTCCTACATGTATGGTATGTTTTCTGCCGAATGAATTCATGGCTCCAGCTAACCAAATTGTACAGGAAGAGATATTGCCCGATATAGATGATGCCGAACAATTTGGGTTAATGGCACAATTGATGTTGAACAAACAAGCTGTTTTTGAGAAGCCAACCCAGAATCGGCACATGAAGCCACTGTACTTGAAGGGATATGTTAATGGCAAACCATTGACCAAGATGTTTGTCGATGGAGGAGCTGCTGTCAATGTAATGCCATATACCACATTCAGGAAGCTTGGTATGGGCCCTAGAGATTTGACACCAACGAGCATAATTCTGAATGATTTTGCTGGAAATCCTTCGGACACCAAGGGATGCGTGCACGTTGATCTGATGATTGGGTCCAAGACTCTGCTTACGACTTTCTTTGTCATTGAGGGCAAAGGGGCATATAGCTTGCTGCTTGGAAGAGATTGGATTCATGCAAATTGTTGTATTCCATCTACTATGCATCAACAGCTTATTCAGTGGATAGATGATGAAGTGGAGATTGTCCAAGCAGATGATTCAATAAGCGTGGCAAATATGGAACCAGCTTTCTGGGAGTATCAAGGCATAGATTGTTTCTCAGGTAAAGACTGGGGAGAAGGTCCTGTGGCACCAGCCAGCAGTGATCAGCAGCCGATCGAAGCAGTCGGCTCTCATAGTAATTTTTGATGGAAAATCCAATTGATGGAACTGATGGAAAATTAGGACGTGGATTTGTGTCGGCCGATAAATTAGAAGAAGTGGACATTGGAGATGGTGACAAGCCAAGGCCGACATTTATCAGTGCTAACTTGGATTCGGTTTTCAAAGAAAAGTTGGTGACATTGTTAAAAGAATACAAGGACTGCTTTGCTTGGGATTATTCGGAGATGCCCGGTCTAGACCGTTCTATTGTTGAGCATCGGTTGCCAATCAAACCTGGATACAGGCCTTACAAGCAACCACCCCGAAAAATTTACAAGGAAGAAGTGTTGGCCGATGTGAAAAAGGAGATTGAAAGATTACTAGATGCAAATTTCATTCGGCCATGTAAATACGCGGATTGGATCTCTAATATTGTTCCTGTCTATAAGAAAAATGGAAAGATGAGGGTTTGCATAGATTTTAGAGACCTAAACAAGGCTACACCCATGGATGGATATCCAATGCCTATTGCTGATTCATTGGTTGATGCTGCTGCTGGATACAAAGTGCTCAGTTTCATGGATGGTAACGCAGGATACAATCAGATTTATATGGCATTGGAAGATATAGTAAAGACAGCTTTCAGGTGTCCTGGACACATAGGGTTGTTTGAGTGGGTTGTCATGACCTTTGGATTGAAAAATGCCGGTGCAACTTATCAAAGGGCTATGAATTATATTTTTCATGAGTTGATCGGCAAGATTGTGGAAATATATATTGATGATGTGGTGATCAAGTCATTGGATCATGAGTCTCATTTGGCCGACATAAGGAAAACTCTAGAATGCACCAGGAAACATGGGCTTAAGATGAACCCGAACAAGTGTGCTTTTGGAGTTTCGGCTGGAGAGTTTCTGGGATTTTTGATACATGAAGGAGGAATAGGAGTTGGTAAGAAAAGCATGAAGGCAATTGATGAAATTGTTCCTCCAACTAATCTTAAAGAGCTACAATCACTGCTTGGCAAGATAAATTTTGTGAGAAGGTTCATATCAAACTTGTCACAAAAAGTGTTACCCTTTTCCTCACTGTTGAAAATAAAAAAGGATCAAAAGTTTGTATGGGGTGACGAACAACAGAAGGCTTTTGATGAAATAAAGGAGTACATGAAGAAGCCACCAGTATTGGTACCTCCACAATTGAACAAGCCTTTCAAGTTGTACGTGGCGGCCGATGCCCAAACTATTGGATCGGCCCTCATTCAAGAATTTGGAGGGAAAGAAAGAGTAGTTGCATACCTTAGCCGAAAGTTACTAGATCCAGAGACAAGGTATTCAGCTATAGAGAAGCTTTGCTTATGTGTTTACTACTCCTGTACAAAATTTCGGCACTACTTACTACATGCTGAATGCATTGTGTATTCAAAGTTTGATGTGATAAAACACATGTTGTCTATGCCAATTTTGAACGGAAGGATTGGCAAATGGATTTTAGCTTTGTCTGAATTTGAGTTAAGGTTTGAATCGGCAAAGGCTGTTAAGGGACAGATTATTGCCGACTTCATTACTGAACATCATGATACATCGATAAATTTGCTTAACATTGTTCCTTGGGTGTTATTCTTCGATGGATCTTCATGCAACAAAGGTGGTGGAGCAGGTATCTTATTAATTTCACCCAAAGGAGAAACATTTGAGTTTGCTGTTCCCATTCAATCTGCTGTTACTAACAATCAAGCTGAGTATGAGGCATTGCTCAAAGGGCTCCAATATTTGAAAGAAGCAAAGGCCATTGCGGTTGAAATTTTTGGAGATTCAGAATTGGTCATAAAACAATTGAATGGTGAATATGAGTGCAAAAGTGATACCTTGAGGAATTACTATGAAGAATGCAAAGAAATATTGAAGAGCTTTCGGTCAGTAATTCTACAACACATTCCTAGGGGGGATAATGGAGAGGCAAATAGATTGGCCCAAAGTGCATCAGGTTATAAAGAGCTTCGAGAAGTTTTTGCTAATGATGTATATGCATTCGGGGATAATCTGGCAGAAGATGATTGGAGAAAAGAGATTGCCGATTATCTGGAGAATCCATCCCGAAAGGTTTCTAGAAAGCTCAGGTATAAAGCTTTAAAGTTTGTTCTTCTTGATGATAATTTGTATTATAAATCCTTGGATGGAGTGTTGTTACATTGCTTAAATCATGAAGAAGCAAAAAGGCTGATGAGTGAAGTACATGATGGGTTGTGTGGAGCACATCAATCGGCCTATCGAATGAAGTGGATTATTAGAAGAACTGGATATTACTGGCCGACAATGTTGGAAGATTGTTTTGAATATTATAAGGGATGTCAAGACTGTCAGAGATTTAGAAACATTCAGAGAGTTCCGGCATCGGCTTTGAATCCCATTATCAAGCCATGGCCATTCAGAGGATGGGGAATAGATTTGATTGGCCAAATAAATCCTCCATCTAGCAAGGGGCATAAGTTTGTGCTTTTGGCAACTGATTATTTTACCAAGTGGGTTGAGGCAATTCCATTAAAGAAGGTGACGTCGGAGAATATGGTTGAATTTCTTAGAGAACATATCATTTACAGATTTGGGATTCCTCAAACAATCACCACAGATCAAGGGGCTCAATTTACATCTTCAGAGTTCAAAGATTTTGCTGAAAGTATGGGCATCAAATTGTTAAATTCTTCTCCTTATTATGCCCAAGCTAATGGTCAGGCAGAGGCTTCTAACAAGATTATGATTAAAATTATACAGAAAAAGATTGATCAGAAGCCGAGAAAGTGGCATTCGGTACTCAATGAGGCTTTATGGGCTTACCGAATGGCTCCACATGGGGCTACACAGACGTCTCCTTATGAGTTGGTGTATGGGCATCATGTTATCTTGCCATGGGAAATACAATTAGATTCAAGGAGAATAAAGTTGCAAAAGGATTTAAGTTCTAAAGAATATAATGATTTAATGATGGACGAATTAGAAGATTTGCATATGATTCGTCTCAGGGCCTTGGAGAATATTGAGAAGAACAAAATGCGAGTTGCTAAGTATTACAACAAGAAGGTGAAGGTTAAGCAATTTACAGAAGGTGATCTAGTTTGGAAAGCGATATTGCCGATTGGAACCAAATATGCAGCATTCGGCAAATGGTCTCCAAATTGGGAAGGTCCTTTCAGAGTAGTTAGATGCGTGCCTGGAAATGCATATATTTTGAAGACATTATTGGGAGAGGAATTTGCTTCTGCTATAAATGGGAGATATTTGAAGAGGTATTATCCCAGTGTTGAAATCGATCGGTGATTGATATATTAAATTGCCGAACAGCCGATATTTAGGAAGAAATCGTCTTTAGAAGGAAATTGACAGAGACATTGGAGGAAAAGAAAAATGGCCAATACTGAATGTATTGCCCTTAGCACAAAATATGTTACATCAAGAGTTCATGCAAAAGATAAGTTTTATTGCCGAAATTCCATAAATCCCTAGTACAAACTACTGAAAAAGCCTGTTCAAAACAGACTGGGGATGAATGGAATCGGCAATGGCAGTGCCATGGCCATCAAGACGATCAATGGAAGCGTCAATGTCGTCGATGTCTTCTGGGTTGTTGTTGGCAAAACCAACCGGCATTCTGGAATAGTCGGTGCCGGTGTGCGTCGACATAGCGACGAGACCCGCAGCGACGCCCAGGCGAACGCCATGGGAGGCTACTTCGTCGACACGACCTGCCACCGCGCCAAGGCGTGCCTCGGGTGTGTCCCCTTGGGCGTTCACCTTGTCCGCCAGCTCCTCCACCAGCGCCTTCAGTCGATCAAGTTCAGCATCACGCGCTGCAAAGTCATAAGGGGAGAACAGATTAATATCATTTGGAGGACGAGAATTGAGATTGAGCAGATTGCAGGACTCACCATCAATGACTTCAAGCAGCTGCTTGCGCTCGGCTTGCCATTCGAGGTCCGCAATCCCAGCTTGCTTGGAGATGATCTCCAGTTCGCGACGAGAGTCGTCGCGCTCCGCCTTGAATCGGCGAGCATCGCCATCTGAGTAGCGGGGGTCGTCCGATGAACGAGTCCGATTGGACGAACTCGAGGAGTTGGACGCCGCAGGGGCAGCGGCTGGAGCCGCAACTGGCGCACCAGCGCCGGCAATCCATTGGATTACCCTGAAAGAACGAAGAAGATTCGTCAAGAAAGAGAAAGAAAATCTCGAGAAGAACAGGAGAGAAGCAAGCAGCCAATCACCTGCGGCGAGCGCCGGCGCGACTTCCTTCGGCCTCATCGACGGCCGGGCGCCTCCTGTTGTTATCGGCCATTGGAAGTTCCTCGGAGTTACTGTGGATGGGGAAAAGAATGACTTGAGTCGGCAAAAACTTGGAAGATGAAGAACTTGGTGAAAACTGTGGGCTGCCTGGATGTTTATTTATAGAACTCGCAGAGGAAATCGTGGCCAAAGATCGTGGCGCATATTCCGAAGAGTTAGGAAGGTGGAAAGGATTTTCCAGCCGATCGGTTCTCATGTCGTTTGGGATTCTTATCGAGTCGTATTCGGCTTTGACTGGATGAGATTCGGCTATGTCATAGTTGAAGCGTTTTCGGGTCTGATGCTATTAAAATCAGCTTTGCCGAATGAGTTACCCACAATGGAGAGAAAGCAAAGATTGGTGAAACTACAAAGTTGGTAAGACATTCGGCTAATTAAATATTCAATACAACTACACACCCAAGTACTTGGAGATTACATCTTTAGCATCAGATATCATTCTATTAATGGTCTCCAAAAGATTTTTGCCTGCTTCTTGGGATTTTGTCAGAGCAGAGAGCTTCGTTTTGAGCTGTTTATCTTCAGTTAGAATTGCCGATGCTTCCTTTCGTATCCTTTCTGTCAGATCAGGGAGTTCGGCTAACTTCTTCTCGTCAGCTTCGATTTCGGCTGACAGGACCCTCAGTTCGGCTTCTAGTTCAGCTTTTCTGGTCTTCTTCAGATCAAGTGTTGACTGCAGTCTAGCTGACAATTCTTTGTTACTCTGAGCTTGAGTATGCAGATCTTTCAAGGATTGCTTAGCTATGGCTCTTCTTTGCTCTAAAGCTGGTTGTAAAGATTGACCTTTCAGAGCCTGTCTGACTGCAGCAAATTGTTGATCTAATTTAGAGATTGGTTCCAAAGAAGCTTGAATGTCAACGGGAAGGTTGTGTTCAATGGGCTCGAGCATATCTCTCAGAAGATCAGCATCCTTGACTTGATCCTGGATGTCTTTGTGCAGAAAGGAGAAGATTTCCTTTAATTTTGCCTGGATTTCTTCTGATAAAGCTTGATTAGAAGAAATTTCCTCTACTTGTTCGGCAACAAGATCATCCAGAGGAAATGAGTAGCTGGGTGATGAAGTTATTTTTTCCTGGAAAGAGATATTGCCGAATTATTGATGATCCATTGAATAAAGAACTGGGAAGACTGGGTAATTATTCCTACCTCATTCCTGATCTCTTGGATGGAAAGAGAGGGCAGCTCAAGCTCAGGCAAAGATTCTTGTATGTCATGCTGAGGAGAGCTTGGAAGGTTCTTTGGTGGAGATGAGGCTTCTAGCTGAAGTACATCAGGTAGAGCTGAAGCTGGTTCTTGATGAAAAGGGGAGCTCTCCGAAATTGGATCCATTGAAGCTTGCTCTGTGACTGAAAGAAAGTTAGTGCCGATGAAAAGAGTTTTTAAAAAGGACAAGATGGTGAGAAATTTTACTAATCACTGAAGCATCGGCAGGTTCTGTGCTAGTGGCCAATTGCTGTGATTTGGCCTGAAATCATAAAGGAGTAGAAAATGAGCAGAATGAAATTAGCATTTTTTACTCGAAGAAGGAGAAATTTGACCTGTGCAATTGTTTTGCTGCTTGTTCTTTTCTTCTTTATAGATAAAGGGGCAGTTAGAGAAGAAATTTTTCTCTTGGCAGCAGGTGGTGCAGCAAGAGTTGGATCCAGGTTGGCAGGCCTGGACATTATTTGAGCCAAAGAAGGAGAGTGATGCCCCAGAATAGATATTGGGCCTGCAGTGTTATATGCAATTGCTCTGGCCAGAGGGGCAGGGACTATGTCCTGCAAGATAACAGAGTTAAAAGTCGATGAAAGAGGATGTCAGTGGAAAAACAAATGGATTATAAGCATGTTTACCTCTGAATTCGGCTGATAGTCAGGCATCAAATCAAGGCAAAGAGAGTAGACTGGCACATTAAAGATGTGATCATGAACTTCTTGCCACCAAAGAATGAAAGAAGGATGAGCAAGTGCTGTTGGCACAAAAGGTTCGATCTGATAGATGGCTGCACAACACTTATAATCAAAAATTCTTCTTGTTTCTGTGGAGTCTTTGATGATCTGCCTAGGCTTGAGGAATTCATGAAAGAATAATCTTGGGGGCACTTGGCCACATCCTAATTGCCTGGCTACTATATTCGGCTGGTAATATTCATATGAACTTTGAACCAGCCTTCCTCCACAAAATTCGGCTGGTAAGATGCAAGGCCGAATAAAAGTGTTAAAAATTGCTGTGGACTCTGCATCTATGCATCCAGTCTCGAAGCTGAATTCACAAGGAAAAGTGAGACTGTCATTGTCCAAGTATAGGAACCAGAGGGGATTGGCAAAGCCTTTGAAGAAAAGTTCAAACAGTTCTCCAATGCTCTTGTTGATAGCAATAGTGGAGGCTGCTTCCCCATAGGTTTGACAGCCTTTGGTGCTCTGGGCTTCTGCTTCCTGGTAATTGACTGAGGGGAAGTGTCGGCTGTTGAGGTCAATGGAGACAATTTGGTGCATGTACAATTGCAGCCACATCTGGACGAACCACCAGGGACCATTGACGCAAGAAATTTTCTTGTTGGTGTGCATCTGATAGATGGTTTGATGGAGCATGTGATAGACACTTCCCAAAAGATATTTCCCGAGAGGGATAAGTGTGCCTGCAGCCAGGTCTTCGGCCATTACTATGTGATTCAGAGTTGGCTCATTGGCTTTGCCGCAGAAAACAAATCTGCACAACCACATATTCAGAAAGGCCCTGTATTCAACATCAGTCAGAGGACCATCATGCATGTAAGTCTGGATGTATTTCTTATAGCCGACTCCAGTCTTCACCCCTGTCTGTTTGGAAGAACCTTTGTATCTGTATGGGTGTGTTGTCCCTGTAATGTTCAGGCCGGTTATCATGTAAACATCGGCCAGGGTTGGAGTCATTGGTCCATGACCAAAAAGAAAGGCGTTCATGCCGTTGGACCAGAAGTGACAAGCTGCAATCAGGAGATTTTCATTCTTGGGTGTTTCGGCTAGAGATAGCTCCAAGCAATGAGAAATACGAAGACTGTCCCAATTCTGCGTCTGAGGGCTTTTATCTTCAAGAATCCTTTTGTACCAGTTTCTCCAACCAGCGATTGGGGGCAGAGGCCAGTTTTTGAATGAATCCTGCCATTCGTGAGGTCCCGACAGTGAAGTTTTGAAAGGGATCCTTTGAGACTCGGCCGCAATAATTTCGGAGGGATCTGGATTCCCTGAAGGGCCGAGGAAGAAAGATGCGGATTGCTCCTCCGTAGGGGTCAGGATTTCAGTGGTCAGAGCCTATTGAGGACGGAAGAAGAGCGATTCGGGGATTCAAAATGCAGCTTGAAAAGAGTAATGCCGAATATGATTGAAGAAAACGGAACTTACTTGAAGAATTTGATCCTGGTTCGCCATTTGAAGATCGGAGCTTGAAAGATTCGACGAACTAGGGTTTGAGTTTGAGAACGCACTCTGAGGATTTGGGAGCAGAAAACGGATGTCGAACGGGCTCAGCCTGGAAATGTTGGGGATTCCTGGTCAATTCCGAGATAAAAGTATCCTTTATCCCGAAATTGAAGGGGCATGTGTTGACACCAAGAATTAGCACCAGGAAGAGGCTGACATGTGAGCCGGATTTGGTGGAAGGATGCCATTCGGCTAAAGGGCTTTCTCTGAGGCATTCGGCAAAGATGCTCTGCGGTCGGGAACGCGTCGTCATTCGGCTAAGGGGTGTTCTCTGAAACGTTCGGCAGAGATACTCTGCGGTCGGGAATGCGTCATCATTCGGCAGAGGCATTGTTCCGCAGGCGAAGAGTGGTAGCATTCGGGAAGACATGATGACGTGGATCAATATAAGGAAAAGGCCGGTTCGAACAAGGAACGCAATATGGGCACGAAGATTCGTCACTTATTTTTAGAAACAAGTATTGTAGTCGTGTCCGACTAGGAGTTGTATCAAGACCTGGGTATAAATATAAACCCATGGCAATTGTAAAAAAAAACAATCAATCACACAACAAACCGGCCCCGTGCCAACATCGAGTCCTTTAGTCGAGTCGTCGAGTTCTTCGAGAGGAGTCATCGATCCGTCGACCTCCGTAAGTACCGGCAACCTTGTATCATGCTTAGTATCATGCGGTGGATTTAAGCTTTGATGCAAGTAGTCTTGTTACCATGCTTAGTATCATCCGGTGGATTTAAGTTGTGGTCTCAAGAAGGTTCCTCTGTTAGGTCATGAGCCATGCGGTGGGCTAAGATCTAGTATGGACCAAGTTATCGGCTCTGTTAGATTTCGGCAAGATCTAATAGATTCATTAAGTTACCCCGTGTTGCTTCGTTTTTACTCTGTATTTGATTCATGCAACACACCTTTGCCCAATCTAGATCGGCTAGAATCGGCTTTGCTTTACGGTGCGACGACTTATCCCCTCATAGCCGAATCCGAAACCGATCTAGGTTGCCACGTGTCGCGGGTTCGAACTTGTCGGTATCGTGTCGGTCTTGACAGAACCGGGTATCATGCGGTAGATGCAGGTTTTTGGGTCGTTTTAGAGCTAATCATCCGGTGGATTAGAATTCGATTCGATCTGATAGATTTATCTTTACCGATTAGGCTTGTTCCTTCGCCATGGACCCCGATTCGGCTAAATGGCCGTATTCGGCAGTGCTCTCACGAGTGAACGTGTGTTCGTGGGTTTGCATTGGACAATGAATGCTTTTAGCCTTTCACGATTAGATTGTATCATGCGGTGGATTGATTTAATCTGATTGGTGGTGTGGCCTCAAACGAGTTGTATCATGCGGTGGATTAACTCGTTCGTTGCCATGCTTGACGGGTGCTGCTTTCGGCCTATGCATTCTTGTTTTCAATGTAAATTCGTGACTGTGTTGTGGGTTCGTAATTAAACATTGAATGCTTTTAGCTTTTCATGATTAGACTGTATCATGCGGTGGATTGGTTTAATCTGATTAGTGGCGTGATCACAAACAAGTCGTATCATGCGGTGGATTAACTTGTTTGTTATCATGCTTGACGGGTGCTGCTTTCGGCCTATGCATTCTTTGTTTACTGCGAATTTATGATCATGTTTCACCCTTTTATTTACCCATCATGCTCTGCTTCTCGTTAATCGGCTATGAGTATCTGCTACAATGTTCATTTGGTTGAAAGCCGATCTTTCGTCATGCTTACGTCACGCATTCGGCAGTGCGCTCCTTGCGTGCCTTGCCGATTGCCGAATGAGGCTTTAACTGCCGACAGATAGCTTCTCTGTAGCTATTTGTCGTTCGAAATTGGCTCTATAGCCGCAAATATGGAACTGTTCGGTCTCACCCGACACGTTCCAGGTTTTGATCTAAACGTTTTTATCCCTTTGTTAGTTTTCAGGCAAACTGACTGGCACGCTTCCGGATTCAAAAGCCCGGGCCACGTGTGAAGCCAGCTAATTCGGCTTGCTGTGTGCTTGGCGTGAGGTGCGGATTTTACGTCAACAATCTCATCACCAACACCTTCCCTCACACGCACATCCACTGCCCAAATCCAACCGTCAGCCTCACATTCCCATCTGGCTCGTCCTGCCACAGCAGGTTCCCGCAAACATCATCCACCAACGCCTTTCGCTCACTAGTCGACTCGGTGAGCTCCCTCCCCACCTTGTCTCATCAGCAACGCTGGACCAATCTCTCATAGCCCAAATCAAAGGATGAGGTAAGAAAGCAGATTCCCATGCTAGTCGAAACTTATCAGAAGCGGGTAGTCCGTAACCGTGGACACGGCTATACGTATAGTTTACACTCTGCAGAGGTGGCACTCCAGGAATCCATCCGGGTTGCAAGGCTAGTCCGCAATCAACCTCAGACACAGCCCACAGCAGAGACCCTAAACAGTAACGGCGCCAATCATGTCTCCCTGGGCTCGGGATACATCTGATCTAACATCTGCCCCAGGGATGTAAAACCTTCCCACCGGGGCCAGTCAGGGGCCGTGGTAAATCAGGGAGAGTACGCCGCAACGAGTCCCCCTTACACATATCAAGCTCGAATCTCCTACAGTCTCGGCGCCGCACTAGAGTAGGCTTGCTGGAACCCTCCCCAAACTAGGTAGATGGTGAGCACGGTATTCCCACGTCCAAAGGTGGAACTCGACCCGATCCTTAATTGTCGGTAAAGCGAGTATCAGCGTCATAAGCGATCCGCCGCAACGGTCCGCACTCGGCACCCATAACAGGTATTGCCGCCCAAACTCCTCAAGTAACCCAAGTATCCATCAACCATGTACCCGCAACAAGTACCCCGTAGGGACTGCCCGAGTGCAGTCCCCAAGCACCCCGATCAATCGATCGAGTTGTTATTACTCGCTTACACCGCCTAGCTGCACTACTCCTCCCATACCACCCACAACTCACGCCAAGAGGTTCAAATCACAACTAACCCAACACATGCATAGCATAGCATATTCCATAAAGTGAGTAGTAGGTAGCAAGGTAACAGGATATTAACATAGGCAGTGCAGGTTTATCATGCGAGTAAAGTAAAGCGCTAGCATACTAGTTGCATGTCTAATAGGTATTTCAGAGATTGGTCAGGCGTGAACCTGGGCAAAAGTCTTCGTCTTCGTCAAAGCAGTTGTCGTAGTGGTCTGGCTCCTCCTGACTCTCCGGAACTCCTAGGGTCGCGAAAAATAAAATAAGACGCGACTACTAGCAAGGAATCACCAAGACAGCGATGAAAGAAGTCCCAAAGAACACCAAACTCTACACTAACGCGTAGGTCATGATTTTAGAAAAATATAGAAACTGGTTTCATATTTTTCGGAGCTACGGTTGATTTATTATTAATTTTACAAGTTTAAATCATTTTCTGAAAATATTAAATAATTTCCGAAAAAGAAAGCAGACAGAAATTAGCCTGCTGACGTCAGCATGACATCATGCTGACGTCAGCAGTGGGTCCGCCTAGGATGACGTCAGCAGTGGGCCCTGCTGACGTCAGCGTTGACTAGTCAACGGTCAACGGGTCAACGGTCAGCTCTGGTCAGTGGGCCCAGGTGGTCAGTGACACACAGTGTATGACATGTAGGCCCCATACGTCAGCGCAGTTATTAGAAAAAGATTAAACAACGTTGGGCTGAAACTGGGCCGAAAGATGGATGGGCTCAGAAAGTTCAAGGGTGCAAACCAGACTTAAGCGCAAGATTAGGCCCACGAAGGGGGTGCTGCTGGATCTGCTCTGGTGGACCCGGTCCACTGTGAGCCGTGAGTGCGGTGCACGTGAACCAGGCGCACGGGATCAAATTGTGGCCGCCACGGGATTCTCTGTGCCGTGTTGTGCGTGGTGTTGGTGTGGTCCAGCGTGTGGCTTGGCCACGGCGCGACGCGCACTGGCGCGCGGCCAGCGGCTTCGGTCGACGGCGGCGATCGCCGGAGACGGCTCGGCTGGGTCCTAGAAGCGGTGGAAAAGCTCGGCTAGGTGCTCACGGTCACGTCCGGCGAGAAAAAGGTGGGGGCTTGGCTGCGGCTTGGGCTCCCCGACGCGAGTGGCGGCGACGCGACCATGGCGCCACGGCGGGCGACGACGTACGGGTGGAGGTGGCTCGGGAACGGCTCGGCTGCGAGGGCTTGCGCACGCGCGACACCAGTGTGTGCTGGAACGCGACGTCACGGCCTCAGCGGGGGTGCGCGTGCGCGGGCACACAGTTACCCGTGGCCGCGACACGGCCTCGGCGTGCACGTGCGGCGAGCGGAGCTCGGCCACGGCGGCCTTGGCTGCGGTTTGAGGCGTCGGCAGTTTGCGGGTGCGACAGCGGCGCGACGAGATCCTGCACAAGACATGGCCACGACTCGAAGGTCGGGTCCCAGAGGCGGTTTGGCGACGGCGAGCGCAAGGAGCGGCAGCGCTCAGCCGGAGACAGGGAAGAAAGGGGGGGTCTCCGCGGGTGGCTCACCTAGGGGCACGTAGGCGATCCCTGCAGCTCGGGGTAGACTCGACGCTGCCTGGTGAAGCTCAGGCGTCCACGATCGCCTCTGGTCCAGCTCCTCCTTGGCGCCTCCTCGGTCGGCGGCGACGGCGGCTTCGGCTTGGCGACGAGGGCGGTGCTCCGGCTCCCTCTTCCTCTTATCCGGTGCTCCTCCACCTTCCCCAACACCCTCAACTGCTCCCTCTCCCCTCACCCTCTCGGATCGCAGGCTGGAATACCCGAATGGGGCTGCGGCGGCGCTGGAAGGGAAAGGATGGCGCCGAGGGGATTTTAAAGGGCGGCGGCTGCTAGGGTTCGGGCACGGACGACGAGATGGCTTGGCGAGCACGCTCGGGCCACGCGTCGCAATCGCGACGGGCCGCGGAGCGCATCACGGGCTGCTCAGCAGAGAGAGAGAGAAAGAAAGCGCGGGGCGTCGGCGCGGGAAAGGAGAGGAGGGAGAGAAAGCTGACAGGCGAGACCCGCCTGTCAGTGAGAGAGATGAAGGGGACGCGGAGGCGACGCGGAGGAAGTTTGGGCCGGCGCTGGGTCGAAAGGCCGGCTGGGCCAGTTGGCAGGCTGGCTCGGGAAAGGAAGTTCGAGGGTTGTTTCTGGACTTGGGTCAGGGGTTTCGGCCCAACAGGGTTTGGTTTAGGTTTTAATTAGTTTAGTTAGTATTTGTTTGAATTCAAATCAAACACAACCAAAAATCCAATAAAACCAAATTAACTCCAAATCACATCTATTTGGTCCTTAGCACTTCAAATTATTTTTAATTTGAATTTAAATTGCCTATGAATTTAGGGAGCAAACAGAAGACACTCTTATATGTTTGTTGTCTTGCACAAAATTCACCAAAAATTTTTAAATTCACCTTTTTGCATTCAACAAATCCTAAGGGAATTTTTAGGGTTGTTACAGACAGGCAATACGTGATCGTCAAAAGTTACTCTATGCGAAAATGACATCGAAGCAAAAATATGCAAAGCGGAACCGTGAAAAAGCACATCTTGCAGTGCGACGTAACACTCCAAGTAAGAATTCCATCGACATGAAGAACCCTTTTTATAGCTCCTCGGATTCAGATTGAAAGGTAATTCAAGATACTATTTCTATTTTATAGTTCTTTTATTGTGTTGCGTGATGTAAGATTGAGAATATAACAATTTTCATTGTTTTGTTTTATCCAAGCATATTAGACAAATTATGTCTCTATGGTATGATTCAACAATGGAATGTTACTCAAAGAAAAATGATACTACTGACAATCTTAATCCAAAGAACAACCAAATTGAACTACATCTATTACTGCTTTAGTTATGCAAAATATGGTACCAAATGATACATATCGGCTCATAGTTTATAGAATCATGTTTAATTACATGGATACACAATATATAATATGAGTTGAAAAAAAATCTGAGCAATTTCCACGGAAGCAACTAAAAAAATTCTTACTGGATATAAAAGTAATTATGGAATATGCAAAAATACAATGCCATAGATGAAACAAAACAATTAAGTATTTCACTTGTTTTTTCTTTTGCATAAATTAGAAGGCATTTCCAATGACACCAAAAACATTGGAATAAACCTCCAGTCCTCCTGAACACTTGCCTGCTTTTATCGATTCTGTAAAAGTAGATATGCTCTTATACAATAAATTGTATGGCTCATCAGAATTTAAGTGACACCAACTAAATATGATAATCCGATCATTTCAGTGTAGCAAGCATTTGGGGAAATGGTCCTCCCCAACTAAATATGATAATTCGATTCTGTTTGACTCCAATTTGGGGAAAACAAAACATTTAATTTAATATATCTAGAGCTAGACGATGAAAATGATAGGGTAAGAAATAAGGCACACTTAGTATGTAGTTTTTTTAAAAACAATGTGAAACATAGCATAGAGTTGCCGAGGTCTTCTTAGAGGAGCTAGCAGACTGAGTTTTCAAGGTCTTGTTGGCTAAGAAGAAAAAGGGAGAGGAAGCAATATTTCAGTTTTCAAGTCTTCTCAAAGGTACATCGAAGGTCAATTCATCAGTTAATACGGAAATGGTCCTACTTTCAGCTACTGTGGCTGCAAGAAACCCAAGCAATCTCTGTCGCAACTCACAAGTCAGCAATGGCCTCTGGATAAAAATACAATACAGCGCCAGTATTGCCCCTGTCTGACGTTAGTTGCAACCATATAGCAAAGTAGCAGTAAAAAAAAATTACACTATCAGGTATCAGCAACTACAACACAAGTAATCATGTAGATTTGAAAAGTTACCATTGTTCTGTTCTCAAGCCTGCCAAACCTAGATACAAGCAGGTGAATTCCTGAGGCGTACCAAGATCATTCATTGGGTGGAACATGGAACATTGAATGCTCCCGCATATAGGTTGAGTGGTTGATATCAGCATATCATTTCAGCAAAAGGAGAATCTTAAACATTATAACAAAAGGGTAGGCAAAGTTGTTGAAGCTTATTACCAGGATCCCAGTCCACCTTTGAGTGAGATATAACATCTCACACCCTGTGATTTGGTGATAGGAGGCCCAACTGTTCTGTAAGGTTAGCCACATGCTCCATAGGGGCAACTAAAAAAATTCCCTTACTGGATATAAAAGTAATTATGGAACATGCAAAAATAGAATGCCATAGATGAAACAAAACAATTAAGTATTTTACTTGTTTTTTCTTTTGTAAATTAGAAGGCATTTCCCATAACACCAAAAACATTGCAATCATAGAACATTCACAGAGGGGGAAATAAACCTCCAGTCCTCCTCAACACTTGCCTGCTTTCATCGATTCTGTAAAAGTAGATGTACTCTTATACAATAAATTGTATGGCTCATCAGAATTTAAGTGACATCAACTAAATATGATAATTCGATCATCCAGTGTAGCAAGCATATGGGAAGAAAAAGGTTTGTTGGTGGCAGAAATTTTAGCTCTGTAAAAAAATATGAAATATGAAAAACTCTTAATGACAGGTAAGAAGTAAAACATTAATTAGCATTATAGTTTCATCACACTTTCTTTGAAAAAAATTGTTTACAAAATTATTCGAGAGAAAGCACACTTAGTGTTAACGAGCAATGTTCTTTTAATCAAACCTAGGAAGAAATCATCCCTAGAGCTTGGGATAGCTTCGCTTAGCTAATAAACTATGCAACTTATGAAATTCATGGAGATCATTCAAAATTTTAAATCATTCAATTAGCTAGGCATCAATAAAGGGATCAAGACTTTGAAACTAATATACCAAATGTGAAACAGGATGTGGCCTCTATAAATTAAAATTGATTTGCATTGACAGACTTTACCATGAACAGGAGATAGCTCAGCTTTCAAGACGATTTCCCATTCATCTGGCAGAACACATCGGCGGTGGTCCTCCGTCAAAGAACTTGCTGAAGAACCACTGTCCTCCATGGCATGCTAAGTTCGTGCTGCAAAGTATTACACAGAAGTTATGGAACGATGTACTACCAGTCTCAAGAAAAAGCTGGCCAGTTATGGAACGATGTACTACCAGTCTCAAGAAAAAGCTGGCCAAACGATAATGAAAAGGATGCTGAAAAACCGATAACCTCTTGCATTGAAAAGGATGCTGAAAAAACAAATGTGGCAGAAGAGTATATATATAACCGATATATCAATGTCTATATAATTCATAAAACAACTAAATATATGATTGCATTTCAAATATTACACGGCGCCGAAATGCCGCCATGTCGCTCTCGAAGATGGACTTGAGCACACAACTGTTTTCTAGTGACATAATAAATTCAAATTCTTACTAAAAGGAAATTCAGTTTGCTCTACATAATTCTTGTTTGCTGCTCGATAAATTCAAATTATTGTAAGTCTTAAATTTACCTCTTCGAAATCAGCAGAATCTCGAAGCTTAGTTCATAATCGATTATCACTTTCAGGCACAACATAAAAGTGGAGAGGTAGAAGGGTAAAGAACTACATCTGTTGAGAATAAACATAGTTGGAATTGATAACTGCCTAAATCTTTTCTTCATTATTGGAAATCTTAACTATTACAGTTCAACATCAGACCAAAATAATCTCTGAAAAGAAAAAGAAGCTGATAAAAAAATTGTAAAACCCTTTTGATTGAACAAAGAGAGCTGCCTGCCTACTTAGAAGAGATGATCAAACTTTGATTATAATTCAACCGCTCAAACTTTGATTATAATTCAACTGCTCTCATGAACTACCTCAAAAATAGAAAATAGGGAAGCTTACTGAAATTTTGCAGAGGGTCAAATGCTATTTCTGATTTTCTTTATAAACAGGAGTCTCTGTCCTTTGCAAGCACCACCTAGAAAATAGGCCAGCTTATTGAAATTCAGTAAACTTGTGTTGATCTAACTCGAAAAACTGAGAACTGCAAAGTTTACTGCTCAAAAGTGAAAACTACAAAATGCATAGTAGAAAATACCATAGCTGACACTAACACACGGGCACAATTTCAGTACAATGGTGCAAACCATGTTTAGACAAGCATTTTAAGGATCTGAATCTAACAAAAATGTCCATGGCTCTACACACGGAGATCCATAACACCATTGACAAGTATATTATATACACAAGGAGGATGGAAGCTGGAGAGCTATTTACATCAGTTGTACTTGGATGATCGTGATTACAATATTGTAGGTATACTCATCATATCAATAAACATCTGGACGCGGGTGTCTTATGCGATAAAAAAACTGATGCAGCGCCTACCCTGACACTGCCAGATCCTGCTCCAAAATGGATTGAGTCTGATCAGAGAATTTTCTTTACAATCAAACTTTCTGGTGGTCTGGTACCGTCGTTATTTGATAAATATATGTAT
The DNA here is from genome assembly GCA_033239725.1 of Echinochloa phyllopogon. Taxonomy (NCBI): domain Eukaryota; kingdom Viridiplantae; phylum Streptophyta; class Magnoliopsida; order Poales; family Poaceae; genus Echinochloa; species Echinochloa phyllopogon. Next base: position 27,033,429 of record BTCW01000015.1, on the reverse strand, counting down.
CCACCAATATCCAATTCAACATACAGCACTAAAGCCTAGATGTTCTAAATTATGCACTAATGGTAAAACTTATCCGTAACAGCAGCAAGAAAAAAGACATGCATATAACCTATGTCATTGTGAACAAAACTCCTCCGTTGCAGGCTTGCAGCAGCTAGTTGTCAACAAGTCTAGAGGAGCATAGAAGATACAAGGGTGATCTGCATTGTTCGGAAACTAAGTGGTTCTGAATATTTTAATGAAACCAGTTCATGCAACCTGCTCCTGTGAAGAATTCATATGAAAAAAATCAGTACCTTGTGAGGTTTATGCCTACATCAATTAAAATGGGCGATGAATGGAGGATTCAAGATAGTATATGACTTTCTAAACATACTGCTAGCATATGTTCAGAGGTAGATTTTTGTAGGCCAATATGACATCAGTTAGAGATAAAAACATCAGTTAGAGAATAGAAGTCCAACACAATGAGCTAGGACAGGGAATCAAGTTTTATTCCAAGAATCTAATGATATTTGTACAAATAAATATACCTTGGCCTGTGGGGTTTCCACCCCGCAGATGCAGGGTAGTGTGGTTAGGTGGTGTGTGAGCTTGGGTGGCTTTAATGGTTGTGTGTGTCTGTGTGAGTTGTGTGTGTGGTGGTGTGTCTGTGTGAGTCTACTTTAGACTCTTCTCCTATAAATACAAAGATATGCAGTTCTCCTGCGTGTTGGATAAAAAAAATATGCCATAAATAAAACCAGACTCCATGCCATACTACCCAAGAAGATAATTTAAAGAAAAGAAACATTAATATCTCATCATGTTATAAGGTAGAGCTTTCCTTTTCAAACTTGACAATTACGCGGGTGTGATTACATTACTTCAGATATTAAACCATACCTCTCTCAACGTCCTGGAAGTGATAAGAGAATTTATCAGCGAGCAATCAGTGCCCCATATGCATGTGATACTGCTCCACCTGACGTTTGCTGGCTTGCAAATCAGGTGCCAGATGAGCGAGAATCTCAGCAGTGTGATGAGACAAATAAAGGGCATAGGATGGCTTTGTTGACTTACTGCAATAATCTCTTCTCACGGTGTCCTACAGTGAGCTCGGCTCCTCGCTCGAGCCATCAGCGAACAAGAACGTGGATGCTCTATTCCTGCAGATCCCAGAAGATACATCAGTACAATAAGTTTAGGAACTGTAACGTCCTGGTGTTACAGTTCTTGGAAGCAAAGATGGAGAGGAACTGGTTGATGGAGATGCCGAGCTGCAGATGCCACCACGGAATGAGGAACTGCAGCTTGTTCTGCTTCTTCCTGCACACCTGCGATTCCACAATCCGCAAGTTGCTGGGCACCATCTTCCCTCCCCCTGCAAAAGTCCATAGGCATATATCAAACGGTGGTAGGAGTGTTAATTTGTCCAAGGTTGATAAAAAAATCAGGCAGAAAATTAGATCGCTATGATTTCTTATTGCGTAGGGAAAACCAGTGGTTGATGTCCCCGGCGAGGAGCGATGTGGAATCCCCGTGCAAGTAGAGCATGCTCCCGTACGCATCTACCCAGAACAGTGCCGGATCGAACCCCGGCGTTCATACATCCAAGCGCCGTAGAAACCAATCGAACATGGCGCAGGCGGTGGGGAGGCGACGACACGGGGTGGGTAGGGGAGGCGGCGGGTGTGGTGCGCGACAGCGCGAGGGGCGCGACGGGGCCTGGTGCGGCGTGATGAAAGGGAAAGGAAGGTGGAGGCGGCGGTGAGGGTTTCAATGTGGAGCTCGTGGCTGCGGGGGCGAAGGGGAATCTGAGCTATTCACCTCCGGGACGCAGCCGCCGACGGCAATGGCGATGATGGTCACCTCGCTGAGCCACATCCGCCTCTTGGACGAGAAGGCGGGGCCAATGGTGAGGGCGGCGGGAGCGCCGCCGGCGACATCGACGACACCCGGCGTTTGATACACCGCCGGCAACACCGACCGCGCGTGTCGTCTGCGACATGGAGTCGAGGGAGAGCTGGGGTGGGGTAACGACCCTCGGTGGGCGCAGCCTCATGAGCTCGGAACACTGGAACGGAGGAGATGCCGAGGGCGGGGGAACCCTTCCCGCGAACGGTGCGGGTGATGTGGATGGAGAAGTAGGTGTTGGGGCGGCGGGTGGCCGTGGACGGCGCTACGATGACGACGGGGATGGGGGCTGTGGTGGTGGCGGTGGTGGCTGCAGCGGCTGTAGGGCGAGCGGTGGAGGGAGGGCCGACGCGGAGCGGCAGGTGCAGTGCGGGCGTGGGGTACGTGGAGGAGATTGTGCCGTGGCACGCCCTGCTAAGTGGGTTGAAACCCGGACTGTATCCATATCTATCCAGCCAGCGAGGCAACTAGCGTTCAACCCATCCCAATCCAATCCATTACCAGCAGTAACCAAACCTCACCAAACATTACTGTACTTTATGCTATTAACCGCGGCCGAACCATACACTTCAATCCATTAAGAAACCATTTCCTGCTGCAGTGGCGGAGACGAGAGTGTTTTTTTCAATTAGCGATAGAGTTCGAGGAGTCGAAGCCTCCCCTTTAGTCTGATCGCCGGTTTGCTCTATCCCGGTGAAACCGCTGAACCCAACCCATCCTGGCCCGTACATGTGTTATTTTGCAGGTTAACTGGTTTTCGGGTTAAACCCGTAACCTCTAGAACGGGTTGAGATGAAAGCGGGTTAGAACCGTATAACCCAGCCAAACCCGTCCCAATTCCAGATCGAGATGTCGCAGCTTCTCTCTCCGGCGGCGGCGGCCACCGTGGACGATGACGAGGAGAATCTGGCTTCTCCTGGCTGGGGAGGTGGATTTAGAGATGAAGATAATTCAGAGGTGCAAGTTCCTCACCGCAACTCTGAAGGAAGGCAGAGATCTAACCTCCCGCGTAGTGATGTCTTCTTCGTGACAAGGACGAAAAGATCGCGGCTTCTCCACGCTGCGGCTGCGGAGGACGAGGAGGGCGTGGCTTCTCTTGCCTCGGGCGGAGGAACTAGGACCCAAGTTCCTCATCGCAACAGTGAAGGAAATCAGAGATCCATCCCTCACAGAGGCGCTTTTGCGGTGGCAAGCCAAGAACATGTGACTATCGTCAATCCATACTAGTGTTTGCTTCTTAGACCTTGATTTATGCGTTGTTAATTTCTTGCCAAGATTTGTTGTGCCTTGTGATTTATGGTGGGTTGTGTTATTGTCATCGGTTCTTGGTTTAGTTTTCCGCAACTGCATTATTCAATAGATTTGCTAATACACAAGCAGAGAAACCAGTCCAATCAGGCAAATCAATTGTCATTTGAACAGAATGACTACAGACTCTAACTGTTACTGAAAGACCTCAATTTCCTGTATTGAACAGAGCGGGGTGTTGTTGCACACTTCCTCAATTCTATCTTTATTCATTTCTTTTCATTGTCCATAGTGTCTGATAGTAGCATGTGTTGATGATGCAGCAATGGAATCACAATATAAATATGGAAAATGAACTCGATTCAACTGCATCAACACCACCCTCTCCAGTGGCTGCAAGGTCATATAATCCAACGACAAGCACTGAATATCAAGGCAGAAAAACGAACTTGGTTCGGACAAATAGAGGAGTGAACCATCGTACATTGGAAAGCAGGGGCCAAACAAAGGAGGTATATAGGCAGTCCAATGGCACAACTACCAAGTCATCTCCTGTGAAAATTACAAGGCATTTGCAGATAAAGAGAAGGCAAGGTTCTAGAGCCAATTCTGATGTTTGGGATCACATTACTCCACATGAAACAGAAGATGGTCCAATCGCAGTATGTAATTATTGTCAGCAAGTCTATATATGTGACCGATCTTTTCATGGTACAAGCACATTGAGGAGACATGTGATGAACCTATGCATCTCATCTCCATTTTGGGACCCAGAAAAGCGAAGAAAGACATCTGAACAGCAAGATCGCCATTTCAGTATTGAAGGTTGTCGTAGGGCTCTTGGAAAGATGGTCCTCCTTGACGAAATGCCTTTCAATGTTGTAGAGGGGGAAGGATTCAAGGAGTACTCGAAAACACTTGAACCAAGATTTGAGTTGCCTTCAAGAATTACTATAGCAAGAGACTGTATGAAGATTTACCTAGAAGGGAAAGCAAAGTTGAAGAAAAGCATGAGTGGCCATCGGATATGCCTCACAACCGATACTTGGACCTCAAATCAAAATCTGAACTATATGAGCTTGACTGGCCATTGGGTGGATCATGATTGGAACCTTCAGAAAAGGGTTCTGAACTTTTGTTCGGTACCTAACGACAAAGGCGAAACACTTGGAGAAAAGATCGAAGAATGCCTATTGGAGTGGGACATTGGTAATGTATTTACTATTACCGTTGACAATGCTTCTTCAAATAATTCTGCAATTACCTATCTGAAGACAATCAGCAAAGATTGGGAGGGGGTCATTTTAGAGAATGAGTTCTTACATATACGGTGATGCACCCATATTATTAACCTGATAGTTAAGAGTGGATTGGAATTCATGAAGAACTCTGTGAAAAAAATAAGAAATGTTATTTTGTATGTAAGATCTTCTCCACAAAGGTTAGATCAATTCAAGAAGTGTGTGGAGAAAGAGAAGATATCTGACCGCAGCCTCATGTAATTAGATGTTGAGACCAGATGGAATTCCACCTATCTAATGCTGGAGTCTGCAGTGAAATTCGAGAAGGCATTTTTTAGATTAGCTAAAGACAACAGGAGTTATATGGAACATTTTGGTGAGGATGGTGTCCCAAATGCAGCAGACTGGGCATATGCAAGAGAGTTCATTTCTATCATGAAGCCATTCTGTGACGTGACAGTACGACTCTCTGGCTCCCAATATGTGACTTCAAGCATATTTTTCCATGATTTTATTTCAATCCATGATAAGCTAGAGAAACTTTCTGGTAGAGATGATCATACCTGGAGTTTGATGGCTATACAGATGAAGAAAAAATTTGATAAATACTGGGGCAATATTGCTGCTATGAATCCATTGTTATTTATGGTTGTTGCTTTGGATCCAAGGTTCAAGATGAAAGTGAAGGCAAAGGAGTTTACATGTGCAATCGAAGGAGGCCTAACTCGGCTGTATGATTTTTATGTCGAGGCTGCTACCGGTACTTCATCGTCTGGTGTCAGAAACAATTGTCATCTATCTCCAATCAACACCGAAGAGAATGCAAATGACATTTCTCAGATCTTGGTGTCACAGTTTGCACTTCACCTCAAAGAGATCGAAACTAAGGAAATTAATTCAGAGTTATCAAGATTTCTAAAAGAGAATTGTGAGCAGAAAACTGATATGTTTGACATCTTGAGCTGGTGGAAAGTGAACTCCAATAAATATCCTGTATTATCAAAACTAGCTAAAGATGTTTTAGCAGTCCCGGTGTCTACAGTAGCTTCGGAGTCTGCTTTCAGCACCGGTGGTCGAGTGATCTCTTCCTTCAGAAGCTCTTTGTCACCAAAGATGGTTGAGGCACTGATATGTGCACAAAGCTGGCTACGTTCATCTCCCAATAATGTAGATCTAGAAGAAATCATAAGAGATTTAAAAAATTGTGAAGCACTTGAAGAAGGTAACAATCATTTTTGTTTGTCAATCCATTTTTGGTTTCTGATTATAATAAGTTGGCTTACATTAATCATCTAAATATAGAGTTTGTAGAGTTGAACTGTGGAGATCAGACTTCCTCCACAAAAGGTAGGCTACTATACAACTAACTGATATGCTCTGTTTCATTTGGAGATGACTTTGCACTCTGAAATAACATGTAGTCTATGGCATTGTACTGCAGCCTGACTGATATGATCTGTTTCATTTGGAGATGAGTTTCAGTAGTATTTTTTCTATTTTAAAATGACTTGGGATACTATCATTTTATTTACTTCTTGCCGTACCATTTTTTATGGGAATCTGTCACTATTGCAGACTACTTTCAGCATATGTGTTTCTAAAATAGACAGCAGATGCAGAATGTACCAAATACACTGCTTTGGATGCAAATATATATTCTCACAATTGCCTAGCTTCTTTTGTCAATCTAACATGCTTTTTTGTATTATTATCATCTTATAGGTTGCTTACTCTTGTTCCTTTTAGCAGTCATCAGCAAGCATGTGAATGCGGAGGAGGAGCAGGGCTTGGAGGAGAATGGCAAGCACAATGCAGAGGAGCAGGGTTCGGAGAATACTGCAGAGCACGAGATAAGATAGAGGACAGGAGAGCTCAGTACTTGTCGTTGCTGCTGTACATATGCGTCAATGACGGATTGCAGGGATGCGACATGGACTGGACATGTTTTGGAGACAGGCATGTTGCGTAACATGTATCCTGATGTTTACAGCGTAATGTGTTTGCTGTTTCTTTTCTTTTCTTTTGCGAAACTGGCAGTAGATCTTATCTTAATTTATTTATTATAATGTTGCATGCACGTTCTGAACCAAGCATTGTTCGATTAGTGTCTCTGATGTGATTAGATTCGATTGACCAGATCCACCCATCTTACCATGTGAAGGAAGACAATTCTGTAAAAGACATGCGAAAAACAGTTTAAACAGTCTGACCCATGGAACCAGCCCAGCCCAACCCATCGATACTTGGTTCCAAGCGGACGGTGGAACCAGACCAACCCAGTGTAAACCGCATGCTACAGTCTGGTTCGCAAAACCAGACGAGCCTGACGAAACCCGCCGGTGAACAGATTGACCTCCCCTTGCGTACGACTTGCATGTGGGTTGTGCCCTCCCAATAGTCGTAACAGTTTGTAACCCATGGGCTCAGAGGCATTTGGATCCAAATTAATATGGCACACTCCAATCATCCTCCACACTACTTGCTCTAAAAATCCAAATCAAACCGAACCATATGTTGAGCCAGCTCACTAAAGACCAATCAAAACAAATCCAACATGGACACCAGACCATTAAATCCAATAACCCCAAACCAATTAGCAGAGTGACGTGGCAGTGGCGGCGCGCGCGGGTGGACGTGCGGGGCAGCGGCGGCCAGTGCGTGGGCGTTAGGGTGGAGAGATCAATCTAGGGCGAGGCGGCGGCGTGGGGCTGAAGGGGTGTGGCAGGAGGGCCTCGCAAGAGGGGACGGCGGTGGAAGGCGACTCGGCAACGCGGGGCTAACAATAAAGTATCATTCAACTCTGGCTTCAGGTTGGTTTTAGCCATAAAATTTCAAAACCGGATATCTTTGGCCATTCAATTATCAAAACCGTTCAAATATAGCCATCAGAGCGGTTTTATGGGTGGTTTTAATTTTTTATTTACAGTTTAGTCCTTAAATCTTGAAATCATTATTACTTTTTGTATGTACCTCCGATTTAGTTGATTCTTACGCTCACGCGTTCATAACGGTGAGCTTTATCTTTTAAAATAGACTTTATACTATTTTATCACTATCTATTATATTATTTTTATATTTTGTGTAAAAACACTAATATAACAAAAGTAAACAAACGATTAGAAAATAATATATCCAAGCTCATCGTTACAAACATATGACCATAAGAGTCACTTAAATCGGATATACAAGAAAAAATAGTAATCATTTTAAGATCCAAGAACTATTTTATTTAAAGTTTAGTACTTGGAGCTTCAAATGATTACTATTTTTTTCTCTTATATCCGATTTAAGTGATTCTTGTCGTCATGCGTTCGTAACGATGAACTTTATCTTTTAAAGTCATTGACATAATATTTTCTAACCGTTTGTTTTACTTTTCTTATATTGGTGTTTTTATACAATAACATAAAAATAATATATTAAATAGTGATAAAACAGTATAAAGACTATTTTAAAAGATAAAGCTCACTGTTATGAATGTGTGACCATAAGAATCATCTAAATCGGAGGTACGAACAAAAAGTAATAATCATTTTAAGTTCTAAGGACTAAATTGTAAATAAAAAATTAAAATCACCCATCAAAACCGCCCCGATGGCCAAGTTTGAATGGTTTTGATAGTTGGATGGCCAAAGATACTCGGTATTAGAGTTCGATGATCAAAACCAAACTGAGCCAAAAGGTTGATGGTCAAAAATGGACTTTTTCCTTTTGAGAACGTGCATAGGGCCTTTGTTCAGTTACCCAACTTTACCCCCAAATTCCACTATGCAATTATGCAAAAATAAGATTCTTATCACATGAAAATACCGACACATGCATGAAGTACTAAATGTAGATGAAATCAAAAATTAATTGCACAGTTTTATTGTACTTTGCGAGACGAACATTTTGAGCCTAATTAATGAATGTTTGGACAATCATTCATAAATAGAAACGAAATGCTACAGTGGCGCATTAATGGTAAAATGCCAATTTTGGCATGCCAAAGTTGAAAACTAAATAAGGCCTGGCACTAATTTTATTAAGAAGGAAAGAATTACAGTGACGCGGACTCAAGAGAACCCTTGAGACGCAAAACAACGACAACCGCAAAACAGTGAAGCGCGACCTAGAACAGAAAACAAGAAAGAGACCCTACACCTCACCACCAACCACAATACATGACAACATGGCATCCCTGCAAAGTCAACCGAGGAACACCACTGTGAGTCGCTAAGCCAACCGAAGCAATGAAGCGTAGGGGGTACGAAGGAAACTGCCGGATGATGCCGCCAGGGAGAACACAGCGTTAACAACACCATCGTCATCCATCCATCGCAGGACTGAGCTTTCACTCGGCGTATCCACAGAGCCAGGGATGTCAATGACAACACCTTCAGCAAGGAGAGTTGCGTCCATGGACGTAGCCGCTGTCGGCACTGGCATCCATCATTGCCAGACAGAGCTTCCGCTCATGACATTCGGCTCCAACCTCATACACCCACAAAAGAAGACGACAACGGCAGAGCAACGACGACAGGATGACCACAAAGATGACAAGTATACACCAGGGGTAAGCGACCGAGAAACAACCTACAGCTGAGCCGGCGGCCGCCCAGGCCCAACCCGTGCGCGAGGAGCATAGGGGCGGGCGGGGGCGGCCCGCAACAGCCTGGATCCAACCCCCGACGACCCAAAGGCGCCGCCTTGGGTCCATGGCAGGCATCGGTGTGATGACGTCGAGCGACACGGGCGCGAAGGTGGCCGCCAGTGGAGACCCGTCGGTGGGGTGGTAGCGGCTGCGGCGCGGGCCCCGGACATGGGAGGAGGCCGCAGTCGGCAGATCCACGGGCTCGGGCCAGCGGCGGCGAAGGAAGGTAACGACCGGGTGTGTGAGCGGCGGTGGCTGCGCGGGCACAGACGTAAAGGCTGCCAGCAGAGGTCCAAGTAGGACCGTCGTTTGCATCGGCCTCGGCGCTGGCCACGACGGTGGGACCGGCGCTAGGTGTGGCCTCCGCCGATGGCTTCTCTGGATCCAGATCCGGCACGTGGGGGGGACCGCAGGTGCTGACTGCCAGCGGAGGCCCAGGCCCACCAATGGCGGCCTCGACGTGGGCCACGCCAGTAGATCCGACGTTAAGGGGTGGCCTCCGCCGGTGGGTCCTCTAGATCCTGATCTGACGTGAGGGGGGCGCACCTGTGGCAGATTTGCCAGCCCGTGGCAATGGTGGGGAGGTGACGACTGGGGATGGCGGCGAAGGGAGGAGGGGGCGCTTGTAGGGTCGAGATGGCGGACTAGAGGGGGGGTGAATAGTCCTTTCTAAAACTTAATGCACCGGCTAACCGAAACAAATGCGGAATTAAAACTATCGGTCTAGCCAAGACTTCACCCTTCTATCTATGTTCAATAGCACCTTATAAAAGATCCTAAACAAGCAACTAAGGTGCCGGGTGTTGGCACTTCTTACGATCCAATATCAGAATTGAGAATCCTGGTACTGGGTAAGGATTTTTCAGTAGTTTTCCTTATGGCTTAGTAAAATATAGAAATATTCTGCAAGCGCACAGAATCACCGCTGTAGCACTTCACCTGGGAGTATTCCGAGGTATCGTAATTTATATTTCCGCAGGGAAGCTTTGGCAAGATTAGTAGTGATCAGATATTTGAGACTATCAGAGAAAGGTACACGACTAGACAAGACAGGGGATAACGGTATTGGATAGGAGTGGATATACCGGACACACAGCTCAAGGGATACTCTGGTAAGGGAGAGAAGATATAGATAGCTGGGAGGACAACGAGAAGAGATAGAGGACTCCTGGATTCTTTATCTACCTATGTCACTCTAGCTTAGAGATACAGCGGCTACAGAGCCAGCACTAGGAGATCTGGGATAACTCTAATGTCTTAGCTTCGGGACAAGGGAACCGGTGAACACACAGAAAGGGATGAGAAGGGGTGCCACTATTTCCCAACTGGGGAATCCTACGGACCGGAACTAACGTGATGGGCTACGAAGACCGAAAGGGTTGTCACCACCTCCCGGCTACCACCTCCGTTGCGACGGGAATAAACTAAGGCCACCGACTAGTCTAGGAACCACTCTCACACTAGGCAACGACTACTTACTCTGCTAGCAAGAGCAAGCAACCTTGTCAATACTCTTGGTGACAGTTCACCTGCAGTATCGAGCAAGATCGAAGAACGAGCCAAGACAAAGACTTAAACAAGACTACAAGCACTAGAACTATAACTGACTATAGTCTAAACAAGATATATTTGCAACTAGGATAAAGTAGAAGCAAGATATAAATGAGAAAGGCAAAGTGATAAAGATAACTATATTGATACTCAATGTCTTACAGAAGGAAAAGTAAAAGATACAAGAGCTATTACCAAAGCTTCTGAAGACGACTCCGGAACCTCCGAGGCAAAGCTCGACTCAACTCTAACTCCCAACTAAACTATCCTAACTCTACTAGAATGAAAGTGGAAATGAGCTCCTTGGCTTGGTGTGTGTTTACAAGTGAAGTGCGACCCTCTATTTATAGCTCCAAAGGTCGGTTGTAGGCAGGGTAGCCGCCAAGCCAACCAGAGGCGGCAGAGAGGCGGTTCGGCCGAATTCCTTGGTTCGGCCGAACTACCCAGTTCGCCCGAACCGAGGGATGCACCGCCTCGGCCACCAAGGGCCAGGATGCAGCCCCAGGGTCGGTTTGGCAGCTGGGGGCGGTTCGGCCGAACCCTCCAGTTCACCCGAACTGGGCCGGAGGCCCAGGCCCGCCCCCCTGCACCGCCTCTGCTCTGTGGACTGCCTGGGCCGGCCTCTGGTGGTGTACTTCATGCTGTTTGGCCCAGGTTGATGTGGCGGTGCTCCGGGATGAGTTGGTGTCGTCCATGTATCGTTTGTCGTGTTCATTTGGTGCTCGTTGATGTGGACGACTCCCGGTGGCATGCACGGCTAAGGGGGATAACCGGCCGAACGGAGTCGTTCGGCTGATTCGGTCATTTTCGGCCCCAATAGCGCATATTTGTCGTAGTTGTACCTGCACAAGTGTCACTCACCAAAACTCGTGGAACTTTATTAGAAATAAAACCTAAGTACATGGAATGTTGCATATAACCTCGTTTATTCCCGAGTATTGGTGGTCGGATTTGGGCTGTAACGACCGCCAACACCGGGCTAGCACGAGCTCACCTAAATAATTCTAGGACAAAGGTCACACAAACATATGCCACTAATACTTCACACACCGGGAAGCTCCTACACAACTAGTAAGCAAAAGCACAAAGCCCCTAAACCCACTAGCAATGCTCAATGGACAAGACTACACAAGTCTAATCCAAAGGCTCAATTTACTTAGCTACACAAACTAAGCAAAGAGACTAATTAAGCTACACAAGCTAATTAGTTACAAGATCACTACTTCTAGCTATACAAGCAAGAAGACAACTAGCAAGCTACACAAGCCAACTAATTATGAGAGCAACCTCACAATCACAAGATATATATATATATATAAGGGAGTAAATACAATGCTTGTGATCAAGAATTGCAAACCACCGAGAAGAGTAGACAATGTTGACACGGTGATCCTCGTTGTGTCGACCAACACCTCAATGGTTCTTGGGCAAAAGCTCTCAAGCCGCTAGCCACTCCGGACACTCCAAGACACCACTCGCAAGTGAGATAACTCAATGACACGCTCCACTAGAGTTGCTCTTCGCGATCCCCGCGGGGTGAGCACAATCCCCCTCACAAATCCTTCTCCGGAGCACCGCACAATCTCCTTGCGTGCTTCAACGGAGCCTCAATCCACCAAGCCGTCTAGGAGGTGGCAACCTCCAAGAGTAACAAGCAAACCGACTTGCAACACGAACACCTAGTGCCACTCGATGTAATCTCTCAAAGCAATGCACTAGACTCGCACTCACTCGCAATAGATTCGCAATCTAGCATGAACAAGTGAGTTAGTGGACTCCCAAGGCAAGCACAACCATGAGAAACACATTTCCAAGGTGCTCAACCCCTCCCAAGCCCCGACCACCCTTCTATTTATAGAGGGAGGGGAAAAACTAGCCGTTACACTCAAACAATGCAACTGGCGGACCATCCGCAGTACAACTGGCAGACCGTCCGCCTCAGATCTCAACGGCTATAAAACGTGTCAAAGATGACCGTTAGAGCTCTGGCGGACCATTTGCCCATCAGGCGCGGACCGTCCACCCTACACTAAAATCAACCGGCCAAAACTCGAACCTTTGCCCGCGGACCGTCCGCCTCACAAAAGTTGGCTCAAACGCTTGGAAACGTCTCTGTGTGAACGGTCCGCGAAAACGATCCACCTCACAAAAATTGCATGTGGACCGTCCACCCCAAGGGGCCGGACAGTCTGCCCCACAAACTTCTCCGTGTTGAAAAACAACTACGGACTATCCGGCCGTCTGGTCACGGACAGTCTGGACCACCCGGATAGTCCACCACCAGAGAGGCGGACCCTTTTCAGCACAACCGAAGCTTGGTAAAACGGCCATAACTTTTAGCTCCAATGTCTAAATTAGGTGATCTTGGACTCTATGGAAAGCTCATTCAGAGGGCTATCCAACATAACTGAAATATTGATCCAAAACACTTTGGATCAAAGCATAATTGCAAACCAAGATCACACCAAGCCATAACCATCATCCAAACCTTCAACCATTTGCAAATGTGCCAACCCCATAAGCGTACCACCTTATGTGTGAATGAGTTAGCATTTTCACAAACATTTCTCAAAGGGTTTTCCGCTCTCTTTACCACGCCACTCGATTTTAGCGACATCGCAATGTTAGATCGCTCAAGAGATCGACAGAGTGGGTCCTCTCACAGATTATGGGTCACAGACTGTCCGACCACCACCACGGACTGTCTGATCTTTCTATCAGAACATAGTTCCTCAAGATTTTCAACAACGCCCTTTCCCAAGGTTAGTTGCCACTCATCTAAATGCAAACCATGCAAGTTATTGATCAAGTGGCACTAGATGACCGATATGCAAACAAGTTTGCCCCTCTTGATAGTACGACCATCTATCCTAAACCCGGTCATAAACTTCTCTACTCACCTATGACCGGTTAAATGAAATGTCTATTGGTTATACATTTGCCTTGCGCATTCCATTTCATCTTCTCCAACGTTGATGCAACACATGCACCAACGTCATCACAAATGATATGATCCACTTCATATCATCATGCGACGTATTGGTTCATCGATCTTGACTTCACTTGCTCTTCACCGTTGCATTGGTCCATCGGCGCCAAGTCATTGCTCAAGCATTCCGCCACGCGGTCCAGCGCTTAGCCTCTGACTTGCCCTTCACACTTGCAACCGGTCCATCAAACCAAGTCTTGTCTTGATCTTCTCCTCTTAGTCACATGACTCCATGTCATATCTCATATGCAATGAGCTCCTTCATCACATAATTACATGTGGACTAATCACCTGTGTATTTCACTTAAACACATATTAGTCCACCTAAGTTGTCACTCAATTACCAAAACCAAACAAGGACCTTTAGCGCCGGCAGTAGAAGCACCAGCCGGCGGCAACCGTGGTGAAGGGACGGGGAAGAGGAATAGAATGGGGAGAAAGAGGGGAGGAGGGGAGGGGTCGCCGCCGCCGCCAGCTCGTGGGGCGACGGCGACGGCCGGCGCAGCTCGTGGGGGACTGTCCGGGGCAGTGGCGCTGTCGTCCCTCGAGCCGCCTGGGAGGGGCGATGCGAGGGGGAGGGGGAGTAGTTAGGACAACTCCAACCAACCTCCCAAATTTAAGCCCTCGTATCCCCACATGAGGACCTCTCATCCTCGTACGAGCGTCCTACCTGTTCATACACTCCAACCGAACTCTCATATTGTCTCCTATATTTTATCCATCTATTTTTTTATTGATATGGTGTAACTACCAAACAAACCATATTATACATAAATAAACGGTATATTTCTAATGATAATGTTCTCTTCTTGTTCTTGTTTACTGTCGTCATAGGGGAGAAGCCTATGAAGGTGCTTGTTCTTCAGGCAGTACTCTAAAATTGATCTCATCTCTATCAAGCTCGCTGCTTGCAACATTGTTCTCCACCAGATCCACCCAGCTTTGCATTTCGACTTCCTACGGTTGAGCATGAACAAAGGTAGATTAAACAACATCAAAATCGCTCTCTACCGGCAGTTCTCTCCCTCTGCCTGCACGCTCTCCATTTGTTTCCACTCTCTTCTCTGCTCTCCTATTCCTCCACAGACCTTCCTCCATTTCCATTCCTCTCCAGTTCTCCTCTCTAGCCCTCCACGAGTGTCCCCCCTGACGCGCAACCCCCCAACGCGCAACCCCCCCCCCCCCCCCCCCCCCCGACGCGGCCCACAGCGCCGCCCCACCCTCCTGATGCGTGGACGTGAGGCGGGTCGCCACCGCCCCCCTCGGGCATGGGCGTGGGGAGCGCCGTGGCAGCCTGGGGTGCAGGCATGGGGTCACCGTTGCCCCCCTCGAACGCCGGCGCGGGCTGAGTCACCTCCGCTCCCCTCGCCCTCAATCGGCGGTCCCCATGGCGCCGCCGTCACCCCCAGATCCACAGGTACAATTTCCTCTCTCTACCCGACACTGCACGGCCGCCATAGATGAGAAATTGACATACCTAGCAAAGGGGAAGCTCCCTGGATGGCACGGGGAAAGCTCCGTGGAGGCGCGGGAAGGTCGGCCGTTGGCGCCGTTGCCAGACGAGAGACGAGGAGAGGAGCTCCTACAAGTGATAGTCAAGGGGCAGAAAATGAGGTGGCCTCATCGCTCTATTGTGAGACTGGTTGGAGCAGAGTTTTTTTTTGTGTTTTAGCCCTCATAGCTGAGGTAGGGATTCAGAATAGAGTTCGGTTGGAGTTGCCCTTAGCCCCCTGCTTTTCCAATCAATGTGACGCGGGGCTTCCCAACTCTGCTTCCCAACCCTCTACCGCAGGTGGGTACGCCGGCGGGTTAACAAAATCGTCGGTGAAAAAAGAAGTGGGAAACAGAAAAGTGGCTGGAACACCTAATTTCTCTCAACACCCGACAGTTGGATCCTCCGTGAGAAATGGGTGTGAAATTTTTCTGGAAAGTGTTCTCAATTCTTAAACATCCTTTATATATATATATATAAGTCTTTATCTATATATATACCAACAAACATGCTCGTACGTTGCTACGGACTAATATAGATAGTTTGCTGATAAATTATTTAGTTAGTAAAAATAATTTTATATAAAATCAATGTCTTACCCTATTAACAAAAAATTCTAATTGTCCATACACTGCTATAAGCTAAAAGAGAGAGTTCGTTGACAAATCATAATGGTTAATTTGTCCTCTTTGTTAGTAAAAGCAACAACCGTGATCCGTCTCTAATTCTAATCTCTAATCTTTGTAGTGAAAATGAAAGATCACAACCTCGTCTCTAGCAGGGACTTGTTCATCCGCTTGCTGATTACTCAAACCACACCACAAAACTAATCCTAGAGCCCTTGGTGAGTTAGTAAAGGCAATTTTGTAAGTAAAGTATATATGTTATCAAAATTAGTATTAACATAATATATTTTTTTAAACTGGAACACATGAGTAACGATAGCTGTTGTCCACCCCTGCTGTTTCTTTGTGTGCAAGCAATCCTTTATTACAGAAGAGGTGGGAGAGGCCGGAATCCACCTCCTCGGCGACCATGGTGCCGCGACCAGCGTAAAGTGGGGCACTGGCGAGGCAATTGCCAGCAGAGCTCCGCGTAGCGCACTGCCGTGGACCCAACAAATCCCGTGAGAACCGGGCCTTTCCCGGCAAGACCGCATCACCTCCTCCCCCAGCTAGCCCTGTCTCCATTGCGACAGGCGGCAACATGGAGACCGCCATGGTGCCGGCGGCCACCGCGAATCGGCCATCACGCACCAGAACCGGCCCCGGTGATGAGGCCTGGGCATTTGGTTTTAACCGACAGTTCGGTTTGGTATTTTCGGTGTTGAAAAACTTCGGTTTCTAGGAACCAGGAACCGATCAGTGGAGGAAAAAAAATAAAAAATCAACATCTTCAGTGTTGATTTTCTCGGTTCGGTGTTTGTTTTCTACCGAAGTACACCGAAGTTTATGGTCTGTTCTTCAAAATCCCCATCTTCACTCGCGAATGGCCACCAAAATTCTAAATCAATCAAGCAAGCATGGGATGGAAAACAAGCGAACAAGCACACATGAGGAACAAACAAACGAGCACGTACTCCTACTGGAAGAAAGCAAGCGTGAAAAGTTGCATACTCGTCATTGCGGCCATGCGTCCACTACCAGAATGATCAACATCTGCACCGGTTGGGAACCGGCTTTAGCACCGGGTATCCCAACCGGTGCAGATCTTCCGAGGCTAAAGGGGTACCCCTTTAGCACCGGGTTGAATAACCGGTGCTAAAGGGTCCCTTTAGCACCGGTTCCAGACACAACCCTTTAGCACCGGTTCCAGACACAACCCGGTGCTAAAGGGCCTGCCCCGCAGCGCCTTTAGCAGGGCCTTTAGCACCGGTTGCTGTCTGCAACCGGTGCTAAAGGCCCCAGATTTTTTTTTTCTTTTTTCAGTAGCCATGCATGCACGTCTATATACGTGTATATACGTATATATTCTAATACGTGTATTCTAATGCGTATTCGGCCGACTCTATATTCATATTAGCTGACATTTCATCAAAATAGAAGACATATATATTACAAAAGTAGATATTCATGCATGTCAACTCGAGTTATATATATTTAAATTGTATTTTCTACTTAATTAAGATTGACGACTTGTTGAACTGTCCGGCACGTCCTCCAGTGGCATGTGGAATTCTCCTCGGGGATTGACGACCTCGTCCCAGATCCATCCGACGAGCTGTTCTGCAATTGCGTCAATTCTTTCTCGCTCTAGAGACTCTTCCTTCAGGCTCAACATCTATAATTTACAAATAATTGAAAGATATTTAATCCGCCGAGTTGGAGACAATAATTGTGCACTTAATAATAATGAAAATGTGTTTATTATTATGTACCATAATATCGTGTTGTGTAAGCTTTTTATGTCCCCAATTCCACATGTAATCGCAAACATAGTATGCACATAAATTATTTCCCTTCCCCTGTTTGGCACACTGTCGACCAAAAGAAATTAAGTAAAATTCATATAATATATTACCCAAGGCCTACATGTACAAATTACTTGCTTACCGGAAAGCCAATGTTCCATTTTAGTGTTTCATGTTGAATAACCGGGTGTTCTTGACGAAATTGATTCCACGCCCTGCGAACAAAAAAATTGAGTTAAGTCATTGCGAGTGTAAGGGGTGAATTAAGTAGGGGAAAATATACATCACCATGTCATCATGTCCATGATGTTCTGTAGTTTTTCTATTGGAGTGTGCAATGAATCAAAGACGTTCACGACACCCCGGTCAGGACACAATATTATTAGGAACCAGTGGAATCTGTATACATGTATACATTATAATCAGAAATGAAATAGTACACAGACAGTATAAGAAGAAGCCTGTGTATGTACTCACTCGATGTTGTACGGGATTAGTATGGAGTCGCAGTAATTTTGTTTCTTAATATACTTGTATAAGTTTCCATATGTTTCCTCAGGATTCATCAATATCATTTCTTCACTTATACTTCGAGGATCCACGAAACCAACGTCATATATTGAGGATCTCCGACATTTTTGAATCTCCATTCTGCATATGTTAAGCAATAAATAAAGCCCGCGTCAGCATAGATTGGAATTATTGTTTTCAAACTGTGAATTATAAGCAACAACAAAGTACTTACAGTGTCCAACAGGTGATCAAATCCACGTCCATGGCGTCGCGGTGGTACAGCTCATATATATCCTGAAACCTCAGCTAGACCCAATCCTCGTCACCATTGTAGAAATCATGGTCCTTCACGCCTACTTTGATCATGCGCCGTTTATTCCTTCTTGATTCTTCCAAGTACCACTCATGGAATCGGCGCATCTTCGTCTGTAGCTTGCTCTCCATTTCAGGAGGGACCATAGGCTCGCCAAGCTTAAACGGCCACTTCAACGTTGTGTTTACAGGCACCTCTTCTTCCCCCAGGACTTGCGCTCTGGATAGTCCAGTCTCGGCCATTACTCGTTGCACGTTAATCTCGTCCAGAGATGGCAATGGACCCAAGGGCCGCTGAGGTTGCTCGCCGAGCGGAGGAACCTTTTTGGATGGGCCCGCCTCCTTATCTGCAGCCTTCCGCTTCCGGCGAGATTTCAGTAATGAGCGGTCATAGTCTGTTACTATTACTTCCTTCTGTTGACCCTTGCTCAAATTACCGAGGAATGACTTGACGACAGTGGGATCAAGCTTCGGCTCCGGCTCCGGTTTTTTCCTCCACTCGGCCATTTGCCTCTTTGTGTCTGCTTTGACCGAGGCTTCGAGCTCCTCTAGAGTCTTCTCACGCGCTCTTTTCTCTGGTGCGGGCTTCTCTCTGGTTTTCCGCGCCTTCTTCCCTGGTGGAGTGGGGGCAGAGGCTTTAGTGCGACGTCCCCTCTTCGGCGGAGGGGGCGGAGACCTCCGCGGCGGAGGAGACGGAGACCTCTTCGGCGGAGGAGACGGGCTTGCATCAGGAGCTCCCGGAGAATCGTCATGATCCGGTGGATCTCTTGGAGACGGTGGAGGTGACGGAGGCTTGTTGGTAGCCGCAGGTGTACCGGGTATGACGACGTCTGCCTTGCTCCATAGAATGATGCAGTGAGAACACTGACCAAGTTTTGTTTCTCCGTCACCTCCGGGGATGTCAAGTTCCAAGTCTTCCCAGTTGGTGACGACTTGCTCCACCTCAACAGGTACGTAACCATGTGGAATGTCATTGCAGTGCCATTTTGCCCTTCTTCCACACGTTTGGTCATACCGTATGCGACCTGATAATTTAGTAGTCACAAAGAAAGTTAGTAAATGAATGGTATTTACGGTGAAATGTATGCAGTACGAACTAAGGTCGCATACGTACCACCACAGCTAAGTTCTTCTGCCTGACGACAAGCTCGCACGCGGTCCGTTGAGTTATTTCATCCACGGGGTAACGGACAGGTTCGGCGGCCTGTGTGGAAGCGTGACTGCTTTGATATTGTTGTGGAGGGCTAATAAGGGCCGCATCTTGGAGAGGTGCATGCTCTGTGGAACCGGTCCCGCCTGCGGCTTGTTGGAGAGGTGCATGCTCTGTGGAACCGGTCCCGCCTGTGGCTTGTTGTATCTACAGCCATGCTACCTTCATCCGTCGCTCCATCTCTGACTCCATTTCTTGGAGCTTTGAGCCCTGGGCGGCAACCGTTTGCTCTAGGTCCCTCACCCTCTGCTCATATTCGGCCTTCTTCCTCGAACGACTCCTATAGGTGGCGGCGTGCTCTTGGAAACCTTTCTTCCATGAGATGCTTGTGCCTACGCCGCGCGTCCATCCAGGATGCTCCTTGTTCCCTAAGGCATAGGTTAGCTCATCTCTGTCTCTATCATCAACAAATTCTCCCCTCTCAGATGCCCTGAGGATATCGAGGAGACGCTGAGCTAGTTCTCGCAAGTCCTCGGGAAAAACTAAGGAGCCGTCGATTGGGCTTAGGGTGCCTCCATGACCATAGTACCAATGCTTGGTCCTTGTGGGCCAGTCATGTGTCGCTGGAGTGATGCCTCTAGCATATAGATCTTCTTCCATCTTCTCCCATTTAGCGATGCTTGCCTTGTAACCTCCCGAACCCATCTTATGAGAGTACTTCTTATTTGCGGCGTTTCCAGCGTTTCTAGCGCTAGCCGTTGCACCCTCCTCGGAGGTTTTGTACTCAAGGAATGCTTCCCACTCGTCATCAGTGATCTTCTTATACTTCTCAGGATCCAGGCCTCTCCGGTTTTGAGAAAATGCGAGTACAACTTCTTCTTGAAATCCTGAAACAGAACTGTCATCTTCTTCATTGTCCAATCCCTCAGTTCTGCTTCATGAGTGCTAGGCCAGTCGAATATTGCCTTTAATTCCCTCCATAGCTTCTCCTTCTCTGTATCGGGGAGCACGTACTCCTCAGTGGGGTCCGTGGACTTCCATTCTCTGATACTAATGGGCACATTGTCCCGTACAATTACCCCGCACTGAGATACAAATTTCTTGGCCACTTTTGGGGGCTCAACTGGCTCCCCGTCATCCTCCACTCGAGTGATGTGAAACTTGACATCCTTCAGCTTCTTCGTGGTCGATCGTTTTGATTTCTTAGCTCGACTTGTAGAAGTAGAGGCGGCCTACACAAATTACATATATACGAGATGATATAGAGATGGTATACATAATTGACATGTACAATACAAATTTATGTTATATATATACACACCTGACTAGACGAGGGCTCGTTACCGGCCCCTTCAATAGTGCTGCCCTGGACACGTTCGCCCTGGACATTGCCGGCCCCTTCAACATTTTCGGCCCTCGCAACATTGTCGCCCTGGATATTGTCGTCCCTTCCAATGGCCCTCAACACTTCATCCATGCTCATCGGTTGGGTTACAATATCAAAAGGTTGATTCGCTAAGAACGTGTCGTTGTCCTTTGTCATGGGTGGGACAGGCTCGTTGTTGTCCGCCATCTATAGAACTAAAAATAATTGATAAGCAATATATACAAAGCATAGATATTTTAAATATTTGTAACATATTCGCTAAGGGGTTCGGTGCGCTTAGCGAACGGATTCGCTCGCTAAGGGGTTCGGTGCGCTGAGCGAACGGATTCGCTAAGGGGTTCGGTGCGCTCAGCGAACGGATTCGCTAAGGGGTTTGGTGCGCTCAGCGAACGGATTCGCTAAGGGGTTCGGTGCGCTTAGCGAACGGATTCGCTAAGGGGTTCGGTGCGCTTAGCGAACGGATTCGCTAAGGGGTTCGGGTTCAATATACATTTCAATGTAAATATACAATGCATTTCCAATATACATTTCAAACATATAACATTTCCAATATACATTTCAATGTAAATATCTCCAATACACATTTCAACATGCCTATACATTTCCAATAAATAAACATGCATATACATTTACATTTTCAGCATATAAATATTTGCAATTTACATTTGCAACATTTTTCAATACATATGAAGCATGTATATTGCTAATAGAATTGCAATATAGAACATTTCCAATATATCATTTTTATTTCCAATACAATGCATTTCCAATAAATTAATTTCTAATATTTTCTAATATTTTCAATACATATGAAGCATATATATTTCTAATATTTCCAGTACAATGCATTTCCAATGTATGTGGTTAGCGAACGCGTTCGGCCAAGCGCATTTGGTTAGCTAACCAAATATGCATGGCCGAACATGTTCGCTAAGCAAATGTGCATGGCCTTCGGCCATGCAAGGGTCGGCCATGCAAGGGTACCTGCACACACACAAACAGACACGGCACTGTTGGCGGTCGTTACAACCCAAATTCGACCACCAATACGCGGGAATAAATGAGAGACTATGCAACATTCCATGTACTTAGGTTTTATTTCTAATGGAGTTCCACGAGTTTTGGTGAGTGTCGCTTGTGCAGGTACAACATTGCGAAATACGTGCTATAGGGGTCGGAAATGACTGAATCGGCCGAACGACCCGTTCGGCCGGTTACCCCCCTTAGCAGTACAGGCCGCCGGGCGCCGTCCACGTCTACAACAACGAAGCAACGACTGTGCAAGCCACGTAGGACGCCCGCCAACTCATTTTGGAGCACCGACACGTCATGCTGGGCCGAATCAACTCGAAGCCAAGCACCAGGAAGCTAGCCAGGAGGGCCCACAGGGCAGAGGATGCACGGGGGAGCGAACCAGGCCACTGGGCCAGTTCGGCCGAACCGCCCCCACATGCCGAACCGCCTCTGCACCGCCTCAGGATCAAGGCGGTGCTACGTGGCAGTTCGGCCGAACTGCTCGGTTCGGCCGAACCGACTTGTTCGGCCGAACGGCCCGGCACCGCCCTCTACAGCCTTGGCAGCTACTCCACCTCCACCGTCTTGGCTCCCCTATAAATTGAGGCCCCCAGGTCACCTGCAAGACACACAACACAAGAGTAGAGTGCAGGCGAAGCACTGTTAGTTCTCCACTTATATCAGTAGAGATAGGGAGAGAGGAGAGGTGAGCGTCCCGGAGAGGAGCCGAAGTGTCGGCCCCTCTTCCCGCTGTACCTCTACGGATGCGGCTTCACTTCGAGTAACATCCGGGTCGTGTCTGGTAACTCTTGTATCTCTCTCTGATTAATTGAGCATTCAGTTCTTACTTTTATATGCTTGCTGGTTCTTCGTTCAATGCTTAGTTGATTGATATAACTGTATACTGGTTGCTTAGCTTGGGTGCTTATCTTTCTATAGGAGATAAGTATTAGTTGACTAGTGTAGGTGTGGTGCCTATACTTGAGACTAACTTAGTTTATTCCCGTCACAACGGAGGTGGTAGCCGTAAGGTGGTGACAGCCCTTCCGGTCTTTGTAGCCCATCACGTTAGTTCCGGTCCGTAGGATTCCCCAGTTGGGAAATAGTGGCACCCCTTCTCATCCCTTTCTGTGTGTCCACCGGTTCCCTTGTCCCGAAGCAAGTATCTATCTGTATCCTCTGATCTGCTCGATCAATCAGTAGAATACCTCTACCAGACTCGTACCCTCTCTACCCTCCTATCACTCCTCTTCTCTTTGTTGTTGTCATCCACCTCATCCATACCATTCACTCCATTCCATCTACCTAGGACAACTTAGTTTAGAATCAGTCCACTTCTCGTTCTCCGTGGAAATCGATACCTTGGAATACTCCCGGGTGAAAGCTACATCGGTATCCGTCCGCTTGCGGATTTATCTGTAGGCCGTAAGGAGTGCCAACAAGCTTTCTGGCGCCGTTGCCGGGGAACGGTAGCTGTTCTGATTCCGAACCCAAGTTGTCCATGTATCCCACCACCATTCACCATCCATATGGATTCCACTCTTACCTTACGCCAACACTCGGCTCCAACGGGCGCTTGTTTGGAGCCACCACCATCATCACATCCCATATCCACACCCGGCTATGAGCTACGTCCCGGCTTCATAGCCATGGTTCGTGAGCAATCATTCTCAGGAACGAAGGCCGAGAGTCCATACGCGCATTTGCGCGAGTTTGAGCAACTCTGCTCGTGCCTGACCATTGCGGGCATGACACAAGAGACACTCAAATGGAAGCTATTCCCGTTCTCATTAACGGTAGGAGCGAAGAAATGGTACTCTCTGGCTGTCGGTACTATGGAAGGGAGTTGGGAAACTCTCAGAGAGAAATTCTGCCTAAATTTCTTCCCAATTTCCAAGGTAGCCAGCCTCCGAATCGAAGTTCTTACCTTTAAGCAATTAAAGGGAGAGTCGTTAGGAGCTGCCTGGGCTCGTTTCAAGCAAATCTTGGCATCCGGACCAGACCTAATCCTACCAGAACCTGTTGTTTTACAACACTTCAGCCTTGGCCTCTGTCCTGTAGCCGCAACTTTCTTGGACTCTGCTTCAAAAGGGTCGTTTTTTCAATTGACTCCTAGTGAAGCGAGGATAGTCCTGGAGCGCATCCTGGACGACACTCCCTACACTGGATTCTATGACGAACTCCCTGATGAAGAAGAGAAGCAGCCTAAACCTGAAGAGCCTGTACACCAACAATCCAAATCTATCAGCCCTTCCATTTCATCAGAACCCGATGCTCAATTCGAACCACAACCTTACTCTAGCCTGGACTACTATCCTCCACTCTACACCACTCCCTACGATTTTGACGATGGTCTATTCGATGACATCGACTGTGCCATACGTTTCCCACGGGGACAATGTGTAGAGCAAAAGGATCCACCACCCGACAAGAAAGCACTAGAATATCAAAGAGAGTACTTAGGCCGTCTCTCTGCCATCAAAAGTCGGGAATGGCTAGACGAGGCAGAAGCCTCGACCGAGGTCGTTAAAATGCCCAAGAGAATCCGAACAATCTTTTGTGAAGTTATGGGCATGGACAAAGAAATCGGGTATGACCCGAGCCTCGGAATCAACATAATCTCTAGCTCTTTGGTGCGAGCTCAACTCCTCGATGAACCATGGTCATCGTCTCAGAAACATCTAAGGTTCACATCGGGAAGGATCCTCGACTGTTTAGGGATCTTGCGGGTCACACCCGTTAAGATTAACGACCCTGAACTTTTCTTGGATTTCCATATCTTTGACCTACCTGAAAATTCCACTTACTCCATCTTTATTGGTAGGCCAATCATGAAAATCCTAGAAAATTCACCAATAATCCAGCTAGAGCTTAGGATCGGAGAAGAACTCGTCCCAGTCTCTTATTCTTATTCCTTGAATACCCCAATAGAGACAGATCCCGATCCTGAGCCAATAGACTGGGCAACATCCTTGATAGACTTAGAGCAACATTTCCTAGAAGAAAATGCCCAATTCCTTATGGAGGAAGGAGAGATTCATCCTCCAGTCGAACATAAGCCTCTTCCCTCTGGATTGAAGTGTGCTTCCCTCTTTAAGGACGGACAAACTCCAGTGACCATCAGTGACAAACCCCCTGGAACCCAACCGACTTTCACTGTCCTGGAGGAGGATCGATCAGTCTTAGGACACTCGATCCAAGATTTCAAAGGGATTACTCCTAACCTTCATACACATCATATCCCTATCTTATCTTACCTTGGGGTCGTAAGACAATTGTCACGAAGATTCATCTTTGATCGGGGAAAGACTAGATTCAAAGCCTAAAGCCATCATCTTCTCCTGTCATACTCCCAAATACGACCCTATGCGTACACCTCCCACGAGTAAAGGGGATTCGTAGTTCCTTGGCCACAACGGGCTTTATAGGTGTCTCATCGAAAATTTCTCTCAAATAGCCCGGTCGTTGACCAATCTCTTGGCCAAGGAAACCCCTCTCGTCTCTAATCAAGAGTGCTATGCTTCCTTTCACACCCTAAGAAAGCACTCAATTCTACTCCCATCATCCGGTCTCGCGACTAGAGCATCCCATTAGAAATCATGTGTGATGCGAGCAATTATGCTGTTGGAGCTGTTGTGGGCCAAACCAAGGACAAGAAGCATTATGCTCACTGGCCCCAGCTCAACTACGCAACCACGGAAAAGGAACTCTTAGCAACTATGTTTGTTATAGACAAATTCCGGTCCTACCAAGTTAGGGCAAAGGTCATAGTCTATTCCGACCATACTGCTCTGAAGTATTTCTTGGCCAAAAAGGATGCGAACCCAAGACTCATTCATTGGGTCTGTCTCGGGTATAAGTCCCGTTTGATCTTTCCATCAGCGATTTTCTTACGGGGTGATACGCTCCTCAAAGCCACAACACTAGAGCCGTGGTACGCCACCATAGTTGACTTCATGGTGTTAGGGTACGTCCCATCAGGTGAAAATAGGAAAAGATTGGTTTATGAGAGCACACATCACCTATGAGACAACCCGTATCTCTTCTGGATACAAAATGGACTCAGACGATGCATGCCTGCACCTGAGGCACATAAAACCTGGGAGAGATATCATGGAGCTCCTTCTGAAGGACATTATGGAGTGTTCAGAATAAAGGTCTGGCAATATGGAGAAGCTAAGAAACTTAGCAAGAGATGCCCACACTGCCAGAAACACGGAAAAGAGACGCGAAGCCACTCACCAGTAATATTCAGTAGAAATCTTTGATGTAAGGCGAATAGACCCCATGGGTCCTTTCCCTAACTCAGAGAACTACGAGTTTATTCTGGTAGCCGTAGATAGCGTCTCTAACTGGGTAGAAGCCAAGCCCTATCGATCCGCAGCCACTAGGCACGCTGAGCAAATGACCCATGAAAACATCTTTCCTCGCTTTGGCGTCCCTAGGCTAGTCATAGGGGCTCCCATCTCATTAACTCCCGGAAATATCTAAGCTTGGGGGAGCCGCATTTTATAGCCACACCTTAACACCCCCAAGCTAGTGGTCAAGCTGAAGATCAAGAACACTCTGTAAAGACCGTCAATGAGATGGGTAGGCACTAGAGAGATAGACTCACTGTAGCACTTTGGGCAAACTAGACCACTCTAGTTTGGGAAAATTAGGACAATTCGTCCAAACCAT
Organism: Echinochloa phyllopogon; assembly: GCA_033239725.1. Taxonomy (NCBI): domain Eukaryota; kingdom Viridiplantae; phylum Streptophyta; class Magnoliopsida; order Poales; family Poaceae; genus Echinochloa; species Echinochloa phyllopogon. The sequence continues at coordinate 27,006,913 of BTCW01000015.1, read as the reverse complement.
GTTGGTTCGACCGAAGGATCCCTCTTTTGCCCCTTGAGCGTCCTTTTGGACCCTTGATCCTATCTCTATCCCATCTTGTCTCGAAGTCGCTAGGAAAATGTTGGGAAAGCTGCTCGTCGATCTCAAGTCAGAAACCATCCTCCATCACTTTCCCGAACACGACCAAGTGTTCACATTTCCCAGCCGCCATGACCACCCAATCCTTGTCCAAAGACCTTTCCTCACCCAAGGGTTCCCTCTCCATGAGTATGACAAGTCCACCAACGAAGAAAGCCATGGAGGAGGGAGAAGAGAAACCCATGGTTGAAGAGCCTGAAAAAGAACTGGCACAAACATGCCAGAAGTTGAGTAACCAGGATGAGAAGGTCACTGAAGGCGAGCCTTGGCAGATGGACAAGAACAATGTCCTCTTCCAAGCATTCACAACCAAATTCAAGAGGCTTGTCAAAGCCACGTAACATCTAGACCTTTATGATCCATCTATAGAGCAGATGTCATGTGGTTGTATCCTGTAGAGCACCATTAGTTTCAATTTATTTCCCAATTCAATTTCCCTTTGCTCAAATCATTGTTTATGAGGTGCTCTAATTATTTCCCTTCCAAACATTTTGTTTACAACCTTAGCTTGATGAATAAATAAAATTAGAGTTGAATGCAAAAAGAATAAAATTGTCGCTCCGGTTGGTGCATTTGAACCAACCGGAGATTGCCCTGTTTAACAGAAAGATACATGAGTATAGGCATGACACAGTGGAGAAGCAAGATGAGGACGAGCAGGCCGACCAGCTAACTCAATACCTTTCAAGGTTGAATCCCTACCAGTGAAGAGTCCAAGCTTGGGGGAGGACCCCCATCAGGTACGATCCGAATTACTGAGCACTTTGGTCATTCAATTGAAAATATTTCCTTTGAATAAACTCTCAACCATGCATGGAATGAAACATATGCCTCTCACTTTGGAAATGATGAATAGTTGCTCTGTCATTAATTTTGCTAGTACTTTGTTGCAACTAGTTGCTTGACTATGCTTGAGTTATTTGGCATAAGTAGAAATGAACCTAAAAACCTTGTGGGAGCATATGCCTTATTCCAAGTCTAGGTTGTTGTGGGAATTGATATAGTGATACTTTGGTTGAATTCTATTTCTGCTCTTAGTATGGTGAAAATCTCGGTTGTTTATGCTTTCAAAATTTAAACAAAGTTCCTCATTGGTCATAATACCTACCAGAGCCATATGATAGGATTAGTTCTAAACTTTCTACCATATGCTGCTTGTCATCTTAGTGAGCCTTGTCAAATTGTTGTGACCTTAGTGAGGAATCTTTCATGCTTCTAAGATCGAGATGCACATACACTCCACCTCTCACTTGCAATTCCTACTTGGGAGTTAGCAAAACCATACCATCATCCATTCCATAAATAAAATTTCATGTTCTTTGATTCCCTCTCCAAATATCTTTAAAATAGAGGCATAGGCTATGCAAAAAGAAAAAGGAAAAGCATGCCAATCGGCATGACAAAAAAATGAGAAAAAGAAAAGCATGCCAAAAGTCATGGCAAAAATATGAATAAAAGATAGCCCATGCTCTCGAAAAATAAATCAAGGAGAGGAAGAATCATTCCATGAAATTCCGCCAAATTTCACTCCACATATTCCACTCCACATATTCCACTCCATATATTCCACACACTTGCACTTCTCGATCTAGAGTGTGATTTGATTCTCCTAAGATCCGGTCTTTGACTTAGCAATATATAAGATGCTTGTATGCCTTCATCCTTTGTCCCCGAGCCACACAAAAGCCAAATTAGATGTTAGGATGAAAAGAAGGCAAAGCCTTTGGTGAGGATTCAAATACACTTGAGCGATTGAGTGAGCCAATGAGGAACAATTTATCTTTTCACAAAAGGGTGAAAACTCCGAGATAGGATCCTGAAAAGAGTAGGGTGGAATAAAACTAAGTTAAACTGTTCATTCTTTCAACCGCCCAAGATAAGGAGATTGCTATAAGCCCCATAGGTAAAATGGTGAATTAATACCTTGCTAGTGATTCAAGTATTTGTTTGAGTACTAGTTGTTTATGAAGTTACCTGCAAGAAAAATGACATTGTAGCAACTCCTGATCCACCGAGCCTAAGTTTTATCTTTGCTCGAGGACGAGCAAAGAGCCAAGCTTGGGGGAGCTTGTTGGCGGTCGTTACAACCCAAATTCGACCACCAATACGCGGGAATAAATGAGAGACTATGCAACATTCCATGTACTTAGGTTTTATTTCTAATGGAGTTCCACGAGTTTTGGTGAGTGTCGCTTGTGCAGGTACAACATTGCGAAATACGTGCTATAGGGGTCGGAAATGACTGAATCGGCCGAACGACCCGTTCGGCCGGTTACCCCCCTTAGCCGTAAAGGCCGCCGGGAGCCGTCCACGTCTACAACAACCAAGCAACGACTGTGCAAGCCACGTAGGACGCCCGCCAACTCATTTCGGAGCACCGACACCTCATCCTGGGCCGAATCAACTCGAAGCCAAGCACCAGGAAGCTAGCCAGGAGGGCCCACAGGGCAGAGGATGCACGGGGGAGCGAACCAGGCCACTAGGCCAGTTCGGCCGAACCGCCCCCACATGCCGAACCGCCTCTGCACCGCCTCAGGATCAAGGCGGTGCTACGTGGCAGTTCGGCCGAACTGCTCGGTTCGGCCGAACCGACTTGTTCGGCCGAACGGCCCGGCACCGCCCTCTACAGCCTTGGCAGCTACTCCACCTCCACCGTCTTGGCTCCCCTATAAATTGAGGCCCCCAGGTCACCTGCAAGACACACAACACAAGAGTAGAGTGCAGGCGAAGCACTGTTAGTTCTCCACTTGTATCAGTAGAGATAGGGAGAGAGGAGAGGTGAGCGTCCCGGAGAGGAGCCGAAGTGTCGGCCCCTCTTCCCGCTGTACCTCTACGGATGCGGCTTCACTTCGAGTAACATCCGGGTCGTGTCTGGTAACTCTTGTATCTCTCTCTGATTAATTGAGCATTCAGTTCTTACTTTTATATGCTTGCTGGTTCTTCGTTCAATGCTCTGTATCCTCTGATCTGCTCGATCAATCAGTAGAATACCTCTACAAGACTCGTACCCTCTCTACCCTCCTATCACTCCTCTTCTCTTTGTTGTTGTCATCCACCTCATCCATACCATTCACTCCATTCCATATACCTAGGACAACTTAGTTTAGAATCAGTCCACTTCTCGTTCTCCATGGAAATCGATACCTTGGAATACTCCCGGGTGAAAGCTACATCGGTATCCGTCCGCTTGCGGATTTATCTGTAGGCCGTAAGGAGTGCCAACAGGCACGAAGGCTGGCTCACACGTACACAACCACGCACGGCACGAAGGTCGGCATCACAGGGGCCTCACCGTGGCCGGGGACGATGGCGGCGCGGGGAAGACGGCGAGGGTGCGAGCGGCGGCACGGGACGTTGGCGGGGACGACGGCGACGAAGAGCGGCGGCGCGGCCGGCCGGGGACGTCGGGCGGCGCGGGGACGACAGGCGCATGCGCGGGGACGACGGGCGGCGGCGCGGGGACGACGGGCGGCGGCGCGGGGACGACGGCAAGGGCGCGGGCGGTGGCGCGGGGACGTCGGCGGGGACGACGGCGACGAAGAGCGGCGGCGCGGCCGGCCGGGGACGTCGGGCGGCGCGGGGACGACGGGCGGCGACGCGGGGACGTCGGGTGGCAGGCGCGGTGAGGACGGGCGGCAGTGCGGGGAGGATGGACGAGGCCGCGGGCGACGGCGGCGTGCGCGAGGGCGACGGACGGCGGGCGCGGCGACGACGGCGGCGGGGGCGAGGCGAGTAGGAGTGCCGGCGGTTTGGGGGAAGACGAAGTGCTGCGGGGGCGGGGGCCGGCACGAGGCTATATAGATCCGGGGCATTTAGCACCGGGTGCAGCCACGACCCGATGCTAAAGGCCCTTTAGCACCGGGTCTATACAGCACCCGGTGCTAAAGGCCCCCCTTTAGCACAGGGTCTTCCCACCACCCGGTGCTAAAGGCCGTAACTGGCGCCAAACGAAAATTGGGGGCCTTTAGCACCGGGTGCAGCCACGACCCGGTGCTAAAGGTCCTTTAGCACCGGGTCTATACAGCACCCGGTGCTAAAGGCCCCCCCCTTTAGCACCGGGTCTTCCCACGACCCGGTGCTAAAGGCCCTTTAGCACCGGGTCTTCTACAGCCAGTGCTAAAGTCGTAACTAGCGCCAAACGAAAATTGGGGGCCTTTAGCACCGGATTTTAGATCAACCCGGTGCTAAAGGCCCCCAATTTTCGTTTGGCGCCAGTTTCCAAACCGGCCTTTAGCACCGGTGGCTACTATTTGGGAATCTTATAAATATAGTTTTTAATATATAGTTATTAATACTTATTTTAATTCAGTTATTAATAACTATTAAAAATATATATTAAATAAGAAAATCTTATAAATTAATAGAAAATCTTATAATTTACTAGAAAATCAATATAAAATGCTAGAAAATCTTATAAATGAATAGAAAATCTTATAAATTACTAGAAAATCTTATAAATTACTAGAAAATCAATATAAAATGCTAGAAAATCTTATAAATTAATAGAAAATCTTATAAATTAATAGAAAATCTTATAAATTACTAGAAAATCTTATAAATTACTAGAAAATCTTATAAATTACTAGAAAATCTTATAAATTACTAGAAAATCAATATAAAATGCTAGAATTAATAAAAACAATCTTATAAATCAATAGAAAATCTTAGAACATAGGTGGAACATAAATGCAAATATAGTCATTACAAATTGGGTGGAACATAGTGCAATTAAATTACATGGCATCATCGTTTACTCGGACACTAATAAACTTCCTCTTTACAAATGTTCCTTGATTGTGATCACGCCGTAGATACGGTGTCTCCTCCGCCGCTAACAGGATGCTTGGGTCATCAGCCACTGAGAATGGAGGCCGGCCATCGAGCATATCATAATCTTCATCCGTCTTGTCCTCAACTCCTACGATTTTTCTCTTTCCAGGAAGAACTATATGACGCTTTGGCTCGTCTTGTGATGGGTCCAATTGCTTAGCCCCACCTTTCTTATCCGCCCCTTTCTTCGGTCTGCTTCAATCGTTTCAGCTCCTGACGTGCTTCCAGTGTATCTTTTGGCTTCCCATAAGTACCCAGGAAGCTTATCAAGTTCACGCAAAGATTCTTCGTCAGATGCATCACATCAATCGCGTTACGGACCTCTAAACGTTGCCAATAAGGTAGCTCCCAAAAGATAGACTTCTTCTTCCACATCGCGGCACGACCATCCTCGCCCGTCGGAGCAGCCTGGCTTCCGTCTCCCTTGCCAAACACCACGTGTAGATCCTTCACCATATCAAATAGCTCTTCTCCACTCCGGTGTCTCGGCTTTGTACGGCGGTCAGCATTCCCGCCAAAATGCGCACATTTCTTTCGTAGCCCATGCTTCGCCGGAAGGAATCGACGGTGACCCATGTACACAACTTTACGACAATGTTTCAAATACATGCTTTCGGTTTCCTCTAAACAGTGAGTGCATGCTTTATATCCTTTGTTTGATTGTCCTGATAGGTTACTTAGTGCAGGCCAGTCGTTAATGCTTATGAAAAGCAGTGCTCGAAGGTCAAACTGCTCCTGCTTGTCCTCATCCCACATGCTAACACCTTCATTCTTCCACAGCTGCAAAAGTTCGTCAACCAATGGTCTTAGGTACACATCAATGTCGTTGCCAGGTTGCTTTGGGCCTTCGATGAGCACTGGCATCATAATGAACTTCCGCTTCATGCAGAGCCAGGGGGTAGGTTGTAGATACAAACAGTCACGGGCCAAGTGCTATGACTACTGCTCATTTCACCACAAGGGTTCATGCCATCGGTACTTAAACCAAGCCTAACATTCCTCGCATCAGCATCAAACTCTGGGAATGCTCTGTCGATGTTCCTCCACTGGGATCCATCGGCGGGGTGTCTCAACATGCCATCCTGCTTACGTTCTTCTTTGTGCCAGCGGATCAGTTTGGCATGGTCTTTGTTCCTGAACAAACGCTTCAGACGGGGTATCAGAGGGAAATACCACATCACCTTCGCAGGGATTTTTTTCTTAGAACGCTCTCCCCCAACATCACCAGGGTCGTCCCGCCTGATCTTGTATCGTGCGCAGGTGCAAACCGGACAACAATCCAAGTGTTCGTACTGTCCGCGATAGAGGATACAGTCATTAGGACACGCATGTATCTTCTGCACCTCCAAACCGAGAGGGCAAACAACATGTTTTGCTTGATACGTCGTCGATGGCAATTTGTTACCCTCTGGAAGAATCTTCTTTACGAGTTTCAGTAGCTCCTCGAAACCCTTATCAGTAACACCATTTGCTGCCTTCCACTGCAGAAGTTCAAGTGTGCTACCCAACTTCTTTAGCCCCTCTTTGCAATCTGGGTACAGGTCAGTCTTGTGGTCCTGCAACATGCGTTGTATCTTTTTCAGTTCCTTATCATTGCCGCAGTCTTTCTCGGCATCACGCAACATTTGCCCGAGTCCATCGGTAGGTTCATTTTCCTGAGCAACATCTTCCTGAGCATCGCCTTCCCGAGCAACATCTTCCTCATCCGCATCACCCATTGCAGCATATGCAAAGGAACCGTAGTATTGAGCCAATAACGGAATGTCGTCATCGGCCTCGTCTTCTTCATCTTCATCCATTAGAATTCCTCTTTCACCGTGCTTCGTCCAAACAGAATAATTCCTCATGAAACCGTGCCTCATCAAATACACCTGAAGACAACCTCTTTGTTTGTACGATTGTATATTTTTACAATGGGTGCATGGGCAGAACATGAAACCGGACGGCGTCCTGTTAGCCTCGGCGGCATCGAGAAACATCCTAAGGCCATCACGGAACGCCTGAGCGTGGGGGTCCCCGTACATCCATTGTCTATTCATCTGCATTATTAACCAATAACAAATATACAATACAATTTAAAGATAAAAAAATTTAATATATAAATAAATACAAATTATAATATATATTCCATTATATAAATAAATTTCTAAAACTACATTACTATATTCATTAAATAAATAAATATACCTTCCGTTAAATAAATAAATAACTATTCTACCTTTTAATAAATAACTAATAATATATATTTCATTAAATTAATAAATAACTATTCCAACTTTTAATAAATAAACCTCTCTAATAAATAAAATACATAAGCCTTATAACTATTCACAAGTCATACAAAACAAAATACTAACTAGCTTGCCTTCTCTCTCCATTTAAAACACAACATGAACACTCTCTCCACCATGAACTCAAGCTCTCTCCTCTCTCTCCTCCAAGAACACAAGCTCTCTCTAGCTAGCTTTACTTTGATTCACAAATCCCTCTATTTCTAAATCATAGAAGGACTACAAGCTAAATAAAACATTAGAGAATGAAAGAGTGTACCTTGTAGTGCTCCTTAGATGAGTAGAATCTTCACAAATTTTGAAAAAAAATTGGGCAGCACCTCCCCTCCCACGGCCGAGCAGCATGAACACAGCGCCTAAGTGTTCAGCTGGCTCGGCCGGGGGAGGAAGAAGGTGCTATATACAAAAGACAGTAGCACCGGGTCGTGGCAAGACCCGGTGCTAATGTGCACCAATTAGCACCGGTTGCAGCCAGCAACCGGTGCTAAATGGCCTCGGGCACATTAGCACCGGTTGCTGGCTGCAACCGGTGCTAAAGGGGGAGCATTAGCACCGGGTCTCGCCACGACCCGGTGCTAATGTGTCCGCCCTGACACCCCACAGCGCCGCCCCCGCTCCTAGCCGTTGGACCCGGTGCTGAAGCCCCATCAGCACCGGGTCCAAAAATGGCCGAGGCGGAGGAGGCGGGCGGATGTGAAGCATTCTGGTAGTGGTCCATGCCCCTTTGGCCAGCTGCTTGAAGTCGCACTGCCCATCGGCTCGCGCTTGCGTGTGCGCGCCCGCCGCCAGTCCGCCACACCTTGCCGCTCGCCTGCGGCCCTGCGCCATGCTCGTCGAGCGCCCCCGCGCACCGCTGGATGTGCCCCTCATTGGATAAGGGTAAAGAGGAGGAGGCGTGAGTGGATGGAAGAGGAAAGGTGGGAGTTGTTGGACCGAGCTGCTCACATGGGCTGAGCTGGTAGGCTGATGTTGCAAGGAGATGCAGAACGGAGATCGCTGATTTGCCGGGCTGCGCTTGTAATTCGGTACGTCCCGTAAAGAATGCAATCCTCACTTTCTGAGAAGTCAAACCATTTCAACTTTGACCAAGTTTATACAAAATAGTACTAATATTTATGTCTTCAAATCGATTTAGTATGAAAATATAATCTATGATTAATCTAATGATACTTATTTTGTATCATAAATGTTAGTAACTTTTTATATAAATTTAGTCAAACTTGAAATGGTTTGACTTCTCAAAAAGTGAGGATTGCATTCTTTACGGGACGGAGGGAGTATGCTCAGTTGTTCAGTTCGGTGCGGAGCTAAAACCGACGGAATCACTATACACCAAAGTTCCTAAAACTGAAAACCGATAACTCGGTTCAGCTTCGGCTCGGTTCGGTCTATGGTTTTCGGTAAAAAAGTGCCCACCCCGACCGGTGATGGCGCCTTCATGCCTCCGCGATGCTTGGTCGCGCCGCTCCAATGTTGTCGCCGCAACAGCGCCACCGCCCAAATTTAAGATGAGAACGTGATGCTTGGTCCCGCCGCTCCAATGTCGTCGCCGCAACAGCGCCACCGCCCAAATTTAAGATGAGAACGTGATGCTTGGTCCCACCGCTCCAATGTCGTCGCCGCAACAGCGCCACAGCCCAAATTTAAGATGAGAACGTGCCGTCAACGACCAGAGGCGACACCCAAATGCCCGGCATGACCTCACCGTCAACTGGGGAGTTGATAATTGCTCCGCCAGTCAACCTCGCCGTGAGCAGGGGTTGCCATTGCTGCCGGCGGTGGCTGTGTCGTCCCCCGCGACGCGCGGATATACCAATCAGTATATCGGCACGAGGGGAAGCAAGATCTGGCGAGGAAAAAGCACCTGCAGGCTCGGGACATTGGCATAGGCGTACTCGGTCTACGGATCGGATTGAGAGAGGTAGAGAGACAAAGAGCAGCACGTACGTCGCGGTCCGCGGTCTGCAAACGTATGCGGGAGATAGGATGACATCAGCGACATACCAAACACTATTTGCTTTATTATTAGGTAAATACTAGTAGAGTGCGTGTGTAAATATAGTAAACAAGAATTAATTTCACGGTGAGCTTAAGCCAATTTTTGAAAAAATTAACCAGTAACCGGTAACTTGGTAAACTGAGGTCAAAATGATTTAAGCTTACCTTTTTGTATAATATCTTCAAATCCATCGACTTCAAGCATTGATAAAAATACCACCTTGGTTAGAACCGAGGCTAACATCCTTGGTGATGCCTCTAACGACAGAAAAAATAATAAGATAGACATAACATGGTATAAAACGTAAACATTAAAGTTACTAATACATATAATATAATCTACATTCATAGTTTCACTAGCCAAGAAAACCACACCGCACTAATTTTCTAATGATTCCATGCATCTACAAGTCCTAGGTATGTAAATATAGTAACTTCGTTAAAACTAATCGATCTACCATAGTTTCATGGCGGAGATCTACAAGCTCAGTTTGCCTCGTAAACTGATAAAAAAATATAATCAAGAACTAAGAAGATAACAATCATCCAATCTAAAAAATAGTGATGACAAAAGGCTGGGCTACAACTTAAACATTCATCACCTCAGCTGTTGCACTCTTTGCCATCGCCATCACCTCCGCCCGGGCATTCAAGAACCTATACTGCATATAGCAGTTGTCCAGAATCCTCAGCTGGTGCACATCCTCTTTCTTTCACCGCTGCCTTGCTGCTTCCCATCGCTACTGGTGCCGCCCCCATCTTGATCATTGGCAGCATCCGTGTAGGCGGCTTTTGAAGCGCGGTGAGCAAAGCTTGTGGAAGTGTTGTTTGGTTGGCAATCTGGCAGCGTCGAGTCGAGTGCGCGGAAGCAAAATTCCATCTATAGCGATGACCGGACCTCTTAGCACTCGGGCGAGGCGGTCCGGGTTGAATGTTGGTGTCGGGATGCTGTTGTTCGCCGCTGCCTGGCTCGACGTGCGCGCGTCGCAAACTCGCGGCGACCCAGCGACACGTCATACGACAGGCCTCATGGCTGCATGCATGCAAAGGATAATTAACGAGGGATGCTTGCGCGGCTAACTATATTATTAGCTGCATTGAATGGAGCTAGGAGGGGAGAGAACGGACCGCGACGACGGAGTCACATACCGCGACGGCGACGATATCGGCGCAGGAGACGACGTTGCCCCTTAAGTAGGCGGCGTTGACGGCGGCCGATGACGTCGAAGCCGCAGACGGAGATGGCGTTGGTCGAGGCCGTCTTCCCACCGGTGAAGAGGGCGTGTCCTCCAGCAGGATCGACCCGTCGCACGTGGAGATCAAAGACACGTACGCGAGTTGGATGTGTGCAGGAACACACGTTTAATAGAAAATAATTTTATATAACTTGGCACATTGCTAATAAGCATGGGTTCCTCGATGGCAGTTTTGCGTGGAATTCTGAGATCGATGACGGCAGCAACAATAGAGTAGCAGGGCGTCAGCAACATGAGGCAGCAAACACAAACATCGCAGCATTGAATCAAGAAAAAATAGAGAAGGCCATCATGAAGGAATCATCACCAAGATGATAGAGCTGCAGATCGAGATGCAGATCACCAAGATTATTGGTAGTGACCTAACATCCAGCAATTGACCAGCGGCGGCGCTCTATCTGATCCGGTCTCTGAACAGTGACAGAACGACGCGAGATTGGCCAGACGGAGGCGGCGGACGGCTTCAAGCTCGGCAATGGCAGCGTGCAAGCACTAGCTAGGGCACAAGGTGCTGCAGCCTTTTGTGGTATACTCGATGGCAGATTACCGTGCATGCTAGGGATTACGAGGTGCATGCAGAGTTTTAGTCCGGCATGCAGCACTTATTGGGAAAATAAAATATTACTATATTTACATACCTAGGACTTGTAGATGCATGGATGGTAGGCCGTTCTCTAGGGCCGAGATTCTTGTTCTCTTGTACGAATCTCGCCTTGACCACTTGGAAAGGCCAGCCGAGGCGCCACCGCCCTCGCTGCCGCCGACGAGCAAAACGTGGTGGGTGCCCACAGGGGGGTGTGCAGTCTTAAGGGCTCGCCGTCGGGGCCGGGAGGGATGGTCTTGGAGTCGTGGAGCAACTCGGGAATAAAAATCATCGTAATGTATTACCTTCAGATTGCACCGTCGTTTCGCGTCCATCTGGTGCAGATCTCTTGCGACCACGAGCGCCACTAGAAGGCGGACGACGATCCATCGCTACAATTCCGGCCTTGATCAGCTCAGACTTTTTTTATTTGGTCAAGTGTAGTCTTGTTTGCCCACACGATTCGGTCTTGTTTAGCATGATTTTTTTATTTGGTAGGTGCTTACCAGATAGAAAAGTAATGGTTCCATCAGGCTTTTTTATTCCATTGTAGTTGTTTTTATTTGTAGGTGTTTAAGTGGTGAGCTCAGGCTTTTTTATTCCATCGTAGTTCTTCTTATTCGGTACTCCCTCCATCCTACAAAGAATGCAACGCTCGCATATCGATGAGTCAAACAAGTTCAACTTTGACCAAATTTATACAAAAAATTACTAACACTTATGTCTCCAAATAGATTTAGTATAAAAATATATTCATGATTAATCAAATGATACTGATTTTGTATGATAATTGTTAATACTATTTTGTATAAATTTAGTCAAAGTTAAAACTGTTTGACTCCTCGGTACGCGAGAGTTGCATTTTTTTTAGGATGGAGGGAGTAGGTGTTTAAGCGGTGCGGGTACAAATGGGTGGGTAACGTAGCGCTGGTTGATTGGTGGGTATACGGGGTGGGTAAAGAAATTCCATAGTGAGAAAAGTAATGTCCAAAAGAGCAAAAACACTCTCTAGAAACATCGTTTTTGAAAAACTTTCCACGTCGTTTCCATCGTTGGACCCGACACGTGGGTCCTCCGTGAGGGGTGGGTAGGAATTATTTTAATGAGAAGTGTTTTCAATTCTACTGAAACTTTATAGTATAATATATAGATAGATAGATAGATATAAAAAGATATATATATATATATATATCTACAACTTAATAAAACCAAAGAGCAAAAAAAACTTCATCGGTAATTTTTTCATGGCTCCGCGGCTCCACCCTCGTGCTACACATCGTATTCTGTTTTCTTGAAGTGTTTTTTGTTTTATGTGATACTGAATATTACTGTAATACTGTCTGCTTAAAGGAGCTATTGTCTGAGATACATCACTAGAATAATTTAGACCACTACCAACTATTAATGTTATTCGTTAAGATCTGGTTACTGATCCTTCACATTTGTTTGGTCCAGAATAAAACTATGTAGGATTGGGTGGATGGAATGGATTATGATATGATCACTGGTGAGTAATATTGTATTGCTGGTATAGTGACATTGCTTAGTATAGAGATTATTCAGAGAGGAGGTCATTTCACCAAAGCTCGATTTGGAAGGCTACTGCCACCAAGATTGTCCTCTTTGCAGGTGCCGTTTGTCTGTTGCGATCGCCAAGTTGCGCATCTGTATGAGATTCCATATGTTATTTCACTCTTTCATGGACAAGCCTGAAAAGAGAGATTTTAATGTCTAATGCAGTAAAGGGTATATGTATGTCTGTTCTTTTCAGATTTGAGAAAAAGGTTGTCAAAACCAGGAAGGTTAGTGAAGTAATATTATGGTCATACATCCTCTGTATTTCTCTTGTGATTTTCTGGATTGACGGTTAATGACTTATCAGGTTGTTCCTTATAGTAAAGTAATATCTGTATGTCTGTTCTTTTCTTTTCGGATGCCTTTGAATTATAGTAATTAAAATTTGACCCTCTAAAAATTTTTGATTATTCCCATTATTGATTGAAGTGATGGAAACTATACAGCTGACATGAATAACCTTCTATTCATATCATGTATTGGTGAATTAGTTATATGACAATTTGTCTGATTTACTTGCAGCTTCAGCAATTGACTCGTAGACAAGCTTTAAAAGAAGCAGAATTCCGGGTACAAACCTAGGTAAGGTGTACCCCAGCAAGCGTGTGCTCGTCTCGATCGTCAGCTACGTTAACTTCGCATGGAACCGGACTCCCTCGACCTCTGCGACCACAATGCCCTCCCCGCCATGGTCATCAAATGACCAATTAAGCACTCTGAGTCTCTAACTCTTTATCACCATACATACATATATCTTTTGCATGCCTGAAGGCGATAGATTTCGTATGCGGCTATCTATCCTCATTCTTATGCCCTCTCAGATCTGCGGCTATTTGTTACACATAATTCGTTGAACACTTCTATCACCATACATATATCTATTTGCATGGTCATAAGAACGAGGGTATATTTGATCCCTCTCCTTATCGATATGAAGGTGTATGTCCGGCCAAGGGAGACGTTCGGCGTCGCAGCCTTCTCGATCGCTGTATTGCACTGCTGTATAGGATCCTCGTCCTCGGCAACCAGCTAGGAGAAGCTCGGCATCAGGTGGCAGTCCACTGGATCAAGAACACCAGGGCAAGACACTGATGAAGGTTAGAGTATTTCTTTGCTTTCTCATAAGTAAACACCCAACTTAACAGTCACTCATGGATACATGATTGTTACCCCGATCACAAGAACTGTATCCTTGGAGGGATTCTCTTAATCTCCGTGATGCCTCGTTGCCTTACGGAAGAAATAAAGAAAACAAAGTTGCAATGTAGGTGCTTTTTAGCCGTTTTGTCTGCCTTTTTTTAATGATGATGGCATAATATATACCATTAACGGTTAGAATGAACAAGAGTTCACAAACAATTATGAAATTAATACTTCTTTAACATGCTAATCAGATAGCGATAGAATCTCATGATAAAAAAATATTTCATGTTTTTACTCCTAAAAAGAACGGCCGATACTTCTTTAACATGCTAATCAGATAGCGATAGAATCTCATGATAAAAAATGTTTCATCTTTTTACTCCTAAAAAGAACGGCCTGAGAACCGCGACCGCACCCTCCATCGCTCTGTCGATCCCTCCTCTCCGCCTGCGATCCTCTGCCAATCCCTCCCTCCGCCTGCGAACCCTCTGTTGCATTTCTAAACTTTTTTTGTTGCATTGGTAGTTTCATTGCTTTTATTTAGTATATTGCTAGATTTGGGACATATATGAAGATACAAATGCCCATGGCGAAATTTGTTTAGGAAAGAACACCAGCAAAATTGTTACCAGCGCTCGGTGGCGCTCGCCAGCTTCGCGGCATTCTCAACACCAACTTCCTCGTCTTGCGCTGAGTTTCGGCAAGGCAGCCGATGGTATTCCCCCTCATAGTCGTAGAATAGTGAGAGTTAATGTCAAGTCAAGTTCATAGCGCTAAGTTTGAAAGAAATGACATTTTGATGGTATATATCTATAATTAGATCATTTAATGGTATATATCCAAAGATGGATTCTTTTGATGGTATAGATCCAATTTTTCCTTCTAAGTTTTACGAACCGCAAACACAATACTATCTTATCCATTTGAAACATAGTTGTAGTTGATTTTGATATAGCATGATATGCTTTAAGTATGTTTGGTAGTTGTGAAGCTTGAGTATGCAATGTTTATGCCCGTCTCGAAGAATATTTTCTTAGATCGAAACTATTTTGTTTATGCTCTATGTATTGCACCCATAGCAACGCACGAGCACTCAACCACGGTTGCCCACCATCCATGTCTTTGTGAAAACAAGAGTGCTAACTTTCATGGACTTTGGTGCAACCCTACAACCGTTAAAATTGATTCTTTCGTGTCATCTATTTATTTTTCTCTATAAAGTTATTGGCTTATAAATCTCGAATTAGAATTAGGTGCGGTTATAGATTAATTTTTTGGTTATTTAATAATTTTTAAGGTGCTATGCTAAATATAGGATTATCATTCCATAGATTATTTTTAAATATATAATTGCCATATCTATAAATAAAAAAACTATTTTTAAATATATCATTGTCATATTTTTTGCTATAAATAAAATTATTGGGTTTAACGTTTTATGAAAGCTATATGTCAATGAAAGTTATTATCATATGGGTTGGGTTTTTGGTTATTGAATATGTCCATACCACATAGCTTCTTATAGGCCACCATTCATGTCTTTGCGAAAAATAAAATTACTAATTTTTATGGACTTCGGTGCGACCCTACAACCGTCAAAATTAATTTTTTTCGTGTGGTCTATTTATCTTTGTTCCATGTATCATACCCGTAGCAACGCACGGGCACTTAC
Source organism: Echinochloa phyllopogon (assembly GCA_033239725.1). Lineage (NCBI taxonomy): Eukaryota > Viridiplantae > Streptophyta > Magnoliopsida > Poales > Poaceae > Echinochloa > Echinochloa phyllopogon. The sequence goes on along the minus strand of BTCW01000015.1, from coordinate 26,991,448 downwards.
CTATTTCATATTTATATTTGTCTCACATTATTATTGTCATTTTTATTCATATGTGTATCGCAATATAAATATTTTATTGCCCGTAGCAACCCACGGGCATGATCCTAGTATAAATTATAATTCAGGTGCGAGCGCCTCCGCAGCTCCACTGCACGCCTCCGCGAGAGGAAATAGGGCCTTGTTTAATCCAAACTTTGGACACCCAAAGTTTGGATTTCGCCATAAATGCGCCAATATAGCATTTCGTTTGTATTTGTGAAAAATTGTCTAAACATTGATTAATTAGGTTTAAATTGTTTGTCTCATAAAGTACAACAAAATTGTGTAATTAGTTTTTGATTTTATCTATATTTATTACTTCACGTATGTGCTGACATTTTAACGAGACGTAAGGGCGTGTTTGGATGCTAGCATCCAGCTACCAAGCCAAAACGTGGCCGCGGCCAAAATTTGGCGATTGATTCGGCCGCCCCCGATTTGGCCAGCTTCCGGCGTCAAAATGAACTAGGCAGGCCTGACGAAGCCAAATCAGGGCCATAGTCCAAACATAGTTGATGTCCACGGTCAAAGGCCAAAATTTGGCCAGGCCACCTAGGGCCGCTATTCAAACGTACCCTAAATCTTCTTTTTTCTACCGTGGAATTTGGGATGAAATTGGGTGTGTGTTGCTCATCATGCCAGTCGCCTATAAAATACCCTATGCTGCCACCGAAATACCCTTTTTGCCCCTTCAATATTGTTCGCATCACCCGTCGTCGCCTCGCTTCGCCTCGTCCCCGCTCGCCCGTTCCTGCCCTCTCCCACAGCGTCCCTTCGTACGCTCGCCTCTCCCTGATCCGCCCAGATCTCGCCGGGATACGCCGGGTGTCGACTGGATTTTGCCTGCGGAACCCGCGGCTCCATCCGGACGGGGAGCCCGGAGGGTTCGGTCTGTCCGGGTTGCGGCGGATCTGCTTTTTATCGGAGGCTGTTCGGCGAGGGAGCGTAGCGTTTGTGGTGCTGGTTGTTGCGCCATCAGCGAGGTGTGGTTCTGAAGGGACTTGTGTTCTACGGAGCTGAGACGGCATGGACTACGCCGGGGCTGTGGACAGCAGCGGTGAGTGTGGTGGATTCTGCCTAATTAGGGTTTGTAGCGCAATTGTCAATTTTCGGGATTATCATGTGTTAAATTTCTGGAGAAATTGGTGGGAAACTTTTGTCAGTTGTGGAGGACGATGTCGTTTCTTACAGACTTTTTGACGGTGTAGGTTTGCATACATTTGCTATGTTGAGATTTGTCTTATTTTGTTGAGTAATTGTGTGAAATTAGTGGTTTAATTGATCGTGTCAGTTATCTCCCAGGAAAAAATTATGCAGCAGCTTTCTCGGTAAAAACACAGGAACTGTTTATATATTGGGTTTGCGGCTCTTTCTAAGTGTTCGGTGTATTCTTTCGGTCGGATGCTTACTTTTGGTGATTATTTTTAATAAGCATTAAGTATTAAGTACAAGATAAATGAAAGCCATGCATATTGCTTGCTGGAATATGTTTTATGCAATGCTGAGATGAAAAAATATGTTATTTTCTTTTTGAGAAGTTTGTTGTGGAACAATGCTCTGTGAAGTTAATTTTAGAGTTTGTCAGTCAATGTGTAGAAAATTGTCCCTTGCAAAACAAAAAGGTAGCATGGAAGGTTGCATAATCACCGAGTTTTATGTAAGTTATAGACTTATAGTTCTGATAATAGCTTTGGAACTAGAAGAATTTCCCTCTTGCTAGTAGGGACATGGAGGTATGATATACATGCAGGCAACATGACAAGGCATACAGAAAAGACAGTGCTAACTTCTACCTCAAATTATTAATTCTTTGCACACCAAAAAATTTAAATAAACACTGAAATACACAAGAAGAGATAATTGCGTAAGTTAACCTACATAATTATTCTCTTATGTTGATGCTACTAATGTCAAAATTAAATTCTTAAGACGATTACGGCTCAGCACTCTTGGTGCTCTATTAAGGATACATCACATTCTGTATACATGGATACACTGCCCCTCTCAATAGTACCTTGCCCGTGGGATGGGGTCTTCGCTCAACTCGTGGTCTAAGGAATAGCATGTTTAGGAATTTGGATGTGAAACATGATCTGCCATCAAAGTTTCTTGTGGTGGTTATGTAATAAGGTGCATTGTATTTGATATTTAGTTGGGTTCTGGTTTAGGAAAAAGATATGGAATATGCTCATATGGTAACAAGTGCTAATGTTGGTGGTCTACTGCTCGGCTCCTAGGTTCTAACTTCTTCCTCTTGCGCTCCTCACCAACTGGCCTGAGAAGCGTACCAAACTAGTGTTTACCCATTTCTGTGCCCATTTACCCATTGGGCAGCATTTCACATCAAATGTGCCTATAGGCAGAAAAATCGAAATCTTAGTGCCTCTATTGGTGTTATACCTGCGGATAATGAGTTATCAGCTAGAATGCCATCCCTAGTTTCGACCCATCCAGTTCCCTGATGGGAATTAGGTGACGCAATATGCTTAGTGCCCACATGAGCTATACTGTATGGAAGTCTATGCTCCTGGCTGCCTTGTTGCTGTTGTAACGTTGAGTTAACAGCATTGAACCTCGCTTTGAATTATCTTATAACTCAATAATGTTTCAAAAACTAAGTTGTATGTTTAACAAATTTATGTAGTGCCAAAGTTCAAATTGGACTTTTTCTCATCCAACTGGCTGGTCTGATTTGTAGAACTTCACATGAATCTTCGGGTCTGTTTGCCCCAGCTCAAGCTCCGAGATCTATAAAGGATTAGGAGTTTGTTGGATACAATAAAGTAGTTTAAACATATGTATGTAATCTAAAACAATAACAAAATTGCTCAACCAGATACCTTCATTGTGCCCTCAGCTCTAGGTCCTTGAATTTCTAGATCTAGGGATTATCAGCTCCAAATTTCTTGGTGCTTGAGCTGTGCCAAATAGGCCCAGTTTAAAAGCAAGCATTATATCATTCTCTACGTTTCTTCCTAAGTTATAGAATTTGTTAGCAATGAGATACAGAATAACATAGAGAATCTATTGTGGGTAATTATAATTAACTTGAACAATTAAAACCTTATGAATCTCATCTTGTGTTGCAACCTTTCGCATTGCAACCGTTCCTATTGTTTCCATGGACTGAATAGTTTCACCTATTGTTATGGATGATGGCTTTCATGTACCAAAAACTTTTCTTTCTTTCCCTTCACTGTTAGTTGGACAGGGTTGCAGTTGGTGATTTGAAGTGCACATGGCGGTAAATTGAAACATCTGTGTTGTCTTCCCCTCACCTCTCTTTAGCTTGCAATATCAGTTGTTACTGTGGGAGGGCTTCCTTTGTTAGCCTTTGGAGCACGTATAGTGCCCGCACCGAACCTAGGAATTAGGAATCTGTGAATATGGTTTTGTGCCACTGCCCCTACCAAACGAATGAGTTATGAAATGCAATATTACAGATGGATGTGTCGTGCTAGTGACTATAATAAAGCAGGAAATTAGGGCATGTGCATCTGTGTTTATGTGATTGTGCCCACTGGCAATTTTAGTGATAGCATTGGTGCCAGTGGAATACAACTTTTCAACAACCTGCAGTCCTATACATCAGCTCCTAGCCTCCCACTTTCCTTAATACATTGTGTTGGGGTAGAACTACGATGAGATTAGTCGTTATGACCATCTTCATCACCCTTGCCAAAATAAGAAAAGAAAAAGGCCAAATGTTTGTAGGTAGGGAGTAACGTAATACTGGCCTTAAGCCTCTTTATGTTTTCTGAAGCTCGGAAGTGTATGCATAAGACACCCTGTCAGTAGATGAAGCATGGAAAATCAAAATAAAAACTTGACAGAGGGTTACATCCCTCTGATTTTTTCTTGAAGTAGTTGGTACCAAGATTTGAATCCGGGCTGGCAAATGGAAAATCAAAATAGAGGCAGGATTTTATGAATTAACAAGACAATATTGTTATCGCATTATTGTTTGAAATGGTCACCTTTATGAACAAAAAGTTTCATATGTTGAGAATATATTTTGGGATTGTTTCGCACATGTTCCTGCCGGTGACAGGCTGGGAACGGGTACCTGCCCACCGGTTTGAACCAGTCAGGTAACAACAATTGAGAAATGCTATGCTCAGAAATTTGGCATTGGTTACAGGAACCGATGATGATCTTCCACCATCATATCAGAACAGTAGAGGTATGAAAGGCAGTGGACGTATTGCTGGTAATGGAAGAGATACTATTGGTGCTGGTCCATATGCTAGAGTTCAGCCTCAGACAGATATGGAAACACAAATACATCAACTTGAGCAAGAAGCATATTGTTCAGTTCTTCGAGCATTCAAGGCTCAGTCTGATGCTATAACATGGGTATACATTCTTGTCTTGCCAATCTTCATGTTATTAATTTACTCTGGTTGCCCTGCATTTCATAATTGACCTTAGGAAAGTTTGAATATATTTTCTCAGGAAAAGGAAAGTCTCATTACTGAGCTGAGGAAGGAGCTACGAGTATCTGACAAGGAACACAGGGAGTTGCTAAACAGAGTTAATAGTGATGATATTATCCGAAGAATAAGGTATTGTGTCTGACAGATGAGTAAACACCTTAACTATGCAATAGCCTCTCTGCCCTCTTTTCTCCTCTATTTCTCACCTCTGGTGTTCTGCTCTTAAGGGAATGGAGGGAGTCAACAGGTGGGCTTCAGATGAATTTGGTTAATAATGCTCAACGTTCGCATGACCCCATGCCCAGTCCTACCACCTCGGCTCGCAAGAGGCAAAAAACATCTCAACCCATTCCCTCTGCATCTGTACCAGCACCATCTGCTATGCATTCACAGCCTTTAACGGCACCAATGCAACCATCATCTTCTGGAGCAAAAAAGGCAGTTCCACCTGGCACAAAAGTGAAAAAGACCAAACCAGTAAGTGATGGTTGAAACCTGCCCATAATTTTGTGCTCGTAATGTTTGTAACATGATATTGATTATTTTGTGGGTAATTAATTGTGCCTGAAGGGCCAGAAGGTACCTGGTGGCCCTGCAGTCAAGTCTATGCCAACTTCTGCCGGTCCTAGTGGGAGGGGACCTGTTATCAATAGAAATACTTCTGCTGGGCTTCCTCCTGAAGGCCCACCATTAAATCCGTTAATTGGCCGTAAAGTCATGACACGGTGGCCTGATGATAATAGTTTTTATGAAGCTGTAATTACTGATTATGATGCAACAAAGGTATATTTATTTCTAAGTGGTCACAGTTATCACTTATCTTGGTTTGTATAATTAATCAAGTCATTCTGATTAATTGTAGGATGTCTATGCACTGGTTTATGACATGAATACAGCACATGAGACATGGGAGTGGGTTGATTTTAAGGAGGTAACTGTTTGTTATTGTGAATGAAGAAAGTCTATTTTTGTTCCCTTGACTCTTCACTCTGGCTCAATTTTATGTTCTCAGACCCAAAAAACAATAAAATATGTACTTCAACTGTCAAAACTGGTGTAAACTACGTCCTAAGGTTGGTTTTGTGGGTGGTTTTAGGTGATATGGCATCCGTGTCCCCAATTTTTACCGTGTGACAGTCATATCATACCTCTTGTAGTACTCTTGCATCACCACGTGGATGATTTAGCTGCCATATCACCCAAAAGCACCCACAAAACCAGCCTTTGGAGATAATTTGCACTGGTTTTGGACTTGAGGGATGAAAAATCAAGCCTATTGGAATTTTTGGTGTCTGTGTCTGTCAAAGCAACAAGTCTCTTTCTCATGGAACATACAGTTCTCGAAATCCAATATATCAATGACATGTGGAATCCAATTGGCAGAGCTCTGCAAAAGAAGTACAGCTAAAATGCATGTTTTTTCATTGGCTTTTTTGGGTCCACAGCTACACTTTCTACTGAAGTTAGTTAATTTGTAACTTCTGATCCTAGTATTTGATTCGAGGATACAGTGTAGCAAGCCCCCCATTTTTAAGTTTTGCCGTCCCACTATCTATGCCCCACGTTACAGAAGATGTAAGCTACCATGGATTTGGAGCAGTGAATAATCTCCATAGCGTACCTGATGAGTGTGAGATCAAATTTCTGGACTTTCTTAAGATACACACAAGATGATTGGGATCTTCTTTTTATATACTACAATTATATTTCCTGAGGAAAAAAAATGTAACGTTGACAGCTATGCTTTGAAAATCATAGTTGTATCGACAGTTTCAAAACTGGACTGGACCAGCAATGAAACAGAAAATGCAAGAATCCATTGCTAATATTGAAATTTCTTTCCTTGAAACACCATGCTGGTTAGAAAACTGGTTAAATTATTATTTTTGTTAACTGGTGGTTGGCTAAGGACTTTAAATGGAGGGCCTCAATTATAACCGAATTAAGAATAGACCATCACAGTATCAATGTAGCTTCCTTAACAGCTGAACACATTTCTTGAATAAGTTCGATAGTTAACCAGCAAGCAAAAGGCACTGTAATCTGTGCCTGATATCTTTTGATCTTTGCTGCAGATGGCACCTGAGGATGTAAGATGGGAAGGTGAGGAGCCTGATTTAAACCTTCTACGTCGTGGTGCTCTTGGTGTTAAGAAGTCAACCGGTCGTGGTGGCCCCATGTCAGGTGCCGGAAGAGGTAGAGGGCCCCAAAAGAACTCATTTAAGAAAGATTATCCAGCCTCACAAAACGGTGTAGGGAAGAAGAGTTCTGACTACATAGAAATTCTTCATACAGAGACACTCATAAAGGAGGTTTGTTTTGAAGGAACTCAGGTTATTGGTTTAAAACTCTACCAAATTGTCTATTTTATCATGATTCTCCATGTAGGTAGAGCGGGTTTTCAGTGCAGGCAATCCTGACCCCCTTGAGATGGAGAGGGCCAAGAAAGTGCTAAAGGTAAACAAAGACACGCCAAACATTATTGGAGTGCCCATTCTCCTGAACTAACAAATGTTCTGGCAGGAGCATGAACAATCATTAATCGATGTGATTGCAAGGCTTGCTGAGGCATCTGATGGTGAGGGTGGTGAGTGTAATGCATAGTTCATATTTTCTCAACATGATCATAGAATCCACTGTTCTCTATTGTGAGTGCGCTTTTAGCCGTGCTTGGATGAAATGTTTTTTCTTGTCTGTGCTCTATATGAACATAAAGCTAAGATTTTCACTCAGTCCATGCAATGTATATTCTGAACATTTTGTGAATGTGATATATCAAATGTGACAAGTTTAAGTGCTCCCCTAATGTTTTTAACACTGATTTTCAACTTTTAATACAAACATGTAAATACATGAGGATTGGGCTGTGTAATGCGCTTACGATAGTACCTTAAAGGAAAATGCCTATTTTACTACCCCTCAAACAGTCCACTTTGTCCACCTTTGAACAAACTTTGGCTTGATTTACTCCCGGACCTATTTCAGTAGGTGATAATGTTTTTCTTTTTTATTTCTCAACCTATATATTTTATAGGGTGATATAGGATACATACTGTGCATGTTTAAAAATACATAAGTATTTTCATGATCACCTCACAAAATTTGGACTTAAAACTCAACTTGTTTGTGGAGAATGTTGTGGAGAATGTTTGCGGAGAGAAAAAAACAAATCTCATTAGGGGGTAGATTGGACCAACTGAAATAGTTTGGAAATAGTTTTGGGGGAGTAAATTAATTTAAAATTTTGTTCAAGGGTTCGAATGGACAAAATGAATTGTTTGGGGAGTAGCAAAATGATCTTTTTGCTTATCTTCAATCCTGACTTGTAGCAGAAGTAGTTTAACACAATCCTTTAATTTTCCATGTCGTTGAAGCAGATGACCATGCACGATCTTTGGAGTACAACCGTGGGTGGAGGAACCAGCATGGAGGAAGATACGCAGATGATATGGCAATGGATGGCCTCATGGCTGGAGATGCAGATGCCATGTAAACCATTGCGGAAATGTACACAATTCCTTGTTTAGTTTCTTCTTTTGCCTGTTGTAAAATCCGGACGCTGATTTATTCTGGATTTAGTTCTAGGTACTTCTGATTGGTTCTAATGAATGAATCAGTTGTTAGGATTGCCACTGTAATTGTTGTGCTTTTATAGTAGAATCGTGCTCAGCTCATGCTTGACACTGTAAATTAGATCTGGAGCTAATTTTGTTATGTAGTCTTTTGATAAGTTTCAGTGAAGGTATTTTTTTGGTTTCTTAGTCGTTCAGATGAAAGGCCTTTTTGGCGAGTGTTCGTATGGTTTTGCTGCACCTATGTTGACTCCAGATATTTGTATAACCTTTCATTTTTTGTTTTATAAGAACCTTTCTTTCATCTTTAACATCAGTAGGTTGCTGAAATACTGAATGCACGCAAGTATCATTGCCCACCAAGATTTTGCTTGGAGGTGGAATATCTTTTCTACTGCTTATTGTTTAATGCTCCTGGTCATTGCCTGGTGGTACATTCTGGTCAAATGTATTGGTGCATACTCATATGTCCTAACAGCCTGATCAAATTGTTGAGACCTGTACCGATAAATAAGTTCTCCATGCTTATACACGACTAAACTTTAGCAAATAGCCTCACTAGCCCAACTTGTAGCTAAAAATCGTACACGCGACTTCTGGAGATCAACTTACTGATGATACGATAAAGGAAATGGATAAATCGTTGAGACTAAGATTCATTTTCCTCAAATCTTTTAGCCCCAAACCACCTTTATTTTTTGGCAGGCATATTTTACACCATTTCATCAAGTGGTACTTCTTGGTACCCCTTGCCAAAAGAATCTTTTTCTAGTCTTATCCATTCTTTTAATGATAGTTTTTTGCAAGAGATACATGGACATACTATAAACGGAGGAATTACTAAGGCAGGAGTTAATCAATGTTAGTCTCCCCTCTTGGACAATACACTTCCTTGCCAACCCTCTAATCTTCCAAGGAGTTTTTCATCTAAGAACAGCCAATCCGACACACGGAGTTTAGCCCCTAACACAGGCACTCCCAAATATTTGATTGGCCAAGATCCAACTGAACAATTAAAAAGTTCAGCATAAAGCGAGATTTCTGGTCATCTTGACTAACCATCAACGCTTCACTCTTGTTGAAATTAATTTTTAGTCCCGACATATTCTCATAGAGGTATAGCAGGAGTTTGGTATTTTGTGCTGTTTCCTCGTCGTCTTGCAGACACATGATTGTGTCATCAGGGTATTGCAAAATAGCAACATCTTTTTATACGTAATTAGGTACCAAGCCCCTAATCATATTATCGGTTTGCGCCAAGTTAACCATTTTTGCCAGAGTATCTGCAGCAATATTAAAGAGGAATGGTGACAAAGGATCACCCTGTCTGACCCCTTTGCCACATCTAAAATAGGGCCCAACCACATCATTGGCTTTTACACTAAGGGTTCCACTTGTAACCACCTCTTGTATCCATTTGCACCACTTTTCCCTGAATCCTTTTTGTTTCAAGCATTCAAAAAGGAATTCTCAACTTATCTTGTCATAGGCTTTCTCAAAATCAAGTTTTAAGATAAGCCCATCCTTTTTCTTTATTTTAGTATCATGAAGGATTTCATGCAAACTCATAATACCATCCATGATATTTCTCCCTTTTAGGAAACCAGTTTGGCATCTATTGGTAATTTTCCCCATCACACCGTCAAGCCTTAGCATAAGTGTTTTGGTAAATATTTTGTACATAACATTTACAAAATATGCCAAACATGAAGGATCAACCATAACCTACACTAGGGAGTATATGCCAAGAAACAGTCAGGTCATCCTGGATCTTGGCCTATTATGTCCAAAGAATTTGGAGAGCCGTTGCAGCCACTGGTTGACCTAGCCATGCAACCTTGACATACCCCCTTATATTTAGGGTACAACTGTAGAATCCTCACTATGGTTCTTGAGTGTTGACACCATTACTTAAAAAAGACGAGTGTAAGAGCATCTCCAAGAGCTCTTGTATATCTCGTTGGCTAGCTAAAAAAAAAGAGAAAAGAGAGGAAAAATCGTATCCAACAGACTAGCCAACTAGACGACTATCTTTCTATGCTAGCTATCTCCTCCCCTTGACTAGCTATCTTTGCCTCGCCAGATGCGCTAGCCAGTTTTAAATATAGAAAGTCCAGTTGTAGAGAGTCTGTTGATTTACCCCTGCTTTTAGGAAGCTTTTTATTTTTTAGCTAGCCTCTTAATGTTGAAATTTAGTTAGGATTATTGCTAGTCTCTTGGAGAAGTCTAATTATGTAGTAGTTTTCACTCGCTATTGTAGTTTAATATCTTTATTACTACTACCTCCGTATTAAAATATTTGTCACTCTTAACTTTTGATCACGACGTTTGACCATGCATCTTATCCAATAAATTATGCAAGTATTATTTATTTTATTTGTTACTTATTTTATTATGAAAGTTATTTTAAACATAAGTTATCTTTTTGTATATTTATATTTATTTTTGGAAAAGATGAAAGGTCAACCATTGTGAAGAAATGTCAATAGTTACAAATATTTCGATACAGAGGGAGTATTACAAAAGACTTTGTCCAATCTCATAGCAGTGTACCAGAAATTTTTGTTAAGTTTCAGTATTAGAAACTTTACATTGTTTCCCCATAAAGATGACTGAAATCATCAAATATGGAACTACATGCACGTGCAGTTTGCTAGGAATAAATATACATTTAGCCAATGAATGAAATGTTATTGTATATATTTAAGCCTTCGCATGATTAAAAAAGTTCACAAATCATCTGAAAAAATTGTTGGACATAATCCAATGCATCAAAAGATGCTACTTTATGATAATTGGTGGACCAGATACCTGTAGGGCAGCTGTCATGTGGGAACTGCTGAATACAGGTTCATACTGCTGAATTGGTATGCAAAACCCAGTATCTAGTCTGCCTACAAAAAACCCCCAATATATAGTTCCCATTTGCCAAATATGTAAACATACACAATGAACTTGTTCAAGAAATATATACATAAAAGAATTGCACTTTTGATTCAGAATTTGCGGCAATGTTGAAACCACCAAGTTCAAATGGAGCAGCAATCAAGGCTTCCACATCATCACGGGCCATGTTGGAGCCAAGGGCCTAGCATGCACTGGGCGAGCCAAGTATCTATCAACTGTCACAACCGCACAAACACCTTCTTCTTTCACCTTCCATCGAAGCCATCAATGCACAAACCCTAGCCATCACGCAAACATTGTGGTCGCCATCGTTCATGGAGATTGTTCGCAGCAACTCGGCGAATGGCATGTTGAATGGGACTGGAAGGCTGGTTGTTGGCGGTCTTTACGGCCTGATTTCCGACCTCCAACCGAGTATAAAATAAACGCAATGGAATAATTCACCATAGCTATAGGGTTTATTTCTAATCATTTCCACAATTTTTGATGTTTAATTGATTCCGGGAGGCGAAATATCAAAGTTGGGACAAAACCTGATGATGACATCACTCCTATGGATACTCACAACAATCATCCATTGATCGTTCAAGGTCCAATTAGTAGAGCTTGCGCACGACAATTGAATTTAGAGGTGAGCTCGTTCCTAAGTACTTCTTTATGTGATTATTAGAATAGATTGCTACCTAATGATTATATTATAATTAGGAACCATGGAGAGGACCAGAGGATAGTTGGAGAAGGGCTTCAAGATGGAGAGGACCGGCAAGGGCGTGCAAGTCAATATAGAGGCCCAAATCAACTCGACTTCGAGCCCACCTCGGAGTCCAGGAGCAGTCAGCGCTAAATCGGACGCCCAGGTCGCATACGGGCTCAGATTTTGACGTTCTTTATATGCTCGGAAAGCTAAGAAGATAATCTTTGAAATGGAACTGGTCTCATGGCAAAATTCGTCCAGAGTCATTGGTAATCGACGAAACAAGTTGACGTCCAGAATCTGTTTCGGTGCTGCGTCGTCTTATTTTGGCCTTTGGGCCATGTATCATCTTGAGCCCAATAGGGGCACGTCCAGGGAGGTCGACCATGACCCTAGACTCCTTAAAACAGTAGTAACTGCCTAAATTAGGGTTTGGATTTTGCTTAGATCAATTATGTCAAGAACAGTGTCGCCGTTCATCGGTTTGTGAGACCCCAACTTCGTGAGTTTAATCATACATATACAATTGTGTTGCAATCTTTCTCATTCTTGCTTGAGTTCTTTGATTCACAGGCAAGGATTAGCCTTCTGGGCGAGGTCAACCGTGGAACACCGGTTGATAACCTGAGGAGACGTGGTGCTGCGATTGCGGGGTTCATAACGTATTGTTCGGAAGCCCGATCGATTTGAATCACGACTCCACCAAATCGAGAGTTATCAGAACCTTTCGAAAGATCGGGAAACCCTAGTTCCCATCAAAACCACTCCAAAAAGGTGGGTTCGGCCGAACGCCATGGTTCGACCGAACTCCGCCCTTGTGCCCGGTGCATGCCACACCTTGGAAACGTACAAACCACCAAAACCGCGGGCATGAGTGGACCATCATGACCATCCCCAAGATAGAGGCGATGCATCGGAGGGCAACCAGGCACTAGACCCAGTTCGGCCAAACGGATCAGTTCGACCGAAGTTTCCCACATGCAACCGACATACCACCGCCACGAGGAGGCAATCTGGAGCATTGTCTTTGAGGCGGTGCAAAAAGGTTGGTTCGACCGAACTGGGCTAGTTCGGCCGAACCGCCATAGTTCGGGCGAATGCCCCGGGTTTGGCCGAAGTGCCCGGAACCACACCTGTGGTTGGTTGGGCGCTGCTCCATCCTCCACCATCTTTCCTTGCTATAAATAGGACCTTCTAGCACATGTATCAAAAACACAAGAGAAAGGGAAGAGTAGCCTCCTAGCGAAGTGCTGCCCCATTCATATCTAGAAGATAGAGAGAGAGGAGAGGTGAGTGTGCTGAAGAGGAGCCGGAGTGTCGGCCCCTCTTTCACCTGTACCTCTACGGATCCAATTCTGCTTCGAGTAACATCCGGGTCGTGTCTGGTAACTCTTGTATCTCTCTCATTAATTGAGCATCAGTTCTTACTTTTATTTGCTTGCTGGCCCCTCGTTCAATGCTTAGTTGATTAGTTTAATTGTATACTAGTTGCTTAGCTTGGGTGCTTGTCTTTCTATAGGAGATAAGTATTAGTTGACTAGTGTAGGCGTGGTGCCTAGACATGAGGTTAACTTGGTTTGCCTCTGATTCATACGTATGTGTGGTAGCCGTTAGGTGGTGATAGCCCTATACGGCCTACGTAATCCACCGCATCTGTCTTGGCCTGTAGGAACCTGAGAGGCTGTTAGTGGCTCCCCTTCTCATCCCTTTCTGTGAGTCGCGTGCACCTTATCCCGATGCAAGTTTATAACTGTAGTATCTGATTCACTCATTTAATCAGTAGGATATAGTTATCATATTCGTGCCCTCTCTACCCTCTGGGTGCTTTTCTTCCCTCCTCTTCGTCGTCATCCATTCCATCACACAATCCTTGGATAACTTAGTTTAGAATTAGTTCACTTCTCGTTCCTCGTGGAAATCGATACCTTAGAATACTCCCGGGTGAAAGCTACATCGGTATCCATCCGGTTGCGGATTTATCTGTAGGCCGTAAGGACTGCCAACACTGATAGCTGGTGATGCATGAGGCAATGAAAGGGGCTATGGCACTGGTCATGCGCCAGCTCGGAGTGGCCTTGCTCGTGGTGGTGGATGCCATAATGGAGGTGGACAAGGTCACTACCAGGGACAGAATGTCAGTGCCTACCATGGGCTGAGGGTCAACCCCAACATTGATGGACCTTAGACCACCTTTTGAGACTAAGTACCAGAATCAACAACCTTATTGGGATGCATTCATGCAGCAAAAGTCGTCGGAAGTCATCATGGCGCGACCGCAACAAAACAAAGATAATGTGAGCCAAAAGAAACACTTCCATCATCTTGGGCAAGGAGGTTATAGGAAGGCAATTCCCAAATGGCATAAGAGGGGAGAAGGCCTAATTGCAAGAGAAATCATACCAGCGACTCTTGACTAGCTACTGGGAGCAAAGTATTTCTTCTATGGTCATGGTGGCACATGTCACACCTCTTTTTAGAGGGAAAACCAGATGCATCTCATATGTGCGTCATGATCAAGTTTACACACATATGATTTAGGTTACAAGATATCCATAAGCCTGACATAATGAAATAGTATGAAAATATAATTATTACAATATCAGAGTTGACACAAAAGTCATAGCGGAAGAATAAATGATCGTTAATTAAGCATAGCAAAATAAACTGCATCTTCACATGTAGATGATTTTGGACTCGCTTAGAAACCCTCAAAACTAGTAGTATAATCCACAAAGTACTCTAAGTTTGAGCAGCAATCCGGGTGTTGTAGATACAATATAAATAAACAAGCGTGAGCCCATGTCATACTCAACAAAGTTTAGAAATAAATGACATGCAAGACTTTATAAAGTGGATGGCTAAAAGGATAGCTGCATTTAGCACTTTTAGTCAGCCAAATTTTATTAAGTATCTAGCACATCTAAGTTTATAATAACCATAATGACTGAAACATCATAAACCCATGATATTCAGGTAACCATAATTTATATCATATTCAAATAAATTAATCATGTGAGGGTCTTGACCGCTCATGATTGAGAGCACGATTGGGAGTAGAGGTTGTACACATTCACCATAAGCCACGATCCCCATGTACCCTTCCTCACATGATATGAACCGAGTACTAGGTTTCATTATGAGACCTTTACAAAGCACATTTAATACAAAGTAACCCGCTAAGGTTTCTAGTCCAACCAGAGCATAACCCTCCATAGTGAGGGAAGTATTTTAGCAAAGCATACCGCTCAAGAGGACCGAGATATAACCACTGGTCAACGAGGAATAGAGAGAGAGGCTGGGAGTTGGGCTAGGAGAGGGAAAGGAGATGTGTCTGGCTTGGGCTGAAGGAGGAGGTGGGAAAGCGAACCAAGAAGAACTAGGCGGGGGGGGGGGGGGGGGCAAAAGCAAACTCACATAGAAACAACTATTCGAAACCCTAAGCAAGTGCAATTCAAATTCAATTTTAAATCAAATTTAAATTCTAGTTTGAATTACCAACAAACAAAAAACAATGCAACAACATGAATGCAACAAAAAAATATTTTAACTAAAATTATTTAATATGATATTATTGATTAAAATGCTAGAAATTCCAATTAAATCCTAGAAAAATTATTTAAGCCTTAATAAATCCTAGAAAAATTCATAAAGTTGCTAGATGCATTATGTGATGAAATTTAGGGTGTTACAGCACACTAAACATGGAAGATAGATCATTTGTGACTAGTGATTCATTAAGGCAAGAGGGTGACAGGCTCAATGTTGTACTAAAGGCTATAACCGAAGGAACTTTTAAGTTTGATAGAGAGAAAGACTAGATGAGTTACGCACTTGAGAATCCAGAACACAATGGACGTGTCCGAGGCATGGGTGTACTTCCATGGAAATCCATGGCTTTGCTGAAGATCTCGAGACTTATATATGTCAAAAATGAATCAAGGCTACACAGGAAGAGAAGATCTGTATTCTGCAAGAAGGATTAGAAGAAGTGAGACAATAATTGTCGGCAATAAAGTAACCAGCTTCATCAAGTGCTATGTGGACTTGTTGACACAAAAATAGAGCGGTGAACTTCTGCGTTGAGAACACACGAAGGACCTGGGAGACGCAGTCTTGCTTTTACAGTTGATCGCAGCTTTTGTTCCTCACGGTCGATTCGACCGCACTCCACACTCCAGCACATGGTTCTAACCACACTCCAGCACATGGTCCCCTCTCCACTCATTCTATTTCTCTTTCCTTTCCTTTTCTTGCTCTCTCGACCTGATTCATTCCTCCGCAGGAGCATAGCGGCGAAGGCTCCTCCGCAGGAGCGCAGGCGGTGGTGGCGGGCGAGGCTGTCGAGCTCCTCCACGAGAGCGTTGGTGGCAGGCGCAGCCGAGCACCGGCGAGGTCTCCCCACGGGAGCGCCGGTGCCGGGCTTGCCGGGCTCCTCGCACGGGAGGAGTGCGACTGCGGCTGCGCGCTTGACACGGTGGGGGAGCGGCATGGAGCGACGGTGTGGTGGGGAGCCCCACAAGGAGGGCGGCGCTACGGGCAGCCATGAGCTCCTCCGCAACAGGGGGCGGCCAGCTGCGCACCCAGTGATGTTTATTCAAAGAATACTTCTAATCCTTCTTATGTATAAGTTTATCCGTCGATGATTTATATCGAGCACGTCTTCCTGGGGGTACCCCAGAGAGTAGATTGGTGGGTCTCGATGAGTTCTAGGAACGACAGTACACGAATAACATAAAGATTTAGACAGGTTCGGGCCGCGAGTAGCGTAATACCCTACGTCCTGTGTGTTTGATTGTATTGTACATGTGGTTGAGTTGTATGGTCTTGCCTGTAGGCTTCTGCCGAGCTAGGGACCCCTGCCCTCCTTTATATATCCCAGGGGGCAGGGTTACAGGGTAAGTTTCCTAGTCGGTTACAATAAGTGAGTTCTAGTTGGATTACACGAGTAGTTCTACTAGGACTCGGTTTTATATCTTGAGGGTACCCGGGGATGTATATCCCACAAGCCCCTGAGCATCTTGCACCTTTGCTTCAAGTCTTTAATCTGCTTTAACATCTTCGAGTAGTTGGAGCTAAGTCCAAGACGCTCAAGCCTTCTCTTTAGAGTAGTTTACATTGGAGTGCATCTTTAGATGCACCCAATGGGTGTAGCCCCCGAGCCTCCGACTACTCTTTAAGTAATCGGAGGTTCAAAAGAAGTCTTCTATCTTCATCTTGATTAGTTCAATGGCGTGCACTGAGTAGGTGCACTCATTGGGTATAGCCCTTGAGCTTCGAGTTGGTTTTGTTAAAACTAGTCGAAGATCTTGAATGGATCAACAATAGGCACAAAAAATGTGTACCCATTGAGTGTAGCCCCCGAGCCTTGAAACGAATGGTTTACATTCGGTCCAAGGGTCAAGAACATAGTCTTCGAGTTGTTGTAATATGCAAGCACCGACTAGGTTAAAGTACTCGGCTGGCATTGTAAGGCCGCGCCGTTTGAGTATTGACTAGCTCTAGTACTTGTCTTCATGTCTTTGCTTGTGCTGTGCTGCCCCAAGCTTCAAGCGACTAGTTGAAGTACTCAACATGTGAGCACCGACTAGTATAAGTACTTGAGCGGCTCCATGATGTCATGAAGACGTGAAGTGGTGCCAAGTCTCACTAGTGCGAGTACTCAGCTGGTAACCCTACAATTTAAATATATAGGATGAGTAGTATTCGATCACGAAATATCCACGAAGGATAATAATAGCATTTGTAATGCATGTTTTAAACTTGTTGCTCGTTACTCTTGTTAGACTCGTAACCACTCGAGTAGTAGCCCTATTACGTTTAAACACTTGGTCCCGCTTAACTAGTCCTTTATGGTGCATAGGTGTTGCGAATTACCGAAGCTTTCCGGATTAAGGTGCATGCTATCGAGCGGCATTGGTCATTAAGAGTGCAGAGAAATAATAAAGCAGTCGATTAGGACTTTTCTCCTGTAGGAGAGACCGCGCGAGGGTTCGTAACCCGTTGGCGGCATGTCAAGCGAGGTATTCTTTTAGAATCGTCAACTCATGGCCAAGTATGTTTTTAAACAAACTGATAAAATTAATATAAAGAAAATAATTATTAAATAAGACAACTTGATGCGCGGATGATTGTCGACGAAGCCATGACGGTCAGCGATGGAACCGCGACGGTTGTTGTTGAAGTCGACTAGTCGGAGTCGGATCCGACTAGTTGTTGATGACGCGGTAGCCGATCTCGACTAATTTATAGTCAAAACGAGTAGTCGAAGTAGTCGTATGGCGAGTCGACATAGCCGATCTCGACTAGTTTTAACTAGTCGAGACACGTAATCGAAATAGTCGAGTGGTCGAAGTAGTCGTACGACAAGTCGATGCAGCCGGACGTCGATGTAGTCGTACTCGCTGAAGTCGTTGTCGATGAGGCCGACTAGTCGGAGTTGGTTCTGACTAGTTGTTGACGGCGCGATAGCCATTTCTCGACTAGTTGAGTAGTCGAAGTAGTCGTACAACGTGATGAAGTTCTTGTCGATGAAGTCGACTAGTCAGAGACTAGTTGTCGATGGTGCGGTATCCGATCCCGACTAGTTTTCTAGCCGAGATGAGTAGTCTAAGTAGTCGCGCGACGAGTCGATGCAGTCGTACTCGAGTAGTCGAAGCAGTCGACGGTGAATTGGCGTTGCCGATCGTCGATGTAGTTGTACTTGAGTAGTTGAAGTAGTCATTGCGCATGATGAAGTAGTCGTTGATGAAGCTGACTAGTCGGGGCATGCCCCTGACTAGTTCCTGAGCTTGAAACACTTGTCTCCGAGTGGTTTCGGGTCAAGCCGAGTAGTTGAGGCTGTCGTTCAAGATGTACCCGGACTCAACTTGATGAACCCGAATCGGAGTTGAAGTTGAAGTCGGAGTAGAAGTCGGGGTCGAAGTCGAGATCAAAGTCGAGGTAGTGTCGAGGTCGAAGTCAAGGTCGAAGCCGAAGAGGTCGTCGAGAGTTGGTTCTCAACGAGATCGCGGAGCGGCTGCGGTGGGGTCGCCGTCATCAAGTATGGGCCCGGACGATCCGCAAGGTGGCTTGCAGACTTTGTCGTTGCCTAAGGCGATGAAGATCCAGGCGCTGAAGATGATGGTCGCGTCCTCCTCGATGCCGCAGGTGTTGAAGCTTGATCCCATCGCACCTAATGGCGAACTTGCGGCGAGTAGCCCCACGGTGGGCGCCAAGTGTCAATGATTTATATCGAGCACGTCTGCCTGGGGTACCCCAGAGAGTAGATTGGTGGGTCTCGCCGAGTTCTAGGAACGACAGTACATGAATAACACAAAGATTTAGACAGGTTCGGGCCGCGAGTAGCGTAATACCCTACGTCCTGTGTGTTTGATTGTATTGTATGTGTGGTTGAGTTGTATGGTCTTGCCTGTAGGCTTCTGCCGAGCTAGGGACCCCTGCCCTCCTTTATATATCCCAGGGGGCAGGGTTACATGGTAAGTTTCCTAGTCGGTTACAATATGTGAGTTCTAGTTGGATTACACGAGTAGTTCTAGTAGGACTCAGTTTTCTATATTGAGGGTACCCGGGGATGTATATCCCACAATATCATCAATTAATAAGCTGATTCATGAAGTACATGTAAGCTCATGGCCAGTTGACTGAAAAGTATTACAAAAGTTAATATTTTATCACCAATCAGAATTAACAGACCGGCAACAATCAATCTAGCATCACTACCAATTGGATTGGACCTAACCAAGACATCGTTGACAGTAGGGCGAAAGATCAAAAGCCACATGTCTAATAATCTAATTATGATGAAAATATAAACTCAGTAAGCTAAACCAAATTATCAGCTATGAGGCCGAATCTGATATCCTAATGAGCATAAGCGACCCATCGGCTATTCAAGTTGGGTCAACATGATTAACAATAATGAAGCGTAAAATCTATCAACTAGAGAGCCGATAGGAGCGCCGTTGATCTCTTACTCCATTATGACTAAGCCCATAAGACGATAAAGCTTAAACTAACGTTACCACCAGAATTTCTAGATGAAACGACAACGATGGGTCCGGAAGTTACAATCTAGAAATACTAGTAGCAAGAGGTTAATCTAAACTCCATAAACTGATGGATTTATTCGCAACTGAATTTAATATCAACAGCACTCAAAGGGTTGCCGAGATTAAGATGCAACGGGATATTAAAACGATCTATCGTCTATTTCAATGTGATTAACGCTAATTAGAGCAAAATAGACAGCATGATGATAGATTAAAGAATATCAGCCGATGCAAGTGCAATTAAGACATGATAACTGTGATTTTACCACATCTAGCAAGAGATCAAGCGATGCAGCCTGACGAGACAAGATAAAATTGATAACTGGTGAACGTGAATAGAAACAGAACAAGGAAGCCTAAAATGGCAACCCTAATCAGTTCTAAACACATTGATAACTTGGTAGAACTCTGGACTTACCCCTTCGTCGGATATCAAAACCATGTAGCCCTTCGAGACGTGCCAAGTTCCGCCGACGATTAAAGTAAAAACATGACAGAAAGGTAAAGGGTGACGATGCGCCGAGTTTGATTGATCGAAATTTAAAAAACCTTTACAATTACCGCATCCCTTTATATTTATAGGCGTGGCTCTAGATCTCACGTGAATATCAAACTTGCCTAAACAAACTAGTACTTGACTACTTTAATTAATGTATAAAACAAAAGGAAATATTAAGATACATGGATTCTAATTTCCTTTCGGTAGGATGAACACAACGGAAGTCTAGATATTAACTCTCTCGATAGGTAGAGCCTCAAGTCCACAGGGACACCGACTAGTTGACCACAGCTTAGAAGTATGGAAATCCTCATGAAACTCGGCATCTGTCTCAATCACTGATCCATCTGTTACCCATCCGGGATTTTGTTGAATATTGGCAAGTGTAAGTAAACCATTTACTTAGCAAGTATAACACGGTGTATGAAGGCTAAAAGTAAGACTAGACACGGCTGTACTGCAATAGCATTTTTAGTTGATTCATTTTAGCATTATCCAAGTTACTACGATAAATGAATCCTAGTTGCAACCCAAATAATGAAGTAATAATAACATTGAGCAATAATAAACATCATCTTAATTAAAGAACCACTAATAAAAAAGGATCCAGGCCACTCGTGACCGAGAGCACGTCTATCATGATAGATTTACACTCTGCAGAGGTTTCGCCCTTTACCCACCGATCGCGTAAAAGCTCAATGGAGCTTTGCACCCAACCACGCAACATCACACTTCCTTTGGCGTGACTGCATAGGGATGCTACGAGGCTTTTTACAAGACACCCTAACATGACAGTAGCCGCTTATGGTACAACACAGGCATCATGGCCTAGGCACCGAGATTGACTGACATTTATGGAGTCAGACCATAAGGGGATCAATGACATCCGGAGCGCGGGCATCACACCCAACAATGCGCAACGTGTGGAGTTCCCCATCGTAGGGACTCCCAGCACGGGACTGTGCCTAACGAGACATAGCCGATGGATCTCCCATGTTTCCATAACGCCTTTCGGTAACCACTGACAAGCTAGAGACATACAAGCTACTTGTCCAAGACCAAATGATGAGGACATCACCGCCAACGATACAACCACGCCATCTTCTCCTATCATTGCCGGTCCTATTACCCGTGCTCATGCTAGACAACTTAATCATCAGGTGAGTTCACTCCTGAGTTCATGTTCATCATATTTAGACTATGGAGACCTGTGCACTCTTGTTTTGCTTAGGAATCATGGAGAGGATCGAGAACGAAAAGGATTCACGCGGGCTGGATTCGGGCCGCAGAAAAACATCAACTTGTGATGGACGCCACGGCCGCATACCGACTCAGATTGGGGCGTTCAAGTACTTCACAGAAAGCTTATCAAGTCTACTTCCCAACGGATCTGACCACACATCCATATCTGTTCGGAATCGTGCAGAATTGTCTTTTTGCTCCGAGATGTTTTCTGCCCATAATGCTGCGCCATCTTATTTTGGCCCAATGGGCCGTGTATCATGTAGAGTCCATTATGGATGCGTCCTAGGGTTGGAGCATGACCCCAGCACCCCTATGGTCATCCTCCCTTGTCTTATACCCCTTAGACGCCGCCAAGAACACTTGGGTTTTGTTTAGATCAAGTTTAGCCATTGATACTTGCTTGTAAGCGCGTGTGCTGGTCCAGCCGCCCGTCTTCGAGTCTTCAGAACCCCACTTCATTTGTGATTGAGTTTGAGATTGAACACTTCATTCCCATCTAGTAATTTCAGTACTTGTTCGATACTTGTTCTTGCTAGTTCTTCGATTACTTGCAGGACAGGACCGGGTGACGTGCTTCCACAAGATCATGACATGCATAGGAGGTGGTGTATCGGTTGCTAAGGCGCAGTCTTTGGAAGGCTGTAGTCGGGCCGTCAATGTCGTCTCCTCCAAACTAGTTATCCCCCATGCCTCTCATCGAAAGATTGGGCATAAACCCTAGCGGGTTCCCATCAGTTGGTAATCAGAGCAAGGTTGTTCGGTGAGAGATTCCAATCGTTCCCCCTATTTTTTTCTTACAGTACACAAAAGCCAATTTTTTTTAGTAGATTAGTTTACCGTGATCCTATAAACCCTCTGAGCCTTGCTAGTACTGCTTAGTTCGGGCTTGTTGAGTTTTCGGTTGCATCGGTCGTGTTGAGTTGCAGGTCTTAGTTCTAGTCGTTTAGAGTTTCGAGTTCTTGTCACGTTTCGGTCACGGCTGTACGCTACCTATTGGTTCCTGTGTTGGGCAAATTTGAGTACTCATTGGTGATCCAATCCGACCAGGAATCGGCTAACTGTGAGAAAAGGAAGACCAAACCGAACCCCCACATCGTGTGGCAATTCGAGTTGCAATCGGTTTCGGAGTCCGAGTTGCTTGCTGCTTCGTGTTACCTTACCGTGCAGCTGTTGATTTGAGCTTATATATTGACATGTTCCGAAAAGGCAACAATACTTTATATTCATATTCGACCTCTCCAAGTTTGTGCATAAAACAGATCAGTTCGCCTCACTCTAGAGAGAGAGAGAGAGAAATTGGCTGTCTGGGATCCTCTTTGTTCATATATTTAGTTTTGAGGACCCCTAAAAAAAATAAAAAAAGAAGCAAAAGAAAAAGAAGAAAGAAAGGGGCTGATCATTGTGATTGCTTTTCGGTGGTGCGTTGTGACTTCCTTTGTGTCCAGGCTCGCGTTTCTAGTATGGTCTAGGCTAGGACCAACACAGTACCGCTGTTGAACGATTATTCGGCTTGCTTTGTTTTAACTAACGTGGTGCTAGCTATTCCTTATTTTCAGCCCACCTATAGCTCCACATATCCGACTACAACTTTACAGGTCTTGTTGCTGCGGCACCAATACACTTTATTCCAGGTTTGCAGACTTGTTGGTAGACGTGCCCTCCTGTCGAGCAAGGTAAGAATTGGTAAGAGCTTGTATATGTGAGCGCCTTATAGTACCTACATCCTATTAGCTGTAGGGCTTTTATTTCTTCACCTATTTCTCTTGTTGCCTCTGTTTGTTTAACCATGACAGGATTAGAAGGTGATGGTGATGGGTCTCCCAGTAACAAGATCCCACAGTCTCCTCGCACCAAGGGCATCATACAACATTTTGAAAGGTTGGCGAAGAAGCACAACGAGGGGATTGATAATGACTTGCTGGTGACGAATGAGAAGATGGGGCAATTGGAGGCCTCACAGATCGCGACCAATAACAAGCTTACAAAGATGGAGGCGTCAGTGGCTCGTATGGATAAGAGTCTTGCTGCACTTTTGAGGCGATTTGATGAGATGCATGCTAAAACCACTAGCGGGCGTGATGGAGATGACAAGAAGGACAACAGCAAGACTGATAAGAAGGAAGAAAGTTTTGACGACAATGCATACAGTGCGGATACTGAAGTCGATGACCAAGATCCTGCTCGCCGCCGGCTACGTTATAATCGCCGAGGTATGGGTGGTCATTGTCGATGCGAGGTACATGGTAATGTTGATGCTTTTAGCAAGAATAAATTTAAGATACCTCCTTTTGATGGTAAATATGATCCTGATGCTTATATTACTTGGGAGATTACTGTTGATAAAAAATTTGCATGCCATGAATTTCCTGAAGCTACGCGTGTTAGGGCTGCTACTAGTGAGTTTAGAGATTTTGCTTCTGTTTGGTGGATACAACATGGCAAGAAACATCCTAATAACAAGCCACAAACTTGGGATGCTTTGAAACGGGTCATGCGGGCTAGATTTGTTCCTTCCTATTATTCACGGTGCTAAAAGTGTAGAAGAATATTATCAAGAATTACAAATGGGTATGTTGCGTTGTCAAATAGAGGAGGGTGAGGAACCTGCTATTGCTAGATTTGTGGGAGGGCTGAATAGAGAAATTTGGGACATCGTTGAATATAAAGATTATAACAGCATAACAAAGTGTTTTCATATTGCTTGTAAAGCTGAGAGAGAAGTGCAGGGACGATGTGCAGGTGCAAGGTCTAATGTTTCTGCAGGAAAATCAGTACCATGGCAGCAGCGCACGACTACTTCCTTGACCGGGCGTGCACCTCCCCCAACTCCATCGTCGAGTCGTTCAGCACCACCGCCTCCTTCCAGTGACAAGACACGTGTTGTTCCCACAAATTCAGCAACAAAATCTGCCCCAAAACCAGCCGTTAGTACTTCCTCAATTGCCTCCATAGGTAGAACACGAGATATCCAGTGTCACCGGTGCAAGGGTTATGGGCATGTGCAGCGTGATTGCCCAAACAAGCGCGTTTTGGTGGTTAACAATGATGGTGGGTATTTCTCTTCTAGTGATTTCGATGAACAAACACTTGCTTTGCTTGCGGCTGATGATGCAGGTAGTGAGGAGCCACTAGATGAATAGATTGGTGTAGAAGATGCAGAGCATTATGAGAGCCTCATCGTGCAGCGTGTGTGTAACACCCTAAATTAGGCCTATTTAAAATTTTAGTAATTAATGGGCTTTTTTATTAAAGTTCCCATGCTCAACATAGGGTAAATAAATAATTTTTGGCAAAATAAAATCAAATATAAGGTTAGAAACATTTTTGTTGCATCCATGCTGCTGCATTGTGTTTTGGTTGCTTGTGAATTAGATTGGAATTTAAATCCTCTTTAAATTCGAATTTGATTCGCATTGTTTAGAGCTCTAGAAAAGTTGTTTCGGCCCTGGTCCGTTTTTGCCCCTCAAACTTTCTTCTCAGCCCGCTCTTCCCCCTCTCTTCTTTTCCCCGAGCAGCCCAGCTCCCCGCTCTCCCCCGCTTGCGGCCCAACCCGCGGCCTGCCCCTCTTCCCCGCCGGCCTGCTTCGTCTCCCGCTCCCACGCCAGCCCGCCTCGCCCGCTCGCGGCCCAGTCCGGCCCAGCAGCCAGCCTGCCGCGCGCCCCGCCTCCAGCCGCTGACACGCGGGGCCCGCGTGCCAGGGCCGTCCCCAACCTCCCGCCCGAGTCCGACGCGCCCCCGACTCCGACCCGGGGCCCACTGGCGCGGACGCCAAGGTCCACCGGGGCCACCCCGCGTCGCCTCTATTTAAGTGGCCGACCCCGCCGCCCTCAAACCCTAACCACCCGCACCGCAAACCTAACCCTAGCCGCCAGCTCGCAGCACCGCCGCCGCATTTCGAACTCGGAGCCGCCGTCACTGATTCGACGTCTCGCCGCCACTCCGTCCAATCCGACCGCCGGGAAAGCTTCGCCAGGTGGTAAGCTCACTCCCAAGCCTGGTTTCGATCTGTTTCGCGCGCCGTAGCTCCGTCGCCGACATCGCTCGAGCGCCGCCGCCGCCATAGCTCGTCGCAAGCTCGCTCCGCCGCTCTCCGCTCGTCCACAACCCCGCAGCTGCACTCGCCGTCGTCCCGCGCATCTGTAGCACCAGGCCGCGTCCCAAACCGAGCATCCTAGCTCGTTTTCGAGCTCACGCCGGCGACCCTCCGCCGCGCCCGCGGGCGCCGCCGCCGCAGTCACCTCGTCGCCGGCGACCCAAACCCCAGATCGAATCTGAGCCGCTCGATCCGTTTTCCACGGCCCAGATTGGACCCAGCCGAGTCAACTCTGACTCATACCAGTCAACCCCCGGGTCAGCCCTGCCTTTTTGCTAAAGAGCCCCTCCACTATTTCAGAATTTAACCGGGGTCCAGATCTATTCAAAAGTATTTACAGTTAGTCCTGATTTTTACAGAAAACCCCCTGTCCTTTTTAAAAATAGCACCCAAGGTCCTGTCTTGGTTAATTTGCAATTAAACCCTCCTGTTTTAATATAAAATTATGTTTTAGCCCCTGAGTTTTTGCAAATAAGCCCCTGGAACTTTTAAAACTTTGCCAGCAAGCCCCCGAACCGTAGAAACGCCATAACTTCTCTGTTTTAGCTCCGATTTGAGTGATTTTCGCGCTCATGTGTTCGTAGCGAAGCGTAGATTAGTTTCTAAGCCTTCTTTTGTTTTGTTTTTACTGTTTGGTATACTGTTCTAATAGAATAATATTGGTTGCATGTATTGGCTTGTGTGGATGCTTGTGTGTTGCTTCGTGAGTCCAGTCGGTGAACCGTACGCGCTTGAGTTCGAGGGTTACGAGGAGCAGGACCAGCAGCAGTAGCAGCAGTTTGAGGAAGGCAAGTTATAGCACAGACAATCCTTGCTACCTACTCACTTGTAATACATT
Source organism: Echinochloa phyllopogon (assembly GCA_033239725.1). Classification (NCBI taxonomy): domain Eukaryota; kingdom Viridiplantae; phylum Streptophyta; class Magnoliopsida; order Poales; family Poaceae; genus Echinochloa; species Echinochloa phyllopogon. The sequence continues at coordinate 26,965,077 of BTCW01000015.1, read as the reverse complement.
ATTTCATACATGCATGTGTCTAATATGATGTATCCTTTAAGGTTGTACCTAGTTTTTCATTATCCTATCCTTGTTTACCTTGGGTTTATTGCATATGGGTAGATCTTTGCTAAGCATAGCTACTGTAACCTCTATTTAACTATTAAACTTGTATTAACGGTCCACTTCAACTTTAACGTTAAAACTTGCTTTTTAGCAACATGGATCAGGGAGCTAGAGGTAGTGTTGTGTGCTTTGCTCTATTGTCTCCCTCTAAGGACCGTTTCTTAAAGCGCAACCCAGGAGCCTGTCGCCACCGCCAGAACTATAATGGCTCTGGTCTTGGACAAGTAGCTTGTACGGCTCTAGCTTAACAGTAGTTACCGACGGGCCAACGGCGTTATGGGAATCACTCGTGAGAGTATGGTTTGATCCACCAAGGACGGGGGTACCGTCGGCTATGCCTCGTTAGGCACAGTCCCATGTTGGGAGCCACTGTGAGATCGGGAGCTCCACACGTTGCGCTCTTTACTTTGTTGTTGGCATGCTTTGCCGCGCTCTGGGCGCCATTGACCCTCCTATCGCCGCGCCCTGGGAGATAGTCGATCTTGGTGCCTTGGATCATGCTGCCTGTGTTGTACCATAACGGCTACTGTTTTGTTAGGGTGTCTTGTGAAAAGACTTGTAGTGTCCCTATGCGATCACACCTCGGAAGTGTGGTTTAAGAGGTTTGACCACCTCGGCATGGTTGGGTTTGAAGTTCTTTTGAGCTTTTACGCGACTGGTGGGTAAAGGGCGAAACCTCTGCAGAGTGTAAATCTATCATGATAGCCTTGCTCAGGGTCACGAGCGGTCTGGATCCTTTTTGATTAGAAGATGATGTTTATTTATGCTTAATGTCACTTACACCTTATTATTTGGGTTACAACTGGGATTCTTACACTTGTAGTAACTTGGATAATGTTAAAATGAACCAACTAAAAGTGCTAATGCAGTTAAGCCGTGTCTAACCTTTTTGAGCCTTCATAACCCGTGCTATACTTGCTAAGTAATTGTTTTACTTACACTCGCTATTTATTCAACAAAATCCCGGACGGGTAACAGATTGGGATGTGCATGAGTCTGTTGCTGAGTTTCCAGAAGATCTACCGTACTATTGAGTTGTGTTCTCCCAGTTAGAGTCCCTGTGGAGTGCGGCTTCAATTAGAGAGAGTTTCTAGTCTTCTGCTGTATTGGTTAGTTTATTTATGATGCACTCTGATGTAAAACTCTATTTATTCGAGTAATATATTCAGCATATGTTCTTTGTTTACCATATTTGTTTGCTATATGTGTACTGTGACTTCTTGGGCACACATATGGCCACATTCGGGTTTCCGTGTAAATCCGGGTGTGACAGATTGGTATCAGAGCTGTGCTGACTGTAGGAACGCAGCCTAGTTGGAACGGTTGATAAATCATTAGGAGACCACCATGATTTTGTTTCAGATCATTTAGTTACATTTTTCAAAACCAGTGCTGCCGAGTCTTGTGTGAATCCTTTCTCTAGGTGCTTGATTTTGTTGTTGTTATGCTTATGCTTGATTTCGATTTTTGTAATGATTGTGATGGTCATAGACGCGAGTCTATCTCCATCTAGATATCGGACTAAGGCTTAAGGATATTAATGTTTACATAGAAGGGGTATTTATTTTTCTTGCTCTTCATCCATCAAATCCTCCATCCTAACGAGTTAGTAATCCTCTGAAGACACTTAGTTATGATCAATGGAGTTCTGATGAGAATTACTTGCTGATGATAGATGGTGAACACAAGGAGGTACACTGATGCTGGTGCAGGTGGAAACAACCAGAATCAGAATCCACCACCTCCACCACCGCCACTCACCATGGAGCAGATGATGCAGATGCAGCTCCAGTTGACGCAGCAGATGGCCCAGACCATAGCGTTGATGCAACAGCAACAACAGAACCCTCCACACCAGCCTCACGTGCCGCCAAGAGACAAGAGAGGCGAATTTCTGAAGGGACGCCCTCCTACCTTCACCAAGGCCAGCGACCCTCTGCAGGCAGATGATTGGCTCAAGGCGGTGGAGAGACAGCTCGACATCGCGCAGTGCAACGACCGGGAGAAGGTGTTGTACGCAGGAGGACAGCTCCAGGTACCAGCATTGGACTGGTGGGATTCATACCAGTACGCTCACCCCAACCGTGATCAGATCACCTGGCAGGAGTTCTGTGACAGCTTTCGCTCTCACCATGTACCGGAGGCTCTGATGGTCCTGAAGAAGAAGGAGTTCCTGGCGCTGAAGCAGGAAGGGATGAATGTCACCGCTTACCGTGACATGTTCATCGAGCTGGCTCGTTACGCCCCAGAGGACGTGGACACTGACAGGAAGAACCAGACCAGGTTCCGGGATGGTTTGCAGGATGCTCTGCAGTACCAGCTGATGTGCACCAAGTTCCCTAACTTTCAGGAATTGGTGGACAACACCTTTATGCTAGAACACAAGCGCCGTGAGATAGAGGAGAAGAAGAGGAAGTTCCAAGGCCAGCAGTCAGGGAGCAGCAGCTGCCCTCGCTTTACTCCTCCACAGGGGAATCAGCAGATGGGGAGCCAGCAGCGCTTCCAGGGCCAGTCCAGCTTGCTGAGTCGTGGCCAGTACCAGCAGCACCCCCAGTACCCCCAGGCGCCACAGCAACAGCGTTCCCAGAATCAGCTGCAGAATGGCCCAGTTCAGCGCAACCAGGTGCAGCCAAGGCCTGCCCAGCGCACCGGCCCAGTTAGCACGACACCAGTAGGTCCGAGGTGTTTTTACTGTGATGAGCCAGGACACTACACCAACGCTTGTCCCCGTAGGGGCCAGAATCCTGTTGGGCAGAACAACAACCAGAGGGCTGGGCAACCGCAGAACCAGAATGGGAATCAGCAACAAGGCCAAGCAAACCGTGGACAACAGAACCTGACTAGGGGAAAGCTTAACCACATGGGTGCAGAGACTGCCGAGGGTGCTACTGACGTGGTCGTGGGTACGTTCCCTGTCAACTCAACCCCTGCAACTGTTTTGTTCGATTCTGGAGCTTCGCATGCTTTCATATCTGCTGCTTTTGTGAAAAAGAACATGATGTCATTACGACCTATGTCAAACACCATGCTAGTTAGCTCACCAGGTGGGGAACAACGAGCCACTTTACGTTGTACCCATGTCACCATCACAATAAGGGGGGTAGACTTCGAGGTGTACCCGATCGTGCTGGAAACCCTTGGATTTGACTTGATTCTGGGTATGAGCTGGTTAGCCAGATATGATGGGGTGATTCAATGTTCCAAAAGAGCATTGCAGCTGACAGCAAAGACTGGTGAGAAAGTGGAGTATCAAGCAGCTAGTCCCTTGGAGCACAACCAGATCTACCAAGCTGAGGGTGTAGCACTGGAAGACATCAGAGTGGTGTGCGATTTTCCAGATGTGTTTCCAGATGAGTTACAAGTTATGCCCCCAGACCGCGAAGTTGAATTTGTTATTGATCTTAAGCCTGGTACTGCACCTATAGCTAAGAGGCCATATAGAATGGGAGTAAAAGAACTAGAGAAACTTAAAGAGGAATTAAGGGCATTGTTAGCAAAAGGGTATATTCGTCCTAGTTCTTCCCCTTGGGGAGCACCGGCTTTGTTTGTGGATAAGAAAGATGGGACCCAGAGAATGCGTGTGGATTATCGAGCTTTGAATGAAGTGACCATCAAGAACAAGTATCTGCTGCTGAGGATTGATGATCTCTTCGACCAGTTGAAAGGAGCATGTGTGTTCTCTAAGATCGATCTCCGATCCGGTTACCATCAGATGAGGATACAAGTGACTGACATCCCCAAAACAGCCTTCACAACCCGATATGGTCTATATGAGTTCACTGTCATGTCTTTTGGTTTGACAAATGCACCGGCATACTTCATGTATTTGATGAACAATGTGTTCATGGACTATCTTGACAAATTCGTGGTGGTGTTCATTGACGATATTCTGGTTTTCTCCAAGAATGAGGAAGAGCATGAAGAACATCTGAGGTTGGTGATGCAGAGACTTCGTGAGCATCAGTTGTATGCCAAGCTGAGCAAGTGTGAGTTCTGGTTGAAGGAAGTAGCATTCTTGGGTCACGTGTTGTCCAATGGTGGAGTGGCAGTTGATCCGAAGAAGGTTAGTGATGTGTTGAGTTGGAATCCGCCTAAGGATGTGAGTGAAATCAGAAGCTTCCTTGGAATGGCTGGATATTATCGGAGGTTCATTGAGGGATTTTCAAAGATTGCTAAACCCATGACGACACTATTGGAGAAAAATGCTAAGTTTGTCTGGACAGGTGAGTGTCAAGCCAGCTTTGAGGAATTGAAGAAGAGACTAACAACAGCCCCAGTGTTGGTTCTGCCCGACGTAGCCAAGAGATTCTCTATCTACTGCGATGCACCCCGTCTAGGACTGGGGTGTGTAGTCATGCAGGAAGGGAGAGTCGTGGCTTATGCATCAAGGCAGTTGAGGTAACATGAGCAGAACTACCCCACGCATGATCTGGAGTTGGCAGCTGTGGTACATGCTCTGAAGATTTGGAGGCACTACTTGATTGGTCACAGGTGTGACATCTACACTGATCACAAGAGCCTCAAGTATGTCTTCACTCAATCAGATCTGAACATGAGGCAACGCCGATGGTTGGAGTTGATCAAGGACTATGATCTGGAGATCCACTACCACCCAGGAAAGGCTAACTTGGTGGCAGATGCTCTGAGTAGAAGGAGTTACGTGAATAAGATCACGGGACATTGCTTACCAGAGGAACTCAGTTCAGAGTTTGAGAGGATGAGTCTGGGATTTGTGACCAGCGTCACCGAGATGGTAGTAGAACCGACCTTGGAACAAGAGATCCGAAAAGGACAGCTCACAGATGAGAAGATCAAGGAGATCATGGAACTGGTGGCATTAGGAAAAGCCCCTGGTTTTTGAGTGGATGACCAAGGGACATTGTGGTATGAGAAGAGGATCTGTGTACCAGATATAGTGCAGATCAGGGATGCAATTCCCAGGGAAGCCCATGAATCGGCGTATTCGATACACCCGGGTAGTACCAAGATGTACCAAGATATCAAAGAGAGATTTTGGTGGTACAGATTGAAGAGAGATGTGGCCACATACGTAGCCCTGTGTGACATGTGCCAGAGAGTCAAAGCTGAGCACCAGAGACCTGCAGGTTTGCTCCAACCCCTGAAGGTACCTGAATGGAAGTGGGAAGAAGTCGGTATGGATTTCATCACTGGCTTACCTCGCACTCAGAGGGGATTTGACTCAATCTGGGTAATCGTGGATCGTCTGACCAAGGTGGCGCATTTCTTTCCAGTAAAGACCACCTACACGGGAGCCAGACTAGCGGAGTTGTATATGGAGAGGATTGTGTGTTTGCATGGGGTACCGAAAAAAATAGTGTCAGATCGAGGTACCCAGTTCACATCACACTTTTGGCGACAACTGCATGAGTCTATGGACACTAAGCTACAGTTCAGTTCAGCTTACCATCCGCAGACAGATGGGCAGACAGAACGGACAAATCAGATATTGGAGGATATGTTGAGAGCATATGCTCTACAATATGGTGCTAGTTGGGACAGGAGTTTACCGTACGCGGAATTCTCGTACAACAACAGCTATCAGAAGAGTTTGCAGATGGCACCATTCGAGGCTCTGTATGGCAGAAAGTGTAGGACACCACTATTCTAGAATCAGACGGGAGAAAGTCAGGTATTTGGACTTGAGATACTAAGAGAGGCAGAGCGACAAGTGCAGATGATCAGACAAAATTTGAAAGTGGCACAGTCTAGACAGAAAAGCTATGCAGATGTCAGACGAAGAGACCTTTACTTTGAGGTCGATGACTTTGTGTACCTCAAGGTGTCACCTATGAGAGGAGTAAGGAGATTCAACGTTAAAGGTAAGTTAGCGCGTCGCTACATCGGACCGTTCAAGGTACTGGAACGGAAGGGTGAGGTAGCTTATCAGCTAGAGTTACCTGAGCAGTTGGCAGGAGTGCATGATGTGTTCCATGTGTCTCAGTTGAAAAAGTGCTTGCGAGTACCTGAGGAACAGATTCCGATTGATGAGCTGAATGTGGAGGAAGATCTTACCTATACTGAGCATCCTGTCAAGATTTTGGAGGATTCAGAAAGAGTCACCAGAAATAAAGTGATCCGGATGTGCAAGGTTCAGTGGAGCCGCCATTCAGTGGAAGAAGCAACTTGAGAAAAGGAAGAAGACCTCAGGGCTGAATATCCACAGTTGTTCCCATCCACCTCCGAATCTCGAGGGAGAGATTCATCTTAAGGGGGGTAGGTTTGTAACACCCTAAATTAGGCCTATTTAAAATTTTAGTAATTAATGGGCTTTTTATTAAAGTTCCCATGCTCAACATAGGGTAAATAAATAATTTTTGGCAAAATAAAATCAAATATAAGGTTAGAAACATTTTTGTTGCATCCATGTTGCTGCATTGTGTTTTGGTTGCTTGTGAATTAGATTGGAATTTAAATCCTCTTTAAATTCGAATTTGATTCGAATTGTTTGGAGCTCTAGAAAAGTTGTTTCGGCCCTGGTCCGTTTTTGCCCCTCAAACTTTCTTCTCGGCCCGCCCTTCCCCCTCTCTTCTTTTCCTCGAGCGGCCCAGCTCCCCGCTCTCCCCCGCTTGCGGCCCAGCCCGCGGCCTGCCCCGCTTCCCCGCCGGCCTGCTTCCTCTCCCGCTCCCGCGCCAGCCCGCCTCGCCCGCTCGCGGCCTTGTCCGGCCCAGCAGCTAGCCTGCCGCGCGCCCCGCCTCCAGCCGCTGACACGCGGGGCCCGCGTGCCACGGCCGTCCCCAACCTCCCGACCGAGTCCGACGCATCCCCGACTCCGACCCGGGGCCCACTGGCGCGGACGCCAAGGTCCACCGGGCCACCCCGCATCGCCTCTATTTAAGTGGCCGACCCCGCCGCCCTCAAACCCTAACCACCCGCACCGCAAACCTAACCCTAGCCGCCAGCTCGCAGCACCGCCGCCGCGTTTCGAGCTCGGAGCCGCCGCCGCTGATCCACCGTCTCGCCGCCACTCCATCCAATCCGACCGCCGGGAAAGCTTCGCCAGGTGGTAAGCTCGCTCCCAAGCCTGGTTTCACTCTGTTTCGCGCGCCGTAGCTCCGTCGCCGACATCGCCCGAGCGCCGCCGCCGCCATAGCTCGTCGCAAGCTCGCTCGGCCGCTCTCCGCTCGTCCACAATCTCGAAGCTGCACTCGCCGTCGTCCCGCGCATCGGTAGCACCAGGCCGCGTCCCAAACCGAGCATCCTAGCTCGTTTTCGAGCTCACGCCGACGACCCTCTGCCGCGCCCACGGGCGCCGCCGCCGCAGTCACCTCGTCGCCGGCGACCCAAACCCCAGATCGAATCTGAGCCGCTCGATCCGTTTTCCACGGCCAGATTGAACCCAGCCGAGTCAACTCTGACTCATACCGGTCAACCCCCGGGTCAGCCCTGCCTTTTTGCTAAAGAGCCCCTCCACTATTTCAAAATTTAACCGGGGTCCAGATCTATTCAAAAGTATTTACAGTTAGGTCCTGATTTTTACAGAAAATCCCCTGTCCTTTTTAAAAATAGCACCCGAGGTCCGGTCTTGGTTAATTTGCGATTAAACCCTCCTATTTTAATATAAAATTATGTTTTAGCCCCTGAGTTTTTGCAAATAAGCCCCTGGAACTTTTAAAACTTTGCCAGCAAGCCCCCGAACCGTAGAAACGCCATAACTTCTCCGTTTGAGCTCCGATTTGAGTGATTTTCACGCTCACGTGTTCATAGCGAAGCGTAGATTAGTTTCTAAGCCTTCTTTTGTTCTGTTTTTACTATTTGGTGTACTGTTCTAATAGAATAATATTGTTTGCATGTACTGGCTTGTGTGGATGCTTGTGTGTTGCTTCGTGAGTCCAGTCGGTGAGCCGTACGCGCTTGAGTTCGAGGGTTACGAGGAGCAGGACCAGCAACAGTAGCAGCAGTTTGAGGAAGGCAAGTTATAGCACGGACAATCCTTGCTACCTACTCACTTGTAATAAATTATTTCATACATGCATGTGTCTAATATGATGTATCCTTTAAGGTTGTACCTAGTTTTTCATTATCCTATCCTTGTTTACCTTGGGTTTATTGCATATGGGTAGAACTTTGCTAGGCATAGCTACTGTCACCTCTATTTAATTGTTAAACTTGTATTAACGGTCCACTTCAACTTTAACGTTAAAACTTGCTTTTTAGCAACATGGATCAGGGAGCTAGAGCATGTGCTGTGTGCTTTGCTCTAGTGTCTCCCTCTAAGGACCGGTTCTTAAAGCGCAACCCAGGAGCCTGTCGCCACCGCCAGAACTATAATGGCTCTGGTCTTGGACAAGTAGCTTGTACGGCTCTAGCTTAACAGTAGTTACCGACGGGCCGACGGCGTTATGGGAATCACTCGTGAGAGTATGGTTTGATCCACCAAGGACAGGGGTACCGTCGGCTATGCCTCGTTAGGCACAATCCCGTGTTGGGAGCCACCGTGAGTGTGGGAGCTCCACACGTTGCGCTCTTTACTTTGTTGTTGGCATGCGTTGCCGCGCTCTGGACGCAATTGACCCTCCTATCGCTGCGCCCTGGGAGACAGTCGATCTTGGTGCCTTGGATCATGCTGCCTGTGTTGTACCATAACGGCTACTGTTTTGTTAGGGTGTCTTGTGAAAAGCCTCGTAGCGTCCCTATGCGATCACACCTCGGAAGTGTGGTTTAAGAGGTTTGACCACCTCGGCATGGTTGGGTTTGAAGTTCTTTTGAGCTTTTACGCGACTGGTGGGTAAAGGGCGAAACCTCTGCAGAGTGTAAATCTATCATGATAGCCTTGCTCAGGGTCACGAGCGGCCTGGATCCTTTTTGATTAGAAGATGATGTTTATTTATGCTTAATGTCACTTACACCTTATTATATGGGTTACAACTGGGATTCTTACCCTTGTAGTAACTTGGATAATGTTAAAATGAACCAACTAAAAGTGCTAATGCAGTTAAGCCGTGTCTAACCTTTTTGAGCCTTCATAACCTGTGCTATACTTGCTAAGTAATTGTTTTACGTACACTCGCTATTTATTCGACAAAATCCCGGACGGGTAACAGATTGGGATGTGCATGTGTCTGCTGCTGAGTTTCCAGAAGATCTACCGTACTACTGAGTTGTGTTCTCCCAGTCAGAGTCCCTATGGAGTGCGGCTTCAATTAGAGAGAGTTTTTAGTATTCCGCTGTATTGGTTAGTTTATTTATGATGCACTCTGATGTAAAACTCTATTTATTCGAGTAATATATTCAGCATATGTTCTTTGTTTACCATATTTGTTTGCTATATGTGTACTGTGACTTCCTGGGCACACATATGGCCACATTCGGGTTTCTGTGTAAATCCGGGTGTGACAGTGTGCTTAATGCACAAATGGAGAAGGCGGAGCAAAATCAGCGGCATACATTGTTCCAAACAAAGTGTGTAATTTAAAGAGCGTTCCTGCCGCTTGATCATTGATGGAGGCAGCTACAACAACTTGGCTAGTAGCGACATGGTGTAGAGACTTTCACTAACAAAAAAACCACATCCTCATCCATACCACATTTGATGGCTGAACAACAACGGTAAGGTAAAGGTAACCAAGCTGGTTCGAATTACTTTTGCTATTGGTTCATATCATGATGTTGTTGAATGTGATGTTGTGCCTATGGAAGCTTGTCATATTCTGCTAGGTAGGCCATGGCAATTTGATACAGATTGTAGACATCATGGTAGATCAAATCAATATTCTCTCATACACAATGATAATAAACTTGTTTTGCTTCCCATGTCTCCTGAGGCTATTGTGCGTGATGATATTGCTAAAGCTGCAAAAGATAAAACTGAGAACACTAAAATTGCAAAATCTACTGAAAGTAAGAAAGATGAGATAAGATTAAAAGGGCATTGCTTGCTTGCTACTAAATCTGATATAAATGAATTGGTTGCTTCTACTTCGGTTGCCTATGCTTTGGTGTGCAAGGATGCTTTGATTTCACTTCACGATATGCAGCAATCTTTGCCCCCTGCTGTTGCTAACATTTTGCAGGAGTATTCGGATGTGTTTCCAAGTGAGATACCAGCGGGGCTGCCAGCAATGCGAGGGATTAAGCACCAAATTGATCTGATTCCTGGTGCATCTTTGCCTAACCGTGCACCATACAGAACAAATCCTGAGGAAACAATAGAAATTCAGCGACAAGTGCAAGAGCTACTCAACAAAGGTTATGTGCGTGAGTCTCTTAGTCCCTGTGCTGTTCCGGTTATTTTGGTGCCTAAGAAAGATGGAACATGGCGTATGTGTGTTGATTGTAGAGCTATTAATAATATCACCATTCGATATCGACACCCTATTCCACATTTAGATGATATGCTTGATGAGTTGAGTGGTGCTGTTGTGTTTTCTAAAATTGATTTGCGTAGTGGGTACCACCAGATTCGTATAAAATTGGGAGATGAATGGAAAACTGCTTTTAAAACTAAGTTCGGTCTGTATGAGTGGTTAGTCATGCCTTTTGGGTTAACTAATGCACCTAGTACTTTCATGAGATTAATGAACGAGGTTTTGCGTGCTTTCATTGGGAAATTTGTTGTAGTATACTTTGATGATATTTTGATCTACAGCAAATCCATGGTTGAACATCTTGATCACTTGCATGTTGTTTTTAATGCGTTACGAGATGCACGTTTGTTTGGTAATGTTGTGACTCCACAGGGAATTGAGGTTGATCAAGCCAAGGTTGAAGCTATACAGGGATGGCCTATACCAAAGACTATTACACAGGTGCGGAGTTTTCTAGGACTTGTTGGTTTCTATCGCCGCTTTGTGCAGAATTTCAGCACCATTGTTGCACCATTGAACGAGCTTACGAAGAAGAGAGTGCCTTTTCGTTGGGACAAGAGCAAGAGAATGCTTTCAATATGCTGAAAGAAAAGTTGACACATGCACCTCTCCTCCAACTTTCTGATTTTAATAAAACTTTTGAGCTTGAATGTGATGCGAGTGGAATTGGATTGGGTGGTGTTTTGTTGCAAGAGGGAAAACCAGTTGCATATTTTAGTGAAAAATTGAGCAGGCCTGTTCTAAATTATTCCACTTATGACAAAGAATTGTATGCTCTTGTTCGAACATTGGAAACTTGGCAGCATTATTTGTGGCCCAAAGAGTTTGTTATTCATTCTGATCATGAATCATTGAAACATATTCGTAGTCAAGGAAAACTGAACCATAGGCATGCTAAGTGGGTTGAATTTATTGAATCTTTTCCTTATGTTATTAAGCACAAGAAAGGGAAGGAAAATCTTATTGCTGATGCCTTGTCTAGGAGATATACATTGCTGAACCAACTTGATTACAAAATCTTTGGATTAGAAACAATTAAAGACCTATATGCTAATGATGCTGATTTTAAAGAGGTGTTGCTTCATTGTAAAGATGGGAAAGGATGGAACAAATTCATCGTTAGCGATGGGTTTGTGTTTAGAGCTAACAAGCTATACATTCCAGCTAGTTCCGTTCGCTTGTTGTTGTTGTAGGAAGCGCATGGAGGTGGCTTGATGGGGCATTTTGGAGCCAAAAAGACGAAAGATTTACTTGCTGGTCATTTCTTTTGGCCAAAGATGAGAAGAGATGTGGAGAGATTCGTTGCTCATTGCACTACATGTCAACAGGCTAAATCAAGGTTAAATCCACACGGTTTGTATTTGCCTTTACCCGTTCCTAGTGTTCCTTGGGAAGATATTTCTATGGATTTTGTGATGGGTTTGTCGAGGACTAGGAAGGGTCGTGATAGTGTGTTTGTGGTTGTTGATAGATATTCTAAGATGACACACTTTATACCATGTCATAAGATTGATGATGCTTCTCATGTTGCTGATTTGTTCTTTTGGAAAATTGTTCGTTTGCATGGTGTGCCTAATACTATTGTGTCTGATTGTGATGCTAAATTTTTGAGTTATTTTTGGAAGATATTGTGGGCTAAATTGGGGACTAAGCTTTTGTTTTCTACTACATGTCATCCCCAAACTGATGGTCAAACTGAGGTTGTGAATAGAACGTTGTCTACTATGTTAAGGGCTATTTTAAAGAAAAACATTAAGATGTGGGAAGATTGTTTGCCTCATATTGAGTTTGCATATAATCGTTCGACGCATTCTACCACAAAGATGTGCCCATTTCAGATTGTGTATGGTTTCTTGCCTCGTGCCCCTATTGATTTAATGCCTTTGCCATCATCTGAAAAATTGGATTTTGATGCTACTACACGTGCCAAATTGATGTTGAAAATGCATGAAACAACTAAAGCAAACATAGAGTGCATGAATGCTAAATACAAGCTTGCTGGTGATAAAGTTAGAAAGGAATTAAAATTTGAACCTGGAGATTTAGTTTGGTTGCATTTGAGGAATGATCGTTTTCCTGAATTGCGAAAATCTAAGTTGTTGCCTCGGGCGGATGGTCCCTTTAAAGTATTAGAGAAGATTAATGATAATGCATACAAGCTCGAGTTGCCTGCAGATTTTGGGGTTAGTCCCACATTTAACATTGCAGATTTGAAGCCATATTTGGGAGAGGAAGATGAGCTTGAGTCGAGGACGACTCAAATGCAAGAAGGGGAGGATGATGAGGACATCACCACCAACGATACAGCCACGCCATCTTCTCCTATCATTGCCGGTCCTATTACCCGTGCTCATGCTAGACAACTTAATCATCAGGTGAGTTCACTCCTGAGTTCATGTTCATCATATTTAGATTGTGGGGACCTGTGCACTCTTGTTTTGCTTAGGAATCATGGAGAGGATCGAGAACGAAAAGGATTCACGCAGGCTGGATTCAGGCTGCAGAAAAACATCAACTTGTAATGGACGCCACGGCAGCATACGGACTCGGATTGGGGCATTCAAGTACTTCACGGAAATCTTATCAAGTCTACTTTCCAACGGATCTGACCGCACGACCATATCTATTCAGAGTCGTCCAGAATTGTCTATTTGCTCTGAGATGTTTTGTGCCCATGATGTTGCGCCATCTTATTTTGGCCCAATGGGCCGTGTATCATGTAGAGTCCATTATGGACGCGTCCTAGGGTTGGAGCATGACCCAACACCCCTTTGGTCGTCCTCCCTTGTCTTATACCCCTTAGCCGACGCCAAGAACACTTGGGTTTTGTTTAGATCAAGTTTAGCCATTGATACTTGCTTGTAAGTGCGTGTGCTGGTCCAGCCGCCCGTCTTTGAGTCTTCAGAACCCCACTTCATTTGTGATTGAGTTTGAGATTGAACACTTCATTCCCATCTAGTAATTTCAGTACTTGTTCGATACTTGTTCTTGCTAGTTCTTCGATTGCTTGCAGGACAGGACCGGGTGACGTGCTTCCACAAGATCACGGCATCCATAGGAGGTGGTGTATCAGTTGCTAAGGCGCAGTCTTTGGAAGGCTATAGTCGGGTCATCAACGTCGTCTCCTCCAATCGAGTTATCCCCCACGCCTCTCATCGAAAGATCGGGCATAAACCCTAGCGGGTTCCCATCACCAGAGTCATAATAGTTCCAGCAGTGGAGACAGGCTCCTGGGTTGCCGCTTTAAGAATCAGACCTTACGGAGAGACACTAGAACAAAGCACGAAGCACATGCTCTAGCTCCATGAACCATGTTGCTAAAAAGCAAGTTTACAGTCATCATTGAAGTGAACCATTAAGTCAAATTAACAGTTGAATAATTGGTGACAATAGCTACGCCTAGCAAAGAACTATCCATATGCATGACCCTGGGATATCAAAGGACATGATATAAACATCTATGTACAACCTTAAAGGTACATCAATTTAGACACATGCATATGAAGATAAATGTTTAAAGGGGTGTTTAGGTAGCAAGGATTGTCCGTGCTATACTTGCCTTTATCCAACATAGATACCGCTACTCAGAGTCTTCAACTCTTGCTCTTTAATCTTCAGCTCATTCGAACTAGGTTCCTTCTTGAAATATCTTGATGACGTTCCTCTACTCGCAGCAATCATCGAGCACAACAAGAAGCTAAACAAGCAAACAAACAATATACCACTAAGAATAGTACACCAGTCAAAGAAAAAGCTTTAAAATAGCATGCTAAAGGATAGGGCTCGAAGCTAGGAACACGAGAGCGCAAGAATCGCTGAAAACGAAGCTACGGTTGAAAAGATACAACTATCGGAAGATTTGGATTATAAAAGAAAATAAACGACTATATGCTTGATTAATTTTAATTAATGAAAATCATATGTAATGGTTATTTCAAATAATTATATTTTAATTTACAAATCCGAGATAAAAGCAAATCATATTTTATTTATAATTGTTGATATATAAATTATACCAAATTAAATATTTCATTTGAAATAAACAAATAATGTTTGTGGGAACATTTGACTTTACATCTCGAGTTGAACTAGTCATGTTATTATTTGAAACACATTTTAATCAAATTAACATTTATTTATGAAATATCGAAGTTTAACGCTAATTTGATTTTAATTAGAAAATCAATTTGATGAATCATTAAGTAGATTAGTTTATTTAAAACCGAGATACAACCTAGTTAACTTTTATTTATAAAACTAGCTGAATGAATATTAATCAAATTAATATTAACATGAAACCGAGTATAAACCTTAATTAGATTTTAATTAGGAAAATACATTTAAATAATCTTTAGTCCAATTAATATTAAATAAAATTCAGGAGTAAATGAAATGGTAAATATGAGTTCTAACGCGTAGTTCAAGTTTATATGAAGCTAACGCAACAAAAGCGGATTGAAACGGAGTTATAACGTGGAATCTATGGGTTAAACAAGGTTATAGGGACCTATATGTGATTAACCGTAGACTTGGAGTGCTAGCCGAGAAGAATTGCAACACACACCAAATAGTGCTCGCAATTTGGTCAATATGCAAGGTTAGATCTGCAAAAGTGGCTCAGTTTGGATTTAGTCGCGAGGATCTAACAAATATAAGGGGTTTTCTGCGAAATCTCCATGACACAGGAATGGATCTAAAAGTTTTGCATTTCCTTGGGGGCCTAACCACAAAAGCGGTCATCTTCTACATTGAACCAGCGCAGGGGGGCTTGCCGGTGGCTCTGGCGCTCCTGCTCGCTGGCATTTGGGTGGCCAAGGGCCCTAGGCGAGGAGTGGAACAGGGAGACGAGGTCGAGGGGAGTCCGTAGAGCTGCTCACCACCGCAGAAGATGGCCGGGATTTGGCTCGCGGCGGAGACAGTGATCGACCGCGATGTCTTCTCGGGGGCGGTGAGCTCCGACGATGGGGTTGCGATGAGGACCGGTCGCAGGGCTTTGTCTCATCATGGTGAAGCTCGAGGTGGCATCAGTTTGCTCTGAGGGAGCTCATCGGCGGTGAATTAGGCGCCCATGGCCGACAGCGGCGCTTGGCTCACGGCGGAGCTCCTGGCGACGCGGCGACGCTGCGCAGGGGGCAGGGCAAGGGCGGGGGGCAGGGCCGAGGCAACAGGGGCACAGATCTCGGGGCGCTCCTGCTTTATAGGGGTGCGGCCCTAGCGTGGCGCACACGCCGAGGATGGAGCGGCGGCAGAGCACGTTGGTTGCGGAGCGGCGGCGGCGTTTGCTTGGCGGGCCATGCGGGCGATTAGGCTGGGAGCGCTGTGGTGGGCCGAGAGAGCCACGGGCTGTAGCGGCGAGAGAAAGAGAGGGAGGCACCAGTGGGCTGGGCCAGGAGGGCGAGCTGGGCTGGGATGCGCATGGGCTGCGTTGGGCCTGAAGAGGCGGCTCGGGGAAAAAGAAAGAAAAGGGAAAGCAGGCCGAGACAAAAAAAGGAGGGGATGAGCTGGGATTGGGTTGAGTTAGACTGGGCTCGGCCAAAAGGAGATTAGGGTTTTGGATTTCCCTTTTTATTTTTAGCAAAATTTTTCCGTGCAATGGTAAATCTAGAAAATTCTAGAAAAATCATTTAAGCCACGAAAAATGCTCCAAAAATTCCAAAAAACTTAGAGATATATTTGGACATAAGGATCTGATGAGACCATCTCAACCAACCATGCACCATCTGATGTAAACCAAGGACAAGTTGTAGAAGATATCACCCAAGCAAAGGAACAAGTGACGATTGGACCAATTACACGTAGCCAAGCTAAGAAACTACAACAAGTGACTTCACTCCTTGCTGAAACTAACTTCTACACAAATGAGAATGTTATACTACCTAAATGTTCTACATTGGTTATGCTTAGGTTCACACATGAAGAGGAGAAGGATTCTACTTTACCTAGAGAAGGACCTGACCACTTCGGACTAGTTCGGACTAAGGATTCCCAGTTCAAATCAACCACCACTTCACACCAGTTCAGACCACCACTATGGACCAGTTCAGACCTACATATTGAATCGATCATAACTCTTAATTCCCGAAGGCTCTGGAGGCCCCCCAAGTACTTGATGGAAATCTTATCAAGTCTACTTTCCAACGCAACAAACCGCATGTCCATTGGATATGATTGAATTAGTGGAGACTGCACAGAATCCCAATAGCCACGCGAGGCTCCTCGGAATTTCAGTTTGTGGTAACCTTTGAGTTTGCATAACTCCAGAAAGTCCAAGCTCCACTTACACCCAACTAGGAGGGTTGACTCTACTATAAATAATCCATGTACGTAAGCTATTTGTAAGACTTTGATAATGAAATAGAACCCCCATATTGTTTAGCTGTGTGCTAACAATTTTAGAGAGAGATCTCTGCCCCTTTGCTCTTGTGATTTCCTTGAGGGATTACAGAAGCGGCCGCGTCATCGGCTCCCAATTGGTGCTCCTGGTCCATTTAATTCTAGGTTGTGTTGGTTGGTTCTTTGAGAGTGTGGTTGGGCGAATCCTTGATTCAGGTTGCCGGTTAAAGACGGTGGTTGGCTTCGAGTTTTATTTGCTATTTGTACTACTTATCGCTGCTTGCAGCAAGTTATCTTGGCTGTCCTACAGCTAGTTATCTTGTCCAAGATCCTACGTCGTGAAGATCGGGACCGAGTCTCATCATTTGGTATCAAGAGCCTGTGTTGCCACGGTAGGATTCATTAACTTTAGCTATATATATTTGTGCCTTTGTTTTGATCTGTTGATCTAGTGAGTTTTGTTAAGTTTCAGTCCATTAGTCTTTGTTTAGTTTCTGATCATCTAATCCTTGGCGTGCCCTTTTGTGCCTTTTCATATATATCTAAAAATCCTCACAAAAATAAGTAATAAATTCTATCCTTTGCGTGAACTTTTGTCCTATCAAGAAAGCTGCTGGTTATAGTTGGTTATATCATCTTTATTCTGTGCAGGTGTTATATCTGATCTTATTTAGTATCGTGCTGAAAAAAGAAAAAGAAAGAGCACTGAAAAAAGTGTTGAGAAAGTCATTAAAAAAAAGAAAGTGTTAAAAAGAAAGGAGATGGATCAGATTGTTGGTATGCATAAGTGTTGAACCTTCATATCAAGTTGTGTAACCAGTTGGCTATCTTTCTTTTGGTGCAATTTTTGCTAGGTGATTCTCGTTAAATCAATCATCCCTAGCATAATCCTTGTTTGCATCAAATCTGAATTTTCTTTTGTGCGTGTGTTGCTTTGGTTACATCATTCCATATCTTGTGATCAGCACTAGGCATTGAATCTCTAGTTTGGATTGCTACTTAGCTTTACAATAACTAGAATTCAGATTGCTCCTTGTGTTTTATCCCCTACCAAGCTCCACAAAGAAGCCACTGTAAACTGAACGCCGATCGTGTATTCGCTTAACCATCACTCTTTTACCACCACACGCATTACTTCTGTAACCTGCAGGGAATTCATAAGAGCTTTGGTTGGTAAGAGAAGGTGAGGTTGTGAGATCCAAATAATTTTCCTACCACATATATTTGTCATTTTATTGTCACTAACCATACAGGAAGATGGACCTTGAGGATTGTGTTACCATGCAACAATTTAATGAGATGAGGCAAAGCATTGAGGAGAAACAAGATAGATTAGCCCAAGATGTTGAAGCAATTATGGCTAGGCTGCAACGCCTATCTCAAGCTCCTGAAAATGCTAACGCTCAAGGAGATGAAGTTGATGAAACCGATGAAGAAGCTGCTGCCCGAATTGAAAGAGAATGACAAGAACATAGAGAGCAAGCTACTGCCAACGCAAGAAGACCTGCAGGTCCAGGGCGTGGAAATGGAGGTGGTCGTGGTAGAGGAAGAGGTTTTGGACGTGGAGGTAATAACTATGCTGAATATGAAGATGAGTACAAAGAAGACGAAGTGGTATAGCCCCAAAATTACGGCCAACGTTACCGAGGCAATCATGAACATAACCAGCACAATGAGGAGAGATTTGGCAAGTTAAAATTTACCATTCCCAAGTTTGATGGAGGACCTGATCCTGAAACTTATATAACATGGGAGTTGAATGTTGATAATTTTTTTGTTTGCACAATTACTCCGAAGAGAAGAAGATGGCAATGGCTGCACTTGAGTTTGATGATTATGCTCTAATGTGGTGGGAGAAAGTCCTTAATGATAGAGAAGAGGCTGGGCAAGGTGTTGTTCATACATGGGCTGAAATGAAGAGAGAAATGAGAGCAAGATTTGCACCTAAGCATTATCGTCGTGATCTTTTTGACAAACTGCAGAATTTGAAGCAAGGAAGTCTCTCTGTTGATGAGTATTACAAGGAGATGGATAAAGCAATGATCAGGGCCAATGTATTTGAAGATGAAGAGCAAACAGTTGCAAGATTCATGGCTGGTTTGCATCGCAATATTCAGCGCATTGTTGAATTTCAACCATACCGCAATCTTATTGAGTTGGTACATCAAGCAAGCAAAGCTGAGCATCAATTGCAGCAAGATATGAAGAGCAATATAGGAGTTTCTTTCAGTACAAAGGGTACCTCTAGTGGAAGCAAATTTACACCAAGACCAAATGCAAATCAAGGTGCAATCACCAAGTCTAGTGGTGGTTTACGCTCTAGTAATTTTGGTACTTCAAGTGGGAAAGAGTTGGTTGCTCAAAGTGGAAAGAGAAAACCTGCAACATCATCATCTACATCAATGGCTTCTACAGCAAAACGTAGTGGAATCCAATGTTTCAAGTGTGGAGGTCGTGGTCATGTTATAAGGGAGTGCCCAAACAATCGCACCATCCTTGTTAATGACCAAGGAGAATATGAATCTGCTAGTGAGGAAGAGCAAGAAGCTATTGATGAAGGGAAATTTGAGGATGCTATTGAAAATGAAGATCAGTCCTCATGTGAATTTAAGAGAGGAACTTCTCTTGTTGTAACTCAAATTTTGAGTGTGCAAATGAAGGAAGCTGAGAATGGACAGCGGCATAATTTATTCCAAACAAGAGCCAAAGTTGAAGGCAAGGTATGCAAGGTAATCATTTATGGTGGAAGTTGTCATAGTCTTGCTAGTCGTGAGATGGTTGGTAAACTTGGCTTGAAGTTGCTGCGACACCCTCATCCATATCATATACAATGGCTAAATGATGCTAGGGATATCAAAATTGGATATAGGGTGAAAGTTTCATTCAAAGTTGGTGAATATGTTGAAAATGTGGAGTGTGATGTGGCACCCATGACAGTGTGCCATATGCTGTTGGGAAGGCCTTGGCAATATGATCGATCATCCCTACATTGTGGTCGCACAAATCAATACACCATAAAGTGGAAGGGAAAGAACTTGGTACTAAAACCAATGACACCTCAGCAAATCCAAGCTGAACATTTACAAAATGGCTCCGAAGTGAGGGTTGAGAGTGAGAAAGAAAGAGAAAAATAATTTGAGTGCCCTACACAAATCAGTGAGTAAGAGCCACCAGCCAAATGATAGAGATAAAGAGAAAAGAGAGGAAAAAAAATCTGGTCATGTTAGCCACCAAATCTAAAATGAGAGATGTGAAATGTAACCAAAACCAAGAAATCATTATACTTGTGTACAAAGACACTAGCTAATGACATAACCTCTCTTCCTAGTGCTATTTCATATCTTTTGCAGGACTATAAGGATGTCTTTCAGGAGGAAACACCTGCTGGACTGCCACCTTTATGAGGCATTGAACATCAAATTGATCTCATACCCGGAGCTGCATTGCCCAACCGTCCACCATACCGCACCAACCCTGAAGAAACAAAAGAAATTCAGAGTCAAGTACAAGCTGTTTTAGATAAAGGTTATGTGCGTGAAAGTTTAAGTCCTTGTGCTGTCCCTGTTATTTTGGTGCCAAAGAAAGATGGTTCATGGAGGATGTGTGTAGATTGTAGATCCATCAATAATATCACTATTCAATATCGTCATCCTATTCCTAGGCTAGATGATATGCTAGATGAATTGAGTGGTTCTATTATATTTTCTAAGATTGATTTGCGTAGTGGTTACCATCAAATTCGAATGAAAATTGGAGATGAATGGAAGACTGATTTTAAAACAAAGTTTGGGCTGTATGAATGGTTAGTTATGCCTTTTGGTTTGACTAATGCTCCTAGTACATTCATGAGATTAATGACCCATGTCTTGAGATCTTTTATTGGAAAATCTGTTGTGGTTTACTTTGATGACATCTTAATTTACAGTAAGACATTGGAGGAACATGCTGAACATATACAACAAGTTTTGGATGTACTTAGAAAAGAGAAATTATTTGCTAATCTTGAGAAGTGCACCTTTTGCACAGATCAAGTTGTGTTTCTTGGCTTTATTGTTTCTGGACAGGGAATACAAGTTGATGAATCCAAGGTGAAAGCAATCAAGGAATGGCCAACTCCCGAGAATGTAAACCAAGTGAGGAGTTTCCATGGACTTGCTGGTTTTTACAGGAGATTTGTGAAGATTTCAGCACCATAGCTGCTCCATTAAATGAGTTAACAAAGAAAGGTGTCGCATTTGAATGGAAAGAGCAACAAGAAAATGCTTTTCAAGAATTGAAGAAACGGTTGACGGAAGCACCTCTACTTGTGTTGCTGGATTTCACAAAAACCTTTGAGATTGAATGTGATGCAAGTGGAATTGGGATTTGAGTAGTACTTATGCAAAATAGAAAACCCATTGCATACTTCAGTGAGAAGTTGGGATGAGCACAACTGAACTACTCCGTGTATGACAAAGAGTTGTACGCGCTGGTAAGAGTACTTGAGACTTGGCAATATTATTTATGGCCAAAGGAATTTGTTATACATTCAGATCATGAAGCTTTGAAGTACTTAAAAGGCCAAGCCAAGCTGAACCGTCGACATGCCAAATAGGTTGAATTCATTAAATCATTTCCGTACATGGTAAAATACAAGAAAGGTAAGGACGACCTTGTTGCCAATGCTTTGTCCCGAAGAAATATTTTGTTGAACCAACTTGAGGTAAAAGTACAAGGACTAGAGAGCTTAAAAGATTTATACTCTACTAATCATGAATTTTCAGAATCATATGCCAAATGTACAACAGAAAAAGGATGGGAAAAATATCATATTCATGATGGATTCTTGTTTAGATCTAACAAAATATGTGTGCCAAATTGTTCTGTTAGACTCTTGTTGTTATAGGAAGCACATAAAGGTGGACTAATGGGTCATTTTGGATGGAAAAAGACCTATGAGTTGCTGGCCGACCATTTCTATTGGCCAAAGATGAGGAGAGACGTTGAGAGACTTGTGCAGCGATGCGTCACATGTCACAAAGCTAAGTCAAAACTGAACCCCCATGGTTTATATACTCCATTGCCTATTCCAAATATTCCTTCGGAAGACATTAGCATGGACTTTGTTTTGGGTTTACCAAGGACTAAGAGGGAGAGGGATTCTATTTTTGTTGTTGATAGATTTTAAAAAATGGCACATTTTATACCTTGTCATAAAAGCGATGATGCTTCCCACATAGCATCTTTGTTTTTCAGGGAAATTGTGAGATTGCATGGGATGCCAAGGACCATTGTTTCAGATCTGGATACTAAGTTCGTGAGCTACTTTTGGAAGACATTATGGGCAAAACTTGGAGCAAAGCTGCTGTTTTCTACAACTTGCCACCCACAAACAGATGGGCAAACAGAAGTGGTAAATAGAATACTTTCTATGTTGCTGCGTACCTTGATCAAGAAGAATTTGAAGGAATGGGAAGAGTGCTTGCCACATGTGGAATTTGCATATCACAGGGTTGTACATTCTACCACTCATATATGTCCATTTGAACCAGGAGATTTTGTTTGGGTACATCTTCGCAAAGAACGCTTTCCAGAGAAGCGTAAATCAAAATTGATGCCAAGAGGAGATGGACCATTCAAAGTACTAGCAAAAATAAATGACAATGCATACAAGATTGAACTCCCTGATGGCTATGCTGTTAGCACAACATTCAATGTTGCTGACTTGTCACCATACTTTGGTCCTGAAGAATCAGAGTCGAAGACGACTCCTTTTCAAGAGGGGGAGGATGATGAGACCATCTCAACCAACCATGCACCATCCCATGTAAACCAAGGACAAGTTATAGAAGATATCACCCAAGCAAAGGAACAAGTGACGGTTGGACCTATTACACGTAGCCAAGCTAAGAAACTACAACAACAGGTGACTTCACTCCTTGCTGAAACTAACTTCTACACAAATGAGAATGTTATACTACCTAAATGTTCTACATTGGTTATGCTTAGGTTCACACATAAAGAGGAGAAGGATTCTACTTTACCTAGAGAAGGACCTGACCACTTCGGACTAGTTCCGACCAAGGATTCCCAGTTCAAATCAAGCACCACTTCAGACCAGTTCGGACCACCACTTCGGACTAGTTCAGACCTACATATTGAATCGATCATAACTCTTAATTCCCAAAGGCTCTGGAGGCCCCCCAAGTACTTGATGGAAATCTTATCAAGTCTACTTTCCAACGCAACAAACCACATGTCCATTGGATATGACTGAATTAGTGGAGACTGCACAGAATCCAAACAGCCACGCGAGGCTCCTCGGGATTTCAGTTCGTGGCAACCTTTGAGTTTGCACAACTCCAGAAACTCCAAGCTCCACTTACACCCAACTAGGAGGGTTGATTCTACTATAAATAATCCATGTACATAAGCTATTTGTAAGACTCTGATAATGAAATAGAACCCCCATATTGTTCAGCTGTGTGTTAACAATTTCAGAGAGAGATCTCTACCCCTTTGCTCTTGTGATTTCCTTGAGGGATAATAGAAGCGGCTGACTTGTCACCATACTTTGGTCCCGAAGAATCAGAGTCGAGGACGACTCCTTTTCAAGAGGGGGAGGATGATGAGACCATCTCAACCAACCATGCACCATCCCATGTAAACCAAGGACAAGTTATAGAAGATATCACCCAAGCAAAGGAACAAGTGACGATTGGACCTATTACACGTAGCCAAGCTAAGAAACTACAACAACAGGTGACTTCACTCCTTGCTGAAACTAACTTCTACACAAATGAGAATGTTATACTACCTAAATGTTCTACATTGGTTATGCTTAGGTTCACACATGAAGAGGAGAAGGATTCTACTTTACCTAGAGAAGGACCTGACCACTTCGGACTAGTTCAGACCAAGGATTCCCAGTTCAAATCAAGCACCACTTCAGACCAGTTCGGACCACCACTTCGGACTAGTTCAGACCTACATATTGAATCGATCATAACTCTTAATTCCCGAAGGCTCTGGAGGCCCCCCAAGTACTTGATGGAAATCTTATCAAGTCTACTTTCCAACGCAACAAACCGCATGTCCATTGGATATGACTGAATTAGTGGAGACTGCACAGAATCCAAACAGCCATGCGAGGCTCCTCGGGATTTCAGTTCGTGGCAACCTTTGAGTTTGCATAACTCCAGAAACTCCAAGCTCCACTTACACCCAACTAGGAGGGTTGATTCTACTATAAATAATCCATGTACATAAGCTATATGTAAGACTCTGATAATGAAATAGAACCCCCATATTGTTCAGCTGTGTGTTAACAATTTCAGAGAGAGATCTCTACCCCTTTGCTCTTGTGATTTCCTTGAGGGATTATAGAAGCTGTGTGTTAAAAATCTGAAACTTTCCCTTAGGCTTCTAAACGTATTTTTGAAAACTTTGCACGCATAAAGCCACTAAATGAAACCGACATGAATACAAAGCACTCAACATTAAACCTATGCTAATTAAATTTTAATTTAGAAAACAAAAATTTCCTATACTAAATTCCCTGATAATTATATAAATGTTTATAAAATTTTAGAAAATTGAGAAAATTATTGTATTAATTAAGCTAACAAATCACAACCCAAAATCAAAAAAATTTGGGGTGTGACAGACATACTCTATTTGCTCTCTTCCATTATCATCAATAAAATTATCTAGCCACGGTGCTAATCATGTTGCTTTCCTTTTTCTTCCCAAGTGACTTCACCAACTAGCTTGATCATGATTCCTACCGATACAAACTAGCTGCCTATTACTTCGTAATTCAAATTACATCGGATTTACTGACTAAATCCGGTGTCAACACAAGCCCCCTAGTTTTGGCGAAACTTTGTAAATCCGACGTTTCAATCTGCTTGACAGCTTCATGAACTGAACACCTTGAATTTTTCGATACTATTTTTTCTCAGCCGATGATTCTCTTTTGAATTTCTTGATCACACTATTTCAACCAATATGAATAATCAAATCAACCCTACACTTCCTGCTAAATAACTTGGCTTTTTTGAAAGATTTTTAAATCAAAACATAACCTTGCTCCTCGAATGATTCTTTTGGATCACTCAATATGTATGACTCCTTACCAAGGCATCAGGTTGCCTCTCTCTCTGTGGTTCTAATATGGCTTTTTTTGGAGCTTGGGGCAGCGGTAGAAAGAAGCATACTCGCATCACATATTTTGCAAAGTCAAAAAACGGGATCCAATGGAGAAAACAAATCATACAATCGGATCAAGACGTGATGTGTGTGGAATTTTTCTGGATTGAACTCCAACCTTTTTGCAACACTCTTACTTTTTGTTTCTTTCTTAGGATACATCCCATCTTTCTTTCATCCCTTTTTTTCTTATGCCTTTGAGCACGGATATTCTTTCTTTCTTTTTCTTATTTTTGTATAGCTCATATCCTTTTGCACAATAAATATGAAAATCCATGTTACAGGGATGGAATATTTTTTTATGGATGGAAGACATGTTTTGTATAACTTCTAGTGTAGAAGTCAGCATATGAGTAGCTGAATCTAGACAAAACCACAGCGATGCGCTTGATAGTTAAGACCTAGAATACTCAGCAATGAAAACAAATGTGGAGTGTACGTGATCTTGGTCTTAAAAGCATGAAATAAATCTCACAATGGTCATAAACAATTTGACAACGCTCAATGCAAAACAAGTAACATATGTATAAGGTTTTCAAAGATATGTCAACATATGGCTCTGGTACGAATTTATTATGTCATATGAGGAGCTAAGATATTTTTTATTTCTGCAAGAAAAAATTCCAAGTACTTTTGTAGTAAGAAGTAAAGTTTCTTTGATCATACCTCATCTCCTTTTCTGAATCTTGGTCGAGCTTGCCGCTCCTCCATTTCTAGCAACTTTTCTCTGTCTCAACATCAACTGTCATAATTAAGCCGAGGCTTCTCGCGAAGTTTGTAACATTTTCAATTTTTTACTGATCGGCCACCGTATCAATGTTATTAAATATTCTCCGAGCACTTTTAGAGCCAATACTTTTGATAACTTGATTTGATTCAACCTTATTGACCGTACATTTGCTTTAGCCGATTAGGGCAATCCCAATCCATGATGTCCATAGGTAGTGTCCATGATGCCATGTTAGCAAGACACTACTTTAAACATTGTGTTCTCCAACCCATGATTTCTTAGTGTGGGTCCTCAATAAATTCATTATCTCTCCTCTCCACCAATCGTATTTATTTTTTTATCTATAACGAAGACACTATCATCTCCTAACCTAAACTTAGTAGTGTCCTGTGCATAGGTTCTCGTGTAGAAACTGGGTCTTGCATGAGACCCAGTGTCTTGCTCTTTTCTCCCTCTCTCCTATTTAATGTAGCGCCACATAAGCCAATAGTTCTATGTGTCACCCTATTTAATGCTATAGAAACCATCATAGTTGGAGGGTTGGGACTGCCCTTGGAGGGTTGGGACTGCCCTAAGGATGATAGTGTCACACATATGACTATTGGCTTATGTGGCGCTACATTAAATAGGAGAGAGGGGGAAAAGAGCAAGACACTGGGTCTCATGCAGGACCCAGTTTCTACACGAGAACCTATGCACGGGACATTACTAAGTTTAGGTTGGGAGATAGTAGTGTCTTCATTATAGATAAAAAAATAAATACGATTGGTGGAGAGGAGAGATAATGAATTTATTGAGGACCCACACTAAGAAATCATGGGTTGGAGAACACAATGTCTAAAGTAGTGTCTTGCTAACATGGCATCATGGACACTACCTATGGACATTATGGGTTGGGATTGCCCTTAGGAGCTGCTTTCTGAATCTATAATCATAATCGGCTATCCGGGAATAATAGGCATGACCATGGGCTTCTCCCTTATAGCTATACCAATGAGCACCCTTGGCATTCAGCATGATTAGAGCATGCATTGCGATGCCTCGTCATCATCGTAAGCTCATCTTGCCAGCAGCCTTGTTGTCATATTTGACCTCCGGTCCAGCAGCTTTCACAATTAATATTACTTTAGCATTTCAGGCATCCTTGTACGCCGTCGGCAGCGACGTCGATCATATCCGACACCGCTGGTAACTCTGCATCGGCGGCAATCAGGCCGTGATAGGCTGGTAGTGCTGCTACTTGTGGTCGACGCGAATGAAGTCATTGGCAAAATCGTAGAAGGCCATATGTCGTTCAAAGCTCTTGTTAGCCTCCTTATCATCCTTTGGTATTCCGCATGCACATACATGTATGATCTCGTTCTTGCTAACCTTCTGATTGTATATAAATAGTCTATATGCTGATGACCCAATGAACCGAGGGAACTCCATGGCCGATGACTTCTTCAAAAACAATAAGCCAAGCCCAAGAGTAATTGTCTTCACGCACCCACCAGATACTCTGGTTCTGACAAATACGATCAGCTCCAAATCAATTAGACGCTCCGCAATCTCCTTCGGTGTATCGGCGATAGCAGGATGAACGGAGCGGCGCCGATGCCGTGCATGATATGCCATCAGGTCGTGGGCCCCGCTATACCGATGCTCATCTTCAAGCTTCTTATCTCAGGTATATCGAATCATCCAGTTTTACATTATGTCAGTTCTACGGTATCGGCTTATTACTCCTCCCATCTTATAGACTTGCACCGATCTCCAAGAACTTGACATTGGCTAGTACGTGGAAGGACAGTAAAATAAATACACTAATGACTCTCCCAGCTGACGATGAACGCATCCAAATTCTCAGGCTCTCAGCTAGCCATCGGCTCCATTAATATCCTCATTATGCATTCAATAAACTCAGTCAATTAACCAGTCCGATAGGAAGCCAAACAGCCTTCGTGAAGATGAATGTAGAGTACTGCCCCTTTATCTATTGTTCCCCGTGCATCCACTTGGTTTCCCCTCTCTACTGAAGAGTCTCGAGACAACCGATGAAGAGTTTCATGACGAAGAAATTCTTTCACCCGATAACTGCAAGCTATTATCTTCGTCTCCAACGTTTCTTGCGCATACAGTATAGCTCGGCAACCTTGTGACATCATCGCTGCATGCTGGGTGTGGGCTCCATGCCTCCATTCATGGTATTCATGCTTGTCTGAACATCCATCTAGCGAGACCATCGACACGGTGAGAGATGGCAAGATGAGTGAACTTAAAAGCCTCCCAGACAGACCACGCGCATGTATATGATGTGAAGCAGGGAACGGTCTGTTTGTTGCCAACCCATGTTCAACCTGGACAAATATTGACAGGCCAATTGAAGAGTAAAAATTCTCCAAAACGTAGCCCATGCTGCTATCGGTAAAACGGGCAGCTGATCATCAACATGAGTAGTCTAGTAAGAACCCATGATTAAGGTGCCGGAGAAGAAGAACACGGCCACGATGACGATGCTGAACCGGCAACCGGTGATTGGACACCCATTGAGAGTAGAAACCCAAACTGCCATAAGAAGGTTGATTGTCTTCACAAACACTACCCATTGGCAGTGTCTAGTAGCCAATGCATGCACGTGAGATAGCTTGAAGTTGTATCAGAATTGAAAGCCACCAGCTTTAAATCCAATGTTCATAACCAAAACAGCTTAGTCCAGGAAGCCGATGTGTCCAGCGATGCGGGCAAATCTCAAAATACAAAATTGCCACTTCAAAAGACCACAATAAATAGCACGTAATTGACCCTTGCTTAATTTTCCTCCTTCGCTGATCAAATATCATCATCAGTCAATAAATAAAGGAGAAACAGCCGATGTAGCTGACCAAGATGAAAGTGCAAAACAAAGTCCATCTTAAATAGCTAAGCTTGATTCATTAGCCAAAGCTTCTTGGCAGCAATAAGAATCCCTCTTTGTTTCCTGGAGCCAATAGATCCATAGCAAAATACGCGAAATCAGCTGTGTAAGTTAGCCAATATGTGCTACATGCCGCTTTGCTGCCTGATTCTCGCAAAACATTGACTCAATGTAGAATCAAGCTGATCAGGTTTATCGGCTGTGTTTCTTGAATTAGCCGATTGGCCTATTTGTTTCTGACGTGTCAGACTTGATGAAGCCGAGAAGTATAGTCGGCCAACAGTAAAATGCGTGGTTGTGTAACAACACACTGCCTGCCGATGGATAATTTTACTGGCCGATGAACAATAAAATAATATGTCACTGGCCATTGGTTGTCTGTAAGTAACTGGCCAATGATCAGATGACTCAACGTCATGAGCTTCTGCCATCCTGATTCAAACGAATCGGTTTTATTTAAAAGTATCGACTCACACCTCTACTTCATTGTCTCCACCGTCTGTCTATCAAGAGAATAAGTAGCCGATAAAAATATTCCAACACACAAACCGACCAGATTTTCCATTAGCTATCTCATATAAATTTTTTATTTCAATAACTGATCAGCCAATTTATGCAATTCGTAGCCTTCTCGTGTGAATCCCATGTAGCTCAAACACTGGTAATGTAACATTACTGCTCAAAATTATTCAGCAGATGGTGAGGCAAATGGGAAAATATTCATCAGCTTATCGACTATTCACTACTTGAATCAGAAATATGCCGATGAAAATAACTTAGGACCTAGTACGTGACTCTATCGGCTGAATAAAGTGATTCCATTGGTCCAAGAATTGTTCTAGTCATCATTAATGTCTTCATAGGCCATCTCGACAAAGTCACCATCACTTTATCTGAGCCAAATATTACAAGTTTCTCCCATATCGGCTAATAGTCGATGAAGCATCTTCTGCTTCTCCCTCGTGTATTTTTATAGCTAAAGCTTCTGATCTTAGTCGATATAGCTACGTCTCCAGAATAACATGAAGAAAACTTTATGTTTGCGTGTAGCTCTTGTCCACCATGGAAAATAAACTTAGGCAGGACTCCTGGTTAATACTGCTACATCCAGTACTTCTATAACCTTTAGCATTGAGGCCTTGTTTAGATCCCAAATTCCAACCCCAAAGTTCACTATGTAAAAAGAAAATTTCCATCGCATCAAAATGTCATAACATGCATGGAGTACTAAATATAGATGAAATCAAAAACTAGTTGCACAGTTTTGTTGTACTCTACGATACGAACATTTTGAGCCTAATTAATCAATTTTGGACAATTTTTCGCACATACAAACGAAATACTACAGTGACACAATGATTACGAAGTGACACTATACTCCCAAATTTGGCCCCCCAAATTTGGAATCTAAACAAGGCCTAATTTAGATACTGATAATCTGGAGGAATAAAATATTGGCCACTCTTGCTCCAACGGCCATCGGGCATGGAAATTTTCATGCGCCAATCCTTCAAGAGCGTGCTGGGTAGGATCAACCACAGTCAGCTATCCCAGAATCACAAACCAAAGTCCAACAAGCCGATGACAACAAAAAATGACTCATCGGCTGTTCTACCTATCGGATTTTTTTATAACATTCTTTTGAACCACGAGCTGCCAATATATTTCCTGATAATTTAAGTCGTCCAGATTACATGCTAATTGACCCCCCCCCCCCCCCCCACCCCTTCTTCATCACTTCCTTTAGATTTATGCTGATCTTTCGGTGGTCATCACTCATCAGCCATACTCCGTACATAGGTACACAGGTAGCCGATGAAAATGA
Source organism: Echinochloa phyllopogon (assembly GCA_033239725.1). Lineage (NCBI taxonomy): Eukaryota > Viridiplantae > Streptophyta > Magnoliopsida > Poales > Poaceae > Echinochloa > Echinochloa phyllopogon. The sequence continues at coordinate 26,934,673 of BTCW01000015.1, read as the reverse complement.
CCAAAGGATGACACTTTGGATGCAGGTAACAAGAGGATACAACTGGTGCATGTATCAATTGTCGTATGGCTCAAAACTGTCGATGCATACAGTGCGCGCCGTTGGAGATATGCGTTTAAATCTAGCAGATTTTTAATTCAGGTAAATTGAATTAAATGATCCTACTGCTATGCAAATCAAAATAGATTTCATATAGGCAGAAATAAACAGATCTAGTTGCGCAAAATCCATAGACATAGCTAGCCAATCAGTAATAAATCTGGATATTATAGAGTACACAGCTGCACTATCTTCTATCTATGAGCTTACTTGTTAGCGCTCTCCTCCTCGTGAAGAGTTGCTGCAGATCAACTCAACGCAGTGCAGAATAAAGATGATGCAGGCAGCACTACGAAGACGATTAAAGCGGTCGCGCAGTTGCGTTGTCCAGAAACCTTATTGCCGCCCCTCGTGCAGGCTTCACGACGGCAAGGGCTCAGAGAGACTGCTCGCCCTCCTCCTCGGTGCATGCCAAGGAGAAAAGCTGGCGAGATTCAGCAGCTCAGTACCACAACACAAATCACCAAAAGGATGGAAGAATTGGAAAGAGAGATGGCAGCTCATCTTATAGAGGAATGGTAGTTGTAAGCGCCCAGTTAACTCGGGATAATGGGATAATGGCATTGACTGCATACTTAACTCTCTAATGAGTGTTGTCAAAAGTTAATACGCATAGCAAAAAGATTTACTGGCTGCCCGACAAGTCACAAGTCACATGTCACGCGTTAGTTCACGCGAAAAAGGTACACGAATACGCGCGCGTGTGTTGTGTAAACCAGCCCCATTCTCTCCTTTCTGTGCTATTCAGTAGCCTGATAGAGCTCTTCTATTTAAGTTGGCTTACACCAACCTAAACTAGCAGTATGGGACTATATGTGCCATGTACACTTGCTTTGGGATTCTTTAAATGGGCCTCTACATGGGCCATTTTTCAGCAATCCCCCACCAATGCCAAAGTAAGAATAAGAGGGTAAAAGGATAAATGTGTTGTAATACTGTTAATATACCAGCATTTTAGCGTAAGTCCCATACGAGTTGAACTTACACCTAGAGCAACAAGATTCATCTTCCTGCAGCTGGAGAATGGACTAGGCATTGAATGCCCAGCTTTAGTGCAGTCGGACTTCACTTGAAGTCATAGCTGATACTAGGCTGCCAAAGTAACTCACCTAACTGGAGCGTTTAACGGTCTGCTCCCATATCTTTTAGTGAGCTTTCGAAGAGAGCGCCCTTTCTTAAAAACTGCGACCTAAAAGTTAGGCTCACATAGGTGTTTCCCTTCAAGAATATCCTGCTGGCTGATATCTTTTCAACGGAGTACTATAGCTGTCATTTGGACAAGGGTACATTTTTATCTTTGAGTTACACCATCAACTTGTTTTTCCTACTACCTACTTCACGAGATCTCTGATCACATAGAGTAGGTTACCGTTGTGTTGTAACATACTCATATGGGCCTCGTACCCATGTCCCTAGACATCATAGAAATCACATTCTGTGATAATCCCTTTGTAAAAGGGTCTGCCAGATTCTTTTCAGATCGCACATAGCTCACATCTATTACTTCAGAGTTTCTCATTTCTCTGACAGATTTAAGCCTTCGCTTAATATGTTTGTTGGACTTGGAGTTATCCTTTGTATTGATAACCTGAGCTAGCATTGATTGGTTATCGCAATACACTAGGATGGGTAGTACCGGCTTCTCAAGCATAGACAAGTCCATCAACTGCCTTCTTAGCCATTCAGCCTCATTAGTGGCGGTCGCCAGTGCTACAAGTTTTGCTTCAGCCGTTGATTTTGTCAAGACTATTTGTTTGCAAGACCTCCACACCACTGCAGCACCCGCTAGAGTAAATACATAGCCACTAGTAGCTTTGGTCTCATCCACATCTAAGATCCAATTGGAATCACTATACCCCTCCAACACTGGTGGGTATCTCGAGTAGTGAATTTCAAGTTTCATAGTTCCTCTTAAGTAACACGTGACTCTCTCTAGTCCATTCCAGTGATCATCTCCTGGATTTGATGTGAACTGGCTCAATTTGCTCACAGCATAGGAGACATCTGGTCGCATGGCACCAGCTAAATACATAAGGGACCCAATTATCTATGAATATCTCGGTTGATCTCTTCCCTATCCTTTGAATTTTTGAAGTTTCACACTTGCATCATAGGGAGTTGGAGAGACTTTATAGTCCTCAAAGACAAATCGGCTAAGAATCTTCTCAATATAATGGGATTGACACAATGTGGTCTCATTCTCACTCTTTACCAACTTTATATTCAGAATTACATCTGCCGGACCCAAGTCTTTTATATCAAAACACCGAGATAAGAGAGTCTTGGTCTCATTTATCACAGCAGTGCTGGTCCCAAAAATAAGTATGTCATCGACATACAAACAGAGTATAATTCCTTTACCCCTACCATAAAGGTAGTACACACACTTATCTGCCTCGTTCACGCTGAATCCTGCAGATATCAAGGTATTGTCGAATTTTTTGTGCCATTATTTTGGTGCTTGTTTTAGGCCTTATAGTGATTTTATCAATCTGCACACTCTGTTCTCCTCCCCACGGACAACAAAGCCATCCGGTTGCTCCATATATATATTTCTTGCTCTAATTCCCCATAAAGGAAAGCTGTCTTTATATCCATTTGATGAACATGTTGACCATAGGAAGCTGCCAACGCTAGCAGTACTCTAATGGTAGCAATTTGGACAACAGAGAGTAAGTATCAAAGAAATCCTCTCCTTCCTTTTGGGTATAACCCTTGGCCACAAGTCTTGCCTTGTACTTCTCAATAGTACCATGAGGCCTCAACTTCTTTTTAAAGATCCACTTACATCCAACAGGTTTACACCCGCTTGGACAATCAGTGATCTCCCAAGTCCCATTGGACATAATTGAGTCTATCTCACTACGGACTGCTTCCTTCCAATACTAAGCATCTGGAGATGCATAAGCCTCTGAAAGTGTTTTTGGCATGTCATCCACAAGATAAATGATAAAGTCATCACCAAAGGATTTCGCAATCCTTGGTCTCTTCTGCATAGAGACTCATTGGCTATATCGTCTTCTTCGTCGGATGTAACCGGTTCATTATTTTGCTTTGGTGGAGTAAATTGCTCAGGTGGTGTGTAATCCTGAGTTTCACTGCCTATAATTCTCATGGGATACACATCATCAAAGAATGAAGCATCTCTCGACTCCATGATTGTATTTACGCTCACATCAAGAGTATCCGACTTCACTACTAAAAATCTGTAAGCTGTGCTGTTTTGTGCATAACCCAAAAATACGCAATCAACTGTTTTGGGTCCAAGCTTTCTCCTTTTCGGTGCTAGTATATTGACTTTTGCCAAACAACACCACATGCGCAGAAAATTGACATTAGGCTTGCGCCCCTTTCATCCCTCATAGGGAGTGACCTCTTTGTTCTTTGTCACAACCCTATTTATGACCAAAGTTGTTGTCAAAATAGCTTCCCCCCATTCATAGTACACACCAGAACTCTCTAACATGGCATTCCCAAGTCTGTAAGTGTCCGATTTTTCCTCTCAGCCACACGATTAGATTGTGGCGAATACGGTGGTGTAACTTCATGGATTATACCATGCTTAGCACAAAATTGAGAGAACTCAGTGGAGATGTATTCTCCTCCACGATCATCGTACAAACACTTGATCTTTCTCTCAAGTTGGTTCTCAACCTCGGCCTTAAAGATCTTAAAATAATGAAAAGCTTCATCTTTTGTTTTCAGCAAGTAAACATAGGAATAATGTGTAGCATCATCAATCAAAGTCATAAAATATCTCTTGCCTCCTCTAGTCAATAGTCTATTCATCTCACATAGATCATAATGAATAAGATCTAATGGTGCCAAGCCTCTCTTTTCCTCTAAACTCTTAAAAGGTTTTTTAAGGTTGTATTGCCTCAACACAAGATTGGCACTTTGATCCTTTGACTACATCAAATTTTGGAATTAACTCAAATCTGGACATTTTAGCAATGGTATCAAAATTGATATGACAGAAATGTGAGTGCCACACATTGGACTCATAGATTTTTATCAATCACGGATGCAACATTCAAATGAAAATTTGGCTCAACTATATTTAAGTGGAACAAGCCTCCGCTGTCATAGCCTTTTACCAACAAAGTTCCGAAATTTAGAAATTACAACTTTATTGGACTCAAAAACTAACTTATAGCCATCTCGACATAACAAGGACCCACTGATAAGATTCCTATTAATCGATGGAGCATGCTGCACGTTTCTCAAGTGGACAATCTTCCCTGAAGAGAGCTTCAGTTCGACCGTACTAACACCAAGAACAGACGCAGCTGATCCATTTCCCATCAAGACGGAGGAAGTTCGCGCTACTTGGTAAGAAGAAAACAGAGACATGTCAGAGCATACATGTATATTTGCACCAGTATCAACCCACCAATCTGTAGATTGCAATACTGAAAATACAATGGGAATTATACCATACCCATATGACCTATCTTTGTTGCCATCGCCGCCGATGGTCACCTTTTTGTCCTTGCGGTGGCGGCAATTCTTCGCAAGATGCTCTTCTTTGCCACACACATAGCACGCTCTGCTCTTGTCTCCCTTCTCAGATTTCTTCTTGAAGTTAGTGGTTTTCTTAGGCTTTCCACCAAACTACATTTTGGCCTTGCCCTTGCCCTTGTAATCGGGTCTGTTTACTACGATTTTTGCACTAGCACCTTGGACGGATGTTCCTGGAGCATCCTTTGCCCTTGCCTTTGCTTCCACATCGAGGGCTATCACAAGATCCTCGGTGGAGATATCCTCTCTTTTATGCTTCAAGCTAGTGGCAAAATCCCTCCATGATGCAGGGAGTTTGGCAATAATGCTCGCAGCCAAAAACCCGTCCGGTAAAGGACAACCCAAACTTGCGATCTCCCCAACCAACAGCTGCATCTCATGCGCCTGTGCAACTATGGACTTTGCAACATCAATGCTGTAGTCATAAAACTACTTATAGGTGTAGAGTAAGCGACCACATTCTGAGACTGCAAATTTGCGCTCAATTGCATTCCACAACTCTGTGGGATCTGTGTAATCCATATACACATCATAGAGTTGATCTGACAACAAGGTCAAGATACATCCAAGTGCAGTATCTCTCGCACTAGGATAGGCAACAGTCTGCTCAACCGTGAATGGCATCACTGGATGGATCACCCACCACAATCCCATAAGCATGAGCCAAAATTAGACTCTAGTATGCCATATATGGAAGTTCTGCCCACCTGCAAACCTCTCAGGTTTCATTGCTTTCGAAGCACCAGCCATTACTAAATTCGAATAGACGCATAAATAAGGTTTCTGTATTGTTTGAGATATGCATTTAAATCTAATAGAATTTAAATTGAGGAAAATTAACTTAAATAATGCTACTGCTATGCAAATCAAAACATATTTCATACAGGCAGAAACAAATAGATCTAGTTGCGAAACATAGCCAGCCAACAAGTAATAAATCTAGAGATTACAGAGTACAAAGCTGCACTATCTTCTATATGTGGACTTACTTGTTAGCGCTCTCCTCCTCAGGAAGAGTTGCTGCAGATCAACTCGACGCAGTGCATAATGAAGATGATGCAGGCAGCACAACGAAGACGATCAGAGCGGTCGCGCAGTTGCGCTACCTAGAGATCTTATTGCGCGGTTGTGCAGGCTTCACGACGGCAAGGGCTTGGAGATTCAGCTCACCCTTCTCCTCGGTGCATGCCAAGGAGAAGAGCCAGCGAGATCCGATAGCTCAATACCACAGCACAAATCACCAAAAGGATGGAAGAATTGGAACTATATCTGCCATGCACACTTGCTTTAGGATTCTTTATATGGGCCTCCACATGGGCCATTTCTCCAGCAATCCCCCACCAATGCCAAAGTAAGAATAAGAGGGTCAAAGGATCAATGTGTTGTAATACTGTTAATATACCAGCATTTTAGCATAAGTCCCATATAGGTTTAACTTACGCCTAGAGCAACAAGATTCATCTTCCTGGGACCGAAGAATGAACTAGGCCTTGAATTCCCAGCTTTAGTGCAGTCGGACTTCACTTGAAGTCATAGCTGATACTTGGCTGCCATAGCGTTTAACGGTCTGCTCCCGTTTCATTTAGTGAGCTTTCGATGAGAGCGCCCTGTCTTAAGAACTACGACATAACAGTGAGGCTCACATAGGTGTTTCCCTTCAAGAATATCTTGCTGGCTCATATCTTTTCAATAGAAAATCATTAAGGCTTAATGCCAACCTTCCAAGCAATAAAGAGTACTATAGTTGTCATTTGGACATGGGTACATTTTTATCTTTGGGTTACACCATCAACTTGTTTTTCCTACTACCTACATAGAGTAGGTGACCGTTGTGTTGTAACATACTCATATGGGCCTCATACCCTTTGTAAAAGGGTCGGCCAGATTCTTTTCAGATCACACATAGCTTACAGTTGTTACTTCGGAGTTTCTCATTTTCCTGATAGATTTAAGCCTCCGCTTAATATGTTTGTTGGACTTGGAGTTATCCTTTGTATTCATAACCTGAGCTAGCATTGTTAGGCTATCGCAATACACTAGGATGGGTGGTACCGGCTTCTCAAGCATAGGCAAGTCCATCAATAACTCTCTTAGCCATTCCACCTTATTAGTGGCTATCTCTAGTGCTACAAGTTTAGCTTCAGCCCTTGATTTTGTCAGGACTTTTTGTTTGCAGGACCTCCACGCCACTATAGCACCTGCTAGAGTAAATACATAGCCACTAGTAGCTTTGGTCTCATCTGCATCTGAGATCCAATTGGAATCACTATACCCCTCCAACACTGGTGGGTATCTTGAGTAGTGAATTCCAAGTTCTGTAGTGCCTCTCAAGTAACGCATGACTCTCTCTAGTCCATTCCAGTGATCATCTCCTGGGTTTGATGTGAACCTGCTCAATTTTCTCACAGCATAGGAGATGTCTGGTCACGTGGCACCAGCTAAATACGTAAGGGATCCAATTATGTATGAATATCTCAGTTGATCTCTTCCCTGTCCTTCCAATTTTTGAAGATTCACACTTGCATCATAGGGAGTTGGAGAGACTTTACAGTCCGCAAAGCCAAATTGGCTATGAATCTTCTCCGTGTAATGAGATTGACACAATGTGATCCCATTCTCACTCTTTATCAACTATATATATCCAGAATTACAAGTCTTTCATATCAAAACACTGAGATAAGAAAAATCTTGGTCTCATTTATCACGGCAGTGCTGGTCCCAAAAATAAGTATCTCATCCACATACAAACACAGCATAATTCCGTCACCCCCACCATAATGGTAGTACACACACTTATCTGCCTCGTTCACGCTGAATCCTATACATATCAAGGTATTGTCGAATTTTTCGTGCCATTATTTTGGTGCTTGTTTTAGGCCATATGGAACTAGGACTTGACTACTTTAATTAATGTCTAAAACAAAAGGAAATATTAAGATACAAGGATTATCATTTGCTTTCTATAAAATCCTCCTCGATTAAGCTCCCTTCCGATCCCCCGCAAAGAAATCAATCTGCATAATTATCCGGACTCCTTGCTCATGCGGCAACTTTACTTTCTTTATTTTAATTATCCCCATATGCATGCGGGTACTAGCTTCTATTCTTTGCATGCACGTGGTGGCAGTAAATATTCTTTTCTTGCCGGCCAATGACACGAAGCATTCCTTCATGCACCTTTATATTCTTGTCAAGCCGATGCCTTGTCTCTATTAATTTCCTTGCATGCTAATCATGTAATCACCTAGCCAGATTAAGCCAAATAATTATTGCACCATTTGCTCTCAAGCCGATCATGACATGCACGTGCAAGCACATCCTCCATTTGCTCTCTTCTATTATCATCAATAAAATAATCTGGCCATGGTGCTACTCATGTTCCTTTCCTTTTTCTTCCCACGTGACTTCTCCAACTAGCTTGATCATGGTTCCTGCCGATACAAACTAGCTCCCGATTACTTCGTAATTCAAATTACATCGAATTTACTGACAAAATCCGGTGTCAACATGACTTAAGCCATGTTTCCCAACATCATAGCCGTGTTGCGTCCACGCCTATCAATGTACAATCGACTGACAACAACAAATGGTACTCCATGGATTAGATGAATGTGAGGAACCCTGTGTGCTTCTTACTCTAGTGATAAAAATAGTCAAATTAGTGGTTCATGGTATTGTGGAAGTATCAGTCCATGGCGAGAAAATTCATGGCATGGATATTCCTGAAGAATATGCTAGAGTCATGGTTGACCTAGTGGAAAAAGATTGGGATGAACTGGACCTCGACATCCTCAGAGGTGACGGTGAAACGGAACTAAGACATGTCGTCCACACTTGGATTCGTAGGTGGCCACAATTTCTACGTCATCACCTCAAAGCTCAAGGCCCAAATCACCAATGCCACCAGGAAGGGTGCCAAGCATGGATCCACTATTTCCACCAGCCGTAAAGGACCCAAGTATGAGTATGTCTCCTCCACCTTCCCCTGCTGGGAGAAAGACTATCAAGGGATGAAAGTCGGCTTCAATCCTTCCACCGCCTAAGCAAAAGAAGAACCCACCACCTAAGAATAAACCTCTACCTCCAAAGAATGCATACGAGAAAACATATGAGGAATCAAAGAACGAATAGATAGTTGTGGTTAAAGAACACTTGGCACCAAGGAAGCCCGAGAAGAAGCAACCAATAGATCCAAAGTCTTAGGATTTCTTCGCTGTCATGGGTAAAAGAGTGTAGAAACAATCCATATTAGACTATGATCGCTCAATAAGAAAATCTCATCAGAAGAACATAAGAGGGCCCATCATTTCACAACTCAAGGAACAATCCAAACAATCGGTTGAGCCACTCAAAGTGCTTTAAAAAAGATCAAATTGTGGCTAATATTGTGATGGCTACCAATCTCACAAGATCTAAAATCTTGATGAGGACATCACTCCTATGGATACTCACAACAATCCTCTGTTTATTGTTCAAGGTCCAATCACTAGAGCTCGTGCGCGACATTTGAATTTAGAGGTGAGCTCATTCCTAAGTACTTCTCTATGTGATTATGAGAATATATTGCTACCTAATGATTATATTGTAATTAGGAACCATGGAGAGGACCAGAGGATAGTTGGAGTAGGGCTTCAAGGTGGAGAGGACCAGCAAGGGCACGTCAGTCAAGATAGAGGCCGAAATCAAGTCGACTTCGAGCCCACCTCGGAGTCCAGGAGCAGTCAGCGCTAAATTGGACGCCCATATCGCATACGGGCTCAGATTTGGACGTTATTTATATGCTTGGAAAGCTAAGAAGATAATCTTTGAAATGGCACTGGTCGCATGTCAAAATTCATCTAGAGCCATCAGGAATCAACAAAACGAGTTGACGTCCAGAATCTGTTTCGGTGCTGCGTCGCCGTATTTTGGCCTTTGGGCCGTGTATCGTGTTGAGCCCAATATGGGCGCGTCCAGGGGGGTCGACCATGATTTAGATTCACTTTGTTGAGTTTGTGTCCACGGTCGAGTCTTATTGCTGGTATTAGGTCGAGTTTGTTGTCGTAGTTCAATCGCCCGTTGCTGTGAATTGTTTGTTTCCGCCGCTATCCCATCCACCATTACCAGATTAGAAGTCGTGCCACCCCATAACTCGACTTGCCCTCGCTAGCCGTCTTGCTGTTGGCGGTCGTTACAGCCCAAATCCGACCACCAATACTCGGGAATAAACGAGGTTATATGCAACATTCCATGTACTTAGGTTTTATTTCTAATAAAGTTCCACGAGTTTTGGTGAGTGACACTTGTGCAGGTACAACTACGACAAATACGCGCTATTGGGGCCGAAAATGACCGAATCAGCCGAACGACAAAGTTCGGCCGGTTATCCCCCTGAGCCGTGCATGCCACCGGTAGTCGTCCACATCAACGAGCACCAAATGAACACGACAAACGAAACATGGACGACACCAACTCATCCCGGAGCACCGCCACATCAACCTGGGCCCACACAGCATGAAGTACACCACCAGAGGCCGGCCCAGGGAGTTCACGGAGCAGAGGCGGTGCAGGGGGGCGGGCCTGGGCCTCCGGCCCAGTTCGGGCGAACTGGAGGGTTCGGCCGAACCGCCCCCAGCTGCCAAACCGACCCTGCGGCTGCATCCTGGCCCTTGGTGGCCGAGGCGGTGCATCCCTCGGTTCGGGCAAACTGGGTAGTTCGGCCGAACCGAGGACTTCGGCCGAACCGCCTCTCTGCCGCCTCTGGTTGCCTTGGCGGCTACCCTGCCTACAACCGACCTTTGGAGCTATAAATAGAGGGTCGCACTTCACTTGTAAACACACACCAAGCCAAGGAGCTCATTCTAGTAGAGTTAGGATAGTTTAGTTGGGAGTTAGAGTTGAGTCGAGCTTTGCCTCGGAGGTTCCGGAGTCGTCTTCAGAAGCTCTGGTAATAGCTCTTGTATCTTTTACTTTTCCTTCTGTAAGACATTGAGTATCAATATAGTTATCTTTATCACTTTTCCTTTGTCACTTATATCTTGCTTCTACTTTATCCTAGTTGCAAATATATCTTGTATAGACTATAGTCAGTTATAGTTCTAGTGCTTGTAGTCTTGTTTAAGTCTTTGTCTTGGCTGGTTCTTCGATCTTGCTTGATACTGGAGGTGAACTGTCACCAAGAGTATTGACAAGGTTTCTTGCTCTTGCTAGCAGAGTAAGTAGTCGTTGCCTAGTGTAGGAGTGGTTCCTAGACTAGTCGGTGGCCTTAGTTTATTCCCGTCGCAACGGAGGTGGTAGCCGGGAGGTGGTGACAGCCCTTTCGGTCTTCGTAGCCCATCACGTTAGTTCCGGTCCGTAGGATTCCCCAGTTGGGAAATAGTGGCACCCCTTCTCATCCCTTTCTGTGTGTTCACCAGTTCCCTTGTCCCGAAGCTAAGACATTAGAGTTATCCCAGATCTCCTAGTGCTGGCTCTGTAGCCGCTGTATCTCTAAGCTAGAGTGACATAGGTAGATAAAAAATCCAGGAGTCCTCTATCTCTTCTCGTTGTCCTCCCAGCTATCTATCTCTTCTCTCCCTTACCAGAGTTTCCCTTGAGCTGTGTGTCCGGTATATCCACTCCTATCCAATACCGTTATCCCCTATCTTGTCTAGTCGTGTACCCTCCTCTGATAGTCTCGAATATCTGTTCATTAGTAATCTTGCCAAAGCTTCCCTGCGGAAATATAAATTACGATACCTCGGAATACTTCCAGGTGAAGTGCTACAGCGGTGATTCTGTGCACTTGCATAATATTTCTATATTTTACTAAGCCATAAGGAAAACCACTGAAACACTCCTTACCCTAGTACCAGGATTCTCAATTCTGATATTGGATCGTAAGAAGTGCCAACAAGCATTTCTGGTGCCGTTGCCGGGGAAGTCTTTGGCTAGATTACTTTTGAACTTTTATCTTGAGCTATCTTAGTTGAGTACCGCTACTCAAGCGGGTTTATCCTTGCTCTGTTCGTTGGTCTTTGTGGAACAGAGCAGTGCATGACTGGTTTCCAACTACCGTCAAAGCTCCAAGAAAATCCGGAGTCACTTGTGAGGAACGTACGACCCCGTGTTGTACCTCCTCAGAAGCAACTCCTTCCGACGAACCAAGTCCTTCCCGTCGTTGACCAGGCTACATCGAGGATGGCAACCAAGACGATCCGTGAGTTCTCCGCTCCATCAAGCGAGAACGTACGTGTCGGACCAGCTCCGCTAGTCGGAGATGGTAACTTCGAGCTGAAGCCAGCCCTCATTAACATGGTATAGGCTAGCCCATTCTGCGGCAAGCCACACGAAGATGCCAATGCTCATCTCCAGCATTTCCTGGAGATTTGAAACACCTTCACCATTCGCGGAGTAAGTATCGATGCCATTCGCCTTTGTTTATTCCCATTCTCATTATTAGGCAAGGCGAAACAATGGTTTTATGCTAACCGTGAAGCAATAGATACTTGGGACAATTGCACTAGCGCTTTCTTGCTAAAGTTCTTTCCGGTTGGGAAGACCAACGCCCTCCGGAACAAAATAGCTAGTTTCCAGCAGTTAAAAGATGAAACAGTCCCGGAGACATGGGATCGCCTCCAGGACTATATTCCTGCTTGTCCTCACCATGGTATGCAGAGTTGGTTCATAATCCAAACTTTCTATCACGGGCTGAGAAATTCTGCCCGTGAGTACCTGGATGCTGCCGCTGGAGGCTCGTTCTTCTCTTTTGAGGAGAGTCGTGCGAAGGCCCTCATAGAGAAGATGGTCAAGAACCAAGGTTGGTCCGTCGACCGGACTCAACCAAAGACCCGAGGAGTTCACCAAGTTGAAGCTCTGGACATGCTCGCTGCCAAGATGGACCTCCTGATGAAGAAATTGGAGGCCCCTGCTCAAGAAACGGTGCAAGCCATGGACGCTCGCATGACCTGCGAAGTCTGTGGCAACACTGGCCATTCGGGGAATGACTGCCCTGAAACGCGACAAGATGCCCACTACGTCAACAACTCCAACAACAATGGGTACCGACTGAACAACTACGGCAACCAAGGCTGGAATCCGCGCCCAAACCTCCCTTTTGAGAGGCCTCAACAAGGTAACAATTTCAATTCCAGCAATTTCAATAATCAGCCGTCTCTTAGAGATCTTGTGTTTGGCCAAATGAAAATAACTGAAAACATCAATAAAAAGCTTGCTGCTAATGGTAAAACACTGGAAAGCATAGACTCTAGGATGGAATCGTTTTCTTCTGCTATGAAAAGTCAACTGAGCTTTAATAAAATGATAGAAACTCAAATTGCTCAGTTAGCTGTTTCTTTGCCCTCACCCGTAGCGGGGAAATTCTCTGGGCAACCAGACAATTGCCCCCGTGAAAAGGTTAAAGCGGTCACCACGAGAGGGGGTAAGACCACTCGGGACCCGCCATATCCTGACAGTGCAGGTAAAAAGGCAGCCACTATAGAAAGTGATAGCGAAGAAGAGGAGGCCGCAGCAGACCCACAGAAGACAAGTCCACAGAAGGAAGCAAAGGCGGCCCCTCACGAGTTTTATGAACCAAATGCCATAAGCCGACGGTGGACGAACAATTCAGCAAATTTGTTGAGGTAATTCGAAAGTTATATGTCAATATCCCATTGCTTGAAGCGATGCAGGGTTCCCACATATGCCAAGTATCTGAAGGACATCCTCAACAACAAAAGGGCACTGCCAACCACTGAGGTAATTAAACTAACCGAAGCATGTAGTGCGGCTATCCTGAACAATCTTCCAGAAAAAAAGAAGGATCGAGGATGCCCTACCATCGCATGTTCGATCGGGGAGCAGCACTTCAACCATGCCCTGTGCGATCTTGGACCAAGCGTCAGTGTCATGCCCAAGGTAGTGTTTGACAAACTGAACTATTCTTCTTTGTCCCCTACAACCATGTATTTGCAGCTAGCGGATCAATCGATTCGCTATCCCGCGGGAATAGCCGAAGATATTCCGGTGAAAATCCGGGAATTCTTCGTACCCGTGGACTTCGTGGTGCTCGATATGGAGGTCAACACGAAGACACCTCTCATCCTCGGGAGGCCATTTCTGAGCACCACCAATGCAAACATCGACGTAGGAGCCGGAGAAATCAGCCTGAACATCAAAGGCAAGGAAGAAAAGTTCACGTTCAAGCCCAGGGTGGAGAAATGCTCTCAGGTATGCACTGATTTAATTCAAAATTCCAATAACCTGGATCTGGTCAAAGCGGTTGCATCCGAACCACAATCTTCAGAAACACTGATCCCACCACCACTAACACAGAAGAAGAAGAACAAGAAAATGTGGCGGAAGAAGGTTGCGTCGTCCGAGTCATCCCGAACGTGGCCATATGTGTGCCTAAGATGTCACAGTACACATATAGCAAACAAATATGGTAAACAAAGAACATATGCTGAATATATTACTCGAATAAAAAGAGTTTTACATCAGAGTGCATCATAAATAAACTAACCAATACAGCGGAAGACTAAAAACTCTCTCTAAATGAAGCCGCACTCCATAGGGACCCTGACTGGGAGAACACAACTCAGTATTACAGTAAATCTTCTGGAAACTCAGCAGCAGGCTCATGCACATCCCAATCTGTTACCCGTCCGGGATTTTGTTGAATAAATAGCAAGTGTAAGTAAAACAATTACTTAGCAAGTATAGCACGGGTTATGAAGGCTCAAAAAGGCTAGACACGGCTTAACTGCATTAACACTTTTAGTTGGTTCGTTTTAACATTATCCAAGTTACTACAAGTGAATGAAACCCGGTTGAAACCCAATTAATAAGGTATAAGTGACATTAAGCATAAATAAACATCATCTTCTAATCAAAAAGGATCTAGGCCGCTCGTGACCCTGAGCAAGGCTATCATGATAGATTTACACTCTGCAGACGTTTCGCCCTTTACCCACCAGTCGCGTAAAAGCTCAAACGAACTTTAAACCCAACCATGCCGAGGTGGCCAAACCTCTTAAACCACACTTCCTAGGTGTGATCGCATAGGGACGCTACGAGGCTTTTCACAAGACACCCTAACAAGACAGTAGCCGCTAAGGTACAACAAGGTGGTGAGACCCTAGGCACCGAGATTGACTGATCCTCAGGGCGCAACGTGAGGGGTCAATGGCGTCCGGAGCGCGGGCTACGCAAGCCAACCAATGCGCAACGTGCGGAGTTCCTACGCGAGGACACCCAACACGGGACTGTGCCTAACGAGACATAGCCAACGGAGCGCATCCGTCCTCGGTGGAATCAAGAAACACCCCGTGCCTTGCTTCCCTTAACACCGTCGGCCCGTCGGTAACTACTGCCAAGCTAGAGCCATACAAGCTACATGACCAAGACCAGAGCCATTATAGTTTTGGCGGTGGCGATAGGCTCCTGAGTTGCCGCTTTGAGAACCGGTCCTTAGACGGAGACACTAGAGCAAAGCACACAGCACATGCCCTAGCTCCCTGATCCATGTTGCTAAAAAAACAAGTTTTAACATTAAGTTTGAAGTGAACCATTAAGTCAAAATTAACAGTTGAACAAAGGTGACAGTAGCTGCGCTTAGCAATGTTCTACCCATATGCAATAAAACCCGGGGAAATCAAGGACATGATAAACAAAGCTAGGCACAACCTTAAAGGTACATCAATTTAGACACATGCATGTATGAAATAAATGATGACAAGTGGGTAGGTAGCAAGGATTGTCCGTGCTATAACTTGCCTTCCTCAAAGTGCTGCTGCTGCTGCGAGTCCGGCTCCTGAAGGTCCTCGTACTCGAACTCCAACGGCAACGGCTCACCGACTGGACACGAATCACCACACAAGCATCCACACAAGCCAATACATGCAAACAAGAGTATTCTATTAGAAACAGTACACCAATTATGTAAACAGTACAAAAACAGGAGCTAGAAATATTCTACGCTTCGCTATGAACACATGAGCCTGAAAATCACACTAATCGGAGCTAAAACGAGGAAGTTACAGCGTTTCTAAGGTTCAGGGACTTGCTGGCAAGGTTTCAAAGTTTCCAGGGACCTATCTGCGAGAAACCGGGTACCTATACGTAATTATGCGTAAAACTGCGAGGGCTAACGCGTAAAACTTCGAGACAGGACCGCGGGTTTGAATTTTCAAAAGATCAGGGGCTTAAACAAATAAAACGGGACCTATCTGTAATTATTTTTGAACTGGTCTGGACCGCGGGTTGATTGTCAGGAAGTTGAGGGTCTCTTTAGCAAAACAGCCAGCGCTGACCAGTATTGACTCGGTTAGGGCGCGTGGCAGCCGTTGGATCCGATCTGGATGGCTGGGATTTAAAACGCGAAGGGGTATCCAGGGATCTAATCTGGGTCGTTGCGTTCTGATCGAACGGCTCGGGGCTCGGGGCTCGCCGGGGACGACGACCGCGCGGCGGCGCCACTCGGCCGAGGCGGAGGCTCGCCGGAGTTGGGATTTTCTCACGCTACAGGGCTCCTTTAGCGATGAGAATTGATCCTACGTGCTTAGGGGATCATTGCGAGTTTGCCAAGGGGGTTCTAGTCGGCCATTGGCCGGCGAGGAGGTCAGGCGGCGGTGCACGGCGGAGTGGATCTCTGGTGTACTACGGGGAGTGCGTTCTGGGCAGTTTGGGGTTCGGGTTGTTGGCTCTAGAGCTTCATGGTGAGGTGGAGAGTGATCCTGGGTGGTTCTAGTTGAGCGTCGTGCAGAGGAGAGGGCCGGCGACGGTGACCGGCGGACGGCCATCGACGGCGACCGAGGGAATATGAGCTACGGTGTTCGGGAGCCGAAATTGAAGGGATGGGGAGCTTCGTTACCTCGTGGCGATGCTCCTAGCGCGGCGAATTGGTTGGATAAGAACCAGAGCGGTGGGACGGCGAGCAGCGGCGGAGCTTGGAGCTCGGCTGCGCTCGGACTGCGGGGGAGGAGAGGCGTGGTGGGCTTGGTGCTCGGGGCGAAGCTTGGTGTGGCTGAGGGGGTCTCAGGGGTGGCTTTTATAGGGGCTAGGGGCTGCGGGGTGGGCGTGGCATGCACGCCAAGGAGGGGCGGCGGCGGCGATCGCCTTCCATTCCGGGAGCCACTTTCCAAGCGAGGAGCGGAGCGAGGAAGGGAACGAGCGGCCGCGGGAAGTTTCCGCGAAGCTTCGGAGGGCTCACGGGCGTGCGTGTGGTGGCTCGGCCTTGGGCCATGACGGTGGGGCGAGGCCGAGTCGGGCTCGGCTCGGTGGAGGGAGGAAGGGGATGACGGGTGGGGCCCACATGTCAGCGGCAGAGAGAAAGGGGCAGCAAGTTTGGGCCGAGTAAGAGGGGTAAGAGTGGTGGGCCGCAGTGGTGGAGGGATGGGCCGGGGCGCGGCTCCTGGCGCTGGGGAAGTCAGCTTGGGCCGCGCTGGGCCGCAGCGGGAGAGAGTGGGTGGGCTGCGGGGGAAAGAAAAGAGAGGAGGGGTGAAGTTGAGCCGGGGAAAAGAGTGGAGGGGGCAGAAGTAGACTTTCGGCTGCGAGGCCTGTGCGAGGCTTCTGTGGAATTTGGGCCGCCCGCGGGAGGCGAAGTAGGTTGGGCCGAGCTGAGTGGAAAGAAAGGAAGGGGCGCAGTTGGACCAGAGGGAGAGTTCAGGGAGCAGAAGTGGACTCAGGCTAAAGAACTTTTCTAACGCTCAAACGAATGCAAATTAAATCCGAATTTAAACAGAATTTAAATTCAAATTTTAATTCACAAGCAAGCAAAACTCAATGCAGCAGCATGAATGCAACAAAAATGTTTCTACACCTTATATTAAATTTTAATTTCCAGAAAATGTTTATTTACCCTATATTAATTATGAACAAGACATAAAATAATCAATTAATTACTAGAAATTTTAAATAGGCTATTTTAGGGTGTTACAAACCTACCCCCCTTATGATGAATCTCGTCCTCGAGATTCGGACGTGGATGCGAAGAGATGTGGGTATTCGGCCTTGAGATCTTCTTCTCCTTCCCAAGTCGCCTCCTCCTCTGAGTGTCGGTTCCACTGCACCTTGCACATCCGAATAACCTTGTTTCTTGTCACCCTCTCGGACTCCCCCAAAATCCTGACTGGATACTCATCATAGGTGAGGTCCTCTTGCACATTCAGCTCATCTATCGGGATCTACTCTTCAGGCACCCGCAAACATTTCTTCAGCTGAGACACATGGAACACATTGTGCACTCCGGCTAGTTTCTCTGGTAGCTCTAGCCGATATGCCACTTCACCCATCTGTTCCAGAATCTTGGAGGGTCCGATGTAACGAGGCGCCAATTTGTCCTTGACATTAAACCTCTTCACACCCCTCATCGGTGACACCTTGAGGTACACAAAATCATCGACCGCGAAGGCGAGGTCCCTCCTCCTAACATCAGCATAACTCTTCTGCCGGGATTGTGCCACCTTCAAGTTCTGCCTGATCACTTGTACTTGGCGCTCTGCTTCTCTGAGTATCTCCGGCCCAAAAACTTGACTTTCTCCAGTCTGATTCCAGAACAGTGGTGTTCTGCACTTCCTGCCATACAGAGCCTCGAATGGTGCCATCTGCAGACTCTTCTGGTAGCTGTTGTTGTACGAGAATTCCACATAGGGCAGACTCTTGTCCCAACTGACACCATACTGCAAAGCACATGCCCTCAACATGTCCTCCAAGATCTAATTGGTCCGCTCTGTCTGTCCATCCGTCTGTGGGTGATAAGCTGAACTGAAATGCAGCTTAGTATCAATGGACTCATGTAACTTCTGCCAGAAATGTGATGTGAACTGAGTACCTCGGTCAGACACTATCTGCTTGGGCACTCCATGCAAGCACACTATCCTCTCCATATACAGCTCTGCCAATCTGGCGCCTGTGTAAGTGGTTTTTACTGGAAGAAAATGTGCCACTTTGGTCAAGCGATCCACAATCACTCAAATGGAGTCAAATCCTCTCTGAGTGCGAGGCAGACCAGTGATGAAGTCCATACCAACTTCTTCCCACTTCCATTCAGGTATCTTTAAGGGCTAGAGCAAACCTGCTGGCCTCTGATGTTCAGCCTTGACTCTCTGACATGTGTCACATAGAGCCACATAGGTTGCCACATCACGCTTCAATCCATACCACCAGAACCTCTCCTTGATGTCTTGGTACATCTTGGTACTTCCTGGGTGGATTGAATAAGCTGAGTCATGTGCTTCTCTCGGGATTGTATCCTTGATCTGCGCCACATCGGGTACACATATCCTCTTCCCATGCCACAAGGTTCCTTGATCATCCACTCGAAAACCAGGGGCTTTTCCTAGAGCAACATGCTCCACAATCTCCTTGATCTTCTCATCCCCAAGCTGACCTTTCCGGATCTCCTGCTCCAGAGTCGGTTCTACCATCATCTCTGTGATGCTGGTCACAAATCCCGGACTCATCCTCTCAAACTCTAAGCTGAGCTCTGCTGGCAGACAGTGACCGGTGATCTTGTTCACATAACTCCTCCTACTCAAGGCATCTGCCACCAAGTTAGCCTTTCCTGGGTGGTAGTAGATCTCCAGATCATAGTCCTTGATCAAGTCCAACCATCGGCGTTGCCTCATGTTCAGATCCGATTGAGTGAAGACGTACTTGAGGCTCTTGTGATCAGTGTAGATGTCACACTTGTGACCAATCAAGTAGTGCCTCCAAATCTTCAAAGCATGTACCACAGCTGCCAACTCTAGATCATGTGTGGGGTAGTTCTGCTCATGTTTCCTCAACTGTCTCTAAGCATATGCCACAACTCTCCCTTCCTGCATGAGTACACACCCCAGTCCTAGACGGGATGCATCGCAGTAGATAGAGAAGCTCTTGGCTATGTCGGGCAGAACCAGCACTGGGGCTGTTGTTAGTCTCTTTTTCAACTCCTCAAAGCTGACTTGACACTCCTCAGTCCAGACAAACTTGGCATTTTTCTCCAATAATGCCGTCAGGGGCTTAGCAATCTTGGAGAATCCTTCAATGAACCGTCGATAATATCCGGCCATCCCAAGGAAACACCTGATTTCGCTCACATCCTGAGGCGGATTCCAGCTTAGCACATCGCTGACCTTCCTCGGATTGACTGCCACTCCTCCATTGGACAGCACATGACCCAAGAATGCCACTTCCTTCAACCAGAATTCACACTTGCTCAGCTTGGCATACAACTGATGTTCTCGGAGCCTTTGCCGCACCAATCTCAAGTGTTCCTCATGTTCTTCCTCATTCTTGGAGAAGACCATAATATCATCAATGAATACCACCACAAACTGGTCAAGGTAATCCATGAACACGTTGTTCATCAGGTACATGAAGTATGCAGGAGCGTTGGTCAATCCAAAAGACATGATCAAGAACTCATACAACCCGTACTGAGTGGTGAAAGCGGTCTTGGGTATGTCTGATGGGCGGATCTTCATCTGGTGATAGCCTGATCGAAGATCTATCTTGGAGAACACACAAGCTCCCTTCAGCTGATCGAACAGATCATCAATCCTTGGCAACGGGTACTTGTTCTTGATGGTTACTTTGTTGAGGGCTCGATAGTCCACACACAACCTTTGTGTCCCATCTTTCTTATCCGTGAACAACACCGGTGCTCCCCATGGTGAAGAACTTGGACGAATGTACCCTTTGGCTAGCAATGCGTCTAACTCCTTCTTAAGCTTTGCTAGTTCCTTTACTCCCATCCTATATGGCCTCTTGGCTATAGGTGCAGTGCCAGGTTTCAGTTCAATAACGAATTCAACTTCGCGTTCTGGGGGCATATCTGGCAATTCATCTGGAAATACATCCGGGAACTGGCTCACTACTCTGATGTCCTCAGGTGCTGCACCTTCGGCTCGGTTGACTTGATTATACCCCAAGGGACTAGCTGTCTGGTACTCCACTTTTTCACCAGACTCAGCTGTCTATACTGCTCTCTTGGCGCACTGGATCACTGCATCATATCTGGTTAACCAGCTCATACCCAGAATCAAGTCAAACCCAAGGGTCTCCAGGACTATCGGACGTGCCTCGAAATCTACCTCCCTTATTGTGATGGTGATATGGGGGCAACGTAGAGTGGCTCGTTGTTCCCCCCCTGGTGAGCTTACTAGCATAGCATTCTTCATGGGCAGCAATGCCACTAAGTTCTTTTTCACAAAAGCAGCTGATATGAAAGCATGCGAAGCTCAAGAATCGAACAAAACGGTTGCAGGAGTCGAGTTGACAGGGAACGTACCCACAACCACGTCGGTAGCTCCCTCGATGGTCTCTGCACCTGTGTGGTTGAGCTTGCCTCTGGCGGGGTTCTGCGGACCTTGGCCTGCCTGAGCCTGCTGCTGTCCGGCCTGCTGGTTTTGAGTCTTGCGGGGGCAGAAGTGAGCATAATGTCCAGTCTCTCCACAGTGGAAACATGCTCTCTGCCCTACTGGCGCATTGCTGGCTTGGTTGGGGCGCTGAACACGACCTGGTTGTGCCGGGTTGCGCTGAGCTGGGGCATTCTGCAGCTGCTTCTGGAAACGCTGTTGTTGTGGCACCTGGGGGTACTGGGGGCGCTGCTGGTGCTGGCCACGGCTCAGCAAGCTGGACTGGCCCTGGAAGCGTTGCTGGCTCCCCATCTACTGATTCCCCTGCGGAGGAGTGAAGCGAGGGCGACTGCTGCTCCCTGACTGCTGGCCCTGGAACTTCCTCTTCTTCTCTTGTATCTAACGACGCTTGTGTTCCAGCATGAAGGCGCCGTCCACCAGTTCCTGAAAGTTGGGGAACTTGGTGCACATCAGCTGGTACTGTAGAGCATCCTGCAGGCCATCACGAAACCTGGTCTGCTTCTTCCTGTCGGTGTCCACGTCCTCTGGAGCGTAACGGGCCAGCTCGATGAACTTGTCACGGTAAGCGATGACACTCATCCCTTACTGCTTCAGCGTCAGGAACTCCTTCTTCTTCAGGACCATCAGAGCCTCCGGTACATGGTGAGAGCGAAAGCTGTCACGGAACTCCTGCCAGGTGATCTGATCACGGTTGGGGTGAGCGTACTGGTATGAATCCCACCAGTCCAATGCTGGTCCCTGGAGCTGTCCTCCTGCGTACAACACCTTCTCCCGGTCGTTGCACTGCGCGATGTCGAGTTGTCTCTCCACCGCCTTGAGCCAATCATCGGCCTGCAGAGGGTCGCTGGCCTTGGTGAAGGTAGGAGGGCGTCCCTTCAGAAATTCGCCCCTCTTGTCTCTTGGCGGCACGTAAGGCTGGTGTGGAGGGTTCTGCTGTTGCTGTTGCATCAATGCTGTGGTCTGGGCCATCTGCTGCGTCAACTGGAGCTGCATCTACATCATCTGCTCCATGGTGAGTGGCGGTGGTGGAGGCGGTGGGTTCGGGTTCTGGTTGCTTCCACCAGCACCAGCGTTCCCCCTTGT
Organism: Echinochloa phyllopogon; assembly: GCA_033239725.1. Taxonomy (NCBI): domain Eukaryota; kingdom Viridiplantae; phylum Streptophyta; class Magnoliopsida; order Poales; family Poaceae; genus Echinochloa; species Echinochloa phyllopogon. The sequence continues at coordinate 26,912,651 of BTCW01000015.1, read as the reverse complement.
GTTCAGCATCTATCATCAGCAAGTAACTCTCATCAGAATTCCATTGATCATAACTAAGTGCCTTCAGAGGATTACTAACCCGTTAGGATGGACGATTTGATGGATGAAGAGCAAGAAAAATAAATACCCCTTCTATGTAGACATTAATATCCTTAAGCCTTAGTCCTATATCTAGATGGAGATAGACTCGCGTATATGACCATCACAATCATTACAAAAATCCAAATCAAACATAAGCATAATAACAACAAAATCAAGCACCTAGAGACATGATTCACACAACACTCGACAGCACTGGTTTTGAAAAATGTAACTAAACGATCTGAAACAAAATCATGGTGGTCTCCTAATGATTTATCAACCGTTCCAACTAGGCTGCGTTCCTACAGTCAGCACGGCTCTGATACCAATCTGTCACGCCCGGATTTACACAGAAACCCGAACGTGGCCATATGTGTGCCCAGGATGTCACAGTACACATATAGCAAACAAATATGGTAAACAAAGAACATATGCTGAATATATTACTCGAATAAAAAGAGTTTTACATCAGAGTGCATCATAAATAAACTAACCAATACAGCGGAAGACTAAAAACTCTCTCTAAATGAAGCCGCACTCCATAGGGACTCTGAATGGGAGAACACAACTCAGTATTACGGTAAATCTTCTGGAAACTCAGCAGCAGGCTCATGCACATCCCAATTTGTTACCCGTCCGGGATTTTGTTGAATAAATAGCAAGTGTAAGTAAAACAATTACTTAGCAAGTATAGCAGGGTTATGAAGGCTCAAAAAGGCTAGACACGGCTTAACTGCATTAGCACTTTTAGTTGGTTCGTTTTAACATTATCCAAGTTACTACAAGTGAATGAAACCCGGTTGAAACCCAATTAATAAGGTATAAGTGACATTAACCATAAATAAACATCATCTTCTAATCAAAAAGGATCTAGGCCGCTCGTGACCCTGAGCAAGGCTATCATGATAGATTTACACTCTGCAGAGGTTTCGCCCTTTACCCACCAGTCGCGTAAAAGCTCAAACGAACTTTAAACCCAACCATGCCTAGGTGGCCAAACCTCTTAAACCACACTTCCGAGGTGTGATCGCATAGGGATGCTACGAGGATTTTCACAAGACACCCTAACAAGACAGTAGCCGCTAAGGTACAACAAGGTGGTGAGACCCTAGGCACCGAGATTGACTGATCCTCAGGGCGCAACGTGAGGGGTCAATGGCGTCCGGAGCGCGGGATACGCAAGCCAACCAATGCGCAACGTGCAGAGTTCCTACGTGAGGACTCCCAACACGGGACTGTGCCTAACGAGACATAGCCAACGGAGCGCACCCGTCCTCGGTGGAATCAAGAAACACCCCGTGCCTTGCTTCCCTTAACGCCGTCGGCCCGTCGGTAACTACTGCCAAGCTAGAGCCGTACAAGCTACTTGACCAAGACCAGAGCCATTATAGTTCCGGCGGTGGCGAAAGGCTCCTGGGTTGCCGCTTTGAGAACCGGTCCTTAGAGGGAGACACTAGAGCAAAGCATACAGCACATCCCTGATCCATGTTGCTAAAAAAACAAGTTTTAACATTAAGTTTGAAATGAACCATTAAGTCAAAATTAACAGTTGAACAAATGTGACAGTAGCTGTGCTTAGCAATGTTCTACCCATATGCAATAAAACCCGGGGAAATCAAGGACGTGATAAACAAAGCTAGGCACAACCTTAAAGGTACATCAAGTTAGACACATGCATGTATGAAATAAATGATTACAAGTGGGTAGGTAGCAAGGATTGTCTGTGCTATAACTTGCCTTCCTCAAAGTGCTGCTGCTGCTACGAGTCCGGCTCCTGAAGGTCCTCGTACTCGAACTCCAACGGCAACGGCTCACCGACTGGACACGAATCACCACACAAGCATCCACACAAGCCAATACATGCAAACAAGAGTATTCTATTAGAAACAGTACACCAACGGTGAAAACAGTACAAAAACAGGTGCTCGAAATATTCTACACTTCACTACGAACACGTGAGCGCGAAAATCACACTAATCGGAGCTAAAACGAGGAAGTTACAGCGTTTCTAAGGTTCAGGGACTTGCTGGCAAGGTTTTAAAGTTTCCAAGGACCTATCTGCGAGAAACCGGGGACCTATATGTAATTATGCATAAAACTGCGAGGGCTAACGCGTAAAACTTCGAGACAGGACCGCGGGTTTGAATTTTCAAAAGATCAGGGGCTTAAACAAATAAAACGGGACCTATCTGTAATTATTTTTGAACTGGTCTGGACCGCGGGTTGATTGTCAGGAAGTTGAGGGTCTCTTTAGCAAAACAGCCAGCGCTGACCGGTATTGACTCGGTTAGGTCGCGTGGCAGCCGTTTGATCCGATCTGGACGGCTGGGATTTAAAACGCGAAGGTATCCAGGGATCTAATCTGGGTCGTTGCGTTCTGATCGAACGGCTCGGGGCTCGGGGCTCGCCGGGGACGACGACCGCGCAGCGGCACCGCTCGGCCGAGGCGGAGGCTCGCTGAAGTTGGGATTTTCTCGCGCTACAGGGCTCCTTTAGCGACGAGAATTGATCCTACGTGCTCAGGGGATCATTGCGAGTTTGCCAAGAGGGTTCTAGTCGGCCATTGGCCGGCGAGGGGGTCGGGCGGCGGTGCACGGCGAAGTGGATCTCTGGTGTACTGCGGGGAGTGCGTTCTGGGTGGTTTGGGGTTCGGGTTGTTGGCTCTGGAGCTTCATGGTGAGGTGGAGAGTGATCCTGGGTGGTTCTAGTTGAGCGTCGTGCAGAGGAGAGGGCGGGCGACGGTGAACGGCGGACGGCCATCGATGGCGACCGAGGGAATACGAGCTACGGTGTTCGGGAGCCGAAATTGAAGGGATGGGGAGCTTCGTTACCTCGTGGCGATGCTCCTGGCGCGGCGAATTGGTTGGATAAGAACCAGAGTGGTGGGATGGCGACCAGCGGTGGAGCTTGGAGCTCGGCGGCGCTCGAACTGCGGGGGAGGAGAGGCGCGGTGGGCTTGGTGCTCGGGGTGAAGCTTGGTGTGGCTCAGGGGGTCTCAGGGGTGGCTTTTATAGGGGCTAGGGGCTGCGGGGTGGGCGTGGCACGCACGCCAAGGTGGTGCGGCGGCGGCGATCGCCTTCCATTCCGGGAGCCGCTTTCCAAGCGAGGAGCGGTGCGAGGAAGGGAAGGAGCGGCCGCGGGAAGTTTCCGCGAAGCTTCGGAGGGCTCACGGGCGTGCGTGTGGTGGCTCGGCCTTGGGCCACGACGGTGGGGCGAGGCCGAGTCGGGCTCGGCTCGGTGGCGGGAGGAAGGGATGACGGGTGGGGCCCACATGTCAGCGGCAGAGAGAAAGGGGCAGCAAGTTTGGGCCGGGTGAGAGGGGTAAGAGTGGTGGACCGCAGTGGTGGAGGGATGGGCCGGGGCGCGGCTCCTGGCGCTGGGGAAGTCAGCTTGGGTCGCACTGGGCCGCAGCGGGAGAGAGTGGGTGGGCTGCGGGGGAAAGAAAAGAGAGGAGGGGTGAAGTTGAGCCGGGGAAAAGAGTGGAGGGGGCAGAAGTAGACTTTCGGCTGCGAGGCCTGTGCGAGGCTTCTGTGGAATTTGGGCCGCCCGCGGGAGGCGAAGCAGGTTGGGCCAAGCTGAGTGGAAAGAAAGGAAGGGGCGCAGTTGGACCAGAGGGAGAGTTCAGGGAGCAGAAGTGGACTCAGGCTAAAGAACTTTTCTAACGCTCAAACGAATGCAAATTAAATCCGAATTTAAACAGAATTTAAATTCAAATTTTAATTCACAAGCAAGCAAAACTCAATGCAGCAGCATGAATGCAACAAAAATGTTTCTACACCTTATATTAAATTTTAATTTCCAGAAAATGTTTATTTACCCTATATTAATTATGAACAAGACATAAAATAATCAATTAATTACTAGAAATTTTAAATAGGCTATTTTAGGGTGTTACAAACCTACCCCCCTTATGATGAATCTCGTCCTCGAGATTCGGACGTGGATGCGAAGAGATGTGGGTACTCGGCCTTGAGATCTTCTTCTCTTTCCCAAGTCACCTCCTCCTCTGAGTGTCGGTTCCACTGCACCTTGCACATCAGAATAACCTTGTTTCTTGTCACCCTCTCGGACTCCCCCAAAATCCTGACTGGATACTCATCATAGGTGAGGTCCTCTTGCACATTCAGCTCATCTATCGGGATCTGCTCTTCAGGCACCCGCAAACATTTCTTCAGCTGAGACACATGGAACACATTGTGCACTCCGGCTAGTTTCTCTGGTAGCTCTAGCCGATATGCCACTTCACCCATCCGTTCCAGAATCTTGAAGGGTCCGATGTAATGAGGCGCCAATTTGCCCTTGACATTAAACCTCTTCACACCCCTCATCGGTGACACCTTGAGGTACACAAAATCATCGACCGCGAAGGTGAGGTCCCTCCTCCTGACATCAGCATAACTCTTCTGCCGGGATTGTGCCACCTTCAAGTTCTGCCTAATCACTTGTACTTGGCGCTCTGCTTCTCTGAGTATCTCCGGCCCAAAAACTTGACTTTCTCCAGTCTGATTCCAGAACAGTGGTGTTCTGCACTTCCTGCCATACAGAGCCTCGAATGGTGCCATCTGCAGACTCTTCTGGTAGCTGTTGTTGTACGAGAATTCCGCATAGGGCAGACTCTTGTCCCAACTGACACCATACTGCAAAGCACATGCCCTCAACATGTCCTCCAAGATCTGATTGGTCCGCTCTGTCTGTCCATCCATCTGTGGGTGATAAGCTGAACTGAAATGCAGCTTAGTATCCATGGACTCATGTAACTTCTGCCAGAAATGTGATGTGAACTGAGTACCTCGGTCAGACACTATCCGCTTGGGCACTCCATGCAAGCACACTATCCTCTCCATATACAGCTCTGCCAATCTGGCGCTTGTGTAAGTGGTTTTTACTAGAAGAAAATGTGCCACTTTGGTCAAGCGATCCACAATCACCCAAATGGAGTCAAATCCTCTCTGAGTGCGAGGCAGACCAGTGATGAAGTCCATACCAACTTCTTCCCACTTCCATTCAGGTATCTTTAAGGGCTGGAGCAAACCTGCTGGCCTCTGATGTTCAGCCTTGACTCTCTGACATATGTCACATAGAGCCACATAGGTTGCCACATCACGCTTCAATCCATACCACCAGAACCTCCCCTTGATGTATTGGTACATCTTGGTACTTCCTGGGTGGATTGAATAAGCTGAGTCATGTGCTTCTCTCAGGATTGTATCCTTGATCTGCGCCACATCGGGTACACATATCCTCTTCCCATGCCACAAGGTTCTTTGATCATCCACTCGAAAACCAGGGGCTTTTCCTAGAGCAACATGCTCCACAATCTCCTTGATCTTCTCATCCCCAAGCTGACCTTTCCGGATCTCCTGCTCCAGAGTCGGTTCTACCGTCATCTCTGTGATGCTGGTCACAAATCCCGGACTCATCCTCTCAAACTCTAAGCTGAGCTCTGCTGGCAGACAGTGACCGGTGATCTTGTTCACATAACTCCTCCTACTCAAGGCATCTGCCACCAAGTTAGCCTTTCCTGGGTGGTAGTGGATCTCCAGATCATAGTCCTTGATCAAGTCCAACCATCGGCATTGCCTCATGTTCAGATCCGGTTGAGTGAAGACGTACTTGAGGCTCTTGTGATCAGTGTAGATGTCACACTTGTGACCAATCAAGTAGTGCCTCCAAATCTTCAAAGCATGTACCACAACTGCCAACTCTAGATCATGTGTGGGGTAGTTCTGCTCATGTTTCCTCAACTGTCCCTAAGCATATGCCACAACTCTCCCTTCCTGCATGAGTACACACCCCAGTCCTAGACGGGATGCATCGCAGTAGATAGAGAAGCTCTTGGCTATGTCGGGCAGAACCAACACTGGGGCTGTTGTTAGTCTCTTTTTCAACTCCTCAAAGCTGACTTGACACTCCTCAGTCCAGACAAACTTGGCATTTTTCTCCAATAATGCCGTCAGGGGCTTAGCAATCTTGGAGAATCCTTCAATGAACCGTCGATAATATCCGGCCATCCCAAGGAAACACCTGATTTCGCTCACATCCTGAGGCGGATTCCAGCCTAGCACATCGCTGACCTTCCTCGGATTGACTGCCACTCCTCCATTGGACAGCACATGACCCAAGAATGCCACTTTCTTCAACCAGAATTCACACTTGCTCAGCTTGGCATACAACTGATGTTCTCGGAGCCTTTGCCGCACCAATCTCAAGTGTTCCTCATGTTCTTCCTCATTCTTGGAGAAGACTAGAATATCATCAATGAATACCACCACAAACTGGTCAAGGTAATCCATGAACACGCTGTTCATCAGGTACATGAAGTATGCAGGAGCGTTGGTCAATCCAAAAGACATGATCAAGAACTCATACAACCCGTACCGAGTGGTGAAAGCGGTCTTGGGTATGTCTGATGGGTGGATCCTCATCTGGTGATAGCCTGATCGAAGATCTATCTTGGAGAACAAACAAGCTCCCTTCAGCTGATCGAACAGATCATCAATCCTTGGCAACGGGTACTTGTTCTTGATGGTCACTTTGTTGAGGGCTCGATAGTCCACACACAACCTTTGTGTCCCATCTTTCTTATCCGTGAACAACACCGGTGCTCCCCATGGTGAAGAACTCGGACGAATGTACCCTTTGGCTAGCAATGCGTCTAACTCCTCCTTAAGCTTTGCTAGTTCCTTTACTCCCATCCTATATGGCCTCTTGGCTATAGGTGCAGTGCCAGGTTTCAGTTCAATAACGAATTCAACTTCGCGTTCTGGGGGCATACCTGGCAATTCATCTGGAAATACATCCGGGAACTGGCTCACTAATCTGATGTCCTCAGGTGCTGCACCTTCGGCTCGGTTGACTTGATTATACCCCAAGGGACTAGCTGTCTGGTACTCCACTTTTTCACCAGACTCAGCTGTCTATACTGCTCTCTTGGCGCACTGGATCACTGCATCATATCTGGTTAACCAGCTCATACCCAGAATCAAGTCAAACCCAAGGGTCTCCAGGACTATCGGACGTGCCTCGAAATCTACCTCCCTTATTGTGATGGTGATATGGGGGCAACGTAGAGTGGCTCGTTGTTCCCCCCCTGGTGAGCTTACTAGCATAGCATTCTTCATGGGCAGCAATGCCACTAAGTTCTTTTTCACAAAAGCAGCTGATATGAAAGCATGCGAAGCTCCAGAATCGAACAAAACGGTTGCAGGAGTCGAGTTGACAGGGAACTTACCCACAACCACGTCGGTAGCTCCCTCGATGGTCTCTGCACCCGTGTGGTTGAGCTTGCCTCTGGCGGGGTTCTGCGGACCTTGGCCTGCCTGAGCCTGCTGCTGTCCGGCCTGCTGGTTTTGAGTCTTGCGGGGGCAGAAGTGAGCATAATGTCCAGTCTCTCCACAGTGGAAACATGCTCTCTGCCCTACTGGCGCATTGCTGGCTTGGTTGGGGCGCTGAACACGACCTGGCTGTGCCGGGTTGCGCTGAGCTGGGGCATTCTGCAGCTGCTTCTGGAAATGCTGTTGTTGTGGCACCTGGGGGTACTGGGGGCGCTGCTGGTGCTGGCCACGGCTCAGCAAGCTGGACTGGCCCTGGAAGCGCTGCTGGCTCCCCATCTACTGATTCCCCTGCGGAGGAGTGAAGCGAGGGCGACTGCTGCTCCCTGACTGCTGGCCCTGGAACTTCCTCTTCTTCTCTTGTATCTAACGACGCTTGTGTTCCAGCATGAAGGCGCCGTCCACCAGTTCCTGAAAGTTGGGGAACTTGGTGCACATCAGCTGGTACTGTAGAGCATCCTGCAGGCCATCACGAAACCTGGTCTGCTTCTTCCTGTCGGTGTCCACGTCCTCTGGAGCGTAACGGGCCAGCTTGATGAACTTGTCACGGTAAGCGATGACACTCATCACTTACTGCTTCAGCGTCAGGAACTCCTTCTTCTTCAGGACCATCAGAGCCTCCGGTACATGGTGAGAGCGAAAGCTGTCACGGAACTCCTGCCAGGTGATCTGATCACGGTTGGGGTGAGCGTACTGGTATGAATCCCACCAGTCCAATGCTGGTCCCTGGAGCTGTCCTCCTGCATACAACACCTTCTCCCGGTCGTTGCACTGCGCGATGTCGAGTTGTCTCTCCACCGCCTTGAGCCAATCATCGGCCTGCAGAGGGTCGCTGGCCTTGGTGAAGGTAGGAGGGCGTCCCTTCAGAAATTCGCCCCTCTTGTCTCTTGGCGGCACGTGAGGCTGGTGTGGAGGGTTCTGCTGTTGCTGTTGCATCAATGCTATGGTCTGGGCCATCTGCTGCGTCAACTGGAGCTGCATCTACATCATCTGCTCCATGGTGAGTGGCGGTGGTGGAGGCGGTGGGTTCGGGTTCGGGTTGCTTCCACCAGCACCAGCGTTCCCCCTTGTGTTCAGCATCTATCATCAGCAAGTAACTCTCATCAGAATTCCATTGATCATAACTAAGTGCCTTCAGAGGATTACTAACCCGTTAGGATGGAGGATTTGATGGATGAAGAGCAAGAAAAATAAATACCCCTTCTATGTAGACATTAATATCCTTAAGCCTTAGTCCTATATCTATATGGAGATAGACTCGCGTCTATTACCATCACAATCATTACAAAAATCCAAATCAAACATAAGCATAATAACAACAAAATCAAGCACCTAGAGACATGATTCACACAAGACTCGACAGCACTGGTTTTGAAAAACGTAACTAAACGATCTGAAACAAAATCATGGTGGTCTCCTAATGATTTATCAACCGTTCCAACTAGGCTGCGTTCCTACAGTCAGCACGGCTCTGATACCAATCTGTCACGCCCGGATTTACACAGAAACCCGAACGTGGCCATATGTGTGCCCAGGATGTCACAGTACACATATAGCAAACAAATATGGTAAACAAAGAACATATGCTGAATATATTACTCGAATAAAAAGAGTTTTACATCAGAGTGCATCATAAATAAACTAACCAATACAGCGGAAGACTAAAAACTCTATCTAAATGAAGCCGCACTCCATAGGGACTCTGACTGGGAGAACACAACTCAGTATTACGGTAAATCTTCTGGAAACTCAGCAGCAGGCTCATGCACATTCCAATCTGTTACCCGTCCGGGATTTTGTTGAATAAATAGCAAGTGTAAGTAAAACAATTACTTAGCAAGTATAGCAGTGTTATGAAGGCTCAAAAAGGCTAGAAACGGCTTAACTGCATTAGCACTTATAGTTGGTTCATTTTAACATTATCCAGGTTACTACAAGTGAATGAAACCCGGTTGAAACCCAATTAATAAGGTATAAGTGACATTAAGCATAAATAAACATCATCTTCTAATCAAAAAGGATCTAGGCGGCTCGTGACCCTGAGCAAGACTATCATGATAGATTTACACTCTGCAGAGGTTTCGCCCTTTACCCACCAGTCGTGTAAAAGCTCAAACGAACTTTAAACCCAACCATGCCGAGGTGGCCAAACCTCTTAAACCACACTTCCGAGGTGTGATCGCATAGGGATGCTACGAGGCTTTTCACAAGACACCCTAACAAGACAGTAGCCGCTAAGTTACAACAAGGTGGTGAGACCCTAGGCACCGAGATTGACTGATCCTCAGGGCGCAACGTGAGGGGTCAATGGCACCAGGAGCGCGGGCTACGCAAGCCAACCAATGCGCAACGTGCGGAGTTCCTACGAGAGGACTCCCAACACGGGACTGTGCCTAACGAGACATAGCCAACGGAGCGCATCCGTCCTCGGTGGAATCAAGAAACACCCCGTGCCTTGCTTCCCTTAACGCCGTCGGCCCGTCGGTAACTACTGCAAAGCTAGAGCCGTACAAGCTACTTGACCAAGACCAGAGCCATTATAGTTCCGGCGGTGGCGACAGGCTCCTGGGTTGCCGCTTTGAGAACCGGTCCTTAGAGGGAGACACTAGAGCAAAGCACACAGCACATGCCCTAGCTCCCTGATCCATGTTGCTAAAAAAACAAGTTTTAACATTAAGTTTGAAGTGAACCATTAAGTCAAAATTAACAGTTGAACAAATGTGACAGTAGCTGCGCTTAGCAATGTTCTACCCATATGCAATAAAACCCGGGGAAATCAAGGACGTGATAAACAAAGCTAGGCACAACCTTAAAGGTACATCAAGCTAGACACATGCATGTATGAAATAAATGATTACAAGTGGGTAGGTAGCAAGGATTGTCCGTGCTATAACTTGCCTTCCTCAAAGTGCTGCTGCTGCTGTGAGTCCGGCTCCTGAAGGTCCTCGTACTCGAACTCCAACGGCAACGGCTCACCGACTGGACACGAATCACCACACAAGCATCCACACAAGCCAATACATGCAAACAAGAGTATTCTATTAGAAACAGTACACCAACGGTGAAAACAGTACAAAAACAGGAGCTAGAAATATTCTACGCTTCACTAAGAACACATGAGCGCGAAAATCACACTAATCGGAGCTAAAACGAGGAAGTTACAGCGTTTCTAAGGTTCAGGGACTTGCTAGCAAGGTTTTAAAGTTTCCAAGGACCTATCTGCGAGAAACCGGGGACCTATACGTAATTATGCGTAAAACTGCGAGGGCTAACACCTAAAACTTCGAGACAGGACCGCGGGTTTGAATTTTCAAAAGATCAGGGGCTTAAACAAATAAAACGGGACCTATCTGTAATTATTTTTGAACTGGTCTGGACCGCGGGTTGATTGTCAGGAAGTTGAGGGTCTCTTTAGCAAAACAGCCAGCGCAGACCGGTATTGACTCGGTTAGGACGCGTGGCAGCCGTTTGATCCGATCTGGACGGCTGGGATTTAAAACGCGAAGGTATCCAGGGATCTAATCTGGGTCGTTGCGTTCTGATCGAACGGCTCGGGGCTCGCTGGGGACGACGACCGCACGGCGACGCCGCTCGGCCGAGGCGGAGGCTCGCCGGAGTTGGGATTTTCTCGCGCTACAGGGCTCCTTTAGCGACGAGAATTGATCCTACGTGCTCAGGGGATCATTGCGAGTTTGCCAAGGGGGTTCTAGTCGGCCATTGGCCGGCGAGGGGGTCGGGCGGCGGTGCACGGCGGAGTGGATCTCTGGTGTACCGCAGGGAGTGCGTTCTGGGCGGTTTGGGGTTCGGGTTGTTGGCTCTGGAGCTTCATGGTGAGGTGGAGAGTGATCCTGGGTGGTTCTAGTTGAGCGTCGTGCAGAGGAGAGGGCGGGCGACGGTGACCGGCGGACGGCCATCGACGACGACCGAGGGAATACGAGCTACGGTGTTCGGGAGCCAAAATTGAAGGGATGGGGAGCTTCGTTACCTCGTGGCGATGCTGCTGGTGCGGCGAATTGGTTGGATAAGAACCAGAGCGGTGGGACGGCGAGCAGCGGCGGAGCTTGGAGCTCGGTGGCGCTCGGACTGCGGGGGAGGAGAGGCGCGGTGGGCTTGGTGCTCGGGGCGAAGCTTGGTGTGGCTCAGGGGGTCTCAGGGGTGGCTTTTATAGGGGCTAGGGGCTGCGGGGTGGGCGTGGCACGCACGCCAAGGAGGGGCGGCGGCGGCGATTGCCTTCCATTCCGGGAGCCGCTTTCCAAGCGAGGAGCGGCGCGAGGAAGGGAAGGAGCGGCCGCGGGAAGTTTCCGCGAAGCTTCGGAGGGCTCACGGGCGTGCGTGTGGTGGCTCGGCCTTGGGCCACGACGGCGGGGCGAGGCCGAGTCGGGCTCGGCTCGGTGGCGGGAGGAAGGGGATGACGGGTGGGGCCCACATGTCAGCGACAGAGAGAAAGGGGCAGCAAGTTTGGGCCGGGTGAGAGGGGTAAGAGTGGTGGGCCGCAGTGGTGGAGGGATGGGCCGGGGCGCGGCTCCTGGCGCTGGGGAAGTTGGCTTGGGCCGCGCTGGGCCGCAGCAGGAGAGAGTGGGTGGGCTGCGGGGGAAAGAAAAGAGAGGAGGGGTGAAGTGGAGCCGGGGAAAGGAGTGGAGGGGGCAGAAGCAGACTTTCGGCTGCGAGGCTTGTGCGAGGTTTCTGTGGAATTTGGGCCGCCCGCGGGAGGCGAAGCAGGTTGGGCTGAGCTGAGAGGAAAGAAAGGAAGGGGCGCAGTTGGACCAGAGGGAGAGTTCAGGGAGCAGAAGTGGACTCAGGCTAAAGAACTTTTCTAACGCTCAAACGAATGCAAATTAAATCCGAATTTAAACAGAATTTAAATTCAAATTTTAATTCACAAGCAAGCAAAACTGATTGCAGCAACATGAATGCAACAAAAATGTTTCTACACCTTATATTAAATTTTAATTTCCAGAAAATGTTTATTTACCCTATATTAATTATGAACAAGACATAAAATAATCAATTAATTACTAGAAATTTTAAATAGGCTATTTTAGGGTGTTACAGTCCTGCTCGCGCACTTAAAAGCTGAGCTCTCGCCGCGAGGAAAACCGGTTTGTATCCCATATTTCCCTTCCAATTTTTAAATTCTTAATTGCATTTGCATGTTTCCCTTTTCAAAATAAATGAACCACTTGTGAAATTAATTTGAGAGAGAGTAGAAAATTGTTGCAAACTTGGTTAGAGATAATTGGACACATGCTGAAATTTTACCTAGGGTGGATGTAATTGGTAACTTTTATCATTTTCATCCCTTCTAGAACAATCCAATTACTTACCATCACCACCAACTAGCACCAAACATGTCTACCCCACTAAAAATGGCTGCACACTCACCAATTATCACAAACATGGCAGCATGGGGGTGACTACACTAAAACCAACTTTGGTCATGTCAATTTTGCATCTTACCTACCACTAAAAACCACTCACATGACCTGAGGGATTGTTGGCCACACAAAATTTCATGGAATCAAAGCAAGGGGAGGTGCTCCACTCAGGGAGGAGTAGACTGGCCACCAGGGCCTGGTTCGCCCGAACCACCCAGTTCGGCCGAACCAGGGACCTGCCTCCCCTCGGCCTATAAATACTGGTGCGTTGCTTGCTTTCTCTCACACACTCATACACTCTGAAAAAAATTCTGCTAGGAGCTCTCTCCCTCTCTCTCAAGTTCTTTGCTCTAGTGCTTGCTCAAGTTCTCCCCAAGTTCTTGCTCAAGTTTTGGTTCACTTGCATCACTAGAAAATCCCAAAAATATTTTGCTTTTGCTGTGATCTTTGTGCTGAATTTCTGGACGATTTTGTGGTGGTCACCGACACCCACAAGAACGACTCACCTTTTGTGGTGGTTTTCATCCCCGCAAGAACGATTAACTATCTTGAACGACTGACTTGATTTCCTTGTGCTAACCATATATATATTCAGTCCTTCGGGTAGTTGTTGTTGCACTAACCTTTTGCAGGAATCATGTCGAAGTTCTTCACGTCGCTCCGTCGTTCCGCCCGGCTAGGCCGACGATCGAACGATGCTGGGATCTCCCCAGCTCCATCCCGAGGCTCGAGCCGGATGGACATGGACGAGCACGAAGCAGCCGGCTCGGGATGGGGCCAGGCCACGCCCCCGGCCAGGCTGCTCCTGAGCGACAGTGACATCAACCTTAGAACAGAAAGGGAGCAGAACACCTTCAACGAGCTTCGGCTGAAGGAGTTCAAGCACACCCGTGTGTTTGAGCAAGATTTGCTCAGGGACACGGGGATGGACGCAGATTTCCAGGCCATTGGCTGGGAGAATTTCTAGCACATCAACGAAGAAGGTTCGTACCTGATCACCCTTGAATTCCTCTCGACTTTGGTTTATGAAACTGGGGGGATTCATTTTCGGTTCTTCAACCAAGAGTTCTTCTGCTCTTGGAGGGATTTTAGTTCGGGTCTCGGATTTTCAAGCCGTTGTTCCTTAGACCCGAACAAAGCGCTTAAAAGATTTCACCGGGTGGCATTTTGGAAAAAGATTTCGGGGAATACCAACTGTCATGCGCCGCGCACGAACAGCATACATAACCCCACTTTGCGTTTCATGCATCGTTGGGTGTCTATGACGGTATTCCCCCGAGCAGATTTGCGCCCTGTCAACACCATCGAGTTGCGGGTTCTTTTTGCCATGGTCAAGCAGATTCCCTACTCACCTGTGAAAGACATGGTTGGTCACTGGCTGTCTCATATTTCTCGTGCGGGTAGCATGGCGATGACTTCTCTAGTCACTCGCCTCGCTAACCATCTGGGCGTCCTCCAAGGCGCCCGGCTCACGTACATCGAGACAGCGCGTTCCGTCGTGGATGCCGAGCACTTCGTGCAAGCCCACATGATACGGCGGACGCCTGACGCAACGCTAGCTATGATTTACCGTGGTTATACAACTGAAGTGCCCTTGCCTTGTGCAGCACTAAGGTTGTATACCACGCCGAAACTAACTCTTCAGTTGAGGACTGAGTCGGACGACTCTCCACCTTGGAGAGAGCCCGCTCGGCACAGCGTTGCAGGTGACGGACCCGTCACGAGGGGACGAGCCAGGCATGATGCTAGGCTCGCCACCTCACAGGAGCCGGAAGATGCACCACAAATGCCGCACCGACACACTTCCGCTTTTGAGGCCACCTATAACATGTACACCGGCGCTGGGACGTCCGGAGCAGGAGGCTCCGGGCAGCATCAGGAGCCGAACTACTTCACCTCAGGACGCTGGGACTACGGCCAGGACACGGACTCTGAGTGGTCCAGGAGTCGGTATGGAGGGGGATACGACAGTGCCTCCCAGCCATACTACCCCTGATACTTACAGTCCGCACGCTTCGACTACGGCCGGGAGTTGTCCTACATCCCCGACCGAGTCGAGCTCATCGACGACCGTACCCGAGAGCACGACATCCACGAACAAGCGGAACAGCTGAGCCAGTACCTTTCAAGGCTCAACCCCTACCAGTGAAAGTCCAAGCTTGGGGGAGGACCCCCACTAGGTATGTCCCGATTTATCCAGCACTTTGATCATTTAATTTCCCTATCATTTCCCTTCATGATAGTTTGCATTTAAAAAATGAAAATACAAAAAATATTTCCCTTAAAACAATATTTCCCTTGAATAAAATAACTCCCATCTATGCATGGAATGAATCATATGCCTCTCACCTTGGAAATGATGAATAGTTGCTCTGTCATTAATTTTGCAAGTACTTTGCTTCAACTAGTTGCTAGATTGTGCTTGAGTTATTTGGCATGAGTAAAAATGATCCTGAAAACCTTGTGGGAGCACATGCTTTATTCCAAGTCTAAGTTGTTGTGGGGATTGATATAGTGAGAATTTGGTTAAATTCTATTCTGCTTTTCGTACGGGGAAAATCTCGGAAATTTATGCTTTCAAAATGAAACAAGTTCCTCATTGGTCAAAATACCTACCAGAGCCATATGATAAGCTTAGTTGAAAATTTCTACTCATATGCTGCTTGTTATCTTAGTCAGCTTTGTCAAATTGTTGTGACCTTTGAGTGAAGCTTTCATATTCTTAAAGATCGAGACCCACGTACACACACCACCTCTCACCTGCAATTCCTACACTGGGAGTTAGCAAACATTCTCCATCATCGATCCACAAAAATAAATGCTCCATGTTCTATGATTTCCCTCTCCAAATATTCTTGATAGAGACATGGGCTATGCAAAAAGAAAAGCATGCCAAAGAAGCATGGCAAAAATAAGAGAAAAAGAAAAGCATGCCAAAGAGCATGGCAAAGAGAAGGAGAAAAAGAAAAGCATGCCAAGTGGCATGACAAAAATATAAGAATAAAAGATAGCCCATGTTCTCGAAAATAAATCAAGGAGAGGAAATTCATCCAAGGAGTTCCACCATATTCCATTCCACCATTCCACCATATTCCATTCCACCATTCCACCATATTCCATTCCACCATTCCACCATATTCCACTCCATTCATATCCACACACTTGCACGTCTCGATCTTAAGATGTGATTTGTCTCCTCAGAGATCCGGTCTTTGACTTAGCAAAATATAAGATGCATGCATGCCTTCATCCTTTGTCCCTGAGCCACACAAAAAGCCATATTAGATGTTAGGATGAAAAGAAGGCACAAGCCTTTGGTGAGGATTCAAATACACTTGAGTGATTGAGTGTGCCAATGAGGAACAATTTGTAGTTTTCAAAACTTATGAAAAACTCCGAGATGGGATCCTGAAAAGAGTAGAGTAGAATAAAACTGAGTTTAAACTGTTCGTCCTTTCAACCGCCCAAGATAAGGAGATTGCTATAAGCCCCATAGGTAAAAAGGTGATTTGGAACTTTGCCTATGATTCAAGTATTTTTGAAGACTAGTTGTTTATAAGTTACCTGCAAAAGAAATGACATTGTAGCAACTCCTGATCCACCGAGCCTAAGTTTATATCTTTGCTCGAGGACGAGCAAAAAGCTAAGCTTGGGGGAGCTTGTTGGCGGTCGTTACAGCCCAAATCCGACCACCAATACTCGGGAATAAACGAGGTTATATGCAACATTCCATGTACTTAGTTTTTATTTCTAATAAAGTTCCAAGAGTTTTGGTGAGTGACACTTGTGCAGGTACAACTACGACAAATACGCGCTATTGGCGCCGAAAATGACCGAATCAGCCAAACGACTCCGTTCGGCTGGTTATCCCCCTGAGCCGTGCATGCCACCGGGAGTCGTGCACATCAACGAGCACCAAATGAACACGACAAACGATACATGGACGACACCAACTCATCCTGGAGCACCGCCACATCAACCTGGGCCCACACAGCACGAAGTACACCACCAAAGGCCGGCCCAGGGAGTCCACAGAGTAGAGGCGGTGCAGGGGGCGGGCCTGGGCCTCCGGCCCAGTTCGGGCGAACTGGAGGGTTCGGCCGAACCGCCCCCAGCTGCCAAACCGACCCTGCGGCTGCATCCTGGCCCTTGGTGGCCGAGGCGGTGCATCCCTCGGTTCGGGCGAACTGGGTAGTTCGGCCGAACCGAGGAATTCGGCCGAACCGCCTCTTTGCCGCCTCTGGTTGCCTTGGCGGCTACCCTGCCTACAACCGACCTTTGGAGCTATAAATAGAGGGTCGCACTTCACTTGTAAACACACACCAAGCCAAGGAGCTTATTTCCACTTTCATTCTAGTAGAGTTAGGATAGTTTAGTTGGGAGTTAGAGTTGAGTCAAGCTTTTCCTCGGAGGTTCCGGAATCGTCTTCAGAAGCTCTGGTAATAGCTCTGGTATCTTTTACTTTTCCTTCTGTAAGACATTGAGTATAAATATAGCTATCTTTATCACTTTGCCTTTGTCATTTATATCTTGCTTCTACTTTATCCTAGTTGCAAATATATCTTGTTTAGACTATAGTCAGTTATAGTTCTAGTGCTTGTAGTCTTGTTTAAGTCTTTGTCTTGGCTGGTTCTTCGATCTTGCTTGATACTGGATGTGAACTGTCACCAAGAGTATTGACAAGGTTGCTTGCTCTTGCTAGCAGAGTAAGTAGTCGTTGCCTAGTGTAGGAGTGATTCCTAGACTAGTCGGTGGCCTTAGTTTATTCCCGTCGCAACGGAGGTGGTAGCCGGGAGGTGGTCACAGCCCTTTCGGTCTTCGTAGCCCATCACGTTAGTTCCGGTCCGTATGATTCCCCAGTTGGGAAATAGTGGCACCCCTTCTCATCCCTTTCTGTGTGTTCACCGGTTCCCTTGTCCCGAAGCTAAGACATTAGAGTTATCCCAGATCTCCTAGTGCTGGCTCTGTAGCCGCTGTATCTCTAAGCTAGAGTGACATAGGTAGATAAAGAATCCAGGAGTCCTCTATCTCTTCTCGTTGTCCTCCCAGCTATCTATCTCTTCTCTCCCTTACCAGAGTATCCCTTGAGCTGTGTGTCCGGTATATCCACTCCTATCCAATACCATTATTCCCTGTCTTGTCTAGTCGTGTACCCTCCTCTGATAGTCTCGAATATCTGTTCACTAGTAATCTTGCCAAAGCTTCCCTGCGGAAATATAAATTACGATACCTCGGAATACTCCCAGGTGAAGTACTACAGTGGTGATTCTGTGCGCTTGCAGAATATTTCTATATTTTACTAAGCCATAAGGAAAACCACTGAAACACTCCTTACCCCAGTACCAGGATTCTCAATTCTGATATTGGATCGTAAGAAGTGCCAACACTTGCGTGAACTCCTGCCGTGCAAGCCCTAGATAGGTTGCGAGCTGTTGTGTGTTCATCGCCTTGCATCGCAGGCCTTCTTGGTTCATCTTGCATACCCTAGCCGCTGCTGCGTTTTCTGCCGAATTGTGCCCCTCGAAAACCATAACTTGAGGTACCTTCCATAAAAGAGGCGTAACTTTTCATTCGATGCTCCGTTTGAGCTTAATTTTTGACAGCAGCTTGGTGACTCCATTCGGTGCTCTGTTTGAGGCCTGTTTAGTCGAGTCAAAAAATTCAAAAAAATCGGGAAGATAAAGAAACAAATTGATCAAGTTGTTTTCAGTTTTTTAGGAAACGTTCCTGATTTTTTGTAGACTGCACCCTAGCTCCAAAAAAGTTGCAAAATTGTGTGGTTGGAGCTTTTGATATCCTTGTTCAGATAAAAATATAAAAAAATAGTTGAAAAAAATAAAAATTCGTGATTCCTAATAGTCCTGGAGGAAAGGGCTAAAAATTGCGGAAAAGATTAAAAACAATTGCATACAGTGCTGTTTTGCTTGTTCTATGAGCTTTATCCATCGTTTCTTGTTCCGATTTGTTGTGCTATGCCTAGGACACGTCTGAGCCAGTAATTGTGACTTGCACTTTGGATACTTATTGAACTTTGCTATTCTACATTCGTTACTTGCTACATATTGTGCCTTCCCAAAGCTCCACATACACCTTCTAGACAACACTTGTTTTTGACCCTTGCAATCACGGACTACACGCCTTACAGGTATCCTTTGCCTTGCTTGTTGGTAAGATCCTTGCAAGAGCTTGGTAAGACGCTTCATTTGCTGTGTTGAGAGCACGTAGTTGGATTATTAGGGAGAACCTTCACTGTGTGGTCTTGTTTTGGTGCTTTTCGATGGTAGGAGATGATGCACCGAATGCTCCCACGGATTTCAGTGAATGTGTTAGTCGAGAAGAGCTAGAAGCTGCTCGTGACAAGATGGAAGAAACAATCAACAAGGCTGTCACTGACGCGCTCATCGCTATGAAGCTTGGCACCATGTTAGAGAGGGTGGACCGACGGGTGTCCGAGCTTGCCGACAGGGTTGCTATAGTGGAGGCGCATCCACAGCCACAGCCATAGCCACAACAACCACCACCACCACATTTTTCAGATCACGCGGTGTTGGATGACAATGGTAATTATGATGAAGCAGCTACTAGAAACGCATGAATATAATGTCGTCTTTGCCAGAACAGGGTAGGTATGGGTGGCGCTCACCAAGGTAATAACAATCGTGATGACCCTTATGCTAAGATTAAGTTTATCATTCCATCTTTTTCGGTTCATTATGATGTTGAGGGTTACCTTGATTGGGAGATTACAATAGGACAAAAATTTTCTACGCAACTTGTACTAGAAGAACATCAAGTTAGACAAGCCACTAGTGAGTTTAAGGACTTTGCTATTATTTGGTGGACTGGTCTAGATGGCGATGGTAGAACACCTACGTCTTGGAATGAGCTTAAGGTGGCTATGCGTGATCATTTTGTTCCCCCTTCATATCATAGAGATTTGCGTAAGAAATTGCAGCATTTATAATAAGGAGAAACTTCTGTGCAGGATTACTATGGTGCTTTGCAAAAAGGCATAAAGCATCGTGGTATTGTCGAAGGGCCTGAGAATTCTATATGTCATTTTTATTCAGGCTTGAGGCGTGATATTCAGGACATAGTTGATTATAAGGACTTTAACACTATCGATCAGTTGTTTCAATATGCTATGCTTGCAGAAAAGAAGATTTAGGGGCGTGAATAGTAGGGCAAAAACAAGGTGGGAAACACCTCCTACACGCCATGTACGACGCTATCTTTGGGGCTGCCCAAGCCAACTTATTTTCGAGCACCCCCACCAGCGAGCAAGCGATCCACACCTTCAACAGTTGTTGCACCATCACCGCCACCACCATCTTCTGCACGTTCTTCGGATTCAGGTAAAAATTCTTTGCAGGAGGGCAGCAAGAGTACCACCTCGACACCACGCACTTCCAACATTCAGTGCCACCATTGCCATGGGCTTGGCCATACATAAAGGACAGAAAATTACTTTGCTACCTATGGCACCTGCTGAAATTGTACAAGCTGATAAAGAACGAGCTGCTAGTTTACATGATAAGAATCTGAAAATTAGCAAGTTGCTAAATCTATTTACCCACCTAAAAAGGATAAGTCTGCACCAACTTTTGAGGTTGAGGAATTAAATTAAAGGGGGGAGTTATGCTCGCAATGAAATCTGAACTTGTTGAACTTTCTGATGATGATATGTGCTATGCTTTGGTATGCAAACGAGCTTTGTTTTCGCTTGATGATATTGCTAGCTCTTTGCCTCCTGTTGTCACTAACATTTTGCAGGAGTATGAGGACATTTTTCCAGCTGAGTTACCACCGGGGCTTCCACCTTTGAGACGGATAGAGCATCAAATTGATTTGATTCCCAGAGCCACATTGTCGAACCATGCTGCTTATCTCACCAATCTCGAGGAGACTAAGGAGATTCAGCGATAAGTCAAAGAACTGTTGGAACGTGGGTATGTACGTGAAAGCCTTAGTCCTTGTGCTGGTCCTGTGCTTTTGGTTCCCAAGAAAGATGGTACTTGGCGTATGTGTGTTGATTGTTGAGCTATTAATAATATTACCATTCGATATCGTCATCCTATTCCTAGGCTAGATGACATGCTTGATGAGTTGTGTGGTGCTATAATTTTTACAAAGATAGACTTGCATAGTGGTTACCACCAAATAAGAATGAAACTTGGAGATGAATGGAAAACAACTTTTAAAACCAAATTCAGGTTATATGAGTGGTTAGTTATGCCTTTTGGTTTAACCAATGCACCAGTACTTTCATGCAATTGATGAATGAGGTTTTGAGGGCTTTTATTGGGCGATTTGTGGTGGTTTACTTTGATGATATATTAATTTTCAGCAAGTCTTTGGATGAACATATGGAACACTTACGTGCTGTTTTTGATGCTTTGAGAGATGCACGTTTATTTGCTAATCTTGATAAGTGCATCTTTTGCACCGATAGAGTTTCTTTCCTTGGCTATGTTGTTACTCCACAGGGAATTGAGGTGGATGCGATGAAAATTGAGGCCATTGAGAGCTGGCCGTTGCCCCAAACCATCACATAGGTACGAAGTTTTCTTGGTCTTGCAGGTTTCTATCGCCGTTTCGTCAAAGATTTAGCACCATTGCTGTGCCATTGCACGAGTTGATGAAGAAAGGTGTGGTGTTTCATTGGATAAAAGCACAAGAGGAGTCCTTTGCAACATTAAAGTACAAGCTTACACACGCGCCATTGATGCAACTTCCAAACTTTGGTAAGACTTTTGAGTTAGAATGTGATGCTAGTGGAGTTGACATTGGAGGTGTTTTGATGCAAGATAGTAAACCCATTGCATATTTTAGTGAAAAGTTGCATGGTCTAGTTCTGAATTATTCTACGTATGATAAGGAATTGTATGCACTTGTATGTTCTTTAGAAACGTGGCGTCATTATTTGTGGCCTAGAGAATTTGTTGTTCATTCTGATCATGAATCACTGAAGTATCTTCGCTCTCAAAATAATCTGAATCGTAGACATGCTAAGTGGGTTGAATTTATTGAAACTTTTCCTTATGTCGTCAAACACAAGAAGGGGAAGGACAATGTGATTGTTGATGCTTTGTTTAGACGATATACTTTGTTGTCCCAACTTGATTGTTGGATTTTTGGACTTGAATCGATAAAAGAACAATATGCGCTTGACCCTGATTTTAAAGTTGTGTTGCTGAATTTTAGAGAGGGACGTGCATGGAACAAATTTGTGGTTAATGATGGGTTCTTGTTTAGAGCTAATCGTCTATCCATTCCAGTTGGTTCCGTTCGTCTTTTGTTGTTACAGGTAGCACATGGAGGAGGGTTGATGGGACATTTTGGTGCTAAGAAGACTGCAATGTTTTGGCCTCACATTTTTTTGGCCTCATATGAAGAGAGATGTTGAGAGGTTTGTTTCTTGCTGCTCCACATGTCAAAAAGCTAAGTCTCGCTTGAATCCACATGGGTTATACATGCCTCTTCCAGTTCCTTCTACTCCTTGGGTAGATATTTCTATGGACTTTGTTTTGGGATTGCCTAGGACTAAGAGGGGGAGTGATAGCATATTTGTTGTGGTGGATCATTTTTCTAAGATGGCACATTTTATACCATATCATAAGAGTGATGATGCTATACATATCGCTGACCTCTTTTTCAAAGAGATTGTTCGTTTGCATGGTATGCCGTCTACTATTGTTTCATATCGCGGTGCTAAATTCTTGAGTAATTTTTGGCGGACTCTGTGGAACAAGTTGGGTACAAAATTGTTGTTTTCTACTACTTGTCATCCACAAACTGATGGACAAATGGAGGTCGTGAACCTTTGGGTACTATGTTGAGAGCTATTTTGAAGAAAAAATTGAGGATGTGGGAAGAATGTTTGCCTCATGTCGAGTTTGCATATAATCGAGTAAGACATTCTACCACCAAGGTAAGTCTTTTTCAAGTAGTGTATGGTTTCAACTCTCGTGCTCCTATTGATATTTTGCCTTTGCCTACTAGTGAAAGGATTCATAATGATGCGAAGGAATGTGCTGAATTTATTTTGCAAATGAATGAAACAAGTAAGCACAACATTGAAAAGATGAACGAAAAGTATAGAATTGTTGGTAGTAAAGGTAGGAAAGAAGTTAAGCTTGAACCGGGTGATTTAGTATGGTTGCACTTGAGAAAAGAAAGATTTCCATATTGAGAAACTCTAAGTTGATGCCAAGAGTTGATAGTCCATTTAAAATACTTGTAAAGATTAATGATAATGCATATAAACTTGAGTTGCCTCCCGAGTTTGGGGTTAGTCCCACCTTTAACATTTCAGATTTGAGGCCATACTTGGGAGAAGAGGATGATATTGAGTCGAGGAATACTTCAATTTAAGAGGGGGAGGATGATGAGGACATTACTCCTATGGATACTCACAACAATCCTCCGTTGATCCTTCAAGGTCCAATCACTAGAGCTCGCGCGTGACAATTAAATTTAGAGGTGAGCTCGTTCCTAAGTACTTCTCTATGTGATTATGAGAATAGATTGCTACCTAATGATTATATTGTAATTAGGAACCATGGAGAGGACTAGAGGATAGTTGGAGAATGGCTTCAAGGTGGAGAGGACCAGCAAGGGTGTGCAAGTCAAGATAGAGGCCCAAATCAAGTCGACTTTGAGCCCACCTCGGAGTCCAGGAGCAGTCAGTGCTAAATCAGACGCCCAGGTCGCATATGGACTCGGATTTGGACGTTCTTTATATACTTGGAAAGCTAAAAAGATAACCTTTGAAATTGCACTTGTCTCATGTCAAAATTCATCCAGAGTCATCAGAAATCAATGAAACAACTTGACGTCCAGAATCTGTTTCGGTGTTGCGCCGCCGTATTTTTGCCTTTGGGCCGTGTATCGTGTTGAGCCCAATAGGGGCGCGTCCAGGGGGGTCGACCACGACATTCGACTCCTTAAAACAGTAGCCGCCACCCAAGTTACGGTTTGGGTTTTGCTTAGATCAATTTTGTCAAAAACAGTGTCGCCGCTCGTCGGTTCGTGAGACCCCAACTTCGCGAGTTTTAATCATACATCCGCAATTGTGTTGCAATCTTTCTCGTTTTTGCTTGTGTTCTTTGATTCGCAGGCAAGGATTAGCCTTCTGGGCGAGGACAGCCGTGCATCGCCGGTTGATAACCTAAGGAGACGTGGTGTTGTGATTGCGGGGTTCGGAACGTGTTGTTTGGAAGCCGGATCAATTTGAGTCGCGACCGCACCAAATTGAGAGTTATAAGAACTTTTCGGAAGATCGGAAAACCTTAGTTCCCATCAAATCTGAGGGGAGGAAAGTATGCCAACTCACCCAGGGGCTAGTAGATGGCACTTCAAGATGGGGGAACATCTTGTGTGGCCATAGTCGCTAGAGCACCTACCAACGAGAATGTATGCATGCAGACAGCTGTAGATGGGCGGATCATGTTCGCTGCTCAGCTTCAAGATCATCATGAAGGGCAAGATGATATTTGTATTGAATTCAATAGTCTTCATTTGTTGTACAAGCAAGACGCCCTTGACAAGTCTCTTGGGCTCTGTAAGTGTGTTTACATTGACCTCCTTTCTATATCCTAGTTGTATTCATTGTGTTCCGTATCATCTCCTCTTTTATTTTGTTTCATGTAGAATTGAGATTCAATATGCTGAAAAAGGAATACTATAACATCAGCTTCATGGATATAATGTGATAAACGAGTATAGTTTAATGATGATGGGTACCCCAAGCTAGGGATGGAGCGCCTAAGGACCATCTAAGGGCCCACGAAGGGAACCGCATCCAGCCCACTAGAGCTAGGTCACGTGGACGCCCCCCGACAGACGAACACACCAAGTGGGAGGGGGAGCACCGTTGACACTTCCTACGGTCCACTATCAGGATTGCCAATCCCGGTAATGGTGCAAGGAGTGTGTATTGGTATTCTTACGACATAGATATAAATCCGCAAGCGCACAGATACTGATGTAGTATTATTTATTTCCACAGGGAAGCAATCAATAAAAAGTATTGACTATTAACAAGGATGTAACTACTAATTAAAGTATCGGCTAACAAGGCGGGGGTAAAGGATATGATAGGAGTGATATCCAAATGACACACACAAGGAGAAATATAGGGTAAATGATAGAGAAGAAGAGCGGTCTAGCTCGTGGGAGGACAACAAGACAGTAAAGGATTCCTATATACTTCCAATGACTTTGAGTCATCTCCAGCAAAGGTTACGGATAGCATGAAGAAAGGCATGTATGGTTCTTTCCTATTTATATTATCATAGTGTCAGGATACGGTGCACGCGACACACAGAAAGGGATGAGAAGGGGGGCCACTAACCTCCGCGGGAGGTTCCTATAGGCTGAGACGAACGTGATGGATTATGTAGGCTGTATAGGGCTGTCACCACCAAATGGCTACCACCTCCGCAGACTCGGGGGCAAACCAAGGTTACTATCTAGACTAGGCACCACACCTATGCTAGACAACAACTACTTACTCTCCTAGAAAGAGCAAGCAACCCCATCAATACCCCAGTGACAATTCACCACAAGTATTGAGCAAGATCGAGGAACCAGCTGAGATAAAGAACTAGGAGAGAACTTCCAATGCCAGACTACAACAGCTTAACCAAGGCTCGACATTCTACACTTAATCGCGATATAAATGCAGAACAAATAACTCAAGTAAAAGTGAAAGATAATATATTGAATACTCAGAGTCTTGCGTAACGAAAAAGGAAAAGATACAAGAGCTTTACCGGAATTGCAAAAGATGACTCCAGAACCCCGAGCGAAGCTCGGCCCTGACTCTAACTCCCAACTAGACTAGCCTAACTCTACATCTTGAAAGAGAGGAATGGAGACTTGCTCACAAGTGGTGTGTTGATTTAGGAGGGTAAGCACTGAATTTACAGGAGCTTGAAGGCGGTGGAGCAAGAATGGCAGCCAAGGGACCGAGAGGCGGTGCCCAGCTAGTTCGGCCAAATCCAGGGACCGAGCAAGAGTGGCAGCCAACGCACCGTCCTTGCTCCCTATGGCTTGGATTTGCTCCTAGGGTCAGTTTCGTGCAATGTGGGCGGCTTGGCCTAACTGGGCTTTTAGCCTAGTTGCGCTCCCCTGCACCACCTCTTGCTTCTGGATGTCTCGAGCCGCCATTCCTTGGTGGACTTCTGGTGTTTTTGGCCTGGAGATGAGGTGGCAGTGGTCCGTGTGTCCTGTACCATCACTGCTTTGTCATCGCTGATGTGATCTTCATGTATGCAGTATTTGGTTGTGCTTCACTTCGTGTACGTGCCTGGCTTAGGGGGGTAGTCCGGCCGAACGAAGTCATTCGGCCGAATCGATCAATTCCGATTGGCAAAATTATTACTCACCTTTTACCCATAGGGTGTATAGCAATCTCCTTGTCTTGGGCGGTTGGAAGGTTGAACAACTTGACTTAGTATCATTCCACTGCTACTCTTTTCAGGATCCAATCTCAAAATTTTCTAAACTTTTTAAAAGATAAAACAGAGTTTCTCAATTGGCACACTCGATCACTCAGGTTGTATTTGTATCCTCACCAAAGGCTTTGCCTTCTTTTCATCCTAAACTCTACTAAAACTTTTGTGTGTCTCAGGTAGGAAAATGGATGAAGGCATAGTTGCATCTTATATTTTGCTAAGTCAAAGACTGGACCGTTGGAGGATCAAATCATACCTTTAGATCAAGAAGTGCAAGTGTGTGGAATATGGTGGAACTCCTTGGGATGATTCTTCCTCTCCTTGATTTATTTTTTCTGAGATCATGGGCTATCTTTCGTTTCTTCTTTTTCTCTATATTTTTGCCATGCCTTTGGCATGCTTTTCTTTTTCTCATTTCTTTTTCTTTTCTTTTTGCCGTGCTTTTTAGCATGCTTTTCTTTCTTTTTTCTTTTTGCATAGCCCATGACTCTTTTCGAGGATATTTGGAGACGAAATCATAGAACATGGAGCCTTTATTTTGTGGATGGATGATGGAAATATTTGCTAACTCCCGGTGTGGGAATTGCAAGTGAGAGTGGAATGTACGTGAATCTCGATCTTGAAAGCATGAAATGTTCCTCACAAAGGTCACAACAATTTGACAAAGCCCACTAAGATAACAAGTAGCATATGAGTGGAGTTTTTTCAACTAAGCTTATCATATGGCTTTGGTAGGTATTTTCAACCAATGAGGAACTTCATTATATTTTGAAAATAAATTCATCCGAGATTTTCACCGTACTAAGAGCAAGAGCAAGAACTCAACCATAGTCTCACTATATCTAACTTTGGAATAAAGCATGTGCTCCCACAAGGTTTTTAGGTTCATTTTCCACTCATGCCAAAATAACTCAAGCACGAATAGAGTAACAAGTTGTGAACAAGGTCCTTGTAAGATACAAGACAGAACAACTATTCATCATTTCTAAGGCGAGAGGCATATGATTCATTCCATGCATAGTTGGGAGTTATTTATTCGAATGCAAATATTGTTGGTATTTTTTTATTCAAACAAAAATGAAAGAAAAAACCAAATCAAAGATAGTGCTTGCAATGATATAGTTGGGACTTACCTTATGTGGGTTCTCTCCCCCAAGCTTGGCTTGGAACATCAGTGTCAGTGATCCCTTAGTTGACCTTCATCGGTGCTGAGACATGTGATGAGGTAGGGGAGTTGTCCCTAGCGTCATCAATGCTCATGTACGGAATGTGCTTGATCGTCCTTAGGAATGAGGACCACGATATGATGCCTGTAAAATATTAGAACGACAATACCCAAAGGATTATGGGATCATAAGATGAGCATTTAGCTGTTTGGGGTTTTGTCATTCTTGCAGGGGTTTAACGTCCACAAAATGTTAGTCCTTCTTATGGGGTATTTTAGGACCTCCACAAACCATTTTCAAGAAGCAGGATAATGATCAAGGCAAAGAAAATATTTTTGTTGTTTTCTATTTTTCTACATGCAAGTGAATCAAACATTGCATAGAATTGAGAGAGAAATGCACTCAAGGAATGTACAAGTGCAAACCTGAATGGAGCAAGCTTCCTTCATGCATCTAGAGTGTTACCCATAGGCAAGTGAGAGGAGGAACTCGACTGAACACCATGGTTTGACAGAACCACCCATGTGATGTTCAGCGTGTTGTCCTCCACTTACTGGCTATGGAGCATTGTCCAGCACTGAGGCATATGGACTTTGGTGGATTTTGTGCATAGGATATTTGGATGATACGACCAAACGATCAATGGATCACACCACTCTCATGCTACCATGATTGTGATGGAATGAAGTGTGCAACAATGTGGAGTGGTGGAGACCATGTTCTTGTGCTGGTTGGGCAAATTTCGTGGTAGAAGATGTAAGTCAGGATCGGTCAAGGGTGAGACCCTTAGACGAACTGACCAAGTATGGGGTTTCAATGAAAATTTTGTTCTGGATGGATGGGTGTGCATGCTTTGAGTGCTAGGTGACAGGGTGTTGCGGATGGAGTATTTGGCACATGATGAAAGGAATTGGAAATGAATGGTGTACCTAGCCGAAGTCGCCCCCTGGCCGAATCACGCAAAGTGATGATTTGACTTTAGGATTTGAGCTGGATAGTGGAGAGTGCTGGTAGTTGATGATGGCAAAAGTTGGTGAAGTTTTCAGAAAGTTGACACGGTCGACCGAGGGTTGGACATCCGGCCGAATCCAACTTTGTCAAAAATCAACTTTGGTCCAGCATGCTCTTGAACTCTTCTAATCTTTCCCTTACATAACCCTGCAGGTTAGTGCACATATAGGCACAGGGGTAGGTTCGGCCAAACTTGGGCGAGGTCGATCGATCCACCCATTGGCCCAAAATTTTCCTTTTTGCTCTCTCTTAATTATAATGCAAGGGTGATTCAAGTTTGGCAAGGGAAATATGCAAAAGCAATGATGGAATTAAAGTTTTGGAAAGAGAAATATGGGATACATATCGGTTTACCTTGTGGAGAGAGCTCGCGTTTGAAGTCCGTGAGCGGGACTTCTCCTTCCTTCGATAGTTCGTGTCATCATTCGATCTGGAGAGGTACTTTGGATGATGAAACTTCTATATATATTTTTTCGTTCATTCGCCCAGTGTTGCCTTATGGTAAAGTCGACCAACTTTGGCTTCAGTGGAGTTACTTCAACCTGTCCAGGTTATTTGTAATTTACTGAAAAATTTGCATACCTGGGATGATTGCTCCACCCTGGGCTTCAAATGTAGCCATAGCTTTAGGTCATCTCTGGTGTGAAGTTGATTTGGGGACTTCCCATTCAAATTGGATGATTATTCTGCAGGGGTTAGTCCGCACATACAACCAATATCTATAAAAATATTTCTCCAAGGGTTCATTAATCAAATTTGACACCATGTCTAATTTGATTAAAGCAAGCAAATTAACGTAAGCACCATGTGTTGGCGGTCGTTACAACCCAAATTCGACCACCAATACGCGGGAATAAATGAGAGACTATGCAACATTCCATGTACTTAGATTTTATTTCTAATGGAGTTCCACGAGTTTTGGTGAGTGTCGCTTGTGCAGGTACAACATTGCGAAATACGTGCTATAGGGGTCGGAAATGACCAATTCGGCCGAACGACACGTTCGGCCGGTTACCCCCCTTAGCCGTACAGGCCAGCGGGAGCCGTCCACGTCAACCAAACGACAACACACGACACGTGGACGACCGCCAACACATCCCGGAGTACCGACACGTCATCCTGGGCCGAATCAACTCAAACCCAAGCACCAGAGGCCAGCCCAAGGGGTCCAGGAGCAAGAGGCGGTGCACGGGGGGCGTTCTGGGCTGAAAGCCCAGTTCGGCCAAACCCACCAGTTCGGCCGAACCGCCCCCAATGCACCAACCGCCTCCAGGAGTGCATCCTTGCCGTCCAGAGCCAAGGCGGTGGATCCAGGGGTTCGGCCGAACCGACCTGTTCGGCCGAACCCGGTCTCTTCGCCCGAATCAACAGGGAATATCCCTTGGATCCCTTGGCGGTTACTCCACTCCAAACTGCCTTAGGACACCTATATAAGCAGTGGCATACGCCTTGTATCACACACAACACAAGAGTAGAGTGCAGGCGAAGCACTGTTAGTTCTCCACTTGTATCAGTAGAGATAGGGAGAGAGGAGAGGTGAGCGTCCCGGAGAGGAGCCGAAGTGTCGGCCCCTCTTCCCGCTGTACCTCTACGGATGCGGCTCTACTTTGAATGATATCCGGGTCATGTCTGGTAACTCTTGTATCTCTCTCTGATTAATTGAGCATTCAGTTCTTACATTTATATACTTGTCTCGTTCTTCGTTCAATGCTTAGTTGATTGGTATAACTGTATACTGGTTGCTTAGCTTGGGTGCTTATCTTGCTATAGGAGATAAGTAGTTCTTGACTAGTGTAAGAGTGGTTCCTAGACTTGCCAGTAACCTTAGTTTCTGCCCGTCGCAACGGAGGTGGTAGCCGTAAGGTGGTGACAGCCCTTTCGGTCTTCGTATTCCATCACGTTAGTTCCGGTGTCCTAGGACCCAAGGTTCAGGGTAACCAGCACCCCTTCTCATCCCTTTCTGTGTGTCGGAGGCTCTGTAGTCCTGAAGCAAGTATCTATCTGTATCTTCTGCTCTGCTCAGTCAATCGGTAGAATACCCTTACGGCTGTCACCATCTTATCTCCTTGTTGTCGTCATCCACCTCATCCATTTAGATCATCCACTCCATCTACCTAGGACAACTTAGTTTAGGATTAGTACACTTCTCATTCCCCGTGGAAATCGATACCTTGGAATACTCCCGGGTGAAAGCTACATCGGTATCCGTCCGCTTGCAGATTTATTTGTAGGCCGTAAGGAGTGCCAACAAGCTTTCTGGCGCCGTTGCCGGGGAACGGTAGCTCTTCTGATTCCGAACCCAAGTTGTCCGTGTATCCCACCACCATCCACCATCCATATGGAAGAGACACTCAAATGGAAGCTATTCCCGTTCTCATTGACGGGAGGAGCAAAGAAGTGGTACTCTTTGTCTGTCGGTACTATGGAAGGGAGTTGGGAAACTCTCAGAGAGAAATTCTGCCTAAATTTCTTCCCAATTTCCAAGGTAGCCAGCCTCCGAATCGAAGTTCTTACCTTTAAGCAATTAGAGGGAGAGTCGTTAGGAGCTGCTTGGGCTTGTTTCAAGCAAATCTTGGCATCCGGACCAGACCTAAGCCTACCAGAACATGTTGTTTTACAACACTTCAGCCTTGGCCTCTGTCCCGTAGCCGCAACTTTCTTGGACTCTGCTTCAAAAGGGTCATTTTTTCATTTGACTCCTAGTGAAGCGAGGATAGTCCTGGAACGCATCCTAGATGACACTCCCTACACTGGAGTCTATGACAAACTCCCTGATGAAGAAGAGAAGCAGCCTAAACCTGAAGAGTCTGTACACCAACAATCCAAATCTATCAGCCCTTCCATTCCATCAGAACCCGATGCTCAATTCAAACCACAACCTTACTCTAGCCTGGACTACTATCCTCCACTCTACACCACTCCCTACGATTTTGATGATGGTCTATTCGATGACATCGACTGTGCCATACATTTCCCACGGGAACAATGTGTAGAGCAAAAGGATCCACCACCCGACAAGGAAGCATTAGAATATCAAAGAGAGTACTTAGGCCGTCTCTCTGCCATCAAGAGTCGAGAATGGCTAGATGAGGCGGAATCCTCGACCGAGGTAGTTAAAATTCCCAAGAGAATCCGAACAATCTTTTGTGAAGTTATGGGCATGGACAAAGAAATCGGGTATGACCCGAGCCTCGGAATCAACATAATCTCTAGCTCCTTGGTGCGAGCTCAACTTCCCGATGAACCATGGTCATCATCTCAGAAACATCTAAGGTTCATATCGGGAAGGGTCCTCGACTGTTTAGGGATCTTGCGGGTCATACCCGTTAAGATTAACGACCCTGAACTTTTCCTAGATTTCCATATCTTTGACCTACCCAACGATTCCACACATTCCATCTTTATTGGTAGGCCAATCATGAAAATCCTAGAGAAATCACCAATAATCCAGCTAGAGCTTAGGATCGGAGAAGAACTCGTCCCAGTCTCTTATTCCTATTCCTTGAATATCCCAATAGAGACAGATCCCGATCCTGATCCTAAAGAGGAGGTCATGTCAACATCCTTGGTAGACTTAGAGCAACCTTTCCTAGAAGAAGATGCCCCAATTCCTTATGGAGGAAGAAGAGATTCATCCTCTAGTCGAACCTAAGCCTCTTCCCTCTGGATTGAAGTGTGCTTCCCTCTTTAAGGACGGACAAACTCCAGTGACCATCAGTGACAAACCCCCTGGAACCCAACCGACTTTCACTGTCCTGGAGGAGGATCGATCAGTCTTAGGACACTCGATCCAAGATTTCAAAGGGATTACTCCTAACCTTCATACACATCATATCCCTATCTTATCTTACCTTGGGGTCGTAAGACAATTGTCACGAAGATTCGTCTTTGATCGGGGAAAGACTAGATTCAAAGCCTAAAGCCATCATCTTCTCCTGTCATACTCCCAAATACGACCCTATGCGTACACCTCCCACGAGTATAGAGGATTCGTAGTTCCTTGGCCACACCAGGCTTTATAGGTGTCTCATCGAAAATTTCTCTCAAATAGCCCGGTCGTTGACCAATCTCCCAGCCAAAGAACCCCTCTCGTCTCTAATCAAGAGTGCTATGCTTCCTTTCAAACCCTCAAGAAAGCACTCAGTTTCGCTCCCATCATCTAGTCCCACGACTAGAGCATTCCACTAGAAATCAGGTGTGATGCGAGCAATTTTGCCGTAGGAGCTGCTGTGGGCCAAACCAAGGACAAAAAGCATTATGCTCACTGGCCCCAGCTCAACTATGCAACCACGGAAAAGGAACTCTTAGCAGTTGTGTTTGTTACAGACAAATTCCGGTCCTACCTAGTTGGGGCAAAGGTCATAGTCTATTCAGACCATGCTATTTTGAAGTACCTTTTTGACCAAAAAGGATGCGAACCCAAGACTCATCCATTGGGTTTGTCTTGGGTACAAGTCCCGTTTGATCTTCCCATCAGCGATTTTCTTAGGGGGTGATACGCTCCTCAAGGCCACAACACTAGAGCCATGGTACGCCACCATAGTTGACTTCATGGTGCAAGGGTACGTCCCATCAGGTGAAAATAGGAAAAGATTGGTTTATGAGAGCAGACATCACCTATGGGATAACCCATACCTCTTCTGGACACAAGATGGACTCAGGCGATGCATACCTGCACCTGAGGCACATAAAACCTGGGAGAGATATCATGCAGCACCTTGTGAACGACATTATGGAGCGTTTAGAACAAAGGTCTGGCAATATGGAGATGCTAAGAAATTTAGCAAGAGATGCCCACACTTCCAGAAACACGGGAATATAAGAGACGCAAAGCCACTTACCAGTAGTCTTCAAGTAGAAACCTTTGGTGTATGGGGAATAGACCCCATGGGTCATTTCCCTGACTCAGAGAACTACGAGTTTACTCTGGTAGCCATAGATCCCGTCTCTAACTAGGTAGAAGCCAAGCCCTACTGAGCCACAGCCACCAGGCACGCTAAGCAAATTTCCCATGAAAACATCTTTCCTTGCTTTGGCGTCCTGGGCTAGTCGTAGAGGCTCCCATCTCATTGACTCCATGTCCCGGAAATATCTAAGCTTGGGGGAGCCGCATTTTATAGCCACACCTTCTCACCCCCAACCTAGTGGTCAAGCTGAACATCCAGCATGAAGATCAAGAACACTCTGTAAAGACCGTCAATGAGACGGGTAGGCACTAGAGAGATAGACTCACTGAAGCACTTTGGGCAAACTAGACCACTCTAGTTTGGGCAAATTAGGACAATTCGGCCAAACCAAGTTGGTTCGACCGAAGGACCCCTCGGTTGCCCCTTGAGTGTCCTTTTTGACCCTTGATCCTATCTCTATCCCATCTTGTCTCGAAGTCGCTAGGAAATGTTGGGAAAGCTGCTTGTCGATCTCAAGTCAGAAACCATCCTCCATCACTTTCCCGAACACGACCAAGTGTTCACATTTCCCAGCCACCATCCTTGTCCAAAGACCTTTCCTCACCCAAGGGCTCCCTCTCCATAAGTATGACAAGTCCACTAACGAAGAAAGCCATGGAGGAGAGTGTTGGCGGTCGTTACAACCCAAATTCGACCACCAATACGCGGGAATAAATGAGAGACTATGCAACATTCCATGTACTTAGGTTTTATTTCTAATGGAGTTCCACGAGTTTTGGTGAGTGTCGCTTGTGCAGGTACAACATTACGAAATACGTGCTATAGGGGTCGGAAATGACCAATTCGGCCGAACGACACGTTCGGCCGGTTACCCCCCTTAGCCGTATAGGCCAGCGGGAGCCGTCCACGTCAACCAAACGACAACACACGACACGTGGACGACCGCCAACACATCCCGGAGCACCGACACGTCATCCTAGGCTGAATCAACTCAAACCCGAGAACCAAAGGCCAGCCCAAGGGGTCCAGGAGCAAGAGGCGGTGCACGGGGGGCGTTCTGGGCTGAAAGCCCAGTTCGGCCGAACCCACCAGTTCGGCCGAACCGCCCCCAATGCACCAACCACCTCCAGGAGTGCATCCATGCCATCCAGAGCCAAGGCGGTGGATCCAGGGGTTCGGCCGAACCGACCTGTTCGGCCGAACCCGGTCTCTTCGCCCGAATCAACAGGGAATATCCCCTGGATCCCTTGGCGGTTACTCCACTCCAAACCGCCTTAGGACACCTATATAAGCAGTGGCATACACCTTGTATCACACACAACACAAGAGTAGAGTGCAGGCGAAGCACTGTTCGTTCTCCACTTGTATCAGTAGAGATAGGGAGAGAGGAGAGGTGAGCGTCCCGGAGAGGAGCCGAAGTGTTGGCCCCTCTTCCCGCTGTACCTCTACGGATGCGGCTCTGCTTCGAGTGACATCCAGGTCATGTCTGGTAACTCTTGTATCTCTCTCTGATTAATTGAGCATTCAGTTCTTACATTTATTTATTTGTCTCGTTCTTCGTTCAATGCTTAGTTGATTGGTATAACTGTATACTGGTTGCTTAGCTTGGGTGCTTATCTTGCTATAGGAGATAAGTAGTTCTTGACTAGTGTAGGAGTGGTTCCTAGACTTGCCAGTAACCTTAGTTTCTGCCCGTCGCAATGGAGGTGGTAGCCGTATGGTGGTGACAGCCCTTTCGGTCTTCGTAGTCCATCACGTTAGTTCCGGTGTCCTAGGACCCAAGGTTCAGGGTAACCGGCACCCCTTCTCATCCCTTTCTG